>OZ024928.1:116650704-117900704 GCA_964017235.1 Sabellastarte sp. h YS-2021
GAAGATATTTTTCACACCAATGCCCATGAAAACAATTGCCACCCCCCACAACCAGTCATTCGACTACTCAAACAAGAACAATTGGGTCCAATTAGCATATAATGAAGCCAGGCATTACACAGAGCCAAACTACAAGGGAGCTCGGGTCAGAGTGGTTTTTCAATTACAAGTCAAACAATGGAGGCATCTCCTACGTGATTACAGCATGAATGTGGTCTGTGATTATATTGAATTCGGGTTCCCCCTGTCACTGGACTATGAAAACTTTACATTCAATACATCCATCACAAACCACGCATCAGCTTTGCAACTAGAAAGCAATTCAACACACTTGTAGGCCCCTGTCCCCCCTTTAAGAAGCTACATCTGCCCCCGATGATGACACGACCCAAGCCAGATAGCTCCCAAAGAAAAATAGTGGACCTTTCATGGCCACATGGGGCAAGCGTGAACAGCATGATCCCAGACAATGTCTTTGACGATATGACATGCACTCTGACCTACCCTACAGTAGCTGACATTGCAGATAGACTATCAAGCATTGGCCATGATGACCTCCTGTTTAAAATAGATCTAAAAAGAGCTTATTGTAACCCGAGGACAGACCCCCATGATTTAACAGTCCTGGGCCTGCAGTGGGGCACACAAATGTATGTCAACGTCAGTATTCCATTAGGCCTAAAAACAGGTGCAAGCGCATCAAATGGTCACCGACCGCATCACCCACCACATGTCGTCAGATTCTGGACGTGCGCCTACCTGGATGATATTATTGGAGTCGCATCACCCAGCACTGCCACAAGTGCATTCTTATCCCTGAACAATCTAATCACAATGCTGGGCTTGCCCATCAACGCAGACAAACTTCTGGCACCCACAGAGATTTTTGCCTGGGTATTCAAGTTAACGCCAGAATGGTTAACGCCAGAATGGTACTCTCACCATCCCAACAGAGAAAGTGCGTCAGGTTAAACAACTAGGCAAAGAGTGGATGTCTCGAGTGTACGCAACACGGAAGTCACTCCAAAAACTGGTGGGACATCTTATTTACCTACACAAGTGTGTGTGGCCTGCATGTCTCTTTGTAAACAGGATCTTACACGTCTTACGCAGACCCCCCCAGCCACCCACCCCCCGGATGCATCTTATTAGATGCTGGTTTCTACAAGGACGTCACTTGGTTTGTAAATTCACAGACGTACAACGGAATAACCAAATTACAAAAAGGACACACCTTACATACGTTTATACGTGGATGTATCTCTACAAGGGATATCAGCATATACCCAGGGTCAAGTAGACTGTTGCAAGCTTTCCCTCAACATTGAGATGATGAATGTCATGGTGGCGTTTACAGTTTGGGCTATACAGTGGGTAAATGCAAAAGTAAAAGTTTTCTGTGATAATGCAGCTGTCGTGGATGTACTCAACAATGGATGCACCAGAGATCCTTTCCTCAGTGCTTGTGCACATTCTCTCTGGCTCCTGCAGGCAAAATATAATATTTATGTGTTAGTAGTGCATATCACTGGGCGCAGTAATACTTATACTGATACTGTGTCTAGATGGTTTCACTATAAAAAATGTGACAGTACAGTAGTTAATTATTTGAAATCTTGTGAATGATATCATGTACATGAAGCTTTGTTACAACCTAATTTTTCTGTGTAATTTCAGGTAACCAACTTGTACAGCAACTCACAGAAGGCTTCAACAAATGTGTCACAAAAGGTTTCAGACCACGTATCCATGCTGCATATCAGATGAAGTTCAGGCTTTATGTCGCCTTATTGGTAGAGATGTACACTTAGATGTCGATGACATAGACCCTGTGCACTCAGTCTCCCTATTCAATGAGTATTTAGCACAGCAGGGATAAAGAGCACAAACTCTGACCAATTATGGAAGTTCTTGGAAGTATTTCTTTGCTGTATACAGATTACACTCACATTGTTTGGACCACAGACTGATCAAACTCGCAATTAGGGCTGTATCTTATAAATACCCCACTGTCCTTCAAGTTCAGAGGCATCCTGTCAATTTCACAGCTGAAACAGCTAGTACAATTAACTGGTGAGTTACCTAACGGGCCCACAGATAAGGCTATCTTCCTGATAGTTTTTTTTTATTCTACCAACTGTTGATGTTGATCCCTCATTCTATGTCATTCATACCTTCCATATTCCCCACACAGGGGGACGTTATCTGGGGGCCCCCAGGGGCCCACATCATCACATAATGCAGTAAGAGTATGTAGATCTCTGGGCAAGTGCAAGTTGTCCAACTGCCTCTATTGTTGGATGCGGATTTGTGCCCAGTGAGAGCTCTTAAAACCATTGTATCAAAGGATGCAACACACACAGATAAACTTCTCATCACAGTGTGGTGTGACAAGGTTTCAGTGCTAACAGCTACTAAAGTCAGGAAAGTACTGAATTTCCTACACTTTTGAGAGTGGGTGCAAATGGGTACATGGGGTTGAATTGGTTCACCACCACTCAGCCTACAAAATGGGCATTCACTGGTATTTCCAGTTTACGGTACAGCGGCTAATAATAGAAGTAATTAAGAATATAAAACTTTAAACAAATGTAAAAAATATGTATTCCAATTATTAACTGTAGTCATATCATTTGATATTCTGGTTGCAGAAGAACAAAATAATAAAAAAAAAATACTAATATAATTTAAATTCAAAATATTAATCACAGCATGGGTGTTTTATTTATCATCCAGTAGTTCTGAGATTCAGGAACGGCTCCGTATGCATTTGTTCCCAGACAGTGATAGTCCAGATATCAGAAATACCCTGGTAGTGAAGAGTTTCAGAACTATATATATGCTTGAGGGAGGGCAGTAAATGCGTATATCCAATGTACGGGTTTTCGATATATTCATGTTTTCAATCACTTAAACTATAAGCTCACAGTCTCATTTTTGGATGACGTTATAATATTTTAGAATGAATTAATATGCAGTCACACTGAATCGGACACTTCATGGATTTAATTTTGTTACATTTCTGATCATTTTGGTTGCGTATGTTTGGATACTTCTCATTCTCTGTTTACGCTGTCATATCGGAAACTTGGAAACCTGTCCATCGAGGATACCAAACCGTTCCTTAATTTCAGAACTACCGTACAGTACTGCTCAGCCAGTGAAGTTCGTCACCTGCATTTTATGACAATATTAAAGAATATTTACTGTCCAGTTACGGCATATATGTATACCTTGCCACTGAAAGAAGCTATTCCATTCATTTAAATGTGAATATTGCCTGTCCTTGAGCATTTTTACGGCAGGTGACGAACATCACTGGGGTGACGAAATTCACTGGCCAACCAGTAGTGGTGGTGGACCAATTCACGCCTGGGTACCAATTCAGGCCCACCCCCAATTTTCTTGAAGATTTATAATTTTTCATAGAGAAGATGTTTACCACATCATAGATAATCATCAAATTAATCATATACATTTGTAATATACTGTTTAACTGTGTTTTGGATAAATTCAGGGGTGGGCGTGAATTGGTACACAGGCGTGAATTGGTCCACCACCACTATACTGCAATTTTACTATTTCAGGAAATACCAAGACAAATACTGGCAATTAGTGCTGTCACTCACTGGTGCAAATGAACATCGAATATCGCCCACGTTGGCCGACCGAGTACCGACATATGTCGACTTCATAAACTCACCTCAAAACGAAACAATTTAATTAAAATGTAAAATAATATATTGTCTCTCACCCGAATACATGATTTTAATGTCATATTTCTCCTTTTATTTCGGTTGTTTATGCATTGTCAAATGTAGGAACTCTTTGAAAACCGTCAGTATATTAAAATAGTTATCTAATTCTGACTTTATAAAGTGCTGCATAATAGCATTATAATATAATTTACGCCTAAAATAAATACAACTTCAGTGTTTTTAAAGATTATTGAAAGCTTTACATCAATTAAATTGACTTACCAAGCGTGAAAAAAAAATAAAGATGCAATTCCGAAAGTACATTCGAGCATTAATGGTTTAATGCTTTCCTGATAGGTCATGTGACTAGATTTGTACGTACTGTGTTGTCAAAAGGCCGAAAATATATTTTAAAATGCTGAATAACCCTTCACTTTTAAAATATATTCTATCTTTATTAGATAAATATGCTAATATCTTTGCAATCGGATTTGAAAAAACGCATCCGATTATCGCTCATAATAGACCTAGCAAACGATAGTATCGGAAGTAGCGAGTGTCGCGACAGCACTACTGGCAATTACATGAAAATGATCTTAACGGCACAAATTGCACGTTGTGGCTGTCGGGGGGGGGGGGGGGATCCACTTGTTAAACTGAACCGGTTTGTAAATGAGCGATATTACAAGAACCGGTTTCAAACAAGCTTTCCCACATTACTTATCAATACAAATTAATAGCGATACGGTGACAAACTATGTTTTGAGTAATAGTTAAGCATTATGTTCACTGTGGTCGAGCATAACATTTTATTTTTTAGTTAGCACAACAGTTCCATCTGAGCTTTACACGAGTCGACTCGTACATGCCCACAATGTCTCCAAAAAGTACATTGTGAGAACAACGTAATTATCGTAATTGGAGCACACCAATATCAAATAGAAGTGGTACAACTGTCTACCACCCGAAAAAATTATGTAGATAAATATGTAGATAAATTATTATTATCATTATTATTATTATTATTGGTACTAGTAGTGGTATTAGTATTATTATTATCTATTTATTACACATATAACTGGTATTGGTTGCAATTATTATTATAATAATAATTATTATTATTATTACGTACATAGCTGAATCAGACTTCTATCCTCAGTAAATCATACTGGTCGAAGCACTGATAAGTGGAACCATTGGTCCAAGAAACCATTACTCCTCCTTTGGTTCCCACGGTGTACAAATTGGAGTACTGAGGAGTACCCCTCAAAACGCGCCTAATTATGACTACATTTCACTGGACACAGTACAAAACCATCTTGTACCTACCTGGTGCACAATTTCCCTTCAGTACACGAACCTTGACCACAGCGAGCTGGTCACGTGACCCAAAAATCAATGAGTCTCCCTCGTGAGTGCCCATGACGTACTTAAAAAAATAAAACCTGAAAGACTCTCATTTTGGCATGATTATGGCAGTACATCAGTGTTCTATCCCCTGTAAACCATACTGGGCATACCTGGGAAAGGAGGCCATGTAACCCTTAAAGGTCGAAGCCCTGATAAGTGGAACCATTGGTCCAAGAAACCATTACTCCTCCCTGGGTTCCCACAGTGTACAAATCGGAGTACTGAGGAGTACCCCTCAAACCGCGCCTAATTAGGACTACATTTCACTGGACACAGTACAAAACCATCTTGAACCTACCTGGCGCACCATTTCCCTTCAGTACACAAACCTTGACCACAGTGAGATGGTCACATGACCCCAAAAATCAATGAGTCTCCCTCGTGAGTGCCTACGATGTACTTAAAAAAATTAAAGACAAAAGACTCTCATTTTGGCATGATTATGGCAGTACATCAGGCTTCTATCTCCTGTAAACCATACTGGGCATACCTTGGAAAGGAGGCCATGCAACCCTTAAAGGTCGAAGCACTGATAAGTGGAACCATTGGTCCAAGAAACCATTACTCCTCCCTGGGTTCCCACGGTGTACAAATCGGAGTACTGAGGAGTACCCCCTCAAAACGCGCCTAATTAGGACTACATTTCACTGGAAAGAGTACAAAACCAACTTGAACCTACCTGGCACACCATTTCCCTTCAGTACACAAAGCTTGACCACAGCGAGATGGTCACGTGACCCCAAAAATCAATGAGTCTCCCTCGTGAGTGCCCACGATGTACTTAAAAAAATTAAAGCCAAAAGACTCTCATTTTGGCATGATTATGGCAGTACATCATGCTTCTATCCCATGTAAACCATACTGGGCATACCTGGGAAAGGAGGCCATGTAACCCTTAAAGGTCGAAGCCCTGATAAGTGGAACCATTGGTCCAAGAAACCATTACTCCTCCCTTGGTTCCCACGGTGTACAAATCGGAGTACTGAGGAGTACCCCTCAAAACACGCCTAATTAGAACTACATTTCACTGGACACAGTACAAAACCATCTTGAACCTACCTGGTGCACCATTTCCCTTCAGTACACGAACCTTGACCACAGCGAGCTGGTCACGTGACCCCAAAAATCAATGAGTCTCCCTCGTGAGTGCCCATGACGTACTTAAAAAAATAAAACCCGAAAGACTCTCATTTTGGCATGATTATGGCAGTACATCTGGCTTCTATCCCCTGTAAACCATACTGGGCATACCTGGGAAAGGAGGCCATGTAACCCTTAAAGGTCGAAGCCCTGATAAGTGGAACCATTGGTCCAAGAAACCATGACTCCTCCCTTGGTTCCCACGGCTTACAAATCGGAGTACTGAGGAGTACCCCTCAAAACGCGTCTAATTAGGACTACATTTCACTGGACACAGTATCAAAACCATCTTGAACCTACCTGGCGCACCATTTCCCTTCAGTACACGAACCTTGACCACAGCGAACTGGTCACGTGGCCCCAAAAATCAATGAGTCTCCCTCGTGAGTGCCCACGATGTACTTAAAAAAATAAAACCCGAAAGACTCTCATTTTGGCATGATTATGGCAGTACATCTGGCTTCTATCCCCTGTAAACCATACTGGGCATACCTGGGAAAGGAAGCCATGTAACCCTTAAAGGTCGAAGCCCTGATAAGTGGAACCATTGGTCCAAGAAACCATGACTCCTCCCTTGGTTCCCGCGGTGTACAAATCGGAGTACTGAGGAGTACAACTCAAAACGCGCCTAATTAGGACTACATTTCACTGGACACAGTACCAAACCATCTTGAACCTACCTGGTGCACCATTTCCCTTCAGTACACGAACCTTGACCACAGCGAGCTGGTCACGTGACCCCAAAAATCAATGAGCCTCCCTCGTGAGTGCCCATGACGTACTTAAAAAAATAAAACCCGAAAGACTCTCATTTTGGCATGATTATGGCAGTACATCTGGCTTCTATCCCCTGTAAACCATACTGGGCATACCTGGGAAAGGAGGCCATGTAACCCTTAAAGGTCGAAGCCCTGATAAGTGGAACCATTGGTCCAAGAAACCATGACTCCTCCCTTGGTTCCCACGGCTTACAAATCGGAGTACTGAGGAGTACCCCTCAAAACGCGTCTAATTAGGACTACATTTCACTGGACACAGTATCAAAACCATCTTGAACCTACCTGGCGCACCATTTCCCTTCAGTACACGAACCTTGACCACAGCGAACTGGTCACGTGGCCCCAAAAATCAATGAGTCTCCCTCGTGAGTGCCCACGATGTACTTAAAAAAATTAAAGCCAAAAGACTCTCATTTTGGTATGATTATGGCAGTACATCTGGCTTCTATCCCCTGTAAACCATACTGGGCATACTTGGGAAAGGAGGCCATGTAACCCTTAAAGGTCGAAGCACTGATAAGTGGAACCATTGGTCCAAGAAACCATTACTCCTCCATTGGTTCCCGCGGTGTACAAATCGGAGTACTGAGGAGTACCCCTCAAAACGCGCCTAATTAGGACTACATTTCACTGGACACAGTACAAAACCATCTTGAACCTACCTGGTGCACCATTTCCCTTCAGTACACGAACCTTGACCACAGCGAGCTGGTCACGTGACCCCAAAAATCAATGAGTCTCCCTCGTGAGTGCCCATGACGTACTTAAAAAAATAAAACCCGAAAGACTCTCATTTTGGCATGATTATGGCAGTACATCAGGCTTCTGTCCCCTGTAAACCATACTGGGCATACCTGGGAAAGGAAGCCATGTAACCCTTAAAGGTCGAAGCCCTGATAAGTGGAACCATTGGTCCAAGAAACCATGACTCCTCCCTTGGTTCCCGCGGTGTACAAATCGGAGTACTGAGGAGTACCCCTCAAAACGCGCCTAATTAGGACTACATTTCACTGGACACAGTACCAAACCATCTTGAACCTACCTGGTGCACCATTTCCCTTCAGTACACGAACCTTGACCACAGCGAGCTGGTCACGTGACCCCAAAAATCAATGAGCCTCCCTCGTGAGTGCCCATGACGTACTTAAAAAATAAAACCCGAAAGACTCTCATTTTGGCATGATTATGGCAGTACATCTGGCTTCTATCCCCTGTAAACCATACTGGGCATACCTGGGAAAGGAGGCCATGTAACCCTTAAAGGTCGAAGCCCTGATAAGTGGAACCATTGGTCCAAGAAACCATGACTCCTCCCTTGGTTCCCACGGTGTACAAATCGGAGTACTGAGGAGTACCCCTCAAAACGTGTCTAATTAGGACTACATTTCACTGGACACAGTATCAAAACCATCTTGAACCTACCTGGCGCACCATTTCCCTTCAGTACACGAACCTTGACCACAGCGAACTGGTCACGTGGCCCCAAAAATCAATGAGTCTCCCTCGTGAGTGCCCACGATGTACTTAAAAAAATAAAACCCGAAAGACTCTCATTTTGGCATGATTATGGCAGTACATCTGGCTTCTATCCCCTGTAAACCATACTGGGCATACCTGGGAAAGGAAGCCATGTAACCCTTAAAGGTCGAAGCCCTGATAAGTGGAACCATTGGTCCAAGAAACCATGACTCCTCCCTTGGTTCCCACGGTGTACAAATCGGAGTACTGAGGAGTACCCCTCAAAACGCGTCTAATTAGGACTACATTTCACTGGACACAGTATCAAAACCATCTTGAACCTACCTGGCGCACCATTTCCCTTCAGTACACGAACCTTGACCACAGCGAACTGGTCACGTGGCCCCAAAAATCAATGAGTCTCCCTCGTGAGTGCCCACGATGTACTTAAAAAAATTAAAGCCAAAAGACTCTCATTTTGGTATGATTATGGCAGTACATCTGGCTTCTATCCCCTGTAAACCATACTGGGCATACTTGGGAAAGGAGGCCATGTAACCCTTAAAGGTCGAAGCACTGATAAGTGGAACCATTGGTCCAAGAAACCATGACTCCTCCCTTGGTTCCCACGGTGTACAAATCGGAGTACTGAGGAGTACCCCTCAAAACGCGTCTAATTAGGACTACATTTCACTGGACACAGTATCAAAACCATCTTGAACCTACCTGGCGCACCATTTCCCTTCAGTACACGAACCTTGACCACAGCGAACTGGTCACGTGGCCCCAAAAATCAATGAGTCTCCCTCGTGAGTGCCCACGATGTACTTAAAAAAATTAAAGCCAAAAGACTCTCATTTTGGTATGATTATGGCAGTACATCTGGCTTCTATCCCCTGTAAACCATACTGGGCATACTTGGGAAAGGAGGCCATGTAACCCTTAAAGGTCGAAGCACTGATAAGTGGAACCATTGGTCCAAGAAACCATTACTCCTCCATTGGTTCCCACGGTGTACAAATCGGAGTACTGAGGAGTATCCCTCAAAACGCGCCTAATTAGGACTACATTTCACTGGACACAGTACCAAACCATCTTGAACCTACCTGGTGCACCATTTCCCTTCAGTACACGAACCTTGACCACATCGAGCTGGTCACGTGACCCCAAAAATCAATGAGCCTCCCTCGTGAGTGCCCATGACGTACTTAAAAAAATAAAACCCGAAAGACTCTCATTTTGGCATGATTATGGCAGTACATCTGGCTTCTATCCCCTGTAAACCATACTGGGCATACCTGGGAAAGGAGGCCATGTAACCCTTAAAGGTCGAAGCCCTGATAAGTGGAACCATTGGTCCAAGAAACCATGACTCCTCCCTTGGTTCCCACGGCTTACAAATCGGAGTACTGAGGAGTACCCCTCAAAACGCGTCTAATTAGGACTACATTTCACTGGACACAGTATCAAAACCATCTTGAACCTACCTGGTGCACCATTTCCCTTCAGTACACGAACCTTGACCACAGCGAACTGGTCACGTGGCCCCAAAAATCAATGAGTCTCCCTCGTGAGTGCCCACGATGTACTTAAAAAAATTAAAGCCAAAAGACTCTCATTTTGGTATGATTATGGCAGTACATCTGGCTTCTATCCCCTGTAAACCATACTGGGCATACTTGGGAAAGGAGGCCATGTAACCCTTAAAGGTCGAAGCACTGATAAGTGGAACCATTGGTCCAAGAAACCATTACTCCTCCATTGGTTCCCACGGTGTACAAATCGGAGTACTGAGGAGTATCCCTCAAAACGCGCCTAATTAGGACTACATTTCACTGGACACAGTACCAAACCATCTTGAACCTACCTGGTGCACCATTTCCCTTCAGTACACGAACCTTGACCACATCGAGCTGGTCACGTGACCCCAAAAATCAATGAGCCTCCCTCGTGAGTGCCCATGACGTACTTAAAAAAATAAAACCCGAAAGACTCTCATTTTGGCATGATTATGGCAGTACATCTGGCTTCTATCCCCTGTAAACCATACTGGGCATACCTGGGAAAGGAGGCCATGTAACCCTTAAAGGTCGAAGCCCTGATAAGTGGAACCATTGGTCCAAGAAACCATGACTCCTCCCTTGGTTCCCACGGTGTACAAATCAGAGTACTGAGGAGTACCCCTCAAAACGCGTCTAATTAGGACTACATTTCACTGGACACAGTATCAAAACCATCTTGAACCTACCTGGCGCACCATTTCCCTTCAGTACACGAACCTTGACCACAGCGAACTGGTCACGTGGCCCCAAAAATCAATGAGTCTCCCTCGTGAGTGCCCACGATGTACTTAAAAAAATTAAAGCCAAAAGACTCTCATTTTGGTATGATTATGGCAGTACATCTGGCTTCTATCCCCTGTAAACCATACTGGGCATACTTGGGAAAGGAGGCCATGTAACCCTTAAAGGTCGAAGCACTGATAAGTGGAACCATTGGTCCAAGAAACCATGACTCCTCCCTTGGTTCCCACGGTGTACAAATCGGAGTACTGAGGAGTACCCCTCAAAACGCGTCTAATTAGGACTACATTTCACTGGACACAGTATCAAAACCATCTTGAACCTACCTGGCGCACCATTTCCCTTCAGTACACGAACCTTGACCACAGCGAACTGGTCACGTGGCCCCAAAAATCAATGAGTCTCCCTCGTGAGTGCCCACGATGTACTTAAAAAAATTAAAGCCAAAAGACTCTCATTTTGGTATGATTATGGCAGTACATCTGGCTTCTATCCCCTGTAAACCATACTGGGCATACTTGGGAAAGGAGGCCATGTAACCCTTAAAGGTCGAAGCACTGATAAGTGGAACCATTGGTCCAAGAAACCATTACTCCTCCATTGGTTCCCACGGTGTACAAATCGGAGTACTGAGGAGTATCCCTCAAAACGCGCCTAATTAGGACTACATTTCACTGGACACAGTACCAAACCATCTTGAACCTACCTGGTGCACCATTTCCCTTCAGTACACGAACCTTGACCACATCGAGCTGGTCACGTGACCCCAAAAATCAATGAGCCTCCCTCGTGAGTGCCCATGACGTACTTAAAAAAATAAAACCCGAAAGACTCTCATTTTGGCATGATTATGGCAGTACATCTGGCTTCTATCCCCTGTAAACCATACTGGGCATACCTGGGAAAGGAGGCCATGTAACCCTTAAAGGTCGAAGCCCTGATAAGTGGAACCATTGGTCCAAGAAACCATGACTCCTCCCTTGGTTCCCACGGCTTACAAATCGGAGTACTGAGGAGTACCCCTCAAAACGCGTCTAATTAGGACTACATTTCACTGGACACAGTATCAAAACCATCTTGAACCTACCTGGTGCACCATTTCCCTTCAGTACACGAACCTTGACCACAGCGAACTGGTCACGTGGCCCCAAAAATCAATGAGTCTCCCTCGTGAGTGCCCACGATGTACTTAAAAAAATTAAAGCCAAAAGACTCTCATTTTGGTATGATTATGGCAGTACATCTGGCTTCTATCCCCTGTAAACCATACTGGGCATACTTGGGAAAGGAGGCCATGTAACCCTTAAAGGTCGAAGCACTGATAAGTGGAACCATTGGTCCAAGAAACCATTACTCCTCCATTGGTTCCCACGGTGTACAAATCGGAGTACTGAGGAGTATCCCTCAAAACGCGCCTAATTAGGACTACATTTCACTGGACACAGTACCAAACCATCTTGAACCTACCTGGTGCACCATTTCCCTTCAGTACACGAACCTTGACCACATCGAGCTGGTCACGTGACCCCAAAAATCAATGAGCCTCCCTCGTGAGTGCCCATGACGTACTTAAAAAAATAAAACCCGAAAGACTCTCATTTTGGCATGATTATGGCAGTACATCTGGCTTCTATCCCCTGTAAACCATACTGGGCATACCTGGGAAAGGAGGCCATGTAACCCTTAAAGGTCGAAGCCCTGATAAGTGGAACCATTGGTCCAAGAAACCATGACTCCTCCCTTGGTTCCCACGGCTTACAAATCGGAGTACTGAGGAGTACCCCTCAAAACGCGTCTAATTAGGACTACATTTCACTGGACACAGTATCAAAACCATCTTGAACCTACCTGGTGCACCATTTCCCTTCAGTACACGAACCTTGACCACAGCGAACTGGTCACGTGGCCCCAAAAATCAATGAGTCTCCCTCGTGAGTGCCCACGATGTACTTAAAAAAATTAAAGCCAAAAGACTCTCATTTTGGTATGATTATGGCAGTACATCTGGCTTCTATCCCCTGTAAACCATACTGGGCATACTTGGGAAAGGAGGCCATGTAACCCTTAAAGGTCGAAGCACTGATAAGTGGAACCATTGGTCCAAGAAACCATTACTCCTCCATTGGTTCCCACGGTGTACAAATCGGAGTACTGAGGAGTATCCCTCAAAACGCGCCTAATTAGGACTACATTTCACTGGACACAGTACCAAACCATCTTGAACCTACCTGGTGCACCATTTCCCTTCAGTACACGAACCTTGACCACATCGAGCTGGTCACGTGACCCCAAAAATCAATGAGCCTCCCTCGTGAGTGCCCATGACGTACTTAAAAAAATAAAACCCGAAAGACTCTCATTTTGGCATGATTATGGCAGTACATCTGGCTTCTATCCCCTGTAAACCATACTGGGCATACCTGGGAAAGGAGGCCATGTAACCCTTAAAGGTCGAAGCCCTGATAAGTGGAACCATTGGTCCAAGAAACCATGACTCCTCCCTTGGTTCCCACGGTGTACAAATCAGAGTACTGAGGAGTACCCCTCAAAACGCGTCTAATTAGGACTACATTTCACTGGACACAGTATCAAAACCATCTTGAACCTACCTGGCGCACCATTTCCCTTCAGTACACGAACCTTGACCACAGCGAACTGGTCACGTGGCCCCAAAAATCAATGAGTCTCCCTCGTGAGTGCCCACGATGTACTTAAAAAAATTAAAGCCAAAAGACTCTCATTTTGGTATGATTATGGCAGTACATCTGGCTTCTATCCCCTGTAAACCATACTGGGCATACTTGGGAAAGGAGGCCATGTAACCCTTAAAGGTCGAAGCACTGATAAGTGGAACCATTGGTCCAAGAAACCATGACTCCTCCCTTGGTTCCCACGGTGTACAAATCGGAGTACTGAGGAGTACCCCTCAAAACGCGTCTAATTAGGACTACATTTCACTGGACACAGTATCAAAACCATCTTGAACCTACCTCCCTTCAGTACATGAAAATTTATTTAGTCAAGATGTTATAAATATGGCTGATTTTTAAATATGAAAAAAATTCTCTGTAACCAATGAATACCCTATCTTTATTATAAGGAAAAAAATAATCTGCCACTTGTATATATATCAGTCTTGTCTATTATATTTTCTACCTGCTTTACTTTCACTGATGGGTGAAAGGAAGTGCAGAGAGTCTTAAAACTGCACAGATTTACCACCTGCTCCCTTTGGTTGAAATTGGGATAATAAAATCCCATAACTGAGTTTTGAGCTTATATATGTTTTATTATTGCATTTACATGTTTTCAGTGCATTGAGATGTAACAGGAAATCATATGCAAGGAATCTAGAATTCTCCTTCTGGAGGCTTAAACAGCATTTTGAGGGAATAGGAAACCATATGCAGAGTCTAAAAGATGTACTCGCAGGTCACTCCTTTTGGATAGAACTACCCATGCAGTTAACATATGCAAATGCTTTAAAAGGTTTAAATATTTATAAATTGTTTTATAACCCTATTTTGGGCTTAGTGAATCTTTATGGAGCTTTATGAAGCCTTATGGTACATTGTAATATTAAATGGTTTTTTTATTGTTCTTTCCACAACAGTTTTTGGCTCAAAACATTTTCAAATGTATACACAATAACCCAAGAAAATAAACCATGACTGAAAACATTTTTGAAACATTTTCAAAAGTGTTGAAGCTTAAAAAGCTTCGTTGTGAATGTTTTTTAAATATTTATAATATTGCTCAAGACTTGAAGGCTCAACTCAGCTATTACTCAGTTAGTTCAGGTCACCTAAGTCAATCTGTAGGGCATCCTTTTCTAAATAAATGTAGATTAAAGCCACCAGTCAAGTTAACCTAGACCTAATGTGGACTCCATTGCTTGTAAAAGTCGGCCCGAAATTACAATGAAAGTCAAACTTTACTGTTTATTACCATAATCAAATAGCATCAGTAACATGTGTCAGAAAGGTAATCCTAGATTCAATTATAAATTGTTAAGATAAATATGCTAGAAAGTATAATGTGTATGTACAAGATATTCTTTAATATCAACAAAAATTGTTCTAGTTGCTGTTTATCTTTCTTCCCTTTACTAGGTCAGGCCCTACCTCCCCCAACCCCCAAGTCAGAGAAACAACAGCTGTGGGTACTGTTTATTAATACATGATAATAATGCGAATACATAACCACTGTAAATAAATGAGACTACTAAAGTTATATACAAGTCAAAAACCGAAAAAAGCACTTATTATGGTATGAGTAAGATACAACTGCAATGCTAAAACAAGTAAACTACATGTGATATTACACACTTAGTCATTAGAGTTTATCGTACATTTGCCCCTGAATAGCAGCAGAAGAGGCCATCAGGACAAGCTAATGCAGCCAGGGCCCAGCAATGTAATTTAAAAGACAAAATTTGAATTTTGGACTAGGGAGATCCCGGGGAGCTTTTAACCCAAGGATGCAAGTCTTATGTAAGAACATCAAACTGGTCATAAAAACTTGTTAAGCAAACATTCAAGTGCAGAAGAAATACCATTAACAACTTCTGGCTCAGAAGCATGACTGACATCCGGGTTGCCCAACGAATCAAGCAACACGGCAGGCTTCAACATATAATGAAGGAAATTTACTATGTAGAAAAAATTACAGACAAGATTGAAATAAATACAGAAGGAACAATAGATTTCTCCTTCTAATAATGAAAAGTTATTCATTGGTTACAGAGAACTATTTTCGTATTTAAAAATCAGCCAGATTTATAACATCCTCATTCAATTAATTTTCATGTACTGAAGGGAGGTAGGATCCAGATGGTTTTGGTACTGTGTCCAGTGAAATGTAGTCCTAATTAGGCGCGTTTTGAGGGGTACTCCTCAGTACTCCGATTTGTACACCGTGGGAACCAAGGGAGGAGTCATGGTTTCTTGGACCAATGGTTCCACTTATCAGGGCTTCGACCTTTAAGGGTTACATGGCCTCCTTTCCCAGGTATGCCCAGTATGGTTTACAGGGGACAGAAGCCTGATGTACTGCCATAATCATGCCAAAATGAGAGTCTTTCGGGTTTTATTTTTTTAAGTACGTCATGGGCACTCACGAGGGAGACTCATTGATTTTTGGGGTCACGTGACCAGCTCGCTGTGGTCAAGGTTCGTGTACTGAAGGGAAATGGTGCACCAGGTAGGTTCAAGATGGTTTTGTACTGTGTCCAGTGAAATGTAGTCCTAATTAGGCGCGTTTTGAGGGGTACTCCTCAGTACTCCGATTTGTACACCGTGGGAACCAAGGGAGGAGTAGTGGTATCTTGGACCAATGGTTCCACTTATCAGTGCTTCGACCTTTAAGGGTTACATGGCCTCCTTTCCCAGGTATGCCCAGTATGGTTTACAGGGGATAGAAGCCAGATGTACTGCCATAATCATGCCAAAATGAGAGTCTTTCAGGTTTTATTTTTTTAAGTACATCGTGGGCACTCATGAGGGAGACTCATTGATTTTTGGGGTCACGTGACCAGCTCGCTGTGGTCAAGGTTCGTGTACTGAAGGGAAACGGTGCGCCAGGTAGGTTCAAGATGGTTTTGATACTGTGTCCAGTGAAATGTAGTCCTAATTAGGTGCGTTTTGAGGGGTACTCCTCAGTACTCCGATTTGTACACCGTGGGAACCCAGGGAGGACTAATGGTTTCTAGAACCAATGGTTCCACTTATCAGTGCTTCGACCTTTAAGGGTTACCTGGCCTTCTTTCCAAGGTATGCCCAGTATGGTTTACAGGGGATAGAAGCCAGATGTACTGCCATAATCATACCAAAATGAGAGTCTTTTGGCTTTAATTTTTTTAAGTACATCGTGGGCACTCACGAGGGAGACTCATTGATTTTTGGGGTCACGTGACCAGCTCACTGTGGTCAAGGTTCGTGTACTGAAGGAAAATGGTGCACCAGGTAGGTTCAAGATGGTTTTGTACTGTGTCCAGTGAAATGTAGTCCTAATTAGGTGCGTTTTGAGGGGTACTCCTCAGTACTCCGATTTGTACACCGTGGGAACCAAGGGAGGAGTAATGGTTTCTTGGACCAATGGTTCCACTTATCAGTGCTTCGACCTTTAAGGGTTACATGGCTTCGTTTCCCAGGTATGCCCAGTATGGTTTACAGGGGACAGAAGCCTGATGTACTGCCATAATCATGCCAAAATGAGAGTCTTTCGGGTTTTATTTTTTTAAGTACGTCATGGGCACTCACGAGGGAGACTCATTGATTTTTGGGGTCACGTGACCAGCTCGCTGTGCTCAAGGTTCGTGTACTGAAGGGAAATGGTGCACCAGGTAGGTTCAAGATGGTTTTGTACTGTGTCCAGTGAAATGTAGTCCTACTTAGGCGCGTTTTGAGGGGTACTCCTCAGTACTCCGATTTGTACACCGTGGGAACCAAGGGAGGAGTAATGGTTTCTTGGACCAATGGTTCCACTTATCAGTGCTTCGACCTTTAAGGGTTACATGGCCTCCTTTCCCAGGTATGCCCAGTATGGTTTACAGGGGATAGAAGCCAGATGTACTGCCATAATCATACCAAAATGAGAGTCTTTTGGCTTTAATTTTTTTAAGTACATCGTGGGCACTCACGAGGGACACTCATTGATTTTTGGGGTCACGTGACCAGCTCGCTGTGGTCAAGGTTCGTGTACTGAAGGGAAATGGTGCGCCAGGTAGGTTCAAGATGGTTTTGATACTGTGTCCAGTGAAATGTAGTCCTAATTAGGCGCGTTTTGAGGGGTACTCCTCAGTACTCCGATTTGTACACCGTGGGAACCAAGGGAGGAGTAATGGTTTCTTGGACCAATGGTTCCACTTATCAGGGCTTCGACCTTTAAGGGTTACATGGCTTCCTTTCCCAGGTATGCCCAGTATGGTTTACAGGGGATAGAAGCCTGATGTACTGCCATAATCATGCCAAAATGAGAGTCTTTCGGGTTTTATTTTTTTAAGTACATCGTGGGCACTCATGAGGGAGACTCATTGATTTTTGGGGTCACGTGACCAGCTCGCTGTGGTCAAGGTTCGTGTACTGAAGGGAAATGGTGCGCCAGGTAGGTTCAAGATGGTTTTGATACTGTGTCCAGTGAAATGTAGTCCTAATTAGGTGCGTTTTGAGGGGTACTCCTCAGTACTCCGATTTGAACACCGTGGGAACCCAGGGAGGACTAATGGTTTCTAGAACCAATGGTTCCACTTATCAGTGCTTCGACCTTTAAGGGTTACCTGGCCTTCTTTCCAAGGTATGCCCAGTATCGTTTACAGGGGATAGAAGCCAGATGTACTGCCATAATCATACCAAAATGAGAGTCTTTTGGCTTTAATTTTTTTAAGTACATCGTAGGCACTCACGAGGGAGATTCATTGATTTTTGGGGTCATGTGACCAGCTCGGTTGTGGTCAAGGTTCGTGTACCGAAGGGAAATGGTGTGCCAGGTAGGTTCAAGATGGTTTTGATACTGTGTCCAGTGAAATGTAGTCCTAATTAGGCGTGTTTTGAGGGGTACTCGATCTCAGTACTCCAATTTGTACACTGTGGGAACCCAGGGAGGAGTAATAATGGTTTCTTGAACCAATGGTTCCACTTATCAGGGCTTCGACCTTTAAGGGTTACAAGACCTCCTTTGCCAGGTATGCCCAGTATGGTTTACAGGGGATAGAAGCCTGATGTACTGCCATAATCATGCCAAAATGAGAGTCTTTCGGGTTTTATTTTTTTAAGTACATCGTGGGCACTCATGAGGGAGACTCATTGATTTTTGGGGTCACGTGACCAGCTCGCTGTGGTCAAGGTTCGTGTACTGAAGGGAAATGGTGCGCCAGGTAGGTTCAAGATGGTTTTGATACTGTGTCCAGTGAAATGTAGTCCTAATTAGGTGCGTTTTGAGGGGTACTCCTCAGTACTCCGATTTGTACACCGTGGGAACCCAGGGAGGACTAATGGTTTCTAGAACCAATGGTTCCACTTATCAGTGCTTCGACCTTTAAGGGTTACCTGGCCTTCTTTCCAAGGTATGCCCAGTATGGTTTACAGGGGATAGAAGCCAGATGTACTGCCATAATCATACCAAAATGAGAGTCTTTTGGCTTTAATTTTTTTAAGTACATCGTGGGCACTCACGAGGGAGATTCATTGATTTTTGGGGTCATGTGACCAGCTCGGTTGTGGTCAAGGTTCGTGTACCGAAGGGAAATGGTGTGCCAGGTAGGTTCAAGATGGTTTTGATACTGTGTCCAGTGAAATGTAGTCCTAATTAGGCGTGTTTTGAGGGGTACTCGATCTCAGTACTCCAATTTGTACACTGTGGGAACCCAGGGAGGAGTAATAATGGTTTCTTGAACCAATGGTTCCACTTATCAGGGCTTCGACCTTTAAGGGTTACAAGACCTCCTTTGCCAGGTATGCACAGTATGGTTTACTGGGGATAGAAGCCTGATGTACTGCCATAATCATGCCAAAATGAGTCTTTTGGCTTTAATTTTTTTAAGTACTTCGTGGGCACTCACGAGGGAGATTCATTGATTTTTGTGGTCATGTGACCAGCTCGGTTGTGGTCAAGGTTCGTGTATTCAAGGAAATGGTCTGCCAATTGTAGGTTCAAGAGAGTAGGGGGAGCAATACAGTAGCTGATTTGGCATGTTAGATAGTTTTGGAAATAAAATAATTTTTGCATGAGTATTTCCTATCATGTAAATGTCTTTTACATAAATTCATAAATAAAATAGATAGAAGGTGTTATAAATTAAAAATATATTTTCTTATTGTAGTATTATGACCAAAGATAATTTATTTCTACATAATATTGTATGATAATGTTTCAATATGGTTCATTTTAAGCACAATAACTCAAATAAATCAATGCACTGGATGAACTTTTTTGTTGCAATTTGGGTATTTGTACAGTTTATCTACATATTTTCGGGTGGTACAGGGTTCTACCAGCAATTATCTTTGGATTTAGCATGTCCCATTACCGTAATTACGTTGTTCCCACAGTGTACTTGTTTGAGACATTGTGGGCATGTACGAGTCGACTCGAGTAAAGCCCCTCTCAACAGTTCACTGACGTTACAGTAAGAAGTTATCCGAAAAAAAGTTTGTTTATCCGACAGAAGCTAGGCGTATTTCACAAACAAAAATCTGACTAATCTCAGACCTTGTGCAAGGTCCTACCTTAGTGCACTATGATTCTCTGACAGTATTTCCCTCCAGAAGGAAGTACCTTCTTCACTCACCTGGAAGAAACTAGAGCCACCTATGAAGGAAATCAGAACTATTGTACCCTCAGGTTTTTCAACAGCAATATAACTCAAACTTTCCCTACAATGTTCATATGGCAACAGTATAGCTCACCAAAACTCACCCAAACTTAAAAGGGTTTATATGTCTGACTTACATAGTGGTTGAATGTGCTGTTGTAGAACTGAGTGTGAAATTTGCTTTGTGGTGTTCAAATACACAATTGTGTGTGCTTTGCAAACTGATTTTTATCTTTCAGTCTGCAATAGATAAAGAAACAGTTCATTCACATATCCCTACATTGTATGTGTACTTGGGCATTTAAGTAGAAATGGATGGATAAAATTAAGTTGGAAATTTGTCAAATTGAATCTCTTTATTATTTCACTGATAATGAGAAAACAATCGGTATAAACTTTCTCCTTTTGTTTTTTAATTTTACCATAAAGGAAATGTAGAGATAAACAAACTATCATTTTCATTCATTATGTATGGAAGAATAGTAGGGCCATCCTAATTTTTTTTCTCATTATTGATATATTGGCTGATTTATTGAATTACTAATGAGTCAACTTTTAGAAAAAAAATTTTTTCCAAAGAGAATTTCCCTAAAACATTTTTTTTTCTATATGTCAACCTAATATCTTAATAAACCGAGATGACTCTCCTGGTTTATGATAAGTTCATACAATTTCTGTTTTGCCTGATTAATAACCCAACGGTTCACACAGAGGGTTCACATAGCAGCGAATCCAGATACTGATCCATAAATTCTGTCGGCATCTAAAACTGCCTGAATTTTTTTTCTATTTTTCTATTTTTCACCAGTATGTTACGATGAATAAATAAAACTAGCTAACCATTGTAAAGAAAGTTTGCAGAAGTGAAAGTTTCCCAAATTTGAACAAACCATAAAACATGGTGTAATGTTTCTGTTTACTGTTGTTTATTGCTGTGGCCTCAGAGTAAATGTATCTTTTCCAACTCCTGTATATTTAAGTTAAAACATTAGTACAAATGTGACTTTTTACATTTTACATTGAGTTTAAATCTTATTATTATTAATTTTAAATAGAGACAAAACTGGCCAAACAATACAAATTTTAAAAGATAAAACTGCCACAAAGTCAGCATACAAATACAACCAATCTGCGCCTTAAATCCCACATGGTAAAGAGTTAAAGGTTAAAGTTGGATTTTAAGAGAGAGCTTCGTGTAAAGAGAAGTTCTCACTAAATATGGCACAATATCATTACCTTAAAACTCAAACTTGTTCACTAATCAGTGACAGATGCCTAGAAAACAGGATTAAGGGGTATGAACAAAATCTATGTTCAAGTATAAAATTTTTCTGATGGCCCTACTGCTCTTCCATAGTTATGGGAGGTCTTTGAAATAAAAAAGCCTATGGGTATGTATGTAGGTATGTGGCTCCCAACATCTGATGTCAATTTGTAAATCAATATACACATTTAGTGTTCATACATACACAAAATTACATGTCCTCAAATTAAAAACACTGCAAGAAACTTTTAATTTGTCAAAGTTTATATATATATCAACACTACAATTCCTCTAATCTCTTATTAAAACAAAAAGAGTAAATCCTGTTCCCTTATTTTTTCATTCTTTTGTAAAACCAACAAAACCAACTTTCAGTTAAAACCATGTTTACCAAATATGAGAATTAGTTTTATGTCAAGGATGACTAAAATAGTAAACTGAGCATATAATAAGCATGCATGATTTACATTTCGTCTGATTTTCTTGATTCTAGAGCCAACAAATTACCATTTGATATCACCATGTGCACACTGCAAATTGCAGTATGATACAAGTAAACATCTGAACATAAATGAAAAAGATTGAAAAATAAAAGTTGCAAATCAGGTGTCGGATGTCCAGGGACACATCCAAACACTAAGTGGTGTTTCATTTGGGAAAAATAACCAAGTAATAAGCAATGTGCAAGTTGATCTTGTATTAAAAATCTAAAATTTAAAAGTGAGAATATGACTTCTCCTTGATTATCCATCTAGTTTGTGTGAACATCTAATAATTGTAGTACAGTTGAACAGCTATGAAGCAGCTGCCTAAAAAAATCAAAGGGGAAAGACTTTTTATTACTGCACTGAACAGAGACGCACTTCACTTCAGTATGCATACCAGCAAGTTTTGTGAGTCAGAAGGATCCTATCAAAACAGTTTTGACACAGCTAACAACAAATTCACTTCTGCACTGCACTAAGCACTGTTTATGACAGGATAAACAGTATTGAAAAGATGCATTTTAATCGGATTGGAAAATCTTGGCACCTGGCCAGCAAAGCTAGAGGGGTCTCTGACACAAGTCTTTACTTCCACTGCAAGTGTAAAATCCAAACTGTTATCAAATGCACTCATTCATTGTCTCAAAAAAAACCTAGGTAAAGACTTGTGAGCAAGCCTAGTGTAATCTGTACACTCCAGATTCAGATTTGGATTAGCTAAAATCGTTAAATGCAATTTTCTCTAGATCTGAATCCAAAATGAAAAAAAATAAGATGAACCAACATAAATATAATATATTAATATAATATTATCATATTACAATATAATAAAATTTTCCAAATGTTAAAATTTCCTGCCACATTTTACCGCCATTATTTTACAAAGAATTATTGGTAATCCAATGAAGCTGAATCAATAGGCGTATTCCACAGCCATGATCTGTAGAATCCAGATTCGACGGATCAATGAATCAGGTCAAAAGAACCTGATCAGACTGATCCAGATCATGATCCGAGTGATCTCATGAAAATGTGGATTCGAGAGATCAGATCTGCGAGATATCCCACAATTCTTTGTAAAGATGGCGGAAAACACGAGGTTTGAAATTTTCATTTATAATTTTAATTGTTGATATTTCTGAAACTGGGGCCGGATTTGGTTATTCTATTATAAATTGATATGTAAAAAAAAAAAACCAAATGTCAAAAAATTGATTTATCAAAAAGTAATTCCAAAGATGCAAAGCATGCCATTTCAGTGGCCATCTTGGATCATCATTTCTGCAATTTTTGCATTTCACAGATTCTACTGATCTGAAGGATCTCAATCTTGATCACAAAGATCACACAGATCTCAAGTTGTGGAAATACGCCTATTGGATCTACCCCAAGAGGCAGATCAACAGATTCATAATCCAGAATCAAGTCACATCACAAGCGAATCTGGTTGATCTGAAGAATCTAGATTCAATGGATTATGGTTGTAAAATGCGCTTATGTAAAACAACCATTTATATCTGCCATATTTTAGACCTAGATTTCTTTGAAGACTAATCGTACAATTTTGCAGGCTTATTATTCTGAAATAAAATTGATGTCTTATATATTTTTATAAGATTACATAAATTAGAACTAACGTAAAGCCATTTCCCCTTGTAAATATGGTCATATAATTACTTTCATCTTTCAAGCATAATCATGCAGTGGTTAGAGATCAAATCCAACCATTCCATTAGATTCCCAGCTCATGATTTCCTCTAAGTTGATTTAAAATTCTGAACCCTACAACCACTAATCAAGGTATAATGTCTGAGTGTATAAAATCTAGCTCTGATAATGTACTAATAAAGTACATTGTACTGTATCAGTGTGTATGTGTATGTGTGTGAGGGGAAGCACATGTTTATGGCCCTGAGCCAGTTACAAGTTCTGCACATATGTGTTAATAAATAGTTTAGTTACAAACATTGATTTAATATCAGATCAGAAAAAATTACAAAAGGGATTATAATAAAAGTATCCAAATATATGGTTAAACAATTGATATATCCCAATGTTAAGATGTGAACTAAAAACCTTAAAAAAAGAAGTCGAAGGTCAACCTTTTGCATGCTTGTAGAGGACATATGTATGTTTATATATATATCAGCCATAGAATAATACGTCTTGTGTGTGAGATCTATAGGCCAAAATGTAAAGAAATTAAACCTTAAGAGTGCCACCATTGGTATTATAATGGAAGGGTGAGCCCACAAAACAATACTTTGTGGTCTTGCTCACATATACCTACATACCAAATTTGGAAGTTCTACATAAAATATTGTAAGCTATTACGTGTAAAGCAAAATCTCTGAGAAATGAAAAAAAACCTTTTATGGAAATAAACTTAGTTTAATCTTGAAGCAGCGGTCAAAGGTCAAATCTATCCTTGCAACAAGATTCGCAGGCCATAATTTCATTTAGGTTGGTTTGACATTCTAAACATTTATGACCATTTATGAAGGAGTTGTAAGTGAAAATATCAAAAAGTAAGTGATTCCTGGCCAGATAGCTGATAACACAGAATCACCCTTTGTTTAATCCAAGAGGAAATGGTAGGAGAAATATTCTTGAAGTTTTTTTTGAAGGAGACAAAGACAAGTCCCTTGTTTTACCTAAGATTCTGAGTTTTTTTTATTATTTTATTTTTTTTTGTTAAAATATACCCATAAAAAACAAGGAAGAACAAAATATATACAATTTTGAAGCTGAATTAAAGCAGTCAGTTGGTCTTCCTCAATATTTGGTCATACTGAGAATCATCTGCATACATCTGGAATGAAATCAGAAAATTTCTGATAATAATCCCTAGAGGTATTGTAGAATTATAATATATCTGTGGGCAATAAACAGAACCTTGAGGGACACAACAGTTTAAAAATCTCTCTTTAGACATTACACTGCCTATCTTGACAGACTGTGTCCTACCAGTTAGATATCAGGCAAACTAGGAAAGTGCAACTCCAATGACACCAAACATGGATTGAAGTCTCTAAAATAGGATGCAGTGATCATTGCAACAGTATCAAAGGCTGCAGATAGATCAAGAAAAAAAACCATCAGTGCCAATTGCTGATTATCAGCAACCAGCAATAAATCATTCATTACTTTCAACAGTGCTGCACTGGCCACCCGCAAGACAGCGCATTATCTACAAACTGAACCTCATTGTGTTCAAGGCATTAACGGGTGATGCCCCTGACTACATTCAATCCTTGCTTTCCGTAAACCAACTAGCAAGACCACTACGTTTGGGTGACAAAATGTATAAACTAAAAGAGCATCGATGGAAACTGAAAAGTAAGGGATACCGATCTTTCCACGTTGCAGCACCTCACTACTGGAATAGCCTCCCGATGATGTCGAAGTGATTAGCGAATCAGTGACTAGAATTGCGCTATGTAAGAACTAACTATTATTATTGTTATTATAACATTGACTGACTTGTAAAGTGACGGGGGAAGGAGGGGCTGTCAGTGGTAATTGCGGACTCCATTAGTTGCCTCTACACCCACCCAAGACACAGTTCAGATCTTTACAGACACATGAAATGAAGGTTGGGGTGCACATTGAGGAGATTGCCCCCGAAGAGCGCCTGGTCAGTTCCAGATAGCAAGCTGACAGGCAGCCAGTGCAGTTGCTTTAGAATGGGTTTAGTATGAGCAATGGCAGTCCTGTAGTTATATATAGTATTACGTAGCAATTTTTTCTTCTAGAAAAGATTCAGGAGAAAATCTACTATTTGTTTTATAGTCAATAGAAGTCCACCTGACTTGCTTGACACTATCAAACAAGCAATCAATGCCCCTGAACAGGCTCTCTGTCAGCTGACTGTGAAGAAGAAAACGACAAAAAAGTTGTGCATTGCAAATGGAATTCATAAGTACAAAGTTAGGTGTTAAGGTGTAAAAAGTAGGTGGAAAACATATTAAACAAAATACTGTAAATGCAATAGTTTTCGAGTTACAACTGATTTACTCAACAGTGAGAATCTCAAATTAGCTTTTGCTCAGCTATGCACTGAGCTACAGGTCTGCAATTTTACTGTGTTATAACTGAGCAAAAAGTATGTGAATCATATATTTAAACAAAATACTGTAAATTTGAAGATTTTAATTACTTAAATGTAGCTTTTATAAGCTACAAGCTTACCATGTGGGACTTGAATGCTGATCTTGAATGGCTGCAAGGCATTAGGCCAATGTCTAAGAAAAATAGACATTTATAGTTGGCCGTAGCCTCAAGTTGTCACCTCGTGGTGAACTTTGACCTCTCGTCCTAATTTCTTGTTGAAATTTTTAAAACCTTACCCCTCAGCTGTAATACAGCGGGGAGGCAGGGAGGGACTCTTCTCAGTCCCACATGGAAGCTTGTAGCTAATAAAAGCTACATTTAAGTAATTAAAATTTTCAATTTTATTGCGCTACAATAGCTTACCATGTGGGACTGAATGCTGAATCCAACCGAAAGGTGGAGGGATTACAGCTGAGACTGGTAGATATGTCAATTTTTTCAGATTTTGAAGTAATAAATTAGAATGAATGTTCAGAAATACCAGTGTGAGTCCCGTTTACAGTGCCCCAATCCCGAAGACCGGTGTAACACCATATTCTGTATGCCTGCCATATTCTGTATCCCCCTTTGATCTTTTAGGGGATACAGAATGTGGCTGCCATATTTTGTATCCCAAGAATAGGGGATTAAGGGGACACAAAATATGGCAGCCACATTTTGTATCCCCATCATATTCTGTATCCCCTCAGTTAGGAAGTGTAACAGATGGGGGGTTATAAATACCAAACACAGCTGGAGATGATTAAGTTGCCATTGTTTGGGATCATTGGTCTCAGTCAAGCAAGTCAGTTGTTCCTTTCTGATCAACTTTTGATTTGATTCACTCAAGAGTGAATAGGATTGGAAGTAAGGCAAATATATATAGTTGTTGGAGCCTTGAGATCTTGCCAATCTTAAGATTATCGCCATCCCAACTTAGGATCATAAGTTTTGGCTGGCCAATCTTAAGAAGGGCGGAGACAGGTTAGCCTATCTTATCTTAAGATTGGCCGGCCCATCTTAAGATGGGACTGATACCAGCAACGTTTAATTAATTTTAATTCAAAAGCTATTTCTGTGTGCAAGAATAATACAAACTAAGTAAATGTATCAGATCCTATAATAGCACATTATGATTTATATGACTACTACTTCCCTTCATCATTTGATCACATTTACCCCCTGTATTGTTCTACCATATGTTGACCTGAGGCCAATAAACCTTAAATATAAAGACAGTGAAACAAATCAACATAAATGACATGGATTCCAATAGAGACTAGAAGGCCCAAGCATCTTAGGACCTGAAAAAATCCAATTGACTTATCACTAACTAATCATCACAGGCCATGTTTATAGGAATCCACTCTTTTCATGTTGATTTGTTTCACCAGTAAAGCTTACATGTAAAGACAGTGAACAAATAAATATTAAAGACATGGATTGCTATAGAGACTAGAGCACCCAAGCAACATAAGACCTGAGTAAATCCAATTAACTAATCACTAACTAATCATCACAATTATTTGAATCATATATATTTCTAAAACAATAAGAGACCGAATGGAAATATATACATATCTGTTTTCAACAGGTAGATAATTTTAATCATTATGATTCTTTCACAACTTTTATTCTATAAAGGGTTTTGAAAAGTAAAAATGTATTTATATTACTAAATGATAATCAAATGCTTAACCATAATGCACAGAGGGATATTTTAATGATTAGCTCATATATAACTAGGGGATACAAAATATGGAAAGGGGGATACAGAATATGGCAGGGGATACAAAATGTGGCAGCCCCTTCCCATACTTTGTGTCCCCACACACTTTGTGGGGGATACATTATCTGGCACAACACCAGGCCTGTAAAGAGCCAAAAACCTATATAGAATGAATGACAGTGCTAAAACTGTCAAGATGTTTTAATTTTAGGACAGAAGTGCAGCCGTGCTCACTTTAGAAGTGTAAGGGCCCTTGAGGCCCATCCACGAATGAAAAACCAACCCAATGGTTGGAATTCTCCTTAATTTTTTGCCATCGAATATGAGATTAATGACAACTTGCTAAGTCCTTAATACATATATTCTTGATAAACTAAAAATAAAAAATGACCTTACCCATAACATCTTGAGAGGTAAACCTATACCTAGACCCTGGGATTAGATTCCTGAAGACTTGGTTGTAGCGGATGTGCCCCCCCTTCTTTTCTTTCCGAGGATACCTGGTCTGAGGGGAAGGATCTAGGACTTGTTGTGCCACCACTACTGGTCCCAGATACATATTGTTGTCGTTGTCTAACCAAGTAAGGTCTTTTAGGTAAAAATTTGTAAATGTATTGTGAGCTTTCCAGTGACAGGCTTGCATGATTTGGTGCACCGATACCCCACCGTAAAAGGCCTTAGAGGCCGCGAAGGCCCGAATGTTATGCACTTTAACTTGGACCAAGTTCAAGGCTTGTTGGTCTGCTTGTTTATAACAAAGTAGGATGGTTTGTTTCAACCAAGAAGAGAGACTAGCGGGTCTGATGTCTGAGGTATGTCCTTTCTTGAAGGAGATGAAAAGGAGGGATCGAGACCCTCTCAGGTCTTTGGTTCAATCCAAATAGTACCTCAGGGCCCGCATGGGACACAAGGTCCTGTCTTCTTTGAATTGTCTATCTACAATGATAGTCACAGGAGGAATAGTCACCAGAGACAAGCTTTGAGAACTTTCTCTTGCTACTTGGTTTTTGGTTATGAAGTCAGAAGAAGGGAACAAGGCAACCTTTTCCCATTGGCCTAGATTAGATACTTTGTTTGCAACCCAGGTATGGATTTCGCTGCGACGCTTGCCGGAGGCCAAAGCTAGCCAGAAAGCAGTTTTGAGAGTGAGATGTTTGAGGTCTGTGTCTTTCATAGGCTCAAAGGGTGCTTTTGTGAGCTCATTTAGAACAACAGAAAGGTTCCATTTTGGAAGATTCCTGGAACTTTTTGGACAATCCCTGTGAAAACTGGAGAGTAAATTGTGGAGGTCTGGACTTTGTGCAATATGGTGGCCCACTGGGCCCAAAGTGTCAACAATGGCAGTCCTGTAACCATCAATGGTAGAGGGGCGCCTGTTTAGGTCTTGGTACAGGTACATGAAACAATGTGAGATTTGTTTCACAGATGGAGTGGAGAAATCCACCGAATTTTCTCTGCACCATTTTTCAAATAGGGCCCAATTTGACTTGTAGATGGTCCTTGTTGATGACCTCTGAGGGGCAGCAATTCTCTCTGCCACCTCCACAGAGAAGCCTTGTTCTTGGAGCTGTCCACTCCTAGACACCAGGCATGGAGGTTGAGATGTTGGGGATTGTTGTGGAACACATAATTGTGGGACTGTTTGAGAAGTGTTGTTGACACCGGGAGTTGCAGTGGGATATCTGTTGAGAGCTGCACTAGGTCCCAAAAACCAGGGCATCCCTGGCCAGCCTGGGGCTATTACAATGATCAGGATCACCCTGTGAAGGAGAGCCGTTGGAGGGTAAGCATAGGCAGTGAGACCCATCCAATTTATGTTCAGATCATCTATGTCCCAAGCCCTTGGGTCTGGGACTGGAGACACATACAGTGGAAGTTTGTGGTTCTGATGAGTCGCAAATAGATCTACATGAGGAGTGAACCACTTGTGACAGATCTGTTTGAACACCTGTTGACTGCACCTGGTTTGACCTGGACAGGAGGTCGGCCATCACATTCAGACACCCTGGAATGTGTGTGGCTTTTAATGTTATGTGATAGCGATGACACCATGTCAGTATCTTCTACAGGAGAGTGCAGATCTCCACTGAGTGAGTTCTTCCTTGTTTGTTTATGGCTGTTGTTTTAGGCTACCACTGTTGAGTTGTCCGTTGCAACTAGCACTGTTTGGTTCTGACACTGGTCCTTGTAGTTTCAAAGGGCCAGTGAAACCGCCTTCAACTCTAGGACGTTTATGTGTAGCCTTTTTTCCTGGTCTGACCACAGACCCTTGGTAGAACTTTGATCTAAGTGAGCACCCCAACCTTTGTTTGAGGCGTCTGTAAAGAGTTGAATACTGTGGTCTTTGGGATGAAGGTCTGCACCTCTCATAACGTTTGCAGGGTTCTGCCACCAGTCTAGGTGTGCAGAAATAGCATCTGTCGAAGGAAGGAGGCTGTCCAGCGACTGAGGATATCTCCAGTGCTCCTTGAGATGAAACTGAAAGTGTCTCATGTGAAGGTATCCCTCCGGGACCATTTTCTCCGTTGAGGCAAGCAACCCAATTAGCGACATCAAACATCTTGCAGTCAAAACATGTTTTGACTTGAGTTGTAGGATCAAATCCATCTCTCTTAAGTGGGTTTTACAAGGGCTGAATCTAGATGGTATTCATAGCCCAGGAACAAAAGCTCTATCTCGCATGGTTAAGTAGAAGCAAATTTTTCTTTTTCCATTTTTGGGAAAAATTCGAAAATTCAAAATGGCCGCCATTTTTAGGGCGTGGAAATTTTTTTTGAAAACTGCCAAGAGTACATTTCTTAGATACCCTGTGGGTCGAAAATTTAGACGAAATCGCAGAATTTTGCACAGTTAACGAGATAGAAGCAAATTTGTGTTTTTCTGTTTTTTGCAAAAATCCGAAAATTCAAAATGGCTGCCATTTTTGGGGAGAGGAAATTTTTTTGGAAAATTGCCAAGAGTACATTTCTGTGGGTCGAGAATTTTAACGAAATCACACAATTTGCAAGGTTAAGGAGATAGAAGGAAATTTGAGTTTTTCTATTTTTGACAAAAATTTGAAAATTCAAAATGGCCGTCATTTTTGAAGAGAATAAAATTTTTTGAAAATTGCCAAGAGTACATTGCTTATATACCCTGTGGGTCCAAAATTTCGACGAAATCGCTATATCTCACACAGTTTAGGAGATAAACATATTTACTTTTTTGCTATGTAGCTATTACCCAGGAGATTAAAATTATTACCATCAACAACAATACCAAGCAAGCAATTGACACTATAAACCTTCACAACAAATTTTAAAAAGATGAGTCAAATACATTTCCTTTAAAAGAGTGAAAACAGAAATGCAATTCAAAGTAGGCTCAAAGTAGCAAAGCAGCTATTACTCTGATAGCTACAAAGCTATCATTGACCAAAAGCTATCCTGGTCATACTACTGATCCAATTATCCTTCATATAAATTTTTGTGAAGATAGAAAACATTGTTTCATTAAAATGTCCAGAAAAAAGTCAACTCAAAATAGCATAATAGCTATATAGCACATTAGCTATTACTCAGCTATAAAGGTATTATCACCAAAAACAATCCCAAGCAAGCTACTGATCCAATAATCCTCCATCCCAAATTGGGTGAACATAGGTGAAATACTTTTCCCTTAAAATGCTTAAAATAAAAAAGCTACTGCAAGTAGCTAAGTAGCTATTACTCAGTCAGTTATATAGCTATTATCAATATTATCCCAAGCAAGCTATTGACCTAACTATTGCTCATACCAAATTTGGTAAACACATGTCAAATATTTTCCCTTAAAATGCCCAGAAACAAAAGAAGTATACAAAAGTAGCTAAGTAGCTATTACTCAGTTAGCTATAGAGCTATCTTCACCAAAAGTAATCCCATGCAAGCTATTAACCCAATAAACACCCATACCAAATTTGGTAAAGATAGGATAAATACTTTTCCTTGAAATGACCGGAAACGAAGTGTGACAACAGATGGCGGAAAAAGCAAAAATAATATGTCCAGCCCCCAGTACAAACTTCAGGATACTTTCAGAGCACTGTCAGTTATATAAAGGTCCAAACAATGTTTAAATGGAGAAATAATGTTTAAAAGAAAGATAATGCATATAAAGATGAAGTATTAAAACAAGATAATTCAATAACAAGATGACAGCATTAATCAGTAAACTAAAATTCAACACTCTTTATCTACATCTGCATGGCCGAATTATGGTTTAGATGGTTTGAATATTACCATGCATACAGAAGTGGTAATACATTTAATGAATGCTTATTGTGGTGTTGGAGCAAAATCTGTGGCTCACTTGATGAAATTCTATCTCTTACAATGGGAAGTTATGAAAGTAAAATTCTTAATAAATTCTAATATGACTTTTGCTTAATCTGCATCGAAAGACAGACCCAAAGGTCCATGAAGATTTTAAAGGTCAAGGTCACTACGACAAGGTAAAAGGTCAAATTAAGGTCACACCATGATAATACACACCTATAGCCCCTAACCAATGTCCCTACCAAGTATCAACTTCCTACACCTTACGGTTTCCGAGATATAGCCCTGACAAGATTTTATAGGTCAAGGTCACTATGGCAAGGTCAAAGGTCAAATCAAGGTCACATCATGATGCTGCACACCTACACCCCCTAACCAATGTCTCTACCAAATATCAACTTTCTACACCTTACAGTTTCCGAGATATAGCCCGGACAAGATTTTATAGGTCAAGGTCACTACGGCAAGGTGAAATCCTGGTCAGACCATGACGTTGCACAACTACACCCCCTAACTAATGTCCCTACCAAGTATCAACTTCCTACACCTTACGGTTTCCGAGATATAGCCCGGACAAGATTTTATAGGTCAAGGTTACTACGGCAAGGTCAAATCCTGGTCAGACCACGACGTTGCACACCTACACAGCCTAACCAATGTCCCTACGAAATATCAACTTCCTACACCTTACGGTTTCCGAGATATAGCCCGGACAAGATTTTATAGGTCAAAGTCACTACGGCAAGGTCAAATCAAGGTCAGAGTATGACGTTGCACAACTACACCCCCTAACCAATGTCCCTACCAAGTATCAACTTCCTACACCTTACAGTTTCCGAGATATAGCCCGGACAAGATTTTCAAACTCAAGGTCACTACGGAAAGGTCAAAGGTCAAATCAAGGTCAGACCATGACGTTGCACATCTACACCCCCTAACCAATGCCCCTACCAAGTATCAACTTCCTACACCTTATGGTTTCTGAGATACAGCCCGGACAAACTATTTCCCGCCACTGTAAAGCCAAAAAAGTTATTTAAGGGAGAGCAGTGGTGGTGATCAGTTGAATATATGTGAATATAAATAAGTGCCCCCGACGGGCTGTTTAATTAGTTCGAGGGTTGGTGGATTCATACACATTAACATAAAGCCTTGATTTTCTTGCATATGGTAGAACATATGAATTTCTTCTTGGTTATAATTTTAGCTGGATGAACAACAGGACCTTTACTCAGAAAATGTTCATTCTCTAACACTAAGGTGTCCACAAGGATTTTGATGTTGTGAGTTTAATGCAAACTTAAATTTGTATCCCTCTGCTAGCCACATTACAACAACCAAAAGTTTTTTTGAGTTATCACACTGACAAGTCATTATGTAGGCTGTCACTGCAACCTGATGATATACTGTATAAGTGGTTTTTTTCGTGAGCAATTAATTTTCGCTATCTTCGCGAGTAACTACTAAACGGGAAAATAAATTATCGCTAATATTTATGTATTCTTAAGGTCATCATATGTACAGATGTGAATATTTATATGCATTAATAAAATAATGCACACCAATAAGTGTGCAATTTTATCAGAAACACCATTATTCCGTCTTATTGTAAATATTGACAAAGGAAGTACAAATAACCACACAGTTTTATTCGTGAAAGATTTATCATGGACATTAAGCCAGAAGTATAAAACAGTTGTTAAATGAAAAAAGGAGGGGGAACTGGAGGAAAAACATCTGATATAAAATGCCAGTACACAGTCGCTTCACACAATATATAATCTTTGTCTTCCATAGAATCTACTAATAGCTTCCTACTTGGCCTGTTTTATCCTAGCCAAGCTTTGTGTGGGCCTTGCCTCTCCACAGGTAGACCTAAAAGTATTCCCGATAGGCAATTTTTGTCAAATAACTCCACCTACTTTTGGGAGACCTTTCACTTGGTGAAGTTTCAGACCTGTAGCTAATTATTCACCTACTCAAAATGAGTAAATGCAAATTATCTCTAAAAGTATTGTAGATAGCCAATTTTTCTCAAATAACTCATTCGCCTACTTTTGAGAGAGCTTTCACTTGGTGAAGTTTCAGACCCGTAGCTAATTATTCACCTACTCAAAATGAGTAAATGTGAATTATCTCTAGAAGTATTGCAGATAGCCAGTATTTCTCAAATAACTCATTAATATCAAAACAACTTAAAGGAAGTCATGGGCTGCAAATCTTTTCATGTTGTCAGATTTGACCTTGGGCCCCTCCTGCTTATTATTGGTCCTAGAGGTTTGCAATGTGAAAACAACTTATAGGAAATCATGGGCTGCGAATCTTTTGATGTGGTCAGACTTCACCTTGGGCCCCTGCTACAGGTTCAAATAAGGTTAGTCAAACTTAAAAGTGCTTTCAGCTTGCTTATTAACGAAAAATGCTGTTTATCTTCTAAACTATGTTAGTTGGCCTTTGTCGGAGGATACATCCAGCATCTGGCCACAGATGCGTCCTTAGTCTAGTTTAAACACACAATTCACACAAAAATAATCACTTAACTGTAGTTAGAATAAATATTCTTGCAAAATTTAAAGTTTCTCTTAAAATCCAAGCGTTCCTTCACGCACCAAACAAAAAGAGGAAGAGCGCATGCGTGAGAGTACACCGGCAGGCGGGCTACACAGCCCCCTGGCGAATGAACAGGACACTACCGGTCCCGGCCAGAGCCCAGCTCAGGACGTGTTTTTCTAACATTTGGCGAGACAGGCAAGGCGCTGGACAATTGCATCTGTCCACTAGGTAAGATGTATTAACGCAATAAAACTATGTTGTTAAAGTAAAATTCCTCAAAAACTAGAAATAGGATGCATTGGCATGTGTAATGTCCACACAAAGGGAAGCATGAGTTTTGCTGTAAAACTTGGACAAAATTGGCAAGAGTAGATTGCTGAGATTGACTGTCGAAAATTTCGACGATATCGCTCTATCTCGCACGGTTAAGGATATAGAAGCAAATTTGTGTTTTTGCATTTTTGGCAAAAATTCAAAATGGCCGCCATTTTTTGGGTAGAGGTAATTTTTTTTTGAAAATTGCAAAGAGTAGTTTGCTGAGATACCCTGTGGGTCGAAAGTTTAGACGAAATCACACAATTTTGCACGGTTAAGGAGACAGAAGCAAATTTGTGTTTTTCCATTTTTGACAAAAAATTTGAAAATTCAAAATGGCCGTCATTTTTGAAGAGACTAAATTTTTTTGAAAATTGCCACGAGTACATTGCTTATATACCCTGTGGGTCGAAAGTTTAGACGAAATCGCTCTATCTCACACGGTTAAGGAGATAGAAGTAAATTTGTGTTTTTACATTTTTGGCAAAAATGCGAAAATTCAACCTGGCTGTCATTTTTAAGGGGATGAAACATTTTTGGAAAATTACAAAGTAGTTTGCTGAGATACCCTGTGGGTTGAAGATTTCGATGAAATCGCTCTATCTCGCACGGTTAAGTAGAAGCAAATTTTTCTTTTTCCATTTTTGGGAAAAATTCGAAAATTCAACATGGCCGGCATTTTTAGGGAGAGGAAATTTTTTTTTGAAAATTGCAAAGAGTACATTTCTTAGATACCCTGTGGGTCGAAAATTTAGATGAAATCGCACAATTTTGCACGGTTAATGAGATAGAAGCAAATTTGTGTTTTGCCATTTTTGGCAAAAATCCGTAAATTCAAAATAGCTGCCATTTTTGGGGAGAGGAAAATTTTTTGAAAATTGCCAAGAGTACATTTCTTAGATACCCTGTGGGTCGAAAATTTAGACGAAATCACACAATTTTGCACGGTTAACGAGATAGAAGCAAATTTGCGTTTTTCCATTTTTGACAAAAATTCAAAAATTCAAAATGGCCATTATTTTTGAAGAGAATAAAATTTTTTGAAAATTGCCAAGAGTACATTGCTTATATACCCTGTGGGTTGAAAATTTCAACGAAATTGCTATATCTCGCAAGATTTAGGAGATAGACATATTTACGTTTTTTGCTACGTAGCTATTACCCAGGAGATTAAAATTATTACCATCAACAACAATAGCAAGCAAGCAATTGACACTATAAACCTTCACAACAAATTTTAAAAAGATAAGTGAAATATGTTTCCTTTAAAAGAGTGAAAACTGAAGTGCAATTCAAAGTAGGCTCAAAGTAGCAAAGCAGCTATTACTCAGATAGCTACAAAGCTATCATCGACCAAAAGCTATCCTGGCCATACTACTGATCCAATTATCCTTCATATAAATTTTTGTGAAGATAGAAAATACTGTTTCATTAAAATGTCCAGAAAAAAGTCAACTCAAAATAGCATAATAGCTATATAGCACAGTAGCTATTACTTAGCTATAAAGGTATTATCACCAAAAACAATCCCAAGCAAGCTACTGATCCAATAATCCTCCATCCCAAATTTGGTGAACATAGGTGAAATACTTTTCCCTTAAGATGCTTAAAATAAAAAAGCTACTGCAAGTAGCTAAGTAGCTATTACTCAGTCAGTTATAAAGCTATTATCACTAAATGCAGTCCCAAGGAAGCTATTGACCTAACTATTGCTCATACCAAATTTGGTAAACATATGTCAAATCTTTTTCCTTAAAATGCCCAGAAACAAAATAAGTATACAAAAGTAGCTAAGTAGCTATTACTCAGTTAGCTATAGAGCTATTTTCACCAAAAGTAATCCCATGCAAGCTATTAACCCAATAAACACCCATACCAAATTTGGTAAAGATAGGATAAATACTTTTCCTTGAAATGACCGGAAACGAAGTATGACAACAGATGGGGTGGGCATAATTAACTTCACTTTAAGTTTCAACCTTAATGTCATCCTAACCACTAGTTACAAAGCCTTAACAACTAATGGGGTTAAGCTATGGCATGGCCACCTTAACCTAATCTATGTTGCTATGTTAGTTTATTACAAATATATCTCATTCTGCTCAATATAGAGTATGTAAAATGTTTATATCATTTTATTAAGGTGGTCTTAATCTCTCATTATACCAGTTGGTAAATAGTATTTTGGATCTATATCAATGTTGTTGAATAAAATATGTAAACTACTCGTGTGGCTACCAAATAAGGTACTATGGCATAGGGCACTGTTACACACAAGTAACCAAACACAGCCACACATTTACTCCATAGTTATGAAACGAAAGCATAATGTAACAACACAAAGAGTGCTTTCCATTTACTCCCTGAATGCTTTAGTTAATATGTCATTATATTGTCGTTAAGTATAGGTTAGTTTGCTGTTTTATGAATGCTTCGATTTACAGGCCCCAGGTCTGATACTCACACAAGGGAATCTACTTGTCACCTAGTACTTTTAAACAAGATAAGAAAGAAATCCCTTTAATAGTCAATGAGAAAATTGTGATAAGGTGTCGAAATTTTCACACTTTGGGTAGGGATACCTCGCTTCTAACAGCTCTGGATGCTTTTAATGATTTAAAAGTAACAGCATGTCTCTGGGCCTTGTACTTTTGGAGGAGAAGTTGACAAGTCAGCTGACAGAAAAATAGCATCAGAGATGCCCGTACCCCACAGCCTAGGGAAATATTTTCAACACCATGAGATATAGAAGTACTGTACCAGTACAAACTTCAGGATACTTTCAGAGCACTGTCAGTTATATAAAGGTCCAAACAATGTTTAAATGGAGAAATAATGTTTAAAAAGAAAGATAATGCGTATAAAGATGAAGTATTAAAACAAGATAATTCAATAACAAGATGACAGCATTAATCAGTAAACTAAAATTCAACACTCTTTATCTACATCTGCATGGCCGAATTATGGTTTAGATGGTTTGAATATTACCATGCATACAGAAGTGGTAATACATTTAATGAATGCTTATTGTGGTGTTGGAGCAAAATCTGTGGCTCACTTGATGAAATTCTATCTCTTACAATGGGAAGTTGAAAGTAAAATTCTTAATAAATTCTAATATGACTTTTGCTTAATCTGCATCGAAAGACAGACCCAAAGGTCCATGAAGATTTTAAAGATCAAGGTCACTACGACAAGGTAAAAGGTCAAATTAAGGTCACACCATGATAATACACACCTATAGCCCCTAACCAATGTCCCTACCAAGTATCAACTTCCTACACCTTACGGTTTCTGAGATATAGCCCGGACAAGATTTTATAGGTCAAGGTCACTACGGCAAGGTCAAATCAAGGTCAGACCATGACACTGCACACCTACACCCCTTAACAAATGTCCCGACCAAATATCAACTTCGTACACCTTACAGTTTCCGAGATATAGCCCGGACAAGATTTTATAGGTCAAGGTCACTACGGCAAGGTCAAATCCTGGTCAGACCACGACGTTGCACACCTGCACCCCCTAACCAATGTCTCTACCAAGTATCAACTTCCTACACCTTACGGTTTCTGAGATACAGCCTGGACAAACTATTTCCCGCCGCCCGCCCACCCACCCGCCCGCCCGCCCATCCGGACACCATGGGTGAAAACAATACCCCGACAGCCCTTAACTGTAAAGCCAAAAAAGTTATTTAAGGGAGAGCAGTGGTGGTGATCAGTTGAATATATGTGAATATAAATAAGTGCCCCCGACGGGCTGTTTAATTAGTTCGAGGGTTGGTGGATTCATACACATTAACATAAAGCCTTGATTTTCTTGCATATGGTAGAACATATGAATTTCTTCTTGGTTATAATTTTAGCTGGATGAACAACAGGACCTTTACTAAGAAAATGTTCATTCTCTAACACTAAGGTGTCCACAAGGTTTTTGATGTTGGGAGTTTAATGCAAACTTAAATTTGTATCCCTCTGCTAGCCACATTACAACAACCAAAAGTTTTTTTGAGTTATCACACTGACAAGTCATTATGTAGGCTGTCACTACAACCTGATGATATACTGTATAAGTGGTTTTTTTCATGAGCAATTAATTTTCGCTATCTTCGCGAGTAACTACTAAACGCGAAAATAAATTCTCGCTAATATTTAATTATTTATGTATTCTTAAGGTCATCATATGTACAGATGTGAATATTTATATGCATTAATAAAATAATGCACAACAATAAGTGTGCAATTTTATCAGAAACACCATTATTCTGTCTTATTGTAAATATTGACAAAGGAAGTACAAATAACCACACAGTTTTATTCGTGAAAGATTTATCAAGGACATTTAGCCAGAAGTATAAAACGGTTGTTAAATGAAAAAAGGAGGGGGAACTGGAGGAAAAACATCTGATATAAAATGCCAGTACACAGTCGCTTCACACAATATACACATCTTTGTCTTCCATAGAATCTACTAATAGCTTCCTACTTGGCCTGTTTTATCCTAGCCAAGCTTTGTGTGGGCCTTGCCTCTCCACAGGTAGACCTGTGATCTTTACTGCCCCCCTATTTTGAGTTGTTTGGTCACCTCATTAGCATTAGTCTACACTCTGAAAAGTCTTTCAGGTAGCCTTTTAAGTCCCCATTACTACACATTCATAAATTAAGCCATTTTCATAGTACGTAGTTTATATTCAAAACCACCTTTTTCAATTGGGTTAAACAACTTTACTTCTGTTCTCAGGCAAGAATTTTAACATTTGGGTAGCTCTGCTTTTATTTATTTATTTGGGGTTTTACGTCGCTTTCAACACTGTACAGGTCATATCACGACGGGTAGTTGAAAGGGCAGAGGAAACCAGTATATAGAGTTCGCTAGGGTTGTGTAAACTGCTGACCAACGGCAAGCAACTACCAGCTTTCCCACTTAAGGCCGTCACGGGGATCGAACCCCGGCCTCAGAGGTGGGAGGCGAGAGTGTTACCACTCTGCCACCGTGGCCCCAGCTCTGCTTTTAAAACAATAGTAAAACAGTAGGCTTTTGAAATCTACTGATGGACTGAAAAAAATGGTTACTGAGCCCACTACACAAACACCATTTAAGCGGCTGAGAAAGATTAACAATATAAAGATGGCGAACTTTTCATCACATAAATTGCACTTCTCAGTACATCAGTGTGAGCTGTTTTTTTTTCTTTTATGTGATAAACACATGGCATTCATTGGGTATGTAGATATCACTGATACATTAGAAATGTTTTAACAGTTTATGTAAGCTGATCACTTTTTTTTGTTGGGCGACAATATAGTATCTTTCACCGTGAAATTAAATTCTCGTGAAAGTAGACTTTTGTATTGATTCGCTAACTTAAGTTCCCACGAAAAATACCACTTATACAGTAACTACCAAACTTAGTAGAAATTTTAGATGTTGAAATTCCATACAAGGTCAGACTTTCTGTATAAGTTTTTTTTTTATTTTCCAAAGCTACATTTTTATATTTACACAACTTAAAATCAACAAAATATTTACCAAAATATTAAAGAGAACAATATGTCACAGTTTCATGATTTTTTTCAGAAAATGAATACCATTAACTCAATGCATACACACTAAAACTTTACTAAATGCTTTGTGACAATCACACAATTACATGTGATATGTCACAATTCAAACATTCAAAGCCTGAGGAGTAAAACTAGACTTGTCACTTGATTTGAGTAAAGTATATAATAATATCCATAATATCCATGGATTCAAAACAGATAATAACAGAAGACATGCTGAATATAACTGAACATCAAACTACAATGACAGGATAGTTCAAACTACAAAATATTGAAACAAAGCAGAACTGCAAGAATGCTTGCAATGAAACTGTAGAACTGGTAGAAGGCTATGATTGGCAGATTTTCTAAGATTATCAAGAGATCCACTTTTTTTTATCTGTAACTGGTCATATGACCTTTAGAAGGGCAAAAGTTCAAGTTAATGAACATGAATTTTTTGGCAGAGCCAAGAAAGATACATAGTTCTAATCATTTCCATACTATTATTACCAAAGGATATATCAAAGCAAGACCACAGTGTGATTGTGGGGCAATGAGAAAACCAGACCACAAACCAAATAATAAGCGCCATTTTTTTTGGATGATCAATTATCCCAATGGAGGCAAGTACTTTTCTGCTTGTGAGCCAACACTTTTCAGGCTTCATACCACATTTTATACAATGCATCATATAACAAGAGGAGAGTGCCCGTGAACGGGCACTGTGTCAGCTGACTGAATGTTTTTGATTTGTGATGGTGATAGTGAGAGGAAAGCATAATTATCAGGGAAAGGGCTGTACAGAAATACAGTAAATGGTAACTGAACAGCATGTTCGAAAGATATTCCGAAGCTGACAGAAGAAAAGGACAAAAAAGTTGTGCCCTGCAAATGGTATTATGAAATAAAGTTACAAGGTAATTGTTTAAGTGTAAAAAGTAGGTTAAAAATATTTAGAGAAATACTATAAATGCAATATCCTCGTTCGACCATGAAGAAGGGGTCCAAATGTCAAATCTGACCATACCAAAAGATTCCCAGCCAAAGAATTTAGGATGGTTTACCATCCCAAACCTCTCGGACCAATAATAAGTGAGTCATAGGCACTTTTTAAGTTTGGCTATCCTTGTTTGACCTTGACGGAGGGGTCCAAGGTCAAATCCGACCACACAAAAAAATTCCCAGCCCATGATTTCCTGTAGCTTGTTTACCATCCCAAACCTGTAGGACCAATAATAAGCGAGTTCTAAGCAATTGTAAGTTTGGCTATCCTCAATTGACCTTGAAGGAGGGGTCCCAGGTCAAATCTGACCACACCAAAAGAATCCCAGCCCATGATTTCCTATATGTTGGTTTACCATCCCAAACCTCCAAGACCAATAATACGCGAGTTATAAGCACTTTAAGTTTGGCTATTTTCGTTTGACTTTGAAGGAGGGGTCTAAGGTGAAATCCGACCACACCAAAAGATTCCCAGCCCATGATTTTCTATAGGTTGGTTTTCCATTCCAAACCTCTAGGACCAATAATAAGCGAGTTATAAGCACTTTTAAGTTTGGCTATCCTCATTTGACCTTGAAGGAGGGGTCCAAGGTGAAATCCGACCACACCAAAAAATTCCCAGCTCATGATTTTCTATAAGTTGGTTTTCATTCCAAACCTCTAGGACCAATAATAAGCGAGTTATAAGCACTTTTATGTTTGGCTATCCTCATTTGATCTTGAAGGAGGGTTCCAAGGTCAAATCGGGCCATATTAACAGATTCCCAGCCCATGATTTCCTACAGGTTGGATACAATGATTTACTCAACAGTGAGAACCTGAAAGAAGCTATTGCTCAGCTATGCCATGACATAGAGGTCTGCAATTTCACTATGTTATAGCTGACCCAAAACGTCTGTGAATAACATATTTAACAAAATACTCTAAATGTAATAGTTTTCAAGTTACAACTGATTTACTCAACAGTGAGAACCTCAAAGTAACTATTACTCAGCTATGCAATCAGCTACAAGTCTGAATTTTTGCTCTGTTATAGCTGACCTAAAAGTAGGTGAACAACATATTTAAGCAAAATACTGTAAATGCAATAGTTTTCAAGTTACAACTGATTTACTCAATAGTGAGAACCTGAAAATAGCTATTGCTCCGCTATGCCATGAGCTATAGGTCTGTAATTTCACTATGTTATAGCTAACCCAAAAGTAGGTGAACAATATATTTTAACAAAATACTCCAAATGCATTATTTTTCAAGTTATAGCCGATTTACTCAACAGTCAGTGCCTGAGAATAGCTATTGCTCAGTTGTGCCATGAGCTACAGGTCTGTAATTTCACTATGTTATAGCTGACCCAAAAGTAGCTGAATAACATATTTGCACAAATTTCTGTAAAGGCAATAGTTTTCCAATTACAACTGATTTACTCAACAGTGAGAACTTCAAAGTAGCTATTACTCAGCTATGCAATGAGCCACAGGTCTGGAATTTCACTATGTTATAGTTGACCCCAAAATAGGTGAATAACATATTGAAACAAAATACTCTAAATGCAATAGTTTCCAAGTTATAAGCAATTTACTCAACAGTGATAACCTCAAAGTAGCTATTACTCAGCTATGCCATGAGCTACAGGTCTGAAATTTTACTATGTTATAGCTGACCCAAAAGTAGGTGAACAACATATTTAAGCAAAATACTGTACATGCAATAGTTTTAAAGTTCCAACTGATTTACTCAATAGTGATGACCTAAAAGTAGCTATTACTCAGCTATGCCATGAGCTACAGGTCTGAAATTTTACTATGTTATAGCTGACCCAAAAGTAGCTGAATAACATATTTATACTAAATTCTCTAAATGCAATAGTTTTGCAATTACAACTGATTTACTCAATAGTGAGAACCTCAAAGTAGTTATTACTCAGCTATGCAATGAGCTACAGGTCTGAAATTTTACTATGTTATAGCTGACCCAAAAGTAGGTGAACAACATATTTAAGCAAAATACTGTAAATGCAATAGTTTTGAAGTTACAACTGATTTACTCAATAGTGATGACCTAAAAGTAGCTATTACTCAGCTATGCCATGAGCTACAGGTCTGAAATTTTACTATGTTATAGCTGACCCAAAAGTAGCTGAATAACATATTTATACGAAATTCTCTAAATGCAATAGTTTTCCAATTACAACTGATTTACTCAATAGTGAGAACTTCAAAGTAGCTATTACTCAGCTATGCCATGACCTACAGATCTGAAATTTCACTATGTTATAGCTGGCCCAAAAGTAGCTGAATAACATATTTATACGAAATTCTCTAAATGCAATAGTTTTGCAATTACAACTGATTTACTCAATAGTGAGAACCTCAAAGTAGTTATTACTCAGCTATGCAATGAGCTACAGGTCTGAAATTTTACTATGTTATAGCTGACCCAAAAGTAGGTGAACAACATATTTAAGCAAAATACTGTAAATGCAATAGTTTTCAAGTTACAACTGATTTACTCAATAGTGATGACCTAAAAGTAGCTATTACTCAGCTATGCCATGAGCTACAGGTCTGAAATTTTACTATGTTATAGCTGACCCAAAAGTAGCTGAATAACATATTTAAACGAAATTCTCTAAATGCAATAGGTTTTAAGTTACAAGTGATTTACTCAATAGTGAGAACTTCAAAGTAGCTATTACTCAGCTATGCAATGAGCCACAGATCTGAAACTTCACTATGTTATAGCTGATCCCAAAATAGGTGAATAACATATTGAAACAAAATACTGTAAATGCAATAGTTTCCAAGCTATAAGCGATTTACTCAACAGTGATAACCTAAAAGTAGCTATTACTCAGCTATGCCATGAGCTACAGGTCTGAAATTTTACTATGTTATAGCTGACCCAAAAGTAGCTGAATAACATATTTATACGAAATTCTCTAAATGCAATAGTTTTCAAGTTATAAGCGATTTACTCAACAGAGATAACCTAAAAGTAGCTATTACTCAGCTATGCCATGAGCTACAGGTCTAAAATTTTACTATTGTATAGCTGACCCAAAAGTAGCTGAATAACATATTTATACGAAATTCTCTAAATGCAATAGTTTTTAAGTTACAAGTGATTTTACTCATGATGGAAGTTACTGAAAAGCCCAAAAGTAGCTATTACTCACTTAGCTATTGAGACAGGCACCCAACTTACTCACCATATTGTAGCTATGAAAAAAGTAGCTGAATAACATATTTTAACAAAATGCTCTAAATGCAACACTTTTCAAGTTATAAATGATTTTGTGCATGATTTCATGAATTTTAATGCATTAAAAATCATTAAAAAAATTTATTAAAAAAAAAGTAAGACAGATCCAGGTCTCATACTCACACAAGAGAATCTACCTGTGGCCTAGTACATATATGCATGATATGAGAGAAATCCCTGCAATAGTCACTGAGAAAATTGTGATTAAGTGTTGAAATTTTCACACTTTTGGTGGGGGTACCCCCCTTGTAATGTCTCTAGCAAACAGACGAACAGACAGATTTGCATGCCTTGAACAATTTTTCATCCTCGATAGATAAGGTATCTTTTAAAAAAAACAGCACGTCTCTAGGCCTTGTAGTTTTGGAGGAGAAGTTGTTCACGCGGACGCGGACGCGTACGCCCACGCCGCAGAGTGACGACATAAAAATTGGGTTATATTTACAAAATTTATTTAAAAAGCACTGTTTCTGATACTACGCTTTACAACAAAACAGATCATATGCACAGACACACCTCTGCTCAACTACCGATTGGAATATCTTCATTTACAGATTCTACTGTTTCTTCTGCCGCCACCATTCCACTTTCACCTTGCAAAATGGCCATATTGTTTGCCAGGTTTGGTGCCCCAAAGTTTTCAAATACTGCACTTGGCAGTGAGGGCATTGAGGTAATTCCTCCATCCGCATTTTGGAAATTGTCTTTAAGCATAGATAAAATGCTTCCTGATCCCATGGCAGGACCACTGTTTTCTACCACCTCTCCTTCTTGGTTCAGTGTCACTGATGAAAGTATCTGCTGTTGCTGTGGCATGACCTCAGACTGCGTTGACACCCCCATCATATTATATACCTGTCCATTGGCTGTAGTCATTTCAGTGTAAGAATGGCCATCTTGCATAACCACCATCTGCTGAGGACTGGTTACTTCTTGTTTCATTTCATTGTCTGTGTAATAAATGGTCTCGCCCCCATCCTGCATATGGTGTTCCATGGTGACATTGCCGTACTGTTCAGGTGATATCATGTTTGTGCCTCCTGTGTTGTCAATGCTGTACTGAGGCACAGTGTATGGAGAATTCTGGGCCAAAGCTGAAAGCAAAACAAAACAAACTTTTGAAAAAACTTGGGCGACCTAAGAATATACAGGTGCTCATCAAAATATTACAGATCACCAAGATTCAACTTCAAAGGCACATGCTTCAATTTATGAGTTAGACGTGACATACATTAACAAGATTTTAGAAGACATTGTAGATCCCTATATAGTAGTTTCTGAGAAAATCTGAGGAAAAGGAAGTACAAGAAAAAATTGTTTTTAATCATGTGACCTTGATAAAGGTGAAAGGTCAAATTCATATCTGTCAAAGCATTTTCAAATGCCTATTGATTATAACAAGATCATTTTGATAGACCTTATATTAAGGGAGATATTCAACTGAGAAAATACTGTGGTGGCAGTGACTGTCTGAAAACGGGTGAAACCAATAAGCGTCCTCTTTTCAAGGAACACTTAAATATCACACTACAAACAGCATATAAAGGTGAGAAAATAATATTATTTTACATTTTATTTGGATAGTTTCATTTCGAGTGGAGTTCATGCAGTGAATAATTCTGGGCACTCGACTCCTTAATGTTAGCGATATTCAATGTAAATTTGCAGTGGCAAGTAACAGTACCTAGGGCAAACAAATGGTATTTGGTGGTTTTGTAACACAGTGTAACTATGAAGTAACACAGGATCTGTTTAAATTGTACTCAGTTAAAACATGTGATGAAAGCAACATTTATTTTAACAGTGTGTAACAAAAAGATCTAGATACATCAAAAATTCTTTTATCTCATTACTGTTGGGAGATATAAAGTTGCGCTTTCAATAGAAGGATGATAATTCAGCATTAAACAATAGGAAAGCGTAATTTTGAGAGAGAGAGAATTAGTTCATACAATAGGATATTGTGATGAAAAAGATCTCTGGATAACAGAGGTTCTACTGCAAAGAAACTTACTTGCTGGTCCTCGATTTACAGTCTGGTTATTTCTGTTGGCCTTCTTTATGAGTCTTTCTTTAATAGTATCTTTTGCATTGGGTAGATCAACTGAAATAAAGAGTCTCATGGATTGACATATTTTCCATAACAATTGTAACTGGCGATCTGTAGTTCATGCCTTATATTTCCCAGTGACAAAAAAGATAAACTACTTCTTTCGGTTAATTTTTCATGCAATAGAAATGAATAACCAAGAGATTATGTAAATTCAAAAAATTTTTATGAGATAACTGTTCTAAAATCCTAAATTTTTACAAACAGTTAATTTTTACAACTAAACACTGTACATACGCAATAAGTATGAACTTACCCTGTGATGGCATGGGTATCTTAGAATCTTTGAAGAATTGGTCAAAATTAAGATTTTTCCTCTTCCTCTTTCTGGTTATGAAGTCAGGATCTGAATAAGATAGAAATCAAAAATGTCAGATGCTGTAAATGTCACCGACAAAATAGAACCAAAGCCTCAATTTTAGGAAGATTAGCAAAAAAAAAACAAAAAAAACAAACAAAACAATTGAGTCCTTTGGTAATATTGAAATTATTGTAAAGTACACACAATCAATACCACATCTTTCAGCTAACCAGATATAGTGATTTTGGTGTAACTTTACAAAAGCTCTTCAGTACCTTAAATGATATGCCCATCACTCTCCCAAAAATATCTGTTGACCCAATATCTCAACTAACTGTCACATATATCAGTAGTTAGTGGGGTCACTGGGATGTACTGTACTGGAATTTGTCACACTTTTTCACAACATGGCACAAGATGCTGATACCTTATGAGTCAACCATGGCTTGAAGAGGATAAGAAAAGAAATAAACTGTTACTTGCTTAAATCTACACTTATTACCAGTGTGATTTTGATGCATTTGCTTGGTAGAAGCTAGGGATAGGTTGGTAGGCCCAGTGTCTCGGTATGGAGCGCATTTTACTGAAATACCGTGATGAAATTTTACAACCGCCGCTTTGCTTGCCAACACATATATTGGAAGGAAGAGTTAAAATATTAGAAACATACCCAAAATCTGAAAAAATTTTACGCTTTTATCTCCAATTTTCATGTATGCATGTTTTCTAAAGAACTACCAATTGCCTTGAGCAGAACTATTTTGGTTATGACACTTTATAACCTCAATCTCGCTTATTAACACATATAATCGAAGGAAATCTTAAATATTGGAAACAAACTATAAATTTGAAGAAATTACACAAGTTTATCTCATATTTTGTAAATTTGGTGACCTTTATTGGGATCTCATTGAGATGAAACGTCTGAGTTTGATTGGGATGTACTAAAAACATGGAGTCCCGGAATTGGTATGGTTTTGCATTGGCAACCTTCCGATGTCCACATGTTTTATACCGATCCATCCCTAATCGAAGCTAGTCTCTTTTCCCAGGGTTATTAGCATTATACTGAAATAATTACAAGTTCCGTCTTTTTTTCTACAATATACACCTGAAGCTGGTCCTTTGGGGACAAAAAAAAAAAAAAATGAATCCATTTCACCAGGACTTCCAAAACCAGTAAAGTGTGATGGAAAGACTCTCTAGGGATATCTACTTCTGCTGGAGGAAAGGACATTCTAATTTACACATTCTTACTTAAAAGGGAGTTCAATTAAATCTAACTTTAAATCCTGAAGCACCTACCTGGGTCATTGGGGATGTACTGGAATGGTTTGGGGTCACTTAGTTCATCATCTGAAGGTCTTCTCAGCTGGATCATGACTGTTACCGGCTGTTTGATGTTTTGATCTCTGTACTCAGGTGTTTTGAACACAATGGCAACCTGAAAAAAAAACCAGATTTATCATGCCAATATGATCACATGACACAATATTACCTTGATAAATGCATCATTACCAAATAAACTGCACACTCTACAGTATTCCAACTTATTCTCATTATACAGGAGGACTCATAGCACATCACCAGTCATCAACAAAAAGATGGATCATGCCATTTTCTGACAAGAAGAGACAGCTTCAGGAAATGCCCAGGTACAAAATTTCAAGACAATCCTTTCAGTTTTAATGTTACCTTCAACATTCTGGACATATTATATAATAGTAGGAGTTTGAGGAGGTGGTGAAGTGCATGGAGGTTGGTCAGAAGTCTACACTGAGAGCTGTAAGGGGTCAATAGACAACTTCTAACTTTCCCACTTAACGTTAGTCAATAGAGTTCAACAAATCACCACCATCTCTCTGTGCAACTACAAGAAAACGGAATGCTTCATGCCCAAATATTTGTACATCTCATCGACCAATATGGTTAAGATGATTATAATTTTACACAATCATTGGTTATAATACACAATACTTACTTGTCTGTGAACGTCTTGCTGTCCAAACACACCATATTTCTCCCATGACACACCTTCATCTTTTGTTTCTTCAAAGAATCGAACTTGAATGTCATCTGTAGAAGAGCCCAATCAGAAAATTAACAAAATTTCAAATATATCAACCATTAGCATTAATATTCAACAACAGTAATGTTGTTTTTGTTTAATCTGCTCAATAATAGTGAACCCTTGTTCATATACATTTTGTGCCATCTTTACTTTATCCCCACAGACCAGTTAAGTATATTTTGCCCAATCAGACAATTAAAAAAAAAAGTTTCCAATGCATCAACTATTAGGATTAATATTCCACAATAGGAATGTTGTTTTTGTTTAATCTTCTTGATAATAGTGAAGCCGGGTTCATATACATCTGCGCCATCTTTACTTTATCCCCACAGACCAGTTAAGTATATTTTTTTCCTTTGGCAGACGTTATTTGCAACTTACCTTTGGTGACTTTCTCACATAGAATGAACACTTCATCTCCACCCTTTGCACTGCCAGACTGTTTGCTGAGTCGACAGATTACCAGGTCAGTCACTGCCTCTGTAAACCGTGAACAAACTACATTCAAACACTGATGAAGTGGACACAAGACAGCATTAATTTTAAACATTTCTTTGGTAGTTCAACAGATTAACACTGTTAGTACAATAATGTTATTTTATAGGGCTATATGCTGTAGAAATGGACTGCCATTAATGATTATCAGCCTGACACATGCATTACATTTAGTGCTCGAAGCTTGCCTTCCATTTCTACAGAACACTGCCCATAAAAATTACATTATTAGTTTTATTACAATTATTAGCTGTATTTTATATTACTGGACGTTGTACTAGTCAAAACATATATTGTTGTGAAATCATATAAGTAGCGGCTAATAAAAATTTTGTCATCATGAAGTTTTGTTTTGCAATGGTTCTTGGATGGTTTTTTCCATAAACAAGTGCCGTTTTTTCATAATAAGCAGTTAACCTACTAAAATATTTTATATGTCACTGGAAAGATATTTTTATACTGCTTGTTCTCGTTTCTGTTTGGTTAAAATTTGTGCAATAGTAAGTGACATATTGTAAGTTTAAAATTTTAAATGAGAGTATAATACTTGTAAACAAATACTTGGTGACGTCAGAACCTCATAATCCTCATTATTGGATCACGGACTGGCTAGCAATAAAATACTGTGTTTTCATAGACTTGATTTTGCGCTGATAATCTCCTAGTAATGCACACTCAGCTAGTAATAATGTAAATTAAAAATACATTTGAAAGTCATAACTTCAGCATGACTTTACCACTTTGATATTTGAGATGTCTGTGCCACATACTTCAAAACTTTCATCACAATTCAAATAATAGCCTTGTACAAAACACCTGGAATGCAATTCACATAATTTTCTTGTTACTTCTGTCGATCATGTATGAAATTGGCACACTGGCTTATTATTCCTTTTTGAAATTAAAAAAAACTTACTTTTGTCAAATATACACTGAGATGCAACTGGATTGACAATGCGTGTATATTTGCCATGGTCATCTGGTAAGAAGGCTTGAAAGGCTAAGCGCACTGTACTTAGCTCTATGCTGTTTGCATTCTGATGGTAGCCAGCTGAAAACAAAGGGGTTAAAAAGTGTCAGATTTGAAAATTCAAAAACCTACAAGTGAGGTGATATAATTTTTTTTTTTTTTTGCTCTCATATATTTTATTTACCCTTTTGCAAAGAAAAAAAGGAAAAGTCTCGGGAGGGCGAGGTAATGACAATGATTACCATACATAGTGAATATTTAAACACAAACAGCAACTGCTTTAGAACATTACCTTTACCCTTAATAAATAAATTCCTGTAAAAATTGAATTACACATATTCACATAATTTTCTTTTTCCGAGTCTTACTAATTAAGTAACTTTGTTAACACTGACCATCTTTCAGAAAATTTTTCAACCAACATTTCTGTTTTGGCTAACAATAATTGTTCATTATATACATTTCTCAGATACTTTTCATATTCAAAGAAGTTAAAAAATCTGTCTGATCTTGTACATTTAAAGATATAATATTTTCCAGGGATAATTATAATATTTACCAAACTATCTGGAGAAACAACCTCCCAAACTTCAAATATTATGTGTGACGGGGAACAAAAAAAAATTTATTTGTTTTTTGAAAGATCCAAGATTTTATGCTTCCCCCAAATTGACTACTTTTCGGGCAGAAAACAAACAGGTGTATAATGGTTTCCCCACCTTCGTGACATAAGCGACGTACAGAAGTTTCTGATTGTTTCATCTTACAAAGCTGTCGATTTGTCCCAATTAACCTGTATATTATCTTATATTGGAACCGAATCAGAAAATTGTCCTTTAAACTGTAAGAACATATTCTATAAATATTTTTCCAGGTTAATGTGTCCAGGATTAAACATAAATGAGCTTTAAAAAAAGTTAGTTTCAACAATTTCTCCTAAGAAAGCATTTACAGAGAAAATCCCCCTATACACTGTTATGGCATCATGAAGATGTATAAACCAAACCATCTTCACTGGATACATCTAATTACCAATGTACCTGACACGAGTAATGAGTTACGGTTTAACTGAGACCGTATCTTCACTGTTTTACTATTACTACTTTTTCTCCATATAGTTGCCACAAGGATCTGCCGAAACTTGCAAATTTAATAAGTAAATTAAATTTTTATAAGTTAATACCCTATCCAATGGACAATTGCTTTACCGGTCGGCGCGACCGGTCCCGCCAAACGCCAGAAAAAGACGTCCTGTATATACTACCGGCAGGACCGGTCACAGAGTGTGCATTCGCCAGGTGGCGCATCGTACTCCATTTCCTGTTTACCTATTGACGTCATAGCATCTTTTTCGTGTCTAATCCTAGTAAGACCCCTAGCAAGCTGATAGCGGGGCCGGTTGGGTGGGCCTTGCCTGTCCATTGGATAGGGTATTAACTTATAAAAATTTAATTTACTTATTAAATTTGCAATTTTATTGCGTTAATACATCCTATCCAATGGACAATTGCTGAATAACTACCGCTTGGTAGGCGGGTAAGCAGCTAGGGACTTATGTGAACTCATAACAACAAATTTCAACAGGCCCATTTGACCCAGGGTCAGAGAACCCTGAAAGGTCAGGGTCGGCACTAACTCACCGGTTAACCGGGAGCCTACCGACGTTGCCCCCCCCCCCCTTTTTTCTTTCCTTTCAGCTTTGGTCTGAATTGGAAAGATAGAGAGAGAGAGGGGCTGAGTTCAGTCCCAGAAGAAATAAACTTCCCAAAGGAAGCAAGTCACAGGTTTTTTTTTTTTTTTTTTTTTTTTTTTTTGAAAATATATGTACACTCAACATATTTACATTATGTACATATCTAACATATTTACAATATGTACATATTTACATATATACAACATCCCCTCACTTCTGGGCCTGGTGGTGCACCTGCTGGGCAGCCACTACAGGTCCCAGGTGGAAAAGCTCTGAGTCAGCCCAGGCAACATCCTTCAAATAGAATTGGGTGAAGGTGTTGTGAGATTTCCAGTGGCAGGCTGACAAGATCTGATCTAAGGAGATCCCTGATTGGAAAGCCTTAGAAGCAGCAAAGGCCCTAACATCATGGGCTTTAACCTGATGTAAGGTGAGGGCCTCCTGGTCAGAGAGCTCATAGCACAGAACCACAGTCTGTTTGATCCATGAGGAGATGGTGGCAGGCGAGATGTCTCTATCAAACCCTTTCTTGAAGGAGACAAAGACTAACTCCTTATTCTGCCTGAGGTCTGCAGTCCTGTCCAAGTAGTAACGCAGGGCTCTAACTGGACATAGGGACCTGTCACCCTTGAGTGACCTATCCAGAGAAGGTGCCAGGGCTGGGATGACCACTGGTGCCACACTATCTGGACCTTCCTTAGCCAGCTGGTTCTTGGATAGGAAGCTAGGTGAGGGATACAAAGACACCTTAGACCAGTCTGACTGGTGTCTGATGTTCTTATGTAACCAAGCATGGATCTCACTCCTGCGTTTACCTGAACCCAAAGCCAGCAAGAACACAGTCTTGAAAGTTAAATGTTTCAAGGAGGACTCTTTCAGGGGTTCAAAAGGAGCCTTTGTGAGCTGATGTAAAACCAGTGAAAGGTTCCAGGAGGGGATGCCCCTCCTGCCCTTAGGTCTGTCTCTATGGAAACTATCCAGGAGACGAGTGAGATTCTCATCTTTGCTGACATTAATGGTGGAATTGCCCAGTTTGTCAGCAATGGCGGATCTGTAGCCATCAATAGTGCCTGGTTGTAACTTCTTGTCCTGAAACAAGTGCAGGAGGAAGTCAGCAATGGCCTTCAGAGGTGGTGCCCTGAAGTCCACCTGATTACTGAGGCACCACTTTGTAAAAATGGTCCACTTTGCCTCATAGACAGATCTGGTTGATCTTCTTTGAGGAGCCTCAATTCGTGCTGCCACTGCCTCAGAGAAGCCCTGCTCCTTGATTGCTGAGGCTCTAGGAGCCAGGCATGTAGGTTCAGATTCGACAGGTTCCTGTGAAGGACCTGGTTGAATGGTTGAGACACAAGGTTGGGTATGCTGGGCAGACAGAGTGGGATCTGGCTTGACATTGCTACCAGGTCCCAAAACCAGGGCATGTTGGGCCACCCTGGGGCAATCAGGATTATTCTGTTGCAGGGGTAGTCCTGGAGCTTCTCCACCACTTTGCCCAAGATGGCTGCCGGTGGGAAGGCGTATGGGTCCAGGTACTCCCAGGAGAGACTGAGTGCATCCACTGCCCAAGCCTGGGGGTCTGGCACCGGTGACACAAACTGAGGTAGTTTGTTGTTGAACCTGGTGGCAAACAGGTCCACTTTTGGCTGGTGCCACCTTGCGCATACAGCTTGGAATACTGCTGGATGAAGTGACCACTCTGTTTGAATGGTCTGGCCAAGTCTGGATAGCTTGTCTGCTATCACGTTCAGCCGGCCGGGGATGTGACGTGCCCTGAGGGTTACCTGCTGTCTGGTGCACCAGGACAGGATTCTCCACAGTAGGGCACACAGTGAACCCGACTTCATCCCCCCTTCTTTGTTGATATAGGCAACCACTGTTGTGTTGTCTGTAGCTACCAACACAGTCTTGTTGCAGACCAGGGTTCGAAACTCCTTTAGAGCTAGAAAAACTGCTTTTAGCTCTAAGTGGTTTATGTGCAACTTGCTTTCTGGGAGGGACCAGGTTCCCCTTGCAGTATGGTCGTCCAAGTGAGCGCCCCACCCTTCGTTTGATGCGTCTGTAAAGATCTGCAGAGCATGTTTTAGAGGGTGTAATGGTTGACCTAGTAGCACATTGCTTTCCTCCAGCCACCACCTTAGATGAGGGTGGAGGGACTTGGGGACCGGTATCACCTTTTCCAGTGACTCTGGGACCCTCCAATTGTTTTTCAAGTGCCACTGTATGGGTCTCATGTGGAGTCGCCCTAAGTGGACTTGTTTTTCTGTTGCTGTGAGGAGACCTATGAGGGACATGAATTTCCGGACCGGACAAACCGGATCCGACATCATTGATCTGATTTTGTCTGTCAAGGCCTGCCAACGGTCTTCTGTTGGTCTGACCTTGCCCTCTTTCAGGTCGAACTGGTAACCTACGAAGTTGAAGACCTGTTTGGGTGCCAGTTCTGACTTTTCCTTGTTCACCAGCCACCCTAGTTCCTGACAAAGAGTGACCAGGGTTTGAGTATGCTGGAGACAGGTGTGGAGGGTAGAGGCCCTCACCAGCCAGTCGTCTAGGTACTGGTGGATTCTTATACCCTGTCGTAAGGCCATGAGCTTGACCTCTTTGGCCACCACTGTGAACTCCATGGGTGCTGTGGAAAGACCAAAGGGCAGGGCCTTGAACTGGTAGGAGTGGCCCTGAATGTGAAAACGCATGTACTTCCTTGACTGACTGTGAATTGGTATGTGGAAGTAAGCGTCTTTGAAGTCTATGGATGTGACCCACTCCCCTGCCTGTAGGGAGGTTCTTATTGTCTCTGGGGTCTCCATCTTGAACGACTCTGTGTTTAAAAAGGTGTTCAAAGTGCTCAGGTCCAAGATAGGTCTCCACCGGTTGTTGGGTTTGGGAACCAAAAATAGCCGGTTGTAAAACCCTAGGGAGGTCTGATTTGTTACCGGTTCTACTGCATTCTTGTTTGTTAGCTGAGTCAGTGCCTCCAAAAGGAAGGACTGTCTTTGGGGGTTTACATATTTGCTGATGACCATTGGTGACCTGGTTAGGTTGGGTCTGAACCGGAAGGGAAGGGTGTAGCCCTCTCTCAGTATTCTGATAACTTTTGGGCTCGCACCCAGAGTTTCCCACTTTTCCCAAAACTGCTGAAGTCTTGCCCCTACAGGAAGATTTGTGACAACAGTTTGGACATTTGTGACAATATTTACAAAACTCAAGTGATCTACACAGGAAACATCTTTCACATGGTTTATTTCTCTGATAGATTGACAATAAGCGGGATTTATACCTTTCTTTTGCGGTGACCCGCTGGCAAAAGGAACACTTGCAACAAAAGAGTTTACATGTGGAAACACAGTCTCGCTCTTGTTTGTCACTGGTGGTGGTGGGTTCAAGCCCTCCATCTTGTCGGATACATTTACAGAGTTCACCAATCCGACCACATTTGCAAAACAGTGATTGTCATTTATGCTTTTTAAAACCTCTGGCCGGCTTCTGGCTGAAGTTTGAGGCTTTACCACCCCCTTTCTGAGCAGTTTGCCGGTCTCTAATCTGCTTCCATGCCGGAGTAGTGGGCTTCCGGTCCGGCTGGTGAGGGTTTCGATTGGAGGAGACGTATGGATGAAAACGTCCAGGTTTCCTTGGTGTGGTACCAGCAGAACGCCTCTCTTCACTACGTAAGATTTCTTCTTCAGCTTTGACCAGTAAGCTGTCCGGGAAGAGTGATAGTTGGTGAACTGGAGACGTACATAAGGCAGACAAGGTGTCCGGTTTAATGCCACCCCTTATGAACTCTAAATAACTGTCCGGACGGGCCAGGGTGAGATTAGCCATGCTGATAAAGACTCCCTCTGATAAATCCTGCATGGTACGCTGCATAGCCTGTGAAATTGACCGGTTAAACGTAACCAGATATTCCAGTTCTTCAACAGCTTGTTGTTGTTTCTCAGCACTTTTGCCCTTTGAGGAATCGAACCTCAGGGACTTTAACTGGGTGACCATGGAGTCCTGTACCTTGGTGAGGCATCTAGAGAGGCCAGCAGCGTGATTACACATCACTGATTGTTCTCTGAATGACCTCTCCCACCTTCTAAGGGTGTCCTGGCTGAAGGTCCTGGAAGCTGGGGCAGAAGGTAAACTGCGCCTTGCAACTCTAGAAAACATACTGTTAAGCTTTGCCGGTTCCGGAGACCAGTCACCAACAGCCTGGTTAGACGCATCCTTCTTAACAGCTTGCATGTCGTACCACTTGGAAGTACGGGGTGTCTTGACAAATTGGTCACGCAGCAGACCACTGGTTTCTGTATTCCTGGAAGGATAACCTTCAGCAATAGTTATATTTAGTTTCTCCAGCTTTTTACAAAGCCATTCATCCACCGGCAATTTTACTGACACTTTACCGGTAGTCTTCACTCTAGAACCGGCAAAGGGATTGTCATCCATAGATGCAGCTGAGGTGTCATAATCCGGGATTTGATGCCAGCCCATGAAACTCCTCACCCCTCTCAATGTTTCCCGGTAATTAGCATCTTCAGAAAGATCCTGGTCAGTGTTAGATTCCGGTACATCACCCTGGTAGTGAACACTAGCCGGTGAAGCCGGTTCCGCATCCACCTCAGCCTCACTGTCAGATTCCCTAGCAACCTCAGAATTCTGGCCAATGGGAGGCGACTGGTTAGACAGCGTAGTTTCATAACCGGAAGGCAGAACCTCGGGACCCGCACCGGGAGCCTGTGGAGGCTGGGTGGCAGTCCCTGCACCGGGAACCAGTAAAGGTTGGGTGGCAACAGTCTCAGAGGTACCGGGGCCCTGAACAGGGTGGGTAGCACTCTCAGTCACTTCCTTCACAGCTTGAGTACCGGGAACCCCCAGCGGAGGTTGGGTAGCCGTCAACTGCGTAGCAACGTCACTAGTGCCCTCAGCAAACATAACACTTGTAGAAGCACCCGGATCAAAGAAGGGGTGTTCTCTGGGCACCACAGAAGCAGAATTCACCAGTCTCACAGGGACAGCAAATGACTGGTTAACCAGCATTGCTTCCAGACGGGAAAATCTCTCACTCCACTTGTCATCAAGGGACTTGAGGTCATCAGAAGTGGGCTTACTGCTGTGCTTCCGTTTACTAGACCTTGGGGAGCCATCAGAACGCTTCTTCTTCTGCTTGGGTGTAGAATCAACAGGAGACTGCGTCCCTGAGTTGACTGGACCCAGCAGTGAAACCTCAGACGGATCAACAAGCTTGGGAGACGTACTTGTCAATTCTTCAGATTTCTTCTGGCTAGAGCGTTCTTTCCGTTCCTTATAGGTGGGGGTTGCTAACTGGTGGATCTGAGCAGGCGTAAACGCCTTACAGATACTACAAGGCAACTTCTTCACACACGGGTCGTCTCCCACCCCCTTGTCACGACAACGCGCGCATTTCTTATGGTTGTCGAAAAGGGCCATAACGTGCCCGCAAGAACCTCGTTTCTGTCCAGGAGACGACATAATGATCAGGAACGTTGTAGAATTACTCCGTACTAATAAAAAACAAGAAACTTGGAAGAGTTCGTTGTAAAACTTCAAAAACGTATCTCTGAAGAAAATCTTCTGCACACTCTTTCGCGCCAAACGAAAAAGATGCTATGACGTCAATAGGTAAACAGGAAATGGAGTACGATGCGCCACCTGGCGAATGCACACTCTGTGACCGGTCCTGCCGGTAGTATATACAGGACGTCTTTTTCTGGCGTTTGGCGGGACCGGTCGTGCCGACCGGTAAAGCAATTGTCCATTGGATAGGATGTATTAACGCAATAAAACTTCAAATTGCAGTATAAAGCAACACCACAGATAGAAACATGTCACTGGATGAAACAAGTCCATAGAAGTTAAACACCAAAACAATTAGTGTAAACTTCAAACACCATTACCATGTCAGCAAATTACTCTACCTAAAGTACATGGTAGTATTGGCACTGAATTGAAATTTCAACATCAATATTAACTTTCTATGTGACTATCTATATTTATCAATATTGAGACATCATTTCTGTTCACAAAATGCATCACTCCACACCTTTAGATAACTATCATATTAACTTATGAAGGGTATAGCAATAAAGCTTTAAAACATCAAATTAAATCTCAAAATTGTTAATGCATGCTATAAATTAAGGATATTATGTTTACTTGTTTTAAATAACAGAAATAACCGTTTAAATATTTTCTTGGAAAGTATATTGAAATTGTTAATTTTAATATCAATATTGAAACTAAGAACCATCAACGATCAATACTGATATATGAATATACAACATCAACACTATTACATGGTCATATTGTCACTGCTGAATAAACAAGGACATTGGGCCTGTTGCAATCTGCCTTTAAAAGACCTGCTAGTTATCTATTTTATGTACTTTAAATGTCTATTTGACATAGTTTTTCTCTTTGAACAGGGAACAGTGTTGATTTGCCCTTCAGTGATATGGTGTTTTTTTCCCTTGAAGTATCTACTTACTTCCCCATGGATCCACACGGATCGTCTCACGGAGTTTAAGAGATTCTTGAATTTCCTTCTTTGTGGCACACTGTATTCCTAGGCTGGGAAAGCTGTGAAAATATAAAAAAAAATTCTTTATGATTTCAAATGATACTTCTACCAGAAAAACAGGCAACAGTAATATTGCTAATTTCAAATAATTTGCTATAAAAAATAATTTTTAATCAATTTTCTTATCAAAATACTATTTGGCAAACAGTCAAACATTTTTATTAACTCCATGGAATCTTTCATTTATTTAAAATTTCTGTTTTAAATTTTTATTTAGCCTTATTTTACATGTATTTGAAATAAAACTCCCTGCTCACTTTCATTGGAAATACTAAGCACAAGTAAGTATCCAACTTGCGAAGTCCCATCCCCATTTCAATAACATGACAAATGGTGATATTCATGTTATTTACTTAACAGGATGGTGTCCCTTTAGTTGTGCGCAAAAACAAGAAATAGTCTCTCAGGGCCAGTAAATATACAAATTCCAATATTGCTTATCGCTATCCTGGTGATGTATAGAAACCTGTGTACATGAATTATGATTTGAAATATGAATGACAGTCAAGAAGATTTTAAACCTAATTTTCCATTTATGGCTCAAGACAAAGTATGCACAATTAAATGATAAAATTTGTTTAAGTTTTATGTTATTTTCTAATGCAGAAACCTTTGAGAAGGTGTAGGAAATAGTCATTATGAGCAACTAGTTCAAAGTACTATCCCCAGACATACCTGACAGTGGTAGAACCTTTGAGTTTGACTGTACACACACCTTGTTTACAGTCCTTACCCACAAGAGAGTGTGGGTGGGGGCGGGGACGTTCATCTTTAGTCACACATGATACCACAACAATGGCTGATGGACCCGAGTAATTACAAATCTAAAAAAAATAATAACAACAGGGTTATGGCAAGGAGACTACAATTCTTACACTGTTTTCAGTTTTAATTCTTTTAATCAAAGAAATGCATGAACAGAGTAAGACCACTGGTGTGGCAGTGAATTTCTAATGATAAGAATGTATGCACAAGAACTTGTAGTCTTCTATCCTGCCAGTCCATGAAAGATAAAAACATAATTCTTATATTTTGAACAGTTAAAAACACAAAAATACGAATCAAGCAGATTCATATTGTGTCGCTTGCACTCATCCATATGTCATGACATACAACAATTATTTAGGTTTTATGGTCATTTGAGTGTTCCCATTGTCTACCACCCTCCATATTTCAAATATAAATTAAATCAATTAGATATTTTTAAATTACGAAACTGATGACATGACAATACGGCATTGATATGTTCTCTAATTTCAACACATAGAATCTACATACTGAAACAAAAATCACCAGATCTATGAACCTGCACCAAAACAAACATTTTCAAAGGAGTCATTAGCATTGAGTGTTTCAGACATTATATTAAAAAAAACAGGAAACTATTACTAGTTATATTCAAAAGGTCATACATTTCTACATGCCCATATTAGGAACTTCGGAAGATGACACTTCAGGCACAAGGACTAACGTCTTGTATCAAAAGAAGACTGGACCAGATTCATCACAATCACAAGAAATATAGAAAACCTTGCAAAAGAAATTCAATCTGCCACATTGATACAATGACACTCGCACCAACACAATAGACCTGCATAGTTGCTCACAAAAAAATTAAAAGGACAGCATCATTTAATTTGAAAATAGGGGTAATGGTATGGAACAAAAAAGGAAATACTTCCCAAATATTGATGAGCACTTAGAATACATCCAGGTTATATCAAATTATTGTGAACTTTTTATATTAGTCTGCACAAGTCAACTGAAGAGCCACTACAAGACTATAGATCTAAGAGTTGATAAAGAGTCAAACCTAGTAAAAGGGACTTTTGATTAGTACAATCATGCAGAAATTCTTACTCATTCTACCGATCAACAATCTGTCTTCTTATGCATGTAGCTCTTCTTTTTACATCCAAACATGCAGAAGTTAAAGTTTGATTATTTTAACAATAGTACACTTTTGAAACTGTAAATATGGATGATTAATAAAGTATGTTTAATTGTCCACTTAAAAAACCCTTAAGATGAAATAACAGCATGTTCAATTGATGATTGTATCTTTGAAAACTACTTCTAACACTCTTTTTCATTTTCCTTAAATCCATGCATAAAATAAACCTTTTGTGCCTTTTATAATTGTTGTTTTCAAAGTCATCTGGAGTACATTTTGATGGATAGCTTTGGAGATTATGACCTGTTTTGGTTCATGGCAGACAAATAAGTGAAATCCCATAGTTGTACTGTTGACATAAATTCACGTAACTAGAGTTTATTGATATTTTGATACAATCACTCATACGACAGAATCTCTGAGAAGTTATAGTAACGTACAATATTGATATAGCATTATGTGGTTATGAAGTTAATGAATTCACAAAACAAAAAATTTCAAAACAGAAAAAAGCTTTCTGTACTTCATTCCTGCCAAATAAAAGCTTCTTAAAGTCAGGTACCTTTCAGGCTCCCCATAAAAATTACCATTTGTGGCACCTCTATAATTCCTTTATATGCGACATCATCAGTCAAATAGGTGGTTTTCTATAAGCTACATCAGAGTTCATTAACAGTTAATGACATCATAGATATGTTTACCCATTTAATCATTAAATTTGACTTGCAATTGAGATTAACTTCATGAGGTTAAATCTGGTCGTATAGTAAGAAATCTAAAATTCGCCAGGAATGTAAAATTCGCCACCTCTAAAACCTTAGTTAATTTTATGAAGAAAATGATGTTTTGTCTTAAAATTGGTATTTTTAGTTCAAAAAGCCTTAATTTACTACAAATTCAACAAATCTCACCTCAATAAATTTATTTTATTAGTATTTCAACATGTGGCCAATTTCAGATAAGTGGCGAATTTTCGATTTCTTACTCTATAGCTTTGGTCTGTTGGTCAGACACAACTCCTGCAAAGTTCAGGGGGCTTTCTTCAAAGACTTTGTCTTCCTGACAGTTATGCCTCATGTCACAAGGTGCACCTTATGGGGCTGTTCCGTTATGGCGATCCTATCATAAAACTACTTTTAAGATTGGAAAAAACAAAATATAGCACGATCCTTGGGTGTAGTTTGAGATAGGTTTAAGATAGCTTTAAGATGTCATCCCGATAATGTAGTGATTGACACACAAAAGTTCTTGAAAAGTTTACAATAGGTTTACAAACCTTGCAGATTGACTTAAGGTGAAAAAGATAATTTTAAGATAGGTTTAAGATCACTGTAAGATGGAAACGATTACTTTATGAGTGTATAGATAAGTTTAAGATCAATGTCAGATAAAAAAGATGACTTTGCAAGCGAAAAGATAGGTATGCGATGTGTTTAAAATGATAAAATTCTGATAAGGATCACTACCAGTTTGCGATAACTTCAAACAGTTTAATATTGTCATAAACTGTTGGTGATGGACTTGCGATCCCTTCCAATTGGGAACATATTTCGAAGTTCCATAACTTCTGTACAGCATTGGTTTACCATGGCTTAAGGTTGTTGTGATAAATAAGATCTATATCCTGATCTGACAACTTACAGGATCGCAAACATATCGCAAAACATTATCCCTATAATGGAACAGCACTATTATTGACAGTTATGCCTCATCTCATAAAGTGTGCCGAGCTGAAAGGGGAATTTTTGAGTCTGTGCTAAGTGTGCTTTGACATTGATGATCACATGAAATAAACGTCACTAACTTGAAACACAACTTTTGCTTGTAGCTATCTCTCGTTATTTTACAATGGAGTGTATTTGTAAAAGTTGAAGTTGAACATTTTTTTAACAAGTATAAAACCCAAAGCAGGTACAAACATGCACTAACCTATCTCAATTGCATTTTGGTACATTGATTATAAATTAACTTAACAAGTCTCTCAAATAGATTAAAATCTGACTAAGCAAGTTCAGACAGATTTGAAGGTGTGTAGTAGTGTAGATATACTCTACATTGTATTTTTATCACATAAATTTCCTTGCTTTTGTATTTACTTCCTGCGTCCCTCTCTAGAAATCTCCTTTTAGAACTCAACACACTGCCTTCTACTTTAGAATACACCACAAGGAAAAAGAAACTGTGAAGAAAGTGAAAAGACTTGTGCCCTTATAATAGTCACATAACACTGAGAAATACATTCATGTACTTCATGGTGCAAGCCACTTGGAAAATCCATAACAAACCTTTGCAAATATCCATTTTTTTAAAAAAGAAAACCATATGTACACCATACCTTAAATACCTTCACAGTTATATTCAATTATATTAGCTTATTGATTTTGAAAGTCTACCGTGGATAATAATGTGACTAATCGACTTAAATATAGAAACCGGGGAAAGACATCCTGCTTAAAATATACACTGGACATAATGTTTGTTCTTCTGTTTCAAGGGCATTTAAATATTTTCTTTAAAAGCATGACATGTGTGGGTGATAAAATATATGATTAAAAATAATCTATTTTATCTTAACAATATTTATTTGTCTGATAAGATATTTATACGGGTAAATAAACACTTTAATCACAAACTATAAAACAAACTACCAAGCTTTACTTTATATTTAATGTTGTGAAGAATATACACTGTGTAATTATTAATTCTTTACTCAAAAGAACAGATAGAATATACACACAAACAGGACCTCTTTATCTGAAAATTGTCAGTCTGTTTTATAACATTCATATCATAAAGTGTATTTGGTTCTTCTATCAATATTTTTATGAGCTAAAAAACTAGTTACTTTCTTTTCTGAATATGAATGTTAATTTTACACTTTTTTTGATAAACTGAAAACATAAGATTCTATTCTGGGTTAGGGCTGTAAATTCTAGAATTGTCAATGCTGCAAGATGAGGTTTTGAATATTTTTCTTTGTTCAAACTGTGCAAACAAAGTCAGGTTTATTTTATAACAATACTTCCTTTAAAACGTAGCACAAAGATGACATTTGTACAATAATATACAACTTTTAAGTTTTCTAACCTTTATAGTGGGAAAGGTCCGATGCTCCTGAGAACTATTCTCACCCGGAATTGTACCTGCCGAGCGACCTTCACACTTGTATCTGAACCTCAAACCTCGTGCTCGTGGCTGTTCCACAATTTCAATGTATGGGGCATTGCCAACACCAGCTTGGTTCAATGTCGGCTGCTGAAATGTTACGGGAAATTTGTTATGTGTTTATCACACTATGTAGCACTAGAAGAGTACAGACCACTGATAAGGCCTAACACATCCAATATCGTTTAGAGTGCAATTTGAAAAAAAAAAATATATATTTAGAAAAAACCTGGATCCAGGTAGTGGTCTGGATCACAACAAATATTTAATCATCTGTTTCTTGTGCTATTGTCGGCATTATCTAAAAACTTTCATTCACAACTTTTTAAGTTATTTTGCAAACAAACACATGCACTGCAGCAAAAACATATCCTCTTTCGTAGAGGTAACAATACAAGAAAATATGGGACAAGGTTAAATTTGACATGTATTTGAAACATTTTTATTTACATATGGCATTTGTAAGTGGCTGATTCCCATTGTTGCTTAAGAATTTTTATCTCCGACACAAATATGGCAGTCTGGACTATGATAATAAAAAGCAAATAGATCTTAATTCTTACCATAGCTGACGTGCTAACTCCAAACATGGGGTCAGGTGCTTGGTATATGGGGCCTTTTTCATGGGGATGTCTGCCAATCATACCTGCAAGTGTACAATGACATTACAAATACAATTACATTTATTGGCTTCAGTTTTACTTTGAGCATGTTTCCATTTACTTGATTATGATTGATGCCCTGTAAGCATGATTTTTTTGCCCTCATCTATGGTAAGCACTTGAGTAGTTGGGGTTTTCTGTTTTGCAGTCATGTTCATATTGGGACAGGTTCTCAGCATTGCTACTAGTGGCTGCTGAAACCACAATGAGGTGACAGAATGTGATGCCAGATTTGCTAACCACTAGGCCACTTACAACCTGCTTATACTGATCATGAATGGTGACACAGAAGTATACACAGACTTCTTTCCAGTAGCATATTCATTTTTTCACATTTTGAGATGTAAGAATCAATGAAAACATCAAATCAACCTCCAAAATCAGGACAACATCACTTACTGGCTATAAACAATGCCTCATATTTTCATTGTTTAATTTTACTTTATGTGAATAGGGCACATCATTTGACTCTTGCTTTCTCACACAACTTATTCTTTTCAGAGTTTCAGGTCCTATTTCTATTTTAACTTTTTAAAATCACTTTAATATTCTGTCATAATATGAATACGCTTGCTGTTACTCTGATTGGGTTTTACTGAATACAAAATGTGAGATCAGTTAGACATGTCAAACTGATGTCATATGATAACGTAGATGCAAAAGGTTTTAGGTCATCTGTATATTTTTAATTTTTCTACTCTCGTACATATCATTTTTGAGAAAAATGCAGAAATATCAAAATTAGGTAGAATTGTGGTTAAAGTGTCATAGGCCAAGTGAGTTTGAGGCTGAGACAAAAAATGATCATTATCTAAAATTATCTAAGCTACAGTCTATATCAAGGAAATAGTTTAAGATCAAAAAGTTTTCATTGAAACCAAAATACCTTCGACGGCTACAACAAACTTTAATATTCTTATGGTGGATACATGTTTGTCTGTTTTGTAAATACATTGACATTTTATATGTACTGTAGACAAACACCATGAAATGATCTCGCCACCAATCCCAACCCATCTATTGATCACTTTTGCTGAATAACCACACTTTAGTCAACTAAAAAGGAACAAAATCTCTATCACACCATACTGGGTAAGCATCCAAGTTAATATTTACACAGCTGCAGTGATATATTATGAAAAGTGAAAGCAAAATAATAATAATAGTAGGATTTATAGAGCGCAAAATTGATACAAATCCTCTAATGCGCTTAAGTCCAAGAAGGGAGAGTCCAGGGACAGACATGGGTCGACATTTAAAAAGCGCCCGCCAGGGTATAACTAAGGTGGGGGGTATGCCAGCCTGAACAAGTGAGTCTTTAGCTGACTTTTGAAACCATCTATTGTTTGCTGAGATCTGACAGTTTGTGGCAGCTTGTTCCATTCAGCTGGTGCGGCTACTGCAAAGCCACGCCTACCTATGTGCTTCTTAGGGTGGGTTGAGGAGACAGATAGCCTGTTGCCGCGAGTGAGACTGCTCGATCTTATTAAAGCTGAAAGATATGGGGGCTGTGAAAGATTGATAGCCTTGAATACCAGAAGATTATACTTGAAGAGGATACGATGTTGAATTGGAAGCCAGTGGAGTTTTTTCAAAAAGGGTGTAACATGACTCATGTTGTCAAGTCTGAAGATGATGCGGCATAGAGCATTCTGGATTCTCTGTAATTTAGCTTTGTTGGACTTGCTTACCCCATAGAGTAAAGAGTTACAGTAGTCCAGATAACTACTGACCATAGCATTTGCCAGAAGTATTGCAGTCTCGACACTAAGGAATTTGCAAATTCTTCGCAAATCATGAAGATGATAGTAACATGCTCGGCAAACCTTGGCAACATGATTGTCAAAGGACTTGTCTGAGTCGATGATAACACCCAATTCTTTACTTCCACTGATGGGAGAGATATTGTTTTGGAGGAGTGGGACAGGGAAATTTGGTGCAAGCGACTCTCTGATGGCTTTTTGACCTATGATGATAAATTCGTTTTTTTCTGGGTTTAGTTTTAGCTTAACACCATCCATCCACTCCTGTACTGACTTGAGACACTCGGTCAGCTCTTCCATGCTAGAATCAAAGTTGCTCGAGTCAACTGCCAAGTAGATCTGGGTGTCATCAGCATATAGGTGATGAGTGACATTGAATTTGGAAATAACTTAACTGAGGGGACTACTGTAAAGAGTGACAAGGAGAGGACCCAGTACGGAGCCTTGGGGGACTCCCAAAAAGTAATGGACAGTTTTTCATGAAATTCTCAGGAACTTTCGACAATGGGACAAGAAATGGATGATTTCATTTTGGTGGTGATCTGTATCACCGACTGAATCCAGGATTTTTAATCATTGTACATATTAGCAATATTGGAGGTGCTAGGCATTGGCAGAAGTATGTGTTCTCCAAGTGCTCTTTTGTGAAAAATTTTGTGGTAATTCTAAAGAACTCCTAATTTTTTCATAGAAAATGAGAATATGAGAAACCTCTAAAATAAGTACACTTCAAAGAATATCACTTAATACAGACACTGACCAGTAGTTTAAAAATTGTCTGACACTTGAGTTTAGATACAAGTCTATTAATTTAACCTCCTTGGTGGAGGCCACAGCATCTCCATGCAACCAAAAAAAAAATGAACTTACTTATTAACTTATAATCTTTGGTCTCTGGAACTCTGAATTAAAATTATTGTGAATTTTATTTCTCAGAAACTTTTTTTCCCTTCAAAACTCTTGAAATAAAAGTAACTGTCTGAATAAAATGGTGGGTGAATATAGGCCTTGCTTAGATTTGAGTGAGATTTTATCAAAATTAGAAAGAACAGATGATATGAGTTATTCATTAACTAACACACCTCTATCTGTTTGTCACACAAGCTTTAACTTGTAATTAATATTCAAATACATGGCTTAATTTTATATGTTATAAAACTAAAACACAAAGTTTAACTGATGGAATATCATAATACTAGTTGTTACTTGTACCACAGACTTCGCCAAAAAGCAAAAGGTGGTTTTCTGTAATTTATCCCAAATATTGTCACATAGAATGATTTTCTGGGCTGTAACTTTTAAAATGATGTATAGCATGAAAATTGACAAAACATAATATATTCATGTAGACTTTGTATATTTGGTGTTCATTTTTTATGTGTCTGAAGTTCTGAACTCGGCTATCATCACAACACTTGCGCTTTTTCTGCTGTTCTTAAACTGACTGCTCCCAGACAAAACTTTGTGAAATAAAAAGCACTGTACTGAAATAAAATTTAGAGAAGTAAATGAACCATCTTATTTCTGGATTTTATTTCTGGAGACTGAGTTGGCCTTTCTTTCTTCAAGCTAAAGTGATTTTAAGTATACTGCACTGAAGCTCTAACTGATTTGACATGAATCGATAACCGAGCTAATCTGACCAAATCAGTTGTTTCACTTTACTGGATTTTGTGCAACACACACAAAGAGACTGAATTAAATTTTAATTAGATGTTTACTGGTGTACAATCATTAACAGGGAAGTACTAAGATTTTCTTTGTCTTTGTACAGAGACAAATTGTGTGGCACATGACTGATAATCATAAGTACTGATTCATTCAAACTGATTTGAAGTGGTAGCTATATGAAAGACAAAAATATATAATGTGAGATAAAGGTCTAACAATTGGTTGAGAAAGCAATCTGACACCTATTTCCAACTTTCAATGTTAGGAACTGATTCCACTGTTTAGATTAAACATCGAAAATAAATTAAAAAATATGTTGACTTTTTCATGATATCTTACAAGGTTTATAAACCTTTTGGTCAAGCTGATGGATTTGTTTACTCTATCCTTTTTGCTTGAATTTTTGGCTTGCATATGTAGACTTGAACTCTAAGCAGTGGGGATTTGGAATATTTGTTTATTGGAATATATTATGGTTGATGATAAATAAAAATATATTCAGTCTGTCTTTGACTGACAATGTCAAGGAGTATAAAAAATGACAATACTCTACACTTGGCTGGTAAAATTTACCAATCAGTCAGTACTGAGGTTTCACACCAATTTCGAACACTAATGTGGGATAATAGAGTAATTGCTCATTAGAACCTGAATGCCAATAAACCACTTCCAACAGATTAACTCAGTTTCATTTTTCACTTTGTCTTTTATTACTATGTACAACAACAATATCAGGAAATTATAAACATCATTCAAATCATCTTGCTTAATGGTGTAAACCTGAATATCAATGTTGAGTAGTAACTTTTGCCTTACATACATGTTTTAACTAACTGAATAAGATAAATAAAATTAGAAAATATATAAAATTTAAATCATTGCAAATACATAATCAAAATATGACCGTTTTGGAGAATTAAGTTTGACCAAATTAAAACCAATTTTCATAAAATCCTTGTATGAACATACAATTTCAATAAGAACTAGAAAAAGGACGCATCTGTGGCCAGATGCTGGATGTATCCACCGACAAAGGCCAACTAACATAGTTTAGAAGATAAAAAGCATTTTTCGTTAATAAGCAAGCTGAAAGCACTTTTAAGTTTGGCTACCCTTATTTGACCCTGTACCAGGGGCCCAAGGTGAAGTCTGACCACATCAAAAGATTCGCAGCCCATGATTTCCTATAAGTCGTTTTCACATTGCAAACCTCTAGGACCAATAATAAGCAGGAGGGGCCCAAGGTCAAATCTGACCACATGAAAAGATTTGCAGCCCATGACTTCCTATAAGTTGTTTTCATATTAATGAGTTATTTGAGAAATACTGGCTATCTGCAATACTTGTAGAGATAATTCGCATTTACTCATTTTGAGTAGGTGAATAATTAGCTACAGGTCTGAAACTTCACCAAGTGAAAGCTCTCTCAAAAGTAGGCGAATGAGTTATTTGAGAAAAATTGGCTACCTACAATACTTTTAGAGATAATTCGAATTTACTCATTTTCAGTAGGTGAGTAATTACCTACGGGTGTGGAACTTCACCATGTGAAAGCTGTCCCAAAAGTAGATGAATGAGTTATTTGATAAAAATTGGATATCTGCAATACTTTTAGAGATAATTAGTATTTACTCATTTTGAGTAGGTGAATAATTAGCTACTGGTCTGAAACTTCACCAAGTGAAAGCTCTCCCAAGAGTAGGTGAAGGAGTTATTTGACAAAAATTGGCTATCTGGAATACTTTTAGAGATAATTTGCATTTACTCATTTTCAGTAGGTGAGTAATTACCTACGGGTCTGAAACTTCACCAAGTGAAAGCTCTCCCAAAAGTAGGTGAATGAGTTATTTGAGAAAAATTGGCTATCTGCAATACTTTTAGAGATAATTCGCATTTACTCATTTTGAGTAGGTGAATAATTAGCTACAGGTCTGAAACTTCACCAAGTGAAAGGTCTCCCCAAAGTAGGTGAAGGAGTTATTTGACAAAAATTGGCTATCTGGAATACTTTTAGAGATAATTTGCATTTACTCATTTTGAGTAGGTGAATAATTAGCTATGGGTCTGAAACTTCACCATGTGAAAGCTCTCCCAAAAGTAGGTGAATGAGTTATTTAAGAAAAATTTGCTATCTGCAATACTTTTAGAGAAAATGCAGAATTACTCATTTTTAGTAGGCAAGTAATTTTGCCACAGGCCTAATTTAGACATAAAGCCTACCAATAGAATACTGTGGTGCACCCTCTAATATACCTTGCAAACTTGAGAAGGCTAGCTATAATATTTTTTTCGTTAGAGCGGTAATGGTGAAATCTCTCTACACACTGCGGCTATCCAGTGGATACAATGATTTACTCAACAGTGAGAACCTGAATGTAGATATTGGTAAGCTATGCCATGACATAGAGGTCTGCAATTTCACTCTGTTATAGCTGACCAAAAATTATGTGAATAACATATTTAAACAAAATACTGTAAAGGTAATAGTTTTCACGTTATAACTGATTTACTCAACAGTGATAACCTCAAAGTAGCTATTACTCAGCTATGCAATGAGCTACATGTCTGAATTTTTTCTATGTTATAGCTGACCCAAAATTAGGTGAATAACATATTTAAGCAAAATACTGTAAATGCAATAGTTTTCAAGTTACAACTGATTTACTCAATAGTGAGAACCTGAAAATAGCTATTGCTCAGCTATGCCATGAGCTATAAGTCTGTAATTTCACGACGTTATAGCTGACCCAAAAGTAGGTGAACAACATATTTTAACAAAATACTCCAAATGCAATATTTTTCAAGTTACAAGTCATTTACTCAACAGTCAGTACCTGAAAATAGCTATTGCTCAGTTGTGCCATGAGCTACAGGTCTGTAATTTCACTATGTTATAGCTGACCCAAAAGTAGCTGAATAACATATTTACACAAATTTCTGTAAATGCAATAGTTTTCCAATTACAACTGATTTACTCAACAGTGTGAACTTCAAAGTAGCTATTACTCAGCTATGCAATGAGCCACAGGTCTGAAACTTCACTATGTTATAGCTGACTCCGAAATAGGTGAATAACATATTGAAACAAAATACTCTAAATGTAATACTTTTGAAGTTATAAGCAATTTACTCAACAGTGATAACTTAAAAGTAGCTATTACTCAGCTATGCCATGAGCTACAGGTCTGAAATTTTACTATGTTATAGCTGACCCAAAAATAGCTGAATAACATATTGAAACAAAATACTCTAAATGCAATAGTTTTCAAGTTACAAGTGATTTTACTCACGATGGAAGTTACTGAAAAGCCCAAAAGTAGCTATTACTCACTTAGCTATTGAGACAGAAACCCAAGTTACTCACCATGTTGTAGCTATGAAAAAAGTATCTGAATAACATATTTTAACAAAATGCTCTAAATGCAACACTTTTCAAGTTACAAGCGATTTAGTGCATGATTTCATGAATTTTAATGCATTTTAGACATTTTTATCTACCAGAGGCCTAATTTAGACATAAAGCCTACCAAAAAGATAGGGTGGCGAGTCCTCTAGCATACCAAGCCACCTGCCAAATATGAAAGAAATCTGGAAAGAAATGTGGACTGTAGGTCGCTAACAAGCAATATTCCACATTTTAGACATTTTTGTCTACCACAGGCCTAATTTAGACATAAAGCCTACCAAAAAGATAGGGTGGCGAGTCCTCTACCATATCAAGCCACCTGCCAAATATGAAAGAAATCCGGAAAGAAATGTGGACTGTAGGTCGCTAACAAGAAATCTCTGCGGACGCGGACGAGGGCGCGGACGACGATGATGAATCCATAGTATCCCCGCTTCGCGTCGGGGATACAATTACCACTTCTTGTAGTCTCTGTAGATCTCTTGTAGTCTCTGTAAATCATCTAACTAAAAAGGTTTCATTTTATATGCCAGATATATGTAATTAACACCTTAGCAGTTTCATTAATTTTCTTATAAGTTGTTTTTTGATAGATTTATATTTCTACACATAGGTGACTACATTTAATGTTTTAATGGCACATTAGACAAATACGAATCTGGGATGTTTGGCCGGCGGACATTCAGCCAGAGGACATTTGGCCGGCGGACGTTTGGCTGGTGACTTTTTTTTTGGGGGGGTAGGACAATTGGCCAGTGACATTTTTATGTTATTTCAATAAGGTCCTAAATGAAATAACTTGTAAACACTGAAGTGAGGATTAATAGGTTATTTTTATATAGTCTCCAACATAAAAAGACATAATACACCAATACACCTAAAAATTATATTATATCATCATCAGCACTTTCAATAACTGGTCTTATATTGTCTACAACAACAAAAAACTGTTTTGGCAATACATCTAAACATTATAACAGCATTAGCGCTGTCATTAACTGGTCTTAATACTGAAACATAAAACATTCATTTGTTCAGTCACATACAGTGTCCAATACCATGTAGAAATTCACTGATAGAAATTTCATCTTCTACGATGCATTTGAACATATTGTGCAGTTTCTTCTGTAGATCACGGGCATGTTTGTGTTGTCTTTTCATGGGTAGCTTAATTCTTCTATGAACATTTTATTTAATCCTGAGCAGTTATCAAATACCTTTGAGTTTCTTATATTTAATCCTGAGCAGTTATCAGAGACTAAAAAGCATTTTATTTGAAACGACATAAAAATGACATTTTAAACTCCTTTTTCAAAATAGCCAAAAGTTTCTTCATTTGGGCCAAATAATAAAACAAGATGAAAACATAAATAAATAACATATAAAAAAGTCACTGGCTAATTGTCCTACCTCCCAAAAAAGTCACCGGCAAAACGTCCACCAGCAAAATGTCCACTAGCTAAATGTCCGCCGGCCATACGTCCACTCACCCGACAAATACGTGGTCACAAAATATAAGTAGACTCTCAGAATGGGAGTCTGAGAATGATTAAAACCCCATTTCACATCCCTCCAAACAGGTGAATCAGTTTTGAAAAAATGTATATTATCACCTGATGATATCTCAAGTTACTACAAACTTTTACTTCTCTCCAAAAGGCCTTACCAACTCTGCTTGATTTTTCACCAAGTTTGCATAAGCAATGCCTTCCAAAAATAATAGGCTGCTTTTACTTATCTAAAGAGTAAGACATCATTGTGATGTATGACAAGACAAACACACCATTGGGTCCATACCTGAATAATCATAATGAGGATATTGCTGCATATGCATCATTCCTCCTGCCATTATTGTTGTGGATTACTACAATGGATCATAAATGAGTCTGGGTATAAAAGAATTGGTATAGAGTCACACTGTGTAACAAGTTTAGTAAAGGCAACCAAGCATTCATTTAATCTTAACATGAAAAGCACAAATTACTGCTAGGCAAATGTCTCAACAATGATAAACCATTATCTCTTTCATGAAAACCATTATTACTTTCATTTAAATATAACATGATTTCTGTATATTTAAAAATTGATGTTAATTTTATCAACTTGATGCATGTATTTACAAGTTTTTAGAATATCTAAAAATTAATAGAGACTTTTACACAAAAACCCAAGAAAAATTTGCTATTGACAGCTACTGTCTATTTAAAAAAATAATTAATTACAAATAAGGCTATCCTGATTTTAAAAATTGCACATTAAAAAGTTACTAAAGTAACATATGCTTTGTCTTACAGATACTTTTTTATCTGTACACTTCATGAAACTCTACAAAATGTGTTCTTAGACATTATCTCTTTACATGCTGTTATTTCAAATAATTTAATACAACACAATTTAATACAAAGTAAAAATATCAAGATGAAATTTCAGAAATGCAAAACTGAAAACATTTTGCATCGAATGGTACAAAAAAATTGAGTTAAAAGTTAACCTCATCACAAGAAGATGCTGTGCCATTATATCCTTAAGCTATACAAAGCTCTCCATAAAAATTAATTTCACATGTTCATTAACAATAAAACCAAAAATTTTACCTTCTCCAGTTATATGTACTACAAATACTTTCCACAGAAACTTATTTTTAACCTCAAAACTTTGCATATGTATGACACACCAAACTATTCCCTCTAAGTTTACAACTAGCTAGTGGGAGAACAAGTTTGGGAAACAGGATATATACCAATACATTGTATTTTCTGACAAGCCGTTTGCAAAAGCCTTCTTCTCATTGGCTAGGAGTTATGAAGTAATGGATATATAGAGCAACATCCACTTTCATATTGATTGTTTTTCAAAGGAAAGCTTCTCACTAATGGAAATTTCGCAATAACTAAAAATAGCCCATAGAGGTTGTAATATTCTAAAACAACTGTTTGTACTTTGATGACAGTAAATTCTGATTTATTGATAACATAAATGTATTTTTGAAAAGCTCTGTCAGTCTTGTCTCTGTTTGCTACGATAGTTTTTACTACATGGCTTTTTCACGTATGTTATTTGTATCCTGTACATGAATTTGAATGATGTTGTAACTGCAACATACAGACAATCAGAGTGTATGAGACCAACAGACCTTGTGTGATTATGTCAATGCTCCCATTTGAGTATTTTGAAAGCACTAAGAAAATTTATGAGGAAATCCTTTACAAGTGCATTGAGTTTTTTTATTTCTGGCACAATTAAAACTAAAGAAATTTAATATGATTGAATTGGAAGACAGAGGAAAGTTGATCTCAAGCTTAATTAAGCCTGTTCATACTGTTAGATGCAGTAGTATCCACACTTATTTGAATCTTGCTTTATGACCTTGTCCTTATTGTGCCATATACATGGACCTTGTGTGTGGGTGGTGCACATTTAAAATTGTGCAAACCTGTATAGCAATTCCCCCCCCCCCCCTCCCCTTCACCCCTCCTGCAGGTACATTTTAGTATGGCACATGTGAGGCTGTGGCAGGTTTTTCAAACATTTTGAAAAAGCTGCCACGTTCTGAAAATGGTGTCCATCTTGTATCAAACGGGTCCTACCCCAATGCGACACCTGACTTACTAAACCTTATGAATACTACCAAAACACGAAATGTACTGAGCCAGAAATGAGTCCCAAACATGTTAAATACTCTGTGATCTAATGTGACGCCAGTACAGAACAGTGTGATCCAGGCATAAAGCAATCAAAAGTCAACCTCAGTCATAGTCAACTCCACTTTCCAAAGAAGAAACTAAAAAGAAAAATAGTATCAGAGATGCCTGTACCCCACAGCCTGAGGAAATCGTTTTCAACACCATGAGATATAGAAGTAGTGAAATAGTACACAGAATGGGATACTTTCAGAGCAGTGTCAGTGTCCAAATAATGTTTAAGTAGAGAAAATAACATCTAAGAGAAAGAAACTGCATGTAAAGATTAAGTATTAAAACAAGACAATTTAGTAAACTAAAGATTATGAAGCTGTAAACTTTATTAACTGGAGAATAGCTGTCAATGGAAATATCACAATTATGTAAAAGTACATATAACAATCAGTTGCAACAATCCATATCCTTACGGTTGCTGAAATATGCCTGGACAATATATTAAATGTCAAATCAAGCAAGAGTTCGAAATTAGCGCCGATCCATCAATCTGCAACTGACAGAAATGCTATTGGGTTGAAAAGATTAAGATCCTGCCAGTCTGTTTCCTAGTAGCTTTAAGATGGTTGTACATGCACATTTCGCACAGTTGAATTATAATTTGCATGTTTTTGATATTGTTCAACCATATCAAAGTGACCTCGTACATTTGTGTGAACATTTAAGTCCTTCCTATTTTAATATTTGTTTTGTATGGTCGAATTATGATTTGAATGTTTTAAATATTACCCATACATACAGATATGGCAATACATGCTTGTGTGTGGTGTTGGGCCAAACCCGTGGCTCACTTGATGAAATACCATCTGTTACAATGAGAAGTTGCAAAAGTAAAACCCTTAATGAATTCTAATATGATTTTAACAGTGCTTAATCTACATCAAAAGATACCCAAAGGTGCAACAACCAAGATTCGAGTAAAAAGATATAAGATAGATATAAGAGAGATAAAATAGTATCAGATATCCCCCTAGAGAGATAAAATAGCATCAGATATGCAAGATCAAAGGTCAAATCCAGGTCAAACCATGACGTTGCACACCTACAACCCCCGACCAATGTCCCTACCAAATATCAACTTCCTACACCTTATGGTTTCCGAGATATAGCATTATAGGTCAAGGTCATTACGGCAAGGTCAAAGGTCAAATCAAGGTCACACCATGGCGCTTTACATCTACACACCCGAGCCAATGTTCCTACTCAGTATCAACTTCCTACACCTTACAGTTTCCGAGATATAGCTTGGACAAGATTTTATAGGTCGTCACTACGGCAAGGTCAAAGGTCAAATCAAGGTCACACCATGACGTTGCACACCTACACCCCCTATCAAATGTCCCTACAAAGTATCAACTTCCTACACCTAACCGTTTCCGAGATATAGCCCGGACATGATTTTCAAACTCAAGGTCACTACGGAAAGGTCAAATCAAGGTCACACCACGACATTGCACACCTACACCCCCTAACCAATCTCCCTATCAAGTATAAACTTCCTACACCTTACAGTTCTGAGATACAGGCCGGACAAACTTTACCCGCCGCCCGCCCGCCCATCCGGACACCATGGGTGAAAACAATACTGTGGGGTAAAAAACCCTAAAATTAAACTTAAAAGGTTAAGGTGTGAAGTATTAATAATTTTACTGCAGAGGTTCTTTGAACAGACACCCAAAGACATGATAACTGATGTCACTCAAAGATGACACCATAGAAGCACTTTTAGTAACATAATGGAATAAAAAATCTGGCCAATAATTATTCTACAATAGGTGTTAGCTTACTCCTATGGCATCAACACAGGATACCACTCTATAACAACACAGGCCTCGGTGGTTTCTTTCCTCTTAAACATGATTTCCATCGAATAATATAAATGGTGCTGTTCCAGCAATATATTAAGATTCTAAGTAAGAGAACTACAAGTTTAATCAAAGAAATCCATTTATAAAATTTATATTTCCAGGTAGCTATTTGTAATTTTATTTGCAATGGAATTAATAATATACAATTCTAAATGTTTTCCATGCATCACAATTATACAATATAAACACTGAAATAATGAGAAAATTTAATATAGGTCCACTTGAAAATCTGAAGTCTTGCCACCCTGAGGAAGTGCCCACTAATTAAACAAGAACATATCTTAGATTAAACAACCCGAGATAGGATCACAAAAGATTATTTCAGGAATAAAAATGGGACTAAAACTCATTTTGACAGTTTATGAATTAAACTCTGCCCGAAGATAAAATGTTCCGAACTGATTCTATTAAGCAAATTATACATGCTCAATTACTATTGTAGAGCTCAAACGCCTCGATGGTCTGGTCTCAGATATCAGTTAAGTCCTTGCATAAAAACATGACATACTATAACTTTTAAGTACACATCAATTGTAATATTTTCATTATATTTGTCTCTATTTCAAATGACAATAGATTCTCAATGACTTGTATTTATTCTGACATTATTCAACTCCACAAATAAAAAACAAGGCCACTGCCGCAGCAGTTATCTCCTGCAGTAGAATCAGTAATAATGGAGAACTGAAGGAGATATAACGCCTTTGTAGTAAGATAACCCCACTTGACATTGAAGAAGGGGTCAAAGGTAAAAGTCAGCAATTAGAAAAGAGTCTCAGGCCATGACTTCCTTTAAGTTGTTTTCACATTTGGAGCCCCTAGTAGCAATGATAAGGGAGAAATAAGGCCTTTTTAATAGGATAATCCCATTTAACATGTGATATGATGGCCATTTTGTTTTCGAAACTAGGCCAAATTACTATCAGGTTAACTTTCCTAGCAATATATATTTTGTGCATATGTGATTAACATAACTGCAGTATTTCAAGTTTTAGAGCATATTAATGATTTTTAAATAATTGGCTATGGCGGCCATTTTGTTTTTCAAAATAAAGCCAAAATTTTTCTCAAGCAAAACATTTGAAGGCCAGGACTTTTGATGGTCTGTCTTTATATTCTGAAGCCATATCACCAATAATAAGGGAGAAATAAGGACATTTTAGTGTGACAATCCCATTTAACCTTGAAGCAGGGGTCAAAGGTCAAATTCAACACCTGGAAAAGATTCCCAGGCTATGACTTCCTACAATTTGTTTTCACATTCTGAACCTCTAAGAGCAATATTAGATGAGATATAAGACCTTTTTAATAGGATAACCCTTTTCTAGCCATATATCTTTTGTGCAAATTTGATGAAGCTAGCTGGAATATTTCGAGATTTAGAACAACTTTATGAATTTCAAACAATTGGCTATGGTGGCCATTTTGTTTTTCAAAATGAGGCTGAAATTTTGCAGAGACAGGTTTTCATAGCCATAAACATTCCCATGCACGTACGGAAGGCGTTTTACAATCTCCCGACCACGGTCTTGGGCCGCAGGCGGGAGATAATAACTTCAGTTGCATTCAGACTCTTCTCCCATATATTTTTTCTCTACAGAAATTTTAACTGTCAAAGCATAAAGTGACACACTTAAACTGGTGAATGCTGGTAGAATTTCTTACAACACTGTAATAAGTTTAGACAAACCTTATATTCCAAAGCAACAATTCATAGATTTACAGTGGGTATCCGTCAGACAAGAAGATATGGTTCAAAACTTGAACACTGTTGAAAACATAAACAGGGTTCACAAATTTTGTTATAACTTTCACCGAATGATCTGGCCATCTTAGATGGTTGATACCAGTATACAGATTACATCTTACAGGATTGTTGTGTGTGGTGCCTTTTCCACTGTTTTAAAATAAAGATAAAGAAAGAAGTGTCACTATAAGTATTTATTTCCTTCATAGTATTATTGCAATTTATTATCCACAGAAATATTTGACCTGTCCTATTTGACCCATATAGCAGGAGATACAGAGTTGGATATATTTCATTTGTATACAACAGCACCTCCGTACCGTGGATAATTAGTGTCAATAACTTCCGGTTTTTCACTAATATCTCAGAAACCATATACCCTACAAATATAAATTATATATCATTAGAAAGGTCTTTAAACAGCACTTCTGCTCATTTGTGTTGCATAAAAATCCAAGCTGAAATGGCTGAGAAATCATAAGTTATATATCAAGGTTTTTATATTCACTGGTGGACCTGTATATATATATGTCAGCCATTTTCACCTTCTTTCTTTAAATATTGATTTATTTAACTTACTATTACAAATCATACAAAATGGTGGATAATAAAAGTAAAACATCCCTCATTAGACATATACAGAAAATATATATCACTCATGAAGATTAACAATATAATACTTGTGCTACACACTAGTATAATATTGTTATCTTCATTTGTGATATATTTTTTCTGTATATTTCATTTGGGAAGTTTTCCTATTATCTACAACCACTTTCATAACATTTTTATGTTTTTCTTTATTTTTCACCTTGAGGGTAAGCTAATGATTCTTCCAATCAAACGAATGACCTCAATATAAAACTTGAGTTTTGCTTCACAAAAGAAAAAGAAACAGCAAAAACAAGGTGTTGATGATTTTGTAGAAATGACCATCCTCCTGTGTTCAATATGTTTTTTCATTTATGCCAAAATGCAAGGTTTTGTAGATGAATGTGTATTTTTTTTCTTTTTTACGTTTTACGCAGAAATTCAAGATGGCCACCTAAAATGGCAGGAAAACGATTTTTGGGAAAAGCCACCTGTACACTTTGCAAATATTCTGCTGGTCAAAATTTTTTGTCGAAATCACTCTATCTCGCACCATTTCGAGATAAATGGATTTTGTGTTTTACGCAGAAATTCAAGATGGTCACCAAAATGGCGGGAAACTGTTTTTGGAAAAAGTCACCAATACCCTCTGCAGATACTCTTGGGGTCAAAAATTTCGTCTAAATCGCCGTATGTCACACCGTTTCTGAGATAAATGCATTTTTGTGTTTTACGCAGAAATTCAAGATGGCCGCCGAAACTTGCAGGAAAACGCTTTTTTGGAGGGAAAAGTTGCCAGTAGACTGTGCAGATATCCTGTGGGTCAAAAATTCTGTCGAAATTGCTCTATCTGGCACTGTTTGTAAGATAAATGCGTTTTTGCATTTTAGGCAGAAATTCAAAATGGCCACCAAAAATGGCGGGAAAATGATTTTTGAGAAAAGCTGCTAGTAGATTGTGCAGATACCCTGTGGATCAAAAATTTCGTCAAAATCACTCTATCCCGCACCGTTTCAGAGATATTAATGATTTTTCATTTCTAGTGTTAAGAAATATTGTGCCGTTTAGTTTGTTAATAAGTCAGCCCTTTTTTTTGTATTGGATCACTTCCAAAGGTTAATGATTTCCAGATATGTACATAACAAACCCATTTGCCAAATTTCATGAGAACAGGTGAAGCACTTTTTAAGTTTTCATCCGGACAAGCATTGTGAAGCACACCTCTTTGAAAAACATGTTTTTGGTCATGTGACTTTTCTGATTGGTTGAAATGTCACGACACCATATTCAGAAATTTTTCCCGGGGGTACTGCATACATGTGCTTAAGTTGAAGAAAATCCATCCAGTGGTTGCCGAGCTATAAACGATAGAAAATGTGGGAGCCCGCAGACCCACTTTCTCTCCCCTCTGCCCTAAATACAAACAAGCATCCGTCCCGTAAGGGACGCTTAAATATTGTTATCCCATTTGTCAGTTGATAAAGTTTCACTCCTGCTTATACAGTGTATGCATAATTTATTTTCTTTATGGATTGGCATAAAGACAAATGAAAATAGGAATTTCTGCCCTTTTCATCTCTAAATGTATGATAATCAAAAAATCAAGTATGTTATTAACTACTAAAAGACAGCAATGCAATTTTCTTGTTGATTCCAACGAAAAACTAGAGTATTGCCTCGTAAGAGGAAAAGAAATTGTTTTTGCACAGAAGAAATTAAAATTTTTATTGAAATGACTATTCTGCTCTGTTTAATCTGTTTTTGTTTTCAATTATTACAAAAATTCAACCAGCCTGCAAAAAATGACAGGAAGAAGCTTTCTTGAAAGAGGGCCAGATGATTGTATATACCCTGGGGGCCAAAAATTATTCTGCCGAAATCGATTTATCTCACACAGTTTCCGAGATAAATGCATTTTATGCAGAAATTCCAGATGTCGACAAAATCGCTCTATCTCGCACTGTTCCCAAGCACTTGTGGCAAAAAGGTTTTTTCCAAAAAGTGGCATATGTCTCTGGGTATACCCCGATGGCTAAAAATTTCATTGGAATTGCCCTATCTCGCACTGTTTCTAAGATAAATGCTCTTTTGCATTTTAGCCAGAAATTCAAGATGGCCGCCAAAAATGGTGGACAAACGATTTTTGGCAAAAAGTGCCATACTGCATATATACAAAAGTTAATGATTTCCAGACATCTATATAAGAAATCTACTTGACAAATTTCTTGTGAATAGGTGATGCGCTTTTTAAGTTATCATCTGGACAAGCTTGAAAATTTTAATTACTTAAATGTAGCTTTTATAAGCTACAAGCTTACCATGTGGGATTGTATGTTGTTCTCGGATGGTCGCAGGCATTACGGCAGGGTGGGGACTCTTCTCAGTCCCACATGGTAAACTTGTAGCTTATAAAGGCTACATTTAAGTAATTAAAATTTTTAATTTTATTGCGCTACAATAGCTTACCATGTGGGACTGAATGCTGAATCCAACCTCACGGTGGAGGGATTACAGCTGAGACTGGTAGATATGTCAATTTTTCTTAGATTTTGAAGTAATAGATTAGAATGAATGTTTAGAAATACCAGTCTGAATCCCATTTACAGTGCCCCAATCCTGAAGACTGGACCTGTAAAGAGCCAAAAACCTGAATAGAATGAATGAAAGTGCTAAAACTGTCAGGATGTTTTGATTGTAGGAGAGAAATGCAGCCGTTTAATGACAACCTTGATAAGTCCTTAATACATATTATGCTTGAAAAACTAAAAATAAAAAATGACCTTAACTGTAACATCTTGAGAGGTAAACCTATACCTAGATCCTGGGATTAGACTTTTGAAGACTTGGTTGTAGCGGATGTGCCCCCCCCCCCTTTTTTCTTTCCGAGGACAACTGGTCTGAGGGGAAGGATCTAGGACTTGTTCTGCCGCCACTATGGGTCCCAGATACATATTGTTGTCGTTGTCTGACCAAGTAAGGTCCTTTAGGTAAAAATTTGTAAATGTGTTGTGAGCTTTCCAGTGACAGGCTTGCATGATTTGGTCCAATGATACCCCACTGTAAACGACCTTAGAGGCCGCGAAGGCCCTAATGTCATGCGCTTTAACTTGGACCAAGTCCAAGGCTTGTTGGTCTGCTTGTTTATAACAAACTAGAATGGTTTGTTTCAACCAAAAGAAAGAGTAGCGGGTCTGATGTCTGAGGTGTGTCCTTTCTTGAAGGAGATGAAAAGGAGGATCGAGACCCTCTCAGGTCTTGGGTTCGATCCAAATAGTACCTCAGGGCCCGCACGGGACACAAGGTCCTGTCTTTATTGAATTGTCCATCTACAACGGTAGTCAAAGGAGGAATAGTCACCGGAGACACACTTTGAGAACCTTCTCTTGCTAGTTGGTTTTTGGCTATGAAGTCAGAAGAAGGGAACAAGGCAACCTTTTCCCATTGGCCTAGATTAGATACTTTGTTTGCAACCCAGGCATGGATTTCGCTGTGGCGCTTGCCAGAAGCCAAAACTAGCAAGAAAGCAGTTTTGAGAGTAAGATGTTTGAGGTCTGTATCTTTCATAGGCTCATAGGGCGCTTTTGTGAGATCATTGAGAACAACAGAAAGGTTCCATTTTGGAAGATTCCTGGAACTTCCTGGGGCTATTACGATGATCAGGCAATGGCATTGTCTGGTTTTTTGGATCACCCTGTGAAGGAGAGCCGTCGGAGGGTAAGCATAGGCAGTGAGACCCGCCAGTTTATGTTCTGAGCATCTATGTCCCAAGCCTTTGGGTCTGGGACAGGAGATATGTACAGTGGGAGTTTGTGGTTCAGATGAGCGGCAAATAGATCTACATGAGGAGTGAACCACTTTTGACAGATCTGTTTGAACACCTGCGGATGCAGTGACCATTCTGTTGACTGCACTTGGTTCGACCTGGACAGAAGGTCGGCCATCACATTCAGACACCCTGGAATGTGTCTGACTTTTAATGTTATGTGATAGTGATGGCACCATGTCATGATCTTCCACAGGAGAGCGCACATCTCTGCTTAGTGAGTTCCTCCTTGTTTGTTTATGCAGGCTACCACTGTTGAGTTGTCCGTTACAACTAGCACTGTTTGGTTCTGGCACTGGCCCTTGAAGCTTCGAAGGGCCAGGGAGACCGCCTTCAACTCTAGAACGTTTATGTGTAGCCTTTTTTCCTGGTCTGTCCACAGACCCTTTGCAGAACTTTGATCTAAGTGAGCGCCCCAACCTTCGTTTGAGGCGTCTGTAAAGAGTTGGATACTGTGGTCTTTGGGATGAAGGTCTGCACCTCTCATCACGTTTGCGGGGTTCTGCCACCAGTCTAGGTGTGCAGAAATGGTTTCTGTCCAAGGAAGGAGGCTGTCCAGTGACTGAGGATATCTCCAGTGCTCCTTGAGATGAAACTGAAAGGGCCTCATGTGAAGGCATCCCTCCGGGACCATTTTCTCCATTGAGGTAAGCAACCCAATTAGCGACATCAAACATCTTGCAGTCAAAACATGTTTTGACTTGAGACGTAGGATCAAATCCTGAAGTTTGAGCCATCTCTCTTGAGTGGGTTTTACAAGGGCTGAATGTAGATGGTATTCGTAGCCCACGAACGAAAACACCTGAGTAGTAGGTTTCAGTTCTGATTTTTCTTGATTTATTATCCATCCCAAGGACTGGGTTAGATCTACCACTGCCTGAGTGTTCACTTGGGCTTCCTCCTGAGACTGGGACCTGATCAGCCAGTCGTCTAGGTATGGGTGAAGTCTGAGTCCTCTGGAGAGGGCCATTAGCTTCACTTCCTTTACAATCATTGTAAAGACCTGGGGGGCTGTGGCTAGTCCAAAAGGGAGGGAGGTGAACTGGAACACCTGAGACCTGTGGCAAAACCTTAGCTCATATCCACGTTTTGCTGCTTTCTCAGGATTGGCACCTTTTTGGATCCGAGACTTAACCCTCTTAAAGGTTGACTTCAGGCTATGTTGGCACTTCTCAAGAGTGGCATTGCAGGAAGAAGAAGTCTTGGTAAAGGCAGCAGTAAAATTGAGCATGGAAATGTTTTGCCTAGCTTGGTGTTCCAATTCCTTAAGAATTGGTAGGGGAACCTTGCCCATAGGGGCCCCAGGGGGCTTAGGAGTCATACAGATTTTGTCAAAATCTGTGTTCAACTCTTGTATTCTCTCCTCGTAACAGGGCTGTCCCACCTTATACCACTTTGCAGTGGAAGGAGGAGGTTTGATGTATTTACCCTCAGGTAAATTAGCGGCCTGGAAATCATGTTCGAACTTATCAAACGCATCTTTGATAACTGAGCTGAGTGGGAGCATAGAGGAAGGACCTCTAGGTCTGAGCTCTTGACGGCCTTTCTCATCATCCAGACCCATGACTGAAGTTGAGGACCTAGGCATAGACTCCCTGGAGTCAGGGAGGGAAAGAATACACCTGACGGTGTCCACCTCTTCAGCGTATTGGGAGGGAACGTCAGACAGAGCTACTTCCCTATAATAAGGGGGGTCTGGACAATGTTGAGGTTGGGCTTGGTCAGAGAGAGCCCCAGAGGGCTGATCCTCCTCTGAAGAAGATGACACATATCTGGACCTGACCTTATGTCTACTCTTGTCAGCATGTTTTTTGGGTTTAGAAGATGAAATCCGAGGTTCATCGGATTCATCCTAGTATTTATCCGAGGCAGACCTTGGTTCAACCTCATGCCTTTTGTGAGAGTGAGAGTGTTTTTTAGGTCTATCCGAGGGCTTCTTAGAAGGCTCCTCGGATGCATTAGAATTCTGATCCGATGTGTTAAGATCGGAACAGAGATGTGGAGGAAGTGCAGAACCATAGTCCACTTCCATTTCCTCAACATGTGACGTAGTTCTAGTTCTCGCAGGGGGTAGGTCCAGATTAACAGCACTATGGGAGGGTCCAGGTTTAGAAGCTGAAGCCGAGGTCTGATCCACCTCTGCTTGTTTTTTAGTTGTCAATTCGTCTCGGAGAGACTGGAAAGCTTCTAACATAGATGCCTGGAAAGAACCCATTTACTGCTGTAAATGGATGTTCAGTGTGTTACCCAGGGATTTTTCTAAATTTGATTCAATCTTCTGCTGTAAGGCAGTACCTGGGGTGGGTGGGACAGTTTTTGCTGGTGTTTTGATAGACAATGAACTGAAGGGTAGGGGCTGAGGATGTGGGGGTGAGGTAAATAAGTTATCTGCAGCACTCTCAACGTCTGCATGAGATCCAGTAAACGAATCCACGTCCTCATCACCTAAAAGATCGAGTTCATTGTCTTTTGAACTAGTAGTGTCCTTCTTTTGCTTCTTAACATAGCGCTTTCTGTGTGTAATTTTAATCAGTTGTTCTTCTGTGAAAGAAGCACATATTTCACATGGAGATTCAAACGTGACACAGGGGTCATCACCCTTGCCAGATTCCCTACAGGTAGGGCAGTAATTATGTGCATCAAACGCAAAGAAAAAGTGATGACACTTACTAGATCTCAGTTTGTCTTTATTCGTTTGGTGGGCAGACATCTTGAAACGCAATAAAAAACGTAGATGAAAAGCCTCTACCGAGGAAAACTCAAAAACACCAAAATAAGAAAAAATACTTATCCTGTCGAAGTGGAACTTTCACAGAAAAAACTATGAGATATATTACATAAAATAACCAAAAATCAACATCCAACAATATGTATGTGCTGAGAAATAGATGAAAATATCTGTGTAAGTGACAGAAGCTACCAATTCACGTGGCCAACGAGAAAGTAGGAAGAGATCTCGTAGTGTACCACGAGAGGACAATCTGAGGCTACGGCCAACTATAAATGTCTATTTTTCTTAGACGTTGGCCGTGATGCCTGCGGCCATCCGAGAACAGCATTCAGTCCCACATGGTAAGCTATTGTAGCGCAATAAAAACACCCCTTTTAAAACATGTTTTTGGCTATGTGACTTCTCTGATTGGTTGAAATGTCATGAAAATTTTGCTACTACATTCATGTGCCAAATTTTGACGAGAATCCACACCGTGGTTGCCTAGCTATAAGCAATAGCAAGTACTCGGCAACTCGGCCGGCAACCCCTTCCGTGTGAATTTCTCCTGTATACAAACAAGCGTCCCTTGAGGGATGTTTAATGAAACTGATCTGATGCGTCATTTAGATATATATTACCATGTATCTATATTGATTATATCCACTTGGCATGCTATGTAGTTCTGCAAAGTTAGACAACAAGCCTCAGATAAGTAGTCCACTCGCATACTACCAGTGTTATAGCTCCATTATATTTCATTAATTATCCATATCACTTATATTAAATTGTGAAACATAGAGATGTCACAAAGAATTTTTCTAAGTAAAGGCAGGAGTATTGCCATCACCAGCACAAAATATTGCCAAATATCTGAAAACATTTTTATTGTTGTTGCTACAAGATCTTATTTTGATTTTCTAAATTTGCTTGCAACAAATTGCTGGTAAGCGATACCTTCATAACTACTAAGCAGTGTGTGTGGTGATTACTGACAGTACAAAGTAAGTTCCCACATCTAGCTACAATTTTGCCACAGGAAATAATCAGAATTGGGGAGGACAATGGTCACAGCCTGCACAAAAACATACTGTAAATAAAGAGTAATGGTATGGCAAACATTTAACATAAGACAGAATAGCACAGAATTGGGAGGAATAGCAGTTACCCCATGGAATGTGAATCTGTCTACAGCAGGCAGAAATTTTGAGCTATTTAAAACTTCCATGTGCTTGGCCATGGAAAACAAACAATATCACAGTATGTAAAGTTTACTCACAGAAGTGTGGCAGTAAATGGAGGCATTACGAATTATAATGCTTACAAATGGAATAGCTGACCTTGAACGTCCCTCGACTCTCCCTATGATAATGATTTTGTTTAATGAGCGCACTGAGTTCCCCACTGTGGGGAAGATATTGCGCTTCCAAAGCAGTAGATTAGATTAGAATAGCTGAATAAGCTAAATTAGTAACATGACAGCAGTAATTTCATGTTGTTTTACACTTCAGTTGTGGACCATAACCTTCTTGTGTCCAATTTACATGTTTTTCACCATTGCGTTAAGTTGAATTGGAGGAAGATTCATTTAGTTGTTATTATCATCTATTTGAAAAAAAAAAATGTTTCACCAAACTTATTCATATCACCACTGGCATCCACTTGATGTGAGCACATTACCAATGACAGGTCCCAAATGACACAATGGGAACAGAATGCTAGGCGTTAGGATTGTAGTGTCTCCTCATATGATTGATGTAAATGAGCTTTCATTCTGCAAACTTCTTGCTTTGCTCATAATTAGATTTGCAAGTTGCATACCAGTTTCTATTTTGTTCAAGTTTAACTCCCAAGGCCTTATAAGAGAATCAAAGGATACGAAAGTGTTACTGAAAAGCATACTGTAAACTTCAGGTATCAGAAGTGTTTGATTAACATATTTGATGGCAAAATATACTGGACACAACCGTAATTGGGAATTTAGAAGCTGGGCTTCATTACAACATATGTGAACCACAATAAAGCGGGATTGCATAAACCCCTAATATAAATTTTGTGTTAAATCATTTATGAAATAAAAGCTTATATAAAACAAATTGTCAAAAGCCAAAGCATTGTAACACCCTCTGCCTCTTGAATCACTGCACACAAATATCACTCACTGGAAATGTTGCTCTTTATTTAGGTTGACACATGTCACACTTAAAAGCTATCATGCACACAAGTCAAAACGCACAGCGACAGTGGTGGCTCAACGGATGTGATACTGATACCAGTATATCCCTAACTTTCGCCTGGGGTTATAAATAAATAGTTGTGGCCCACGAAAAAAATATAATATGAAATTTAATATTGTTTTATTTTATTTGCATTGGCACTGACAATGGTACATGCACACAGCAAAGTAAATACATATAACACATAAATAAGTACAAACTAGAGGATCGCTTGCAAAAAAAAAGCACAGCAAAAACAAAGCGTCCCAAAAAGGATATAAAGGTGAGTGCTAAAGTATTAAGAAAATGCTCTGCTTATAACCTTATACTGTTGTGCAACCAAAGTCTGCATAGTTTATTAGGTATTTTTAATAGGTATTGAGCAATCACAAAAATGGCATATATTGATATATGGCCACCTGTATGTCAGACATCTAATACAGATCAATGACATGTACTTAACAGTTGTGATAGCACATTATGTCTAAGGTTTGTAGGGAGGAAACTATTGTGTATAATTTGGGTTTTATGATAGTTATTTGCCTTAGTACTGTCCTCTGAATGGATATTCATTTTCTGCCTTTTTTGAGCTACTGAAAAGCAAAATTGTTTGTTGAAAGGATTAATTATTATTCGCAATATAAGCATTTTTGTGTATTACAATTTTTCCGAAAATTCAAAATGGCCGCCATTTTTGGCAAGACAAAAATTTGTGGAAAATTGGGATGGTTACTTTGCAGAGATACCCTGTGGGTAAAAATATTTGTCGAAATCGCTTTATCTAGCATAGTTTTCGCGATATAAGCATTTTTGTGTTTTGCAATTTCTGCAAAAATTCGAAAATTCAAAATGGCCGCCATTTTTGGTGAGACAAAAATTTTTTGAAAATTGGGATGGCTACTCTGCAGAGATGCCTTGTGGATCAAAAATTTTGTTGAAGTCGCTCTATCTAGCATGGTAGTAGTATATATTGAGTGGTTTTTGAGATATAAGCATTTTTGTGTTTTGCAATTTTTGCGAAAAATTCGAAAATTCAAAATGGCCGTCATTTTTGGCGATACCAAATTTTTTGAAAACTGGGATGGCTACTCTGCAGAGATATCCTGTGGATCAAAAATTTCATTGAAATCGCTCTATCTAGCACGGTTTTCGAGATATAAGCATTTTTGTGTTTTGCAAATTTTGCGAAAAAATTGAAAATTCAAAATGGCCGCCATTTTTGGGGAGACAAAATTTTTTCGAAAAATGTGTTAATCTGCAGAGATACCCTGTGGGTCAAAAATTTCATCGAAATCGCTCTATCGCGCACGGTTTTTGAGATACAGGCATTTTTGAAAATTTGTAATGATTAATTAATCATTAATTAACTTGGCAATTTCTTAACCAATCAACGTCAAAATCTAAGGATTTCCATATTTTAATAGAATGAATGTATTTGCCAAGTTTTAGGTGAATAGATAAAATCCCTTTCAAGTTATCATCCGGACAAGCTTACCCATTGAAAAAAGACATTTTTGGTCATGTGACTTCTCTGATTGGTCGAAATGTCACTGCAGCATATTCAAAAAAATTCCCCAGGGCTACTGCATACACCAGTCAAATTTGAAAAGAATCCGCCCCACGGTCACAGAGTTATAAGGAAAACAAAATGCAGAGCCGACGGAGCCTGATTTTCTCCTATATACAAACAAGCGTCCCTTGCAAGACACTTAATAATTCATAATACATACAATTTCAGAATCTTATAATGTTTTCCAGCTGATTGCAAGAAATCTTCTATTGACTTTACATGATTTAGACAGTAGAGCTATGGTAATTGGTGCTTGATCCTTCTTTACTGACACTATTACAACCCAAATTAATCAATAATTATGACCCATGATGTATCTGGATACAGTGATCCAGGACTCACATGCATCATTGGTATGGAGGCCATCTGCAGCTGTAGCTTGGTATACATTCCAAATCTCTGGAAGAAACAAAGGTGACACTCTTCTAACTTGCATTCTTCATAACTCATCAACTGCCCCAAGTGTCTGGATAGTTCAGAAGGTCCCTGATTCCTAGACTGTGTCAATATAGCCTAGTAGATCCTTAGTTCATCAAGACATTCTTACAGCAGTTAATGTATCATAAATCTAACATGTTCAGAGGGTAGAAAGGTAAAGGCACCCAACAATCCCAACTCCTGCATCTCTGGCCATGAGGCATGGGGAAGATTGCATCATCCCCCTTGTTTGGGAACACTGTCTCCAAATATATTCTTTATAGATTTAATGCTGATGTATAAACTATCACAGTCCTATCCCAGCTGTTCATACTTGCTGTTGACAATCATGAACATGTTTGCACAGACATTATGGATTTACCATTCAGATAGATACACAACAATAAGCAAGTAAGTTGGCAAGTGGTGTCCTAACTACACAGAGCTGGCTCAAAACTTTGGTGCAGTACCAAAATTTAAACCCATGAAATACTAACTGCACTGAACTAGATATCTATATCCGTCCCAGGTAGCATAAAGTTGCCAAAAACAATAATCCTGACTGGAGCATCTTACAATGCCATGGATCAGAAATTTGTAGTCTTCAGAGTGGGTCCTCTTTTCACCAAACTCCAGAACTTTCATTAGAGCTGCGGATTCTTTAGGTAAAAGTACCTCTCTTCTTCTTGTGGATGATACTTTTCACAGTTTCCATTATGCCATGGGTAGCTCTCACATCAACCGAAACCAAGATAACATTCAGGATTTGTGAATACTTTCACGTGGGTGCTATCATTGCTATTACTTGTTCTTTCACAACACCTGTCAAATTGCAGTGTTCATTTTGTTTCATTGTGGTCATGACAATATACAGCTATACTGATACTATCACTGAAAGATCAACATAATAATTGTGACATTTGTGTCTGTTTTTTTTTTGTTTTTGTCTTTTTTGTAATATTATGAATTTTATAGTCTTAAGTAGTCATATAAGAACCATAAAGGAGAAAGTATCAACACTTATCTGAAATATCTTTGACTGCACACATTCCAAGGTCTTTATCTAAGGACGTGAGTAAGCACCATATTAATTACAAGTGCCCAAGAGTCTTCGACGAAGCACCCTTTGATTATATCCCAGTATATATGTGTCAACTTTGTCAAGTGTCATTATGATTTTTCATCTATGTTCTATCATCTTTCAATACCATCTAGTTTTCAAGGAACCTGCATAAACAGGTGCAAATAACCCCTCTCACATGTCTGTAGCTTCTAAAAATGCAATCACACTGACAATATGGGTTCTTTTCAACTTAATTTTTTTTTTAAATTTTAAAATACTTAAACCCATAGTCAAAACAATAAATGCGAAAAAGGTGATGAGCAGAATCTCAACCTTGAAAAAATATGAAATGAAATGATGAAATCCATAAAGAATATTTCAGTACCAGTTAGTGAAAACATTAGTTGTTATCTTATTAGCTCTTTACGGGTTTAATTGAGTGAAATTACAACCATGTTAGATTTCCACCTGGACAAGATACTTTGTTCTGTTGACCAAACTTAATTGCAATCACAATTGCATTTAGAAATCACCTCTGGCGAATTAGTTATTAATACGCAGTGCCTGGAGTAAAGTAAATCACCACAATAGAGAAAAAATTCTACAGTACGGTAGCATTCATTTGCCATATCCCAGTAAATTAACTAGAGTGCAGTTCAAGCTGGTAACCTAAACATCTCAAGGCATGAAGGAAATATGAAGCCCCAATGGGTGTTTATTTCTTTTTATAAATATGATGGATTTTGTACCGCTTTACAAACAAAGGTCTAGTAATATTTTACCCCACCTGCTGTTGAAGTTTTCTAGCAATATTTTACAAATAGAATACCATAGTATTTGCACACACAAACTTAAGCAAATATCAGGCCACTATGGGGATTCTAGCAATATTTTATAAACAGAAGATCCAGCCAACCAGTCTACTTTTCGTCTGCAAACATGTTTAATTTAATTAACCAATAAAAATAATTTTTACAGAAACCTCACTCAAGACAAAGTTCTGGAGTACGGCAATCCGTACTGTAGCATATTTTCTACGAAACGGTTTTACTGGACTGCAGCCACACCCTACATAATAAGGATTCAGTAAGCGTTTATGATAGACCCAAATCCTTACTATCATATACTATATGTACACAGTTGCTTGTTAAATAACCTCTCTGTTTACAATACTGCCTTGCTACCAATTATCGCCAGCCAGAATTCAAAAAGATATAACTTCACCAAAATAGCATCCCAAGTCTAGCAAATAAGGTAAACCTATTTCCAAAGTGAATGGAACAAATATACAACAAAAAGCTTTCAAAATATACAAACATTACTGAAATGTAAACGTTTTATTTTCTGGTGGCTTGCCATGATAAACCCTGCCACATTTTGCTAACAAATTATAAAGATTTGCTATTGACCTCTCACAAAATAAACATAAGAATGGTGGGTGTTCACTGGTTTGTCAATGACAGTGAGTGAAGTCCAGAAAGTGCCCTCACAAGAAGCCTGCTTCATATCTCAAAATCACGCCAAAATTTACAAACTGAGGTTTTGAACATTGCAACCTTCTTGCAATCACCAAGATGTTGTGATGACAGATAATTTAAATGTTTCAACATTTACATGGGTGGTCACTGAGATAAACGGTCATAGAGATAAACGGTCTTCAGAAATTATGACTTAAGTAGGAGCTTCACCTGTCCTTTTTTCTTCACCCGTATCCGTGTCCGTTATTGCCCGTATCCGTGATACCCTAGATCTTTTGGTATAAAACAGTGTACTAGCTAGTGGTAAAGACGGCAAACTGGATAGTTGGTTTCTATTCGATTCATATAAACGTAAATGAAATCCGGTGACAAAAGTCCAAGAACCGGTTCCCGAAATGTCACATATTTCACCTCAAACATATAAAATATTGCACAAAAACGCTTAAAAACATTTACTTGTGTAATATTTTGCCAATATACAGTGAAATAATATCCAAAATATCAGATTTTATCAAAAAATAAACTGCATTTTAGTTGAAGTTTTGGTTCATGTACGCGTGCATAAGATTTTACAGTCTGACTACAGTTTGGTGTATACTAATTCGAACGAATCTGGTTTCCGCCGAATTTTTGTTTTCGGGACCCGGTTTCCATATTTACTTTCGATCGTAACACTAGTACTAGCTGTCCGTGAAGAACAAATTTTTTCCTTCCTAATCACGGACACAGATGAGTTCACTGTTTTATACCAAATGATCTAGGGTATCACGGATACGGGCAATAACGGACACGGATGAAGAAAAAAGGACAGGTGAAGTTCCTACCATAAAACGGTTAAAAGGTTTAAACAACAATGTAAGGCAAACCAAATGTCATGGAAAGCATTGTTTAAGTCTATTTTGTTATTTAGTTTGTGCGGTTTTGCTATTTAGTAGTGGTCGGACTGGCTGAGAAAATAAAAACCGGTTTTCGGAGCTGTGAAACCGAACGAAATCCGGGATTTCGAAAGTGTAGAGATATATGATAAAAAATTTTACGCGAGCGTACATGAGCAACATTCTCAATAGGAAATATGGATTTGTGAGATATTTTGAAGTTTGTAAACTTCATTTACCATGAATATAAAGCGAAATTGTAAGTTTTTCCTCAAATGTATATGCTCTTTATTGTTTTGATGAAATATTAACCAGTAGAAAGCCTAATATGATGACGTTTTCAATAACCGGTACTTAAATATTCTTTGCGGATTTCGTCATTTCTACCTAAACGAAACGAAATGCGGTATGCCGGTTTACCGTTCACACCACTACTATTTAGTGGTGGTGGACCAGTTCACGCCCGTGTACCTATTCATGCCCACCCTCAGCTTTCTTAAAGATTTATGATTTTTCATAGAAAAGCTGTTTACCACAACATAGATAATTACCAAATTGATCATATACATTGGTAATTTATTGTGTAACTGTGATTGCTTTGGAGAAATTAGGGTGTGAGCGTGAATAGGTACACGGGCGTGAACTTTTCCACCACCACCACAGTACACTAGTTAAATTTGAAAACTTTGAAGACCGTTTATCTCTGTGATCGTTTATCTTAATGACCACCCGTGTACTGTAAAACTGGAGACACTTTTCGGGTATTGTACAGTAGAGGGGACAATTGAAGATAGAGGCACCGCTCGGCAAACTGACGGAACATCCCCCCCCCCCCCCCCCATCCATGTTTTAACGGCGTTTCGACTGAGTGCGCCCTTGATCCCAGTAGAGGCGATTGAAAAATCAATACACGTTACTGTAACGCTGTTGTGTGCTTGACATTTATAATTACATACACATTAGTAAATGATCTACATTACCTTCCATTTCCAGTCACTGTTAAGAAGTCGGTGGAAACCCCAAATTTTTAATGATTCAAGTTGATTTTCAGCATAACCATACAAACAGGAAAGTCCCAAGTTCTACAAGCTCTGACGTTATTTCCTAAAATGGAAGGTGGAATTTTTAGACTGGTTTACGTGCCAGTGCGCAGAACAACATTTCCTTAAATTTAAGTAAAATTATTCACTTACATTCAATTTATAGGTATCATACACATCTTGTATAAGTAAAAAATAATATAATTATCTGTTGTATTATTTTTTGACAAATAAAAAGTTATATGAACAAAGTACTTCAAGAAAACACGGTGAAACAGAAACCAGTCTAGAAGTTTTTGTGATTTTCGCTTTCCAATTTCCGGCTGCTATGGTCGCATCTAAAATTTAATTACTTGACAACTATAAAGAATAATTCTGGGGCTATGTCAACCCTTGTTATGTTGTAGGACCTTCTCCATTATGCCATAACATAATAAATGTATTTTAGTATAAAAGGATTGTTTAAAAATATGCATTCAATTCTAAAACGTAAAATACAGCATAAAGACACATTTGTAAAACAATTTCAGCACAAAAAAGAAAACAAAGTCCCACGAAAAAATCAAATATTGTAGAAAAATTGCCCATTTTATTTTGGAAAGGTACCACATTTAAGTTGAATGTATGTTTTCTCCCATTTAGCCCATGGCAGCACGTGGGATATACCCAAGGTCTTCCTGATATGACCGTGGCTGTTGAAATGACCATAATATGTACCATTATTATGCCAAGTAACAATACAGTATAAAATTATTTGTCATTTTTTGTGTTTATGAAGAAATAGTTTTTAAATTATATGCCAAAAAGGATTAATAACTCAGTTCAACCTTCTCTGTCAATCATAAGACCCAGCCAATTCTAAACTAAGGGTGGTGCTACAACTGATCCTGTCAAAAAATGCAAGAAATCAACAGAGTGTTCTACCCCCAAAATTAGTGACTTTTTCTGAGTAATAAGATCAGTCACATGGCAAGAGTTCGTACAACAAGCCTTGTGCAGATTATGACTTGTATTGTCCCACAACTTTGCAGCTGGTCTTCAAGATTAAAAAAGAGTAGTTATAGCACTCTCTGACAAATGAAAATATATCAAATAATATGGAGTTTTGGGCTCGTATTTGCATGTAGAGATTTACAAATGGAGGCTATTATGAAATTTGAAGGAATTATGTTTGGTTTGGTTTGTCCTAAGAAGGACCAATAAAACTGCAACGGTTTGAAGAGACTGAGATGACAGAAGAGGCTGATGCAGAGATGGTGGAGGAGGCTGAGGCCATGGAAGTGGCTAAGACAGTGGTTTTTTATTTTAATCAGTAAGAAAATGGACAATTGTTGTGTAGATCCTCCATGTAGGATGGCTACAGGTAATGTAGGAGCCTTGGGCCAACTTCTGCAATGAACGCAAGAAAAATGGTTGTTGCGCAGTTGGCATACTCAGGCCCAGTAGTATAACCTGTACATACAGGTTAGTACAACAGTGCCTGGTAAATGGCTGGCTGCTTTGTAGTTGCTGAACTGCATGTGTATACTGTAGTCTGTGGCCTCTGTAGTGTTTTTGTTGCATATATATAGTGGACAAAACACTTTGTGTAGGTTGCTGAGGCATAAATGTGAGTGGGCCCATCATGTAGTATACACTGGGCTGTGTCTGGTACGACATACTATGCTGTGTATGGCAGGACTTGTTTAGCGGAAGTTGAAGCTGTCACAATCGTTGGAACTTCTGGTTGACGACTGAAAGCATTGGATGAGGCTAAATGCATCTGTCTTACAGATTGAGAAGTTGTCCTCACTAACCCTGTCAAGTTTTCAAAGTGAGCCAGGTAATAAATGTAGATATGGGGTTGTTAAATTCTAAAGGGTGAGGCCATCCTTTAATGTTATTGGACTATTGATGCCTTTGTCTTGGTACTGGAGCAAACGAGTTTGCTGAAGTTTTAGTGTTCAAGTCACTCTGGATATGTGATAAATCGTCTTGCAGAAGAAGTTGATTGATCTGACTGAAAACCAAGCTTTCTTAGAGACATGACAAACTATGTGTTACTTCACAAAAAGAAAAGTGCTGCTGACTAGCTTCCAATGCTCAGTGAACTTTGGTGTAACCTGCCCAGTTTTGGGCTGCATGACTTTGCCATACATGCTTCTTTCGGATTTGATACATTTCTTAGCTTTATTGTCTTCTATACCCAGGTAGCATGTCTCACAGAAATCGCCTAATACCTAATACCTCTGTGTGTCCTTTAGAAATTTGGTTGCATTTGTTGTAAAGATACTCCCTGTCCTTCAGAAAACCCACAAAGCCTTCCTGTTTGTTATCCGTAAAAAAGTTTTATTTCCCCCCTTCTTTGTTTCCTGGAGAGGGCGGCCATATTTGTTACCATTTGTCTCCATATCTTGAACCTCATCCCTCTGGCCCCAAAGCCCTCACTCACATGAGTTTGCTGCATCTCTGGAATGTCAGTTTCCGCTCTGCTTTGTATTTTCCTTTTTGCCTTTTTGTGGCATTTTTTGGTAATAATCTCAATTAACTAAGTGTCTCACTTTAATACCACTTCATAAAATATTCAAAATTTAAGTAAAACTACCAGGAGTGTTTATATTTATACAAACCCCTAACCACTGAGTCACAGGAAAGGCAAACGTCTTCCTGGTCATAAGATAAACCCATATAAGCAGTCATATTGTATCACGACCTCTCTTTACTCATGCCCAACTAATCTTATGTGCACTTATCTTCTCTTTGTTACGACTGATCTCCATCTTCTAACAACCAAGAAATGGATTCAAACATTAATTTCCAGACCCAAAATTGCATTAAGAATACCCCATATGGCCATAGTTTGTTCAAATCCTGAGCAAATTCGAATTCCAATTTCAAACAGATCAGAATTAAATACAAAATCACCTCATAAATCTGGTAGTATTTGCCTTACAACCCCATCTGTTCCAAATGACTGGTTTAAAATGAAAACATGCCCATTACATCATAGAAGTGTGGGGGCCACGGTGTCAGAGTGGTAACACTCTTGCCTCCCACCTTTGAGGCCGGGGTTTGGTTCCCAGCATGGCCTCAAGTGGGAAAGCTGGTAGTTGCTTGCCGTTGGTCGGCATTTTACAGTACAGAACCCTGACAAACTGTATGTACTGGTTTCCTCTGCCCTTCCAACTACCTGTCATGATATGACCTGTACAGTGTTGAAAGCGACGTAAAACCCCAAATAAATAAATAAATAGAAGTGTGATTGAGCCTAAAGAGGTGTCATTTTATGCCATTATAATCTCACGTAAAATATATTTTTTGTACTTAAAAATCTGTAAGACTCCAAGTTCTGTTGAGCGAGAATAATAATTAGATGTTTGATTGGTAGTTTTTGAAAAAATTCTATATTGATGTAAAATATTTTCACTCATTTTTGTACAATTCATCATATTTTGATAGTGATTAATAAAAGTGAAACAAATGTATATATACCTCAAAAAACATTAATTTGTGCAGAGCGTATCAATTAAACAATTTCTGCTTGAATTAAAAGATTCTCATGAAATCATTTCTCACACAGTTGTGATCATTAATTATCCGTGTTTCTCCCTTCAAATGCCATTCAACCAACTCATAATTTTTGAACTAAAATACTGTCATGCCAATCGTTAATGAACCATTTGTACAATAAGCTCATCCAACATAATCTATATACATTTACACCAAATCCCATTCTGTTCTTACAAATTGTCAAGCCTATCATTTACAAATCTAGCAGATATTGAATAGCAATAAATTCTCAAGACCAACAAATAAGCATGACCCCGCTGTGTATAATATAATTATTTACCTGACAATGGACATAAGGAAACTTTAAGCACATATAACACTCGGGATTAGATAACTATTCAGTTACATATAAACGTAAGATTTATAGGTTACATAAATCCCCAATGCCAACAAATAGTAGAGAATTGTTACCGAACTCCTTTTTTTGTCTTAGTTGCAAACACTGATCAATTTAGGTGTCTTTCTATTGTCTGCTGAGGGAATTAGAAGCATATATATATATAATTTGAGACAATTTTGTTTTATACATGTACATATAAAACAGTACGCATAGGAGATATTTTACAATATCTTGTTGGAAAGTGGATATTAATTTGAAAAACAAATCTTAGATGTTATGTAGAGCACAAGGGCATTAACAAACAGTTGAACTTGACAATTGCCTGAATCCTGGAAAGGTAGAGATTTTCTGTATAATAAAATATAAATTAATATGAAAATAAATAAATGTCTACAGAAAACATTTGCAACAGTTATTTTGTGTTACCCCGTGTTACTGGCATTACATTTTTTCCATACTTTTTTTCGTATTTTCAAGATTGGACATATTTAATATCCATGTCCAAAACTAGCCTTTCAAAAAACTCAGAGATTTTCATGAACAAAACTTGCCAAAGGTTTAGAACCAAACATATTTTTCGGACTACTTTTTCTTACTAAAGTTGGGACAGTATTTGTGAAAGTTGTTCAGATGTTTAATGAGTTATCGCATCTTTAAGATAATATTTCTGTTACGCTGAATCTATACCAAAGCATGTATCATTTGACTTTTGGGAAGAATGGTTATTATAAGGTAAGGGTCAAAGTTGGATTCTTACTTTGGTCCAAGTTGGATGTTTACTTTATTTAATCTTCTTGAAGTAGATAAAACAATTTGCCAAATAATAATTTTACCTTCAAAGTTAAAACCTTTTGCATAGAGTTTAACTTGATAATCCTAGATTCTATAGATAGATCCTAGATTCCATCTCAGTTTTAATGTTGTGTTCATATTTATAGACATATTGCTCCCACGAACCCCCATATAAATGGCATCAATGAGGAGAAAGCAGCCTGGATCTTCCATGGTGGTAGACTTATCCAGCACCTCGTTCTCCAGAGATCAACCTAGTGATACAGAAGATAAGCAAAGCAATTCTAGTGATAGTGACAATGATTACCAGGAAAAGATGGATGAAGTTGCAGACGCTGGTTTAGAAGCAGATCTGAATCTGCAAGATGTAGAGGTGGATATATCAGAGGATGAACTAGAAAGTCCTGTCCAGAGAGTGTCTACACTAAGGAGAACGAAGGTAGACAACAAAGTCAGAATGAAGCCAAAGAGAGACTTTGTGTCTGCAGAGACAATCATGTTACAGCCAGAGCTGAAACTGATGCAGCTTGAGAAAGAAAGAGAACTGGTAAGTTTCAATAGAACTGCATCTTATATGTATGGTCAACTGAGGTACAGGAGTCAGTCTGGATGTACAGTCTTTACCCAACAGACACATTAGTGTAATTAAATGTATATAAGTTAAGAATATCTAGTTCTTTACATATTCATTGCTTTGACAGGAATTCTAATTGTGTTTTATAACCTTGTTAGCATAATTTATTTGACATCTGCGTAAATGCTTTGAAATAATAATTGTTTTATATAGTTTTTGTCCAGCTTGCATAAATACGTGGAATAAAATTAAAAAATACATAAAGGAATCCAAATGATATGTTACCAAAGTGTCAAAAGGCAAGATACTAGTAGCAATAATGACTCCAATAAAGATAAAAACTATTAATGTTTATCTATAAAGTAAGATAATGAAGGAATTGATTTTAACCATACAGGTAAGTAAAATGTATTCTTTTTGTGTAAAATTCCCATCTAGGGTTGTTTTTGGTCTTTGTTCAGGTAAAAGTGATAGTTTGTGTGACCAGGGAAGTGTTGAAATAATTAACGCACCATCAAATGCTAGCGTATCAAGTTCAGGGAAATTTTAAAGTTTTCGTATTTCTTTTTTACCTATTTCTGTGAAGATATATCTTGCCTAATCGTATTCAGATAAATACAGATATGTTTCTTTACTTCCCTTATTGTTATATTTGTCCATTTAAATACTGATATTTTGTCTCAGTTATGAGGAACAGCTGGCAAATTTGATACATACAGGCTTTATTTTTTCACTAAGTTCATCTTCGTGAGAAAAAGTCAAATCTGTTGTGCATGAGACACAATTCAGTATTTTACAAGTCGCCCACAGTACTAAGCAAACTGTGCAACTCTTATCACTTGACAATTCTAATTGTAGTTTATAACCTTATCAAAATGAATTTCAAATATGCAAAGATAAGAAAGCCATGTCTGATCTGTAAATAAACGTGAGCTTTTATAATTTTTTGTCTCTAAATCTTGTTATCTCTATATTGCAATGGAAAAATAATTGAGTTAATCGGTTAGACCTAGAAATGTTATGTACTAAAAGGGAGATTCATTGAAAGGTGAAACGTGTGCAGCTCACATGCCAACCACCAGCCCAGGCTGGCTTTCTATCTGATGTCAGATGTCAGAAATCAGTTACAAAATATTGCTACAAATGTTACATTACTATATAATCTGGTTTATGTGGGTGGGAGAATAAAATTTATGGTTTCAAACCAATAGTACAGACAAATATCACAATAGGAATGATAAGAATCCATTTTTGAAGATTAAATATCAGATAACTGTTGATATCATGTTTCACTGTATATTTTCCATAGAACAGACAGAAGTACAGTGACCCGTATCAACAAAGAGCTGCTGAAGAAATGTCCCTTATGAAAAGGTTTCCTTGGCTTGCAGAAAAGCTGAAGCATGCTTGGGAAGATGACAAGAACCCAAAGGGCCAAGGGAAAATGAGAACTGCACTTAATATGGGACAAGCAAAAGATGCCCAGAAACGTACCCGCTTCCAGGCTGGCACTAAGTCTAATGGAAGCAACAGCAGCAATGATGAAAAAGCAGGGCAGACAAAGGTGGTGTTCAGCAGAAATATTCCACTACTTATATACAATACTGCACAACAGAAATGTATTAGAGTAGGAGGGGACAGAACAACAGAAGCGAAAAGTAACCTAGAGGAAGTCTATCGAGCTATCCATTTTAATCCGGAGTTGAAAAAGATCACCTTGGATTTAGATGATATCCGGTTTCCTGAAAAAGACAGAACAGTTCGACTGGCATTGTCATATATTTCAGCTAATACTTTGCACAACCCCTTTGTACTTAGTGATGACTTTTATAAATATTCCTGGAAGAAGGAGTTGATGATAAAACAGATTGTCCAACAGATTGAGAAAAGAATCCATCATCAGTTGTTGCATCGACAGAAACGCAAAACCCAGTTGAAAGACATCGACAAAGCCATAAAACAACAAAAAGAGGAAGAAGAATTAAGAGACAGAGACTTTATCACAGCCAACCGTCTCCTAGAAGAAAGCAAAGAGATTGACCAGGAGATTCTTACTCAATATGAGAAAAACCAAGAAAGAAAAAGGAGGATCCGACTGAGGACCAAATCCATGCCAACAGCTGAAAGAGTAGAGGTGAAAGTGAGACAACGAACACATGATCAGCCTCACATTACTTTGAAACCAGATTGATATTAAACTGCTGAAGTGTTTCAACTGATGTAGTAATAACACTAAGAAACATGCATTTGCAATGATTGTTATTTAATTCCTTTATGTTGAATTTTACTTTGAAAATAAAATGGCTTTTGAAAACAACGCCAGACTAGTCAGCAAGACAGACCAATATGTAGAAATTACAGATGATCTTTTTGGTCACATATCCTCTGAATGCCACATCTATGTTTCAGCAGGTGATTAATAAAACAAGTTTGGCATTCAATCAGTTGGCTGTGATCTCTGCTTGTGGACAGTTGTGATTCACAGAGAGTCTGTCTTGATGTAACTTAAGCTGTTAACTTTGTCCTTTGACCTGACATAGATACCTCCAGTACTAATAGACCCATATTAGGGCCTTGCAGATATTGAAAAGAATGTAAGTTCAATTGATGGACTTATACTTAAGACCCCCACCCCCCACAAAACCCACAATTTATCTTTCTTGCGGTAACCATGTGGACACCTTTTACCAAATTAGTTAGAACCGTTTGAACCACCCAGTGTTATCAGGGACTGCAAGTCAAGTGGTAATCTTTTGGTCAAGAGCTTAATAAAAACTGTTGCCATGGCAATAATTTTTGCTCTGGATATTTCAGGATGTATATATTAAACCTTACTAAAATGTTCAACCACTTAAACAGCTCTTCTTTGTACATCCCCAGAAGAAATACGTCAAAGGATTTAATAAATTATTGGATATATTTTTCCCACATAAAATCAACTTCTAAAACGTTGGTTTAAAGTTCATTTCAGCAACGTAGGTTGTTTTTAAAATTGTTATCCTCATTAGGCATCAAATAAGTGCCGACTCTTTGATTTTGACGTCAAGATGATACTTTAAATATTGAATCTGATAGCAATATTTTGTTAATCTAAAGGATATTTCTATAAATACATTAATGAAAAAGATTGCAGTCGTTTTTCAAAGCACAAAATTTGTAACATGCGGGTAAAATATGAAAAATGCCAATAAACTTATTGTCAATAGAAAAAAATGGGCTGTCTAAATAAACTCTATTTTAAATGTCGGGCTTAGCTCTCGAAGTGTAAATGACTCACAGGAAATGGACTAAGGTGATACACATATGAGAACATCAAAGTCTTTAATTTAATTTTATTTGGGTTGTTGAACCAGATATGCTTTGCTTCATTACTCAAGAGGCTTAATTAATCTAAGGATAATACTTATATGCTGTTATAAAGCTTCAATCCTCTTCAAAGTTACAACTCAATAGCATCACTTGACACAAGTCAAGATTTGATATTACCAAATACGGAATTATCAGTCTACAACTCCCACATAACTCCCTTCCGTTATTTGAATATGTAGAAAAGCCAGGAGTTAAAAACTGACACTATTGTAATAACTGTATTACACAGTGTGAGAAATCGTATACATATACAGCCTTTCTCGCGTTAATCACAACATTTGTTTAACACTAGCAGTATCTTTTAAGCTAATTACATTCATTTTCATTTTAAAAACGTATTCTGACATCTAACATCTCTCAAAATGAAGGCTACCAATCGTAAAAACACATTTATATAATATTTTATAATCGTGAAAAACCTCTGAAACGAGCAATTTTAATTATTACTCTTGCCACCCAAATAAGAGAGACGGGGGTATTGTAACCATGTCTGTTTTTCTGTTCGTTTGTCTGCACATAACCCCAAAACTATAAATCGGGTGCATGGGTTCATATTTTTACACAAGGTAGGTCTACCCTTGGCTCGGTTCTTCTAGTAAATCCTCCAGAAACCCTTCCCTATACATTTATCTAAACACATAGATCTATTACTCACAGGTATTCATTTTGTGCTCTTTCATATTCATCAAATATTGTACATAGCCTTCTTATACTCTGTTAAAACACAAGAAATCATGAGACGCTTCATATCATTGAGAAAACTGAAGCAATTGATTTATTGAAGAACAATGTTTCTCACTAATGTAACGCTTCTTAGAAACACAATCCAAATATCTACACTAAAAATTGTGCACGGTTGTTCTTATGGCACATTACATATCTTTAGGCAAGAGAGGTGACACTTGTCGCCAAAGCATTTTCCCTCTAAATGTATTACTAATATCTTTCAGAAAAATTTTGCCAATCAATCTACACTCTGAATCCATTAATACGGAAAAATATAACAGTAACTCTGCTAACTGTTGTTCCTAGTAAAACTGAGTGTATATGTACTAGTTTTTGTTGATTCCATGATTCCAAGAAACTATGGCGGGAGTTACACAAAGTCCTACATAGATCCCACAGCACTACTTTGCCCACTTGTGAATACTCAAAATCATTGGCTGATCGTTTTGCTACATTTTTCTCAAATAAAATCATGAAAATTCGTGAGAGTTTCTCTTCATCTGAGTCCTGTAATATGGTACACCCCCCCCCCCCCCCCCTGTGACCCTCCTACACTAACAGTCTACACCCAAGTCACTCAAGATGAAATTGGTAAAATAATCAGCAAATCACCCACCAAATCATGCCTGTTGGACCCATTGCCCACATTCCTTATTAAGGAATGTATTGACATCCTTCTATAACTAAATTAGTTAATTGTTCGCTCCGGGAGGGACTGGTTCCAGATGGGTTCAAAAAGGCTGTAGTCACTCCGCTTATAAAGAAGGCATCACTTCCTGTTGAGGATTTGAAAAACTACCGTCCAGTATCTAGACTTAGCTTTATTTCCAAACTGGTCGAATGTGTGGTTGCTAAACAGCTAGTTGACCATATTCATCGACATGGCTTGGATAACTCATACCAGTCAGAATATAAGTCAGGTCACTCAACGGAAACGGCTCTGCTTTCCATCAAAAATGATATTCATCTGTCACTATCTCGGGGTGAAGCTACTGCCTTGGTACTTCTGGATCTCTCGGCCGCCTTTGATACTATTGATCATTCCACACTCCTAAGCTGTCTTCAGGATTGGTTTGGTGTAGGTGGCTCCGCTCTCAAATGGTTCTCTTCCTATTTGATGGAACGTTTTCAGTCTGTTAAGATTGGTTCTACTTTGTCTGATTTACAAAAATTGCTGTTCGGCGTACATCAGGGTTCTGTTCTGGGTCCTCTCTTGTTCTCTCTTTACACATCTCCCCTTAGTACTCTAATTGGTAAACACAAAGGCGTAAATTTCATTTCTACGCCGACAATTCACAACTTTATGTCCATCTGTCGCACATGAATGCCTCAGCTGCTTTTGATAAGTTGAACAGATGCCTTCAAGATGTTAAGGAATGGATGTTGGGTAGCAAACTTAAACTTAATCCAGTTAAAACTGAGTTCATACTTTTTGGCTCTAAGAAACAGAGAGAAAGGTTAAATGTTTGTTTCCCAATTGACATCTTGGGTAACCCCCTTCACCCCACCAAGTCAGTCAGGAACCTGGGTGTGTGGTTTGACTCTGATTTTTCTTTCTCTAAACACGTCCAGAATGTTTGTAAAAGCTGCTTTATTCAACTGAGGGATTTTAGAAATATTAGGCAGTTCTTGACTCATGATGCAGCTGTGTCGGTTGCCAATGCTTTTGTTAGTAGTCGGTTGGACTACTGTAACTCACTTTTCAGGAATCTCTCCAAATTCAACCTTCACAGATTACAGTCTATCCAAAATAGTGCAGCCAGAATTGTTACCAATTCGAGTAAATATACTCGGACAACTCCGGTCCTCAGGAAACTCCATTGGCTCCCTGTTTAGTTTCGCCCAGAGTTCAAACTGGCTACCCTGGTGTATAAGTTTATTCATACTGGCTTCCCGAAATATTTTGCTCCATATCTTTCCACGTACCACAATACTTACAATACTAGACACAGTCAGAGTGTTGCCAATTTCCTTAATGTTCCAAAGTTTCAACCTAAAATTCACAAGTCCACTAAGCAGTTTGGTTTTAGTTTCACCTTTGATGCTCCCACTGTTTGGAATTCACTCCCTGAAGACATTCGTGCATCACCCACTATTGCCTCTTTTAGAACCAAGCTCAAAACCTATCTCTACACAAAGGCTTACCCTCCTTAGGTCTTTTTCTCTTATGGCTTCTCCGTGGTGCTGACCTGTTTCTGTCCCTGGACTTTGAATTTGTATATTGCTATTGTCTTGTTGCGCCTTAGAGTCCACTATTCAGTGGAGATTAAGCGCTATAAAAGTTAAATTAGACATTAGAATTAGAATTTTTGTTGAAGTTCAAAACGCTTTAACTAGAAAACATTTGCGGGAGACCCTACTCCACCCACACACACAAATAGGCCAGTGTACAAGATACAAATGTTTAAAATAGATGCTAACAAAGTTAGATTCATTCACATGTATAAATAGCATATATTTACGTAATAATGAAATGCCAAACCATTTTAACCAACACAACCTATGTATTAAATGTATTAAATTATTCCCCTTTACAACTGAGTGAAATGACTAATGATCATCACATACCTCTTTCACTTATAAATATTGATTCAAAATGTAGATATTAAGGTACCTGATCTCACACATATGCCAAAAAATTGATAAGCCAAAATTAAAGGCTACCTCTGTCATAATTCTAATTCTAATTGGACTTTTATAGCGCCTAATCTCCCCTATTCAAAGTTGACCCAAAGGTGCAACAAAACCAAAACAGTCAACCAATTTCAATATCCAGGGACAGAAAAAAGGCCAAGCACCACAGAGAACGTTAGGGGTGAGTAAGTCTAAGGTGGGTATGCCTTGGTGTACAGGTAGGTTTTTAGCTGCTTTCTGAAAGAGGCTAGGTAGGGGAAGAGCATTCCAAACAGTGGGTGCATCCACAGATTTATTGATAGAGGGTTGGAACTTTGGAACAGCAAGGAAATTACCACCACTCTGACTGCGCCTGGTTCTGTAAGAACTGCTTTATGGAGAGATATATTGACCAAAATACTTGGGAAAACCAGTGTGAAGAATCTCGTAAAGAAGGGTGAGCAATGTTCAACAGGAAGCCAATGCAATTTCTTAAGCACAGGAGTTATCATGCCAGACAGCTGAGCAGATGGAGGAAAGCTTTGCATACTATCCACTCAAGATTCTACATATTTTTGTACACTATTGTACACTTAATTTTCCAAATAGTTTCGGTTTTAATTTCACCTTAATTCTAATTTGACTTTTATAGCGCTTAATCTCCCCTATTCAAAGTTGACCCAAAGGTGCAACAAAACAAAACCAGTCAACCAATTTCAGTATCCAGGGACAGAAAAAATGCCAAGCACCACAGAGAATGTCAGGGGTGAGTAAGACTAAGGTGGGTATGCCTTGGTGTACAGGTAGGTTTTGAGCTGCTTTCTGCAAGAGGCTAGGGAGGGGGGACACACGAATCATAGCGGCCTCATTGCTGTATGCACTTGTACAATACACACCACTGAACAATGGACTAATACCACTTGTATCAGTAGTAACCCCTTAGGATGTAAAATAGGCCAATTCCAGGTTGCTAATCTAGGTTAGCCTAACTATAGAATGGGGTTATTTCAAGGAGAGTGTTAATATGGTCTGTGTTGCTGCTAATTAAGCCAAATGTATCTTGTGGTGGATAATAATATTGAAACATTTGGTTAGACTTTCCAATGTTGCCTAAATACCACAATGATATGGTCATCATGTTTTATCAGAGTCTACCAAAATTAATACAAACACTGAATAAATAAATAGATGCCTGCTTATTTACCAACTAAGGCCACTTGGTGAAATTTTGTAATATCACTTTATAATGTTTAAAATGCTTTCAAGGCCAGTTATGTCCATATCAAACTGCAGGTGTAGTTGGTGGAATCTATGCCTGGTGCTGATGCTGTGGTATGAAACGACTGATCGAGAACAGGATGCCTTGTTATTACTTCCCTACCTAGTGCAAATTTTTACTCCTGGATGAAAGGCAACTCATATGTGTAAAGTATCTTGTCCAAGGATACGATCTCCATGACTCAGTCATGGATTGAAACCCAGACATTTTACTCTGGAGTCTAACATCCTACCCACATGGCCACAGAGAGCACCTGTTTTGTGATATAGACAGAGACAAGTCTTTTACTGCAGACCGTGTATCTAAGCCTATCTTATTGGATCTTATTTGTTTCCTGTCTACTGCCCTCAAACACTTCTATGCACAAAAACTAATCTAAACTGATATTCTGGGAGAAGATCCTTTATAAGACTGAATGGTGAACCATTTTCTAAATCAATTAAGAAATAAGCCAGCTGTGGTCATTTTAACTTAATTAATGCCATATGCTGACGACATCTATCAAACAGTCAAAAGTTAGAGGATTCATTCAAAATGAAACTAGTCTTGTATTACTTGTTTGATTTGTGGTGTGTTTTGACCACCATTATTTCCTTCAGTTTGACAAAGGCTAATACCTGTGCCTATTGCACTGGACCAAATGAAATCGGTTAGGTGTATATGAGCCTTAAATCCATGCAAAATCATATGGAAGCCTTGACCTTGCTTATTATGGATATTCATATTAAACTTGCAATGAGTTTGCCTGATGACTCTGACATACTGTAGAATCATGTTCAAGGACTATCTCATCCGCAAAGTTGTCTCATCTAAGAGAGGACGTAACAATTATGTCAAACATTTTGAAAAAGGTGTCTCATCTTAAAAGACTATCCGTGTTATGTCAGATGCATTTTACCCAGATACTAATCCTGGCATATTAAATCATATGAATACTACTAAACATAAAATGCATTAAGCCAAGACAAATCAAATATTTTTTGGCACACATGTAGCTCGCGGGGCCAATACGGAATGTTGTGAAGTACTAGGTATAACACTTAATAATAATAATAATAATAGGATTTATATAGCACAAAATTGATAAAAATCCTCTAATGCGCTTAGGTCCAAGAAGGGAGAGTCCAGGGACAGGCATGGGTTGGCATTTAAAAAGCGCCTGCCAGGGTATAACTAAGGTGGGGGGTATGCCAGCCTAAACAAGTGTGTCTTTAGCTGGCTTCTAAAATGATCTATTGTTTGCTCAGATCTGACAGTTTGTGGCAGCTTGTTCCATTCAGCTGGTGCAGCTACTGCAAAGCCTCGCCTGCCTATGTGCTTCTTAGGGCGGGTTGAGGAGACAGATAGCCTGTTGCAGCGAGTGAGACTGCTCGATCTTATTAAAGCTGAGAGATATGGGGGCTGTGACAGATTGATAGCCTTGAATACCAGAAGATTATACTTAAAAAGGATACAATGTTGAATTGGAAGCCAGTGGAGTTTTTTCAAAAAGGGTGTAACATGATTCATTTTGTCAAGTCTGAAGATGATGTGGCAAAGAGCATTCTGGACTCTCTGTAGTTTAGCTATGTTGCTTACCCCATAAAGTAAAGAGTTACAGTAGTCCAGACGACTACTGACCATAGCATTAGCCAGAAGTATTGCAGTTTCATCGCTAAGGAATTTGCAAATCTTAGCAACATGATTGTCAAAGGAGTTGTCTGAGTCAAAGATAACACCTAGATTCTTTACTTCCACTGACGGAGAGATATTGTTTTGGAGGAGTGGGACAGGGAAATTTGGTGCAAGCGACTCTCTGATGGCTTTTTGACCTTATAATGATAAATTCGTTTTTTTCTGGGTTTAGTTTTAGCTAAACACCAACCATCCACTCCTGTACTGACTTGAGGCACTCGGTCAGCTCTTCTATGCTAGAATCAAAGTTCCTGGAGTCAACTGCTAAGTAGATCTGGGTGTCATCAGCATATAGGTGATGAGTAACATTGAATTTAGAAATAACTTGACTGAGGGGACTAGTGTAAAGGGTAAAAAGGAGAGGACCCAATACGGAGCCTTGGGGGACTCCGAACGGGAGAATTACCGCCTCAGAGAAACTATCACCTATTTTAATTTTTTGTTTTCGGTTTGAAAGGTACCATTTGATCCACAACAAGACAGTACCATCTAGACCAAACCAGTCATGCAAGCAGTCATATAAAAGGGAATGATCAATAGTGTCAAATGCCGCTGGCAGGTCTAATAATGTTAGGGCCACTGCCTTTCCTGAGTCTACTGATAAAGATACATCGTTTTGAATCTTCAACAATGCGGTTTCAGTGGAGTGGGAACTTTTATAAGCAGACTGGTTGACATTTAAGAGACTCTTGTGTGAAATGAATTCATTTAGCTGGTTTGCCACAACTTTCTCAATAAGCTTTGATATAAAACTAAGGTTTGACACTGGCCTATAGTTTTTGAGGCTATTTCTATCAAGGCTGGGCTTCTTATGGAGAGGGGTGACATGTGCCATCTTAAAACAGTTGGGAAAACTGCTTTCTTGGAATAATTTACAATTTTAGTGATGGGAGTGATGAGAATATCAGCGCACTCCTTGACCAGTGACATTGGGATTGGGTCTAGGCCACAAGATTTGGATGGTGAGGACTTTAGAATTTTGAGTAGGCTTTCCTCGGACACAGGTGTGAAAGAGGACAGTGTATTTTTTTTAGTGGAGTTGGGTCTAGTGACTGAAGATGGTGTTGATGACTGGAGTGTGGATCTTATTTTAAGAATTTTATCAGAGAAAAACTTACAAAAGGTGTTCGCAAGGTCGGTTTTATTTGTACAGTCTGGTAGAACAGCAACAGAGGACCTGTGTAAAATCTTTTTGAAACAATTCCACAAAGCCTTAGGATTCCGTGATTTTCAGCCACAGTGTTGGAATAATGGTTACATTTTGACTTCTCAAGCAGGAAGTTATAGTGATTGATCGCAGCTCGGTATAGACTACGATTACTGGCTGAGTTTTCACGGCACCATGCCCTTTCATATTTCCTCTTGAGTCGTTTTGCCTTGAGGATGTCACAATTCATGAAACCAGTCTCAGCATGTCTCGGAATATTTTTCTTCTTCATTGGGGCGTGTTTGTCAAGGAGGCTTCTCAAGGTATTAAAGTATTGATGACTCAGAAGACTGGCAGTTTTATAGGGGCATCAAGATTACTGTAAACCTGGAATTGGGAGGAGTACTTACTACCTGACAACAGACAGACTCAATAAGTCACAGCCAGAGCTCAAATCAGACATTAAAACTTATTAAGGACCACTCGTATCTTAACAAAAAGAGAAGGTAAGACTTGTTGAGGGCCTGGACACTAATATAAAAAGTAATTAAGGACCAACTTCAACTAGCAAATATAAATTTATACTTATTAAAGATCAGTTGTAACTTTAAATCCGAAACTAAAAAATACATAAAGGACCAATATGTAAGCTGAAAGCAAAAGCCCAAATTTATGAAGTCACAATTAAAGAGTTACCATTTACATTACCTAAAACGTATCACATCAACAAAAATGGATGTGAACAAAGACCATGAACAACCAGTTTTGAAAGCACAAAACATTGGACTTGTCAGCAACAGATCTCTAGAAGCTGTTTTCTTTATATATTTTTTCTCAATATTCTCGATATTTGTTTCAGTCAGTTTAAGAAAATGTAATTTCAAATAATAAATAATTTTAGTAAATCACGTTATCTCAGGCAGTCACACATAGCACTTACCATTGATTCATTTTACTTTATTTTTATATATTTCATTGGGAAATTACGCTGTTAGTTTTGGTTTCAGTTTCTATTATAAGGGGAATTTTCGGGAAATTATTTTTTCTAAATAAAACGCAGCCTGAAGGGATGATCAACGATCCTTTCAAAATGATTGCTTGTCACGTGGTTAACTTTACCGAATATTGGTAAAACACCGGTTTTGTACTGCAAACCTAATTCAGATGTAAGTTGATTTTAAATGTGTTATTTTATTGGCATATTTAATGGCGTTGTGTTACACAAACTTACATTTTAAGCTTTTGCTCTACTGAAGGAGTAGACTACTTAGTGAAAGCCATTATGTGTACAGCTGTACACTGTGAAAAAAAACGTGTGGGTGTGGAAAAGGTCACAACAGCAGACGATAATGTTACAGTATATTTTGGGATCGTCACATCAAAATGATGCATTTCCAAAGTAGTTAACTATAAACACATGACAGTGTATGTTATTGTAGATCTATAAAATATACTTCCCGGGGAAGTTGAAAACTTTCTATTTATATTTTTACAATTATGTTAATATGTCTAACACATGATCATTCTGATGACTCAAAAAGAACATTAAAATATCCAATCAGTATTAAACTTTGAAATCCATGGTCTTCTTTCAGTACAATAGATATAACAGTTGATTAAATATGTTTCCTCAAACTTCATTTTGCAAAACAAACTTCTCTTAATGTGTGTGTTAAAGCACTCTTTTTAAAATAGCTTTAAACAGTTCTATGACAACAAAATAACGATGGAAATATGTGTGAAATTATATATTTGTAATTATATGCTTATACGTTACTTTTCAGCAAGTAAAATACCATAATAATTCTTTGAACCTTTTTATATACTGCCATCTCATGGTTGCAATGTAAACAAAAATATGCACTTTGATATGGAAGTTCAGTGTAACCTTATGTTCTCAAAATATTGGCAAGTCATGTATTCATGGACGAGCCTAGACCGAGTTTCTGTCCCGTCGCCAATCACTATTGATATACTGATGGTACACAATGCACAGTCGTCAAACGCCCCCAGTCCAATGCAGACTTCCGGGACCTCGGTCGAACGAGTATAAAACAAATAGACGAAATTTCAGTTTTTTGATTATAGAAAACAAAATACCTCAACTTTTGAAGATATTTTCTGCTGTGTTAGTGCATATATAGGGGCTTTTTATATGGCAGACAAAATTTGCTTTATAACGGCCATTAATCTTATGTATCAGAAGGAAATGTAAAAGAGTCTGAATACTTGTTCAATGTGTTCCCGAATACCAAAAAAATGAGGTCCTCATTCTCTTTGAATACCTGTCCAATAAGTAAAAATTTCTTACTTAATGTTACAGATTGATCAAGCAAAAGTCTATTAAGCTATAAAAGCTGCCAATTTTCACCAGAAAATAATATTTTGGTGGTTTGGATTTAAAATATGTATTAAATATAAATTATTATTTTGTATAACTATTCTATAAATCTGTATTTATTTTTACTTAAATAAGAAATTGGTATTTTTGTTGCAGTCATATGACTCCATGCAATTCGGATAGTATATTAATCTACATCAATTACATTTTGATGAGCAATATTTTTCAAAGGTACAATCCAGAGCACCTGCAAATTGCCTAATTAGCATGTAACACGAAAACTCCACAGTAAGTATTTATATCTGTCAATTATTCTCATAATATTTTGGGCTTGAAAATATGTTGTAAAACTAAAAATATTTATTTCTGTTCTGTAGCTTCGGAATACATATAAATTTCTTTTCATTAAACAAGTTTTATATTTGAAATTAATTTGTAAGGGTACTTATGGAAGTCAGACATTTTTAATAGCATGAAAACCCCATGGATCACCATACACATTAAAATAATGTAAAGTAAATTTCGCCAAAAAAATCCATATCTTATGAAAGAGGTCATTTTCTTTTTCAAAAATTGCCAATAATACCTAGCAAGGAAATACATTGAAATCATAGGTATGTAATTCATTAAAGGTCTTAGCCGAACGGTAGACATATGCTGACTTTATGTGCACATGTAAGTTAAATATAAGATTTGGCTAAGACTTTATTGTCAATACAGTCACTATAATCTTTTATGACAGTTGGGATGCCGATACTGAACTAATTATATATTTTTCATGGCCAGTAAGTGCTTGCTATAACCCCCCCCCCCCCCCCCCAAAAAAAAAAAAAAAAAAAAATAATAATAATAAATAAATAAATAAAAAAACAACAAAGTTTAAAAAAATAATCATTTTTTCTTAAGTTAGCATTAATTATTTATTTTAATTATTATTGTTATTTTTAAGTATTATGAATTAAATGTTTTTTCCATCAGAAAGTCTAGTATGTTCACAGAAATAGGTATTTCAAACTCCAAAACAATACTGCAAATCACACTTAGTGCTAGTATTCGTAGAATGTTGAGCACACATTGAACTGGTATTCATACAGACTTTTTAAAAATTATATAATTCGAATTTAACAAAATATTTTAAGTATGACTGTTTGTCCAATATACATTCATTAATTTATTGTATATTTCAGGCCTTGCCTTACTAAAACATTGTCCACACTTACATTTATGGAATTTATTTGATTTTTTGTTATATGTGTCTTATACTCGTTTGTGTGAGTCCCCGGAAGCCCGCATTTTCTCGTAGTCGATTGACAACTGTGCAATGGCGAGGGACAGAGCTCACATGTACTTGTTTTTAGTGTAAATTTTGAACGGCATGTTTGTACACATATTACCACAAGTATAAAGTGTTATTTGAATTCTTTAACTTATGAATGTGTGCGGTTCACTAATATTTAATGCCAATCAAACTGGTATGTATGTATTTCAGCCTATTTTAAAAATGTAAACAAACCTTCAACATTACATAGTTATCTACAAAAGAAATTCCTGGCTTGTAAAAGCAGTTTAGTTCAACAACATATGTATTGTATACCAGATACAGCTATCTAGACATCAGAAGGACTTTTTAAAGTAAATGAAATAATTTCCAAAAGTTCGAGATTTACACTGAAAACAAGTACATGTGAACTCTGTCCCTCACCATTGTGTACCATTAGTATATCAATAGCAATTGGTGAAGGGACGGAAACTCGGTCTAGGACGAGCCCTGCATTGTGTTCAGGTTTATATTGAAGTAAAATATGATAAAAAAATAACCACTGCTGTGAGATCTATTCCTATAGTCCTCGTAGGATATAGATATACTCACGTGCCACAAATGAATAAAAGCCATGCACTTATTTTTAAAGTTATATTTAGGTAATCGCAAGGTGGACATCTGCCTGATCATGTCCATATGAACACATGAAGACTATTTACCCTGTACTACAAATTTCACGTCACTGATTTCCCAGGGTGTAATAATTAATAATAAAGGACACTGGACCGATCATGTGGAATTGAACACTCTGCCCATTATTTTCAAACACAAACATTCATAGATTTTGAACACTGGAACAATTATTTTCATTCAGTAAACACACACATACTGAACTCATTTGAATCATTAAACGATGATTAAATGAATGGCATATGTCTATTTATATTCACTATAAATACAGATTATTTTTGCCATTTTGTTGAATTGTCCAAATGATATTAAGTTACATTTTATAACAATTTCCACACCACAACCTTTAAAAGGTGTGCAGTATTGTTTTCATCCATGGCATCCGGTTCGGCAAGTGGGCAAGCAGGTGTTTGGTCGGGTGGGCAGATATCAGGGAAAATCTTGTCCAGGATGTATCTCGAAAACTGTGATGAGTAGAAGGTTGATACTTTGTCAGGATATTGGTTAGGAGGTGTAGGTGTGCAACGTCATGGTGTCACATTGCTTTGACCTTTGTCCTTGCAATAGTGACCTTCATCTTTTCAAATCTTGGAAAGTATACGATGTAGCAATTGTTACTTGGCAGGAATATTTGGTTGTAGGTTGTAGATATGAAACATTATAGTGTGTTCTTGGTGTGACCTTTGATCTAGGATTTGCCACAATGTTATCTACTGACCATAAAGCTTTTTGGATTGCTGTAGCTGATTATTACCTCCACCAAGGAGGTTATGTTTTCGCCTGTGTTTGTCCGTCAGTTTGTTTGTGAACAAGATAACTAAAAAACTTACAGACGGATTTTGATAAAATTTTCAGGATATGTCCGAATGGTAAAAGGAAGAAGTGATTAGATTTTGGGAGTGATCCGGATCATCTGGATCTTCTGGATCCATGAAATGTAATTTTTAAAGACAGGTCAGTCTTAAAAAATTATGGACGGATTTTGATGAAATTTTCAGGATATGTCCTAAATAGGACAAGGGACAAGTGATTAGATTATGGGAGTGATCTGGATCACTGTCTGGATCCATGAAAAATAAATTGGGCGTGATCTGGATCACTAACAGCAAAAATATGAAATAGAGAGGGGAAGCAATATCAGTGCTAATGGTAGGTTTTGAAAGTCCAGGAATTGAGCTCCCATGGCGGAGGTCTGCACTTTCCGAGTGCTCTTGTTGTATATAATTTTATCCAAGTTTGCTATCTCCATTGATATCTATAACTTCAATTAATAAATAGCTGAATTAATATATTTTACAGCTCCATAACTTTCAATTGACAAATTAATGTCACCATCTTTCTATTGGGTTATCTTGTGATTCTTTTTCCTTTGTATACATTTTCTACTTCTTTTGAGTTATTTCTCTTGCACTTTTACATAGCTAACACTGCCTGTTCTGTAAGACTCCTAATCTTTGCACTTTTCACATCTCCATATTTCTCCAGGCTGTGGGGCACTGGCATCTCTGATGCTATTTTTATTTTACACTTTAAATATGAGAGTTCGTGATCAGAGATCATTGTGCTCCCATTTTTTCAATCAAATTATTCACAATGACATATATTTATATACAACTGAATGCATTCACAATGTATTTATTAATACACCTAGAATGTACTCATGCATGTTTTTGATGTAGTCATTCTAAATTCTAAAATTGGCACAACTGATGCACTTTTTGTTTTAGTTTTTTAAATTTAATTGTTCAATATTTGAATTATCTGTAATTGTATCAATGGGCTTATTTATGTCTGGCATTCCATAGTCCTCAAGCCACAACCATGAGTAAGACTTTAGTCATGAATCCTATTAGAATCTAAAATTCTCTCACTGACATGATATCATGTGCAAGCTTCTCAGAGTTTCTCAGCATGTGAAAATCAACTCCACAGGCTTTCTGTCAAACCTTATTGTCAGTAAAGCTTTAAAATTCATCTAGCCTCCTTATCCACTACTCTACTAATTAAATCTAACAGCCTTTTTTGTTTGTCTAGTTCAGGTAATGAAGATGACTGACAGGTTCAACTTCTGTCATGCAGGGGTGTAGGAAGCAATTTTTGGTTGGGTCGGGGGAGGGAGGGGGGGTGAGGACCAAAGGAACAAAATTGAGCCGACGCAATGTAAGCATAACATCTGTCAAGCCACAATCATTCACTGAGTCTTTTTCTTGCAACCATTTTGTGTGATTCACAGTTAATATAAATTATTTTTCATTTATTATGTCCACCCCCCCTGGGGGGTGGATATATTATTTTTGCTTTTTTCGCCGTCCGATGTCCGATGTCCGTTGTCCGATGTCCGATGTCTGATGTCCGATGTCCGATGTCTGGCGTCCGGCGTCCGATGTCCGGCGTCACGCATGGTTTCCGCTCATTTAAAGGAAAAGTATTAGAGCTATTGTCACCAAATTTGGTATGCAGGCTTATTGGGTCAGTAGCTTGCTTGGGATTGCTTTTGGCTGTTGTACCTCTTTTGCTTAGTGAGTAATACTTAAGTACAGCTATTTTCAGTACCCATTGGTTTCCGTGCATTTAAGCCAAAATAATTAAAGATATTTTACTACAATTTTGAATACAAGATTGTTATGTCCATAGCTCGCTTGGTATTGCATTTGGGACTGATAGCTTTGTCAGTACATGAGTAATAGCCATTTAGGTACTTCATTGTGTATTTTCAGTACTACTTTTGAGTAATTTGCTAATATCTCAGAAACCGTAAGAGATAGAGCGATTTCGACAGAATTTTTGACCCACAGGGTATCTAAGGAATGCAATCTATGCAATTTTCCAAAAAATTTCCCCTGCCCAAAAATGGCGGTCATTTTGAATTTTCAAATTTTTTGCCAAAAATGGCAAAACACTAATTTGCTTCTATCTCCTTAACCGTGCGAGATAGAGCGATTTCGGCAAAATTTTCGACCCACAGGGTATCTGAGAATTCTACTTTTGCCAATTTTGAAAAAGTTTTCCCCTCCCCAAAAATGGCGGCCATTTTGAATTTTAGAATTTTTGCCAAAAATGGCAAAACACAAATTTGCTTCTATCTCCTTAACTGTGTGAGATAGAGCGATTTCGTCGAAATTTTCAACCCACAGGGTATCTAAGGAGTGTACTCTTTGCAATTTTCAAAAAATTTTCCCCTCCCCAAAAATGGCGGCCATTTTGAATTTTCGAATTTTTGCCAAAAATGGCAAAACACTAATTTGCTTCTATCTCCTTAACCGTGCGAGATAAAGCGATTTCGTCGAAATTTTCGACCCACATGGTATATAAGGAATGCAATCTTTGCAATTTTCAAAAAATTTTCCCCTCCCAAAAATGGCGGCCATTTTGAATTTTCGAATTTTTGCCAAAAATGGCAAAACACAGATTTGCTTCTATCTCCTTAACCGTGCGAGATAGAGCGATTTAGTCGAAATTTTTGACCCACAGGGTATCTAAGGAATGCAATCTTTGCAATTTTCCAAAAATTTTCCCCTCCCCAAAAATGGCGGCCATTTTGAATTTTAGAATTTTTGCCAAAAATGGCAAAACACAAATTTGCTTCTATCTCCTTAACCGTGCGAGATAGAGCGATTTCGGCAAAATTTTCGACCCGCAGGGTATCTGAAAATTGTACTCTTGCCAATTTTGAAAAAAAAAATTGTACTCTTGCCAATTTTGAAAAAGTTTTCCCCTCCCCAAAAATGGCGGCCATTTTGAATTTTAGAATTTTTGCCAAAAATGGCAAAACACAAATTTGCTTCTATCTCCTTAACTGTGTGAGATAGAGCGATTTCGTCGAAATTTTCAACCCACAGGGTATCTAAGGAGTGTACTCTTTGCAATTTTCCAAAAAATTTCCCCTCCCCAAAAATGGCGGCCATTTTGAATTTTCGAATTTTTCCAAAAATGGCAAAACACAAATTTGCTTCTATCTCCTTAACCGTGCGAGATAGAGCGATTTCATCGAAATTTTCGACTCACAGGGTATCTAATGTGGGTGTTCCACCACACGACTAAGGCTCCCGATTAAGGGTTTTTGAGGGTCGGTTTCAGAAATATGCTTAGTCCCAGGCGTCCTGTAAGGGTCGGTTGTGGTCGGTTGGGGCCGTGTGAAATATCAAACATGTTTGATATTTCTCCCGACCCCAACCGATTATTTTTTCCCGCCATAAACAAAATGTACAGTCCCAGGCTTCCTCAGGCCTCCTCAGACCAAATTTACACAGTCCTATGCTGTCCCAGGCCGCCTGCGACCCTTAGTCCCCGACCCTTAGTCCCAGACCTCTATCACTTAGTCCCAGGCTTCCTGCGACCCTTAGTCCCATTGCCAAACAAAAATCGGCGATTCTGGTCTGGGGACGCCTGGGGACGCCTCAGGACACCTTGTGGGGTCGGGACTTAATCCTGGGTTAGTCGGGGCTTAGTCCCAGGAGGCCTGAGGCGTCCTGGGACCCAGTCGGTTTGTCTACGACTAGAAAAATGGCTTAATCGGTTCTTAGTCCCAGACCAGTTGGGGACAGTCTGGGGCCTCCTGGGGCGTCCTGAGGCCGATCTGTAGTTAATCCCAGACCTTCATACCGATTCTGTCTTCCACCCCATTGGTCAATTTTTTTTCCATTTTTTCCAAGACTACCCACGATTAAGGGTCCCAGACAGGATCGGGGCTTAATCCTTTGGTGGAACAGGGGCATAAGGAATGTAATATTTGCAATTTTCCAAAAATTTCCCCCTCCCCAAAAATGGCGGCCATTTTGAATTTTCGAATTTTTGCCAAAAATGGCAAAACACAAATTTGCTTCTATCTCCTTAACCGTGCGAGATAGAGCGATTTCGTCGAAATTTTCGACCCACAGGGTATCTAATGAATGCAATCTTTGCAATTTTCCAAAAATTTTCGCAATTTTCCAAAAATTTTCCCCTCCCCAAAAATGGCGGCCATTTTGAATTTTCGAATTTTTGCCAAAAATGGCAAAACACAAATTTGCTTCTATCTCCTTAACCGTGCGAGATAGAGCGATTTCGTCGAAATTTTCGACCCACAGGGTATCTAAGGAATGCAATCTATGCAATTTTCCAAAAAATTTCCCCTCCCCAAAAATGGCGGTCATTTTGAATTTTCGAATTTTTTGCCAAAAATGGCAAAACACTAATTTGCTTCTATCTCCTTAACCGTGCGAGATAGAGTGATTTCGGCAAAATTTTCGACCCACAGGGTATCTGAGAATTCTACTTTTGCCAATTTTGAAAAAGTTTTCCCCTCCCCAAAAATGGCGGCCATTTTGAATTTTAGAATTTTTGCCAAAAATGGCAAAACACAAATTTCCTTCTATCTCCTTAACTGTGGGAGATAGAGCGATTTCGTCGAAATTTTCAACCCACAGGGTATCTAAGGAGTGTACTCTTTGCAATTTTCAAAAAATTTTCCCCTCCCCAAAAATGGCGGCCATTTTGAATTTTCGAATTTTTGCCAAAAATGGCAAAACACTAATTTGCTTTTATCTCCTTAACCGTGCGAGATAGTAGTATAAGGTGCGGCAATCGATCGACATTTGTAATAAAAATTGATCTGAAGTGATCGGAAAATGATCTAGATCACTAATGATCAGAAATAATCTAGATCAAGAATATATTGTAGATCTGATCTGAAAATCGCTGACTGCAAAAACTTGGAGCTCATGCTGATGGGGGAACAATGATTACATATGGTGCAGATTTAGATTGTAGATTTTCTGATCAGATTTAGATTGTAGATTTTCCTGATCTTGAGATCTAGATCAATTCTTCTTAGATCATCTTTTTGCCATGCTGAGAATTTATAAATTTACAGTCCACAATTTTTTTTTTCTGGCGAATCTATAAATTTACAGTCCACATCAATTTAAAATCATTTCATCTTCTACAACATGGCAGGTACTATCACACTATGGGATTTATATCTGCAAGTGAAGAATTTCCAATTGAAGAAACCAGCTGATTTTATGATGTTAGTTTTAAAGGATTTTCCAATAAACTGTCCTGGAAGATTTGGAATTACTGTCTATTATATGACCTTATTTTATTGGCATTATCCTTTCCATTTTTTCTCTCTCCTATCAGCCTCATTTCAGATATTTACATATAAAATATCTGGAACCTATCGACACTGGAAGAATAGAATGAACACATTTTCACCCATGGCAAGGTTCTACACAGATCAAGCTCAGGACATGATCAGGAGAATAGAAGGAGGGGGAGGAGATGAAGTTGCAGATATATGAATTTTCTTATCATATAATGTATTTAGGAATATGTAATAAAAAATTTATACGTAAATTAGATTTCTTTTCATTTTCATCTAAATACACAACTTCAAAGCTGTTCCCCATATCTTTTTTGGAAACTGTATCATCATCAGTAATATCTGAAGCAACTGTGACATATGTGACCATATGATTCACTTATCTCTCTTTGATGATGCAAGACTGAATCATATCGTCACATATGTCAGCTTTTTTTGTGAAAATCTTGCATCATCAGCAATATCTGAGACATCTGGTACATATGGTCTTCCTCCGAAAAAATGTAATCCAAAAAAAATCACATATGTTTGCAATGAAGAATCGCTGCATCATCACTAATTTTTGTTATAAATGTACCTGTTTCTTCATGCTCACATTGTATTATTTTGACATAATTATTAAGAATGGCCTTTATTTGTCCATTCTGTCAGTGTGATATGCTTAATGCTGCTTTGTTGAAAATTCATCAGGACATATGTCATAAGTTTTTATCTGAGAGGAGATTAGCTAAACATGGGTTTAAATGTGAACATTGTGGACATGGTATGCCTAATCAATTCTTATTGAACTTTCATAAGAAGACATGTTCTAAGAACAAGGATAACCTGCAGAAATGTAACATATGTGACCAGGAGTTCCATTCCTCTCAACAGTTATTTCAACATTACAGGATGTGTGGAAAGTTCATATGTTTACAGTGTGACTACCCATTCATCAGTGTCAAGGCATTGAATTCTCATATTCAACGATCTCACAGGACTAAGAAGGTGGAGAAGAATAAAGTTTACAAATGTGCCTTATGTAAAGTCATTTGTCCAAGTAGGAAGGAGCTTTACAGACATCGAATGACTCAACATGGTGGAAATGACTTATATGAAATTCCACAATTTGTGGAAGATCTGAATAATCCAGAACTTCAAGCTGAGTATGCTATGAACAGAAGACACATTCTGGCGGGTGATGAAGACACTGACTTGAAGAAGGTCTACAACTTTCCTACCAATAATCTACATGGAGGCTTCAATGAAATCAGAGGACATCTACATCAAATATACAATGATCAGGAGCATGCTTTTCGAATTAATTTTTCTTTTGGGATGATTCTGCAGAATACAGAAACTGGTGAATATCGTTATTATATTCCTTATTTTAATAATAAAATTTTACATTTTCCATTTACTATATCCAATAGGAACAGTATAAGATTTTTGATGTTGAAACTCGCAAGGCTAGATATTATTCAACAGGCAAGAGCTGTGAGACCCTCCACTCTTTGGACACTAGCTTTTATAACCAATATCCAATATGCGGTATTTAAAACACAATTTCCTTTGGGGCAAGTGGATAACCTTCCTAATTTTTTAAGGCAGAATCCCTATCTCATATCATTCTACATTAACAGAGTTACCAAGAAACCCTATGAGGATAAGTTATGTTTTTTCAGATGTTTACATGAACATATGAAAGATACAGATAAGTCATTGATACAATATCTTAATCAGTGGAGAAGATTTAATAATTATTCTGAGATTACATCTAATAAAATGAAAAATTTTGGTGGTGTGAGTATTCAGGATATGAATAAACTGGAGCAATGTTTCAATTTGAAAATTAATATTGTATCTATGAATTCCTCTGGCTCTGTCAACGTGATCTACGAATCTTTATCTCAAGCAGAGAATGTAATGTATTTGAATAATTATCAAGATCACCTCAGTTATATAACCAATTATACGAAGTTTGCTTCCAAATTTCAATGCGAAAAATGTTCCAAAATGTTTAAAAGGCAATGGGATCTTAAAAGACATTATACAAATTGCTTTGACAGGACTAAATATGTATTTCCTGGTGGTTTTCATAGAAATGCAGAAACTATATTCGATAAACTAGATTCTTTAACTGTACATGTAGTCGAATCTGAGAGATATTATCAAAAATTTATTGTATGGGACATGGAGGCTATTTTAATGAAGACAAATGCTCCTTCTACAGATCAGATGAATTTTTTGTCCAGACATATTCCAGTGAGTGTTAGTATCTGTTCAAATGTTGATGGATTTACCGATTCCAAATGCTTTGTAGAGATCTCCCCAAGTAATCTTATCTCTAAAATGATGGCCTATCTTAATGAAGTTAGTTCCTCTAACTTAAGTAGACTTAAATTACAATATGAATATGTTTTTAATGATTTAGATGACCTCATGGAAAAGTATAGTACTAGTACTGAATCTGATGAAGAATCTTCAGACACTACCCTCTCAACCTCCACCAATGACAATTCTTTAAGTTCTAAAACCAAAACTCATTTTTTATCTAGAATACTGGATCTTAGGAGAGACTTCGAAACATATCTTTCACAGCTACCTGTTATCGGCTTTAATTCGGGTAAATATGACTTAAATCTGATTAAGGAAGAGATCATGTTGCATCTAGCATCCAACTATCCAGGAAAAGATATTCATACAATCAAAAAGGAAAATTCTTATCTCGCCATATCTACTCCACATCTGAAATTTTTAGACATTTCTAATTATCTTGCTGCAGGTTCTTCATACAGTCAATTTTTGAAAGCCTACGGTTGTGAAATTCCAAAAGGTATCTTTCCCTATGAATGGTTTGACTCCTTTGACAAGCTTAAGTACACATCCCTACCTGAAATGGAGGATTTTTATTCTACCTTATCTAAGGGTAATCCTTTGAAGACAGAAGCAGACTACCTTAAATTGAAGGAGATATGGATCTCTCAAGGAATGCAAACCTTTCAAGATTACCTGATATATTATAATAATCTAGATACAGGACCCTTTGTTATTGCACTCTCCTCCTTTGTAAGGATTTACACAGATCAGAGAATTGATATTTTTAAGGATTTTGTTACCATCCCAGGTGTCGCAAGAAAGCTGTTATATGCATATACAAGTTCTAATTTTTCTCTTATAAATCAACAAAATGCTGATTTATATTATACTTATAGAAAAAATATTGTTGGAGGTCCTAGCATTATTTTTAGTCGTTATCATGAAAAAGGAGTTTCTGACATTAGGAAAGTGCAGGGTAATAAATGTCAATCTATTGTAGGATATGATTGCAATGGATTGTATTCCTATGCCATTAAGCAAAATATGCCAACAGGCGTCTACGTTAGGAGATATTCTGATACCAGTTTCAAACCGGAAATATCTGAAAAATATATTGATTCTTATGTATGGATGGACTATATTATGCACAAAGAAAACATCAAAATTTTGCATAAATTAAATAATTGTAAGGAAGTTAGAATTGGTAATTTTTTAGTGGATGGCTATTCACCAAGGTCTAAAACTGTATATGAATTCCAGGGTTGTTATTATCATTACTGTCGAAACAACTGTCCTATTGTTAAGAAGATAAAATCTCAAAAATGGATCCAAAAAATTAAGAAAACACAGAGGAAGGATATCAGGAAGAAGGAATTTATTTTGTCAATGGGATATAATTACATATCTATTCAGCAATGCGACTTTCACAAGGAAATTAAACCTTTCTGTCATGAATTGTATGATGAATATTTACCCTCTTATTACATCAAAAATAGAGGAAGTTTGACTGAAAGTAAGATTAGGTCAGACATTGTAAATGGTGAACTTTTTGGTGTCCTTGAGGTGGATATAACCGTAAAAAATGAATTTAAAGAATTTTTTTCAGAATTCCCTCCCTTCTTTTGCACATGTAGAGTACCAATGTCTGATATAGGAGAACATATGACTCAATATTGTAGGGAAAATGATATTAAATTTGATTACAAAAAGCTTCTGGTCAGTGGGACATCAGCCTCAAAAATTTTACTAGCGACTCCACTTTTACAATGGTATCTCAAAAATAACTGTGAAATAACCAAAATATATCAAATAATCGAGTATCAACCGAAATTATCTTTTAGGTCTTTTATTGACACAGTGACTAAATATCGACTGGAAGGTGATCGAAATCCTGATAAATCGATCATTGGTGATACTTATAAATTGATCAGTAATAGTTCCTACGGATCTCTGCTCATGGACAAGTCCAAGCATACTAATGTAAAATATTTAATGGACAGAAGCAAGGTCTGCAAATTTATAAATTCTAACACTTTTAAAAATATGAATAAATTAGGAGAGGAATTGTATGAAGTAGAGACATATAAATCCCGTATAACTGTAGACACCCCTTTACAAATAGGTTTTTTTATCCTACAATATGCAAAATTAAGGATGTTGGAATTTTATTATGATTGCTTGAACCTTTATCTAAAAAAAGATTCTTTCGAACTTACTCAAACCGATACAGATAGTATATACATGGCAATTAACCAATCGGACCTAGATCATTGCATTTCTGATGAATTTAAGAACAGATATCAGAATGAAATTTTTAATTCCTGTTCGGATGAAGTCTCACCTCCTTGGTTTCCTAGGAGATGTTGTGAGTATCATGTAGCATTAGACCGCCGTGGAGTTGGAATTTTTAAGAAGGAGTTCCAAGGCACTCAGATGATTTCTTTATGTTCCAAATCTTACATTATTCAAGATTCAGAAGGTAATAAAAAAATATCATGTAAAGGAATTTCTAAGAAACAGCTCCTTGATCCTATGTCAAAATTCCGCCAAACATTAAATGAAAAGAAAGTTAATTCCTCAATAAACGTAGGTTTTAGGTTAAGAGGTAATAGTATATTTACATATTCACAAGAAAAAATAGGTTTCAACTATTTTTATTGCAAAAGACTTGTACAGAATGATGGTGTTAGTACATCCCCATTAGATATGACCCTATGTCCATGGAACCAGGAAGTAGAGCTAGTTGAGAAAATGCAATCCTCTCTATCCAATATTTATTTTGTTAAAATAAGATTTGAGGAGTATTCTTTTTATTCACTAGAACAACTTTATTTTTTTTTATTAGCCAAACATTACGGAAACATGGAGCTGTGTCAAAAAATAATTCTCGAAAATGATTGTTTTAAATTAGTAGAAATTCTGAAACCTTATAAGGATGTTTATATGGATTCAGACCTCAGGGAGCGCATCATGAGATTTGCAGTACTGCAAAAATTTACTCAATGTTCAATTTTTAGAGAAGACTTAATTTCCTCTAAAAATAAGATGCTTGTGTATAAGCAACCTACATTTAATGATGAAGAATCTCGTTTTTGGGGTGTTTCTACTCCATCAAGGCTGGTACCTGTACTGAAGCCATCATCTCTAGCGGGTAATAATGTAATGGGTAAAATATTAATGGAATATGTTAATAAAGTAACTATTTCCTAAAGTAAAAATTTAAAAAAAATCACCCCGCTTTCATTGCCTTTATTTTCACAGAATACCAGTCCATTGTGTATTTCAATAATCGAATCTCACCGTACTAATGCATTGTTTGCCTCCCTGTGTTATACAGAAATGGGATCAAGGCAAGCTATTCTATGCAAATAAGGCACTGAAACCAATCTGACTTCTCATAGAGAAACTATGAGGCTATAATCCAATTCAAATCTTTGAAAAAAAAATGGAAAAAAAAATACAGGAATATAATAATCATATTTTATTAGTTTACTTCATGTATATAATGTATAAATCTTGAATATATACAAAACTGAATATAATATACAGATATTAGTTTAATTCATGTGTATAATGTATAAACTTTGAATATATACAACACTGAATATAATATACAGATATATACATTTTAATTCTACTTTATGAATTCACTGTAAAGATTTTTAACAATTTGTTCATTACATTCAAGATTACTGGTGAAATTTGATAATATCATGTTATAGTCTATATTTCTGCAACTGTAATAACTGTAATAGAAGCAAAATAAACCACAAGTGTCTGTATATGGTGATTGTAACCTTTTTTTATTATACTTGTATACCAATCCTTTACTTATCAATAAATTATGAATATTTTTTACTGGCTGTTTTCCTAATGAATCGAAGTACTCCACATGTTTTCTCGCGAAATGAACAATAATCCAATGACTACCCTTCTTCTCAGAACTGTCCAGATTCACTACGATGATAGAGGGTATGGGGAGATTTTTTGGTATTAGATCTATGGCATATACTCCCACGAATATTTTTCTGATTTCTCTGTCACTTTTCATTAGATCAAAAATTTCCTCTGTATTCATGCTCCCAGATTGACATTTCTACTATGATCTATACTTAGCGTCTCAGGAAATTTTCCATAAATTATAATATTTATAGTTTCTGACAAAGCTTTTGAAAATCTCATAGTTAACCTTATATGACCTTTGATACCCTTACTCATGATATGACCGGAGAGGTAGCTTTGAATGTCAAATAAAAAAAGGGTGTAGCCTTTGTCGTATTCTAATAATTTTATAATAATTCCATTTTTCCTATTGTAATCATTGTCCAATAGAGATAAATACGATGAAACGAAATCCCCTTTCTCGAAATTTGGGGTTAATGCTCTGTTAGGTACAGGCTGGCCATCTACAGTCACCTCCAAATAATTTAAATTCATGTGTTGGAAATCAAAAGGATTTTTACTGTAATCTCCTGAGTAACCTGTATTGGAAACCATTCCTATTATTAATTTACTGGGAACTGTACCATGATATATGTTATCTGTCATGAAATTAAGGGAACCTTTTGCTACACTGAAACTCTTAATGTCACTTCTCCAAAAAGGATATAATGCAGGACTAATTTTTAAAGCCTCATCATGGGCTAATATCATATTTGGGTCCAGGGAAATATAACATACTTTCCAAACAGCACTAGTGATTACTAACTTGTAGTTTTTAGTCCCTAATCTCATTAATCTGAAGTCTTTTAAAGCCTGGAACAATTTAAGGTTTACAGAAACTCCATTGAGGATTGCTCTATTTTCTCCCTGAGAAATATCTAGGTATAGACATCCCTCAATATTGGCAGCATCACCATCTTTAGTTGGTCTTCCTCTTTCGGAATATCCACTATTACTCCCTATGTATTGTAATTCATCAAAATGTCCTGCCTGATCTTTGAAATACATAGCTGCCTGAGCCTGAGACAATATCATATCATTACTAGATCCTAAAAGTAAGTCAATGAGAGCCTTGTAAGGATAATTGACACCCACATCCGGTGATACAACTTTCTGATTTAAGGATAAATCAATTTGTCTGAAAATTGAATGTAAGGTGAAATTTACTGGAGCTACTTGATCTGTATTAGGTGTAGGATCTCCATCTATAGTTCTTTCATCACTAATCTTTTTTCCTTCTTCATCTGTGATTACATATTTTATATGTAATCTACTTTTTCCCAGACTTATGTAATCTACAGAGGTACCTGGGACATTGAATTCTATAACCCCTCCCTCAGTTATAGCTGCAATCGGATTGTAATCCACCCAGTACTCTTTAACAATAGTCTTATCAGTAGCTGGTGGAGCAAATAATGAGAGTGACGTTTGGACTACATCCATATTGATCTGTAGCTGGCAATCTTTTTCTTGAATTTTTTATCACCCTTTTTGGACCTCTCACCTTTTACTTCCTTCTTTTTATTTTTTTGGCCTTTTTTAACAATTTTTTTTATTTTTTTTTTTTTTGAAGATCCTTTGGAGTTGCCGTTACTTCTACCTTTACCTCCTATTTGATAAATTTGGTTACTTTTGGGTCTATTTATATTCTTTTGCTCCCTAATCTCACTTTTAGCCTGTTCAACTGCTGCTTGAGTTGGACTGATGGTTGAGACTTCTACATTGTTATTATTTTTATTTCTTCCAAAATCGTCATCACTGTCCAAGACATAGTAATTTTTAGTCTGATCCATTTTTCCGTCCATACATTTTTTGCAAAAATTTAAATATTTGTTCATATTTTCTTTCCTCGTCTTCTTCTTCTCAAATGCAAAGTCAATTCAACCACTCCCGTTAAACTACTTGCAAAATGAAGATTCTTGTTCTTTATATATATTCTTATTCGACTGAATTTTTTATTTTTAATAGGTAAATAGTAAACATTATTAAATAACTGATATTTATTTGAATTGCTTTGTGGTAGTAACCTTAATATACCTTGCATTGAATTTCTAACGTAAGAGTAATCTACAATATCTGAAAATAAATACAGAGTTTCATTGATGACAGTACTCGCATAGAAATCGCATATTCCGACCTCCCATTCACCAACTAAATTAGCTCTCTCAGGGACCTCGACTGTAAAATTATAAGCCTTGTTATTGGGATGAAAGCTTAAGGAGTCTGCTGAAGATAAGAAGAAGTAAATGCTATCCTCCTCCATTTGAACCTTTGTTTGAGATGTCAAAATATATATATATATATATATATATATTTATGTATGTATATTTATATACTATATATTTTCAATCTGATTTTCTGGAATCCAGGAATTGAACTTTGAAGGCCATCCCTTCCATCGGACTAATACCTCCACCTGTCCACTTTTATTCTTTCTTTTTTTGAGAATTTCCTCGATTTTATACATTACATCAGCATCTATATACGCTAATTGTAATTCTGATTCATAAAAAAATCCCTCTATTACTTCATTATTGTAATCCTTTAACTCATACATGGGTATATTTTGGTTTAATTTACGATTAATTACAGTGAAAATTTCCCCAGACCATTTTTCAGTATATTCTTTATCAAACATTTTTTTAGATGACTTATCTTAACCCTGTCTGATATATTGAATTTAAACTTTTTCTTTTTTAAAGTTTGCATCAGTTTCGAATTTTTATGCTGTTTTTTGAAGCTGAAGAAATTTTTTGGGTATTCCAAGTTATCATACTGAGCTTTCCAAACCAGGTACTGATTCTTCGATTTTGCATCCTGAGGAGTCATTTTAATTGATCTATGCACAGAATTATTGTATCCATAAGTTAAATCAGACAGAATGTCAATCCATTTTAAGCTGTTTTTTTCACTTAAATATTTCATTATTTTGGTTTTAATAGTTTTAATAACTCTTTCAGCATAATTAGCTTTGGTTTCATAATATGTGTACAAATGTTTGATTTGGTTTTCATTTAATAACCTATTAAATGAACGGTTCTTATATTCACTTCCTTGGTCGGTTCTTAGAATTTTTGGTTTCTCATCGATTTCTCTAATTAGGCTTTGAAACACGAAAACCATTTCCTCACCTCTTAAACTTTTCAATGGTGCTGTGTACAAATACCGAGTAAATATATCTATAAAAACTACAAAGTAAGCGTAATCATTATTTTCTGACTTATATTTCACCATGTTAGCAGTGTCACTATCCCATTGATAATTTTTGGAAAAAGCTAAGACTTTAGGTCTTCGAAAAGTCCTACGAGCAGGACGAAAATTTGTATAAGTTTCCTGTTTACTTAACCACTTCTTCAAATACCTGGGAGTTATATGGTATTTTGCCTCATTCTTAATATGTGGATATAATTTACTATAACTGCTGTAAGCTACTGGACTCTTAATATTGTAATAAAGGTTATGAAGATATGATTCGATTTCTACTTGATTAAAATTTTTTGTTCCATTTCTTGATCCATTCATTACTTCCTCCCCCTTCCTGATTTCTTCTTCCATTTTTTCTGATTTTTGGGAAATAGGTGGCATTTTTGCGGTAATTAGCCTCTGCTGGAAGTCCGGGAGGAGGAATAGGATAAGTTACTTCTTGACTTGCCTCAGGATATAAACTTTTATTGAAATGAATAGCCTCACCCAGCTTTTCGATACTCTCTGATTCCTTCTCGTCAATTTTGTCCTTTTTAATACTATTTTCTTTTCTTTCATCTGGATTTTCTATCACATTTTCTGTTTTATCCTTATTTTCGACAACAAAGCTCTTGAACCTTAGATATTGGTCATGTGGTATTAATACATATTTATTCATTCTAAAATTTTTGCGATATAATACTTAATTGATACAAGGAGATTGGATAATCTTTCAAAATGTTTTCTGGCTAATATTCTTCTCCCTTTTTCCTCCGATTTAATAAATTTTTTAAGAATTTTCAGATAATTTATGAATTTCTCTCTCTTTTTTTTACTTAAAGGTAGCTTAAATACGTTATAGAAAATCTCAGCTATTGCTTTCAACTGAGATGAACTTGCATGAATCAGAATATGTTTATTTAAATCTAAATTATTTTCCAATAAGAGTAGAATGAAATGTCTCGACTGTTTGAGATTTCTAGACATTTTGAATGCAGTTAACAGTATAATGACGTATATATACTTAATAGAATCATGACTTTTGGAAAAAAAATTATTTGTAGACAACTGTATCTTCATCAGGAAAAATTCTACTTTTCAACATATAACTATCATTACTCCCTGGTGACAAATCGATCAGCAGATAACCAAAAGGGGTCTCAGTTGCATCCATATAAGCGCTTACTAATTTCTTCTGAATACCTAACTGTCTTCCTAGCAACCTAATTTGTTGTGTATCCCTAGGATTTTTAAATAAAATAAAGTAATGAGTATTTAAGGATATATCTCTACAATATTTACCCTGATGAAACAAATTTTGTAAAATCAAGATTACGCTTACATTCCTATGATGTGACTCTCTACCAAAAAAATTAGCGATGAAAATGTTATTTAAGGCTGGAATCTGTAGGTCATCTATAACTACTAGACTATGCTCGGATTTAGGAAACTGGTTTAAATCTTCTTCTGAAGGCAATCCCTGTCTGAATTCTATATTTACATCAGTCTGTTGTTCATAATTCTTCTGCCAGTTGTTATAGAAATAGTAGATTTTTTTGATTTTTTCTGAAAACATCTGATTGATATTTTTTAACAGTTTCATTACAAAGGTAGATTTACCGGATCCTGTTGGACCACAAACAATAGAGGTGAATGGATTTTTAAAGAGAAAAGGATCCATAAATTGCATTGACATGTCAGCTTATCGAGCCAGAGATAATAAGGACTTGGCTGTTTTCAATCAAATGGTATCGCTTGAATGTAGTGCAATATTTCACAGTGATTTGGAAAGTTTGCCAAAAGATTTCTGTGCTGAAAGCACTGTTATCTATGCCAGCTTGCCTCATCTCCTCACTCTTTTATATCTATTTGCAGAGTGGAGTGTCTGCAATCTATTAGTGATAGCAGCCAATAAAAAATGGACTCTTTGTAAGGGTAGTGTGAATTTGTTCCATCTTTTATATTAGTTTCAGATGCAAAACAAAGAAGTTTGAGAGCTTCCTCTAGCAATACCCTCGTAAGCAGAGTAGTTGAGAAATTTTATAAAATGGATGTGAAAATTTTGATTTTCCTTCTTATAGCTTCTGTCTATTTGCGTAAAACCTATGGATATAGCTGTGAGTACAATGAATGCAACTGTGTTGGGGAAATGATCACTTGCATTGATATTGCAGCACCCAGGTTCAAGTTCAGACCCAGTGTTACAAAGCTTTATATGGAAAATGTGCAAATCGTTGATATAAAAAAAATGTTACATAATCTTCCTAATTTGAAATATGTAACATTGGTTAATATTAATTACTTCAAATGCGGGTGGTTGGAGAATTTTGCTACTAATGTAGTAGTCAGAACCAATATGTGTGATTCAGAAAAAGAATCTTTATTCACAAGCATTTCTACATTTGATTCACAAATTGATGCACCTATACCATTTTCCGAAGTTAGTGAGATGGAAACCAGTCAATACAAATCAATGGAGGATGTGACTACAAAATATGATAACACATATCATAAACATACAGAAGGCAAAGTGACAGAGTACATTTCATTGGATTCTGATTCCACCTATCGTCATGATCAGGAAACTACAATTGATATTTCATTGGAAAGACCATCAAGTACCCCTGATTTTGGTTTTCATAATTCAGCATCTAAAGGTTTTAAGTCCAGTGATATTTTAAATGTAATCGATAATGGAGGTAAAGAAATTAAGATTAAAAAAAAAATAATCGCCTTTGTAGTTTCTGTCCTCTTCCTGTTATTGGTACTGATTATGATATCAGTAATTCTGTGTAGAAGAAAATTTCTAGCATGGATAAGAAGAGGTGAAACAGTTGAATCAGATAACAGTGACCAACCTCTTTCCCAGAATATGATGGAGGAGATATCTCTAGAAAATCAAGGGTAAGTTACAAAAAAAAAATTTTTTTTTATTTCTTCAGCTGGTTGAAAGGTTTAACGATCAGTGATTCTTTTTAAATAGTATACGACCAAAAATTCCATTATATGTTCTGTTTTAAAAGAATCCAATAAATTCTTTATCTTCGATTGCAGTACATATTCCAACCAAGATCAAGTAAACAGTCCCAGAATGTTGCTGCTCGAATCAGATATCCTGAAAACTCTAGGTATTTATACTTATTTAAATTTAATGGAATGTGACGTCACATTCCCATGTATTGTGACGTCAGAGAGAGCAGTAACCCGTCATATTGTGACGTTGTTCTCAAATCGATGCTAGGTGGTGTCGTAAATGGGTTCGCATTAGTTTTGGTTTCATATTTGTAGTGTATGTTACTCTTTCCACGTGGATTTTCAGGCGAACAAAAAAATTTAAAAAAATTGGAGAAAAATATGTATAGCTGTTATAAAGAATGTTCTTGTGACTTTTATGAATATATTTCATTCGTTTTGCGTGGATTGTACGAACTCAAGATATGGTACAACGATTCATAAAATATATGGATTACAGGAATTTTTAGACAATATATTTTTTTGTCATAATTCTGAGAGTAAAATAATCACATACCAAGAATGCCATATACCTCGTGTGCTTCTACCAATGGACAAAATTAAAAAAAATTTCCCTTCATTGCATCTACTTAATTGGAGGTGTACAGGGGACTGCTACGTCTATGTAAAGGATATGAATGTTAAATTTCGTGGATGTGTCATTGGTAAGATAAATTCATTTAAATCAATTTTTACCCTCTTTAAAATAGGTATTCGATAATTTATTTATTTTTTTTTTTCTTGGTGGGTTTTATTTTTAATTAATTTCCAGTCAAAATGAAGATTATATAACATGTTATATATTTCAATGAATCCGATCGAATTCTCCAATAAAAAATGATGATTATATAACATGTTATATGTTTCAGTGAATTCAGTGGAGTTGACGAGTCCCAGCTCTAGAGAGAGTGAGGCTGAGCGCACAGGGGAGGAATTGATTCCAGATGAATCTTTTGAATCACAAAGGACAAATCCACTGTACGCTCTATTCATACTACCTGTAGTCATGATAGGAATTGGAATTTGTTTAGGATACATTAGAAAATGTCTTTTCATTAGAGTAAGAAATCTAATGAATATGGTAGACAATTATATGGTTTCTGCTGAGGCTGGAGACTTAGATGAGACCCCTGTGAAGGTATTGGAGAGGCTGGATAATTTAAGTACCTTTGATGAAGATTCTGAACCCGAATTACTTTGGGATGACATTATTGCACATAATGCTCAAGATATTGCAGAGGAAATTTGTCAAAATATGACTTCCAGCAAGAGTGAAAGAAGAGAAAGTAACTCACAAAGTAACCAATCTACTGTGTCCTCAATTATTAATGTCAATTTAGATGATTATTTCAGAGCAATTAATCACCCTACCTTTGACATTGAGTCTAAGGAGAATTCAGTTCAGAGTCAGATTAGGTCTTCTACACCAATCAGAAGAAATGATAATGTTCAGATTCATTCCACAGCCACAGATCATAATGTCCTCATTCAAATCCAGGATAGGTGTTCCACAGCAACAGTTCACATTCAAAATCAGGATAACAGTTCCGAATCAAAAGATGACAATGATCAGATTCAAAATCAGAATACTAGTACCACAGCAAAAGATCATAATGTTGAGAATCAAAATCAAGATACTGGTTCCAAAACATCTGGAAAAGATGACAGTGTCATGGACAAATATAGTGCGACAGTACATGATTACCCCTCATTCAACATATCCTTGTCTGATTCTAGTGAGGATGTTTCTGAGGATGATTTGGTAATCATAATCAAGGATCAAGGAAGTACAACAAGATCAGGGAAACGCTATAAGTGATTTTTTTAAATTTATTTTTATTTATTTTTTTTTTTTTTAAATTTTCTTCATTATATCCTAAAATGACATTAATTAAGCACAAAAAAAATTATTAAACTCATGTTTAAAGAAATGTCAGACATAGTGGATATGTAAGATTTCATAGTTTAATGCCTATTCAAGACAGATTTCCTTTTGCAGATTTGTTCATATATGAGAATGTAATTGGTGAGGTCTTACGTAGTAGCTGAATGACATAGTAGATTTAAAGTTTTTTGTGACATGTATTCATATATATTTTCTTGATGTAACTTATTTCAGCAAGTATGATTATCTTTCAATATATGTATATATATATATATGTGGATTGTCTTTCAATATATATATATATATATATATATATGTCTACTTATACTCCTAACAATTATAAAGTGTAATCAGAGATTGCTTCATCTGAGATATGACTGAGATTAGACTTTTTTTTTCAAATTCCTCACAGAAGTTAATATTCTGTTTTCTGAATGGTTAACGTAATTGAAAGGGTGTAATAACAGATTTTCCTGAATGTATAATGTTAAATACACATAACTTCATAGATAATTAAGAGTAACGCAAAAAAGTAATTATTTAGTGAGATTGATCAGAATGTTTCAGTCATGTTCATACAGATTTCTACATATGATTTCCTGTCTTAATATCCTGTAGAGATGAAAGATGTTACATTTGCGAAAATTGATTAAAAATATGAGATAGCATTATTACTAGTCATTTCCTTTGTATGTCACATTTTTCTCCTATTTCATACTGGTCTCATAAAAATTAGAGGAAATTCATCGCTTTCTATATTCTCATAACATTCAGTGCATTTCAATGGTGAGTCCTCCCTCTCTTTGCTTAGCATGAATGAGGAGCATATAGTACAGAAGAAATGCCCACATTTGGCCATAAAGAGTAGATCTATTTCACTTTTAATTTTACAGCAAGAGCAGTACATATCTGTCATTCTTTTATGATAATACTCCTCCCATTCTTTGGAAAATGACTGATCCAAAGGATTTGGCAAGCGATCCAACATAAAAGCACTTGCAAATGCCATATGCAGGTCGTTTTTGGTCAAATGTTGAAGTAAATCTTGTTCATAATTAGACTTCAGATAGACTCCTTTGGGAATCCAAAGGAATAGAGCAGTGGCATCTATTTTGTTCATATTACAGGCAAATGGTTTGTTGAAGAAGTCGTCTTGTAAAATGGTCCTGCACATTGGACATTTTTTTTTTCGACCATCCAGTTCCCAGTTTCGAATTAATTCAGCTGCACAGTCTGGACAAAGGAAATGGCTGCATGGATTCGAAATAACAATTCTATCTTTTTCCATATCCACTGCACAAACACAACATTTCATTACTTGTAATTCCTGATCCACATATTTGATGAAATCTGGGTATTTCTGACTGTATAAAATAAAAAAAGAGGCAATTTAGAATGAAAAAGTTCATTTACTGTATCCATATTTTTTTTTAAATTTTTTTTTTTTTTTAAATAAGTTATAGTTCATTGAGGAATTTTTATTCTAAATTAAATGATACGAGAAGCTCGCATCGGTTTCAGTGTCTTTTTGCACAGAATACCTTGCGAGAGGACTACCTTCTTTATTGAAACATATTGCGTGACCTAGCAAAATCACACAAACTCTGTGCTTGCATTGAATTCACACGTTCGCTGTGTCTAGATGCACGACTGGATGGCAGTTCCTTTTTAAAAATATTTTTGACTACTATTGCTTTAGGCTCTCATAAAATTTTTTTTTAAATTATTAATGTCTACTGATGCATTAATCTTATTCTTTCTCTGTGGTAGCTTGCATTATATGAAAAAAAAATTAAAAAAAAAAAAAGAATACTTACACAATGTACGCCGGAATCACATCATTCATTAACAACAGAATTATGAAGGCTTCCCTGAAATTCTGTTCATCCAGCATGGCAAACATTTGTACTACAGTGACGGTGGTACTTGTAACCATATTTGGGAAAAAAACGTTATATTTTCTTCCCAAAAAAACATTTAAATTTCCATCCATAGTAAAGCAATATAAAGATAATCACCTTGAAGTTTTTAAAAAAAATTCAGAAAATAGTGACAGCATAAAGTGCCGAGCAGAGCTATGTTCCAATCACATTTATAGATAGAGGAATGAACAGGTTTCCATGATATAGGTAATTTAACATCTGTTTCATGGTAAACAATTCCTTTAATATGAATACGAAGACATTTTGTAATTGATGAAAAAATAAATTTATTCACATATGTTATGATTACATTTACATCTAGATCAGTTTGACTACATGATTTTATAGAGGTATGTCCTCATTCACCTCCCCTCTGCATAAGGTATCTTGAGATGTTCGGCATTCATCACAGGTCTCAGTGTTATGTCCTATTCTGCCTTCATCTAGAATACAAGGTTGACAGGAATATATCTCTGTGTATTCAGAATACATCCCTTGAGCAACCTTAACGAATTCATCCCATTCGTTAAACTTAAATGATATCCCTTCTGGTGTTGGATACCTCTTTCCATTTGCAGTTTTCCAAAATCTAATAGAAACATTTTTATATGGTGTAGCACATGTGACATAAAACCCTGAACCTATGTGGTAACTGGAGTCCACTGTCTCTTTACCTTCTGAAATTTTTCGAATAGCACTGGTAATGAATTCAACAAAGTGTAAAATTACTACCAATTTAGGAATTGAGAGTTTAATGCCTTGATTTTTCACCTCTCCATCTTCCCATTCTTTCAAATAAATGTTCTCAATAACTCCATGGGAACCTCCATATATTACATACTTGGATCCTCCAAGGTGAAATGTTCTTTTGATAACAACTTCAGCACCTTCTTTCGCATCCGAATGAATGGATTTGGAGTCAGTATATTCATTTATAGGAACATTACTCATCAGGAGACTTGAAAGCGAGTCCTCAAAGGTTTCTGTAATCTTTGAACTAGAGTTACTTGCTAAAGACTTCTTGCTCTTGCTTCCACCCAAACCATCACTTTTCCTTTTCTTGGATACATTATTCAATTTCACTACTACAGCTTCAGCCATTATGCAAATTTGAGATGAGATATTCTTCAGAGTAGATTCGAAAATTGAATATTAACTGGAGGCTTATATAGTGTTAGGATGCAATAAAAAAAATGGTTGATGAGGCAGTTAAGAACTGCAATACAAGGGGAAAATTTTAAAACAGATGCATGCTCAGACTTGTCAGAGGGGTCAATAAGAAGAGATGATGAAATAGGTTGTAAAAATTAGCATATTTATCATAAGATGCATGTAGTCCATTTATTACGTTCATATACGGTTTCAATGAAGTCAATAGGTCTAGGTATTGGTTCAGATATCAGAAAATATGGAGTTTTAGTGATTGTAGAGCAAGTTAAGTGATGAGGTGTACATATCTTTGATATATTATGCTTTGGCATATGTTTGGTGAGAAACCTGTGTAATATGTAAGAATTAGATGCTTTAATGAGTTGTAGATCTTGTTTTGATTTTGCAGTATAGATATCCACGTAATCTTCATATGATTTTTTTTGGGGGGGAAAAATATTGTAAGATTTAAGTCAGGCATACATGTGGATTTCAAAATATTGTGAAATAAATTCTAGATCACTGTCTATCCAAATTATAGATCTAATTGTATGTAGAGCCTTTTGGGTAATTTAAACATATTGAACTGTCTAGTTTCATGCACTTAGTGACCAAACTTGAGATAGATTGATAGATAGATTGAATTGAAAGAGGTCATATAAGTTTCAATATATTTTATTAATAACTTCTTTGAGTTACATCAGGTGATAATTGAGGAATGGATTTAACATTAAAACAAATGAACAGTAAGGAGAATGCTTCTGATGCTCCTCCATTGGGATGTCATAGGTCTCCCACTCTGTCAAATTAAGATTACACCAGGGACAGATGACCTTATCTCCTTCTCCGGAATAATAAAATCCAGCCTTCACATATCTCTGAGCAGAAATTGGATGAGATTTAGGCCATGTGGTAAATGTAGAGATTCTATCATCATATCTGAAAAATCCTTCTGCAGGGTGAACTTTGGATTTCGGATCCGATCTAGGTCCTCTGGGATCTGATGATCTGTCAGCTCTTGCATCTGTTCTGTCACGCTTTTCATTTGAAAGATGCAAACCAGTACAATGTACTTGCCTCCTACTACATAGAGCAAAACCTCCAGTAAAGGCTTGGTTTCTCATCCCTTTACTGTCAGTTGCATCACCAGATTCATTGCGATTAGTAGTAGGCAATTTGAAGGAATATGTCGGGGTGGAGGCAGCCTTACAGATATCTGCTCTTGATTCAGATTGATTGGACATTCTTCCTAAGGTTGATGTTTGCAGAATAGTTTCATTCAAAATGATATATGAGGATTAGGTTCGCATTTATATATAATTTTCAAAAATGCTGACATTGTTTAAAACAAAAATGATGAAATGTTTCCATTTATCATCAAACAGAAAATATATACAAAAAAAGAACGACCAAATTTAATGCAGTTATCCCACTAGTTGATTAGATTCCATCCGAAAAGTCAATGAATATTGAGAAAAAGGTCGGATGTGGGGCTATTTGGAGATGTTCGATTCAGGTCCTTTTAAATTTGAAATGGTAGACTGACAGATATTGCTTTGGAGAGGTTCAAGGTCAGCTTACATTATTAGGTTATGTGTAGGGTTTGATGGTGCAATACTTGAGGGTGCTGACGACAGATAGGTTATGTCAGCGATTTTCAGATCAGATCTACAATATGGTAGGAAAATTGATTTAGATTATTTCTGATCAATAGTGATCTAGATCATTTTCCGATCACTTCAGATCAATTTTTATTACAAATGTCGATCGATTGCCGCACCTTATACTACTCGAGATAGAGCGATTTCGTCGAAATTTTCGACCCACATGGTATATAAGGAATGCAATCTTTGCAATTTTCAAAAAATTTTCCCCTCCCCAAAAATGGCGGCCATTTTGAATTTTAGAATTTTTGCCAAAAATGGCAAAACACAAATTTGCTTCTATCTCCTTAACCGTGCGAGATAGAGCGATTTCGGCAAAATTTTCGACCCACAGGGTATCTGACAATTCTACTCTTGCCAATTTTGAAAAAGTTTTCCCCTCCCCAAAAATGGCGGCCATTTTGAATTTTAGAATTTTTGCCAAAAATGGCAAAACACAAATTTGCTTCTATCTCCTTAACTGTGTGAGATAGAGCGATTTCGTCGAAATTTTCAACCCACAGGGTGTCTAAGGAGTGTACTCTTTGCAATTTTCCAAAAATTTTCCCCTCCCCAAAAATGGCAGCCATTTTGAATTTTCGAATTTTTCCAAAAATGGCAAAACACAAATTTGCTTCTATCTCCTTAACCGTGCGAGATAGAGCGATTTCATCGAAATTTTCGACTCACAAGGGTATCTAAGGAATGTAATATTTGCAATTTTCCAAAAATTTCCCCCTCCCCAAAAATGGCGGCCATTTTGAATTTTCGAATTTTTGCCAAAAATGGCAAAACACAAATTTGCTTCTATCTCCTTAACCATGCGAGATAGAGCGATTTCGTCGAAATTTTCGACCCACAGGGTATCTAAGGAATGTAATATTTGCAATTTTCCAAAAATTTTCCCCTCCCCAAAAATGGCGGCCATTTTGAATTTTCGAATTTTTGCCAAAAATGGCAAAACACAAATTTGCTTCTATCTCCTTAACCGTGTGAGATAGAGCGATTTCGTCGAAATTTTCGACCCACAGGGTATCTAAGGAATGCAATCTTTGCAATTTTCCAAAAATTTTCGCAATTTTCCAAAAATTTTCCCCTCCCCAAAAATGGCGGCCATTTTGAATTTTCGAATTTTTGCCAAAAATGGCAAAACACAAATTTGCTTCTATCTCCTTAACCGTGCGAGATAGAGCGATTTCGTCGAAATTTTCGACCCATAGGGTATCTAAGGAATGTAATCTTTGCAATTTTCCAAAAATTTTCCCCTCCCCAAAAATGGCGGCAATTTTGAATTTTCGAATTTTTGCCAAAAATGGCAAAACACAAATTTCCTTCTATCTCCTTAACCGTGCGAGATAGAGCGATTTCATCGAAATTTTTGACCCACAGGGTATCTAAGGAATGCAATCTATGCAATTTTCCAAAAATTTTCTCCTCCCCAAAAATGGTGGCCATTTTGAATTTTCGAATTTTTGCCCAAAATGGAAAAACACAAACTGGCCTTAACCGTGCAAAATAGAGTTATTTCGTTGAAATTTTCGACCCATAGGGTATCTAAGAAATGTACTTTTGGCAATTTTCAAAAAAATTTCCTTTTCCCAAAAATGGCGGCCATTTTGAATTTTCAAATTTTTGCCAAAAATAGAAAAACAGGAATTTGCTTCTATCTTCTTAACCGTGCAAGATAAAGTGATTTCGTCAAAATTTTCAACCCAACCAATGCAAAAAGGCATGAAGCTGAAATCATTTACATCTACACTAATAAATATTTAAGCATCATTCATATATTTTACAAATGAAACAGGGTCTTGTAAGACTACTGTACAATTTGGGCAAGGTTCATGGGGTGGACATTACACATGATAATGTGTGTTCTTCTATGCTATCCTGTTTCTATTCGCATCTACTATCAACAGGGCATCCTATTTCTAGTTTTATTTTAGTCAAATCATATTTTCCTTTTTTTTTTGGTAAATTAAAAAAAAGTCCTCCGGTTGATTGTTGATGGGCCTCTTATACAGGTTAAAATACTACTTAAAGCCTTGGTGTATGGCACATGCAAAAATAATATAAAAGAACATATTAATATATTGCCATATGAGATTTCGGTTCTATCAGTCACATAGTATGACAGCTAGTCAAGTCTTTTTTAGGATATTTCATTATTATTTCTAACAATTTTGGTTAATTTTACAGAATGTATTGCATGTAGTTAATATACAAATTCAAAGGTCTAATTGAAATACTTTTAAGTTATCACGTGCCGAAGGAAATAGCTGTGACGGTGGTGTGATTGAGATTAATCCTAAGTATCCCCTACCTTGTCCAGGTATAGAAATTCATATAGCAACCTTTGTGTTTGAAAGATATTTCTAATATCTTGACCATGTGAAATTCTTTTCATGGAGGAGCATATGATAATGAAAATCGTATAATTTTATCAGATGTTTCTAGAACTTGTAACCTTTCGTCCAAATGCCAGGCTGATGCAAAATCTTTTTTTAACAAGGTTAATCCCCAAATTAAGGGGGTGTATAATCATTGGACAAACTAAGCCAAACAAACACCCAGTAAAGAAAGAAGAGTTTTCTGGGAAATATTTTATTATCTGAGAAATCGCTCTATGTGAATTCCAAAGAATTAGCAACAAGGTAGATTAAATTTAGAAGATTAGTTTATGTATGATTTTGGTCTGTACAAAACATTTCACAGAATTTTACAAATTTCATGGCAGATTAACTGAAAATGTTCCCTTTTCACAAATCATAAAGAAATTTAAAGATCAAATGGTAGCATACAAAATGGTACATTCATAGCTACTATTCCTGATATGACTTAATATGACGTCCCACACTCTATTGCAAACTCATTAAAGTTTTACCCGCTTGATTTTCTAGAGTTTCTGCCAGAAACAGCACCTTGAACCAAATATAATCAATGTAAAATGTTATTCCTCCCCTGCTATATTACATTATGAGGTTTCTACTGGGGACTATGGTAAAATCGATTGTATGATGTATGAAACCATCAGTATAACTTATACTTTTACTTGGACAGATTTTCATTAAAATATTTTTTATGTTTTTGAAGTCAGAAACCCATTCTGTTCTCTTCTGTTCTCTCCTCACAAGTCAGAAAACCATTGTACACTCCTCTCTGCAATGGAATGCTCTGCCTTATTTAGGCAAATTTGACGGCCAGGCCAGATTTGGTATTTACTTCCTGGTCGCAACTTGCGGACACAACAATACCAACCAAACTTTACAATCTGTTCCTTTGAACATAAATACAGCACATACACCGTACAATGTGGCTATGGCTGCTCGACAGTTACGGCCAATCTTGGGCTCATATGAAGATGGATACATTTTCCGAAGAACCGAACCCATATGGTTGGCCAATATCTAGTGACCTCATTTCCAGATCTTCTTAAATTCACACTCATATTAATAGAACATAAATCTATCAGGCTTCTGCTTCTGTCTTCTTCACTTCTCCTCAGTAACTGTTTATCTGACAGCTGTTTATCTACTTTCATATCCCTGTTTCAGTGTTTGGCAGTTGACCTCTTTAACCCTGTAACATTATTAGAGAATTTATCTCCCTGTTGAGGCAACTTGAGAACATTTTTAACATATGAGTCATTGTTTTTCTTCAATTTAACTGTCATCTCTGGAACAATTTCACTGGTGTAAGGCTTTAGTCTATCAAAATGCAGTATTTTTGATTTACTTTGAAGTGATGTTTTTATTTCAAACAATATATCACTAAGCCTTTTTACAATTACATATGGACCCTTCCAAATTTTGACTTTAATGTTGGACTTTGTCCTACAGTTCTTGTATTATCGCGGTAGTAAACTAAGTCACCTACTTTGTATGTCTTTAAACTAATCCTTGGATCACAGTCTTTCTTTGGAGAATTTATTTTAAGAGATTCTCTGACAAGCTGGAAAATGGCATTAAGTTTCTCTATTATTTCTAAAACATATTGGCTTTCCTCTGTGCATCCTTTTGACCTCTGAGTAGCACCAAGCACCAACTCAATAGGAAGATTGACCTCTCTCCCAAGCATGAGTAAATTTGAGGTATATCCAGTCTTTTCGTGGACACAACTTCGATATGTCACAGTAGGCATGGGCAAATGCTTGTCCCAGTCTGTTTGATTTTGGTTTGTGTATACAGCAATCATGTCTATCGTGGTTCTGTTGAACCTTTCAATCATACCATTGGACTGTGGATGATAGGATGACGATCGTGTTTTATTGACTTCCAAAAGCTAACAAACTTCTTTAAAAAGTTGGGACTCATAATTGCGACCTTGATCTGAATGTAGGTCAAATGGGGTGTCGAATCTGGAGAAGTACTCATGGACAAGTTTTTGGGCCACTCAGGAATAGCATAAGCTTCAATCCACCTTGTGAAATAGTCACCCACTAGCAGTACATATCTGTTACTGGACTCAGATTGGGTAAATGGGCCAAGAATGTCAGTGACAACTCTATCCATGGGGGCATCAACTTGATAATTTTGTGTCTGGGACTTATTCACTCTTCTGTTGGACTTTCTTGCTCCATGCACAGTACAATTACAAATCCAAAGTTTAACATCATCCTTCAGTCTGTACCAGTAAAACTTCTGCTTTATTTTATTAGTGGTCTTTTTCACACCCAAGTGCCCTGCAATCAAATTGCAGTGCAAAGAGTTCCGTACTGTTACTTGCAGTGATTTGGGCACCACTAGTTGGAGACATGGGAGAGTCTTCTTTTTCACATCGTGCCACTGTCTATACAAGACACCATTATCCAGTACAAGCTGATCCCATTGTAGCCACAGATTCCTAACTGTGGAACTTTTAACTGCCATTTGATCCCTGGTGGGTTTTCCATCCTCTAACTCTAGCCATGTGAATAAGTGGTCTAAATCTGGATCATCCAGTTGTAATTTTCTCAAGTCAGTTTTAGTATACTGACTTAACTATGTGTCCTCCAGTAATGGTAACTGTGCCCCAGTTCCAGGTAAATCTTTACACTGGTCACTATTACTATATTATTTAGTTTAATCACTTTCACCAGTCATCCTTTCATTTGACCTGGCTGCTTGAGTAGTCTTGGCTCTGTATAACCTCTGCCATCTTGATTCTCTGCCAGGCTTGTTCTGTACCTGGTGCTTTTTACCCATAAAACAACCAGTGCAGGCTTTAAACCACACTGCTAAAAGTGACAGACACAAGCCAATGAACAGGAGAAATTTACAGGTTAAAAGGCATCCGAATCTACTTCCTGAAATGATGACCACTGTTCATGTTTCCTCTGACACACATCACATCCTCCGCATTGGAGATCACACAAAACTGTCTTTCCATCATAACATATACACTCTGTCAGGTCACAGGGAACCCTAGACAGACCGTCTGCATTTGAATGTTTCTTGCCACTGCAGTGCACTATTTTAAATCTGTACTGGCACAAAACTTCCAACCATCTTGCCATTTGGTCCCTTGGATCCTTAAATGACATCACCCACCTCAAGGCACTATGGTCAGTTCTAATAATAAAATCTCTACCAAGCAAATAATGTCTAAAGTACTGTACAAAATATACAACAGCAAGGAGCTCTTTTCTTGTCACACAGTATTGCCTATGGGTCTTGGTCAGATTTTTACTGGCATGTGCAATTGGTCTTTCCTCTTCCTTTCCAGTTTTCTTGCAATACTGCATCTGGGATAGAGTTCCACCTATTCCAGGACCGGAAGCATCAGTGTCCAATATCAAAAGACCAGAATCTTTTGGATAAGCCATTCCCACTTGTCAGAACATCTTTCAACTTTTGAAATGCAGTCATGCACTCATGTGTCTACTCAAACACTACATCGGCCTCCAGTAAATGTGTGAGCAGCCTTGTTGAGAATCCACAGACAAAACATCTATAATAAGAACAAAAACCAACAAAAACACGAATATCATGCACATTTTTTGGAACAGGCTAGTTTACTATAGCTTCGATCTTTGCAGGGTCAGGCTTTATGCCATCTTCTGATACCACATGCCCTAAAACTACAACTCTTGTTGGAGTAAATGACACTTGCTTCGCTTCAATTTCAGGCCTGCTTCCGTAAGTCGTCCAAGAACTTCATTCAAATTTTCAAGGTGGCTGTCAAATGAATCATTAAACAGGATTATGTCATCCAAAAATATAACAACAGACTTCCACTCTAGACCACAAAAAATAATTTCCATACACCTTTGAAAAGTTAATGGAGCATTTGTTAAGCCAAAAGGCATTACTAGATATTCATATAGCCTATGTCTGGAGGTGAAAGCAGTTTTTGGCCGGTCCTGTTCGTTCATCTTAATTTGCCAATACCCTGATTGGAGATCTAAACTGGACATGTATTTTTGCACCATTTAGACAGTCTAGACAGGAAGAAGTCTCAGGAATTGGATATGCACATATCTGGGTACACTCATTAAGCCTGCGGTAGTCCACACATGGTCTTATGGAACCATCTTTCTTTCTTACATAAACAATGGGTGAAGTCCATGGGGAGGAAGATTCTTGAATAACACCGGCCTGAAGTTGTTCTCGCAATATTTTCTCTTCTTCTCCCTCAAAGGCCTTTGGAGTCCTTCTTGGATGCTGTTTGATGGGCTTTGATATGTCAGTGTCTATTCTCTGGGATTCTCTCAAACAGTTTCTGTGATATGATGGTCACTTCTGCTCCAGTGTCAAGAAGAATTTAGTCTTTACTTCAGAAATACACATGGGTAGATACACAGATATACCTCCTAACACTGACTGTCTACTTATTCTAATTATGTATAGGTTAGACTGGACTGAAATCGGGCCAATGGATCCAGTCCTACCTAGTTTTCTGACTTTTCTACATTTTGCTTCAGTGGACATTCTCGAGCATAATGTCCTTTCTTGTGACAGCTCTAGCATTCAACATCTGCTCTATTTCTTGCCCAGACTTCTTTCTCATGCCTTTCAAGATGGATTCAATCTTACCAAGCTTCTCCTCAAACACAGTTGTTAGCTGATCTCCAAATCTGGCCATCTCCTGGTGGGTTACAAACTTTGGAGTGTTGTCTTCTACTGCAACTGCTGCATGGTGGCCTTCCCAGGTCATCTCTCAGACTACTCTAAGTTTCCCAAGCAGTATGGGCCTCTTGTAGAGTTTGGGGGTCTTTCATTCCCACTGCAACAGCTGTGTTTTGGTCTGGTAGACCTTTGAGAAAGTGTCCCACCCCAATGGTCACCCTGGTTTGATCGTCAGCTTTTGGGTAGCTCTTCAGTACTAGCCATGTTATATCAGCCAAGAATTCTGACACCTCTTCTCGTGGTTGAAGTTTTCTTGCCTCTAATTGAGCCAGATAAGATGTCACAGGACTCCTGTCCTTCAATCAAGCCTCCAGTGCAGCCACTAAGACATCAAATGACTGGAGTGCATCATTTGGGAGATAACTGAATGCATACTCAGAAGCTTCATCACAGAGGCTATGTGTTAGCTGAAAGAACTTTTCCTCTTGGCTCAAGGTGAAATAAAAGGCTTTATGAAGCCATCCCATGATGACTTCCCATTGAACAACATTTGACGTGGTAATGGGACTTCACCTGAAACCTGAGATGGCACCCCACGAGATGATCTCTGAAAGACACTATGAGATGAGTTCCTTGGCACTTGCTGGACATGTGGTGTTCCATGCATCATTGGAGACACAGGAGGGGAGATGCCTTGCAGATGTATCTGGTTTCCGCATATAAAATGACTGGCCCTGTGCCATAATTGTGGCCCGTCTGGCTGCTTCTGCTTCCCTGGAATTCTCCAGTAGTTCATCTGACAGTCTGGCATTGTCGCAAGTACACCTCTCCAGGTGCTCTTAGTTCTGAAAGGAGTTTCGCCGCAACTCCATTACTTTCTCTCTTTCATCTTCTGCTGTTGCTTCATATTCTCTTGCTCTTTCAAGGATCCGTTCACTATCCTCTTCGGCAGTCAGCACCCTTTCCTGAGCCTCTTGGGCAACTGCCCGGGCCTCTTCAAGCTGAAGTTGTAGAGTCTTTAGCTGTTCTCTGCTACTAGTTTCATCTTCTGAAGTTTCTGTTCTGCTTGACTTGGTTGTATCTTTCTAAGGTGGCATATTTTTACAAACAGAGTTCTGTTCCACCTTTATTCTTAAGACAGTTTACAAACAACACAAGAGGGTGTTGTTTTCTCCATTAATGTGTGCAAGTCCAAATCCCGCTTCTGACACCATTTGTTTGGGGATTTTCTTCGAGTGAAAAGTTTCTTCTTTTGCGCCTTAGAACATGAAAACACAGTTTCAAAAGAAAGACTAAAAGTTTCTAACTATCTTTTAATTATACTTCTTTACACATGTTTATGTACAAATATTTACAAGATCTTCTCACAACACTATATTTCTCAAGTCAGAAACCCATTCTGTTCTATTCTGTTCTCTCCTCACAAGTCAGAAACCGATTGTACATTCCTCTCTGCAGTGGAATGCTCTGCCTTATATAGGCAAATTTGACGGCCAGGCCGCATTTGGTATTTACGGCCTGGCTGCCACTTGCGGACACAACAATACCAACCAAACTTTACAACCTGTTGATTTGAACATAAATACAGCACACACACCATACAATGCGGCTATGGCTGCTCTACGGTTGCGGCCAATCAACAGTTATGGCCAATCTACGGTTGCAGCCAATCTACAGTTACGGCCAATATATGGTTACGGCCAGTCTACGGTTGCGGCCAATCTATTTTGTTGCTACGGCCTCTCTGCCCATTACAGTTACAAAAATTACAGTGCCCAAAATTCACAACTATATCATCTCTGCTGCTTTGTACAGGACTTTCCTTCATATTGAAAGTAGAATAGAAATACCGAAACAAAATTATAACAATTATTTCAAGTAGCAGTTGGTGAAAAGGTAAGAAAAAATGAAAATGTAAAAATTGTAAATTTTATTCTGTTAGAGTTGGTTTCTGCAGTAGAAAAATACACACTTTGGCCTTAAATATTAATATCAAAACTGAATTGTTTTCTGTAATCTGGAATTATAAGTGTTTTTAAAATGTCGAGAGCAAAGTAAAGGCCAGAGATGAATCATTTAAATATTTTTAGTAGAATTTGGTGTGACTGTAAAATTCTGGAAATACTATTGTCAACTCCCCCCAATATTGTACATACATAGAATTCTGAACAGGTCTACAATACTGTTTTAGGGTTTGAATTTCGGTGATTGAACTCTTGCTGTTTCTCTAGTTCTCTCCGTTGAATATATACAATGCAAGGCGCCTTTCATAAGAGCAATCCATATATTGACAGACCCATTTACTCAGAACCTCTGTTGGTATATCATTATTAATGCCCTGACTGAGGGAAGGGATCAAAGTGAAAATTACAGCTTTATCCTCGCCCGATTTCACTGAGTGGTTAAACTGTACTGTGATTATCCGTACACTACATTTAACTTATTACAGTCCCAATACAAGGCTTACATTTGCTAAAATCACACCACTGGTGGACAGGGTATTATGTGTATGAGAGGATAAGGTGTTCTGTTTTGTTTATGAATAGTACTGTAAAACTCCTTAAAATACAGACAAGTTTAATATTGCCCAACACTTTAAGACTGTGAAAAAATAATGTCAGTTATTGGTAGTTACATGCATACGGATTTTTATGTAAAATCCTTCTCTAAAAATAATAAACTGACTTTTAAACCATTTTTAGTAATACTCATTATAACAGAAAGAAATCGTTGGGGTATGGTAATATATGTATTGGTGGATTGTGTCACAGCTAAACACTTATTGAATTCTTTGATTGAGTCCACAGCAATAATAACGTAATCTGATGTTATCATGTTATGAGGTGGGATTTGCCAAAGATTTGTTGCCCAAGCCCTTGCAAATTCCTCCAGATAATCAGGTAGTCTAAGAAATTACCAATTGATCCACCTTTTATCATGTGGCATTTAGCAAGAATAAAAACACTGTCTTAATAGATATTTCACTGTTGATAGACACAAAAGAATGTTTATATGAATCCTAAAAACTTGTGGTGTATATAGTGATTTGTGTAGTGTTTGATGAATGGGCCCTTCTATCCTGATTTCTGTGGATAATTCACAGTGAAAGATAGCATTGAGAAGAAGTGAATTTATTTAATGTAGTTCAAATTCAAAGTGGTTAAAGCTGGATACAATTCTTTATTTATTTTATCACAATAAAATAAAATAAGTTATATAAATTGATAGATATGATACTTTTCCAAGAGATTACAGAAAATATGTGTTTTTAATGTTTTAATGTTGCAATAAAATGCAAATAAAAAGTGATTGTTTCAAAAAATAAACAGTTAAAAATGGATAGATACTATTGGATTTTCAGTATGGATACTCTCAATATATAGAGAACCGAGTAATTATATTTAAAGAAATGGAATATAACTAGATCTAATCTAAACAATGTTGTGATTGCTATAAAGGAAAATTTATTATAATAATAGCCAAGTGATAACAGTTAAAATGGAAGCCCGGTATCTTCAAACCGAAGGAGTTCTTCGACAGTTCCATGAAAACTTTGAAAAGTCAAGAGCAGAAATGATTCAACGTTTCCTACAGGATCAGGATAATCTGAACAGAAAGTTTGCAGAGTATGATTTCAGTGTTGATGACATTGAGAAGGATAGTTTGATGAGTGATCAACGCCAAGGGGCTGGCATAACAGCTGAAGATCTTCAGATCAACTTCAGACAAAATAGGAGGAAGGATTATGATGAGGATTCTGTCAGAAGTCTGCAGACTGAGTGTTCATTTACAGACAGTTCAGAGGAAGAGGCAAGCCCTAAGTCAGTAAAAGGCAGAGAAAGAAGTGCCATTGAAAATAACAGGCCAGTTAGCTCAACGAGAGGCAAAGAGACAGTGTGCCAAAAGTTGAGTTTATCCACTCCGAGGTTTGAGAAACCTGAAAGAAGAGCAGAGATGCCATCCCCAAAGGTATCAACTTCCAGAACAAAACAGGTTACACCACAAGAAACCAGTCCATTTGGCAGGTCTAAGAGTTTAAGAGTTCCTGGATCGTCAACTTCATCTAGATCTATAACAAAGAACATAGAACAGCCTCCTAACTCACCAGAAATAGTGAGGAAACAGGAAGCTGTGAGTGCTGCCAAGCCTCCTCTGAATAGTATTCGCACAGGTAGAAAAGCCCCTGAAAAGTCAGACAGGCCAAAGAAACTGCTAACTAAAAGACATGAAAGACCCAGTACAGCTATGGGTCTTTGCTCTCCTGGCCATATGTCACTAGCCCCAGATGTGGAGTATCAGGGATTCGATAGAGTACCAGATGGTTCAAATCATTGGGACAATGAGTCTGTGACTACTTCGGTACGCACAGGAGTGTCTGTTCGCTCTGCACCATTGCCTGTTAGACAGAAAGTTTTGTCCTGGGAATCAGACCAGCTAAAGGATAACTATCATGCTTTTGTGTCACGGAAAAATTCTAAGGTGCCCCCATTACCGTCAAATCTATCCCAAGGAAATGACTCGAGCAACCCTTCTTATATACAAACGTATGACACAACGGTGGATAATAATATATCTAGGGTTTCAGCTGACAATAATATTGGAGAAAGGGTTAGATTCAGAAGTGTTACCCCTTCTTATAGCCACACATATGAAACTTCAATTGAAAAGCAAAGGAGCACACCTGATAAAAACAAAGGAGTGTCAAGAAGCAAAAGTATTAGCGTCAAACCTTTCACGAAAAGTCAGTCAGATTATTTCACCTCCTCCAAACTTGGGGATGTGGATTCTAAATGTATAAATATTTGGGAGCAAGAAACTAATGAACAAAGTAGCAGTAAAACTTACAATTCTAAGTCTTCTAATGATTCTCAAGGTCAGTTGAGAAGATGTAAAGGTCATGGTAATTTAAGTAGGTCAGACCAAACACGAAGAGCCCAACTGGCAGTGCTGAAATTACCTCCAGTGTCAAAGAAACAGGCCCCTGATATTCCGAAACGCTCTGGCACTAGTTTAGCCTACTATGGAGGAAAGGAAACAACAATGTAAGTGACTCCCTGCCATATTTTCCTATTTTTAGTATGATATTGAATGGTATGGTCTTTCATGTAAGAAGTCATCAATAGATGCATATCCATTGGAAAGTTGATGTACTCATGTGCATTTATTGAAATATAAACTGAAATTAACAACCAACAGGTAATTTGATGAGCTTATGTGTCTACATAAGATTCAGTTCTGCTTAATATTCAAATTAACAACCAACAGGTAATTTGATGAGCTTATGTGTCAACATAAGATTCAGTTCTGCTTAATATTGAGGTTTAAGTAAATAGGAGAGTAATGGAAATATTCCACGCACATAGGCATAGAATTGGTTGGTACCAAATTAAGGGTGAATCAGTAGCAAAATACACTGGAGTGGCAGCCATTGCCCCAGGTATCGTTGTTAATGATATATATTACTGGGATGTCATTAATATAGTTAGGTTGTTGGTTTTTTGAGGTAAGAAGTTACATGAAGGTGTGTGGTAAATGTTAATAAATGTTTACATGTTGTGAACAGTGCACAGACAGAAATAGAAAATGTAGCTGTCATTGTTATTCCAATGGTTTAAAGATATGAAATGGATGTCTTTTGGAGAAAACCAACAGTGTCATATCACAACTAACCCCCCCACCCCACCCCCACCCCCACACACACAAAAAGAAGAAAAGAAAAATTTAGATGGAATTATGAAAAATTATGAAATTGAGGAGGTGTCAATAGCAGCTTTAAACCCAATTACACATACTTAAAAATACACAATAGTTACTTATCTGTGTTAAGTCTAGTGATTTTGTGATGGATTAAAGAACACACCAAAGCTCACAGTGGTTGATGTACTGTATGTGCTATGAAACTATTGGGTGTTTAATACTCGTGGATATCAAATTTATATTCGAAATTGGTCAGTGATTTGTGAAAAATATTTAACAGTTGTACACAATACACTCACTATCCTTCTTTAAGTAACTTCATCCATGGCACACTTATATTAGTTTTATTTAAATGTCTATATATACAAAGATAAATAGAAAAAAATTGAAACTGAGTTTATTTACAAATAGGGGGAAAGAGAGTTTTAGATACCCAGAATTCACATCCCTTTTGAATCTGCCTTTCGTCCATCCTACCTGAGATTTTGTTTGAGATTAATTAAAAACAGAAGGAGATTTTGGCATTGGTCCCATCTTCTATGGGAGGCTTATTTGTTGCTTTGATAAATTTTCATTCCTGAGTATGTATGTTGAGCTGAGTACATGGCAGTTCCTAAGTGGCTTTAATACTTATGTTAGGTAAAGGTTAGGTATGTATATGAAGGGTCAGACATTCAGTAATTTACTATTTGATAGGGATGTTCCATTGACTGACCTTATTTTCAACTGGTCATGTGACCACCCCTTTTGTCAATATTTGGCGGGGAAATCAAATTTCCATGACAGACCACGAGGTGACAATATCGCACTTATTACCAGTCTTTCAGTCAAGCATCCTAAACTCACGACTTGATGATCCACAATGGGGACTGATCACATTCATTCAAGGGTGACTAGACATATTGATGAAATGACAGGCCATATGGTTCATAATGTAGTCCATGCAGGACACACAATTTCATTTTTGTAGCTCTCTTCTCGTCCCCTCAAAACAGAAATGGTAAAAATCCACATCTTTTCTTTTATTCTGGCCTTTCTGTTTGTTGTGAATCATAATAACTAAATCGGTGAGATTTTTAATATTTACATTCTAACTTATTTGGCAAGAAAACTAAATAAGAAAACTCCCTGAATTGCATTTTCAAAAATATATATTTTTTGTATATGTCTAATTAGGGACTTGTTGCCTCTAATATCTATAAATTTGTATGAATAATTATTAAAATAAATCACTTTATAAAGAAGTAATGCAAAAAGGCTGTTACACATACAAATGCACCAGTGAATATTGAAGCTTTAATTTTTAACTTGCGATTTTAATTTATGTGGATTTTAATCCAACAAAAATGGCCAAAGGTCTGTAAATGTTTCTTTCTTATTATGTATGTAATAATGTAACATATTTACAGACAAGGTAGTATCAGAAATATATGTAAACAACATATTTGTAGACAAGATAGTTTCAGAAAAATTTCAGAAAAGCGGTACTAATTGTCGAATTTGTAACAGTAAGGTGGACCAGGGCTACAAGAAATATATCAATGTCTGCATGTCCTGTGGTTAGAACAAATACGGTGTGTGCTAAATAATAAAATACAATTCACAACAATAGATTAATTCCCAAAGAATACGACCAGGACAAAAAGACTGGCAGCAAGCTGCCTCATGAACAATACGGTATGTCATTTCACCAATATGTGACAGATGACACACTTTTGATATCTCTGTGATCCTGAAACTAAGGATGGAAGCAGCCTGTACACCGATCCCCCACGCCTCAAAATTGATGGAGACTGGCTGCAAAGGGGTGGTTGTACAGCCAGTCCCAAATCTACTAATGGAACACCCGTAGTCAGATTCGTTAAAACATTTGCTAAACTTGTCACCATTTGCCATAATGTAACCCATGTAATACTTTTCAGAAGATACCTTAGTTTTATTTATTTCGTGTTTAATGTCAGGCCTAGTATCTTTTGTATCTTTGTATCAGAAGATACCTAGGTTTTATTTATTTCGTGTTTAATGTCAGGCCTAGTATCTTTGTATCAGTTGTATTGCGACAGGTAGCTGGAAGGGTAGATGAAACCAGTACATACAGTTAGTTAAGGTTCTATACTGTAAACCACCAACCAACAGCAAGCAACTACCGGCTTTTCCACTTGAAATCAGGCTGGCACCAGAGGTGGGAGGCGAGTGTGTTACCACTGTGCAAACCATGATCCCTTGTGTGTTTAACTCTTTCCTGAGTTGGGGTTTTACGTCGCTTTCAACACTGTACAGGTCATATCACGACGGGTAGTTGGAAGGGCAGAGGAAACCAGTACATACAGTTCGCTAGGGTTGTGTACTGTAAACTGCCGACCAACGGCAAGCAACTACCATCTTTCCCACTTAAGGCCATCACGGGGATCGAACCCCGGCCTCAGAGGTGGGAGGCGAGAGTGTTACCACTCTGCCACCGTGGCCCCTAACTCTTTCCTGAGAAACATTGGTCAACTTTATGGTTACAAGCATTTTATACCTGTAAATTTGTAACAATGAATTTCAGAGGAGGAGTTAAAGACTGATGTACATTTTCTGGGGAAGAATTTTTAAGCATTTTATATCTGTGATAATATTTGCACTGTTCTGCTTTTGTTTATATATTAATCACTCTGTTCATCTCTGTATATTTTAGGATGAAAATGATGCCTGTGCATATCGGAGAAGAATTTTGATATCTAGATGTGACTGCTTGTTTTTACTGCATTTGTTTCTGAGCTTCTTTGCCCTTTGAAAAAAAGGCACTCTGAGATATAAAGAGGACGTTGTATCTTCACCATGGTTGTAGCCTGTATGAGTGCGTTGTGTTTGGGGCTTCTAATAATTTGAGAAAATGTCTGTTTTTTGACTGGGGACTCACATAAATAGCCTCATTCACAAATATAGGCAATTGAGGAACTAATAAATAAACACCTTGCATAAAAGGGGTGTAGAGTGACAAGTTGTCACTATATGGCAATGTCTTTCTGAAAAAGGACCATTTATTGTGATCAGTATTACTTGTTTATTATATTATCTAGTACACCGTTGTTGCTTTTAGTGGATCTTGTACAGAAAGCACGTGGCATAACATTAAAATATAAAAAGAAAATCCAGATAGTGTATATCTGCAAGAGAACGTTATGAATATTGTTTTCTACATTTGGTGCACATCTAAAGCCTGCGGTTACATATGGAATGTGGGTACTCCCAGAGGGATTAAATGCTATATATGTGGAGATTTTAGCTTGAAGAAAAAAATCACTGGAATTTATTTCATTAGTTGTCAGTGAATTTCACTGTACAAGGTCAAAAGGCAAAACATCTAATATTATTGCATAAGGAAAATGTTCACAGTTGTAGTACTCTACTACATGGGACCAAGTAACGGAATATCTGTGTACGGATGCACATCTGTATACAGTGCAGCCATAGCTTAAAGGTTATTCGTAGAAATTATTTTAGAAAAGAGATTTCTGTTATTTCTTTAATTTCGTAGATTATATTTTGTTAAAATTGATTTTATTTCTTTAGTTAAAATTGTTCTTCCCCCATAATTACCTTTCTTTGCAAAGCCACTTTCTTCAGCAGGTATTAGTTTTAATTCAGTTTACAAATATTTATAATCTTGCAGAGACACAATTCCAAAATCTAGTAATATAACATAATATAGTCACTTGCATAGATTAGTCTATAGTGGTAACCATTCTTGAAATTGATAAAAGATAATCTGCCCATTAATAATGATATTTTATACTGAATGTAACATAACTTAAACATTTACTGCACGTGGTTTTAATTTCATCAAAAACTTCTTAAAGGTGTGAATATGTGATCAACTGTTTAATATCTGGATTTTTATGGCTTTTTGTACTTGCTTCGGTATTAGTTTATGTGTATTATGCTTTGCTAAACTCAGGCTCAAAATGTTTATTATCTTTAAAATGTTTTCTATTGACGCTATATATAGAGATATAATGGGGAATTCATACATAGCACCTGCACTGGCAGTAACATTTTTCAAAAGCAAAAAAGTAGTGCTTGAAGGAGCATCAACCTTTGCCTGCGGATTCAGAAATAGGTGGTGGGGGAAAAATCTTGGGGCAATTTTACTTTACCGGTACCTGATACATAATATTCATAATTACAGGACATTATACAAGGAAATGTGAATTCAAATTAATAAAGTTATAAATGGGGGTAAGCCCCCAACCCCCATGAATAGTATTCTTGTGTAGTACAATAAAGATAAAAGGATGGAACTGTTAAAACCGTTGAATTTTATAATAGCCCAAATCTGTTACCAGTAAAGTAAAAAACTAGCCAGAATCCTTGGAATAATTCTTGAGTCCCAAAGTGGATCCAGATTGCCTATGAAAAGGACCAAGGGAGGGATAGACCCCACTCTCTATGAATAAGACACTGGCGGGATTAATAGTTTTAAAGTAGATATCTCCAAAAAATCCCTTAAAAACCACAGTCTCTATTCGGATCCAGATTGTCTACGAGGAGACCAAGACAAGGGTAGACCCCACCATGTTTCAAGGTATGACGTCATTCCATTGCATAGTTTAACAGGAACACGGATAAACAAACGGAACGAATGGATGCTCATCGAAAGTGAGGGTAACACCTTACATTGACTAAACTAAATATATATTTTTATTACATACATGTATTGGAGAAGAATCAGGTTGCGTTAATTTACAGGAGGAAGTTATATGCTGTAGATTGTTGTGATAAAGTTAAAAATATACTTAAAAACGTGAAAGTAAGCCAGTGGTTTTAACAATGGGTATTGTTATGTAATTCATAATTGTTGCTCTAATTTTTCTTTCTCTAATTGATCAGAAGATCTACTAAATGTATTGCTTTTTTTTCTTTCTTTTTTTTTTTTTTGGGGGGGGGGGGGGGGGGGGGGTCATCTTTACATCTTTACAAAAAGGTGCTTTTTTACATTTTACCTTGTGTCTGAAACATTGAATAAAAGTTTCAATTTAAAGCCACAAAGTTATTGTAAAAAGTTCGACTATTCTGTTGTGAATGTTTTGCTTAAGTTTGATCTTTATTGAAGCATTTTACCTAACTTAATGGTAAAAATATTGACATATAACCTTTAGATAAAAAAAAACCTTTTGAAATGACAAGTGATGGTTGATACATTCCTTTCTTATACAGTTTGTCAAGACTTGGGTCCTTACCTTATCTTTTATCTGACAAAAAATGTTTACTTTCTCAATAAGTGTAACTACTTAATATGAGAACAAAGTAAGAGGTTAGCTTAATTTTTGTGAACATATATAATGCTTAAGTGATCTCCATGCCAGGAGAGATACACGTTGTACTGATTTAATTCAACCTGTCAGGCCTAGATCTTATTTTAGTTTTTACCTGACAGAAAAAAATGGTAACTTTTTCAATCAGTTCTGTAAATATTTAATACATAAAACAATGTGTGGTGTTGGCTTTATTAAAGGAACACTGTGTTTAAGTGATCAAAATTCTAGGATTTTGCCTAGTGCAAAATCTGCAGTTTCATAGCTTTACATATATTCACTTCAGAAGTCTGTAGGTTAGAGAAATGTTTATCATTATGTTGAGTTATACGTAGTGTGTAAACAGTATGGGCATTCGTTTTGTAAGAATTGTTTTACATGATTTGTTGATAGATTTGTATATTTAAACAATAAAAAGAGTGTAGATTTGTACATTTTGTATATTTTTCCCACAAATAGTTTATAAAATCATTGAAACTAGTTTTTAAAACTTACAAAAAAATACATGATCCCTTTGTTATTGAAATAGTACATATAAATGACAACATGGATGACAATTTACCGAATGTTAAATTGACCAACAATGTTGATTCTAATATTTAAGAGGACGGTTCCATTTCTGCGAGTTTGATTTACAATAGGTTTATGATCTGAAGTAATAAAAACAACCATGATCCAGGGTATGGTTTATATTACGTTTAAGATGGGTCCAGGGTCCAGGTTCTCGCATACATAAACCTATCAGGAAGTTCCGTATTTTTCACACAGGATGTGTGAACGATGGCTTAAAGATCATTAAGATGTAAAAGATTCAGTTCCCAATTCCTTAAAATTGACAATCGGGAGCAGGTTCTATGATATCGCAGAAATGGAACAGCCTCCTAAAATATTGTCTTTTGTGTGCTTAAGACATTCTTTCATTTTGAATAGAGTATTTGGAATTCCAAATACGCATTTTAAATTCCAAATATGCATTCGGAATTCAATATACATTTTTGGAATTCCAAATACCCTATTCAGAATTCCAAATATGCTATTTGGAATTCCAAATATGCTATTTGGAATTCTAACTACAATTCCAAATACCGCATTGGTCCCATGAAATGACAGAAAAAGTCATCCTTCCTGTGTTAACCACTAGCAGGACCGGTCTATAGTACTGTACTAGGTGGAGCCTGGAGAGTGGGACATAACGGCATCTTTTTTCATTGTCTAAAGCTATTTAGACGTAAATAAATATTTATACTTATTTACTAAGTCCATAGCATGGTCAGTTGGGAGGACGTCACCTATTCATTAGGTAAGGTATTAACTTATAAAAAATTAATTTATTTATTAAATGCACAATGTTATTTCGTTAATAATCTTACCTAATGGACAATTTGGTAGAATAACTACTGCTTGATAGGCAGGTCAGTTACTAGGTCAGAGGTCAGTTACCAGGTCAGAGACTACAATTGAATTGTAATATTAAGACAAAGGTGGCCTTAAACAGGACTCTAGCTGGTCCCATAGGTCGGCTGCCCATGTGGGCTGAATACCAAATAGGCCAAAAGTACTGTAATGTCATGTTGATGTTCAACTGTGCTGTATTTTTTCATTTCTGCAGAGTTAGAAATTCCAAGTATGTTAAAAACTCACTACTGCGGGTCAGCCATTTTGAAAGTAAGAGAAAATAATCATTTTTTTAGCAATTTGAAATCAGGGCAGAAGAGAGACTTAAATTAGTTACAAAGATAATTGTACAGAAGAGGGCTTAATCACTGGCGAATTTCGCATAGTGTGGTGAATTTCACATGCTGTGGTGCATTTCACATACTGTGGTGAATTTCATTTACTATGGTGCATTTTACATTCTGTGGCGAATTTCACTTAATGTTATAAATGTCACAAACTTTGGCGAATTTCACATACTGTGGTGCATTTCACATACTGTGTAGAATTTCACTTTCTGTGGTGAATTTCTCACTGTGGTGAAAAAATTTCACATACTGTGGCGAATTTGACATACTGTAGTGAATGTCATATACTTTGGTACATTTCACATACTGTGTTGTATTTCATACACTATGGTGCATTTCACATAGTGGTGAATTTCACTTACTGTGGGGAATTTCACATACTCTATTGAATTTCACATACTCTGTTGAATTTCACATACTATGTAGAATTTCACTTACTGTGGTGAACTTCTCACTGTAGTGAATTTCTCATTCTGTGATGAATTCACATACTATGGTGAAGTCAACATAGTGCGGTGCACTTCACATACTGTAGTGCATTCCACATATTGTGGTGCATTTTACTTACTGTGGTGAATTTCACATACTATGGGAAGTTTCTCTTACTGTGGTGAATTTCACATTCTGTGTTGAATTTTACATTTATTACTCATGCTGTTTGTCAGGTTAATATGACTTGATCTGCTTTGAACATCGCTCTTATTAAAGTTTTATCTTGCAATAAATACACAAAATTTAAACAAATTACATTTTACAGCACAAATTAATAATTCAATTTCAATGTAGTTTTGTTAAATTTAGACTTTGGCCATCACAAAACAAATCCACTCTAATTTGAACCATATACCATGTAATTGTTTACAGTGTTTAAAGTGGATCACAAACAAGACGGGTCTCAATGAAACAACAGTTAGTTCATCACAAGTGAAACTGTCACACATTTTGGACAAAAAGTTGAACTATCCGCGAAATAACTATCAATATAACAGTGTACATTACAAGAAAACTAAAGCTTTCTTTTAAAAACTTGAAATAATTTGCCTTGCTAAGATTCGGCAGAATCAGTAGACTGTCCAGTAGAAATATAACTGTTGGAAGTTGTCATAGTTTCAGGATGTTCATGTATCTGTGGTTGTTCCTCTCCACCATGCGTTACTGATTGTGCATTGTTTATCTGACTATGATACATGTCTTTTATTTCTAAATAAGAACGCCTCTTATTCAGAGGAGAGCCTATGGCACTGTCCGATGAGGGTACAAGGTCATTATCCTGTGGTGAAGGTCGCTTGTTCTGTGAGCTTTGCTCATTAATGGGGGTAAGACTTGAACTGTCAGTATCATTTTGCACAGCATGGGTCTCTGATTCTTTTACCTGTGATTCCCCATGAACAAAATCCTTGCTTTTTGCTGAAGGATCAATATTCTGACTATGTAGCGTTTGTAGCACATCTTTGTTGATGGGTATCATTCTTGAACTTCCCTTTTCATGATCTGCCGGGGGTATGTTTTCCATGTCTGCTCTGTTTCTGGATCGGAGTACAGTATTATGTGATATGCCACATTCAGGAGAAGGGGCTGGTGCCACATTCTCAAGTCTGTTAAAATTACTCATTCTCTCTGTGGATCCCCTTGCTTCACAAGGGTAACTGAAAAGGCTATAGTCTCTTCTCCTGTGGGTACTCCGAGGGGTTGCAACTCGAGCCTGAGCGGTATTCCTAGGACTTATGACAGGTGTTGGTGCATGTGGGCGTTCAGGTATGTCTTGTTCCATAGGAGGCAATTGTCGTGTGTGAAATGCACTGGGACCCCTCCCCTCAGGTACGGATGATAGTCTATCAATACCCAACGGACGTAGTCTGGTGTTCTTCACCCTTTTATTCATGTCATTGTCACTCGGAAACACATCAAACGAAGAACTGCTTAATCCTCTAGGACCAAGAAATGTGCCAGGTTTTCTCATGTCCTGTTTCTGATGCTTACTGCTCTTTTTAAAGCAAAGCTCTTTTTCAATGGCCTCATCATCAACCTCAGTGTCACCTACATATTGTAGACTGTGATTAGATGCATTGCTCCTTGGTGAATTACTTCCAATTTCTGGTAAGGGTGCTTTCTTTGTCATAGCCAGGGATTTAGGCTGGGCATTTTGAGGTTGTGTCCCGCCTAGGTTTGCCTGAGATTTGACCAACTGTTTCCATACATCAATATCTTCTGGAGCTGGTCTACCTCCATACTTTACTCCCTGGTTTTGATCCATCCAAAAACCTTCTGACCGTGTCAAGGGATTGCCAAAGTTGGATCCATTTAATCTTGAATATCTACTAGGGTCCATTTTAATAATTGTATCACAAAAACACAAAGTATAAGCACACAGAAAATAGTATCCAGCTTTGAACTTGTTATATGACAAGATATTTGTTCATATCCAGATTGCACTTCCAAAGTCACTCCTATATATATTTGCTGCTACACGGTGTGTGAATTCTTTCTTTTAGAAATTGTAAATAAAGTGACAGTGTTTGTTACGAAAGTCACACAACATACAGTCACAAACACTACTCTATCCAGGGTCACCAAGTCAACAACTTTGTGTTATTAATCTGCAGGGCTTTTCTGAAAGGTTAAAACTCTCCAGTTAGAACATTAGATTTAATCTCATAGTCTCCATTCACTTGTTTGCACAAGATAACAGTCAACATTAAAATGATATCCCCTGGATGTGAACACCGAAAGCTACTTTTACAATAATAACTCAAGTAAATAAACCTATTTACCTGGTGACTTTGGCTATTTTCGACTGAATAACTCTAGAGGAACTAATTAATCATACAGTATAATCAAAATAAGAAACTAGATTCACACACACACAAGCACTTTCTTCCAATTATGCATATAACAGTAAACTAGTCTTATTCTGCTACTCAGAAAATAAACATCTGAATACCAATATAATTACTAGAAATTTGTTTAGTGAGTGTAAAAAATATGAATCAATCTTCTGATAATAAAAATAATTTTATCTTAAATATTAAATGATTCCTATTGAAAGTATTGAAAAAGTTAGCTATTATATCAGTATCAGTACATCTTACAATTACCGCACAATGTCACTGACTCAAGTCATTCTGTGTTCAATTCGTTCTCTTCATTGCAAATTTCCATTCAATAAAATCATAAGCGTAGAAATGTATAGATAGGATCTGTTTTATTTGTAAACCTAGTTGAAGTGAATCTTAATCCCTAATTTTCACTTCTCAAAAAAGCTTTTGATAATTACTGCAATCGGGACTCCTCGTATTTGTTGCCACAATCTTAGATGAACTCAAATTAATGTGGAATTTAACAAAAATATTGGTGAAAACCCCTGCCTTCTAATAATGCATATGTGCCTGATTAGTTTAAGTGTAAGTTAAAGGTTTCATATCACTGTCGATTTACAACTTATTTACATCTTAGGAAAGCATTTTTCCCCATTCAATAACCAAATATCAAGTCAATAAGACTTCTTCCCATAGAATTTGGCACACAATGTAAATATTGAGGAGGGGAGGTGTGTGGAGGGTTTGTTTTGTAAAAGAGGTTGACAGACTGAATACATAACTAGGAGGACACCTTTTATATTTGTATGAGATTATTCTCAATGGTTTGCAACAATTCTCTGTGCATACTCTCCAATAAGGCTTGATGTGTGGCTCCCCGGGGCCTTCTCAGGAGGGACCTATTTTTTCTGACGCGGATGTATACATGTGTACTCAGGTTTTCAGGTTCAGACGAAACTGGAACTAAACTGGTGTAGTGTCAAGACGATTGCTCAGTCAATGTGTTGTTAGCCTTGCGAAAGGCTAGAGTTTCCTTTTAACTGGGCAAGATTTTATATACACAGTAAAGATTAAGCTTGTATGATGTACTCTTACATATACATCCACTGGTTTTTGTTACATCAGCCTGCTGCTAAAATACTCAGGTGAGCTTATATTTCACAATATGTATGAGTGTTTTATGAATACTAAAAGTCTGTGTAAATATTTAAAAAGAATCCATACAGTTCCATGCCTTGGTAACTGTACAAATATCCACATAAGAAAATAGTTTAGAAAAAAACTGATTTTCAATTCTTATCAATATTCAGGCCGAAAAATATTGATGGCGTTTGTGATGCTGGTGATGTCTGTTTCTTGTTGTTGTTGTTTTTTGTCAAAACAATACAAAATGGAGTAATTACATCATTTTTGTGGACAGGATTAGTCCAGTGGAAAGCTTGGGTTTTAGGGCTGTTCTACTAGGCAAATCATTCTCTCCTGATTGTGTTATGATCTTGGAGATCAAAACATTCAGAATGCTGACAAACCATTTGTAAATCAATCGAACCAACAGTTTTTCAATCGAACCTATAACCTCCTGACTGGGTGCGTTCGGGAGTGAATTGAGAACCAATTGGATGGGTCAGAAAGCAATTGCAACTCCTTCAGGAACTACTCACAAGCATTTTATACCCAACTCAAATGTAGATCGGAAAGATATCGGGAACCTATCTGGAAATATTGTATTCCCCTTGAATCGTATTTAAAAAAAATAAAATCAGAGGCTAGGTTTATGATTCAACTGCCATAGTGAAATAGCCCTGTTAGTGGTAGTTATAAAAATATATATCACCAACAGATTTCTGGTGGATTTTTATGCATATTATGTGAAAATGGGAGGTCATAAATGTCATGTGACACAAAGATGGTGAAACAACGAAAACAAATTACACATTTTCTGACATACTTACACTTATCACACTAAATATAATATATTATGAGATTATAAACTAAATCATAAACAGAAAATTTATGTATTAACATATATTGCCAGTATCCTTTTCGTTACAAAAATAATCAATCAAAATCTATCAGCCAAAGCATTACCTTAATAATCAGTTGGGGGTCTTAAATTGCCACAGGGGAACCAATTTATGGCTTTTAACCGTGGATTAAATGCAACACCATATGAGTGTTATGTTTATCCATGTATTTTATTTTTGTCGAACCAAGACTTCTCGCTTGACAGTTCAAAAATAAGCTCTTACTTTTAATCTATAAAATGGTCTGCCTAAGAATTATGCTGGTGTTGTATTGCATGATATCACAACGCCTTGTCACTGAAAATTGTGATCTGTCATTTTTGAATGCCATGTAAGAGAAAGGTATTTAACGAAACACTGAAATTGTCTAAAATAGAGCATGTAGACAAATACCATATCAAACAGGGATTATGTTAGATTTTGTTAACTATACACTATGAAATCACTATTGCCTGAAATGTTATTGTAGGAATCCATTCACACGTGAAAATCTAGGGGACTTCAGGTTTCATTGGTTTTGTTTAGGCTAAACATCACATTGACTAACACATTTTCACCGTGGGTACAATGGGGAATAAAGGGTGAATTGACTTGTTTGAGTTAAACATCACAATGGACACACACATATCAGGATGGGCAGTGGTAAAGATGAAGACTTCAAGACTTTAAGTCATGATAACAAGAACAAATTCAAATTTCAAAATCCAGGAACAAACATAGGATCAGCACCAGTGAGAGACGAGCTGTGGTGGATATACCTTAAGAAAGATTTCAACTTTCACAAAACCCACTCAAGTTCAACTTCAAACTTGTAGAGTAATTCTTCTATAAAGCAAAAAAAAAATGACGTTTTAACTATAGGCTAAATATGTATATTTTAATGCATACTTCATAAAACTTTATAAATGATAAAAAATGTTTCACCACCTTGTATTCTTTCTGGATGGTTATACAAATTCAAATTTGGGGTTTTACGTCCCGTTCAACAGCCAAGGTCATATTGGGACAGGTCCTCAGCATTGCCACTTGTGGGACTCGAACCCACAGAGGTGACAGCCTATGATTAGATGCCAAACTTGCTAACCACTAGGCCACTGAGGACCTTTTCTGGATGGTTATAATTTATCTGGCACTTTACGCCTTTTGTAAAGATAAAGGGTATACAAATTGCTAAAACATTCTCAAGTGTGAAATGTTTACCTGACACATGGTTTCCAAAAGCTTCTTCATGTAAAGGCCCATTGATATTAATCAAAACATTCGGTGGATGGGTTTCATTTACCCAAATATTGTTACTTCTTGGTACATCATCAGAGTGTCAATGTGCTCGATAAATTGATCAGTTATCAACCATGTAGACATAATAAATAGATTCAATACTAAATAAAATCTAAGGTACAAGAGAGGAGAGGTGTCAATATTATAACTAAGTATAAATTTGATGACTTCTATGACCCCCTTTTAAGTGTACACAACTTTGGTATGCGAGTAAATTGGATGTGCTCTTTGATTAGCCAAGAGCATTTGACTGTCTGGAGTAAAGTAGATAAAGCTGATCATTGAATTGGCTACTGATAATATCTTTCTTTAAAATTAATGCTCTGGTAAAAATGACTAAGAGTAACTTTTAAAAAGCAGAAGGCTATAAGTAACATGTAATATACTTACTGAATTCATTAAACTGTGTGACATAGCTCTTTCGTAAATATGAGCAAAATGTATGGTGTAATTATAATGCATTATGTACTAAGAATATGCATTTACATAACATACTGTTTTATAGAATATAAAAATATTGAAGCTTAACTTGTGTATATAACTATCAACAGCAGCTTATTAGGTTTAGTGGATTGTATTTAGTTAAATATACTTTCATTACATGCTTTCTATGAAAACGATTTGTTTCCACTCACGAAACAAATTATTTTGTATCCCGACGCTTAAGTCCATTTAAGCATTGTTTATGAATGGTGCTGACAGATCCGAAATTACAATATTTTTTCCACACATGGCCTAAGAAAAATGCCTGAGAATGGGCGATTTTTGTTTTATTTATGAAGATTTGTTTAAAAATTTAGTCAAAACTGGAGATTTTCAAGATCTTAATAAAAATTCCTCCACTGTGGTACATCAACATTTTAAATTGCTTGGACAGACAATGAATCACATACATGGAAATGAAACTCAATTTATGGATGTTATATGGATCAATGCTGGTCAGTTAAAACAATATAATATGATCTAACAGATACCAGGGCCAGGATAACAGTACACACAATGAACAACCTTGTATGTAACACTCTGTTCTAGATGTCAATTTGCAATCAGTTGTGGCACCATGATCACCAAAACAACTATTTTCTTAATTTAAGCATGATATGTGCCAGTCTTACATTTAAATCAAATTCTTAGAATATTCTAAGAATAAGAGTTTTGCGAAAGACAAATTCGTATTCTTTGAAAATTAGAAATATTCTAAGAAAAACCACAATTCTTAGAAAAATTATGAGAATAGAAAAAAACATTCTTTCTAAAAAAAATTCTAAGAATAAATGTGATTCTAAGAATCTTTGTGAATAAGAAAATTCTTATTCTTAGATTTTTTTCTAAGAAAAAAGACTATTCCAAGAAAAATTTTAGAAATAACACTAATTCTAATTAAGAATAAGAATCATTGTGAATATAGGCCCAGGTTTAAACCCCTTTAACAAGAAAATCAGGAAAGTTTCTCTGACAAATATTTAAGTAGCAATCATTAAGCTATACATCTCCTTAAAGTGGCTGAGTATTGATCAATGTACCAAATGGCATTAACCAACACTTTAGTTAATGTAATATATTCTCATATAAATTATCTATAAGATAAGTCATTTGTCAGATAATGACCTAATGTCAAAAGATGGCAATCAGTTAGAATGACAGTAAAGTATTTAATCAGATCAATACATCCTAAAAGCATTGAAACTTAGTACTGTGTATCTAAGAAAAACTTGAAATAGAATAATAAGGAACTGATTAATGGGATGACAACAATATAAAGTTTATTTTATTGCACTGTCTATTTCTTTTCTTGTTGTTCTTACAATTTAGCTTTTTAGCCAGTGGTAAAGATAAGATTAAATGTTGTGGATTATTGTTAAGGTTTGTCATCCAGTTAACCTTGATGAAACCTTGTCTATGACTGAATTAACTGGACTAACCCAATATTTGGAGTTGTTAGCGTTTGTCATGTCAATTTTATTTGCCAGGATATTGATAATATCTCTGTTTTAATAGAATTAGTGAGCTTTTTACTGTTCTCTGAAAGTGACAGCGTTAACCACAATCATTTTTCTCGTGTAAGATAATACCACTGTGTTGTCAGTTAGTCCACTAATACAATAAGAGGTCAAAATATAGCAAAATATGCTGAAACTCCAACTAGGATCTCTATAAACAAAATAAACGTGTTTTCTTTCTCACATGTCCAGTGCTTGTTCAATTTTATTTACTCCTTTTCCCACGGTATGAGTAAAACTGTCTATCCAAACTATTTACAATTGTTTTCTGGGCTGTTTCATAACATTGGCAGGGATGCCCAGGGAGGGCCAAAATCAGGGCCTGTTCCCCATTTATCTTGAATATAAAACAACCCTATTACACAATAAAAAAATTCAGTTGGCGTGAGACACTAATTATGGCGGTATTAAAACATTGGTCCAAAACTGGTACCATCAAGATTTAGTCGGAAAAAATAATGTACGTTTTAATGGGTAAATATAAATCACTCTCAAACCAAGTATGCATGCCCTATAGAATGCAAAATGTGTCATGCATATTCAGAACAGTAGTTACCTACCAGAGCCCGTTTGGGGAAGGTTCAAACTCGTGCTCATTGTTCTGAAGGACAACGTCTAACCCCTTTCTTGTGTAAGATCTACCTTCATAAATGAACTTCCACAAGATCCCCAAGAACTCTGTGAAGAATGAGTTAGGAGGACTGACACAGGATTGAATTGAAAGCCACATAGTTCAGAAGACCACTAGCCCCAGTTAGCAGTTATAAACATCTAGCCATTGGGGAGACCTACTTCTCAGGATGGACAAGTCAACTATAATTAAGTCTACCCAGAAGCCTGTGAGGCCATCGCATTAGAATACCAGGTTGAGACTGTGGTCAGAGTCACCACTACACCATACAGACAGGCCAAGGAAGCCATCTTTATGAACAGATAGAAGATCCCACATAAGCTTAGTGTCATGGATGGGAAGCACATACCCATAGCACATCCCAGGATTGGATGAAGTGTGTACCCCAATTACAAGGGTTCCCATTCCCCGCACAATGTGGGTGGATGTTGGCTCCGGTGGCTGACGGTCAATTGCCAATATTGCTTATATTTTCTTTGAAAATCCCTAGCTGACCGGGAGTTAATAACACTTAATGGCTGAGCCATAAATATATATATCTTATGCCACAGTCATTGCTAATAACTATGTAAGTTTTTGCAATATTTGTCAGTAAGATGAACTCCTCACCAGTAAATGTGTGTTGACGTATAAAATATCATTTATACTACAATTAAATCGTGTATTTTTATCACCAGCAAAAAATAGGCTAGCCATGGGTCTATTGTGTTTGCAGGAGTTATTATTTCCATTCAGTAACATTGTTGGTTTTCGCCAGTAGCCAAATGTTAGTTACATCATGATGTTTAAATCTTTTGTAGGCCCTGATAAAAAGTAAAATCCTATTTGCACACTTTTCTGATCTGTTTTATTGAAAATAGGTCACCACAAAAATGATTGTTTTTGTCAGTTGTAAACGTCTTTTTATACACAATCCGCTTTCTGTTTGTATATTATGACAGGTAATAACACCACAGGAACTAATAGAAATGATTGACAAATTCTGCATTATATATCAATGATAAAAGCAATAATAATCATTGTTACTGAATTAGGGTCTAAACATAAATATCTTCAGAATTTATAAAAAAAACTAATCATTTACAACTGAAACATACCAAAACAAACATATATTTGCCAAACATGAGTAAATATAGAATTTAAAGCATATTCAAAGGCCTCGTTTAGACGAAGTGCTGATAGGAGTTAATTTGTGTTTATCTTGTTCTAGTTTGAAGTAGTGTAAATGACAATCATATTTGTACTGAACCTACCTGATACATATTCACTGGAATAGGCAAGTCAGTTAAAATTCAATTCAAAGCTTTCGATTCTATTTCTTGGAACTTCATTTACAAAACCATAAAATTTTATATTATGATGCGTTTGAAAAGTAGCACAGAACTTCAGTCCTGGGAGGGGGTTTACAGTATTTTTAACTGGTGGTGTATATGTGTGGTCAGTTGTGTGCACTGAAATGTTTTAATAGTATTGAAGTGTGGCAGGGCAGTGTCCTTGATTGAATTCTTGAGTAACTTTAACCTCATGAATATTCATGAGCGCTGAGAATGGGGTCATCACCTGATGTCTGTAAAAGTCTTTAAATATCTTGAATTGGGTTCAAAAATTTGTACTTTGATTTGGGCTGGGGAGTGCTGACACTGCGCGTTAAATATTTTTATAAAATTTTATTAAGTGGTTTTATTGGACTTTTTATTTGATAACGTGCACTGCCAGCATGGGTAGAAAGAAAACTAAGCAGAGTGAAGTTAAAGAAAGTTTGCCTGTACAAGACACTGAATGCAACTCTGCTGAGGAAAAATTTAGTGTTTTAGAAAATAAATTAGAAAAATTGATTCAAACTGTTTCTGCCATGGAGGGGCTTATGGAGAAGAATGAAGGCCGGGCACGTGAAATTTCACCTGTTCCTTCTGCCCACAGTTCCCTGCAAGAACCCAGAGGTGCCAGTGATCAGCATCTCCCCACATTTGACGAGCTCAGATCCGATGATCGGATCCAGATGGAGGTGCAGCGAAAGCTACACCAGTATGATCAGATGTCCAGGATGGATCTGAAAGGTAAAATTTCTGAGCACGTTAAGTCAGGGCGTTACAGGCCTGGTTTTCAAAGAGTCAAAAAGATTATTATGTGGCCACAAGATCAATGTACTGTAGTGAGGGGTAGTCGGCAACCCACCTATGATGACCTTTCTGTTTACCAGTGGGCACAGGGGTATATACAAGGTGTTTTAGAAGAAAGTAGTGAAAAATTGAAAAAAAATATGCTTAGGCATTTTGTTAGTATGATGCAAGATTCAATTGAATTATCGTTTGCAACAGCTAAACGTGCCCATGGGCTAATTCTCCAAGAAATGGAGAGGGGAACTGTTGACTGGTCTCAGGTTGAAAAAATTGAAAAAATAAGGGGTAGAAATACCCAAAGAATTTGGCAAACCACAAGCAATCCTTCACCTGTCGACACAGAGAAAACCATGTTATGTAAACTATATAACAAAGGTACTTGTAGGCATGACAAACAATCTGAACATGTGTAGAAAGGGGTCACCTATCAACATTATTGCAGTAACTGTTATGCGGTCACAGGACGTAGGTTTGAACACCCTAGAAGTCAGTGCATTAGGTTGAAAGGTGATAGGAAGGAACCCCAGTTTGGGCAGCGTGTTTAGTATTCTTAACACTGCTGGGCCTCTTATGCACGGTAGTTATACAAAACAGAGTCCTAACCATTTAAATTCCCATGAAAATAAAATGATGGGTAGTTCAAAGGGTGATTATGCTGTAAATCAATCTCCTGCTATTTCAGTGGCGTTAAATGTGGAAGCCCCTGAATTTCCTTTCAGTAGTAACTTGCAGTTTAATATTTTCGCAAAGGTTTTTGTGTTGAATACACATGTTATGTGTCGTGATACTTGTTATTATGCGGATAATGCAGGCAGGTTGCATAAATATGTTATAGGTAAACAATCTGCTAAAGCTTTACAGTCTTTTAGTGGTAGTTATGAGGGCCAGAGTATAATTGGTGTGTATGCTGATCATTATGCTCACAGTCAGTATGTAGGTTGTAAAAATGTGAGAGATGCTGATTATGGTCTTGTTACTGCTGTAGGGCCCGGTGTAGCGCGAGATAATGACTCCCCTATATTTGTCACTAGGGGGGTAAAATATAGCAATGGGAGTTGAAATATTTTAACCCCCCTTGCAAGATTTTGCACCCCCCCCCCTCCCCCACAGATTGGTGATCACTACTGTGGGGGGATTAACTTGAAGCAAAACACTTGCATACTTTTTTAGTATTGATGTGGGGAATTAATTTGAATGAAAACAAGTGCATTGTATTTATTTATTATGTTGAATTGATGTGCCTGCCTGCATGGTAAACAAAATTATTATGGTATCAACTGTCATTCAAAAGGTGTTTTGTTGAGCTTTTTTGCATTTATAATATTATTCACATCATTTGGTATTCTATTTTGTACGGTCTGTTAGATGTAAATTTGCAACTAGGGAGAAATGTATTAATCTATATCTACAGATTGCCAGCCTTTCATGAATTTATAAATATATTAAAAAGCTTTGATTGCCATTAAGTTAATTGGGCTTTTACAATGACTGTCCCCTCTAAATAAGATTTTCTCTTAAGCTTGTGTTGTCCTTTCAAATCCGGGAAAATTGGCCTCTTGGAAAATTGGCCTCCTAGAAAATTGGCCTCCCAGAAAATTGGCCTCCCTTTAGTTTTAATGATAATAGAAAAAAGTAAAATTGTTTTTCTCATTGATTCTCATTGAATTTTACTCTATAACAAGTATGCATTTGGTTAACAGAGGTTTTATCTCATTCATTTGTATATGTACAAATCTATGAGTTTATATTAACACTTGTGAAAGCATTATGGAATGTAACAGTCTATACAACTTGAATATTAATATATCAACAATTATTTCAATTAACTCTGGTGTTTGAATGTGTCATGAGTATATTTCTATCAGACATTACTGTCTTTGAAACTTAATGATTAAAAGATCTTTATGCATAATCTTAATCCTGATTAGTCATTTAAGAGATCCGAATCTTTGGTGTTTTAAGCCTGAGTAATTATCCTATATTAAAATAACTATATTAAAGACTCATTCATATAAACCTAATGGGAACTATGAAGAGTACTATTAAGTAAAATTAAACTGGTGTAAACATTTGGACCACTAAAAATAACCAAAGGAGGCCAATTTTCCACCCCCACAAATTTCAAGGAGACCAATTTTCTAGGAGGCCAATTTTCCAGGAGGCCAATTTTCCATTTCCTTGTCCTTTCACACAAACTTTATCAGTTATAGTAACTGGTCCAAGGAAGCCCCAGGGGTATGGCCATAGACCAGTGTGCCATAGACTTCATCCAGAGGACTTATAGAATTTGCTAAAAAACAATGAGACTATACCTTGTGAGCTGCTTTGAGTCAAGAGAGATGCTTCCATTTCCAGGAACCAAAAACGACAAAGAAAACCATTGATGAGGTGGAAAATTGAGAAATAATCAATTAGTATTTTCTTTAAAAAAAGCAACTCTAATTATTAATACTACCGATACTCATCTTATTTGAATCTTGAGGTTTATTTATTGTGTTTATGAGTGGTTCACTAACATTTCACATTCCTTTGTTCTTACTGATATACATGTATTGCCAATTGCCCCATTGACTAAATAAACATATATAAAGTGTCACCCCAAAACACAAAAAATAGTCTTTGAGGCATTGTTACTGATATACATGTATTGACAACTGTCCAATTGACTAAACAAACACACTGTTGCATTGTCCCATTGTGTCTTTTAACAGAGAGGGGAGTAAATATCTAGCAGGGGGTGACTATCTTGCAGCCCTGTCTGCTATATTTTGACCCCCCCCCCCCCCCCTAATCCCTCTATTGTTTAGGGGTGCAAAATATTGCTTGCAAGATAATTACTCCCCTAAAGATCAAAGGAGGGGGTGCAAAATATAGCGGGAGTCATTATCTTGCGTTACACCGGGGGTCTGACTGTTGGGTCTCAATCTTCTGTAATTTTGGACAAACGTATGCTTATATCGAGTTTAGGTGGTGAACTCTTCAGTGAAGAGGGAACTCACAGTACATGTGACTGGGAACAGTTTGAGTATCAGGCTGATTGCCATCAAATGTCTCCCAGTAGAAGTACCTGTAAAAACTTGGTGGGTATGGTCGGAACCCTGGGTCCTACAGATCTTTACTCGAGTTTGAACCATTCAAACTTGGCTTGGGTGCAAGATGTAGAAGGTAACAGTGTCTGGTGCGATTCAATTAATTATGCATGTAGGGTGAGTGGTTTTGAGGGTAATAAAAGTATATTTACCAGTCATTCCAGTTCACTATGCTTAAATTGTCTGGCCATGGGCACTGTTAGGGATGGGTTACCAAAAATATCACTCCCACTGATGTGTATTTGGAAGGTGAACACTTAGAACTCAGGCCTGTAAGTGCTGCATATGGGATGTGTAGTTGTGTTAACCCCGGCCCAGATCAAAATACTTTTTCATGTACATATAGTGATAATTCTTTTAGATTAAGTACTGGTGGCAGTAATAGTTTAAATACTGGAAAATTTGGCAATATTCAATCAGTTTTTACTGATTGTAAGGTTGTAAATAGTGATATTAGTGATTTTTCATCAAATATAATACAGGCTGTTAAACGCTTCAGTGCACAGCAAGCATATTGTTGTAGTGCTGGTGTCATCCCCTTGAATGTATGTCAATTTACACAATACAGTGGGTCCCAGTTGTTGAACAGTACTGATATGAAATTGTGGGTTTCTGAAGTGCACACATTGGTGAAAAATACTGCTACTTCTAATTATAAATAGGCTAGACTTGTGGTCCCCTCGGGGTTGAATGTAAAAAATTGGTGTAGGTACTTAGAACACTATGATATCAGAGTACTTTGTGATTATGTGGAATTTGGATTTCCTCTTAAAGTTGATAGGGAAATTTTTCGATTTAATACTAAAATAGACAATCACTCTTCAGCTAGGTTCAGTAGCGAGGGGGGTAGACAAATATTTTAGTGAAGAAATTAAATCTGGAGCTATAGTTGGCCCTTTCCAAGCCCAACCCTTTGAAAGAATTCAGTATCACCAATAATGGCTCGCCCAAAATCGGATGGTGGCACTAGGGTCATTGTTGACCTTTCATGGCCATTAGAATGTAATGTCAATAGTTGTGTGCCTTTGAATAATTTTAATGGTATGGAAATTCAGTTAAAATATCCTACTGTCGATAGTTTAGTGGAAAAACTTAAAATGTACGGTTCTGATACTCTGCTGTTTAAGGTTGACCTGCAGAGAGCTTTTAGAAATCTTAGAATTGATCCAGGTGATTATGATCTTTTGGGTTTGAACTGGCATCAGCAGACGTATGTGGACATAGCTATGCCGATGGGATTTCGCCAAGGGGGTCAAGCTGCCAGCTCTGTACCGACACAGTCGTCTACCTTATGACATCACAATGCCACTGGATCATGGCTTACTTAGATGATCTTATAGGGGCTGCTTCCCCAGCCCGTGCAAATGATGCTTTTGTTACTTTGATAAATTTGTTGCAACATTTGGGTCTCCCAATAAATAGTAAAAAAGTTGAAGCCCCTAGCTCACAGATTACTTGTTTAGGTATAATAGTCAATGCAAAATCTGGTACTCTGTCTATACCTGCTGAAAAACTCAAAAAAATAAAGCAAATGTGTTTTCATTGGTTAGGCAAAACCCAGGCTACCAAGAAGCAAATTCAAAAACTTTTGGGTCACCTGTTGTAAATACACAAATGTATTCCGCCTGCTCGATTGTTTACTAATCGAATATTACAAACTCTTCGTGCTACTCCAAGAGTAGGTTATGTAAAATTATCACCCAACTTCCATAAGGATATAAACTGGTTTTGTGTATTTTTGGAATATTTTAATGGTACGGTTAAGATACATGCCCCATCGGCAGTTCATTGCAATCATATATTTGTAGATGCTTCTTTAAAAAATCTTGGTGCTATATTTCAAAAGGAGGTTTATAGTATCCCTATTATTTGTATATTGAGGGAACAATTTAATATTGGGCATTTTGAGGCCACAAATATATTGTTGGCTATGCGTACATGGCTTACTAGGTTACATGATCAAGAGTGCACTATATGGTGCGACAATAATGCTGTGGTTAACGCCTTTACATTTAAAAAAATTAAAGATAAATTCCTAATGTCGTGTGTATGCTCTGTATGGTTGTTATGTGCTCAATATAATATAAAACTTAAAGTATTGCATATCCGAGGTACATGTAACCAGTATGCTGATATACTGTCTAGGTGGGACAGTTATGCTAACTGTAATATTACAGAGGTTAAATTTTTAAATACTTGTACATGGTTACATCTCAATGCCTTGGATATGATTCCTAATTTTGAAATTTAGGGGGATCTGCCCCTTGTATGTTATTGGAGTACTGCTCTCCATTATTTTTGTAGGTAAGCAGCCAATCACTTGGTTATGGCTGCAGGCATTTGACAGAGCTGCCTCGGGTTTTCTTCCTCGTACTGCCAGTGCCTATGCCAGAGCCTTCAACCTCTTCATGGCATTTACTGTGTATATGGAGATCTTGATTCCGTGGCAAGAAGTGGCAGTGGTCGCCTTCCTGGAGTACTTGGTCAGATCTTCATTATCTGCTGCCTCTTTGCAGAACTACCTCTCAGCTTTGCATCATCACTTTGAATTGTACAACTGGGGTGTGGCCGCCTTGCAGGGAAGAAGAACATTGTTACTAGTAAAGTCTATAAAAATGCATAACCCTCTTAATCCAAAAATTAAAGGTATTCTGTCAATTGATATGTTAAAGGGTTTACTTGGTACTATGCCTAATGCTGTTGTATATCAAAGTACTTGCTTAATTGCTTTCTTTGGGTTTTTCCGGTTGGCATCATTGGTGCCTATTGCCACTCATGTGTTTGATAAGACCAGGTACCCATTGGTGCAGGATATTATATTTCAAAACAACTTGCATTAAACCTTACTTGGGTTTGGCATTCATGTTTTAGGCCTTTCTGTTATCAAATACTTTACAGTCATCTGACAGATATGTCACTGATAGATTTACAAGGTACATATAAATCTTAGCTATTTAAGTATTGCAATTTCTTCATAAAGTTGTTATTAAATACATTGAAGTTTAGGCAGTACTGCCTTGTCATAGCCAAGCTACTTTATTAATATCTTGGAGTGTGGCTTGTAAGATTGCAGCCTTTTGTATAACAGTAACTGTGACATGGGTATTTTTGATTAACAGTAAATGGTCATTCAATGCAACAGAGTTTTTAAAATAACTTCTTAAAGCATTGGTATCCCCATACAGTAATACTTTCATTTGAATACAACTTAAATGGGGACTGTGTACATATAACATCAAAGTAGTCAATAACTTGTAGAATTGTTGGATATTAATGAATAATAACAGTTAACATTGATGTACTGATAACCATTGTTGTAATAATAAATTAACTTGCTAATTTTAACATGAATAAAGCCAAAGATTTGTTACTTAATACGGAGTACTTTACTGAGTTCCCCTCCCCCTTTGGACAGTTTTGGATTTGGAAACAATCTGGTGAGGTGGGTTCAACTGTTTAATCAGGACATAACAGCCAGAGTACTCCAATGTGGTTTCATGTCTGATGCAATTAACATAGAAAGAGGTTGTAGACAGGGTGACCCCATTTCTCCTTATCTGTATATTCTTGCAGGTCAAGTACAGTCTATCTTAATCTCACAATGTGTGTTGAGATAAAAGGAATCAATATAAAAGGACAAGAATTTAAAATTATCCAATATGCTGATGACACCACTCTATTCTTAGATGGTTCATGCGCTTCCTTTGAAGCTGCACTTAATATATTGGAAATCTTCAGCTCTATTTCTGGTTTAAATGTCAATAAAGATAAAACTAAGTTGGTTTCGATAGGGAAGAAGAAGCATTGTAAAGACAAATTGAAGAAAAGTGGGTTCCAGTGGGTCTGTACACAATTTGATCTTTTAGGATTAACCTTTTCAGTGGACCTTTCTAAAATCATAGATTTAAACTTCAAAGCAAAAATACTTGAAATCAAAGAGCTTATAAAAATATGGAACAAGAGATATCTAACACCAGTGGGGAAAATAACTGTTATCAAAACCTTTTTATTGGCTAAATTGAACCATCTGTTCCTCACTTTATCAAACGCAGGTAAAGCATTCATTGGTGAACTAAATGACATTTTCCATAAATTTATCTGGTCTAATAAGCCAGACAAGATAAATTGGAAAACTATAACTCTGAGGAATCATTCAGGAGGGCTGAATATGATTAATCTGGAACTATTTCAAAGGTCCCTCAAAACAAACTGGCTTCGAAAAATATTCCAAGAAGAAAACACTCCTTGGAGAAAATTATTTCAGTTTACAATTAATTCTGAAATGGAAAAAAAAATGCAGTCTTGGACCTGAATATTTCCTATCCTTAAAGCAAAAGATTGACAATAAATTTTGGTTACATACTTTTGATGCTTGGTATCATGTTTAAAGTGCCCAACAAATTGTAACTTCTGAACACTTGCACAAAACACTGTTATGGAAAATAGCAAAATTTCAAGTGAAGTACTATATCTTCCGAGTTGGTATGTGAAAGCAATCACTATAATTTCTGACTTATTAGATGACACTGGCTCCTTTATGAACCGTGAACAGCTTCAAATTAAGTATAATTTTGACAATATAGACTTTTTTCTTATCTAAGAGTCAAACAAACTGTCCAGAAATTTCTCAAGGAATGTAAAATAGACAATACTGAAACTCTAGCTCACCCTTTTATTTAACGCTCCACGATAGGAGAGGGTTATTGTGATCAGTTTGTTTCTGTCTGTCTGTCTTTCTCTCTGTCTGTGCACCATTTTGTCCTTATAACTCAAAAACTATAATATCAATAAAGTCAGGAGACAGGTTTTTAAATTTTTAATTGGGCATATACAGTGAAATCTGCTGGTCTTCAAAAATCAATATCATGACAGGATTTCTGTCCAATCAGGTTTTTTCTGTGGCTGTGAGTGTAATGTGTAGAACTTGTCATCTCATGGATGGGGTTCAATACCAGTCAATTGTAGAGTTTTTTTTTAATTTCTGTTTTTAGGCTTTTTTTAGCAATTTCTTTTAAAGGTTTTTTTAAAGAAAAAAAATTAAAACACAGCATTTAAAGTTTTGCTGTTCAAAAAAAACTTTAACCAAGATGAGGTGTCCAACTTGACAGATAATGATTTTCAATTTGGCATATACAGAGAAATCTGATTTTCTTTATCACATAAGTAAAAAATCAATATTTCGCTGCCTGATGATGTCATTACTTAATGATGTCACAATGCAATTGTCATTGTGAGGTCACAAACCCTAGCTTGTGATACTTGCTGTCTTTAAGTAATAATATTTCATGGGAAGGAGTGATTACATTTTAGGAAAGATCCAGTTTATATTCTGGATACCAATAAGCCTCCAAAATGTTTGGAAATGCCACCATGGTGGATGTGTGTTCTACTTTATAACACTTGTGAGACTGGTCACATCGAGTCGAGCGTTTTGCTCTCTCTGAGTGCATTTTGTTCCTAATTATATTAATGTAATCTTTAAATCCAAGAAAGGGGCTTGTGATTTTTATGAATCACTACAAGCTGACCAAAAAAATAATCATATTATGAAGCAAAGCTGGAATAAAGATCTTAATACATTTATAAATGAAGGACAATGGAACCTTATTTTCAGGGTGTGTTTTAAAACACTGCAAAACAATTCTTTGACATGGTTTCAGCTAAAAATCCTTTATAGAATCTTGAGCACTAATCAATATTTGCATAAAATAGGGTTGTCAGATAGCCCACTTTGTTCTAGATGTAATACTACATCTGAAAGTATTTCATTGGAGAACTTTATTTATGAAAAGATAAAATTTAGACTTAATTTCAATGATTCCAACAAAATACATGGCTATCTATTGATAGATCAAAAGAATATTCCATTAAATACATTAATAATTACTGCAAAAAAGCATATATTTGGTTCTGTCAAATACAAAAGTAAATCACACATAATAGCTTTCAGGCATAAATTCTCAGATATATACGCTGAACAATCATTTGTCTCAAAATTTAGTGAACAAGAGGCAAATTTTAAGAAAATTTGGCAAAAATGGCTTCCTCTGGTTGAACATAATTCCCTCTATCCAAGCACTATCACCAAAAACTTTTCAAAACTTTTTCATCATGTTAAAAAGCATAACATGTGAAAACTGAAAGAATGCTATAATTGCTAAAGTTTAATCTTGTACACTACTGATGAATTATCTCAATTTTTTCATGTACTTAATGTGTAACTTTAAATACTTCTGTAAAAATTATATTTTTTGTACATATACTGTTGTTATGGGAAACAAAAACAAAAAAACAACAAAAAACAATTCAGTTCATTTTGAAATAAAAATATTTTGAGAATACTAATTACTTGTTTCCTGTACACAGCACACAAGAGATCCTGTATTTTTGGTGACTTATAGGCTACAATGGTTACAAATAAACCGTTCGTCTGAAAGTGACCATACAATAAAACATTTCTTGAGTTTACACATTTACTGCAAACACATTCTTACATTCTCAGTCATGAGACTATTTTCAAATTGATCTCAACAAATGATATTTAAATCAATGAGGTCATGGCTTATTGTGGCAAAAATTTTCGAAACATTATTAAAGTAACAGCTATGCTTCTTTAGAGTATTTTAGTGGCATTTTAGAAAGGTATTTGATTTGCATGTAGAAATGTATTGGGGCGCTTGCAATGGGGACAAATTTGTAGAGTCTTGTTACAGGATCTGGGAATACTACACTTTGTCAATATAGAAGCACTTCTTACTTATGTGAGGAAGAATCAAACCGTCATATGTTTTGAAATTGTTTATTAGACTCTTTGTGCCAAAGGAAAAATAAACCTATAATTGTTTCGTTTTGAAATACTAGTAGTTACAAAAATAAGATAATTATTTATGAATTATTTAATGTAATGTGTAGAATATTTTTGGTGATCTGAATGTTCAATCTGGCCTGTATTTTTTCACTGATTTGTTTTCCAATCATTGAAATAGAATAGAATAGAAACATTTATATAGCGCAAAATTGATGTAACATCCTCTAATGCGCTTGAGGTCAAAAAGGGAAAGTCTAGGGACGTATCAGGTCGAGATTCAAAATTAGCGCCCACCAGGGAGATGTACTATGGTGGAGGATATGCTAGTCTAAACAAATAGGTCTTTAGCTGGCTACGCAAACCTGTTATTGTTTGTTGTGATCGTACTGATTGTGGGAGTCTGTTCCATTCTGTGGGGGAAGCCATTGCAAAACCTCGCCTACCAATGGCCTTTTTGTGAGAGACTGAGGAAAGAGAAAGATGATTTCCACGCGTTAAACAACTGGTTTTAATCAAGGATGATAGGTATATGGGTTGAGAGAATTTGATAGCCTTGAAAGTAATTAGATTTGAAAGTAATTATATTGTACTGTAATCAAAGTTCCTGTAGTCCAGTACTAGATATATTTGGGTGTCATCAGCATATAGATGGTGGGTGACATTGAAATTGGAAATGATATTACTGAGAGGGGTAGTATAGAGGGTAAAAAGAAGGGGGCCCAGGACAGAGCCCTGGGGCACACCATATGGGAGTGAGAAAGCATCTGAAAAGCTATTACCTAGTTTAACCTTCTGTTTGCGGTTTGAAAGATAGGATTTGATCCACCTCAACACAATGCCATCAACCCAAAACCAATCCCTGAGGGAATTAAAAAGAATGTCATGGTCGATAGTGTCGAATGCCGCTGAGAGGTCCAGCAATGTGAGTGCAACAGCCTTACCAGAGTCCATCGAAGCAGCAATGTCATTCTGGATTTTCAGGAGTGCTGATTCTGTGGAATGGAGTCTCCTGTAGGCAGATTGGTTGACATTGGAGAGCCCCTCACTATCGATATAATTATTTAACTGTTTAGCCACTACTTTTTCAATCAGTTTGGATATAAAACTGAGGTTGGATACCGGTCTGTAATTTTTGAGGAGATTTGTGTCTAAATTAGGTTTCTCAAGAAGGGGGGTGACATATGCGGTTTTGAAACAGTTTGGAAAGCTCCCTTCTCTGAGTGAGTAGTTTATAATATTGGTTATTGGAGTGACCAAAATGTCCGCACACTCTTTGACTAGTGCGGTTGGTATTGGGTCCAGGTCGCATGATTTGGTGGTGGATGATTTTAGGATTTTGAGGATGTCGCCCTCAGATACAGCCTCAAAAGAGGCCAGGGCGGTGCTGTTATTATTCGGTCTTGTGAGGGAAACAGGCACTGATGACTTCAGTGCAACTCTGATTTTTACAATTTTGCCACTAAAAAAATGACCAAAAGTGTTAGCTAAGTCGATAGGGCTAATATGATCAGGTAGGATGATAGGTAGGAAGATTTTCTTGAAAGTGTTCCACAGAGCCTTGGGGTTCCCATTATTTTCAGCAATAACTATAGAATAGTGCCTGCGTCTTGACTGTTCCAGTAGGAAATTGTAGCGATTGACAGCAGCTCGATATCTACTCCGGTTAATTGCAGAATTGTTACTGCGCCATACTCGCTCACACTTGCGCTTCAGACGCTTTGCTGAGAGGATGTCCGAATTCACAGCCTTTGTCAGGGTGCGATGGAGCCATTTTCCTCTTGATTGGGGCATGCTTGTCTAGAATGTTGTGCAAGGTGTTGAAATATTGGTGACTGAGCAAACTGGCTGTTGTGTGAGGATGTTTGATTAGATCAGAATTCAGGATGTCCTCTCTGAAGTCAGTGATGTTTATCTTGTGAATTTTCCGAGTATTAACTTGCCTAAATTTGCAAGGAGCCTTAATAGGTATATTGACCGAGAAAGTGATGGCAAGATGGTCAGACAGCCCAGCTGTAACCATGGCGCAAACCGCCTTTGAGAAGGTGTCCCTCACACATACGACATCTAATATATGGCCGTGAATGTGCGTTGGGGAATCAATAATTTGGGTGAAATTGTATTGACAGAGGGAGTCATTGAATTTCTGCGACCAACCATCCTGTTTATCCAGGTGTAGATTTAAATCACCTAATATTATATTTTTACAACATGATAAAGCAGCACCTTCGACGAAGGAACTGAAATCCTCAATGAAATTGGCTTTGGAAACATTGGGGGGGCCTATACACAGTATGAAAAACAATGTCCTGGGCATTGCCCGTGGATAGGTGAACAGATATGGACTCAAAAGTATTGAAACACGGTTGAGGTAGGACCTTAAAAACAAAGGGATCACGGATGAAGAATCCGACACCACCACCTCTCCCCTCCGGGCGTGGAACATGAGTACATTTGTAACCCGGAGGAGTGACACTTGCTATAAAGCTGTCTGTGTCATCTGGTCGAAGGCAGGTCTCTGTGACCACAATAATATCAGACTTGTTGCTATTAATGAAGTCTGCAAGAGCAACAGACTTGTCTCTGATGTTTATCAGACTCCCGGTTAAAAGGCTAGTGTTAGGGCCAGGATTAATACTGACATCCCCTGAGAGAATCAACAAGAGGGACACCCATGGGCTAACATGTTTGTAAGAATGTGTTACCCTACAAATATGTCCTTGTATAGCCAAAAAGGTACAGTTGACCATGTTGAGACATGGGTGAATGCCAGACTCAAAATGTATGGTGGAAAAGGTGGGGAAAGAAAAATGCAAACTTAAGGCAACAGGAATTGGTGTTGTGGAAGGGTCGTCAGTGGTGATGTTGGTTGCCCGAGCAACCAGCAAAAAGTAAAGACAGAGCCAGAAGGTGCAATGCATGTCCAAAAAGGAATACCAAAATAAAGAAACTAGAAAAAGATGGACCTACCTTTCCTATGTACTAACCTGTCTAAACAGCAAACCATAGATGAGTAAGTATAAGAACAGTAAAAGATTGGTGCAAGATTAGTATGGACAAGGTATGATATTGTTAGGTTGAAATTTGACAGTATTTTACAGAGAATATCAAAACAAGTTGTATGATTTGTTTAATGTTATTAGGTTGTTTAAAATTATTAGGTTGAATTACTACAGTATGTGAGAATGTTAAAACAGTATGTGAAGTCCGCGGGAAATGTCTGGTGAGCGATAATACCCGAAAGAGCCACTATTTACAATTCTGACAAGTTCAAAGAGGTAGTATGTGCAGACAATGAATATTGCTAAACTAAAATTGTATAAAATGGCAATAAAAACAGATACAGACCAGCAAGCTGTGTAAAATCGAGAATATTTAACTACCAGTCCGTTGTGAAATAAAAACATGTCTCGCCTGGCGAACACTAAACACCAATGTTTGCATTGTACTTGTCGCAGTTTACAAAATAAATACATAAAAACTGAACACAAATTCCTGAAATAGTTTCATTCTATATATGACACCCAAATTGTTGCAAGAAATACTCAACCCAAATGTAGCCAATGTACAAAACAATACAACTCTTGTCGTTATCCTTTAACCAGGAACCTTTACGTAAGTTAAGCTCTGTTGCATAAAGTCAAAAGTTTTTTAACATATTCCTATCAGTAGTAACCCAATTTTAACCCAAATAATCATAAGTTAATTCCAAAGAATGACTCTTTTTCATGTTTTTTTTTCTGCAAATCATGCCTCAGTGTTTAAGGGTGAGAAGTTGATCCACATTGTCCCAATTTAGCACGATTTCTATCCGCCAGTCATAATGTGCTACTTTAGAACATTTTAGTGCACATTTTCATTATGTCTGCATTAAAACATTCGGTTTTCTTGGATCTGTCATGTACATACGGATAACAATTAATACTTCACCATAACATATCTCTGTAAAGTAAGTCATAGAAGTAAGAAAAATGCAATAGATTGGAATCAAGTTTGATGAAATTGTAAGAGTAGTAAATTGCAAATTCTGAAATGTAATAGAAAGTTTTATTTGTTACTATTATTTCTGTTACTTCTTTATTACAATTTAACTTTTGCTATTTTTCACATCTTCTAAATGTGGCTGCTACAGGAAAAAAAGTCACTGTGAATTTAAACATACTGAAGAATTAATTTTGTAACACAAATAAGTCATGATCTAATAGTTGAAAACATTTATCTTTCAAATCAGTTTCAGCTACTTGTCCCAGTAAACATTTTTGGGTTTTGCAAACGTTTAAAAGGAACCGTTAGGCAAAGGTTAAAAAGTGATGGGTACAAAAACCATTTATAATAGAATGTTTTTTAAATGTTTTATGTATACTGTTTATTAAATGTTTAATAATAAATGTTAAAAACATTACAAATGAACATAATAATGTCTGAATAATAATGGGGTCAGTGGTCAAATTGAATATCTTTTTAAGGTTGCTCACTGATGAAAATATTATTTTTATGTCTAAAATTGTAAGATAGTGGCTTAGAAATTGTTCCCTATTATTGCTCACCGCCACCTTTGTTTGGAAATGTTTGAAGGTGAAGGTTTAATAAGCATTCTGAAAATATTGGAAAACGTTTGTATAGAGAATGTTTATAAAATGTTTTTAAACATTACAGCATAAACATTTACTTGTAAAAATTTAGAAAACCATAGGATATGGTTCAAATAGGTTTTAAAAACGTTTTGTAAACGTTTAAACCATTTAAAACCCTTTCTAATGTTTACTGGGGTGTTAATAAGTATTAAAGTGTAATAATTATAGAGCAAATTAAACTGGAACCATCATAAATATTGAAATGGAATATCTCTCTCCTTTTTGCAATACAATGCGTGAGTAGCTGTTAATTCTGAAATTACGTAAAAATTCATAAAACTGAATGGATCCACTGTCCCAGGGTGTAAATGAACATATTCTGAGAGGGCAACTGTCATATGTTCACCAGTCAACATATTGGCGTTTCACCTACAGTGAAACAGCATTGCTTTTGATTAATAATAGCACCTCATAACATCTCCCACATACTTAGTAGTCAAGTTGTTGCTCTCACCGTTCTAGATTTGGCACCTGCTTTCAATGCCACCGTCCAGGTTGCTACCAGAAGAAAGTGGTGTGGAATGGTTTACAAGATTCTTTAACGGATTACAGCACACCTGTCAAATAGGACACAGAGAGTGAAAATCTCTTGACTGTTTATCCCAACCACCCCTCTCATCACTTTGGGTACCATAAGCTTCCGAAATCAGTCTATCACTTTTAACTCTGTATGTCACGAATCTCAACAGTATTACATACATGTTTGGCTTAATACTTTTAGTGTAAAAGCTGATCTGTCAGAACTCCTTAGTTGTCTTAACAAAGTCTAGACCTGGATATCCACTGTCAATCTTATGCAGGTGTTCACTGGAGCCAACCCTGTAACCGATCCTACGACCCTAGGGTCGGTTGCAAAAGTCGTAGAGTCGTGAGAAAAAGCGCGCGAAAATGGTGGGTCGGTTATGAAATCCCCGATAGGACGGTATAATTACAGACGTAATGACCTTCCCAACAAGATGTAGGGTCGGGGACATTTTTTGCATGGAAAGTCGTAGAAGTACTATGGCAAGCCCTAAACCCCTAACAGAGAAGCCGGATAACAAACAAACAAGCCTCAAAGACAAGCAGACAAGCCGGGAACATGTTCCCGACCCTTCCCGACAGGACTGATTGTTTTTGTGGATCGGTATCTATAGTCATGATTCAGAATCGGGATCCATATCACACTATATAAACCCCCTTCCCCTGTAATGTGCCATTCATCTCACACTTCAAAGATGATAGGAACACATCAAGAGCAACTGATAGATAACTTGAGGGTCTTTTTGTTTTTTATTGAGTTTAATTTTTTATTGTACATGATATTTTCAAGACACAGAAGACAGCAGAACCCAGCACCAGCCCAGCCAGCATCACCCCCACCACCCAGAAGGAGAAGGAAGCCACAGAATCCATGGGTCCTGCCCTGGATACTGCAGAGAGAGGTTGCTACAGAACACTCTTGGACGAGCTAAAGACTACTGACATACCAGGCTACAGAAATTTCACCAGGATGGAGCCAGCATTTTTTTATTTGATTGAAGAAAGAATCACCCCCCACCTCAGGAAGTCAATCACCAACTTCAGGAAGCCACTGGAAGTCGGGTTGAAACTGGCAGTTACTTTGAGACACTTATCCACAGGGGAAAGCTACACTTCACTTCAATACCAATGGAGGGTTGGAAGAACGACCATCTGGAAATTTGTCCCCCAGGTCTGCAAAGCCATTTTGAAAGAATTTCAACAAGAATATCTGGTGTGCCCCACTGATCCTGAAGACTGGAAGAAAATTGAAGAAAGATTTAGAAACAGGTGGAATGTCCCCCATGCAGTCGGTATACTAGATGGAAAACACATTGCTATAAAGAAGCCCAAGAAGTCAGGCAGTGAATATTTCAACTACAATGGCTACTTCTCCCTGGTACTTTTGGCTTTAGTCGATGCAGATTACAAGTTCCTGTGGGTCAACATGGGGGCCAGTGGGTCATCATCTGATGCACAGATTTTCAACCGCAGCAAACTGAAAAGAAGAATTGAGAACGGAACCTTGGGACTACCACCACCTGAACCACTTGGACCTGGGGGGCCAGATCTACACTACTTTCCGTTGGGGGATGACGTCTTTGCCCTGATGACTTGGCTGGTCAAGCCTTACAGTAGACAGCAACTGACCAGAGAAGAGAGAATAGCCAACTACAGGAAATCCAGGAGGAGAAGGGTGGTCGAGAACTCATTTGGTATACTTGTCAAGCGATTCAGGGTGCTGTTGACCACCATGGAGCAGAGGCCAAAAGTTGTGAGAGACATTGTGTTAACATGTGTGGTACTACATAACATGCTGAGAAGCCATCAGGGGGCAGCAGACAGACCACCCACGCCAGCTGACGACATACAACCACCACAGGCAGACTAGGGGGAACATGGCAATGGGAGACATCATGAGAACTTAAGAAACCCATTGAGGGAGGCCAAACATCAACGAGACCTACTGAAAGACTACTTCAATCACGTGGGGGCGCTGGCTGGGCAGGAGGACAGAGTTTAAGAAGACCGAGGGGGAGAACATGCTGTCATCTATCATTCCTTTTCAGGACTACCCAAATAATCCAAGAATTTTTATTTAGCAAAGTGTCGCCTCAAAACAAAAATAACCCCAACTTTCTAAAAATTTAATTTAAATTCAGTTTCACCAAAAACATTCCCCATCAGAAACACAAATCCATCCCAAACTCACTTCAGAAAAACATATTTTATCACTTACAGATTTAAACCTAGGTCCTCAATTTACAAATCCATCCCAAACTCAGTTCACAAAAATAAATTTCAGCACTAAACCCAGGTCCTCAATTTACAAAGTTGACATCCCACCCCAACATGACCTGGCTTAATTCTCAGAAAAAATAACTTACAAAATAAGGGGAAAAAAGTTTCAAAACAAATACCTGAAAATATTTTATGGCAAGAATTAAAAAACAATTGTTAGGAAATTTGCAAGACAAAATTATACAGGTTTGCAGTCCCAGTTTAATATTTTTTTATTCAGTTTGTCAGTCCATTGCCACTCATATGTTTGTATATTTTGTTAGAGCTCATGTTTGTTTGTCTGAGTGTGGATGTGGCATTTTATTTCAAGTTGGGTTTTGGGAGGGATGTGGGATTGAGTCTGTATCTTGATTTTGGAGGACGTGGGTTTGAGTTTGCATCTTGATTTTGGGGGACGTGGGTTTGAGTCTGGATTTTGTTTTTTGGGGGGTGGGGAGTGTTTATTTAAAATTGGGTTCTGTTTGGGGGGTGGGGTTGGTTTTACTTTGAGTTCTTAAGGGAATTTTTTTTGTTAATTTTTTGTTTTGTTTTGTGGTGGAACTTTATTAATACTTGTTTAACATTCACTCATTCATTCACAAAATTTTTTTTGTGTGCTGTGGGGAGGTGTAAGTGTGGGGTGGTGTGCTTTTTATGTTTTGGGCATAGACGTGTAGCTTGGTAATTGTTTTTTGGAATTTTGGAAGATTTGGGTGGCCCTGAGAAGGGCCGGGTTTGGTGTGACTTGTGCAGGCTAATCCGCTGATTTGGGCTGACTCTGACTCTGCTGGCTGGACTGGCTGGGAGGTCTTGACTGTTCATGATGAGTGGAAAATGGCACTGGTGACGGTGCTGGTTGAAGTTGAGAGGGTGCAAATGGCTGTGGTGTGTCCATCTGCTGATACTGAAGCACACTCGGAATCGCTGCAAAGAGACTGGATAATCCAGAAGTGTTGTGCTGACTTTCCTCCTGTTGTGAAGGTGCAACTGAAGGTGGGTTGAAAAGCATCTGTCTGGAAGTCCCAGGCTGTTGGCCATCCACAACTACGTAAGAAGTTGGCTGTGCTGATGATGATGAAGGCCCTGGTGGTTGCTGTACTTTGGCAATCACTGTCACACATTCTGTGGCTGTCTGTGTAGACTGCACAACTGGAATGGAGACTGGTTGAGTTTCCGGTATGGTGAGTATGTATTCACATCCTGCTGTGGCCTGTGATGCTTTTGGAAGTTGATATGTGGTGACCTCTTGACTTTTGGTGACCTGTCTCTTGTGTTCTTCGGCATTGTACTGTATTTCACTGAGAAGCTTCACTGTCTCATTCCTGAAGGTTAAAAGTCTCTTTCTTCCAGGTTTTCAATCTCGGAGTGGAGATAGTTGCAGAATGACTGTCTAGGACTTGGAGTGGGGGCCTGATGTGCACCCAGAAATGTGGAAATCATCGACCTTATCTGCTGGAACTGATCTAAGACTGGATCTGCAGACGTGGTGGTAGTTGTGACTGGAGGCTGTCGTCGCTTGGGACTGGTGCTCGAAGGCTGATGAGTAATATCTGATGCAATGCTGATTTCCATCTCAGATTCTGTGTGTTTGTATGTATCTGGAACTGAAGCTGAGGCTGTGGCTGCAGCTGCAGAAGGCCTCTGGGGTGACTTGAATGCAGAAGACTTGGAAACTCCCTTCCTTCTGATGTGACCTCGTAGAAAACTGAACTCTCCTTCAGCCAGGTCTGTCGTTCTGTGCTCTTCTCAGCTGCTTGTCCTGACTTCGTCTGAGTGAGCTTGCCATATCTGGTATGTTGAGTATCGAACCACTTCTTCACAGTCTTGACAGGCAAGTTTCTGGTAGATGCTAGCTGCTCCCAAAGTCTTTTTTCTTCTTCTTGTCTTTGAAACTGTCGTTGGTCTTGTCATACAGTTCCTCGTGCTGTTTAACAAACTCCACGAGGGCTTCTTCGTCTGAATCACTCAGGAAAATGGACTCCATCTGGCCCTTCTTCTGTCTGGATTGAGTTGATTCTACATCCTTGTCAGTTTGCACTCTCTTCTCTCCTCTTTCTGGGCTCTCTTCCCTCCCTCTCTCCATCCTCTCTGTCCCTCTCCTCCTGTTCAATCCTCTCTCTCTCATCGCTCTCCTCTCTTTCCCTCCTCCTTCTTTCTATATCCGCAGCTGTATCTCCTAACTCAAACTGTGGTTGAGTGTCAGCTGGTACTTCAATCTTTCTCCTTCTGCCCCTTGGCATGCTGATCAATCAATCAATTGTATAGCTGTTTTAAAAAACAAAATCTTAAAATAAAAGTGAAACCTCACAGAACAGATTTCACTCCCAACCAGTCCAGCCTAGCTCAAAACTTAAGCTAACTTAAATAAGCTTAAAATAAAATTAAAAAAAACTAAAATCAAAGCTGCACACCAGTTGTCTCTCGACAAGTCAAAGCCCAAATATACGCAGATTGTCTACCGACTCGCCTTTTTATACCCACAGATTTTGAAACTGACAGGCCGTAAGACGCAAAAATATTGCCAGCCTGTCTGTTACAGTTCCCGGCTTGTCTGTTAGTGTTACAGGCCTGTCGGTTATTGAGTACGGCTTGTCTGTTTCAGTTTACTGCCTGTCGGTTACAAATTTTCCTGACTCTAGGACCCAGTCGGTTAAAGTTACCGACCGGCCTGTAAACTTTACAGGCCTGTCGGGAACACTTACAGACAGGCTGGTTAAAGTTGCCCACTGTACTGTAACACTTCCCGCACAGTCGGTGACTCATCACGTACAGTCTGGAAGTCCATATTTGGGACAAGCCGGATACTTGTTACAGACAGGCCTGTTTGATTAACCGACAAGCCGGGAAGTGTAACCAACAGGCCGTTAAGTTAACCGACAGACCGGTTGCTAGGGGGCTGAAATTAGGGTCGGATACAAGGGTCGGCAATGGTCGTAGAAATATCAAACATGTTTGATATTTCACCGACTCTCCCCGACAGGCAGGTAACTTGCAACCGACCCTAACTGATCATGTAAACATTGGTCCTGACTCTCCAAAAATGCATAGTTACCGGCCTGTCGGCTCCAGTGGAACACCTGCATTAAGATAAATCCTGACATGACTGAGAGCATCCTTATTGACAGAAAGAAAGCTACAAACTAACTTGAATCTTTCTTCTCAGTTACTGTACTGAATAACAACACGATAGCACAGTGGTGGTACAGTTAATTTTTTGCTGTTTACTAAATGTTTTTAGGTCAAGGGTAGCCGCCATTTTTAATTAGAGAATTATGAGGGCTATCTCTGCAATAATGTAAATAAATTTTCTTCTGATCCGTGTAATTTGATGACTGTTGTTAACACAATATCCACACATCTTATTATAAAATATCGTCATACTGCACACAATTTTATTATAAAATATTTTCACAACACACGTTTTATTATAAAATATTTTCACAACACAAGTTTTATTGTAAAATATTGTCACATAGCACACACATTTTACTATAATATCTGATTTTTAACACATCCCATCGTTTACATCAACTATCATCGACTATCAATTTTTTTATTGTGTCATATTTCTTGATTTCTATTGCACATTTTCCATAATTTTCTGCCATTTTAGCAATTTTTTAATCAGTTTCAGACCCAGTGTCTTGTCAGTAAAATGTTAAATGTTTTAATCATTGCTTATTTTTCTTTTAACTCAGCTAAATTAAATGTCATTTTGTCAAGCTACAATGTTAGTGAAAGTTGGTTGTTGGTTTTTGGCTGTTGGTTTTTAGTAGGCTACAGTAATGCCATACATATTTCAGGAAAAACAATAACTTACTCTATTTTAAAAATGATCACGATTGATAATAAACAATTAATAAATTCTTCCTTTCAATTGGGCATTATAATGTAAGTAAATAGTTATTTAAATAAAATAAATATTTTACCTTCATAATAAAAAATAACATAAGCAATCTTGAAATATAGAAACATAATTAATCTTCGTAATGAATCTTGTGCCTACGGCCCCAGGTTTGTTCAGGCTCTATGCTAATCTTCTGGCAGATTGAAAAACAGATGGACACACACGTGAAGACAATCCTGCATGAGGACATTATGACTCCATCCAATGGTTTCACAGCAAAGTTAAAATTGAATACATGAGCTTGTTTTGTCAAGTCATTACCTAACTCCTAAATGTGCAAAAGGCAAAATACTTCCGATAAAATCACATGTTTAAAATGCACCAATATGGGACGGTATTACCACTTTCAGATAAACAAATTATAAATACAAATACCACCATAAATTGTAATTTTAGCTAGAAAAGCTGAATTACACAAGGGTGCTGAAGTACGGTTTGTTTTTGGTCGCCCAAAAACCATTGTATCTCAGTTTGAATTTCTTTGTTATAATTTTATGTCTTATCTTATTATTATAAAGGTTTGGTTTTGCCTGGTCCCAAAATATACTTCCCTGGAAACATCATCTGCTCTGTCATGATGTTCTAAAGTGTGAATGTTCACCAAATCAGAAATCGTGAGATAGGCCAAGGAAATTTCTGAAAATGATACGAACAGTGACACAAAGTCACCATAATTTTATATTTATTTCAGTTCTATATAGGTATACATGTATACAGTTAATAAATATTTTATTTTGAAATCATATCAATAAATCTTAGTATACAATATCAGAAATTATATGAAAAGTTGAAGTTGGAAATTAGGTGAATATTTCTATCAAATATCTCGATAAATGCTTCAACATTGCAAACTTATGCTACACTTGCTTTGCCCTGCTGGTGAATCCTGTGTTATTGGACAGTGCTGGTAGTATTGTTTTGTGTTGATTATTACCAAAGGGTTTTATATTTTCCTATGATTGATTCCTGTATTTCATAACAGTACAAGTAATACAGAATGGTTGATTAAGATATAGGAGCAAAATTAATCACAAATAGTCGGGGTGTACGATCCGCACCAATTAACTAAGATATACAATTGAATCTCTGCTACTAGAATTTTAGATGAGTGTGAACAACTTTATCCTAAAGCATAAAACATGACAATCAAAACAGCATATATTCTTTACTGTAAGTATAACCATCTTATGTAATTTCTCATGTATTTTCGCATCATGTCATTATTGTGGAGTGAATTGACATCAAATTGGCTCTTCTCTTACAATAAAACACCAGAAAATGACGCACTGCTAAGAAGTCGGTAAGATATTGCATGACTTCCGTTTCCGGTGGATTCCTCGGACTTGGAAGCAATCTGAAATTTTAATTTCCTGTCGCCGCCATTAATTGAGGCAAAAGTAAATCTGATTTATTGGGAGAAATTGTAGAAAATTGCCTTCAATGGGCAAATCACTGGGCTTCTTGGGAACCAGTAATCAGACAGAAATCAGAAATTAGACTTATTATCGACAAAGGAAAAAAAGTTGGGCAATTTACAAGAAAAAGATGGGTCTAAACATACTTGGAGTTTGACATGAGCTTCAGTTTAACTCCTGAAGCATAAATATTGGCTTAGACAATAGCAGTATCACCATTATATTTTCATAGGTTTAAATATTACAATATAACTGAAAATTTTCAAGACGGTAAAACAATTGTTTTATCTTACTAATGGTTCTAATTTACATAAATTTTTATATTGAAGTAAATACTTTTACTCCCAATTCAACTTAATTTTAATTGATTATTTTAAATATATTTCATTGCTTCAGTGGACTGGGGCATGTAAATGTGTTAATTTTAATATCATGAACAGCGTATATTGTCAGTTTACAATTTTCAAACTTAAAGGTTATTTTGTCCAAGTTAATATGCCATGTAATCAATACCGTTCTCTATGTTTTTGCAATAATCCATATTCAATCAAACAAAATGGAATCTGAGTTGGTGTCAAGTTGTCAATAAATGATTAGTTGTCGCTCATCACTCAGTCAGGTCATTCGTTCAGATCCAGTTTATGAAACCAATTCAGAGGTACTGATTGTTCATTCCATTTTCACAATAACTATCCAAAGAGACGTAAAAACCAAACTTTAACTTTTAAAAATATACGCCAAAGATAAATATTTTCATGAAATGGCCTAAAGGTGTAGATAGTTGTAATCTGTTGAATATAATTAGATTTGAATGTAATCTATAATTATAACTAATTAGATATCACCCACAAAAGTCTATTATTCCTATTAGCCAGGGTCTATTCTGTACAATAATCTCACAGGATTGTGATTTTCCTTTTATCAATAATGGCGGCTTTACATCAAAGGGAATATGTCTGTTTTCATAGTTAAACTTTTTAATAGCATTCTCCTTCAACGTGTTTAAAATTGTCCACGTGTGTTGTACAGAATGTAAAACCTGATTTTAATAGGATTTATTTGCCCTCTGCAACAAATGTTTTTTTTTTCTATTCCTAGTTTGCCCAAGTGTATAATATCAAAGTAACTTTATTTATTAACAGCAGTATTAGAGCCTTTGAAGCATCAATTAAACCATACAATGGCAGGATTCCATCACAAATTCTACCTCAAACAGACAAAAAATATGATGTACATTTTAGGAATTTTCAAATAACCATAAAAATATAGTTAAACAATATAACACAGTATGTATTGTAGTTTTGCAGTAACGTGTTTAAAACCCATTTTTTGTATGTTGGTAATTTATAGTGTATTAATTTTTTTGTGTAGTCCATTTGGCCTTCTTATATGTGTCTAGAATAAATCTAACAGTCCATTTTTATAGTACAATAAAACTCGTCAGACATGAATATGTTTTTATACTTGACAAAATGCAGTGATATGGTGGAATATATCTTACGGCTAATACTAAAACTCAAAATGGTATCTTTAAGACAAGCAGCTTACTTGTTCAGTAAGTAAGAGGTGTAATTTTAATCAGGCCACCTGTCTTAACAAGTGGTTACAAAGCATACCTCTGTTAGTCCACCTACGTATTTGTACTCGTATTTTTAGTTTAGGCAAACTCTACATTTATTTTCCATGGCTAGTCTTTTTTTTCTGTAAAACTCTCCGCTTAACCTTTAATGACACTAGTTTCAAACTGTAAACGTTATTCTGATGAATAGTGGTAAAAGTTCGTAAAAAGTGGATTGTTATCCTAAAGATTCCTGTTATTAAAGTTTTTTTAATTTCATGGTATAGATTTGATAGTAAATTATAAAATCTTTTATTTGTGAGGTATATATTACATCATTGCCTGGTAATATTAGCGCTCTCAATCGTGTATCAATGCTGTACCAATACCCCCTTTACAAACTCAGAAACAACAAAACAATATACACATAATAAATACATTTGTTGGCTAAATATTTCCTCAATAGGCTACCATGTGAGACTGGTATTCTTGTATTTAGTTTTTCTGTTTCTTTGTTTTCCGTTAAGTTAAAACTTTACTAACAGATAGAGGGAATAAAAGATGACAAACATAACCCGGTCCTGTCTGTCTATCCATCCATTCTGCCTCTATCTGAAGAGGTTAGTAATTGCCCGAGGGTAGGGGACCAATTCCACAGCTAGCTGTCAGTAGTAAAATATGTCCCTCTCTCTAAGTTTATTATCTTGTTGACTGAGTTAATATACCAGAAGAATTGAGAGGCCTTATGTCAACAGAATTAATAGATATTTTCATGATTCAATCAAAAGATATTTTCAAATCCTTCTATCTGCTAAATTTACCCGCAAGACATGTGTGCTATTTTGAATTCCAGGCGTTTGAATAAAAACAAATAGTGGGTTTAATTGTCATGCAATTTAGGGATTCATTGAAGCATTTGTCAATATTTTCTGTTCACCAAAAATGTCTTTACCATTACAAGGATTTGTAGGCGTGTTTTAATGTATAGATTCCGGGGTTCTTTTATTACTTACAGTAAGGTTTCCATAGTACAATAGTTATAAAATTGCTATGTATGCAAGATTTTTGAAGCAATGCCCAGGTCACATACTGTGGACAGGGTACTATGCCCATCTTCCAAAATAGAGGAGAATACAAGCGATTGATAAAAAGAATTCCAGACTTCTACAATGTCCTTCAACAGTCTTCGACCGTCCTGAGATTAAGTCTTAACAAAGTAAGATTATACTGAATATATCCTATGAACTGGTGAGGATATCTGCTGATTTTCCTACAATTACTCAACGGATTAGCTATGGGTAGCCATTAATTAAAGATATTTGCCATAAAAATATGCCACTGTCTGACCTGGGCACAAGCTATTAAAAGGACAATCCACACTACACTGTGGAGAAATCATCCCTTCAATTAGGTTTCTAAATATTTGACCTTTGAGTAGAATCTGTCTAAAATTACTCTCTTCATTTTATGGAATTTGGGTTTTTTTAAAAACTCTGTCAAGTGTGTACAGTAGTGTTTTGGTATTCGTGTTTGTCTGTCTGTTGTACAGAAAAATGTTTGTTCATAGAAGGATTAGAAGAACAGAAACTATTTCATCATCAAATTTATATCATCGAAACAGATTAGTTCTGTGATGTCGTCATTGAAATACACGTCTACCTTACAATTTCAAGATAACACTCTCAATTTACCAAATTGCAGTATATTGTAATTACAAAGTATATGTCATGATCACAACAAAGACTCACTTTCCTTTCTGAGATATTTGTAGATTATGTTATAGTACTAATCATGACATGGCAAGTTGATAAAACTGTTACTAGAGCACTGTACATTTAAATGCAACTCAGTGTGAAAGAGATAAAAAACCAACGATCATTTTTGAAGGTACGCGTGTACAGGTTAATGGACATTTAAAACAAGTATTTCCAGTGTCATGAACCATTACTTTGATTAATTTAAAATTATTACACACAACTCATTGGAAATCAATCTACAAACTTAAACGACATATTTCCAGGGGTTATCTAAAGCCTCAGTACCTAGTCCCACTTGAGTAATGATATCAATTTATTGTCTTATTTCAGTAGCTTATTAATCCAGACATACATTAGCATATTTACTATCCAGGGAGACCCAAACTATGAATACATGCCATGTGTCACAAGACTGACCCTCACATCAATAAACTGGCAGAATCTGGAGATAAAAACAGGAATTGGCCAACTTGAGGTAGGTTAATTATGTTATCTCAGAGGACATAGTGTCAACATTGATCAGTTCACAGAACCCCCATGATGTATATTCTTCTACCTAAGTTCAAACACATGATTTTTAGTTTTGTTGAGATTACTGGGAATATTTGGATAAAATGTACGAGAAAGGAATTTATAAGATTACAACATATGCCCGGTTATGGTGGAAATTGAGTGTGAAATTAAGTCTTTGAAATAGGATACAACACATACATAGTTGTATTGTTAACACATTACAAATTCTAGCCATATCAGTTTACAACCAGTTTACAGTTTTTCATGTATGTACACTTATGTTTTTATCAGATTTGGCTGTGAGCACTACGTTTAAGTTTACTATATGTTTAAGAGCGCTGTTCCATTAGGCTGATCTGATTGTATAATTAGCTCCCGATTCGAAAGAGTGAGCTAGTAGCTATGGATCCAGGGGTGAAGAATGAGGGATTTTATAACAAAAAGTGCAAGATATAGCCAAGTGCTCCCTGGGCATAAATTAGGTTTTGCAATCCATACCACAGCTTTATGTGCGATTTCTTAATTGGATCCAGGTACCTACAATTTTGGATACAATCACCTTACAAGTAAAAAGATGGGTTTACAAATTCTAAGAATGCCTGTAAAAGCACTGTGAATGAGTATACTACCAAAATATGGAGTTCCTAACCAAAAAGATAGGTTTAAGATAGGTTTGCAATTCCCCCGGCTGTTTGTCTTAATCTGTTTATGATTCAAGATGGATAGAAAGGGTCACTCCAAAGATCAAATTCATTGTCCACTTTGATCTTTACCACTATGGATCATCACTGTTATCATATGCTACAGATCAAAGCACTAATTCTACAACTCCATAGTCAGAGTAGATGGAAGACCTATTAATGCATCATAGTTATTCAGCTCCAAGACACAGAAGAAGGACCCCTGGGTCAGGCAATAACTAAGACAAAGGGAAGACCATGGGCATTACCACACCTTGATGCCAAAGCTGCATCACAAGGATGCTTGCAAAGTTATTCACTGAGCTGGTGAAAAACTCAGTTCATGACTCAAGTTGGCCACCACCTTGCAACACCAAGCTAATGGAGAAAGCTACTCCTGTTTTCAGTTCAGTTTCAGCACAAGTTGGTCAATCATCACCAGGTTCTTTGCAGAGGTGCCATGTTTAGGGAGTATCATGATGAGGTGATGCTCTGTCCCACTAGCCCTGAAAACTGGAAAGCAGTTGAGGTTTACTTTAAGGAGAGATGGAACACGTTCCATGACATAGTTGCCATTGAGGGGAGCCACAGTGGCACAGTGGTGACACACTCAGCTCCCTCCTCTGAGGTCAGCTGTTTAATGCTTGGACCATATGTGGGAAATTTGGTAGTTGCTTACCGATGGTTGGCAGATAACAGTACAGAACCGTGACCAACTGTATGTACTGGTTTCCTCTGCCCACAAAACTATCCATCATGATATGACCTGTATAGTGTTGAAAATGATGTAAAACACCTAATAAATAAATAAATAAATAAGTAAATAGGTAAATAAATGGGTAAAAAGGTAAATAAATAAACAGTTACCATTGATGGGATTGACATTGCCATAAGGACTCCCAGAGGTAAAGGTAGCCGATACTACAGTTACAAGGGATTCCTCTTGATAGTTTTGCTGCCGTTGGTGGATGCCGATTAAAATTCATATGACATTGGATGGATTTTTGTGCCTCTGGGTCCAAATCTGATGGTAAGATTTTCAATTACTGGCACCTCACGGAGAAGATAAACGATAAAATACACTATTGCATACTTGCTGATGATGCCCTGCCCCTGAAGATCTGGCTTATGAAACCGTTTTCCAGGCAAAGTATCATCATCATCAATGAGAGGGTTGTCGAAAATTCCTTTTTGCATTCCTTTCCTGCAGATTCGAGGTCTTGCTGTCCACAATGCACCAAGAGCTCCCAGTGTTTATGCATATTGTAATGGCATGTGGGATTCCTGTTATATGGGTGTTCCACCACACGACTAAGCTCCCCGATTAAGGGTTTTTGGGAGTCGGTTTCAAATATTTGCTTAGTCCCAAATGTCCTGTAAGAGTTGGTAGTTATCGGTTGTGGCTGTGAGAGAAATCAAACATGTTTGATATTTCTCACGACCCAAACCGATTCTCATTTCCCACCGACAACAAAATGTCCAGTCCCAGGCTTCCTCAGGCCTCCTCAGACCGAAATTTACACAGTCCTATGTTGTCCCAGGCGTCCTGCGACCCTTAATCCCAGGCCTCCGTAGTTTAGTCCCAGGAAGCCTGTTTGGCAGTCCCCGACTCATAACAGATCTTTGAAGTTTCATGCGTGTGAAAAGGAATCAGTTTCATTAGTCTCGGGAAGCCTCAGACCGTCTCAGGTGTCCTGGAGACTAAGAAATCTGGGTCTGGGACTAAGCCCCGACAAAGAGAAGCCGACCCTAACCGACCGAAGTCGGTGTCCTCAGGCCGCCTGGGACAACACAAATTTAGTCTGTGGCAGTCTGAAGACGCCCCAGGAGGCCTGGGACTAGGAACTGATTAAGAGCCGACTGTTTTCCACGCGTCGGAAATTAAAACGAGGCAATGAGGGGGTCTGAGGCTATATAAGCGACGGCGCACACATTCTCGTTGTTACTGACTGTTTGGCTACTGAGAGACGTGTGTCACTGTTTTGTAGGGGTTTTCAGTTTTTTAAATATCATATAATACTTGAGCTTAAGGCAAATTTTACAGTTAGGAGACACATTTTAGTTTTTTACTTTTTTTTGCTATTGACTGGAGTAATGAGGAAAGAGAAAGGAGGGAAGAGAGGAAAGAAGAAGATGGATGAGAGGCAAAAGGAGAGGGAGAAGGAAGGTGGAGAGGTGGAGGAAAGGATGGAGGAAAGGACGGAGGAGGGTACAGAGGAGGGTACACAAGAGACTGAGGAGTGTTTGGAAGTTAATGAGGAAGCTTGCAAAGAAGAAAAGAGGTGTGAGGAGGATTCAGAGAGTCACTCTTCAGCCAAGAGAGCCAGGGTCTGTTCAACTTTCACTGACAGCCAAGAAACTGCAATTGTGGAGTTTGTGAAGGAGCATCCAGAGCTCTACGACAAGGAGCATGCACGTTTCCACGACAGACAGAAGAAGGAGGCTCTCTGGGCAGAAATCTCTGCAGAACTGAAGCTCCAGCCCTTTGATGTCAGAAGATGGTTCGAATCCCAGAGAATGCATTATGGCAAGCTGTCCAAACTACAATCTGGCCAAGCCCCAAGGGAGATGACCAAGAGACAGTCCTGGGTCTACCAGCAGATGGGTTTTCTTAAGACCCACATCAGACGAAAGGGGGCCAGCAGAAGTTCAGGGTTCGAGGCCAGTCCAAATACCAGCAAGCAGGACGAATCTCGTGGGTCTACTACTGATACAGAACACCTTGAGTCCAGTGTCCTCAGGGAGAGTAGGAGTCAACCTATGTTCACATCTACACCAGTTTCAACAGACTCCAATATACTCGAGCACTTTGTCCAGATGAGGACATTGATCTCAGGTTTCCTGCAGCAGAAGTCAGACAGGCAGCCCTTCTTTGACTACGTGGCATCAGAGGCTGAAAAGATGACACAAGAGGAGTTTGAGGACCTCAAGGGCAGAATTTTTAGAGACATTGAAAGCATTAAGAGCAACCGTAGACGTCAACCACTAGCCAGAAGATCAACCACTATTACCACGGAGTCCCAGAGGGTCGGGATACTGCCAACAACCACTCAACAGGCGTCTACTTCCACCCAAGCAGCAGCTAGCAGCAGTTACGTCTACTACTCACCCAGCCCACTTGGCTTTGGCAACCCTACATCAGTTGTAACAGTACAGGACGAGGGCAGTAGACACAACTTAAGTGGAATTCTAAGCCAGCTACCAGATCTGACATCTACACAGATCATTGAGCAGCCTCAGCAGCAGCAGCAGCAGCCGCAACTCTTCACTATCACCACTACAGCACCGCCTCAACAGCAGCAGCCTCCTCAGTAGCCATCCAGTCAGGGCGGGTGTTTGACCTGCCAGGCCCTTTTCAGGGCCACCCAAATATTCCAAAAACAATTATTCAGCTGCAAGTTATTCCAATTCCCCTCCCAGAACATAACAGTTCAGTACAAATACTTATCACAAAACAAAAACAAAAAAGTCCAACACCTAACCACCCCATACATGAAACAAATAACCCATGGTACCACACATAACAAAAAAGGCCACATAGAAAAAAAACTTAAAATAAATAAACTCCCAATATGGCCAATAATCAGCCCATTTTTAGCTTAAAATCCATGGGATTGGTTAAAATCTTGAATAAAAAAGTCCAACACTTACACCATCCCTAGAGTTAAAAGGCATTATCACATACTTACCAACACACAAACCCAATACCAAACCTAACCCCCAACTAACAAACACACAAACCCAATACCAAACCTAACCACCAACCAACAAACACACAACCCAAATACCAAACATAACCACCAACCAAGAAACAGACAAACCCAATAGCAAACAGAACCCAAACCAAAGAACTGAAAAACTATTTTGCAAACATTATCCACCATCATTGTAAAGAAAACCAGTTTGGTGGTTATATTTCCTAAATATTTGTGAAGTGGAGTAAAAGCTTTTAATTTTAAGATTTCTAGGAAAACATTTCTGTTTCAAATATTTTTCCCAAAAAAAAAAAACAAATGTAAGTAAAATTAGGATGTATGTTTTCAAAATATATGCAATATTTATTCCATTTAGGAAGTTATGTTCGGATTTGTGTGTTGTTTTTGAGAATTATGTTCACCAATGGGTTTGTCTGTTTGTTATTTGGGTGACTTCTGTAAGGCATTTATGTTTGTCTGTTGTGTGGGTGAATTATGTTGGGCATTGGTTTTGTCTGTTTATTGGTTGCGTGACTTCTGTCGGGCATTGGGTTTGTCTCTTTGTTGGGTGGGTGAATTATGTTGGGCATTGGTTTTGTCTGTTTCTTGGTTGTGTGATTTCTGTCGGGCATTGGGTTTGTCTCTTTGTTTGGTGGGTGAATTATGTTGGGGATTGGTTTTGTCTGTTTCTTGGTTGCGTGACTTCTGTCGGACATTGGGTTTGTCTGTTTGTTGGGTGGGTGAATTATGTTTGGCATTGGTTTTGTCTGTTTGTTGGGTGGGTGAATTATGTTGGGAAATGGTTGTGATATTTGGGACAAGCACAGCCGATTAATTGTTTTTGGAATATTTGGTAGTCCTGAAAAGGACTGGTTACTGCAGCAAGAGTTATATTCTGCCATCTTGCCAGGCCACTACTCCCTCATTATTGAAGTAGCCCTTGAGGTAATCCCTCTGTCTTTTGGCTTCTCTAGCAGGGTTTCTGTCTGGACCACCACCAGCAGCACCACCAATCAGTCGACAATCACCAGGCACATCATCATCATCTCCAGGCTCTTCACCACCATGTTGACCTTGATACTGGCTTCTCAGTATGTTGTGCAGAAACACACAAGTCATGACCACATCCCTGACTGTTTCTGGGGGTAATTCAATAGTAGTAAACATCACTCTGAATCTTGAGACCAGGATACCAAAAGCATTCTCAACAACTCTCCTGCCCCTTGATATTCTGTAGTTGGCAATCCTTTCCTCTCTGGTTAACATTCTGCCATAGGGTTTCATGAGCCAGGTCTTCAGGGCAAAGGCATCATCTGCCAGAATGGAGTAGAGGACATCTCTACCACCCTGGGTTATAGGAGCTGGGTCAGGGAAGCCTATCCTGCCATCCTCAATCCTCCTCTTCAGCTGACAGGCATTAAATATCTGGGCATCTGAGCAAGATACAGCTGAAAACTGGCTTAATCGGTTCTTAGTCCCAGACCAGTCGGAGACTGTCTGGGGCCGCCTGGGGCCTCCTCAGGCTTCCTAAGGCCATTCTGTACTTAATCCCAGACTTTAATATCAATTCAGTATTCCCGCCCATTTCACCTTTTTTTCACCGACTGTCCACGATTAAGGGTCGCCGACAGGATCGGGGCTTAGTCCTTTGGTGGAACAGGGGCATTAATATGACGTCTTGAACCCAGATCAGGTGAACCCTAAAAGAGGTCAGGATGCAGCTGTATGGCAAGGAAATGACATTGCATGCGATGGAAGAAATCTAACTGAAGCTGGCACAAAAGGATATGTTAGCGGTTTATTTCAGAATGACGGTGCTGTGCCCGGTAAGTGGACAAAATATAGACATTTCTGTGAACTTTAAAATTATATTATGCTTTCCATTTCTCAGGACAAATAAAAATTAATGTATACATAAGATACTATATATGAAATGTATGTAAATGTACATAAACTCTTGAATATTTTTCCCTTTAAGTATTAAACATTCTATCTAGTATGGAATTTTGCAGGTGCCTCTATTAGTACTTTATTACCAATTGTTTTATGGCTGCTGAGGAGGGCCTGTGCAAAGCACTTGAGAAGGGTTTGGGGAGAGTCTGAATGGCTGTAGGTCTTCTGTGGATCCATGAAAGCCCTGATGGCAGATATGGACACTATGTCATCTCCAGTGTCACTGTCTTCATTATTGGTGGTGGCTCAGAGGCCTGGGGTGGCCTGACAATGGGTACTCTGTAAACTGGGATTTGATGGGGCTTTTGGCTGACATATGTCCCACTTTATTTGTGTAAACAAAAAATTAAGGGGCTCCTACCCTAAATCCAAAATATTTCGAATCTTCAAACTCCAAATGAATTCAAATCCTGATCTCTCAATAAAGTTTACACAATATAGTTCCCATGTTTACCAGAACCTTGTGTGATGTATTTCGCTGTGTGTATGAATGAGATTTCTGTTTTGTGGGTCAGTTTGCACATGGTGGTGAGTTAACCAATCAGAAATGGGTCACCACCACTTATGACTTTTTCAAGTCATATATTATATTTGTCATGTCATCAAGAAGGCATGGTTTTCGGAGGCACATTGCTGACAGTAATAAAGGGTCAACTTTATCTCACATCACATGATCTGGACTCATTGACTGGCCTCATTTGAGGATAGCTAGGCCCTTGAGATGTAGCAGATATTTCAAAGGATGGAAACACTCAAACAGGGCTTCAGTGGACAGTCTGAAATCTAGTTTTCTTGATCTAACTCAGCTGAGAACTTCTCAAATTCGGTGGAGATGACTTCTTGATTTTAAGACTGGATTCTTAAACATTGCATAATTCCTTTACCAGACCAATGGATAGAGGCCACAGCAGAAGTTACAACTGATGACAAAGCCTCGGTTTCATGCATTCAAGTAAATCATTTCAGCCCCAGCCCAGTACCTTACCAGCTGAGCCCACCATGTCAGATCAGATAGAGCCAAGCCTGTCCTATAACATGGGGTCACCCAATATTCTGTCTCAGAATCATCCATATAGGGTGTTTATTGTGTCAGTTGGCTAAATAGGCACCACAGACACCAAACAGGCCATACGCCCTAAGATACTTGCATTTGCAGAGAAGTAGGACTCACCTCAACGATCTCAGTGACCACACTGTAGCCAGTAGTTAACAAACACGTTGATGTCCAGCTTATGTTACCGGGCCCAGATATATTACCTTGTACCACCAGCTACTTACCTCCACCAGAAAAGTAATCTAGTCTTACCTTCAGCAACCTTGTGTGGTTGATCCACACTGCAAGTCATCTGCGTCTTTACTTATCCATTGGTCTGGACTTGGTACACATGCTAATTTATTCTCAGCTAGACACATTGAACCCATTTACTTCAGCCACACCAGTGCCACAAAGACAACAGAATAAATAATCACAGGACAATAACACTGGACAATAAACAGTCTTTGCCACCACCTCAGCTTCATGCATTGCCACTATTTAGGTTCATGACCAGCTGCCATGGTTTCATTGTAGCAAATTAATGCTTCCTTTTTTGGGCAGTCCTAAGTAGTGCCTTAACAATTTTTTCCTCATATGCTCAGACTCAGTAGATTCTCAACTGTATAATCATCTGCCACGGTAGTGTCTCCTTATTCTTTCAATAGTCTATCAGGCAGGCCCTTTGTTGTTCCGTTGCTTTCTGGTTTCCATATGTCTGCCATCTCAAAGTAGTCCTATGGCTGGGTTGGGCCGGTATTCCTGTGGGTCTGGGTGCTCTGCTGTTGGGTTTCCATATGTTTTACTCAGTATGTTGGGCAGTAGCACATATGTCATAGCTGGTGTGGTCAGTACTCGTAACTCCTATGTGATGGCGGACAGCAGGACTTTAAACCTCTGCACTAGGATCCCGAATGCATATTCCTGTGCCCTTCTAATTCTGGATGTTCTGTAGTTGTATATTTGATCACAATGTCCAGTACTCTAATGTTATCTAACCAAAGCCAAGAACTGTCTTATGATTGATCTTCTTCACCTGACAGACTCCTAAGTTGTGATTCCTTGTTCAAGGACTGTCAGGACAAAGAACCCGACTTTAAAATCTGCTAGAGTCAGGGTGGAGTCCAGTGTAATGTTAACCTCCTGCATGGGGTATTTTAATAATTAAAAGTTTTATTCTAGAAGCCCCTATATTGCCAAAAATGGTAATAAGTGCCAAAAAGGCAGGAAAATTTAACTGCATCCGGAACTATAGGATCACTCGTAGTTCAATCCAAGATAGATCAAGCATACAACATGATTTGTTCATATGCCCAATCGTCCCGCTTTTGGTGGATAAAACTGAGTCAGGAGAGGGAAAGTTTATTTTGTGATTTAATTTTCCTTCCCGACCTTGCTGGACGTCCTAATAGTGCTACTGACTTTTTGGAACTTGCAGAAAGTGCCCCCATTTTAAATTCAGCAAGGGTTGGGACCAAAGGAATAAGGAACCACCACTCAACTCCCAAGTACACGTAAACATATTAACATTTAGTAGGGAACTCCCAGAGAAGAGTTTCATTAGACCTTTCTTGAGTACAAAAGCATCATGTCATAACAGGAAGTTGGTTAATATGGGGCATGTGGTTGGTAAACAAATAAATCTTCCTTCTTAACCTTCAGCCCAGGCCAGGCATTTGCAAGGATCTACTGGAGTCAGTTGATCCACATGATCCACAATAGTACAGTGGAGTGCAATATTTTATTACACCTTGTGAAAAACCAAAACTGTCTTTGTGTTGAGATAACATGCTTTGACGATTAGGCTTACTGGACTTGCTTTATCGACCCAGTCACAATGAATTGTTGTAAATACAGCTTGTGAGAGGATGCAACTCAGTGCCCTTCAGATAGACCATGACAACATAACATGTAAGCATACAGTAGTACACGATGTCCACTTTAGTTACTGTCCGTACATGAGAATACAATTCATAGAGATAGGGTGGCTTTAAAATGTTAGTTTAAAATTGCCAAAGGAAAATTACTTGGTGCCAAATAAATGTGACCTCAATCAATGAAGAAGTTACTAATAATTTGTAAATATAGATTATGTATAAATTGTATATAAATATAAAAAGAGGTAGATGATGAACCCCAAGAGATTAACAATGAAGTGAAACATGTTCCTGACTAAAAAACTATACTGAAAAAACTTTATAGAACTAAAAAAAGTGTCCCCTATTGTAATCCAGTCCTAAACCTATCTCAAGCCTTAGGTCGCCTAGAAATTCTGCTACTTAGGCCTAACATCACACAGTACGAACATGCTTCATGTTTGGAAGAGCCCATATGGTACATCGAGTCATGAAATCGAACATTAAGGTATTTGTTCTGTGGTGACTTGTACTCAATGGTGGCTCTTGCCCCAGATCCATTATTCAATGCTTCTGATACTCTGAAACTACAAAAACTCATTTAGAGACATGCATACATGATGCACACCTACAAATACATGATTATACAAATACTAATATTTCTCATTCCATTGTACACTCAACTGGCACTTAATACAGCCATATTGCATTTAGGTCAGCGAAACATACTGTTATGTGCTTATTAATATTACTGAACATTTTGACCCTGGAAAATAATGGAAATGAAATGAATGAACAACCCAGGAGTGAAAAATTTTGAAGTAGACAAAGAGGGAGGCCCCCTACTAGCTAACAAGTGCAAATGCTGTGAACCCCATTGGTAACAAGCTAGGAGCACATACAAGAGAACTCACCCCCTCCCCTGCGCCAAAGAGGGTGTTAAGTTAGGTTCGCAGGAGGCCAACCTCCTGAAAACGTGCTCCTGATGAAATGAAAGGTGAACCAAGGTGGGAGGAGGGATCTTTTTTGTAAAGTGCTGTAAAATGGCGTCCTGTCCCTTTGACTTTTCAATGTTGAATGAAAGGGGTAGTAATTTGGCTGCAACTTGAATAGGCAATAGATCTATATGCTATCAAATATATTGACCTACAAGACCTACTGGTGCACTGATTAAGGTGGGGCCTACTGCTCCACCTCCACACAGTGTCCCTTCAGATAGACCATGGCAACATGTAAGAATACAGTAGTACATGATGAAATGAAATGCACACATGGGATATAATATTTTTGATCTCCAAGTTTATGTACAATACTAGAAAGACATCTCCCATCTGTCACACGCCGCTGTGTCTTCAAATGGGCCATACATGACCCCAAACGCCATTTCTTCATTTATATATTCCTCAATATCCTTTGGATGGAAAGGCTAGGCCATAATAGTGATTTTTTTAATGGTTCCAATGGTGAATTTCTGTCAAAGTTGAGAGGAAAACCGTATTTTATTTTTAAAAAACGGGAGCTGCTAGTATCAATAGCCATGCAGCATTTTTTGCCACCTTTCGAATTGTAGTTGAGATTGAATTGTAACCTGACTAGACAAAAATTGTACTGTTTTTGACTTTTTACCACATTGTAAAGTTCAACCGGATCTGAACCCAGACATATTCCCTTATCCGTGTTTGGAAGGAGTAATGGACCCAATGGTATAAAGCCACATTTGTCAGGGTTTTGGAGTGACCAGTGCTGATATGTGGGATCCTGACTAGCTTTTGATATTCGCATTTTATTTTTGTTTGTTGTGTCTAGCTCCAATTCGTACTTACCATTCTTCTGGGGCGTATAGGCGCCCCAGGTGTCAGTCCTGCCCCAAGGCAGTCACTTAGAAATTACTTGTCTACCTTAGTTGTCATGTGGTGACCAGTCTAATGGTCAGTTTATGACATCAGAAGGAATTCCTGTGTACTTTACATGGTTACCTGTGTATTTATGCTTAGTTTCTGGGGTAATTTGTAAACAAATTATATAATTGGCTGTCACCTTTCAGTTGTTGGGTTCTTGGTTATTGTTCCTGACTTTCAAATTTGACTTTGAGCGAGAGACATGGGAAAAATATTTACTTTTACAATGATTCTTTTAGTGTTTTATCAAATCTTAGGCTTTTAATCTGTACATATGTTTATACATGGACGGTCCTTTAGTGTGAAACTAGTTTTTTATTATTAGAGGAATGTGGACTGGATGGTGTTAAAGACTTTCATTTGCATGGAACTGAGTTTGAGGCTGAACTCATCTGTCAGAATTTTGTGGTCATCGAGTCTTCAAACAGGCTTTATGTTTCAGGCTAAGAGGGACGGTCTAACCTATATATTTTTACATCATTCTGCGCTAGTATTAGCCTTTAAGCTGAAATTGAAGCCTATTTCCTGACTTGCCGACCACTAAAAATTTTGAGTTCCTTGTGTACTTTCAGTGAACTTTGACTATAAATCTGGCATAATGCCTAACAAAAAGCATTGTAAAAAATGTGATGCTAAACACATACCACCTGTGGGGAGGAACTGTAAAATTGCAGTGGAGACAGTAGAAGAAGACAATGTGAATTCTAATGAACTGTTCAGAGATGCTGCCGTATCCAGTGAGGCTAGTGGGATAGCCTTTGACGGACAGCGAGTCCAGTTACAGATCTTGCAGCAATTGGAGAAGGTGACCAAGCGGTTGGACAAGGTGGAGGACCGGATGACCACAGTATCTCCAGCCTCGCCTCAGAAGTTGAGTACATCAAAGTTAAATACTTCCAGTGTTATGTCTTCTGTTAGAAAAGTAAAAAGTAAAAGAAAGTCATGTGTATATACTGATTCGTCCTCTGATAGTGACACTCCTAGTCTTGATGTGTTGAGATCTCCCCAACTACAGAAACGTGTTGACAGGCGAATTAGGGAATTAACACATAGTTCACACTGCCCAGGTATGGATTCATGTGGGAAAATCAAGTCAAAAAGGGGGGGAAATATAGATGTCACGGTTAAAAATAAAGTAGCCTGGCCACATGAAACGATATTGGGGGGGGCGAGTAGACAGCGTATCAATTATGATCAATTGTCCCTGACCCAATGGGTCAATGGTTTCTGCAAGAATATCTTAGATGAACCTTCGGTCAGTCGTAGAGATGCTATGGTGTCCTACATGGGAGACCTCATGGAGGATGCTTCGGATTTTAGTTGGCAGGGGGCTAAGGCGGCTCATGCCGTCTTACTCTGCGAGATGGAGAGGGGGAAGGTTGATTGGGGTGATCAGGACCGTATTGACCGTATACGCAGAGCTTATGCACAAAAACATGTGGTTCCAGGAAAACAAAATTGGGTGAAATCAAATGAAACCAGTAAAAAACCATGGTTTTGCAAAAGTTTTCAGTCTGGCACCTGTGGTTTTCAGAAAGATCATGAATCGAATGGTAGGCTACACAGGCACATTTGTGCATACTGCTTGTCAACAGGTAAGCAATTAGGTCATGCTGAAAAGGACTGTGCCCACAAGAAAAATGCGTCAAAAAACGACGCAGGGGCTGCCAGTCACTAGGGCTGGTCAGCCAAGAAAATTTGTTGGACCAAAGTGTTGAAGCAGTTAGTGTAAATATCAGTAAAGTTGAAAGTGTCAAGTGTAAACATGTTATTGGTAGTCCTGTAGCAGTTAGTGGCTCTGACAGAATGACCCCCAGTGCCTCTGGTTACAAAACAAGGTTGTTCTATAACTCAAATGTAAAACCAGCTGACATTGAAGCTATTTTGGCAAATAAAGGCAAAAAGAATAAAAAACTTATTGCCAAAAGAGTGGTCAAATCAATGGTTTTCACAAGGGGTCATTCTGCTACGCCTGAGGTGGTCATACCACCAGAAGAAAAATGTAATCCTGAAAATGATTGTACAAATACTCAAAACACTGCTTTTGACCTTACAAATACAAGTAGTATCCCAAATTGTGACAATGATAGTTGCAACTCCAGGCTTGCCACGAGGGGGTGAGAGTCAAGTACATATGGCGTCGTTTCGCGTCACTGAGAACGTGGCTTCTTCACCGCCTGATAACCAAGCTCCACCAAAAATCACAAATAAATCTGATTATGATGAGAATCACAGTGGTATTGAGGACAAGTTCATTAGTTCTATACTAAATGAAAGTACTAAGAAAACTAATGCCCCCATTGACCATCAGTCAGCCCTTTTCAAAAAGTGGCAAGCCCAGTCTGACTTCCCCTTTGGCTACATACCTATTGATGACCAGGTCATGCCCAACACTAATGTAGTGCCTTGTCTTGATGGCTTTTCTCCTTTTACTGCCCATGCTCTCGTAAAAGCCACTGGCAAACCCAACTACATGGAAGCTAGGCTCCCTGTTCCCTCTCAATTAAATGTAGATACCTGGAAGTCACTACTAACCGACTATTGGGAACAGCAGTTGCTTCAGCTTTTGGAATTTGGCTTCCCTCTGGATTTTAATAGAAATTGCCCTCTAAGATGTGACAACAAAAATCACAGTTCAGCTATTCAGTACCCAAATGATGTGGAAGCCTACATCAAGGAAGAAACTGAACACCAGGCAATATTGGGTCCTTTTTCCAAAAATCCCATTCCTGGGGGTCATCAATCACCTTTCATGACCAGAAGTAAGCCAAATTCTGACAGGCGTCGAGTAATTGTCGATTTGAGTTGGCCAATAGGCGAATCTGTTAATGCAGGCATTGACAAAAACACCTACCTGGGAAGCCAGTTTGACTTGAACTTCCCCTCCATTGATCACATCACTGAGGAAGCCAAACGCATTGGCAGGGGGGCGTTGCTTTATAAAGTGGACGTCAGCCGCGCGTTCCGCCACGTCAAGGTGGATCCTGGTGACTATGACCTCTTAGGCCTTGAATGGTACGGGGCGTACGTTGATACGTGTCTTCCGTTCGGGACGCGTCACGGGAGCCAGATTTTTCAACGTATAAGCGACGCAGTGCGTTACATGATGCGTCAGAAAGGCTTTTCTGTCATAGATTACATTGATGATTACGTTGGCGTGGGCGTCCCGAGCATCGCGCATGCGTCATATCACTTTTTGTTAGATCTGATGGAACGTCTAGGTCTATCCGTCAGCCAGAAGAAGCTGGTTTCCCCAAGTACTCGTGTTACTTGTTTGGGGGTACTTATAGACACTGACGCAGGTACCATTTCAATACCTCCTGAAAAATTGACTCAAATTAATGAAACAGTTCACCAATGGCTTGAAAAGCGTTCCTGTACTAGGCGTCAACTTCAATCCCTGCTGGGATTGCTGTTATATATTCACAAATGCGTCAAGCCTACTCGCATTTTCCTGAATCGAATGTTAGAACTTCTCAGGGCTGCCCATGGTAGCAATTTCATATCTTTGACATCAGAATTTCGACGCGACCTTCAATGGTTTGCAAAGTTCTTGCCATCTTACAATGGTGTCAACTACTATGATCACAGAAGCGTTGACCATATCATTGAACTGGATGCCTGTCTCACGGGCCTAGGTGGTTGTGTTGGGAGATTTGTGTATCATCTCCCTTTGGCACATGGTTATGCAAATTGTGGGATAGTTCAACTGGAGATGGTTAACATTTTGTTGGCCATGAGGCTATTTTGGCGCCTCTGGTCTACCAAAAAGATTTTGGTTAGATGTGATAATTATGCTGTGGTCACTGTACTCAGATCCGGGAAGACACGAGACCCCTTCCTGGCGGCTTGTGCTAGGAATATCTGGTACTGTGCTGCCACCTATGACATTGATGTCACTTTCACACATATCAAAGGTTCAGAAAACAAGGTAGCAGATTTGCTATCCAGATGGAAAGGAAATACCCAGGATTGGGAAAACCTCTTGCAATGGGTCCCCCACCCTTGGTGGATCAGTGTGAACGAGGACATGTTTTCCTTCCATCCTGATTTATAGGTTTGACTCTCGTCCCCCTCTGTTTCCCATTGTGCTTTTGTGAATTTGCGTGTCATCTATGATAAAAGGGGTTGGTAGTAATTATAATTAATTAATCAGAAAGTATGGTGCCCTTACAGGGCCAAATTGAAGTAATGTTACATATGTCACTTTATCTTGTAATGTCATATAGTCCCGGGGCAGGGGCTGTAATAATTATAGTGTAAAAGCTTAAAGATACTATACTTTGTTGTAGGCACACAGAAATATAGTTCATTGGCTGGAAAGGCTTCATCAAGGCTGCACCAGGCCTTCAGGCCCAAGACAAGCAGAGCCTACTGTGCCATGTTTAAAGTGTTTGTGGCCTTCTGTGTCTTCATGGGCGTCTCCCTTCATCATCTGTCTGTCGAGATCCTGTTGGCCTTCCTGGAGTGCCTCAGGTGTCTGAAATCACACAATGTGATTGATCTTGAAATGCTTCGTGCATTGATCTCAAAAACAGCTAACCTCAAGCTTGGGGAGGTCATAAAAGCCATTGTACTTGTTGGCTTCTTTGGCTTCCTTCGACTGTCCAACTTGGCCCCTCATTCTAAAACTTCATTTGACCCCTCTCGACACCTATTTTTCACACAGGATTACGTAAAAATACTACTTAAGTGGTCAAAAACCTTGCAAACCAGGGACAAGGTCCATGTCATAACTCTACCCAAACTAAAAGACACATCCATCTGTCCTTGGTTAGCCTTGAAATGTTTGTTTCAATGTTATCAAATGTCATCTACCACTTCCCTGTTCCAAATTCACACTTCCTCGGGTTGGTCTCCCCTCCCCTATAGTGCGAAAATCTTTATCAGATCTCAATGTAGCCTTGGGTTTGAACCCTCACCATTTCACTTTCCACAGCTTGCGCAGGTCGGGTGCGACATTTGCCTTTAAAGCTCATGTTCCCATCCAGGACATTAAGAGACACGGGACTTGGAGCTCTGAGTGTGTCTGGTCTTATATTCAGAGTGATCATGCCTCTGGTGAGAAGCTTGCTAAGTCTCTAGCTTCCACCATTGCTCATAAATGCCCCTAATGCTGCTATGTTCCCTAAGTGTTGGGCTTGGCGGTTTTCATATGCTTCATAACACCAATTTTTTGACACCCATTTTTCCTCTATTGTAAACCCTGGGGGTTTCCTCTTGTGTGGCAGTTCCCTCCTCCACCTTTCGGCTCATCAACTTAAGCCTGACAGGGCTGGGGTTCAAACCCCTTGGGGGGTTACCAGCAAAATTTTGTGGGGGCCCTTTGGTCTACACTGCCTCACCTTAGCTTTCCTCCAGGGTATAATTTTACACTATATTTTATTGTATTTTATTCTTTACAGTATTTTGTAACTCCAGTATTTGCATATCTTTGGACTCTAATGGACTCTAACTTTAGACTGGAGTTGTACTATATATATTCACTTCTTATTCTAGTCATTACTTATGAACTGTACAGAACTGTAATGTACTGACTAGATATATATATTGACATTGCTTAAATGATCTTATGTGTAACTTTTATCGATTTGTAAATAATTTTAGTATTACTATGTATATTATAAAATAAAAATACCTAGTACCCGCAACTGAGTGTCTTACTGTCTTGGGGAGTGGGGACTGCAATACCTAGATTCTTTTTTGGGGTGTATATTTTGACACTTTTGGTATGAATCACCTTTACTTTCTACAACGTGGGGCCCCCCATTGTTTGAGACCTCTGTTATTTCCTTTTGCATTCTTTAACTGGGGCTTTTGCTGGCCATTGTTTGCTAACACATGATCCACACTATTTTGGGTTTCAGTATTTTCAACTAGGTCATTGCAAGGATCATGTTTGTCATCTTCACGCAGATATCAGTTGTTCAGTGAGAGGTTCCAAGTCGAGTATTTTAAGGTCAAATTTGGTACAACTTTATGGTTGCCATTGTTCACATGTTTAACGTGTTTTTGAACTGAAGGGAAGTCTGGGCTATTGTTGACGTTGTTGTGCCCCTTGTGAGAATGAGCTTGAACCACATCAGAATGTGAATCAGAATGCTAAACCTGCCTTCATTTTTAACTTGTAAATAATTTTTGAGAATGTTTTGATCTGCTTTTAAGGACCTGTGCATACGTTCTGCCCATATACTACAACTATGAGTACAAACTTTTGAATATACATCTCGTGATCTAACTTAAGTTACTCTATTTACAACGGACTGTACACTAGGGCAGTGCCTTACTTGTTTCTTTGAGAACTTTGAGGATGCCCTACAATCTTTAGCCATGTGTCCATGTTCTTTGCCCATGGTAAAGGAAGTGGCACATACATGCTTGTAAAATGCCCCCCCCCCCCCCCCCGTCTCATGATCCCTTTGATTTTGGCACATGCCTCGTTGATAAAACTTACAAACAGTTGATCTGACCTCTGATTTGCCATGTTTTGAATTATTATTGCCAAAGGTTTGAACCTGTGGTCTTTGGGCATGTGCCCTCCTGATTCTGTCAGTTTTGCTAGTTTATGTCCACTCTACTTTCCCTTCCTCCATCCTACAAAGTAATACTGCATGTGCAGCTTTGCAGACTGCCAACAGAAGTCATTTGCATCCTCCATAAGTTCCCCTAAATAGTCTAACATAGCATTTTTTCTATCCATATTTGTCTCCTCCCTAGCCATCATTGCGAACCCTGACACCCATTGATACCAATTTAAATTGTCGTATGAGGCCCTACTCTTATTCCCACATTTTTTGCATAGGTTTGCATTTTAATTGTTCTTTAAGATATTTTTAGCTCAAAAATAGTTAACTGAAAAATACAATACAAGCACAGCGTGCTTTGATCAATACGAGAGCACCTAAGTAGATGAGTTGTACTGATAAATGTAGCAACATACAAGTCGTGAATTGAAGTATAATAACTAAAAACAGCATTCCATTTTTAAAATGACTAAAATATATAAAATAATATGTAAAATAAGTAAAATAAAAGTCGACTCATCCCTTAACTGTGGCTCCAGCAACCTGAAGCAAGTCTCGCATAAACCAAAGCACTAATCTTCCTGGATTCTGTGCTAGCTAATCGTCCTGAGAGTGAGTCCAATCTGCAACAACACAATATAGACGCTAATACCAATCCAACAATGAGGGGAATTAAAACTTAAAAGTCCACAGATATCGCTTTTGTAAAGTTCTGTAAAATGGCGTCCTGTCCCTTTGACTTTTCAATGTTGAATGAAAGGGGTGGTAATTCGGCTGCAACTTGAATAGGCAATAGATCTATACCCTATCAAATATATTGACCTACAAGAATATCTTTCGCTACTGCTCCACCCCCACAATTTCAAACATTTAAGAATATCCGCTATGTGATGGAAATGCTGTTATGTCAAACATTTTCTCCAGCTTTTCCAGTTAGATTATACCTTTGAATTCTAATTATAATTGGACTTTTATAGCGCTAAATCTCCCTACACAAGAGGACTCTAAGTTGCAACAAAACCGAAAAAGCAGTTGACCTAATTTCAGTATCCAGAGACAGAAGAGGGGTCAAGCACCATGATCCAGGCTAGGGTTTGTATGCTTTGGTGTACAGGTAGATTTTAAGCAGCTTTGTGAAAGAGACCATGGAGGGAGAGGCACGAATCTTATCTAGAAGAACATTCCAAACAGTGGAAGCATCAAAATCAAAACTATTACCAAACTGTTTGACAGATTTATGAAGAGAAGGGTAGAACTTTGTAATGAGAAAGAAATTGCCACCACTTTGACTGTGCCTGGTACTATAAGAACTGCTGTAGGAAGAAAGATACGGACCAAAATGCCCAGGAAAACTTGTGTGAAGAAACTTATAAAGAAGTGTGGCTGTCTTAAACTTCAGTGCGCTGTTTAACAGGAAGCCAATGCAATTTCTTAAGTACAGGAGTTATAATGTTGTATTGACTGATGTTTGATACAATTCTGGCTGCACTATTTTGGATGCACTGTAATTTGTGTAGATTGAACTTGGAGAGGTTCCTGAAAAGTGAGTTGCAGTAATCCAACTGACTACTAACAAGAGCATTAGCCACAAGTACAGAAACATCATGAGTAAGAGACCGTCTGACATGTCTGAAATCACAGAGTTTAACAAAACAACTTTTGCAGACATTCTGAACATGCTTGGACAAGGAAAAATCTGAATCAAACCACACACCCAAATTCTTGACTGAGTCAACAGGGCAGAGTGGACTGCCCAAGATATCAATTGGAAAACTTGCTTTCAACTTGTCCCTGTGTCTCTTTGAAACAAAGATGATAAGCTCAGTCTTGTCAGGGTTCAATTTGAGCTTACTAGTTGACATCCAATCTTTAACATTACTTTCTTCTGGGATAAATGTACATAAACTTGGCTGTCATCTGCATATAAATGAAATTTGTTTATGTTTACTAATAATCAAACTGAGGGGGTTGTGTACAATGAGAACAACAAAGGGTCCAGGACCGAACCTTGGGGGACGCCAAATAGGAGTTTACAAATATCTGACAAAGTAGAACCAAATTTTATTGACTGATAATGGTCTGTTAGCTAGGAAGTGAACCATTTCAGAACAAAGCCACCAACACCAAACCAAATACAGAGGCAACTGAGAAGAGTGGAATGATCTTTGGTATCGAAAGCGGCAGACAAGTTGAGCAATGCTAAGGCAGTGGGTTCACTTCTTGACAATGATAAGTGAACTTCATTTTTTATGGAGAGAAGAGCTGTCTCAGTTGAGTGACCAACTTTATATGCCGACTGGTACGAGTTGTCTAAGTTATGGACATGGATATATCCAGCAGGCACAGGTCCAATTCTTGACATCATGTTTTGGTCATGTTAGTATATGACATCAAGTAACTCTCACTCGGACATGATTTAAGGTGGTCACGTCATCTGACACAAATCTGACATCCCGTTTATGTGACATGACATGACTTTATGTGAATAACATACCTATAATATCAACTAGATGTCAAAATGATTACCACACCTAACATAATAGTATTATCCTATTCATTGACATAAACTTGACACCATCCCAACATGACTCTGTGTAGTCATATAAAATGATGAAAATATGATGTTGGAATAATATGATGTGACATGATATTCTACTCAGACATTGTTTCTGACATCTTAGTGATATTAATATGATGTCACTTTGTTGAGACATTTAAAGTGGAGTATCATCATGTCATTTGAGATCAGATTAACATTAGTAGTCTATAAAATTATGATTTCATTTTTGATAAATATTACCAAATCATCATGTGGATGTTTAAATCATGCCTACGTCGGAATAATTTATCTAGTCTGTGTTAAGTCAAAGTTGGGTTTTCCATCCTGTAAAACAGCCAGGGTTATTACGAGAGGCCCTCAGCTTTTTCACATGAGTAGGGGCAAATCCAGGCAGAGGTGACAGCCTGTGATTAGATACAGGACCTACTAACCAACTTGGCCTCTAGCCTGTGTGGATATTGCTTTGACAAAAATAATTAATTTTTGGTATAGACAAAACAATCATGTTTAAAACTGTAACTAAAATGCTGTGTTGGAGCAAAAATCTTCAAGAAATAGGTTGATTTCATAAACTAATGTACACTTTAGTATTTGCAACCAAGCCAAATATTGAATAAATAAAGAAATATGTTTAGAAAAAAGTGCTTCAAATATTCAAACTTTTGTACCCATAATTTGTATCTTTACACATAGTATAACTTTTTCAACTTCTTTAAACATGACATTCATTATTTTCTACCATGGAATAATCTGTATAGTACATGGAAATGACTTATGGCTGTGTCAGGTAAGTGCACACAAATGGCAGTTGTATGTTGGGAGTTTAAGCAATTTAACATAATATTAATGTGAAAACAAGAATTTTTTAAACCAAATTTGTATTACTAAAAATTGGTTTGAGCAGTTACAAAATGATGTCAATCAGATTTTTAAATCAGTACATCAAATTGATGTCAGTTTCTGATGTCATATAGACATGAAGTCAATCCAAATTAAGTCATCCTACTGATGTCTCATGCTGATATCAAATTTATAATCGGCTACTAGATGTCATTTTTATGGTTTTTTCATATGTCAAATAGACTAGGCTACTAAAGATCTATTTGACATCTAACATATGCTGTCATTTCGAATTTCAAATAAGCATGAGTTTTGGATGTCATACCCAGTGTCTTTTTGATTTCTTTTTGATATCCTATTGCCTATTCTAATAGCTGCTTAGCAACCACACGTTCTACCAGTTTTGATATGAAACTGAGGCCAGATACAGGGCAATAATTCTTCAGGTTGTCTGAAGGAAGATTTGCCTTTTTAATAAGAGGAGTGACCACAGCAATTCCTGAAATTATTAAGGATCAAAGTTAATGTTTTTAAAAAGTGTACAGCTTATACACATCTCGATCAAAAGTGCCTGGGAATCTACAGGCTCAGCAAAGTCACCATAATCCCAACATAGGAGTGGTGACAGGTCTGTGATATCCCAATGGGGATGGTAAATATCAGCTCCCCAAAATTACATATGGAGTGTTCAGCATTATTTGAGAGTGTAAATGATACCACTGAAATCTCCATGGTTAACTGCAAGAGATTGGTAAATGTCCCTATTTTCCAATTTAGTCTAGTGTCTTGTTATCATAAAAGTTTTCGCTTTCTGAGTGGATACGTCTGATGTGGAATGGAAGATAGCTACATTGTCACATAGGTCTGGCATGACACAGATCACAATATGTGCAAGCATGGAATCAATAATATATATTATCATCAATACAATAACCTGATGACAATGACAGAAAAATCAAACTGTTCACCTTAAATGTTAAACTGTAAGTAACTTGAGTAAGTTTGATTTTCGATTTTGTTTTACCTCTTACATAATTGATTGACCTAGATCAGATTTAACTTTACACTTGTATCATTTCTTATTTATTCACCAAAATAAGGACTGTATGGATTGGTGTTTTTATTTAATATGACAATATTTTCAATGAAAACTCGGACATATATGAAGATATTGCATTAAACAATCACCCTTCTAACTTACATCCACAACTCAGAGCATTGTGAAAAAAGAATGCCAGTTTTTACTATTTGTCTTGAGATCAGAATGACATGGTAAAGAATTATCTCAGGTGTTTTAATTTCATTATCTCAAGCCAGAAAGATCTGTTAAACCTAACAGTAAATAGACAAAAATATCTAACATTTGATGAAACCTTTCTTGTGTGACACAGTCAAACTCTTGTGGGGGCCAGTATTCCTCGGTTATAGCCTTGTTTACTATTCCTTCAAGCTATTTATTCAGTGACAAAATAAATCTATTTCCATTACATATTAATTTAAAAATTGTCTTCTTTATTACTTATTTGAGCAGAACAAAAACCATTGTGGTGAAAAAAGGCTGAAGAGAAAACCTTTAAATTCAATAAACATTCGGTGATTCTGGTTTTTATTTAGCTACTGACTTCTAATATGTTTGTCTTCAAATAACTCAATCGACCAAAGTAATGCAATTATGAAGGGACCTTTGTATGTAAAAGTGTAACTAGTTTTAAGCTAAAAAGCCTTGATTTACTCTGAGAAAGGTCCTATATTCAAATGATTAATTACATTCCACAAGACATAACTGCAAAAGAGATAGAGTAAGAAAATGTCTCAGCAACTTTAAAGTCATGTCAATAATGTTTTGTAATATTGTTCTCTTCAATAAGCGGGTTTTAATTTAGAAAAGGCTGACTTCATTCTTCTTTACAAATCATTATCGCTTATATTAAGTCATGGATATTTACCATTTTTACTATTCTTTATCTCACCACTGCTACCTATATAATCGAGTGGGACAATACAAAACCTATCTTGATTATGGAAAACAATAACATCTCAATTTGATTTGAGACTCACTAAACATAGTGTTAAAATGGTATATTCTTGAGGTTTTTAGTTGCGACTCATGCAAAGCCTGAAGTGGCATATTATAACCCACAAATTGAATTTTTATTAAAATACGAAGTTTATTTTTAACTAATTTACTATGTTTTACTAACTTTTACTACATATATTAACTGAATTATATTTTAGTAACCTGATACCTGGTACTAATATAAATGTTTAATCAAATGGACAACATAACATTGTCTGAACTTTTCATTTTGTAAATGAAAGTGCAATTCATACTTATTTGTCTGATGATTTATATAAAACATTATTTACTTCTGGACATATCTGAGGAAGTAAAAAGGAATAAAATTGGACCTCAAATTAGATTTCGGTTGTCAACATTCTCTAAATAATTTGATAAAGAGAAGTTTAAAACTTTATACGTCTTAAAAGTGCTATGGTTAAGTTACACTTCTCACAGTTTAAAATTAAAAATAAAACTAAAGAAAAAAAGAATGTTAGTGATGATCTAATATCCCTGTTCCACCACACAACTAAGGCTCCCGATTAAGGATTTGGGGGGATCTGTTTCCAAAAAAATGTAGAGTCCTGGTGTAGAGGAACGGAATAGTGCCCTCCTAGAAAAGTGACCTCCTAGAACAGTGCCCTCCTAGAATAGTGCCCTCCTAGATGACTGCCCTCCTAGAAGACTGCCCTCCTTTTGAGAGGGTGGACAACTGCCCTCCTTTTTAAAAACAAGATGAATTAATCATAATTTTTAAAAATATTATAAAAATATGTAATATACAATAGACATATTATATTTTATTACTTTGTTTATTACAAATATAACATACATAAGTCATAAAAAATCATAGACATAGCAGCATTTATAGCCATTTTAATAAGCACTGTAAAGATACAACATACATAAGGCATATAAAAGACATAGGCATAGCAGTATTTACAAACATTTATTAAGCACTCTAAAGATATAGCATAGAAGACATATAGACAAAGCAGTGTTTACAAACATTTAGTAATCATTTGAAAAATGTAACATTGGCATAGCAGTAAAAGTGTCCTCAGAAAAGTCTAATACAGTGTCCAACACCTCTTAGGAACTCTTCAATAGTTTTCTCGCCACTTGATCTTGCCACACACAAGTTTTTCAGATGATCCTGGAGATCCTTGGTAGTTCTACGGACTCTTTTCCTTGGTGGTTGTCCATGGGCCTCCTGTATGAGCATCATCCTGGTCTGAGCTTCATCTTCCTTGATGCAATCAATAAATCGCCACACAGTTGGATGGTTATGACCAACTATGCTTCGAAACCCGTGATTCCAAGCCTCACATATACTCCACAGCCTCTGATATTGGTTATTTCCTCCATGATGAAAGTTTCATGTAAATATAATCTTTAATGCTACTCATATAAATCAATGATTACTTACCACAGCTGTCCACCTTTATATACACCAATAGGCCCGGGCACTATTCCCGGATTCCCTGGTGTAAACTCTGAAAGCATACCCCCGTTCATTTTATACACGGGAAGATTATGGGGGACCTCCCAGAATCTACCCCGCCCTCCCAGATTATCACCCGGGGTAGATTTTGGGAGGCCTCCCAGAATATACCCCATCTACTTAGTTAATACAGGTAACTGATAATTTATGTGACTAAGTATTAAGCTTTTTAAAATTGGTCACTGAGAAATGAATTCGTGTAACATTTATATGATTTGCACAACTGTTATTGCAAATAATTGGTCATTGAAAGTGTGTGATTTGTATTTAAATATATGCATTAGTTATTAGTTGAGCCAAGTTATTAGGTGAAAATTAGTTAATAGTGAAGTAATTGGGTATTAGCACTGGTAATTATAATTTTTCAACAGAGACCCTGTTAGGGTGTTAAATTGATGGAACCTATTTTTATGTACACTGAGGCCACAAATTATGAAGGAATAACAGGACTTTTGATATACACTGAGGTTCAGTTTCAACTAATCCCAATTTATGAGAACAAAGAATAACTAAGCCTTTGATGTACACTGAGGCCCGGTGTAGCGCGAGATAATGACTCCCCTATATTTGTCACTAGGGGGGTAAAATATTGCAATGGGGGTTGAAATATTTTAACCCCCCCTTGCAAGATTTGGAATCCTTCCCCAGATTGATGATTACTATTGTGTTGGGGATTAACTCACAGCAAAATACTTGTATTCTATTTAGTGTGGATGTGGGGGATTAACTTGAAACAAAGCACATGTATTCTGTTTATTATTTATTTATGCTGAGTTTACATTTTTGCATGGGTAACAGAATGATGATTATATTAAGTGTCATACAAAAAAGTGTCTTTTGTTGAGCTTTTTTGCCATGAATGGTAATGCTCACACCAATTGTTTTATTATTTTATATAGTGTGTCACACTTAAATATGGATTAGTGATTATTTATATTCCTGAAATCTTGAGGTTCAATTAGAGCGTTTATAAGTGTTTAATTAAAATTTGTGTGTAATATAAATGTTGGGATCCAGCTTAGGAATCAGCCCATTTTAAGATGATATGCACTGACATGAACATAAAAATGTACTTTTTGTTTGGATATATGGATCATTGTCTATGTAGAAACTTAGCATGTAAACACTTAAAATTATGGACAAGTTAATCATTTTGCTTATAAACTTGTACATATGTTGAGTATTACCACAAGACACTTTGAAAAAGTCTTAGGCATTTTCTTTAATCTGAATTATTATGATACACATGTATTGACCTTGTCTAGTTGACTAATAAACACAATAGTGTATGGTCCCATTGTCTCTTTCAACAATAGGGGAGTAAATATCTAGCAGGGGGGTGATTATCTTGCAACCCTGTCTGCAATATTCTCACCCCCCTAATCCCTCTATTGTTAGGAGTGCCAAATCTTGCTTGCAAGATAATTACTCCCCTAAAGATCAAAGGAAGGGGTGCAAAATATCGCGGGAGTCATTATCTTGCGTTACACCGGCTTCAACTAATCCCAATTTATGACATCAAAAGAATAAATAGACTTTTGATGTACACTTGGACCCAGCTTCAATTAATCCCAATCAATCAAATCAAGATTCAAAAGGATAACTACACTTGTCTCTTGGGGTGTTTGGGCACCACGGATGTCAGTCCTGCCCCAAGACAGTGACATTGTGTGTACAATGAACTTGGGGTACCAGTCCTGGTCACCTTTGGGGTACCAGTCTAGTTTATGTAACATCACCTTGGGGGGTGACCCCTTATTACTAGGCAACTTAGTAAGCAACTACCTCTGATTGGGCCCCCCCCCCCCTGATTTACAGTAAATATCCCCTGTGATTCCCCCTGCCCTTCAACTGTATCCTAGAAATGTAATCACTTCATGATTTGACTTTGAGGGAAGGACATGTGCAAGAAACTTTTTGATTTGAAAAACTTTTTGATTTTATGGAACTGTTTAATTTTAGGATTTTAGTTTTTTACTTTGAATGTTTTTATTTTTAAAAGTGTAAGATAGTGTACATTATTAGGACGGTCATTTATCAGTAACAGATTTTATGTTACACTTGTGAATTGTGTTGTACACTGGAACACTGCACTGGATGTTGTGATATTGTGACATTTGACGCTGAGTTGTTTGTGACACGTCAACTTTATGACGCTTGGAGAGATTTGGTCATCTTGACAGCAACAGGCTTTGAGTGCCACTGGCACAAAGGGACAGTCTAACCTATATTTCATTCTTGTGCATTGATTATGCCAAATTGGTCGTATTTTTGACATTGGTCCCATTTTCATAAGCCTGAGGTTGCCAAGAGAGAGTCTAAGTCTCTTTTGTGTATGTTTTGCAGTAACTTTGACTATTGAAAAGCAAAATTTGAGTTATAAAAAATGCCAGATAATAAACAAAAATGCAAGAACTGCAAGAACAGACATTTGCCACCAACTGGAAAGAAGTGCAAGTATGTGGACAATGTGAATTCTGATGCTGAGGAAGTGCCCAATGGACTAAGAGATGCTGCCGCTGCAAGTATGTCACTTGCCACGGATCAGGCGGATCCGGGCGGACAGCGGATCCAGGAGAAGATACTGCTTCAGCTACAGAAGATGTCTGACAGACTGGAAACAGTGGAGCAGAGGATCTCGTCCGCAGAGCAAGACCAGGGCAAGTCTTCGACCTCAGCTGCAGGAACAGGAAAGTTAAGTAGAAGTAGTGACTTTTTTGAAATTAGTAAAAGTACCCCAAGTAAAAGTAAGAAAAGTAAACAGTTTGTACCCCCATCAGATTCTAGTGAATCATCGTCTGATGATAGTGATAGTCCCTCTTTGTCTTTTCTGAGATCACAGTCGATGCAGAAAAAAGTGGATAAATGAATCAGGGAGCTAAAGGCTGATTCACACTTGTCAGGTACTGAGTGCTCAGGGAAATACAAGTCAAAAAGGGGGGGGGGGAATGTTGAGGTTTCAGTGAAAAATAAAGTATTGTGGCCACATGAGGCAATTTTGGGTGGAAGTAACAGACAGAGGGTCACTTATGACCAACTGTCTCTCACCCAGTGGGTGCAAGGCTTTTGCAAAAACATCTTAGAGGAAAAATCTAGCAAGAGAAAAAATACCATGGTTTCCTACCTCAGTGATCTGATGGAAGATGCCACAGATTTTACTTGGCAGGGGGCTAAGGCAGCACATGCTGTCTTACTGTGCGAAATGGAGCGGGGTACCCTCCAATGGGAAGACCAGGATCGAATAGATAGGATCCGTAGGGCTCACGCTCAAAAGCATGCTCCAGCTAGGGGGGGTTGGGCTAAGCCATCAGATCCAGGTAGGAAACCATGGTTCTGTAAAAATTTCCAATCTGGCAGTTGTACACATAGTAAGGATCATGAGTTCAATGGAAAAGTCCAGAAACATATCTGTGCCTTTTGCCTAATGGGGGGAAAACAGCTGAATCATGCTGAAAAAGACTGTCTTTTCAAGAAGTAAAACCCAAAAACGACCAAGCAGCTGCCCATCACTAGGAAGGGACAGCTGCATTGGTGATGCTCAGTACAGAGTAAAAAATTATAGTTGTAAACCTAGTGTTCAGGGTAATGTAGTCAAACAATACAGAACTAGGTTGTTCTATAACTCTAGTGTCAGACCAAAGGCCATTGAGGCCTCTTTGGCCAGAAAAAGTATTGATTGTGTGACCCATGTCAAGAAAACTGCTAGTAAATGTCATGTAATAGGTGTCAACTCTCAAATGCGTCAAACACAGAGTCATAATGCCAAAAAGGCATCTAGTGTTGTTCAAAAGGGTGCTCAGCACAATTTCAGCCTCCCTGTTGCCCATCCCAAGGCGTCGAACTTGAGTGACATTCATAATGTGAGAGATGTTGAGATCTCGGGGGTGGAGCAAGTGTATGCTGAGGTAGACCAAAACGTTGATTCGGGTCCAAGTTTGAATCCTGTTGTCCCTCACAAGAATGGGCACAATGACAATTCAGGTCTTGGTTTGAATCCTGATAAACACGTGAGTCATCATCAGATCACCTCTGAGTCGGATCCGGAATGTCGGGGTAGTGTGCACGCAGCACATACAAATGACAAACGGTTCACAGATCAATGCATTCCATTATATGATGTCAATAATGCGGGGGTTGAAGAGAAATTTGTCAATACCATTATGCATTTCAAACAATTTGGTGACCAGATCAATATTGGCGATTGTCAATCCCAGATATTTCAAAAATGGCGTGAACAATCAGACTTTGACTTTGGGTTTATACCATTAGGAGAGCAGCAAATGCCTACCAATCTTGACATCAATACTAATCACACAGACAACCTAATTGAAATTCATGAGATTGTCAAAAATACCTAAAAACCAAACTTCATGCAAGCACGTATTCCTGTGACATCACAACTGAATGTTGAAGTTTGGCAAGAATTACTGAAAGATTATTGGGATCAGCAGCTGTTGCAGCTGCTTCGCTTTGGCTTCCCCCTAGATTTTAACAGAAATAGCCAGTTACAATGTGAGGGGGGTAACCATTCTTCTGCTATACAGTACCCAAAGGATGTAGAGGCATATATACAGGAAGAAACCAAGTATGGTGCCATACTGGGTCCATTCAAAGAAAATCCCATTGAAAGCTCACACACTTCCCCCTTCATGACCAGAAATAAGCCCAATTCTGACAGACGAAGGGTCATAATAGATCTGAGCTGGCCCCTGGGGGCCTCGGTCAATGCTGGCATCAACAAAGATACCTACTTGGGTACCCCCTTTGCTTTAACATTTCCCACTGTTGACGTCATCACTACTGAACTGAAGCGTCTGGGTAGGGGGGCTCATTTGTATAAGATAGATGTCAGTAGGGCATTTCGCCATGTACGCATAGACCCTGGCGACTATGACCTCCTAGGACTTCACTGGCGTGACGCTTACGTCGACACCTGTCTGCCGTTCGGGACGCGTCACGGGAGCCAAATTTTTCAACGCTTAAGCGACGCTGTGCGTCATATCATGCGTCAGAGGGGCTTTTGTGTCATCGATTATATTGATGATTACGTTGGAATGGGCGTCCCGGGCGTCGCGCGTGCGTCGTTTGCGTCACTTTTCAGTCTCATGAAGGAATTAGGTCTCACCATCAGTGATAGCAAATTAGTTCCCCCCAGTACTAAAGTGGTATGCCTAGGGGTCCTGATAGATACAGAAAAAGGCACTGTTTCCATCCCTCCTGACAAGTTGCGTCAAGTAAATGACACAGTGCGTCACTGGATGACCAAAGATACCTGTACAAAAAGGCAATTGCAATCACTTTTGGGATTATTGCTATATGTGCACAAGTGTGTTAAACCAGCTAGGGCATTTTTGAACCGAATGTTGGCCCTTCTTAGGGCTGGTCATGCTAGTCAACAAATTCACTTGACCCCTGAGTTTAGGCGTGACCTTAGATGGTTTGCAAAATTTTTGCCACTTTACAATGGCATATCCTTATATGACCACAGACCTGTTGATCATACACTGGAGCTTGACGCCTGTCTCACAGGTCTTGGGGGGCGTTGGTGTGATTTTGTTTACCATCTCCCCATACCCCTGGGATTCATGAACTGGTCCATAGTACAGCTAGAAATGGTCAACATCCTGTTAGCAGTGAAGCTGTTCCATGCTCATTGGGCCAGTAAAAAAGTGTTAATAAAATGTGACAATGAGGCAGTGGTCTCAGTGCTCAGGTCTGGTAGGACCAAAGATCCTTATCTGGGGGCCTGCGCTCAGAATATTTGGTATATCTGTGCACTGGCTGATATTGATGCACAGTATGTACATGTTAGGGGGTTGGACAACAGGGTGGCTGACTTGTTGTCGCGTTGGACTGGTAGTGGCAATGATTGCCTAGAATTAAAAATGTATGTTCAAGATCCAGTATGGATCCCTGCAAATGTCACTTTTCTGGACATTGATCCAGAGTTGTAGTAGTATAATGTGTTATCCTTGTTAAGGGGCCTGTGTTATCCTTGCTGGGGTGGATTAGTGTCTCATACCCTCGCAGGGGTCTGAGAAATAATTAACAGTATGCTATACTTTGTTGTAGGAAATGTGGCCTTGCAAGTGTTGTCAGAAAAAGCAGCCTCTAGGGCCCACTCGGCCTACAGACCCAAGACCAGACAAGCTTATGAAAGAATGTTCCAAGTGTTCCTGGCCTTTTGCATCTATGTCTCTGTGCCTATTGAAAGTGCTGATGTAAAATTAGTCTTGTCTTTCTTGGAATGTCTTGTTAGTAATAATAGTACTTACAGTATGTTATGTAATTATGTGTCGGCCATAAAGGCCTCTTTTGTCTTATATGACCTTCCACATGACCTCTTAGATCACCCAAGAGTGAAATTGTTCTTGAAATCTGTGAGGATAAACAGACCTCTGACCTTGGTATCTCACAACGTCATTGATCTTGACATGTTATCAAAAATATCTCTGGCCTGTGATGACTTGGAATTTCCACAAGTCTTTAGAGCTGCTTTTTTAACTGGCTTTTTTGGATTTCTGAGGTTGTCCAACCTGGCTCCTCACTCTTTAACCACGTTTGACCCTTCACGTCACCTCACCGGTCAGGACCTATTCTTCAGTAAAAAATGGGTAAAAATTCTGCTCAAGTGGACCAAGACAATTCAAAACAGGGACACTGTACAACTCATTTGTCTTCCAAAGCTAAAAAATCCTGTCATTTGTCCATTTAGGGCCCTTAAGGCCCTTTCCAAATTATACCCCTCGTCTGCAGTCACCTCTGTGTTTCAAGTGTATGGCAACACAGGTTGGCAACCCCTGACTGATACAAAGGTCAGGAAATGCCTAAAGACAGTAAATTTAGCCCTGGGTTTGAATCCACATTTTTTCACCTTTCACTCCTTCAGAAGATCTGGTGCCACCTTTGCCTATAATTCCCACGTCCCCTTACAACAGATTAAGCGCCATGGCACCTGGTCTTCTGATTGTGTTTGGCGCTACATCCAAGCTGATCACTCTGCAGGTGAAGAATTAGCTACCACACTGGCTGCTGCTATAAATGCATAATATCCCTACTGTTGGGGTTGAGGGCCTTCATATGTCACTACTTAATACACTTTATTGTACACCTTTAGGTCTCATCCCTCCAGCTGTTAGGGTGACCTTAAATTAATCCTAAAATTACTCATCTTCAAATCCAGCCTCGTTTACAGAGGTCATTTGTCATGTCAAAGTTTGACCTTTGACAGGTCAGTTTGGACTGTGACCTTCCAAGGTCAACCCTTCTGCTGGGGCCTTTGTAGACCTTTAGGTTTATCTTGCTCTGTAATGGAGTCATTTGTAATGTGTCATTTTATATCACAATTTCTCTCATGATCTGTATGGACAATGACTAGATGCTTTGATCATGAGTGTAACAAGTAAATTCTGATGTTTTATTTATATATTTTATTTACTGTGTATACTATCTGACTTGTTTATAAATTTTAGTAGTAACCATATATATACATGACTTTACATGATTAATTATATATATTAAAATAAAGAGCCCTCAACCTGTGTTTTTACTGTCTTGGGGTGGGGACTGTCTCTTGGGGTGTTTGGGCACCACGGATGTCAGTCCTGCCCCAAGACAGTGACATTGTGTGTACAATGAACTTGGGGTACCAGTCCTGGTCACCTTTGGGGTACCAGTCTAGTTTATGTAACATCACCTTGGGGGGTGACCCCTTATTACTAGGCAACTTAGTAAGCAACTACCTCTGATTGGCCCCCCCCCCCCCTGATTTACAGTAAATATCCCCTGTGATTCCCCCTGCCCTTCAACTGTATCCTAGAAATGTAATCACTTCATGATTTGACTTTGAGGGAAGGACATGTGCAAGAAACTTTTTGATTTCCCTCCCTCCCACCCATTTTATGTATTGTCAAGCTTGCCCTTAGGGCCTTCATATGTCACTACTTAATACACTTTATTGTACACCTTTAGGTCTCATCCCTCCAGCTGTTAGGCTGACCTTAAATTAATCCTAAAATTACTCATCTTCAAATCCAGCCTCGTTTACAGAGGTCATTTGTCATGTCAAAGTTTGACCTTTGACAGGTCAGTTTGGACTGTGACCTTCCAAGGTCAACCCTTCTGCTGGGGCCTTTGTAGACCTTTAGGTTTATCTTGCTCTGTAATGGAGTCATTTGTAATGTGTCATTTTATATCACAATTTCTCTCATGATCTGTATGGACAATGACTTTAGATGCTTTGATCATGAGTGTAACAAGTAAATTCTGATGTTTTATTTATATATTTTATTTACTGTGTATACTATCTGACTTGTTTATAAATTTTAGTAGTAACCATATATATACATGACTTTACATGATTAATTATATATATTAAAATAAAGAGCCCTCAACCTGTGTTTTTACTGTCTTGGGGTGGGGACTGTTGTCAGTATAATGAGGTACTTCATCCACAATTTTTAATTGGTGAATTTAAAGGAATAACTAGAATAGCTGATTGCTCTCACAAAAAGATCGTTGATGTGAATCTGGTATAAAAACCTTTAAATATTAATTAAATATACTGTTATTAGTGTGAGGTTTGCTTAGAAGAGAAAATAATCACATCATTTTACCCTAGTACTATAACTTGTCATAATTCAAAAATGGGTGATAATTGTATGCAGACCATTTGAAATATTTCAGCTCTGTAAGTAGTGTGATAAAACAGATAAATGTTTATTATAGGTAGAGTATTACACAAATATATTAAACAGCCTAAAAAGGCCTATAATTCAATTTAAAATAATGTGTATGAAATTCTGAGTATTATGTTTTGTGCAAACCCCAAAATAAAACCATGTCACCATATACAGCGCACAAAACTGTGTTGATGTTAAGTTCACAATTAAAATGGCATTAAAATTCCTTTTATTAATATTTTAAAACTCTAAGTCTCTAACCACAAGGGGGGTAGATTCTCAGAGGAGGCGGTAGATTCGGTTGGTGTTCATAATTTATCCCCGGGCATACTTTGGAATCTACCCCGGGGTAGATTCTGGGCCCTCAGAATCTCCCGGGTATAAAATGAAGGGGGTATAATCTGGGGGCTTACACTGGACAGTCTGTTTGAATCTGTAGGGGTCGGTTTAAAAATCAAACATGTTTGATATTTTTAACAACTGTAACTGATCCACTTCTGCCCTTACCCACAAATATTCCAGTCTGAGACTTCCTGAGACCTCCTCAGACCCAAATTTACACAATCTTAGGTTGTCTGACACTTCCTGGGACTGTTAATGCCAGGTCAGCTGAGTTTTAGTCCCAGGACGTCGGGACTATGCCACTTGCAAACAGAAAAACAGAAATCGGCTATTGCAGTCTGAGGAAATCTGTTATTAGTCCCAGGAAGTCTGAGGAAGTTTCAGACCAGTCTGAGACCCAGTGGGTATGTCCCAGACAGGATCGATGTTGAATCCTATCACAATTGTGGCTTATGCCCCTGTTCCACCAAAGGATTAAGCCCCGATCCTGTCTGGGACCCTTAATCGTGGGTAGTCTTGGAAAAAATGGAAAAAAAATTGACCAATGGGGTGGAAGACAGAATCGGTATGAAGGTCTGGGATTAACTACAGATCGGCCTCAGGACGCCCCAGGAGGCCCCAGACTGTCCCCAACTGGTCTGGGACTAAGAACCGATTAAGCCATTTTTCTAGTCGTAGACAAACCGACTGGGTCCCAGGACGCCTCAGGCCTCCTGGGACTAAGCCCCGACTAACCCAGGATTAAGTCCCGACCCCACAAGGTGTCCTGAGGCGTCCCCAGGCGTCCCCAGACCAGAATCGCCGATTTTTGTTTGGCAATGGGACTAAGGGTCGCAGGAAGCCTGGGACTAAGTGATAGAGGTCTGGGACTAAGGGTCGGGGACTAAGGGTCGCAGGCGGCCTGGGACAGCATAGGACTGTGTAAATTTGGTCTGAGGAGGCCTGAGGAAGCCTGGGACTGTACATTTTGTTTATGGCGGGAAAAAATAATCGGTTGGGGTCGGGAGAAATATCAAACATGTTTGATATTTCACACGGCCCCAACCGACCACAACCGACCCTTACAGGACGCCTGGGACTAAGCATATTTCTGAAACCGACCCTCAAAAACCCTTAATCGGGAGCCTTAGTCGTGTGGTGGAACACCCACATTAATCGCCTCTTAATCGGGGAACGATCGTGAGTTGTCTGAGGAGGTCTTAGGCTTCCTGGGGACTATCTGGGTTTGATCCCAGACCTGGATCAAGATTCCATTGCCCCACTAATTATTCATGTTTTTTCACAGACTCTCAAGGATTAAGGAGTGCAGGACCAATCGGGGCTTAATCATTTGGTGGAACAGGAGCATAAGGCTGCAAAATAAATAACTTTAATAGTTATCTACACTTCAAAATAAAAATACTGTGGTGCACAAAAGTAAAAAAAAACTTTTTGTCTTGTCTAAAAAAGATGAAAATGGCAATATATTTTATATTAATTCTCTAATACTACTCACTGGAATATCACTTTTTAAACATAGAAAGTTGTATTACTAAATTTATTAATAATGTGTCCTTATGTAATATTATTGTGTATTTGTCTCACAGTGTGTCATAAACAAAAAAACTGACAGTATGGACACCAACATGTGCTGTGACACAACACACCAACCACCCATTGCTAGCCATGGTATAGTGTCCCAGACTCCATCAGCCGACCAGCAGGTCATGGATCAGTTTGCACAGATAAAGACTATGCTCACATCTTTCCTTTGCCCCAGGCAGGAGACCAGCAGAACAGCCTTCTGCAACTTCCTGGATCTGGATTTGAAAGTTTGGAGAAAAGAGACTTTCAAACTTTCAGAAACGAGGTTGTAAAACTTTTACATGGGATACAGAGCAGGGCAGAGAAAAGGACACATCAGTCCTAGCAACCTACACTTTCTATGAGCTCCACTACCACTTCCCTATATGTGCCACCGAGTTATCAGCAGCCACAGCAACCCACAGCCAATGCCAGGGAATGCATCTTGACTTTTCTAGAAACTCACACGCCAACAAGCCAGGCCATCCAACCAGCTTAGCAGAGCCAGGCATCTCAAGACAGCTAAATTTCACTATCAGCCTGACCAAGGCCTTCACGATCTTCAGTTGCCTTTTTTTTTAACAAGCAAAGAAAGTTCAGACATCATCTCAGGACTATCCAGCATTTTTGGGAATCTACAGTTAGTCATGAGCTACCAGCAGATGGATACACCTAAACCGTTTTCACCAAGTGATACCACCAACATGCTGCCTCTGCTCCAAACAACCAGCCCAAGCAGCAGCAGCTGTAGACCTACTGCACCTACCTACATTTGGTTCCATTTCATGATCACACCTGTAAAATGTCCTTTTCAGGGCAACTGCTGATTTATAGGTCCTTCTCCGTACTACCCAAATCTTCCCAAACAATTAATAAATTGAATGTTTAAAACAATTTCCAACCCAGTAAGAAACATTACACTGCCCCACACCAAACACATGATCTCAAAACACAAGAAACAAAATGAGTGAATATAAATGAGTGAGTGGTTAACAATTTAAAGTTAAAAAGACTTCAAACATGAACTTTAGAAAACACTTTGAAAATATTGGAAATATAACCTCAAAACAAAAAAGAAACCATGAAGAAGAAAAAAAGTTGAAAAAAAAATGAAAACAAAGATTAAAAACACTTTGACTTTTAAGAAACTTTGACAATTTTGAAAAGGTTTTTAGCTTTGGGTCCGACCTTTGACTTTTGACCTTTGGGAAATTTTTGAAGTTATTAAAAGATTTTGACACTTCAATAAGCTTTAAAGTAAGAAATATACTGCAAATTTGCAACCCCCAAAATGAAAAAAAAAGAAAAAAAAGTTTTGTTAACTTTTGGCATTTAAATACATTTTGAAATATGCAGTAAATTTGAAGGTGTACAAAATTTGACTTTTAATGTGGGATATTTGAGAAAAAGGTGTGCTGAAGTTATTAAACATTATTATGAGTCTGGTGATTCCTTTGGAAATTGTTTGGAAACTGTTTCGAAATGTATTAGAGAAACTTGGTGCAATGCTAGCTTAAATAAAAGTGTTTGGAATAATTGGGTAGTCCCAAAAAGGACTGATAGATGCCAGCTTCTTCTGTCCCAGGGGTAGTTGCTTGTCAATTCTCCGATCCTCTACTCCTGCCCAGCCAATGCACCAAGGTGATTGAAGTAATCTTTCGGTAGGTCTCACTGATGTTTGGCCCCCCCTCGAAGGATTCCTGTAGTTGTCATCAGGCACATACAGCACTTGTTCATTTTATAGGTCTGCTGTCATCTGCTTGAGTGGGTGCTCTGTCTGGTATGCCTTGTCAAAACAATGTCACTGACAACCTTTGACCTTTGCTCCATTGTGTCCAGTAAGACCCTGAATCTGCTTGCCAGGATTCCAAATGTATTTTCCACAACCCTCCTGCCTCTGGAGATCTTGTAGTTTGCTATGCTCTCTTCCCTGCTGGCGAGTTGTCTTCTGCTGTAGGGTTTCACAAGCCATAACATCAAGGCAAAGGCATTGTAACCCAGCAAAAAGTAGTGCAAATCTGGTCCTCCCTCCCCAAGGGGTTCAGGTGCAGGAAGCCCCCATGGTGCCTTTCTTGATCTTTTTCCTCAACTTGCTGCAATTAAATATCTGTGCATCTGATGAAGATCCACTTTACCCAACATCTACAAAGATGAATCTGTATTCTGCGTAAACCAGGGCTAGCAGCATCAGGGAAAAGAAGCCCTTGTAGTTGTAATATTCACTCTTTGGCTTCTTCATAGTGATATGCTTCCTACATAGTGCTCCAAGAGCATCGGGCACATTCTGTCTGGTTCTGAACTTCTCCTCAATCTGTTTCCAGTCTTCAGGAATGGTATAGCAGATCAAATACTCTTCCTGGAATTCATCCAGGATGGCCTAGCAGATGTTGGGGATGAATTTACACATGGTGGTTCAGCCAACCAGCCAGTGATACTGCAAGGATGTGTATGTTTCCCCTGTTGCCAGGTGTCTCAGTGTTATTGCCAGTTTCAGTCCTGGCAATTTTGTATTTCTGTAATTTTGTAGTCATTTTGTATCTCATGGCCAAAGCCAGGTTTCCAGATTAAAACAACACAAATAAGGACTCCAGGAATAAAAAAAATGAAAAAAAATCCAAAAACGAAAGATTAGCGGTGATCTAGAGTGGGTGTTTCCAGACAAATGCATGACCATTTGAAAAGTTCATAGAAATAGATGTATCCACTTTTCCTAGATTTCCAATAATCTATGCAGCAGAATCAGTAAATACCAGTAGGTTGAGAAACAGAAAAGGTTGGCGGATAATTATGGTATGTTTGTGATTTACTTATTAAGTTTTATTTTAGTTTTTTAGCAGAATCATTCAACCAGAGTCAACATCGGATACAGAAATGTAAATATGATTATTGAGGAGCGAGTTTGACTTTGTACATCTAGTTTGTCAGCGCATACAGAAGAGAGGCCAAATGAATCAGAATTCTTTGGCAGAACACAAAATTTATCAATCCCGAGTAATCTCCACTACTAATCGGTCCATTTGGAATTTCAAGATGGCTGTGCAAACAAAGCGGGGTACAGCACCAGTAAATATCTGGTTATATTGTCACTTTTATGCATTTTAGTATCACAAAAACGGAAAGAACACCCATGATTATTTTTATTATAATTATTAAACAATAATTATTGCATAAATTAAAACTGAGTGTTTTTCCTATTGTCTTGATTTACTTTAATCAGGGAAGATATTCCAAGGTATTTAGCTTCAAATGTTGGAATACGCGATCTGCGTCCTCCCCGCACTCCGCATATAAGGTCAAACTCACTCATTGTATAGGGCTTTTATAGATTCAAGGCTATTATACATAGGCAGAGTTTGGATTTTCTGGCCATTTTTTGAACTGTGTAGTGTTATTCTAATTTAGTTAGGCCTGGGAAGGTGAGTAACCCGATGTTTTTAAAACTTTTTCAACCAGCACTATCTTTCTCTAAACACATCCAGAATGTTTGTAAAAGCTGCTTTATTCAAATGAGGGATTTTAGAAATATTAGGCAGTTCTTGACTCATGATGCAGCTGTGTCGGTTGCCAATGCTTTTGTTAGTAGTCGGTTGGACTACTGTAACTCACTTTTCAGGAGTCTCTCCAAATTCAACCTTCACAGATTACAGACTATCCAAAATAGTGCACCCAGAATTGTTACACATTCGAGTAAATATACTCGGATAACTCCGGTCCTCAGGAAACTCCATTGGCTCCCTGTTCAGTTTCGCTCAGAGTTCAAACTGGCTACCCTGGTGTACAAGTTTATTCATACTGGCTTCCCGAAATATTTTGCTCCATATCTTTCCACGTACCACAATACTTACAATACTAGATGCAGTCAGAGTGTTGCCAATTTCCTTAATGTTCCAAAGTTTCAACCTAAAATTTACAAGTCCACTAAGCAGTTTGGTTTCAGTTTCGCCTTTGATGCTCCCACTGTTTGGAATTCACTCCCTGAAGACATTCGTGCATCACCCACTATTGCCTCTTTTAGAACCAAGCTCAAAACCTATCTCTACGCAAAGGCTTATCTTCCTTAGGTCATTTTCTCTTATGGCTTCTCCGTGGTGCTGACCTGTTTCTGTCCCTGGACTTTGAATTTGTATATTGCTATTGTCTTGTTGCGCCTTAGAGTCCACTATTCAGTGGAGATTAAGCGCTATAAAAGTCAAATTAGAATATAGAATTATTTATTTTGTGGAAATCTTTTTTGTGGCCTTAGTACTAACAGTATTGCATGTCACGGAAGAAAGACTGCTGAGAGCATCTGTATATGATCTGCTGTCTTTTTATCGTGAAAGGCATTGGCCCTCTTAAAGCTAAGGAAGCCTGACATGTTTAGAGCAAAGGAAATGGTAGATTTATAAGTCAAAGAAAAGGATGGAAAACATGGAATAGTTGCTTTTAATATAGGTATCACTTGTTATTGAAAGGAAAACTAAGAGTGATGAAATCTTTGGCTACAAATATGTTTTTTTTTCTTACAGTCATTTATATCCAAAGACAAATTGTTTTACCGGAAATTTAAACTGACAAAAGTTTTAAAGGGAATTATTATGGTAGCTTCATCATAACTGATGTACACAATATGCATACAGCAACCAGTTGCAGCTGAACAAAAAATATTATTATATGTAGTGAGGGTGCTAATTTACCCAATATTTTCCCAAAACTTGCCAAAAATGTTATCAGACAGTAGAAATAGAAGGGCACTCAGAGAGCGCAGACCTTTGCCAATGCATTTGTAGCTTATATCAGAGTCTTTTTTTCTCTTTTCTAAATCCAAACAGCTCAATAATAAGTAAATGGGGAAAGTATGGATCGTTGATGTCTTTTTATATCCAGGGATGATCCAAATCACTCTCAAAATTTAATGGCATGTAAGTTGGACCAAGACCCATCTTTTCTTTTTTATGAAGATCTGACCAGTAATATTTATGTAATCCTGCTAACAAAGAAACAGACAAACAAACAGTCTTGAATTTATTACCTCCTTGGTGGAATTGATAAGAACATTGAATCTGAGGGAGACACTATTGAACAAGTAGCACAACAGCGGTGGCTTCATCGATTGCTGAAGTGGAAACTTGTGAGTGGATGATTACAAAAAACTTTGTTGAGGGGTGTAGATCTAGTGTATAATAAAAATAATATTGGACCAAGGACAGAACCGTGGTGCATACTGTACAAGAGCTTCTTAGTGTCAGATAGCATAGGACCAATTTTGATGCAATGAGAGCAATTGGAAAGGTAAGACTTGAACCAGTCCAGAACTACACCACCAACACCAAACCAAGAATGCAGGCAATCTATGAGCATGTCATGATCAATGGTATCAAATGCTGCTAATTGGTCAAGTAAAACAACAGCAATGGCTTCACCTCTAGCCAGAGCGAGATGGACTTCTTTCTTCATTGACCACAGTGCAGATTAAGTTGAGTGACCAAGCTTATAAGATGACTGTCATTTTCAAACCCATTAGAAATGACTTGGCCTTAACTGAAAAGTGACCACTTGCTCCCAAGTTTTGAGATGAAACACAAGCCAGGCACAGATCGGTAGTTCTTGAATTCATCAGGTGGTAATGAGGCCTTTTTGATCAGTGGAGTGACAATAGCTTTTTTTAAACCATCTGGATATACCTTCGGACAAGGAACAGTTAACAAGCTTAATAATCGAGAGCAGAAGAATGTTAAAGCACCCCTTCACCAAAAAGTTATGTCATGGATCCAACAAACAGAATTTTGTTGGTGATTTGATGATTGTGGTGGAGTGTATTGCAACACACTTCTATACATTTGTTCAAAATATTTTTAATGCTTAATTTTTTTTTAAAAAGGTTAATGTTTTTCTTAAACTATTCCTTAACTTATAATTATATTAAGATCCCATTCTGTTGGGGAAGTTACGACAATTCAGAAGAGTGGCAGCATGGATATACCATGTGGCTCATTCTTCAACATATGCTACCTAGATACGAGGTCTCTTTGGGAGGCATAAGTAAGAGGTCATCAACCAGAAGAGAAACATGTAAGGGAAGGCGTGAACTAAGCATAAGTGGCTACTCAGGGCTTGTATAAAACAGTTAAAATTGTTCTGTACCTTGTAATCAGCCTTGTAATAAGATCATGTTCAAAGCATGTAGAGATATCAACCATGCCATCTTGAAAGGGATATATCTGATTCAGTGAGTTAATTTACCATATAAATCTTCCCTGGAGGGACTTTCTACAGTTATGGTTGATGAAAGGAATTAGTAATCATAACTGAAGTGAGTTTGGTCTTGAATTCTGGTAAATTATAGACTTGTTATTGTTATTAAATATTGAATGTAATGAACAACGATTAGAGGTAATTGTACACAGTACAAACACAAGTAGGTTTTGTACACATGAGGCAAAAGTATTATTGGTGACTATCAAAATACAAACGCGTGGACAGATATCAAGCACACTAAGAAGAAAAATTCTCACTTGTATCCAAACAAATGTCTTTGTGTAGTTACCAGTAGCATGTTGTGGGAAATATTCTCTTGCGTGTAACTTAAACTGACTTGAAACTACAGTGTATTGATAAATCATTAAGGCATTCTTTTATATTAATATCTTCTGATGACTTTGTTACTTTTCTTGTGTGAAATAGGTAAGTCACATTGGAAATCAATGTGACCAATTCGTATTTGTGTAATATATAAAGAGGTGACTTCAATTCAAGAACATTGAATTATCCTGGAACATTTACAATGAGGAACAAATTTAATGTTCAGAGTGTATTGTAAATACCCATTCAAATATAATAAGACTAATTTTCAAAATGGCAAAGCAAATTCCAGGCCTGGATTTTCTCTCCCCCGCGGGACAAGAAATAATCTTTGTGTTTTCATTTCTTTGAAGTTTTTGATAAAGATTGTTTTGTATGGGAATAAATATAAAGACATTAGTCAATTTACATTATTTTGAAAAGAAACAACTATAAATTAAATTAATGTTGATAACAGCGATGGAAATGGCAATTAGTTTTCTTTTGTCAGTTTGCACACTGTATGGGTAGATTTTACAGGTTGACAAGTAACTTTGGGGTTGACATTTTTATCACATATGATTTTATTTATTTGGGTTTAACGTCCCTTTCAACACATTGTATATGTTTTCATATAATAACCCAGTAAATCTTCAAATATCTATTGTGTACATACTACTTTCAATCACAAGAGAAGTTCATTCTAGCGACTTTATCTGTATGCAATACTTGCAAATAAACTTCTAGTATTAAATTTTGTATCTTCATACCAAACCATACCGAGACAACAAAGTCTCACACTGAGAAGAATTTTCTCAAATTTAAGGGTGTCAAGATGTTTAGAAATTTACTAAATTCTGTTGCTCTAGGTAAGTGTAAACTGTTTGAACTTAGAAATAAAGATAGATCATACAGTAGGAAATTAACAATCATTTTAAACTTTTCATACTACCAAACTACAAAGATTTTGCCAAAAGTGCTAAACTCCCCATTGCAGTCCAAAAATACCAAATTATAAGCAACACAGATGAAGTCCTTCCAGAATGGACACACAGTTAGTGATATATAATCAAAACTGTTCCAAGAATAATAGATTTTTTTTAGTCTTTTTATTTTGTCTGTAAACAATACATTTGTCAATTCAACAATATTTTCAGATACAATTTAGTAACTGTACAAGAAGACAAAGAAGTGATATAGAGCTATTGTAAAAGAAACATTAGAATTACAAGGGATACTCACCTGATCAAGGCATGAAGTTAATCACTCCACAATCAACTTTTCTATTTTAAGTCAAAAAAGGCCTCTTTGCCTTTTAGTTTTGCCAAGAGCTTTTTTTCCTGGACATATGTGCTTAAACTTGTGAATTACTCTGTCTAATCCATCTTTGAAAGTTTAGTCCAAAACCTAAATAAGTGAGTTATGAAAATAAATTCCCATAAAATGGAATCAAATGTCTCCTGAATATCTATTAAAACTAGGAGTCCTGATATGTTTAATTTTTCAGTAGTACGAAATGGGTATTTTCGACAACATTTCGACCCGATATAAAACCTGTCTGAGTACTGTCAATCAGATAGTTCACTGAAGGCTTGATTCTATTAGCGATAGCTTCTGAAGCCAGCTTATAAATGCTTGAAAGCATTGATAAGGGATGCCAGTTTTTTTATTTCTTCCCTGCTTTTATCTTTTTGGTAAACATATTATCAGGCACTGTCTTAAGAGAGAGAAAATTTTCCCTTGTCATAACTACTGTTTAGAGCCTGTTGAATCCAAACACAGAGCTCCCTCCAAAATACCTTTAAAAAGTCTGCTGGAAAACCATCTGTTCCAGGTGTTTTATTATTTTCAGTTGGCTTTCAAGCTTTGCTCAGTTCTGAAATACTTAAGTGTCCTTCAATTTGATTAATATGTTTGACACCTTTCTGTGTTTGACATTGTCTCAAAACATCTTCCAGGTCAATATTTTCTAAATTTGAATCAACAACTACGGCAACTCTGCAAGGAATTTTTTTCTGATCAGTACTCAATGTAACATTTCACAGTTTAAACTTTTTTGGCAGTTTTCTCTATATAAATATGGTGTCAAGAGAATAGAAGAATTTGTTGGGTTTTTCCGGATCATTTAAACATTGCACCCCTGATCGAATTTAGTGCTCCTTTATTGCATCTTCCCTAATTGTTTGAAGCTGTGATTTTTTTCTAAGTAGCTATCAAGTTATCGCTTCTTAAGTTTTTATCCAAAGTGTCAATCACAGAGAAAATGTTTTTTTTTTTTCAATTTCTTTACTGACCTATTTCTCGTGAGAAGCGTATTTGATTGTTTTAAAACTACAGAGTGAAGAAAATAAAAATTTTCGTTTTGGTTACAATTCTGTATTAAATTCTCAGATTAGTCTGGTTGAGGATTCATAGAGCCCCCACCCCCCAAAAAAAATCCTAATCCTAGACAAAATTCCTAATGCAGTCCTAAAAATAATGATGTCATTTATGATATCTTTTCACTTTTAAAACATTGCTTTAATAATGACCGAATGCCAGGAATATGGTTGAGAGCTATAATATGTCCAATACATAAGGGACAGAAAAAGTTCCACATTGCCCAAGATCACACTGTGGCATAAGCCTGCTGTCTATCAATTGTAAAATTTATACTGGAATTTGCAAAGGTAGAAGAAAATTGAATACATGTGCTGAGCAATTCGGCTTTCAAGAAAGGATAATCTTGTGAAAGAGATGAAAATAACACCAGTATAATATTAAGAAGCAGAATCGAAAATAAAGATAAAAACCTGTGCAGCCTTTCTAGACCTTCAAAAGGCATTCGACCATATTGGTGGAAATCTGGTATTTTTTAAATTGCTAAAATTTATCAGGCAAGAAAGTTACTTTTTGGTATGAGGCAAGGTGACACACTGTCACCAATGTTATTTAACATCTTCAAAAATGGCAACAGAGCTGAATGATCTAAAATTAGGACTACAAGTTGGAAACACACACTTAGCCATCTTATATATGCAGATGACAAGGTTCTTCCACATGATTCAGAATAAAAAACTGTTAGATCATGTTACTCATTTGCTGCAGTAAATGCAGACTAATTGTAAATGATATTAAACATGGTGTTTTAGGAAAAGAGATACCAACAAATCGGAATTTGTCTTTAAACTTGGTGGGAAACTGATTGAAACTGTGACAAAGTACAAGCACCTTGGAGTTATTTAAAAAAATTAAAAGATTTTAATTAAGGGACTTACATAAACTTCTATAATGTGTGCTGACCTATCAAGGACTTATTATTATTATTATTTATCTACTTATTTAAGGGGCAAGTATAATACCAGTCATAATTACAGTATTACAATATATGATCATACATACCTCGTCCTGTTGGGCTTATTAGTCACTATAAATACAGCATGATTATCAAGTGTTATCAAACATGTCCAAACAAAGATGGCGGTGAGCAATAATAGGGGATTTTAGAGGACTTTGTCAAAATTGCCCCACATAAAATCCCTAAAAGTAAGAATTGAATGGGGGCACAATTTCTAAGCCACTATCTTACAATTTTAGACATGAAAATAATATTTTCAAGAGTAAGCAACCACAGAAAGATACTGAATTTGACCTCTGACCCCATTATTATTCAGATATTATTATGTTCATTTATAACGTTTTTCTAACATTTATCGTTTCATATGTTGGGCGCGAAGTACCGATTTGCGTGATCTTGAGATTTCACTTGCGCAATTTCGTCATCAAAAGATCGCGCGCCCATCTCGAGATTGCTCAAGCAATCTCGAAATGGAGCTGCTCCAACACACAATGATTTCTATTGCAGAATCTTGATTTGATTGGCTGTGTTTATTTTTCAGGTGGTGAGTGATTGGCTGATTTTTAAAACACACTTTATTATGATATTTGAGTGAGTATTAATTAATTTGTGGCTCGTCAAAAACAGAGGTTAAATCGAATGAACATGTTACTTGCTGTCATGGTTTTCAGTCAAATCATAGCATCATTATCTTAAATATAGAGTTGTTGAATACAATATCAAGAGGCCCTGGCTTCTGGAAATTTAATAATAAATTATTGCGAGACAGAGAATATATTAAAATGGTCAAAAAGAGTTTCATATATAATAGTTAAAAAAGTAAAATTACAGGATAATAACCTTTTATGAGACTTTACAAAATGCCAAGTTAGATCAAAAACAATTTCCTACAGTAAATATATAGCCAAGAAGGCCAGAAAACATGAACAAGAAGTGCAAAGAAATTTAGACTTTCTGGAAAAACAAATAGTTAATGATCCATCCCATCAAAATTACCAGATTATTATTAAACAAAACTGGAATGAGAAAGCTTTCAAAATAAAAAGGTGTTCAATGTGCAGAAGAATTTGAAAAAATACAAAATGTTTCATAAATGGCTAAAAGGCTAAAAGGTGTTTTGGGCCCCTAGCGCAAGTGCAAAGCCATCAGAGACACGAGTAGTGCACTAGAATTTACAAAAGTCTAGCAAGAGAGGGAAATTCACAATGCACATCCAGGTGTTGTCAATGTCATCAAAGTCTGGAGACAAAAGGACATATGTATGGGCAAAAGCCAAATGGACATGTGTCATTTTAGCTATTGGAGAGCAAGAAAGGGTAATTCAGAATTCACAGGTAAATACCATCAAAGTCCGGAGACAAAAAAATGATCTGTAGAAGCCCGAATTTTAATGCAAGACATCTAAAAATGTTGATATCACCAAATGGGCAGTCAGAGTCAAAACCAGAAAACATATTAGAAAAACACGAACAATTTTATAAATCTTTGTATGCAAGTACTGTAACCCTTGATCCAAGCACACACAACTTTACAAGCAATCCTGATATACCAAAGTTAGACAATATTGAAAAAAAATGTGTGACTTGGACCTAACACTAACAGAAATCGGACAAGCACTAAAAGACCTTCCAAATGACAAAACACATGGAATGATGGATTCTCTACCAATTTTTATAAATTTTATGGCCAAATATTAAAAATATGCTTTTTGAACGTATAAAGTTTTTTTTTCATAGTCATCTTTTATCACTTGACCAGTGAAGAGGTATTATTGGTATAATTCCAAAAGAATGAAAAGATCTAAGATATCTTCGTCATTGGAGACCTGTAACCATTTTGAACACAGATTACAAAACTTTAATAAAGGCTTTAGTCAACAGACTTCCGAAAGTATTGCCCAAACTCATAAACCCAGGCCAAGTTGGCTATAAAAGGGTAGGTACATTGGACAGAATAGTAGAATTATTAACAATATTCAAAACTCTACTGCTATCTCAAAATTTCCAGGCTATAGTATCCATTGTAGACTTTGAGAAGGTCTTTGACAGCGTTGAGTGGTCTTTTTTAACTGAATGTTTGAAGTCATATATAATTTTGGAAGTAATTTTATCAAATGGACAAAAATATTTTACAACAATATTCAATCCTGTGTTGGAAATAATGGTTTCTTTTCCAGCTATTTTAGTTTGACAAGAGAAGAAAAGACAAGGATGTCCAATATCTGCTCTATTGTTAATTTTAGTAGTAGAAACACTTGCAACAAAAATGAGACACAAAAAAATCATTAAATGGTATGGAGACTAATAATGTTGAGAACAAATTATGCCAGATGGGAGATAATACAACATTGTTTTTCAAAGATAATAGATCAATTGGTTTAGCTTTTACAATACTTAAACAGTTTGAGAAAACTTCTGGTATTCCCACTCTCCTAAATAAATTCAACAAACTTATTCTTCCAAAGGATGTAAAAAAGTACCTGTTGTCTTCAATGAATTTATAACACTAGGCATTTGGTTTTCAGAAAACACCGAAGAATTGATATCTTCGACAGTCCACTCTGCCCTGTTGACTCAGTCAAGAATTTGGGTGTGTGGTTTGATCCAGATTTTTCCCTCTCCAAGCATGTTCAGAATGTCTGCAAAAGTTGTTTTGTTAAACTCCCTGATTTTAGGCATGTCAGACGGTTTCTTACTCATGATGTTTCTGTGCTTGTGGCTATTGCTCTTGTTAGTAGTCGGTTGGATTACTGCAACTCACTTTTCAGGAACCTCTCCAAATTCAATCTATGCAAATTACAGTACATCCAAAATAGTGCAGCCAGAATTGTATCAAACACCAGTCGATACACCAGTATAACTCCTGTACTTAAGAAATTGCATTGGCTTCCTGTTGAACATTGCACAGTGTTGAAGACAGCCACACTTGTTTACAAGTTTCTTCACACAGGATTTCCTAGGTGTTTTGCTCCATATCTTTTTGCCTACAGCAGTTCTTATAGTACCAGGCGCAGTCAAAGTGGTGGCAATTTCCCTGTCATTCCAAAGTTCTACCCTTCTGTTCATAAATCTGTCAAACAGTTTGGTAATAGGTTTGCTTTTGATACTCCCACTGTGTGGAATGCTCTTCCAGATGACCTCTTTCAGAAAGCAGCTTAAAACCTACCTGTACACCAAAGCATACCCACCTTAGCCTGGATCTTCCCCTGGCATTCTCCGTGTTGCTTGACCCCTCTTTTGTTTCTGGATACTGAAATTTGGTCGACTGTTTCTTTTTGTTTTGTTGCACCTTAGAGTCCTCTTGTATGGGGAGATTAAGCACTATAAAAGCCCAATTAAACTTAGAATTAAAAATGATAAAGTTAAATTTTGATCCTATCACTGAAAAAATTGTTGCACAGTTGGTCTTTAAGAAAACTGTCACTGAAAGGGAAAATTATAATTATTAAAACTTTGCCTATATCATTAATTCAAGATCTCGTTTTGGTGCTATATTGCCCAACAGAAGTTCTAGAGAAAATTGATAAATTAATCATTGACTTTTTATGGGACAGTAAACAACCAAAATTAAAAGAGAAATAGTTGTTTCAAACTACAGTTCAGGAGGGATAAGGATGTCAGACATTTTCATAGTTCATAAAAAGGCAAAAATAAGTTTGATCAAAGATTAGCTATGGATTCTAATACTAATGCCAGATGGGCCAAACTCAGATGGACCATGCTAAACTTTGATAAAAATGATTTGAACCATAAATTACCTGATAGCTATATTAAAACTTGTGTAACTCCTGAAATAAAGGACAGCTGAAATGGAATACTAGTATTTATGACTATAACATTATTTGAAACTCCTTACATAAAGAATGGAAAAGGAAAATGTTAGATAATGCACCTTGTATGAACTTATATAGTAACATTGCAGTACCTGTTAGAGGTCAGCCGATCAGTTTAACACAAATAGAAAATAAACACATATATTGGGAGCTAATAGGAAGCAAAGAAATACAAGCATCAGTCATCAATACATGGATCAACCTTTACCTATTTTTACATGTAGTAAAGTGGCATAAAATTTTTAATGAAGTACATCACAGTGCTATTAAAACCAACATGCAGTCGTTTCAGTACAAGGGTGTACACAGAATCATAAATTGTAAATACAACTTGTGTTATGGAATATTAAAGAAAATCCCTTTTGCATTTTTTGCAGTCATTTTTAAACTATTGAACACCATTTTTATCTCTGTGGCTTTAGTAAACTATTTTGGGAAAATGTTGAAAATTTGTTGGTGGATTTACTCGAGCTAAGTGAAAACTTAACCTTCACAATTTGTGAAATAATATTTGGATATTCTTTGTTTTAAAAGCCAAATATTACAACTACAATTATTAATTGGATCATTAATTGGGGTAAATGCTTTATTAACTATTGTAGATCAAAAGAACAAAATATTGTATTTGCTGAATTCCTGAGAATTGCAAAGACAAAATTGACTTTATATAAAAATATTAATATGCCTGCAGTTAAGGGAGAGGATAATGAGTTGTATGATAAATTATAACTTGTACAAAAATTATGCCTATACAAGTTATAACCTGTACACAACTATTCTTCTTTGAAGTTTGGTAATATGTTTTTGCTTTTAACTTTTCAAATTACAGTAGGCTTTAATATTGGTATTCCATTTAAGGAAACTGTAGTAATGTGACAAATTCTATATCAGTTTATGCAGAAAGATTCAAATAGATAGATAATTTTTTTATTGTCTTGACTGTATGTTTTTACTATACTTTTGCTTTGAACATTTCAAATTAAAATAGCTTTTAATATTGGTAATCCATTTAACCTAACAAAAACTTTAAAACCTTTTTAAGTTAGAATTTTCCAAAGTCATCAATGGAATAATTTTTTTAAATATTAAGTGATGCTGATGATATGTTTAAGTTGTTTACCAAAGTGCACCATAAGCAGAATATTAACATGAAATGGTAAGCCTTTTAATTCTGATTTCTTTGATCTAAGCAAAAAAAAGGTTAAATGTTATTTAATGATGCATAGATAGGACCCCAAGCTAAAGGAAGCCACATGTGAATTACTGTTATTGAAGGTCTTCTTATAGCTTTGATTGAAACTAATAATAAAAAGTCAGGCAGGCTTAAGAAGCCCCTATTGTAAGGCAATTATATTTACATCAACCCTGCATTGATTGACAGTGTTTATAAAATATGTGGCAACATCTAGAAGTCCATTTTGTCAGTCAATTACAAGCATGTTAAAAACAGTCACCATTTAACCCATCTTAACCAACAAAGGGTTTCTTAAGTATTTCAAGTGCAGCCTGTATAAATCCACATTGTTTAAAATGAATAATTAGATTTTGGTGCAAAAGTGCTTATCTGTAATGTAACTCAGTTCTTTATGTAACTAACTTTCTAATTTCCTTGTCACTCATAACCTGTGTTACCTTGCACTACTACTTAATTCAACTGTTATCGATGTAATTTAAATAAATTTCAAATTTTACATTATCCTTGTTACTTGTTTAAATTTGGAAAAAGGAAGTTCAAACTTATTTATAGAACTTGAAGTTTTAGAGCTTGAAAACTATCAAAAAAACCATTGGCCCAACTTGTTCACCTAAATTATACCATTAACTACAATCAGTTAATTAAGGCAAATTTTAGAGGAGCCCAAAACTATTAAAACTTATTTGTGCAGCTTCAAAACCATTAAAAAGTGTATTAGCCTAACTTGTACAATTCATTTGTACAAGTTGAGCTTTTTAGAAGCACAAAATCTGTAGAAGTTATAACTTGCACAAAATTTAGAAAAGATTTATAACTTGTACAACTCAGCCATACAAATTATAACTTGTACAAAATCCCAACTTGTAAACGACATATATATTGCGTATAGTAGAAACTTAAAAGGTTGAATTTCATATGTTACATTTTGACCTTCACCAGTGTATCAATAGACCTCCTTATGTTTAAAATAATTAACATAATAACAGTCCTCTCAGCATCAAGTCAACTGATTACAATTGATTATAAAATTGTTGAGTCAATCTGCTTCAAGGCATCAATTAATCGGGGTTGAGATTTACTCTTTATAATTTGACATACTTCTAGCCACGCACTTCACTAATTACTGACTACTTAAGTTTTTTCAAGTCTATATCATATTTGTATACTCTTGCCAGTTGGGTTTTGAAATGGCCAGGCAGAAATGGTCCAGTATTAATAGAGGAATATGTTTTTACTGACTTACTCAGAAATGTCCCTGCAGTGGCATTCCTGGGCGACATAGGTTGGATGTTACCAAAGTATAATTATTATATGGAAGCTTGTCAAGTAACAAACTGGAAAGTTCTGAAAGGGCTTAAGAGATGGATGTCGATAACCTTAAAAACAATCTGGCCCATTTAATGCACGCTAAAATGGTCGCAAAATCATCCCTTGAAATCAAAACTTAAAATTTATATTCTTTTCAAGAAATGAAATAAGGCCAAACACAATATATTCTCAAATATTACAAAATTAAAATTATCAGTCTTTTGTCATCTAAGAATTTCCCCTTCAAACTGAGACAGGGATATACTCTATATACTTTAGGAAAAAACTGGAAACAGGACAAGTGGTGCAAATCAGATATTGAAGATGAAATACATTTTTATGTGTATGTCCAGCATAACAAACTATTCGTCATAAATATTATAATGAAATTTGTTTATATCAGTATGACAGTGTTGAAGGCCAATTTTGTGAAATTATGTCAAGTAAAAGAATAGTTGTTTCAGCAAATTTTGTATCTGGTAATTATGGAATTTTAGAAACAAACCTTAATGTAAATAGTTTTCTCCTATCTGTCAGTACATTTGCTATGCAGAGACTAATAAACTCATTAGGGCTGGGTATTCCACTGGTTTTTCACCATTTTGTTCATGCATAAGTATTACACGATACTTCTATAAATAAACAATCAGTCAAATTTGCTAAAATTGGCTTGCTTACATATTTTAAAAGAATCCACATGTTTCAAACACAATTATGTCTAAAGAAGACATAGTTTCCCTCTAATTCAATTTGAAAACCAAGCACCAATAAACGCCATTCTGTTTTGAGTAGACAAAACCGGAAATCTAGATTGCTGACAGCTGTCGTCGTTTGTGACGTCACATAGCCTTTCTCGAGCCTCTGAGTAGCACATGTCTGTGTAGTAGTAGTAGTAGTAGTAGTACAAAAATATCAAGACTAGTGCAAATATATAAAGATTATTCATTTCCATGTTATTCTCAAAACAGTCTCTATTTGCTAGTAGCATTAAATAACTGAGAAAGGGTCCTAAATATAGTAAATCACTGGTTGATCTGTATATAAGTTATTATAGAGATCTTTTACTTCTGTTATGAAAACCAGCCATTGAGAAGAAACAATTTCAACAACATCTTTGTTTTTATCTCTGTACTTATACAATACCATAAGGGATTGTTGACGTAAGACCAGCCACTTCCAAACCTTTAAAGGTTTTATGTTCAAATCACAACTTCAGCCGGAAGCAGGCGAGTTTATAGATGCTTGCTGATGTCTGCTGGTCACTAATAAGGATCCCTCCATTATCCTTTTCAGTATGACCAAACTAATGTGTGAGAAGCAACACTCTGTCCAAAAGAACAGATAAAACAATCTAAAAATATAAAAGAAGCAGTGCCTGGGGAAGCAAACAACCCTTGTCCAGGATCCTGAAGCAAATTTTGGTAACAATCCCCAAAAATATTCTAAGGACTCATAGGTAGACCCCACCTTTTGTGAAAAGATGACCTTACCATGATGTGTAGGTTTTGAGTTATGTAAGGAGATAAACAAACACATGGTGGTAATCAGTTTGCAGTGGTTATACAGTTTGCAGATGGTCTCGGTGGTGCTGTGTTGTGGATGAAATCATGAAAACAAATGGAGAGAAAAAAACGAATTACTTGTGCCAGATACAACCTTAGATATTGAACTTTGATTATATGTTAAATATATCCAAAGAAAGGCTAATTAATATAAGATTCAAAACACACACACACAAAACACCAAACTTTGTCACATGATGTGTGTGTGTGACAGCACACTAGGGGCGGGTGTCTAAGAACCTCACTGAGCCATACAATCAATTATCACTCAGTTGAGATAATCCTTTAATACGTACTGTGATACTGATAACCGCTAATTTCTACATAATAAACTGGAAATCAAATCCCACGGTGGGCTAATTATATTCGATGACATGCATTTCTTCCACTCGATTTAACCCTTTTATAAAAACAAATAAAAAAATTACCCACTATTTAGTAAATTTGAGAGTATACTTTATGGTTAACTTAAAGTAGGTGTATTGTTCTGTTCCTATAGAAGAAGGAGAGCTATACTTAATTGTGGTTTATGTGGGATAGTGTTTTTAAAGTTAGTAATACTTCTTGAAAACTTCTATATGTATAACATTGGTAAGCTTTTGTGCCAATTTCATTACTTTAAGTGTTATAAACTTCACCATTATTTTATTTTGTTTTGGGCTCAGAAACAGTAGAAAGTGTTAACATAGATGCTGTCAGCATCTTCACATCTTGCAACTGGGAACACGGGGGTGGAGAGGTGGATTGGGGAAGGTCTCTCGTATGGTCCAAACGCCCCAAGGTACGGGGCACACACATGCCCAATTAGGTCACAAGGGAGGCCTGGTTTTATGTGTGATGGTGTTTTTTTTAAAACAAGATTTGTGATATGTCTGTGTAATACTTTGAAGCTTTTTTCCAAGACCATGAAACAATTTGTTATATTGATGAATATTTTATTGTAATTCTTCTCATATATCATATAGTCAAAGATTTTCTACCAAGATTTTGGTGTAGTATGCAGAATAGCAGAGTGACCAACATTAGGGGGATACTGATTCACTGTTATTTTGAACAACTAGAGCACCAAATCTTCAGTAAAGCTTTGTGTTTCTGCAAGCACATTTGGAGAATATACCTTACTGAGATAAACACATCAGCTAACTAATTAGCATTTTTAGGGGGGGGGGGGGGGGGCTTTAGAAGTTGTGATTATATAATTTCTAATTGAAACTGCCCCACAACTGATTGTCGTACAGTTCACGATGCTTATTATTTGTATCAGCAGTTCAAATTGGCAATCGGTGGAATTTATTTGTTACCTCCGTCAATGAGGTATTATTTCCATGACCGTCTGTTTGTCTGTTAGCATAATTAAGCAAATACTACTTTTCGGAACTTCATGAAATAATCAGAAGATGGGTCTTGGAGCAACTTAAATTCCATTAAATTTCAAAAAAGATCTGGGTCACCGTCTGGATATCACCCCAATAATAATCTGAATTTTCCCGTTTACTTATTGTTATGTGCCTTGGCGGAGCTCTGTGCTCTCGGGGTGCTCTTGTAATTTTGTACAAAGTGTATGTGTGTGTCAAAATAGCCAAGTAGTAGTTCTATGTTCTTATTTGTCCAGTACAAGTGTCAGAGAATTTGGTCTCATATCTTAATTAAAGAGACACTTTCAAAGTGGTGATATTTTCAGAGAACAAATGAGATTTAGTTTGACAACCTGTTCTTTTATTATATACAGAGTACAATAGTTAACAAAATTTTGTAACAAAACATATCATACTTTAAGATCTTGGACACATTAAATAAATATAATTTTTTTTTCTATTTCAAGACATCAACCATATCATTACACATGAGAGAGTCTATAGCAACAACTGGCCACCTAAGCTAGCAATTTTGAAATCACGTAACTAATAGTCTCTGCAAGCCTTATTATTTAATTTAAACGTGATAATTAATAAAGATTTAATACATTTTCAAAGCTTGCAATAACAGAAGAAAAGACTAAAAAATAGTGTAAAAGTTATTTTCTTAAAATTGTTAATTTGTTCATCTTTTGGGTGGTGTATTACTGTGATATGAATTTATTAAAATATTTTGATTTAAACATAAGATCATACAGTTGACTAGATTAATAATTAATGTTATTTCAAGACAAATTTCTCATTTGCCACAACAATACAGAAACATTTTGTACATAAATATGTGCACAACAGATAAATAACAATACCGCAGATTAAAATATAACAATAAAACACAAGGCATTTTTAACAGGCGGGTTTTTGGCCTCAGTTCATTCGGTTATAACAGTGGTATTGGGTTGCTTGGTTGTTCATCATTCTTCAAGTTATTTATAAACTGTAAGCTTTGCAACAAGATACATTTCAACAATTCATATTGTGGTTATATCGTTCTCAGTACTGTACGACGTGTACGCAATGGTATCGTACGCAATAGCACCTTCAGCACTTAATACCTCATAGTAACAAACCCGCTTGGCCATACCAGAGCCGATAAACCCATAGTTTTAAATTTAATACTTGTAGCCCACTATTTATCAAAGATAACACAGAAAATATGTCTTCATCATGAACTTTCTGCTTTTGTTTCCAGTCCTGTTGCGAACTCTTTGGCCTTGATTCGGAGAGCATCAATGCTTGTTTTTCTTAAATCCAGAGAACCGCTTTTGTCTGGCCTTATCAGTGACCAAGGACCATTGGGCTGGGCTCCAACATTTATGCTTGGCCCAAATGGTGAACTCAATAACCCATTGGGCATAGAGGTCGATGGACACATCATGTGTCCACCGAATAACCCTGCCACTGTCTGAGGCAGTCTGTTTTGCATGAAGGGTGCAGTCAAGGGGTTAAAACCATTCTGTTGTATTTGTAGCAGTGGATTGAGTGAGCTTTGCATACTGGAGATTTGAGCTGCTAGCATGGAGTCTTGTCCTATAGGCATAGGGAGATGGCAGCCCATAGGAGGCAGGAGCTTGGAACCTTCCATCCCTAAATGACCTGACTCATTGATGAAAGAAGGACTCTCTCTTCCCAGAGCTTTCTCCCTCTTTCTCCACTTGGCTCTTCTGTTCTGGAACCAGACCTGCATGAACACACAAATTAATGACAATAAATGGGGAGTAGGAAGGAGTCTGGAGGATAAGAGGTGGAATAAAATAAAATTGGTCATTTTTCGAAGAGGAATGAAAATGGGACACTTCTCTTACTATAGTCCCAGTGTACCACTTTGGCCTTCAAAATTGACACTTCAGGGGTTGGTCACATCAATTTAATGCTTTACAAATGTTTCTATTCTAAATTTATTGATTTCTCTTATGTTTACTAATAATGCCATGTAAGTATACGTTATTAATGAAAATACACTGTTTAACAAAAAGTTTTGATCAAATTTACAATTTATTTTGTATTTAAGAATGTGAAACCAACAAGCTACATCACCAGTCTAAACAGTGAGAACTTATGCCTTATGTTGTAAAGGTAAAATTAAAAGCTATTAATTAACATGCTTAAAACTCTATACATGAAAGTTTTGGGTCTTTATTCAACGAGTGGCAGAGAATAGTAAGATATATTGAACAGTTAAAAGTCGTGAAACAAATGCTCATCAACTGATGATAAGAAACATGAACTACAATGAAATGACCTCGATATGATTGTCTTTTAACGTGAGAAAAGGTACTCAGTCACATGTATGAATAACTATCTTCAAAACATCCCTAATTATAAATTCTGTGACATAACACATATTTCATTGATTCTCTTTTTTCCTATAGAAATAAAATACAAACATCTGTCCCACAACACATACAATGGGTGACTTGGAAATAATTACAAGCTGTATTCCACTATACAAGAACATTGAAGCTCTAATTACCCATAACCACATGCTGGGGTAGGGGTTTGGAGAACCAACGTGTATGTTGGAAACATTTGTAAGCTTACTGACCAAATTAATTGAAGCATTTTGTATTCCATTGTTACAAAAACTGTTAATCAGGGAGACAAAAAAAATCAACATATCATTCTATTGATTTATCTGTAGTGTTAATTTTTAAAGGGGTTTTTTTACAAATTAGATTAATTATGAAATATGTTTTGTGGGCAATTTATATGCAAGACATTATTTGTGGGCAATTTATCTGCAAGGCATTATAACATTATGTACATACCACATTTATTACGCTTCTTGTTTAAATTAACTTTGAGTTGATAGACTGCATTGGTTTTAGCCATATTAACATTTGTAAAGAGATAAACATAACACCTATTTAAAATTAGTCAATAGGTTTCTTCACTTTTATGTTTTGTCAGTCATCAATGGAACTCATTACTCATAATACACACAGAACAATTGAAGTTAAATACTCACAAGGGTTTTAAAAGAGAAAAAGCCAGTGTGACATCTTTTGAACAGGAAACAGATGAGATTTGGGGTAATGTCAATTACTTACAGACTCTACCAAAACTTACACAACAAATCCCAAAGGCCTTTTTCTCTCTCTTAATCTGCCTAATGTGTTCATGTCACCTGCTTCCAAAGAAGGCTTAATCAAAAGCTAATTAGTTCTGAGCTATCATTTACACAAAGTGTAAGTAAGTACTTCAACAATACACACACACAAAGCATTACTGAAACAATAGCTTATTTAGACTCAATTAAGTGTTGATTTTTCTCACCCATCTACAGTACATACATATGCAAGAGATTAGGGTCCCTAATAGGAGGATAGGGGGTTAGATCTGATCCCTCCGCCCGCTGGGGATCAGGCGTGATGAAAGGATGTGAATTAAATTGTGTGCTGTTGGGATCAAGAGCTTGTCTTGCTGTGATAAAGTATACTTGGGTGTGAATAGAACTGTAGGCTGAAAACACTTGACTTGGTCAAGTCAATCAGAGGAACTGTTCCCATTATATGGTGGTCAAAAGAATGATGCTGGTAAAGAGTATATTCAATATAATTTTCCCGTGTACCTCTTTAATTTTCAATTAATGAGTTTATTTCCTATACAGTGTAGTTGAAGGGTGCTTAAGTAGGGGGATTAATTAGTGGTTGAGAGCAAAGTTCAAAGGAATCATTTACCAGTTTTAAATTAAAATTCAATTCAAAGCATAGTGATAACCCTCTGTGCAACTAATGAGATAGGGCTGTGTAGTGGTACTTCAGAAACAAAGGCTGGAGAGTCATGTGATATGTACAAATATACATCAACGTGAGCCACTGAGGATCAGTTGAAGAATATTCCATTAATAAAATGATACAATAATAAAAGTGTATGATTTTAAAAATTGACAAAGAGCAAAACTTTTTTATTTAGAACCTTGTTTTGAATTTGTATTTCTTAGTTAATATATTGAGATTAAAATTTCTTTATGTTCTGACATATTATTGGAGCAAGCCTTTTCATTAACTGAAAACGAAAATCTTGCCAATTTTCACTTCCAATAACAATTAGTGTAGCATTGTCACCCATATAACTCCATTACAAGTCATATGTTGTGCAAATCTCATCTTTGAAAAAAAAAACCTCTCTAATTACCTGTACTCTGGCTTCACTGAGGTTCAGTCTCATTGCCAATTCTTCCCTTGTAAACACATCTGGGTACTGAGTCTTTTCAAATGCTCGCTCTAGTTGGTGAAGTTGATATGTAGTAAATGTTGTACGACTGCGTCGGATCTTCCTTGGTTTGTCCGCTTCGTCAGAGCCCGTGTAACTCTCGTCATGCGATGTTTCGAGTGGAGGGGTCATGTGACCATCATCATACACGAGTTCTGTGTCATCTGGACCATCGCTGAGGGATTCATCATGACTGTGTGGAGGGCTAGAGGGATGGGGTTGGATTTGAATCAATTTTGGTGCTTGGTTCGTGTGTGGGTTAAAGTTGTCTTGGACAATTGCTGGAAAGATATAAGGGCAACTTGATATAATCTGCTAGTGATTGGCTATGAATTTTTCAAATATGTATAATCACAGAAAATAATGGGAGTATCTTCAATGTTCCTTCATTATTCAAAATCCTTTACATGCAAAAATGAACTTTCGATAAAAGTGTCTCTGAATCTCACAATGATAATTCATTTCAATTGAAAGTAAACAACAAACAAATAAAAATGGAATGACCTATTGACAATTTTAAAAAAAGTTTCCAAAACTACCGTGAAGCGAAATTGATCTTTCAAATCATTTCTTTCGTATTATAACCTAATTGCACAAATTATTGCATAAATATAATTTATAGAGATATGTTATCTCATTGAAGAAATAACAAAGACTAATTGAATCACTGATACTTCCAACCAGCTTCTACAAATATACCAGCAATTTTTTTTTCGTTATGAGAATTTCTACTTTTAATTTAAAATTTTTTTAATCTAATGTTTTTCTCGATCTTCTGAACAGCCCAATGTTTTATGATCTTATAAAATATGTTAAAAGTCACGCTAACACTAAAAATAAATAGTTTTAATCAAAGAATACAATAACACCTACCATGCCTATTGTCCACTGTAGGTTTATGAGTGCTGGCCAGTATACTGTCTATACTGTAAGACATCTTTTTTGGTGCCTGAGTTGTCTCCATGTTGATCAAATCTTTATTTATAGTCTCAAGTCCTTCACCAACTACCACAACACATGTTACATCCACACATTAAACATATAAAAGTCAACCTGGTTATGTCCAGCTTATGTTTCAATGTAAAATCCTCTCAGTTCATACACTTACAGCTTCAACTACCAAGAATGATTTGAATTCCGGATTCCCTATTCCTGGGTCTTATAACTGGTCTCCCAAACTAGTTGACTCCCGCTAATGCGTCCACATAATGACATTAGTCTCTCCACAAGATATAAATACATTAAGTAATAGCCAACACACATTTGCGTCCCTTTGTGGAGAAAACTAACCTCACGTCTTTCCATTTCTGTAACAAGGCCAATTTTGATTGGTTGACAAAATGAATGGAGTTTACACATTGGTCACATGGTGGTTGAGCCCCAGAGTCTATTAGCCATATTTCCTTGTGTGGTAAAAAGGCTGATTTCTCAATTCCCTCCCTAATCGTGTCTTCTCATGCTAATTTGTGAACAGAGATTGGACTGTATTGAGTAAATGCGATGATTACTGCTGGGGACGGGGGTAATTGATGGTAATCTCCTGCAATCCACCCGTTTTTGTACAACTATACAGATTTACTGGCGAGTCTATAACAATAAGGTTTGATTATTTATACAAATCCAAGCACTGTACTAACTCAATTTGACAACCTCTATTTTGACTCTTTTCTTGCAGACAAAAGACCGTAATTTTAAACTGTAGGGACTTTGAGTTGTAGCTCCCAACGGTTGTTTACAATTCTGGCGACCTTTATCTGGTTAAAAAATCTTTAGAATAGTAGTTATGGAGAGGGGTGTGGTTACTGTTAATCCTCTGGCATCATCAGTAGTCTTTCTCACTGGGCAAACTATGATGTAGAATTTTACTGTAGACTGGATAGATAGGCGTCTTGTGTATGTGTGTTGTATTGTATAGTATGGGGTGGTAGGGAATTAGTACTATAGGGTACCCTGTACCAAATGCTTTGTGTAGAAGCAACCAAGAGGAATATACACTGATTAATCCATTACAACCACCCACTTCACAGTAAATTACACCTCACAATTGTTCACATCTGTGGCTTGTAGCAATAATGACCAGTTTTCAATTTCCACCTCAAAAGTTCGAGGCTCCTGTAAAATTCTGTCACACACAATGTGGACATTGATTTCAGATATATATCTCTGTTGTAAAATATGAAATATATATTATCTATGAAAAAGCCCTGAACAATATTTGATATCCGGAAGTAATGTGGGTGTGTGGAAAGAGATTTATTGTTGAGGAGAAAAAGAGATGAAAAAGTATCGTCTTACCTTAAGAAATAGTCTGTATCAAGAACTTTACAGAGATGAGAAAACTGAGATAAAATTCAGTTGAAGAAAGGAGAGCTAATCTGTTAGTCTGTAAGTGATTCAGTTTCAATCACTTTTCAATGGAGTGGAGTTTATTTATACAACCCAGTAATCATTGGAGAGTCAACAGGGGACTGAGTCCTTTATTAAATATAATATTAGCTGTTTATACACTTAATATCTTGTTAAGGCATCTTCTTTGGGCTCAATTGAGAATTATGTCTTCACTTTGGTGCCAGTTAATGTAATAAAACTGTGATAAGAAGAAGTCATTGGACTGTTTTGCCTGTCTAAAAGGATTACAAATCTGAATTATAATCTATTTGAAAAGACTGTAAAAAGCCAGTGTGTTTGTAGATACACATGCATATGTGTTTAGCATTATAAGTGAATTGAAAAGGTTTCTTTAATCTTTTACAAAAGATAATAAGAAATAAGAGATAGAGAAAGTGGGTGCATATCAAATACTTCTTAATGCTATTACCCCCAAGGGAGTTAGTCTCTTCAACATTTTGACAGACCTTTTAATATTTCAAATGGGAAAATGGCAGTATACCATTTTACTTCATAATTAGTTTGCTGTATATTACCTTTTGTTTACAGATTATTTATTATCATTCATCATACCAGCTTTTGAGCACTTGATATTGGTGTATTTTCATATCATATGTTGTAATGCCAAAAAGTGTTAGGAAAACAGTCAAACTTGTAAATTTCAGAAGAAACAAAAACTATACTTTAAAACCTTAACACACTCAATAAGTATAAAACTAAATCACAGTAATTTTTTCTGTACAGCAATATTCGTCTTACTTTGTGATAAATGGAAATAACAAACAACAAAGAATTTCTGGGGACTTAAATGGTCAGATTTTCCATTGTCCTGTGATGCGTAATAGACTTACAATGAAATGATTACAATTGTACAGTTTCCAGCCCAAGAGGTGGGGCTACAATCTGTCTACCTAACGCAATGCATTCAGACAAATCTGTCATCAGAGACTACACAACAGAGTCAACATATTGGTTCTGTTTTGTATGTTGCAACTGTTACAAACATCGAGTGTTTTGAGCTTTAATGTAAAATGAAAAAAGGTTGGTTGAATTCTGCAACACTTCTGCGGAGAAGAAGCAATATCATTTTTGAATGAATCAAGGGCTATCAAAATGTTATTCAGAATGGTCACGTAGATACTTACATCTCTAGAGTCTAGTGTCATCATGTGTGTATTTTTGAATAAAAGTATAAGGGATTGCGGGGTATATTCTTGTCTTTTCACCAATAAGGCCGTTAATAAGGCAGATCACTGATGAGTAATCCTTCAATGTAGGATCACCTGGTGTTTAAAAGCCACCTGATACAGACGATCACTTTCGATCACTTAAACTACTCCATCCGAACAGTCCTAATGACGCAAGGAACAAATGATTTGAACCTCGTGCTTTAACAGCCAAGATCCGAATCCTCAAATCTCAGGTAACAGTTAAGGAATATCGAATTATGAGTCAGCTTGTTTGCTGTTCAAATGCAATAGATTGGGAAAAACATAGACATTTCACTTTTTATACTCTCCAACTGAAAGCTATTTTAATCGATTTTACAGGGGATAACGGTGGGTGGTATATTTTTAAAGGTGGATAAAGGTAGCATCTGTAGGGCACATAGCGAGATTTATGTTATCACATTATGAGTCACTGGTTATTTTCACTGGTGAACTGCTTCTCAGGATACGACCTACAAAAATAGCTAAAAGTAAAAAAAAAACTCAATAATTGTATGAATCTACTAATGTTGTTGAAAGTAATATTACATGTTTGTAGTGATGTTGAGAACCAACTCACCCCCGCGAGTTGGCGCTAGGAACAATTTGAGTTGTTGCCTACAGTGAGTTGGAGACCAACAGTATTATTAACTTCAAAAAGACTAAAGACACCACTGCAGGTATCAATATCAACTTTGTTGAATGGTTTAGATATACTGAACAAATTCTCTACAGGTGGATTTCCAGATCCTTGTCCTGGAAAGGTAAAATAGTATTCTTAAAAGTTTAGAAATTCCTTAAGTAACTCATTTGTTATGCAATACCTATGTACCGAACTTTGAATTTGACAAGATCTTTTTCAGGTTTTTACGAGAAAATGGGTCATCTAGAGTAGAGTGCAAAAAGTATTCAGTAATCTTGCTAGTGGTGATCTCAAAATACCAGATATATATATACCTTTTATACTGCTCAAAATCAGATAAAATGCTTTTTCATTAATAACAAAAATAGACCATTTAGCAAAGGAACTTACAGGTATTGATGTAAACTTACTTGAGCATAAGCTACCTGAAAATAACCATAAATATATAGCAAAAACTAAATTCGACCAACAGGTACTTGGTTGTTGGGTTAAAATAAAGGTTTGGTTTCCAATAACTGAAGCTGGAATACACAATGAATACAAATTCATCAGGATAGGGGACAAATGCTTGGACCTTGCATTTGTAAATGGAAATGATCTGTTGGAAAAAAATCAGTTAAAAATATAACTGGCTTTCTTGGCAAACTCCCGCCTTTTGAAGATATCTGTGAAAAAATTCCAGTAAATGTTATCAATGATGAAATACCAGAGTCTTATTCCTGCTTTACCAAATACATTGAAATGTAGATTGAATACTGATGATAATAGTAAAAAAATAATAGAAGAAGTACAAGCAAGCGTGGCAATAAATAAAGTATTATGACCCATTACAAAGATTAAAAATCAAGACACTTACTGGGAACACATTAACAGATAATTAACAGTCTCAGATTAGCAATTATGAACTATTAAGAAAAAAAAACTTAACAAGATCTTTACCAATGTAAAATACTAATATATAGTTATACATGTACTGCATAATTATACTCAGTAATTTTACAGTCGAACAGTAGCAATTATGAACTAGAAAAGAAAAGTTACTATGAACTTAATAAGATCCTAACCGATGTAAAATACTCATAATGTATGTAGTTGTACCTGTACTGCAAAATAATTGTGCTCTGCACCTAAGTTTCTCTACCTATTCAATATGTTGAGCCTTGAATACATTTTTCTACAAAGAACTGTAACAGTCTGTCTGATGGAATAATAAAAAGTTACTTCAAGTTACATTTACCAAAGTGTCTGCCCAACCCTTGCCATGATGTTGCCTGCCAGATTTTTGTCTCGAGTTTTCACTTTTAAATATAGCATCATTTCGAATCGAAAGTCCCACACCCCATGTAGTGTTTGTTGGGTTGGCCGCAATTAACTCTGTTTTGCCCGTACTGAGAACAAAACCCAAATTTCCTCATTTTGCCTGAATTTTTCAGACATTGTATTATACATATGATCACTTGCTGATTTCGTCCAAGTATTGGCCTTGAATCTCTTGACCTATCTTCCAAGTTTCTTGGCTATTACTGGGCATTATCCATAATTTTCTCAGAAGTTGCTTTTTGATACATGCAACACTGTTCTTTGGGGTGAAACACTCTTCCATCCTGCACGAATCTCTTGGGCGGTGATTTCTTGGAGGGTAAATTTACTAAATAAATCAGTCATACCTTCTTGAGTACGAATGAAGACATATTTGGGCAACAGTCCCTCCACTGATATTTTCTGCATTGTATACTCTACCATTCAAAATCTTTGAGTCTACTGTGAGTATAGGGTTGAGCTCTGGACACAGTTTCAAGGCCCTGAAAAGTGTTGGTACGATCAGTTTTCTTTGATGTTGTACATGGGTCTTCATCTGATCATCTCACATCTCTGGCCGTGTCAAAACAGCCATACAATAAATCTGGTATTTTCAAAAACCTCATTTGGTCTTTAAACGGCCAGGCCATTTCAAAACTTAACTGATCAGACTGCATAAATCTCAAAGAGTTATTTTTTTATTATTTTATTCATTTATTCAGGTGAGATAGTATATAGTAAATGTATGACTATAAAAGAGTAAAGATTGATGAATTTACCAGATCTAGCACAGAATGATTCATCAGCTATCCCAACAGGTATAATTATTTTACTTATCCAGTTTATTGCTGTTCAGACCCTAACAACTGAAAGTAGGCTAGTACATATAAGTCAAGCTTAGGATACTAAAAAAATGCTTTGAGGGTAAAATACATAAGTAACAATTTACAAGCCTGTGCAGTTTAAATGAAACAATATTTAGAACATTCAGAGAAATGATCAACTTAAATGACAATTTTTCAGGATTTTTTTTTGTATTTGTTATATTTGATAATGATTTACTTTGCAGGTTTATCTCACCTCAAAATAATAGTTAATTACAGGAATAGCCAAGACGTCAAATTAATAGCTCATTTGAAATGCATTTACTAACTTGAAAACATGGGTTGACTCAAAACAAATGAGATGGTTATAAAATGGCCCACATGTTAATTTGGCCATCTAAAAATGACCAACAATTTTGAAACAGAAAATAACAGACTGCTAAAAAAATAAACCAAGTGGAAATCAAAAGCTTCAAATTCCTGTGAATAGTTTAATAATAAAAGTACATGAGAGTAAGTAATTGTGCATGAGAAATGATACTCACTTAGAACCCAAAATTTACTGAAGCTAGATGAGATTAGATTTGAATCCAATAGTGTGTCAATATCTAATTACAAATGGTAAATTGAATCATCCTGGTAATTATCCAAATAACTATATATTAGCAAATTAAAGTAACTGGGCACAAACTGGAACACAGAATTGTTATTTAGGGAAAGTGTATATATGTTTCTTTTTGATTAATGTTAGGCCCCAACTCGTGATTGGAAACATCTTGAGATTGCCCCTGCAAAAACTCCTGATCTCGAGTTGAGGTAAACATCTCGAGATTGGTTTGAACATCTCAAGTAAGGGTTGCACAAACTCAAGATATTTAAAATCTTCATTTGTCATTGGCTCTAACTACTGCTGAGTTGAGAGGAAGCCCATAACTGTATATGGCAAGACACGTACAACTTATAAATTTATTTTAAATGAAAATCACACATGTAATCAACCTTCTGCAGATTTTTTGCAATGACAATAACAGAATTTATAATGAAATCAGCGCTCTCAAAAATCAATTTAAATATATAGCTGATAAAAGACACTTGTATAAAGTGCCTTGATATTTTAAAATAAACCATTTGCGGCATAATTGTGCAAATTTAAAGCATTTACCAAATTATGACGGAAATAAGTAAACATGTAAATGTGTTTTCAAGACAATGACTCCTTGTCTCTGCCATGCATGTATAGCTAACATACCAGAATATATACTTTGCTTAATCCTGTGAGATGTTGTAAGGGTTGTCTCTTATTATGTGACAGATCCTCAGAATATCACACACAGGGTGACTATAGTATACCTTAACTATAGCATTAAGTATTCTGTCATGCTATACCCAGAGGACTGTCTATCCCCCTAAATCAGGTTCACACATCCACTCACATTCATGAGTTAAAAAGTGCTTTGTAGTGTGATCTCTGAGAACCATTTAATACCCTGTAATTTATCACAGCCGTCAGCTCATTATACAAATTTTCTATTTACAGCAATTGAAAGGTTTATTATTGGATTGATATCAAGCAGAAACTGGTGAGAGGAAGGGATTCAACAAATTAAATTATTTAAAGTTGTATTAGCCTTGCAAAGTCTCTTTCTCTCTCTTTTGGTTCAACAGTTAGGGACATATTGGGACAGTAAAGTTGCATTTTACGTCCACATATAATTAAAATTGGATTCTGCAAGAAACACGAATTTTCCTTTTATTCTTAGTCTTTATTTCATCAAGTTGTTTCCACAGTGTAGTGTAATTTTGGATTAAAATTCAGTCACAGTTTTAGGTGATTTTCTGTGATTGGTAACGCATTTGCTCTTATGTATTTGAGTCATTGTATCAACAGAGATTCAGTTTTGAAAGTGTTTCTGCACAACTTCCATAGACAAGACATATTTATATTTCTCTGTAAACAAGTCTAGTGCTCTGAAACTATTCCACAGACCAAAGGAGTGGCATTTACCAGACCTCATTTACTTCTAACCAAACTTAAGCTCTTACCAATCTTATGATTGCTGCTAACCCCACCTAGTATCCTACGATTGGCTGTCAGCCTTAAGATAGGCTTGCCAATCTCAAGATGGGTTGGAACTATCGACTTCTCCAATGTATTTATCGTCAAAACTTAATAACAACCATAAAGATTTTATTCAAAGGCGCTAGTATAAGTTTACTATCTTTAGATGGGTGGTTAGTTTTTACGAGGGGGGTAGGCTGGGCTGATTTCAAGTTTAGCCTTAACACAGGCTAGGTTTTGAAAAAAAAACGGAAGAGGAAGAACCTGGTGTGTCCCTGCAGTGTGACTGACACAAAGATGGTCTTGTGCTCGCTCCTTAATTATACCATACACCATCTCTTTGTGTATTATTTGTGAATAATATAAACGCATATATACATACATAATTAGTGGTAGCTTTTCTTTTTTTAAAATACCTTAACCACAGAGCTCTTAGTTCTGGGTGGGATTATATTTGAAATGAATGTACTCTGTTCAAATTGAAATAGGATTATAATTATGTGAATATTAGAAGTATAATACAAGATATATTTACTATACGCCAGCTTTGTGGGTCTCTATCCTGTCATGAGAGGATAAGTAACTCAAACATGTGTATATCTCTGATTTTTTAACAAGTGGAAGTACAGTTTAAAATAAACAGGAGGAAATATTTCTAACAGTACGATTGGTACTTCCTTGATGCCGATATCAATTAATGAGATAATAATATTTTTTAAAATATATTTCTTGTTAATGGTTGTTTGACTCTTCTCAATATGAAAAGATCTGTTGTTAAGGTGTATACTTACTGACATGATACAACCAGTACTCATACTAGAAAGCACTCTTGTGGCTCATACCTCCGCCAAAGATCATCATAGTATAATTTCACCAAATTCTGCATTTCATTATTTTTGGAGTAAACTCATCCAAAAAAACCCAAATCATTGAAAATGGGAAAGTTAAAATTCTGGATTTTATTCTGTATTCAGGGTATTATTCAACCTTTCTCAAAATTTAATCATTTGTATCTTTGGTCAGACCGTACCTACCAACATAAAACAATTCATAAAGATGTGTTCATTAGGTTTTTGGAGTAATTATAAACAAGCATTAATGCATGAATAAAGATAAAATATGGGCTGGACCAAATACCACCTTGCTTTCAGTTTATGATAGTTCTGAACAGGTAAAATATTCAGGGCATCTGATTCAAAAGTCAGATGTTCCTGCGCAACATAAAATTGTGTGACCTATTCCTTTTGTTTTCTATACTAGGCTTGATTCATCATTAAATCTGACAAACATATTTTTATGTATGCACGGCAAATTAATTGATACAGAGTTACCCAGGGCACGTAAAATCAAAAGTCTTTGGTAAAGCATCCTTCAATCGACATAGCCAATCTTTCCTTTGACTTCAAACAAGAGTTAAAATAATCAAAGTTGTTTGTTTGTCCCTGTGTCATCAATAAAAATAAAATCACTAAAATAAGTCTGAAAGACTGGTGATAAGGGACTTTGACTTTGGAGAAGGTTCCTGGTTCAACTCCAGGGAACATAATTTTTGAGGATATCCACATACATTTTGTGATTATGAGTTTGGCAAATTGCATGAAGTCTCTGAAGATTATGAGGATAACTACATACATTTTGTCATTACGACTTTGGCAAATTACAGAAGTCTCTGAAGCTTATGAGGATATCCACATACATTTTGTCATTATGATTTTGAAAAATTACAGAAAGTCTCCAAAGCTTATGGCTGCACAATTAACTATGAGACATGAAAAGACATTCTTTATTATTTAGCCTTCCATAGGATTAAAAGATTTTATTATATTATTAAATCACTGATATGCCTTTTCACCACCTTACTTTTCAAATGTCTTCTTTTTGTGACACGAAGAGTGCTTAAAAATTACCTGAAATGTCCCAGCAAATATGGATATTTATTGTTATGTTACACAATGTGTAATTAAGTCAGTGAAAGGCTAGTCAGTAAGACTGACCATCTCTGTCCGAAATGACATTAAAGTTGTACAGATTATCAATATGGTGTTGACAAGATAATGCCCGTTAGTCTAACCCTGCTAATGAGGCGATGTTTGCAGTAAAGGCAGTTGAAGAAAGATGTGATTTTCACTTCTAATTAGAGTCATCTGCTTGGTGTCTCTGTGTAGTGCAGTCAAGTAAAAGCCTCTTGTAACAGCAATTCTGGCTGATGTGAAGAAGTATGATTACCTCCCAATTCAATACTGATTCTGAGGATGACATCTTAATGAAAATAATTAACATTGTGACATTGTTGGTTGGGGGGACTGGGTGAAAGTAAAGCAATTACTTAAGAGGTTGTGAAGAGGAGATTTGGAGTTAGGGTGTGTTGTAGAATGCACAGGACAGTAGTTATGTGGATAATAGAAGGAAGAAACAGGCTGAATAGACTGAGAATTAACCCTTGTTAGTGGCTGGTTGAACTCCCTGTTAATTTGCTGGGAGGGGTAGCGGGGTATGAGAGTGATGAAGTACAGGGTGGGGATGACAGTTCCATTGAGGCAGAACAATCAAGTGAGGACTCCATTTAGAATTAGAATTGTTTAGATTTGGAGGCAACTAAAACTGAATCTCCAAATTGGAACTATTTCTTGAAAATCTGCTGCCCTTGTCTTGAAGTTTACGTAACTGAATTTAAGGTACATTTACTAATAGACAAAGCACAGGGAAATATATATAGAAAAAATAAACAAAAGTTTTTAAAAGCCATAAAAGACCGTACTATTACTTGTACATATTTTGGTTCAGTCTTTTTGTTAGGTTATTATTTAATTTTGATGAAATACTAAACAAGTATACTAACATTAACATATTAAATGCTTCAAGCTTTGCTGTATTTGTAAATTAGATGACAACTTCAAAGCACTGATATATTAGATTTAAATTTACGCGGACAGTAGGGTTAAACTGCAATATACACATTTCTCAGATTTGATTCGTAACTTGTGCATGTTGATAGAAATCTATTGCTAAATTATACCTAGATATTAGTTTTTAATGAGAATCGAAAAAGCACAATGTGATTTTTGAAACTGGGGCTTCATTCCCATGGATCAAATAAAATATTTAACCATAAAGTTAACCATTCAAAATGAGGAGAAACTTAAACGAAAACCCAAGTAAAACTATGGAAACTGGTTCACCAATTAGACCAAGTTTACAGTAATTATCACTCATCAGTTTTTTTGTGGTCAAAATCTCTCCAATTTGTTATACTTCTCATTATCACCGGATTACTGGCATTATTTCTATTCACAAATGCTAGCTTAATAAGCAACACTATTTTTGTGTGTAGGTTGCAGGTGTGTAAGTATTCATTAAGTTGTCGTGCTGCCCTGTTGTGTCCTCCTATATAATAATTCTATTGTTTTGGTGCTAATTTTTTGCCTTTCAACAATCCATTTGTGTGGTTTTTCTGTATGTCAATACTTGATATGTTTGGAAAGCCTGTATTGAATATATACATATATCTACATTATGAAACTCAGTTGAGTTAATTGACCTCATTTGTGAAATTATCAGATTATTGTTGTTGCTGTACATTACCATATAAAGTATATTGTGTTAAAAATCTATGGTATGGAAATCGTAACTATAAGACTTTTGATGAGGTCTCATTTTCACATCTGATTGGACTACAACATTAGCAGTGTTAGCTTTATATTGGTATCACAATGATCACTTTTGTATATCTCTCACAAACATGGGTGTGATAAATAGTTAAAACGTAGAGGTGAGAGGGTACAGCATTTGGTTGAATGTCCTCAGCCCTGCACTTGTGAGTGTGATACAGTTGTATGATATGTTTTATCAAAATTATGGAAATCCCCTCAAATAATAAGCTTATATTTCATGAATATTTTCTTTGCTTGACTTCTTATATATCATTTTTGCCATATTACAACGACTTATTTTCAAAAATCAATATTTTTGGGGTAAGTGTTTTAACCCCACAACCTTTAATGCCTTAGTGGGTATTGCTTCCACCGACGGCATCTATTTGGCTGGATGGGTGGTCTGTTTGTAAGACAGTATGTCTGGAAAAATCATTAGTTTGGAGACGTAGATGTGCAAGGTCATGGTATCACGTTGATTTGATATTTGACCTTGTGGTAGTGACCTTGACCTTTAAAATCTTGCCTGGGCATTAATTTGGAAACTGTAAGGTGTAGGAAGTTGATACATGGCAGAAATAGTGGTTTTTCACATGCTGGTGTGCAGCATCATGGTGTGACATTTGACCTTAGCTGTGCCACATTGTTTTCTATTGCCACATTGAAATATATTTCTACTATCCCAAAGCTATATGGATTGCAGCAGCTGATTATTACATTTATTTTAACCAAATTGAGCTATCTCCAGTGACTACTTACCTGATCTTTATTTATTTGTTTTTTTTTTATGTTGCTTTCAACACTGTACAGGTCATATCACGATGGGTAGTCAGAAGGGCAGGGAAAACCAGTACATACAGTTCATCAGGGTTCTGTACCGCAAACTGCAGACCAATGGCAAGCAACTACCAGCTTTCCCACTTGAGGCCGTGCCGCGAACCAAACCCCGGCCTCAGAGGTGGGAGGCGAGAGTGTTACCACTCTGCCACCATGGCCCCCTACTTACCTGATCTAATCCAATGAGGACTTTTACAGTGTTTAATCTCTATCACGTAATTAAACACGTGTTTAATGTTGCCCAGAGAGACACAGGGAGGTGGAGTAGCTAAGACAAACAGGCTTTCACCAACGTTGTCACTTAGGTCATTCCAAATTTTAACAAACCCTTGAGAGAATCAAAACTTAGTTTATTATTGGAGTAGATATTTACTAACAATGTTACAACTACACAAAGAATTTACTCCCTGAATTCTTAATGTGTCATTTGCTTCCATATACAGGGTCCCTGTTTGTAAGCAGGCAGCTGACAATTGGCAAGCTTAGTGCTATTGATGTGATCCATTAATTGTTTGGCAAGGACCCACTCAACCAGGAAACAGAGCCTGGGCACTGGAGGTAGTTTTTGAGTTAATTTTCATGTAGAGAGGGGAGGACATATCAGCGGGGTTATGCCCAGGTCACACTGTGGCGATTTTTAGTGGCGAATATGCGCGATTATGCAATTCGTCCTTGTTGGTAGCATATTCTTGGTCCATCTTCACTGTTCTCCAACATTCTCCATGGATCGTCATCTGGCTACGACAGTTTCAAACTGTTCAAAACAATCGCCACGCTTCGTCCATTTCTTCGCAATTCTTCACAGATGGTGGTGGATTCGTCGACTTTGTAGCACCCTCGTACCCCAATTCGCCACTTCGTAGCAGGCTTCTTCATTGTTCTTCATTGTTCGCCAACTTTCCTTTGAAGATTGTCGGCTGAAAGACGAAGAACAAACAACGATATTCGCAACAGGGAAGCCATGCATCGTCGCCCCTGAAGAATATGCTACGAGGCCCCGGAGATGTTCGTCGCTCCTCTCAGCCAATGAGAAGCGAATGTCGCAGTAGTTCGTCGGTGATTGGCGAACTGACTGCGTATGCGAACAACTGGCTACCAATCAGCTATGACCTTCGTAGGTCGCGGCGAACTGGCTGGAGACTATAAAAGCAGGGCCCCGCGAACAATTGTCATCACTTGCGAATTTTTCTTCAATGCGTACACATCGACGAACTTTGGATAAATTTTGGATATATTTCATACAAGAAATATGGTGAAGAGACCTGGACTTGGAAAGAGGAAGAGGGTCACTCTGCCTCCTGTTGAAGCATCGGAAGAGCCTGAACAGCCAGAACAGCCAGATGAACTGCCTGCCACTCAAGCTTCAGCATCAGAGCCAGGGGATACAGCCACTCAGGCCACCCAGCCGGACGACACAGATGACTTGGCAGAGGCAACCCAAGACAGCCAGACCCAGGGGAGGTTCAAGAAGAAGAGGCTGGTGAGGATGACAGATGGCCAAGAGGATGAGATGGCTGAGTGGCTCAAGAACCATCCGGAAATGTATAACAAGGCCAAGAAGGAGTACAGGGACACGGATAGGAAGGAGGCTGCTTGGGCCACCCAGGCCAGGGCCATGGGCATGGAAGGTGAGTTAGACTAACAATTATGATTTAACCTTTTCATAGTTTCAGGTAATAATTTAAATTGTGATGGAGTTACTACGTGTACAGTAATGTGTAAATGGACTTATGTTGAATGTTTACTTATTCTGTTAATTTATGTTATTTTGAATTGTACTCTGTCATCATGTGATGTATTAGGCTTCACCCATTGGCAGATGACACCACAGATGTGAAGCAGTTTAAAACTTAATGTAACCCATTGTTACATTGATAACCTACCTAATGTGTCTGTGTCTCCGCTTCCTTTTTCAGCCATTGACCTGAAGATCTGGTTCAAAGGGATGAGGACAAGGTATGGCAAGCTTACCTGCAAGAAGTCTGGTGACGGGCAAAGGAACACACAGACAGGGACACCTGGATCCTGAGGTCTTTCAGCTTCCTGGATGACCACATCTCCAGAGTCCCCTCCAGGCAGTCCTGCAATGTAAGTACATTCTCACAGTCTGACTCACCTGGATATCCTGATGTTTTTGCTGCATTGTGTATTCTTGACTTGTAAACAGTGACTACCTATGGATACAAGTTTGTAGCTGTAACACTAATGTTTTGCAAAAATCTGTAAAGTTTTCTGTAGTGACATAGAAGTTCATACTTCTTACTTCACAGTACCTACCTGAACTGTTTCTTGAACATATATACTATATGCTTACCATGTGTCTTTGTTTTACTGTTCTTTCAGTTGAAACCAGCTTCCACCACAACTGCCTCTGCCGCAGCCACCTCAGCCTCTGCTACCTGCGCATCTGCTACCACCACTGCCTCTGTCATCACCTCATCGGCCTCTGCTACTTCTGCAACTGCCACCATGCCTTCACACCTATCCACCGACTTGGATCCTGCAGATGACCTTGTGGAGTCAGGATCACTGGGTGAACCCAGAGTGTGCAGCACTCCTCCTCCAGGTATCAGCCTCTCTGGGACTAGTGGCAGGAGAACCACAAGGAGAAGTGCCAGCACTGAGTCAGAGCTCCTTGAAAAGATGTGCGAGCAGAGCGACAACAGTGCCCAGATCTCTGACAGGCTGGACAGACTCTTGACATCTATGGAGGCACAGACCAATGACAGGACTGCTTGGGCTAGCTGGATGTCAAGTGCCATGTTGAAGATCCACGAGGATCTCTGGCCCACATATCAGATGTGCAGTATGGACCTCCTCAACCAGACCATCAAGGAGTCCAAGCTACTTTCGGAGAGGGACATCCAGAGGCAGGAGCTTGATAGGCAGGAGCAGCTGGATGATAGGGAGAAGCAGCTGGACAGTATGCAGCAGCAGGTAAAGGTTCAGCAACAGCAGCTGCAGCAGCAACTTATGTTCCAGCAGCTGCAGCAGCAGCAACAACAGTACACCATCACACAAATGCCTCCGCCACCCGCACCTGGGCCCGCAGCTCTAGCCTCCTCTACCCCTTTGCCTCAAGGGTCAGACACCCAGAGCCAGACCACTGTCATTTTCCAGACACCATCGGGGGCCAGTACCTCTTCAGTGGGTTCATCATCCAGCACTTCATCCACCAAGTTTGTTATCACAGACACCGAGGGAAGGACAATAGGACTGTCAGACCTAAATTTGTCAGATTTAAATGCGTCATTTGCAGGTATTCCTAGTGTGCCTTCAACACCCATGACACCTATGACATTACTTAATCAGGATGATTCTCAAGGTTCTTAGGTTTAGTAATAACTTTGTCCCAATAAGTAAATGAAGTCTATAGACACTTAAGATGTAATTTAGGTGAGATGTAAAAAGTAATTACCACATAGGTGTAAAGTAATTTATTTGTGTAGTTTTGCTATGTTTGGCTCAAGTATTACTATGGTTATTACTATTATAAACCAGGTTTCACTTTGACAGCTGTTCTTGTGGGTAGTGTGTTAACCTTAGCTGTTATTAATGGTATATGTAACAAGCTTCACTTTGACAGCTGTTCTTGTCAGTCTCTCAAGGTCATTTTTGACCTTGTTGGAATAATAAATTGTTTATGTGATTGCTTGTTTTTCTCATGTTTCAAAAACATTGGCATAATACTTGGAAGGTGTCACATCTTAACATGAAGGATCCAAAAAAGTGGCCCAGTGGTTACCAAGATCTGTTGTGACCCAATGTTAGTGGTTCACTATGGAAGTTTCACAGTTTCGAATGAAATGCAGAAATGTAATATAAACAAATTTTAACAGGTGGCCAATGTTAAAATATGTTTATCTTCCATTTCTGGATTTCATTATGCTCTGATTCCAAAGCAGTCGGCGTGTGGTGGCAGAGTTTCCACCTTGGAGCTGGTTAGATTTCTTAACTTTCCTTCAGTTATGGCCTCGATTGATTTTTGACCTTTGTGACCTTCTTGCCCCTGTGGTGGCTAAGTTGTGAACTGGTTTCCGTGACCTGTTACATGTTTGACCTGATTTTGTTTCAGACTTGACCTCTTTGACCCTAGTATCAAGATAATACATATATGAAGTGCAATATGACAATAACTTTATTGCAATGCAAGAACATTGCAACTTTATTTCAATAAGTATATAACGCCCAATACAAAATATAACACAGATAATGATGCAGCACTGAATCATAAAAATAATTAACACAATACAGTCACTATTGAGAATTGTCCTTGGCATATGTGAAAGTCTCAAATCATGTCTCTTTGCCACGCCGTGGCCCCTACTGGAGCATTATAATAATGCTTCAAATACAGTCTCTGTCTCTTGGCAACCTGTGTGTCCCTGTTGCTACCAGCCACAGCCTCAATGTCCTGCAAACAAGCACCTTGCCTCCACTGTCCTGGGATAACTCTGTGGTTGTCATCCTCCTCATCACCCAGTCCCTGGTGGATACCTGGATACCTCAGTCTCATGATGTTGTGCAACGTGCAACAGGCCAATACAATAGAGGTAACAGACTCTGGATTCTGACTCATGGTGGTGAGGAGACAACCAAATCTGTTGGCCATGATGCCAAACGCATTTTCCACCACCCTTCTGGCACGAGACAGTCTGTAGTTATAGATCCTCTCCTCATCAGGAAGTCCCCAGGTCCTCAGAGAGAAGGCATCATCCCCAATGAGAAAATATGGCATATCACGGTCATCACCAGGCAATGGCTCTGCATCAGGTACATCTAAGGTGCCATCAATAATGCCTGAGCGCAAATCGCAGTCATTGAAGATCTGTGCATCAGAACTGGATCCATTGGTGCCAACATCCACCCAAAGGAACTTGTACTTGGCATCCACCAGAGCCAGAAGTATTATGGAATGGAAGCCCTTGTAGTTGAAATAGAGTGAGCCACCATTCTTAGGACACCTGATTGCCACATGCTTGCCATCTATAGCCCCCAGGGTGTGATGGAAATTCCATCTGGAAGAAAATTCTGCAGCAACCTGCTTCCATGCATCACTGGTACGGGGACACTGCATGACTTCCTCACCATATTCTGCCACGATGGCCTCACAAGTCTGTCTTACTATGACTGAGATGGTGTTGTGTGCTACCCTGAAGCCAAACATCAGACTCCTGTACTTCTCTCCAGTGGCCAAGAAGTGTGATTGCAAGTCTGCATCCAGGGTTGATAGACTTCCTGAACCATGTGTCATATTTCTCAATTCTGGGCCCCCACCCTCTGCAATACCTCTCTGAACATGGCAGGGTCCATCCGGACAAAATTTCTGAAAGACACCACATCCTCAGCCTCCAGCTCCCTCATCAAATGATCATAGTGTCCATAGTCCAACCTCCTGGAGAGCCAGGGCTTCACCCAATACCTCCTGGGCCTTGGTCGACGCCTTCTCTGTCTATCAACCAGTATCTGTGCAATCACAATCTGATTCTGTACATTTAAACGATGAGCCTCATACAGTTGCTGCAATAATCTGAGTCTCTGTAGATCCATAGCCTTTGATGTACACTGTCCGACGTCTGATGATAAATGAAGTGAATCCAGATGATCCAGGCTGTTTATATAGGAACTGGCATTATCCACGAATTGGTCAACACATCTTCTCAGCACGTTCTTCCTCCTCGTCGGGGGCTCGTCACAGCTCGCTCAACCCTCCACTATGGTCGTGGCTTGGTGCAAGAACATCTCACGGAAATCACAACACTTCGTATTAAATCGTACATACTTCTACCAAGTTCCTTTGATCTTCGTCGACGTTCTTCACAGAAACAATATGTTCTTGACTGGGTGATGAGAACATCGTACCAAGATCTTCCACAACATGAAGATAACGGTAGCCCATGGTAGCCGGATCGAAATAATTCATGGATTTTTCCAATTCCAACCATGTGACCACACTTTCCCGCCCTTTCTGTGGCGAACTACCACGATTTGTAATTCGCAGGAATTCTTCCTATTTGCCAGTTAATTCGTAGTGGCCTCGCCACAGTGTGACCTGGGCATTATACAACAGCCTTTTCTGGATTCACCACGAAAACAGGCTTCTCTGAGGGAATAGTTGACTAGTTTAGTTATAGATGCCAGTACGATGTTGATATAATCTTTCAGGAGAAATGTAAGCACATGATCCAACAGACATGATATAGTTGGAGAATCATTGATGATTTAGTGAATTTCATCTTCACTCACCTACCTAAAAGCTTTTAACGCAGCAGGCTTCGATGTAAATGGTTCAGTTGAAGAATCATACTTATCATGATACCTTAGCTAATAACTAAATCAAATATACATGTATTTGCAGCTTCACAACTTCTTCTCATTCTTAACTGTTATTTCTCCTGCGCCTTTGCATAACTTACACTCTCTGTTCTGGAAGGTTCCTTACCTTCGTACTTTTTCACATCTTCTGTTCAACATCAGTTCCACAGGTTGTGAGGTAAGAGCATCTCTGATGTTATTTTCATCTCTGTGGAATGTTACAAATAACCAGTTTCTCCAGACACTTAGACTGAGATTTTGTTGCTATTACAGCCATTAATATGTAACTGATAGCAACACACTTCATTTGGACTTGAAAACCTTGATGAGCAATGCGGGTGTTCCACTGGAGCCAACCCTGTAACCGACCCTACTACTCTAGGGTCGGTTGTGAAAGTCATGGATGCATAGAAAAAAGGGTGCAAAAATGGTGAGTCGGTTAATAAGTCCCCAGTAGGATGTAACACTTACAAACAGGACGTGCTGACTACACTGATAAGATGTAGGGTCGGGGATGTTTATTGCAATCCAGTCATGGAAGTAGTACGACCAGCCCTAAACCCCTAACAGACAAGCCCATATCACAGACAAGCCGTAAAGACAAACAGACAAGCCGGTGTAACGCGAGATAATGACTCCCCTCTATTTCTGACTCCCCTCCTTTGATCTTTTGGGGGAGTCATTATTTGGCAAACAACATTTATCCCCCCAAACAATAGGATTTAGGGGGGTTAGAATATTGTTTGCAAGATACCCACCCCCCTATTCAGAAACTGACTCCCCTCTATTGTTTCTGCACCTATTCAGTTGGGGGCAAGTGGGGAGGGGGGTGGTCTTTATTGTCTCTTAACTTGTATAGGCTCAAGTACACTTTGAGCTAATCAGTGAGATCTTCATTTCGCCAGCTCATTTACTTACTGAGGGCAATTGGGGAGGGGTGGTCCATGTTGGTGTTTATCAGGTCAATTGCACTTAGAACAAGGCAGAAATGGAGTCATTTCCAGCTTTTTTAGTTTAGGTTGATCAAAGGCACACATTCTTTTCTTTGAAATTTTATTTACAAGCAAAAAAACATAAACAATATGCTCAGTAATAATTTGATACATAAACAATATGCACAGTAATAATTTGATACATACAGATAAACAATAAGCACATTAATAATTTGATACATACAGATAAACAATAAGCACATTAATAATTTGATACATTTATGGAAAACACAAATATACACCAGTGATTAATATCAAAGGTATGGGAAGCCACATTTCACACCCTAATTGTTACCTCCATGTGAGAATCCATGCTACCAAAACCAATTGTAATTGAATGGCTTCTACCCTTTTTATTGATAAATTTCCACAGCCACCTATTAAAAAGATTAGCTAATTCATTCAATTGAGAATTAATAACAACTAGCCAAAGGTACTTCAAAGCCCATTCTATACTATTTGACAATATAGCTAACATAATAGTTTTCACTTTAAAAATAGTAATAATAAATAACTTATTGCTCAGAAGTTTATGCTGCACTATTTACATGATATTAAATATCAATATTTATAATAGTGTCTATTTTTTAAAATATTAATTGCTGTGTGTAGCACTTTATTGTTATAACAGTATTAAATGTTTATAAACTTGAACATATTTAATGACTATGTGTGATTATTATTTTATATTGGGAAAACAACCACATGTATAACTATATCTTCATATTAAAAGTGACTTGTAATCCCATATGGGTTTGCCATTGTAAGTGCATATCACTATAACAAATGAATAATAATAATGACTATAATAACTTAATGCTCAGCACACAGATGAGTACACAACCCCACCAATATGTTGTTCAATGACACTCAATTAAGTGGGAAGTGGGGGGGGGGGGGTAAAGGGGGAGTCATAATCTTGCAGGGGGGGTCAGAATATATCAACCCCCCTTGCAAGATACTGACCCCCCAGTCAGTAATCTAGGGGAGTCATTATCTCGCGCTACACCGGGAGCATGTTCCCAACCCATGCCTACAGGACTGATACATTTTGTGGGTTGGTATCTTGTAGTCGGGATCCAGAATCAGGATCACTATCACACTATATAAACCCCTGTCACTAAGGATGTGACACTCATTTTATGCTGCAAAGATGACAGTAACACATCAAGAGGAACTGTTTGACAAGATGAGAGTCCTTTGGTTTTTTACTGAGTTGAATATGTTACTTTTCTTCATGATTTCAAGACACAGAAGACAACAGAACCCAGCACCTGCCCAGCCAGCACCACCACCACAACCCCCACCACGTAGAAGGAGGAAGCCACAAAATCCATGGGTTATGCCCTGGATACTTCAGACAGAGGAGAGAGAAACACTCTTGGACAAGCTAATCACAACTGACATACCAGGCTACAGAAACTTCACCAGGATGGAACCAGCCTTTTTAAATTTAATTGATGAAAGAATTACTCCTCATCTGAGAAAGTTAACCACCAATTTCAGGAAGCCACTGGAAATCAGTTTGGAACTGGCAGTTACATTAAGACACTTATCCACAGGAGAAAGTTACACTTCACTACAATACCACTGGAGGGTTGGAAGAACGACCATCTGCAAATTTGTCCCCCAGGTCTGCAAAGCCATCTTAAAAGAATTTCAACATGAATATTTGATTTGTCCCACAGATCCGGAAGACTGGAAGAAAATAGAGAAGAGATTTAAAAACAGATGGAATGTCCCCCATGCAGTCTGTGCACTAGATGGAACACAAATTGCTATAAAGAAGCCAAAGAAGTCAGGGAGTGAATATTTCAACTACAAGAGATACTTCTCTGTGGTACTTTTGGCCTTAGTCGATGCAGAGTACAAGTTTCTGTGGGTCAATGTGGGGGCCAGTGGGCATCATCTGATGCTCAGATATTCAACTGTAGCAAACTGAAAAGAAGAAGTGAGAACGGAACCTTGGGACTACCACCACCACTTGGACCTGGGGCCAGATCTACACTACTTCCTTTTGGGGGATGATGCCTTTGCACTTATGTCTTGGGTAGTCAAGCCATACAGCAGACGACAGCTGACCAGAGAGAAGAGAGAATAGCCAACTACAGGATATCTGGGGGCAGGAGGGTGGTCGAGAACACCTTTGGTATACTGATGGGAAGGTTCAGGGTTCTTCTGACCACCATGAAGCAGAGGCCAAAAGTTGTGAGAGACATTGTGTTAACATGTTTGGTACCACATAACATGCTGAGAAGCCATCGGGGGGAGCAGACAGACCACCCACTCCAGCCGACGACATACTAGACTAGCACCACAGGCAGACCAGGGGGAGCAGGGACAGAATGAGAACTTTAGAAATCCATTGAGGGAAGCCAAACATCAATGAGACCTACTGAAAGACTACTTCAGTCATCTTGGGACACTGGCTGGGCAGGGCAGAATTTAAGAAGATTGAGGGGAGAACATGCTGTCATCTATCAATCCTTTTCAGGAATACCCAAATAATACAAGAACTTTTATTGAGAAAAGTGTTACCCAAACATTAGCCCCAATTGTCAGCTACTTTGATGCAAATTCCATTTTAGCAAAAAATTATCCCCCATCACAAACAAAGATCCCTACCAAAGTCCTTTCAAAAGTAATCACTATCTCATAAATATTAAAACCCATGTCCTCAATTGTCAAAGTGCAAACCCAACACCCACATTAACTCCTTTAAAAAAATTCTCTCCCAGGTCAAATGAAAACATTATTTTTAACACTTATCAGAAACTTTAACCCCCAAATCCCCCCCCCCCCCCCCCAAGTAAAATTTCAAAATAACACTGAATAAGGTAACGGACCTAGGATAACATTTAAGCCTTCCCAAATAAGTAAGTAGATCTTTTTGAATACTGATATAGAGTTTTGAGCTCAGAGCTTTGCTGGTATGCTATTCCAAAGACAAGGTGCCACTGCACTAAATGCATGATACCCAAAAGTTTTGCATCTGGGTCATGGTACTTGGGTTAAGGGGGGGTTGTTGGGATTTGTTGGGAGGTATACCTTGCTATCATCAGCAAACAAATTAAAAAGGCGATGAGATGGAATAATGTCTCCTATGAGCCTGGTATACAGAGAATACATGGTTGGTCCTAATACTGATCCTTGTGGAATACAATCCAAGGGGCAACTGTGTGATATTGCTCCAGCAATGCTTACCCTTTGAGATCTTCCTGACAGATATGACTTGAACCATTTGAGTGCAGTGCCACTGATGGCAAACACATGTGTTCTAGCCTATTTGTCATATCCTATGGTCAACAGTGTCAAATGCAGACATCTAACAAAGACAGACATATCTAACAAAGTAAGCAACACTGCCATTTTGTCATCCATGTTTAAAAGGATGTCATCAAAGATTTTAATAAGTCCTGCTGTCTCAGGACTGCAATTTGGATGGTAAGCTAACTGTAGGGTTCCTGTAAGACATTAGTCCTTAATTTGACCACTGACAGCTCTGAGTTTACTTTGAAATGAAGCTTAGGTTAGAGATGGGCCTGTAATTTTTGTATGTCAGTTCCAAACCAGGTTTCTTCGAAAGTGGAGTTACTACAACCTCTTTAAAAACTGAAGGCCCATCAGCCTTGGTGAGAGATGAGTTTATGATTCTTGTAATAACTGGAACCAATTCGTTTGAGCACTGCTTGAGAACAGAGGTGGGGATTGGATCCAGTCCACAAGACTTTGTTGGGGCCATCTGCAACAGTTTTCTAACATCATCCTCCAAAAGACAATCAAAGTTATCAAATGGGGATTCACCAGAAAAAGGAAGCACATGACTAGAGAATCACATGTGTCCTCAAAGTTGTCCCTTATATTTGTGAGTTTTGTCTCAAAGAAGTTCACAAACTCATTTGCCAGATCTTCTGTTGATTAATGAGGTAGCAATGGCATTTCAGTAGTTTTGTTCAATAGCAAGTTTGTGATATGGAAAAGTTCCCTTTGATCATTTTTATTTTGAATGATCAAGTTCTAGAAATATGACTGTTTGGCAGCTGTAAGAGAATCAAGGTAGATTTTCCTTTCCTGCTTAAGAAATTTCCTGTCATGTTCACAGTGGTTCTTTTACCACTTCCACTCTAGCCTACGTAGATTAGTTCTTTGTTATATTTTTGCTCATTTAACCAAGGCTGTTCAGCCTTCACCGTGATAGTCCTTTTCTTTAGTGGAACATGTTTGTCTAGGACCTTACGGAGACAACTATTGTATTTTGTAACTAATTCCAGAGTACTGTCTTGGTCATTTCCAAAATCTTCAGACAAAATGTCCTGTTTAAGATCTGTTATGTTGATTTGATTGATTTTTCAATATTCAACTTCCTTTTTCAATATTGGAGGTTTGCTGCCTAAAAGGTTGCATATGATACTGAAATGGTCAGAAAACTGGATACCTTTTCTAACACTGGAAACTGTATCATCAGATTCTGCTGTAATAATCAATTCCAGTATGTGACCCTTTGAGTGGGTGGAGAAAGATACATGTTGCCGCAAACTAAATATATTGAGGAGCTCTATAAATGACTCTGAATGGTCATTTTTTGCATCATCTAAATGGAAATTAAAGTCACCAACAACCAGAAGCTTTCCATCAGATGGGGTAATTATTTCAAGGTACATACTGACTGGGACATTGTGATTACAAGGTGGTCTATAAATGACTGCAAGATTAATGACTGTGTCAAGAGACTTTAGCTTGACATTCATGCATTCAAAGGATGTAAAGCTTGCTACTGAAGAAAGTTCTGGATTCAAAGAAGTTTTGCACAACACTAGTACTCCACCACCTTTTTTGTCTGAGCGACCAACATGTGACAATTTATATCCATCAGCTTTAAAGTCACCAACCACTGGTTTATCATTTTCACTGAGCGAAGACTCTGTTTTTGCACAAATGTCAATATCATTTACTAGAATATAATCCTTTATTAATTCAACTTTTTTGTATGCTGACCTAGCATTAAGCAGGCAAAACGATGCAAAAGACTGATTATGCTGCGTTTTCTGTATTGGAACCTTAACCAAATTTTGAAGATTAGCAAAGGATTCTTCTTAAGTTTTAATCCTACGTTCACTTATAATTGGTTTTATTTTATAGTATTTATTTTTATTTTTTCCTCCCCTTTTCAGTCAAGTAATCAAGTGAGGAATATCCCATTGTAACCCAAAGTTCTGTACTAGTTGATTTAATTTTATGCCGTTATTGCAGATCACATATAAAATCAGAATATCCAAGATAAAAATGGATTTCTTCAGAGCTAGTTTTTTGTGTGTCCTGCCACATGGGCACTATACATATACTTATTATTGTGACATACAGTATATAGGGCAATAAACTAAAAACAGCTATTTTTCTCTGGTGTATATTTTTGTTGACATTTCCATGAAAAATGGATGCATGTAACCTTAGTTGTGAATGAGCATACATATTCATTGTATGTTATGAGCTATTTTAACCTGACCATAGTCTTCAGATAAGTTTCAAATTACTTATGATTAATTTTTGATGTAAAACTAATAACAATTACACAGCAAGCTGTTCCAAATCTATATACCCCATGTAAAATCACATTTGTTCAGTGCAGCTATCGCAACAGTCACAAATGATCCTGACATAAGTATTGACAACAATCTCCTTCTGGTGTAGTTTATTTCTTGTAGCAAACTTTGGAATATCACATATATAGGTATACTCACAGGCTATTGCAGTGGTCCCACAAGTTCATGACACAAACAGTGACAATTGTCTCTCCACTGTATAGATGATTGGAATGCTCTTTCTGATGAGATTCTTGCGTCCCCCCTACCTAGCCTCTTACAGAAAGTAGCTAAAAACCTACCTGTACACCAAGGCATACTAACCTTAGTCTTACTCACCCCCTGACGTTCTCTGCGGTGATCGACCTTTTTTCTGTCCCTGGACACTGAATTTGGTTGACTGTTTGCGCTGTTGTGCCTTAGAATCACCCTCTGTTAAGGGGAAATTAAGTGCTATAAAAGTCCAATTAGAACCACAATTTATGAAATATTCAAAACAATTTGGACCGAAGCATCAGTACTTACTTTGTGGGAATCAACCCCATTGCTGCTCCTCACAGTAAGTTGGTATAACTTTAAACACAAAATAATTAAAAGTAAAAGCTTCTTTTGATAAAAATATCCTTTGACACAAACACCTGATTAAAATAATGAAAATGCCAACTAATTAACCATTTGAAGTGTTTTAAAGGGCGATAATATATTTTCTATTTCAAATCAACACCCCAAATTGAGATCCAGTCAATATACATCTTGTAAATCATTATTTTTATATTTAGGATTCTGACTAGCTGAGGATTCCATTGTTTACTTTTTTGCACCAATTTGAGATGTCTGTCAAATGACCAAGGAAAGCCATCTATGTTTCTGATTTATTTTGGTACTTATAACATTATGCTGACATAATATTAGATTTCAAGTTAAAATATCTAGTGTTAAATTAACTGTCATGTTGCTGGACATTTTTTACTATGTTTGATGTTATGCCATCGCAACCAATCATTCACAGAATTGTGTTAACTTTATGTATCCTTTTTACAGCTGTCCCTTCTGTTAAATTCAAATATCTACTCGTGCAATTTTATGGAGAAATGATAATCACCCAACATTGTTTTAAAAAGTTTGTGAGTCATCACTTACAAGCTAATCTGTATTTAGTGAGTTTTTTCTCCAGCCTATCAAATTATAAATCATTTAATTAAGTACCATAAATCCAATCATACATCATGAATGATCTGACTTTTTAAACCAACGTTACATAGATCTGTAATTAGAATCTGTCAATATTATCCGAATCTCTTAACCAGCACTCTGGGGGAGGTTTAGTGTTCACCTTGTCCTTCACACACCTAAAGCCAGGGATCTAATAGAAGCTTTAAGTGACAAAGAGTTGACACAAACCCCACACAAGAGTAAAATTAAATAAACCACTTAGTGCATGTTTCCCCCCACAATGACTGCTCATACCTATTATCTGATGATACTGGTGTTTTCACACATGAGTATTTCAACGCTGATTTTTTTGTTGGTTTTTTTTTTTTTGTGTGTGTATTTTTTGCAACCTACTTTGATATTTCTTCAACATGTGTCCCTCTATGACCTTATATTAATCTACATGTATTGACTGAATATATTTTTATTTCATATGTGTATTTCACACCAATGCCATATTTGCCTGATATTTGGTAATATGAAGGGAACACTAGGAAAGATGAAGGTATGAGGAAACATTTTAAATAAAATTGGTGAATGCGATATCGGCACCCCCATCATTGACTGGACAGTAATTGGTCAGAGATGTGAAAACATGCAGTTAACCTGTTCAAATGACTTTCATTTATTTCTTAAATCAATGTCTTGTGCAGGGACTTTATATTTAAGACCAACAGATAGGATCCCATTTTGGCCACCAACAAATGATACCATATAACACCGGGGTTGGTAAATTAAAAAAATCCCCCTTCTTGACAAAAAAAATCAGCTAAGATAAAGGAGAAATTCTTGTTCTGTGTGTTTTCATGTCAGCAAATTGCAAACTAATGTAGGGATAATCACACTTCCCCTCTGAGGGGAAATTGTTTTCTGATGCCAGTCCAATTCAATATTTGGTTAGTTATTATGTCAGTAATAGATACTTCAGAATGGGCGATAATGAAGGCAATGTCAGCACCATTTTAGAACTTCTTTTTTTCGCAAGGAGGAAATGAACTGGCTAAAGTCTTCTTGGGATTGCGGATATTGTCTGTGTATGTTTGTGACTTTAAGGTGACTTTAAGTACCAGTAACCAATCCTTTCAACCTGTTTCATTTCAGTTTGCAAAACAGGATTATAAAGACTTTTCTGAAAAGAATATGTAGATATTTCAAAGAAAGATACACTAACTGTTTGAAGTGCATTTAATTGTACAAATTGGACAGGAAATGTGAAAGTCTTTGAGACTGTCTCAGGTTTCAGTTTAAGGAATACTTAACAATTGTGGGGTTTGTTTCGTGTGGCCCTGGATTTCTGCTATTAACTATCAATATCTTTATGAGTTGAATCAAGACAGAGAATTGCTCCAAGCACATAATGATAGCTAATTAGGAGAAATGTTTACATTCACAGGAGAAGTCAGTTATAACCATTTGTCATGCAATCTACCTTAATGTGCCTTCAAGTGCTTCTACCATACATTCGTTCATATTGAACTCAATTGGTGATTTCATCGAAGTAACAGGACGGAATGATTCAAGTTTATCTTACTTTTTGGTCAAGGCTAAATTTTAATATCCATTGTTTTAATCTTTGTTGCTGAAAGTACTTGAAAATATATTTTAGTTTCTATTATACAAAGTCAATTCAAGATTTGAGATTTGAAGAATTTATTTTTGCATTTATTAACTTTTACATAATTTTCTTTAATTTGAATTTATATTATTAATTATCAGGATTGAAGAGACACACGCAACAATGTTCACAAAAATAGGATTTGCACTTCCAAATTGGAGCACAACAATGTACATATTGCACTGCTCATTTTTGGCAGTTTTCCCGAATTGATGTATGCAAAATTAACAAGCCACGCTGTATTGGTATGGTTTTAGTAAGCCTCTTCCCACTTTTCCATTTGGGATTTGGGTTGAAATTCTCATTGCTCGGTGTCAAATGTGTGCTTCCGCATCACCACTGTTGTTCTCTAACATGTACAACAAAGTTAGTTCTCTGGATTGAATGAATTAAATAACGTTTAGTTTGTATTCCAACACCCGATTCTACTTTGGCAATCATCAACTGTTAAAAACACACTGCTCCAGGTGATATCTTGACAAAGTTGGGACATACCACCCTAATGTTTGTTTTTATTACATATTATTAAAGTGGCTTTTTAATTCTGTTCAGTTATTATAACGCTTAATCTCCACTCAAAAGCAGAATCCAAGTTGCAACAGTCAAAACGATATGAAATTTCAAAGTTGGGAAAAGGTAAACACCACTGAGACACAGAAGTAATAAGGTGACTATGGTGGATATGCTTTGAGAAAGAGGTAAAAGTTTAGTTTCTTACTAGAAGAGTCAAAGAGGAAGCACAAACCCCATCGGGTAAGCCATTCCACACATACTTGGACCATTAAAAGTGAAACAGTGACTAAATTGCTTTACTGATTTATGAATGAGGGCACAAAACTGTGGAACCGCAAGAAATTCACCTTCACAATGGTTCACAATAATTTCCAGCCTGGTATAGACAGGTAATGCAATTTATTAATAATATATTTTGACAGGCTCCATAAAGTGTATTGCAGTTGTCTGACTACTAGCAAGAGCTTTGGTTACAAGCAGAGAAGCCTCATGGGTAAGAAACTGCCGAACCCTTCCAAAACCTCCACCAAACAAAATTGCATACATTTTGTACATGTTTAGGGAAAGAGAATTCCGAGTTGAACCAAACTCCCAGAATGGACTGACTCTGCAGCTGTAGAAGACTACCCAAAATATCAACTGGAAATATGCTTTGAGCCTCTCTTTTTCTGATTTCGAGCTAAATAGTATAAATTCAGTCTTGTCAGGAGTTATGTAACGTTTGCTACTAGCCATCCAGTTTTTGACACTACTCAGGCAGTTGGTCAACTTTTCAAATGCACCAAAACCTTTTTGTGAGATAATGAATAAAAAGTTGTGTGTCATCAGCATAGCAGTTAAATTTGACGCTGCTATGCAAATCAATGATCTTGCTAAAGGATCCGTACATAGTGAGAATAGAAGTGGAGGCAAACAAGGTAGGAGGCAAACAACTTGAGTACAGAACCACAAAAAATCAAACCATGATGAGAGGCAACTGAGAATAATTGAATGGTCGATAGTATCAAATGCAGCATTACTGAAACAGTACATTTGACTCTGGATAAGAACAGATGCATTTCATTTTTACTGGACAACAGAGATATCTCAGTTGATTGACCAGATTTATAAGCAGACTGGTATTGATTATGCAAGTCATGATCATGAATATGATGCATCAACTGCATGATTACAATCTGCTCTACCAGCTTCGATATGAAACTCAAACCTGATACATACAGGATGGTAGTTCTTCAGATCGTCATCTGCTAGGTAGGCTTTCTGGATGAGAGGATTAACAACAACCATCTTAAAACCCATCTGGGACATAACCGTCAACAAGTGAGCAGTTTGTGATTGAAGAAAATAGGAAGTCAACACATTCTTCATTAAGAAAAGTAGACTAAACATCCAACTCAAGTATATGTCGGAGACTTACTAATAACTTTATGCCACCCTGCAAAACAGAAACAAAGGCAATTTTAGAGGGTTATCTCATCAGAGAAAACCATATTGAATCTTTCTAATTTTATCAGTAGGAAGTCAATCAGTCAACTAGTGACTAACCTGACTGATGAATTGGATGTACATTATCAGAGTAAGTATGCAGAGATTTGCATAACACTCGCTGTAAGCTTTCTGACATCACGAGTATTACTGGACCTTAGCTTAATATAATATTTAGCATGTATGTTCTTTTAATTAAACTAATTGACACAAGTCTGTGCTTTTAAGGGACGATAATAAAACTTATATTGGAAGTCTGGTACTTGACTTGGCACAAACAAAAGTAGAACCTGTCCTTGGAAATTTCCTAATCAACATGTATTGAATTGATTTTTTCATCACTTTTACACCCATCCCATCCCCCTTTTATGATATGATATAACACCGGATATGTATGAGTGTTGCTAACCATCAATTAGTTTTCCTCTGTTCTGTGTCATTTTGAGACTTATGCTTTGGTTGATTGATTGATTTAGTACATAGTACCCTCTTTTGGTTATATCGTAACCAGACTTTCATTTAAGTTATCATCCGAGTCACTATGCATCTGTCCATACCTGGCCCAGAACTCAGACGATCTCCCATCCAAGTACTAACCAATGCCAGTGTTACTCAACTTCAGCCATCAGATAGGAACTGGTCACGTTATATCACATCGGCAGATTTGAAACTTGTGCAGAGTCACACTACAAAGCAATACATACTAGTACCATTTTCTATGCTTTACAATGAGACCAAGATATTTAAACCCGTATTGATCTAGATGAAAATGAAGTAGACAATCACTGCATCCATACTTTATTGTTGCAATATGTGTCCTATATGTGTCCTATTCTAATGAACGTATTCTGATAAATTTGTATCTTTCTCAGAGTGATTGTAAATACTTACCATAGTTTTCAAACATCTAAGGAAACCTTCACAGGCGAGAAATCCCCTAGAGGCTCCTGCCATCCAAATCTTTGCAGTTGCATGTGATGGTGACTTGGTTACACAAGTTATCTTTATCAATCGTGGCAGTCGTTGTATAAAATTGGTGGATATAAAGAAAATTCAAGAGAAACAAGCAGATGACTTTAACCCAGAAGTGACAATTGTTGTAACCAACCCACGTAGACAGGCAGCATATTCCCCTGAAGAATATGGTCGAATGTTAATTGATGCCATTGGAAGACCAGTAACAGTTGTAAAGGTGATGCAAACTATACAGAGAGGAAACAGCAAGGGTGTTCTTAAAATACAGTTAAGCAGTAAAGAAGAGAAAATTGATGTTTTAAGACACAAGTCTAATCTTAAAAACTCCAGTACATTTAGCAATGTGTACATCAGATCTTCAAAAACACACTCGGAAAGACTGATTGACCTCAATTTTAAAACCTTGATTAGTGACCTGATCCCTGAGGCAGCAACAGGATATAGAATAACAGGAAGTGGGAAACTCGTCAAGAAGATATCAGATGATCATACCCACCCAAATGTCAGAACACAGATGGAAGACAACATACAGTTACCCAAAAAATCTCATGGGCTACCCACAATGCAGGCTGCTCAACCAACTGCCACAGTATGCAACCCAGTTCTGCCTCCTGCGGCAGCCATTCAACAGATACAAGTACAAGCAGGAAATGGACCCATCAGAACTCCACAAACAAGTAACCCATTCCTGCCAACCTCATCTATGGCAAATATGTCAAGAGGTAATCTCCCAAGTGATACAAATACTCAAAGAAATTCTGCAAACTTTCCTCAACTCTCACAACCAGAGGTGATGCCAACAGTTAACACTCTTAATCACAGTATAACTAGACCACATCCACAAATGAACTTCCATGATGGGTCAAAAAGTGGGTCTTTTGCCAACACTCCAAGTGATTGTAGTCCTTCAATACTTCGTCCAACAGTTCCAGCCTATCTGCCAAGACACATGGTAAATCAATTCTCCACACCAAACAGGAGCAATGTTACACCGAATGCTCTGGACGGGAGTACTTACTACTGAGAATCTCCTCGAGCACTGAAAATTTGTTCTTGGAGCGTCAATGGGTGGACCTTGCAAAACAGTTCTCTGAGAAAAAATGTAATTTCATGTATAAACCCAGACATTGTTTGCATCCAAGAAACCCATCTTAAGAACAGAGAGGATATGAACTGTGAAAACTATAAATGGTTTGGTTTTAATAGAGCTTTAAGTAAAAAGAACTCTAGAAAAGGTTCTGGTGGTATTGGTATATTAGTAAAGGAAGATATATTACATTCATATAATATTGAAGTTGTTGCCAAAAGAATTGATGGTATTCTTGGATTAAAATTTATTTATAAGTTATGTCCTTTCTCGTTTGTATTATATTGCTGTTACCTGCCACCAGGGTCTTTGTATGCTAACCCAAACAATTTCTACTCTGAACTAATATGTAGTATTTATCTCAACAGCATTGTTGATCTACTTATACTCTGTGGAGATTTTAATTCTAGAATTGGGAAAGAACAAGACTTTATTGAAAACATTGACAGCTTACCTGTCCTACAGAATTTAGACAAAGTTAAAAATGTATATGGCGATACTTTTCTTGAATTTATAAAAGATTTGAATCTGTGTATCATAAATGGCCAGGTGACTCCAGAGAAAAATGCATTTACATGTATAAATAGTAAGGGAATGTCAGTTGTTGACTATTTTGTAACCTTCCTTGATAATCTGAAATATATAAAAAGTTGTGAAATTCATACTTTAGCAGATTTGCTAAATAAGTCTAACTTATGTTCACAACTTGGAGATAGGTGTAAGACCCCAGATCATTCTGTTCTGTGCATTGATATATCACCAAGCAGAGATAATTTCAATGAACTGAGTACAAATTGTAGTGTCACAAATAAAGATTACAAACAAAACCATGTAAATCATAATGCAAATAATTTAAAAAGCAGGAAATTTTATTTTGACCAGTGTTCTGCAGATTTTATGAATAATGAAAAATGGAAGAAAGCAATACTTAATATAATAAATGTATTGGAAAATAAAATAAATAATAAAGATGAATTAGATAAGATCTATAGTCAAATTACAAAAACCATAACAAATGAAATGGAATTGTATTTAAAATTTAAACAGTGTTCAAGAAAATGTAAACAGAAGTTTAGGCAGAGTAAACCCTATTGTTCTGAAAATCTGGCTCTTCTATGGAAGGATATGAATGAAAAGGAAAAAAACTCATTAAATTCAAAGTTCACAAAGGTTTATTGAAAAATGACTTCTTCTTGGCCAGGAAAACGTTTGATAAAGCACTGAAATCAGCTGAAAGAAATTACAATATACAACTTTTAAATAATTTAGAAACTCTTCAAACAAACCATCCGAAAGAATTCTGGAATAAAATTAGAAATCTTGGTCCACGAAAGCAGAATGTCCCCGAAAAGGTTGAAATAAATAATGAACTATTTGAAAATTCAGACATAGTGCTAGATAAATGGGCTTCTGATTTTGAAAGCCTATTAAATGAAAAAACAAACAACCCAAATTTTGATGAAAACTTTTATAATAAGATTATTGAACAAAAACAAAGCAGGGAAGCAAATATAAATGATCTAAATGATTTTCTCAATCATGATTTCACGATTGAGGAAGTTGCTTATCATGTAAACAAATCAAAAACTAACAAATCAGCTGGGTTTGACAATATTCCCAATGAAATTCTAAAACATAATGATGTTGTGCAACTTTTGTACAAACTCTTTCAGTTCTGCTTCAAAAATAACATGGTACCAAATGACTGGGGAAAGGCAATAATTACCCCTATCCCAAAGTGCTCATCAAAGAACCCCTACTTGCCTTTGTCATGTAGAGGTATCAGTTTACTTCCATGTATCAGTAAGATTTACACCAATATTCTAAATAGCCAAATTACATTCTATCTTGAAAACATGAATTTACTAGCAGATGAACACAATGGTTTTAGGTGCAACCGTTCATGTGAAGACCATGTTTTTTTCTCTTACAACAATAGTGCAGAATAGACTTTACCAGGGGAAAGATACATTTGTGGCATTCATTGATTTTACAAAGGCTTTTGATAGTGTTGATAGAAACCTGTTGCTTTCCAAATTATTGGACTACAATATAAATGGAAATATATATTTTGCTATTAAAAAGTTGTACAGTGAAACTGAGAATTGTATAAGAATCAATAGATGTACACAAGATGGTTTCCTTCTTTGTATGGTGTAAGACAAGGGGATTGCCTCTCACCAACCTTATTCTCCATCTTTCTTAATGACCTCACCCTTATGATAAATGAAGCAAACTTGGGCATTTCAATCAGGGGTAGGAATATTGGAATAATACTATATGCGGATGACATTGTTCTACTAGCTGAAAATGAATTAAATCTTCAAAGGCAATTGGATATCTTAAATACTTGGTGTAACAAATGGAGGTTAAATGTTAATTTAACAAAAAGTGAAATTATACACTTTAGGAAAACTAGAAAAAAACAAACTAAATATATGTTCAAATTTGGAAATAACTCTTTAGCAATGGTGTCAAAGTATAAATATTTAGGTATAATACTGGATGAACATTTGACATACAATGAGTGTGCAACTACACTTGCTGATTCTGCTGGGAGGGCTCTTGGAAGTGTAATTTCAAAATTTTATTCTTTTAAAAATATAGGGTATTCCACATTTTCAAAGTTATATGACACAACTGTTTGGCCTATTTTAGATTACTGTTCCAGCATTTGGAGTTTTGAAAAACATAATTATGCTGCCAAAGTACAAGACAGAGCTGCTAGGTACTTTCTGGGAGTCCATAAGAATGCACCTTCCTTAGCCGTGCAGGGCGAAATAGGTTGGATATTACCAGAATTTAAATATTACGTGTCTATGTTACGTCTTTGGAATAAACTAATAAGACTGGATCAAACACGAATAACACGCGTAATCTTTGAATGGGATCATCAAAATTTTAATCCGGATTCCTGGAGTGGTAAAATATGGAATGTCTTTGATTTATTAAATTTAAGCGATATATTTTTAAATGGTACAGAAGTAAACATTTTGCAAGCAAAAAGAAAATTAAATATGATTATGCACCAAACTTACCATTTAAGCCTAAGCTTAGAACATACATGCTTATAAAAAATAGTCTTGAACCTGAGTCTTTTGTTACAGGTTTTTAAAATAAATTTCAACGATCACTTATAACTCAACTACGTATTGGTATTCTCCCTCTTGCTGTTGAAATTGGTCGTTATTATCGTACTCCACTAGAAAATCGTGTCTGTCAAATTTGTAATGATAACTTAGTTGAAGACGAGTTTCATTTTGTATGCAAGTGTACGGCGTATTCAGATATAAGATTGAGATATTTTCCTCATTTTAACAAACTTTTTAAAATTTATGAAATGGATGTATATGAACAGTTTTATAATATAATTAAAACAGAGAAATATAAGTTGTTGGTAAATTACATTAATGAGATATGGCAAACCAGGAAAAGTATGCTGTATTGTTAGTTCTCTTTTTTGCTATTTTCTGACCACTGTGTATAAAATAGATTTGAAGTGACATATAAGCTCACTTTGGGCTGGGTATAACATTCATTGTATTTTTTGCTGTTGTTTGCATATATATACATTGTATACATGTCACTATAATAAATGAAATAAACTAAACTAAACGTTGGTTGGCAGCCTTGTTGGTTGGACATTTTTTTTATTTTAATGTAAAACGAATATTAGAAGCTCACATTTTCTTACCTTTGTTTGTCATGATAGGTCGCATAACTGCAATTGGGGTATAAAGTATGTTCCTGTTAACAGCTAGGGTAGCCTGGCCTTCCAGGCTGTCTCAACCATAATGCAAACGTGAAATATTTTTTGCCATAATGCACACTGTATCAGAGGCCTTTCTAGTCTGGGAGTTCTCCTCCGCAAACTAGGCTAAGTATATGTATGAGAGCATTATGAAAAAATACTTATAATGCAATCAAACAGTTGTGTCTATATTATACATAATAAACGCCTGTGGCAAGGCTACAGCTAGGGTTAAAAGCCAGTTTAAACTACACTAGTTCTGACCATCACATATCTGCGTGTTTCAAGTTATGAGTGATTTGTAAGGCCATCTGTTGGGCTGGGTATATTATTGTATTTTGTATGTTTATGCTTATTTATAATTATGTATCTGTAAACATCTCATCATGAGAAAGAACTTTAAATGTAAAAAGAAAATGTTTGGGATAAAAAGGTGCTAACTAGATTCTGTATCCGATAAAATGAAAGAGGTGATGCAGAATATAATCGGCATACAACATACAGCATTAGACCTAGAGGCCTTGGGAAATGAGGTGGACATATTGTAAACAAAGCCAAAAGGTGTTTTAGTCCCCTAGCACAAGCACAAAGCCATCAGGCACGAGTAGTGCACTAGAATTTACGAAAGTCTCATGACAGAAAGAAATTCCAACTTAGACACATCCCACAGCTGGTCCCGAACTGAGACGCTCATCCATCCAAGTACTAACATAGACCATTGCTGCTTAACTTCAGTGAGCACATAGTCATCACTCTGTGCCACAATTCATGAAGGTCTGATGCAAGAAGGACATATGTATGGAAAAAAGCTGAAAGGACATGTGTCCTTTTAGTTATTGGAGAGCAAGAGTGGGAAATTGAGACTCCACAGGTGCTGTCAATTTCATCAAAGTCCAGAGACAAAAGGACATATGTATGGGAAAAAGGCAAAATATGGCAGCGTAAGAGAGGGAAATTCAGAATCCACAGGTGTTTGTCAATTTCATTAAAGTCCGGAGACAAAAAAAAGTGATATGTAGAAGGGAGAGCTCTAGTGATGCTCGAGCTTAAAAATAAATACCTTTTAAGCATTTGTCTGACAGAAATCAAAGATTGAGTAGATCAAATATTGAGAGGAAGCTCTTTCCATAATATTGGAGCATCATTTGAAAAACTATTGTCAGCATGATTTTTATATTTATGTACTAAATGAACAAACCCAAAATGTTTTATCAGGTCTACTACCTTTGACTAAGCAATCAGGGAAGGGCCAAAATACTTTTTCTCACTAAAGGAACAGTTTTGAATACTGGTTTTAATTCAGTAGTTAGCCAATACAACTTTTATAAAATAAATCTAAGGTGAGTGAACTTGGAGTTGTTGTTGACTGTCCTAATAACGTTGTCTTGAAGACATTGTAATTTTATTGGACACCGTTAAATGTGAATAAAGCAGAGGCATAGACTTTTAGTGGCATAGACATTCAGTGGCATAGACTTTATCTAGTTTGGGAGGTGACCACTGGCTCGGTGTTTATCTCCAGCCATCTATTAAGAAAAAGTGGTGGCACTTTTACCATGAAACAGGCATTTTATGGCATATTCAGGGTGCACTGTACCCAAAATTTACTCGAAAATGCTTTATCTGTAAAAATTTCAGAGATAATTGACACTTTTTTATCTCTGCCAAAATTTAAGATGGTGGATAGAATTCCAAAATTTTAAAATTTTTCAGAGGCATTTTATCCAGGGTCTATACCGTATAGCTCAGAGGACCAACATTTGCTTGAAATTGCCAACAGTTTTTGAGATATTGGATATTTTTGTGCCAGAAGGGAGTTATTGGTGTTGCAGTGAAAGATCAAGGCCACAAAGCTATAAGTTTTCTCACACGAAAGGCGAAAATATGGAGAAATACTTCAAATCAACCTTAAAGCAGGGGTCAAAAATCAGATCTGACATTTGTAAAAGATTTGCAGCTCATGATTTAATAGTAAGTTTATATAGGTTGTTTTCATATTTCCAAGCTGTATGACTAATAACAAGGGAGATTTAAGGCCTTCTTTAGTATGATGACCCAATTTGACCTTGAAGCAGCAGTCAAAAGTCAAATTAGTCACTTGCAAAAAGATTCACAGGCCATGTGTCCTACAAATTGTTTTCACATTCCAAACCATTAGGACCAATAATAAGGGAGATATTAGGCCTAGTTAATATGACAACCCATATTTTACCTTAAACATGCGTCATGGCAGCCATTTTGTTTTCAAAACCAGGCAAAAATTGCTCAGGTAAGCTTTACTAAACATAAACATTTTGTGCAAATCTGATGAAGGTAAGTGTTTTGAAATTCAAGACATGTTAATGATTTTAGAACAATGAGCCATGGCAGCCATTTTGTTTTCAAAAATGAAGCCAAAATTTTTGATAGACATGTTTTCATAACCAAAAACATTCTGTTCAACTTTGGTTAAACTATCTTCATGAATGAATGCAATATAAAGGTTTATGTAAAACATGATAGACGGACGAAGAAATGCACTTAAGAAAGGCATTTCTTAATTTTTTTCCCAGCCTTTGGTCGGTGCTAGATTGGCTGTATTTACATTCTGAAGCCCTAAGTGTAATAATAAGGGAGATATAAGGATGTTTTAGAAGTTATTTTCACATTCTGAACTCCTAGGAACAATGGTAAGGGAGATATTATCAACTGTTTTTTAAATGATTCAAGGTCACTGGTGCAAGCTGAAAACTCTGCGTGGAATTCACATTTCAAGAAGGGTCCCTGAAAGAAAAACGTTTGGCAATTTTATGCAGAACGGTTACAAAACAGCATCACAACGTTCTCATGTAATGCAAAAATAACAGCGTCCAATTATATAATGTTTTTTATACGAGTGCATGTTGAACCTTAAATTTTTGCGACAATCTGATGCACACATGACAATAATTTAACTGGGTGATATAACGCACATGAGTGCATATTGCATCATGTATTTCATATTGAATGATGTATTTCTCTGATGAATCAATTGCAGTTTCGTTTGATCAATTTGGGTGTTCAATTTTAACATGTCTAGGGTAAAATTCAGAAAAAAACATCAGTGAAGATGAATGCCAGTTAACTGAAGTTTGGTATGATTAAGTGCCGGCTAATTGTTGGCCAGTCTTTGGTTTATCTGATTGTCCATACAATTTTTTTTTAGCCCAGTAATTTTTAGATTCATTATTTTTTTATACTGCTGTAATAAGCTGGTATATACACAAAGAAAATGGTAAGTCATTGTAAACTAGAAAACATTCAGAGAGTGCAATCCTCGGCCAAGCAACTCATTTTGATAACTATGTTTTATGGTCTCCGGAATTTTACTAGGATCCGGATCAGATTTAGTTATATTATAGACACTGCTGTTGAAGTATCCTGTATTTTTAGCCAAACAACGTGACAACTAATTATGGAGGTACATATGAAAATGAATCTATATCCCAAATGTCCTGGATCCAAACCCTGATCTGAATCACCACCAAGATGTCTTGTTTCATGGTCAACATTTCCTAGACATATCTTCAAAATCCACCCAATATTTTTCCACACAAACAAACGATGCCCAAAACATATCAATGTCTGTGGAAGTAAATGTGAGCAGCTTCATGAAATATTAAATACAGTAGAAAATGCAATAGGAAACAATTGCTGCATATTTGAATATACAATCCAAGTTTTTTGTACCAGCATGTCAACATATAAAATATAAAATGGTCTCTCATATTAATGGACTGGTATTCAAAAATGTGAAAATATGCACCACAAGGGTTATTTTTTTCCATTCTTAACAGTCACTTTGCTTCCGCAATAAGCAATACAAATCGATGTTTACCTGAACAATCTTAGAAGAAGTAGCTGTTAAACTTTTTTAATTGGCATAATGTTTCCTTTACTACAGGACTCAAATGGCTATTTCACCTATTCCAATCCATTCCAAGCTCTAACAACTGACATTCCCCTAACTGAAAGACAGATGCCCTGGAGTTCTTAAGCCTGCCACTCGTGATAAAACAAGTGAGAAATCCGCCATGTTACATGGTCATCTCAGTCATTATATAACAGTTGGGATAGAACCCATGACTGGTCTAATGTAAGACCTTATATAGCGCATAATGACCATCATCTGACAGATTCCAAGGCGCAACTATACATAAGAATATATTGAATAAGAGTTAAGCAATTGCCAGAACCAGGTCATACCAGAGAACCCCAGGAGGTGAGGTGGCTAAGATGTATAGGCTTTTGCATACAGCAAAGTTTCAATGTTTTTCCTGAAGGAAGCAATACAGGTGACATCGCGTATTTTATAAGGAGGTTTTTCCAGATTTTATGTGCTCTGTGTATCTGTGCAAGTGTGTTATTCACTAAGCCACGGTGGCAATAAGGGGCACCAGTGAATAGAAACACTTCTATTCAAATTTAGTCTTCTAGGCAATGCCTGCATTTTCAGTTATATGGTCATCTTACACACAAGCATGTCACTTAGACCTTTGACAGGTTGAGAAAAATGCTCAGATGACGTTAAAAAGTGTGTTTTCTGCAAACAACTTTAAGCTTAATCCTGATAAAACAGAATTTATTCTGTTTGCCTCAAGGAATGTGCATGCAGAGCTGAGCGAAGTTTTCCCAGCTAATACACTTGATAATCTCCTTTCACCTGATGTAGTCAGGAATCTTGGTGTCTGGTTCGATTCAGACTTATCCTTCAATACTACTACCTACCAAGTAATCGCATATCACTCCTGTAAGAAAGAGTCTTCATTAGTTGGCTATCAAGCATCCCTTTGTTTTCAAGACAACCCTATTGGTGTACAAGTGTCTACATAGTGGTCATCCAAAATACTTTGAACCTTTCCCTAAACCTAAACATAGTGTGTACAGAACTCATGGAAGTCAATCTCATGGCATGCTGTTTGGGGTCCCACACTTTGCATCAATATACAAGTCTAAAAAGCATTTTGGCCTCAAAAATGGTCTCATGATGCCCCAAGGATTTAGAATGATCTGCCTGATGATGTACGCTCGGTCAAATCTCTCTCTTCATTCATGAAAAAGTTGAAAGCCTATCTCTTTGCAAAAGCTTACCCACCCAAGTTTTTCTTGTCTTGTCTCTGTCTTTCTCCGTGGTGCCGACCACTGCAATGTTTCTGATTTAACAATTATGATCTCTAATTTCTGGCATTATGCACCTTAGAGTCTATCAATAAAAGCACTATTAGAATTAGAATGAGAAGAATTCTGCCTGATTGAAAAAAATGAGTAGAGGCATACTTGTAACTTTCAATATTAGCAATTAAATATTTGCTAAAACTTTCATTAACTTAGAGGAAATAGTAAGGTGCTGTGGATGAAATGGAAAATATATGTAACCTGGTATGTATTTATCAATATGTCAAACGTAACACATGGTGGATAATGAATTTAAGTTTCCAACATACTGTTACATGTATGGAAATATAGTCTTTTATTGGGTATTTTTTCTGTGAAAATAAAGCATTGTAAGTTGTTGGTTGATTAGTTGTATAATAAATTTGCGTCAAGTATATTCCTGACTTTTCCTAGACTTTTTCCTTTGACTTTTTCCTCACCAATTTAAACATAAAAAGTGTAACTTACAATTTGTAAACACGACTTGCTTAAGTCTATATTTTAGCCGTCACAAAATATGTGATGCATATATTTCACCCATTTACCCAAGCATAAACACACCTCTTAAGCATTATAAAAGTAACAAGTTGTCATAACCTTTATGATTTTATTTTCATTACAAAACTCACATGTGGAATGAAAAAAGCTATTTGTAAATAACACTCAAGGGGCCCCAAATGAAATTAGTGACCAAAAAGCATTTTATTAGTGATCTAATGGCACTCGCTTGTTTTTGGCTGGGGTGGTAAACGATAACTGAAATTATGGAGCAATTTGGCCTGGTAATTGTGGGTAATTGACAAAGCAAGTCCCATTGTGTCAAGGGAATCTCTGTGTTTAACTCAAATGTGTTTTCTTAATGTCAAAGATGATTCAATGGCAATGAAGAACCAACAGCCTTCTTGTGGCTTATAAACTAATGGGTCAATCACCCACATTATCACATTATGAACTGTAAAATTGTATAATTGTATACAAATTGTCAATGTATAGAATACTTCACTCCCATTTGCGAAAAAAAATTCTAAAGATAATATATATAATATAATAAATGACAATGAGTGGTCAAGTTGTGTATTATATAAGGAGATAATAATTACGATTGATTGATTGATTGATTGATTGATTGGTTGATTGATTGATTGATTGATTGATTGAGGTAAAGATTTTGCTATTTTAAAGGTCGGGCAGTGGCAAGCAACTACCAACTTTCCTAAGTGGCCTGGGAAGTTTACACTGCTGACCAATGTCCTGTTGATTTGTATGAAAAGATCATTTTGTCGGAAAGGAAAAAGCCAAGATGTAATTTAACAGACAACTATAACATACAACCTATATTCAGTGAAATCTGTCATTTGATATATGCAGTAAGATACTCTAATTCAAGTACACACACATTTCTAATTCTAAACAAGTTTCACAGCACTTAATCTCCTCTCAAGAGTCACAACAGTCAGAATAATATTCAAACTCAAAGGTCAGTGGAGAGAAAAGGGTCAACACCTCGAAGATGCACTATCAACAAACAGACGATGGAGGACCTGCTTTAACAAAGAGATAAAAAGTATGTTTCTTCCTGAAGGAGCCAATAGATGAGGAAGCATGGACCTCGTCAGGCAACGCATTCCACAAGCTTGGTGCATTGAAAGCAATACTGTGACTGATTCACTGATTTGTGATTAGAGGGACAAAACTTTGGAACTACCAGAAGTTTACATTTGCATAAAATTGTACCAAAAGCTTACCCTTGCATACAGTTTGTACATGTTTAGTGAAAGAGTAGTCTAAGTCAAACCAGATTCCCAGACTTGTGATTGACTTGACTGTCTTGATCGGACTAATCAAAATATCAACTTGAATGAATGCTCTGAACCTCCCTCTTTCGATTTAGAATCAAATAGTATAAGCTCAGTCTTGTCAAGATTCAAACTAAGTTTGCTGTTGGAAATACAGTGTTTAACCTCAGTGAGGCAGTTGTTCAACTTTTCGAATGCAACAGACGCACTTTTGTGAGACAAATTACAAATATTTAAAACAGGGTAACTAAGAACCTAAGGGGTTGAATTTAAGAAACGTCTCAAGTCTTTCTGGAGTATTTTTTATCAAATATTTGAGGGTTTTGTTCTCAGTTGGGATTAACTAAAGATCTCAGACAAAGATTTTGTCTGAAGGTTTACTTCCAGAAGGTTAACATAATTGTTTACCACTCTGTTACAATGGTTTTATGAATATCTTTCAAAACCTTGATTTAGAAGTACAGTCACAAATAAGTTTTTTTTCATCTAAGATCTCCAGCAGCTGAAAGTAAGTTTGGACTAGGGTAGAGACCTATAGTTCCAGATTTATTAACAATGCTATAACCTGTGACTCAATGGCGTTATATACATTTAATATGTCACACTTTCAGTATATATTTCTTTTTTTTATATTTTATTGAGCTCTTGTACACAGTCAAGTATCCCCATGGACGTTACTTAAAATGGTCATGAAATATATTAATTAGATAAAGACATATGATGTTTGTATTGTTTTAATCTTTATCTTTTTTTTCAAGATTGTGAACTGTCTGTTTAGATTTTTACATTTCTGCAGACTACAATCGTCTCATATACTGTTTGACTGTGACACTCACATCATAAACAATTTTGCCAATTGTTTAGATATGCCACTTCTGTATTTCTGAGAAATTGTCAGTCGTGTATAATTTGGATTAAGTTTGGCGTGAGACAATCTTAGTGTTTATCTATGTAATCATATATACTTTGGATTGAGACAATCTCATACTATTCATATATGGACAATCATACATAGTGTGGAGTGAAACAATAACATGCTTTTTTTACAAAAACAATCACATGTAGTTTGGGATTAGGTACGGACCACCACAATTAGTATGGATAGAGACAATCACATACTAATTATATATGGACAAGCATATATAGCGTGGATTGAGGCAATCGTATATTATTTATATTTAGACGGTTATATCTATTTTGGATTGAGACAATCACATACTATTTATCTATGGACAGTATCGAAAAAGATAAACACTGTATATATTTGATAGTTATATATAGTTTGGATCAAGGCAAGCATCTACTAATTATACTAATCATATACTATTTATGTTGAGGCAGCCATATATGGTTTTGATTGAGATAGCCATATACTTTTTGGATTGAGACAGTCATCTACTGTTTATATTAGGACAGTTACATGTCGATTGGATTGCAACAATTACTGTTTTGTGACATAACTGAGCATATGCATCAACTTGGCACAAAGCATTATACAGCATATATTTCAACAGTTGGTTGTCATCGGTAATCATCATACATTTCGGTAATAGAATATACCAAATAAGGTGGAGGGGATAAATTTGTTGCCAGTTTGGGCATTGATTACATATAGATTATGTAATAGATTAAAAGTTTTAAATACTTTAAGTTTTTGTTGGTCAAGTAGATTTATAACTTGGGATTGTATCAACGCAGTTTCAAAAGAAACTAATGTTACTACACTTGAAACAAGTAGAAACAAGAGTACTCAGAGAGCACATACTTCTCTCAAGGCCCAAAATCTTTTTTAAAAATTCCTGGTTCCAGGGGCCGATTTCACAAAAGGACTTAGCCCAGACTTAGACTTAAACTGAAGACTTTTGTCTTAAAATGAGGCTAAGTCTGTGATCTTAGACTTGGAGGATTTCACAAAGCTGCTAAATCTAGGCTTTGGCTAAGTCTACCCAAGAGTGGGCTTAACGTTTGTAAACAAAGGCTTAAACATGGCCGGCATATATTTTTCTCACTTCAAAATTTGAAATGCTTAAAAATAAAGAATAAATATATAGAACACTGCCCTAAATTATTCTTTGGACATGTCTGTGTGATTATAAGGTTTCCCATTTAAAAATACAGCATTTTTTCACAGATAAAATGAGCTAAACAAGGGATATATGTTACCACTAAAATATTTTGAGTAGAAATAAAGGGTCACATGACACAGAAAACCACTGTGGTTATATGACAAGCTAAGTCACCCTTTGTGAAATCCATTTAAGTCCAGGACTTGGCAAAGACAAAAGACTCAGATATAAGTCCCTGACTTAGCCTAAGTCTGAGACCCTTTGTGAAACCGGCCCCAGAATTACTTGTAGATCATTTCCAAAACTAGATCAGTTCTATGTTAGACCAGGACCCGTCTACTGTAAAAGTTCGATGTAAATCTGTGCAATAGTTTTCTTCTGTATTCTTGCTAACAACAATAAAAACATACAATGTTCACATAACATGTTTGGCTAGAATAAGAAGGATTTTGTGTCCAAGTTGTGCCAGGGAGCAGGACACAATGTTCACATTGGCATACACATGTACTATCTGGGGCCGGTTTCACGAAGCCTTCTTTGTTTTTTCCTTCCTTAAAGTAAAGGAAGGGGGGATTTCTAACCTTTGGCAAGGCTTCCCTTAAATCCTGTTTCACAAAGCCTCCTTTATTCCACCTTACCAAAGATTTTCCTTAAAACAAAGGAAGGGTGATTCCCTGTACAACCACACTGCTTGGAATTTCCCCTCCATTACTTATATAACCTTCACACAATTTATTTTAAATATTAAAAGAGTAAATTGCATTTTAGCATTTTAGCTATTTTAAACTTGGTACGTTAGGTACATTTTAATTTTCAGATACATTATTTGCATTTTTATTTCTTTTGGGAGTTGTTTCCAAAACCTATAACCACACCAATGATTTTCTTTCACTGTAAGTACATGTGTACTTGTGCACTTATTTTGTACCTAAATTACCTTATGGAGGCAATGTCCTTATTATAACACTGTTAAAGATCAGTAAAGTCAGTAAATCTATATTTTACTATATTTTCATAAATTTTGTAAAATGCAGATTGGTTGTGATTATATTTTGCAAATTAATACGGTAGGTCACATGACAATTTTTTACCCAAAGTAAGGGAGGAGCCCTTTATGTTCAAGGAAACTCCATGAATATGTTTCTCACTTCAAAAGTTTGAACATCAATTTTTCAAGAATTAAACAACCAAATTGTATGAAATAAACAGCAAAACATTGTCTGTTGATGTAGGTTTGACAATAATGTTTCAAGTTCTATATATTTAGGTGGATTCACCTTAAAATGTTCATTAAAGTTAATAAATATTCCTTGAAGGACACTTCCTTAAATCTAAGGTAGGTCCTTAGCTTCCTTGAAATTCAAGGGAGTTTTTAAGGTCTCCTTTAAGGAAGGAGGCTTTGTAAAACTGAGATTTTTAAAGGAGAGAGAAAATCAAGGAAATCCTAGAATTAAAGGTGACCTTTATCTGAAGGAGGCTTTGTGAAACCGACCCCTGTAACTGTATAGTTTTTGGTTTAGGTAATAATATTCTATTTAAAGTTGGAGAGTTATATATGTTCCTAGTCGTTTTGAAACCCTGGGGCCGGTTTCATGAAAAGTCTCAAACTGAGCCAGACTCAAGGCTGAGTCAGGGTCTCAAATCTGAGACTTTTGTCTCGGCTGAGTTTTTGGCTCAAATGGATTTCACAAAGGGTGGATCAGCTGAGACCAGTCTCAAGTTATGGTCTCAACTTTTTAATCTCATTTCATATATTTAGTGGGCTTATTTTTAGTTTAAAAAGTTATATTTCATGATTATTATCATTTTAAATATCTTTAATACTCATAATACGAAGAAATTATATGATAATATATTATTCTAAGTGATCCATAAGATTGAGACTCAACTGAGGTTGAGTCTGGCTTTGGGTCCACCCTTGAGGCCTGTCACTTGATAATAGCCTATAAAGCATGTCAATTCTATTGACTTTTGTTATTAGTAAATATTGAATATGTGGCTGTAATTACAAAATAAAATGAAAATAGAAGATTTCAAGATTTATCAATTTCATTTTGGAACAAATTGTATCGCTTTATGTATGTGTTTTTTGGCATCAAAGCTTGGACTCAAATTTGAGACACCTCCTTCATGGGCTCAAATTTGAGCCTGTGACTGAGCCAGGTCTCAAGTTGAGCTTGTTTGTGAAATACATTGAGTCTGAGGTCACAGACTCAGCAAAATATTTTCAAAATTTGAGACAAAGTCTCAACTTTTGAGTCTGACTCAAGGCTTAAGTCTGTTCATGAAACCGGCCCCTGGTCATTTTAAAATGGCCATTGGATGTTTTGAAACGGCCAAATTATTTGCTTGGCCCTTTTGATACCTTCCTTGGCCCAAATCAATAACCTGGCCGTTTTGAAACCTCACCTGATTTCTACATTTTTGTATAGCATGTGTTTTTATATGTATAAAATGTTATTTATTTTAATGTGGATTCTTCGAATTTTAATCATTTACATTAAAGTCAATAATCATAAGTTGTGGAGTGGGTACTCAGGTATGGGAGTAGCTGCAGTTAACCTGTGATCTTCAATTGGGTCCTTTGATTACAAAAGCTTTCTTGAGTAGGGGCTACTCAGCAACTTTCTATAATCATAACTTGTGGAGTAGGTACTCAGGTATCCAAACATATGTAATTAAACAGTGAATGTAATTAAATTACTCAGGTATCCAAACATATGTAATTAAACAGTGAATGTAATTAACTTTATCATGTGTTAATTGGGTATACAGTTGGTGTATGTACGTAAAAGTTTTTGTGCACTAATGTGCACTAATAAATGTTGTTATATGTTCTGTTCAATATATGTTTCACAATAAACCAAATGCAGTTCTAATAAATATATAAGTTTTTATTGTATTACAACTTATTACAACTGTCCACAACTTAAAAACAACAGAACAAACCTGTCCACCGATGTCAAACTGGTGAGGTATCAAAACGGCCAAGAGGAATAGTTGGCCATTTTAAAACGGTCAAATCTATCATTTGACCGTTTCAAAACGGCCAAGCCATTTGTAGAGCTTGCAAAGGTATCCGTTTCGCCAAAGGTTTTGAAACGGCAAGTAACATATATAGTCCACACTGCCTGCTTACTAAAGTTTTCCCCAGTGTAATAAGAAAAAAAATGTTGAAATATACGTTGGACAATTGCTTGAAATCTATTTAATAAGTTTATTTAATTTTGTTTGTTACACTTATGTTATATTCAAATAATGTATGGACATAAATTTACTTTCTACAATACTATAGAAGCTGCACCATCCACCCGCCAGTGACTCTTCGTGTAAGTTTCCATGTATCTGATCCATGATATGGGATCACTGAAGACAATTCACCTGGGCCTGTATTCACGAAAGGTCTTAGACTTAGCCAGGTCTTAGGCTTAAATCCAGTCTTAACGTTAAGACTTTTGTCTCAGCTAAGTTTTGTCTTAAAACTGTATTCACAAAGGGTTACTTAGCTAAGTCCAAGATTATCAAATAACCATAGTGGTTTTCTGGATCATGTGACCTTTTTTTACTATTCAAACTATACTATTGGTGACATTTTTCCTTCATTTAATGCATTTTGTCTGGGGAAAAGTGCTGTTTTGAAATGGAAAAACTTGCTACCACATATAAACTTTCCAAAGACTGCTTTAGTGAGGTGTTCTGTATAATTATACTTTATTTACAGCCATTTCAAATTTTGAAGTGGAGAAAAGTTTATGGCGGCCATATTTAAGTCCTCTTTACAAACTTTAAGTCCACTACCAACCAGTCTCAAAGTTGAGCCCTTGGCTAAGCCTAAGACCAGTCTTAAATTCTTTTGTGAATACCACTAAGCCTAAGACAAAAGTCTTAGCAGTTTTTCGGCAGAAACTTGAGACAAAAGTCTCAACTTTAAGCCTAAGCCCTGGCTAAGACCTTTTGTGAATACGGGCCCAGGTCAAGTAACAGAGATGATGATAAATACCTGGGAATATACAGACCCTCACCTATACATAGGTGCAGATGCATGCTTGGTCAAGTTGTTTGAAGCTTATGCCCAGGCCCAATAGAGGCAAGGGTGCTGTGATCATATAGGCAAATATGGTAGAAGGATTTTGTTTGTATGGACCCTGCTATGTTTGAAGAAATTCTAGGAAAAGTGGGCCGATGAATTGAGAAGTTTGACACCTGGTACTGCACAGCCATCAATACTGGTTACAGACTGGCCATTACACTCAGCTTCCTGGTGACTGGGGTGAGATACAGAAGCATGATGTATGGCTTTTGTTTGGCCCACAACGTACTTTCCCGCATTGTAAGTCACTGCTGTGATGCCAGTTTTGATGAATACTCAGATGAAGTAATCCATTGCCCAAGAACCAGTGACAAGAGGAAATCTGTGGCCACAGAATTTTCTTACAGATGGAACTTCACCATGCCCTGGGGGCAATAGGTGGCAAGCTCATGGTGATCAGATGTCTTAAGAGTGGCAGGTCATTGTATTTCAATTACAAGGGCTTCCACTCGATCATTCTCTTTGCCCTTGCGGATGCCAACTACAAGTTCTGTGGGTGGATGTGGGTGCCAACGGATCAAGTTCTGATGTGCAGATATTTAACCAGTCGTAACTAAGGTCCATCCAATGCCATACTTTCTGATTGGGGATGATGCCTTTTCACTTTCATGTTGCCGATGAAGTTTTTCAGTAGCTGTGGGCTTCAAGATAACCAGGGAATATGCACCTACAGACTTTCATGTGCACAAAAATGCATTCAGTATTATTACCAATAGATGTGGCTGTTTGCTCAGCACTATGAATAAAAATATATTATATATTATACCAAAGACATTGTCACCTCAACTGTATTGGCTTGTTGTGTAGTGTATAATATAATGAGTATTCAATATCCAGGTGTGCATTATAGGGTATTGTGGACGATGAGAATCTCTGGCTGATGCCTGGACAAAAGAGACAAGGTGTGAACTTGCAGGACATGGTGGAGATTACTGCTAGCAGTAGGGACACTCAAATGGCTAAAAAGGAGAGACTCTACCTGAAAGGTTATTTTAATTCATCTGTGTGTGCCACAGCATGGCAGAACGATATAATATGATTTACACAGTTTTTTCAGAATTTTTATGGACTGTAAATAAGAGAATAATCTGTATTATATTATAAGATTGTTTCAAGATATTCGTGAACTATGTGTCTTTCAAATAAGGCGCCTGTGTAATTTTAAAAATAAAGTCAGTATCATTGAAATGCATTTATGAATCTCTGTTTAGTACCAATGACATACATGTTTATGCAGAGTCATCCTAAAAAATAACGGCTCTTACATATCTCAAAGGTCATCTAAAAGCTTGGCAATACAAACTTCAGAGAATTAAAGGTCACACACAGATCTCAAGTCATCTGAAAGTTCAGTAATCTTAGGGGTGTGATGAATCAAAATTATGGAATAGTCAAGGTCGTACACCTTGTTACCTGTTAACAGGTACTCAAATTAAGGTTTGAACGTCATAAGGCCTTGGTGTTTGTTAACAAATACTGAAGGCAAAGTTTGAAAAACCCTAGGTCATATGCTGTGGTATTTCTTAACAGGTTCGCAAGACAAACAGCCAAGGTTATATGATTTGGTATTTATTATCAAGTACCCAAGACAAGGTTTCGAACAGCCCGGGTCATATGCTATGTACTTGTCACTGTGAGAAAGAGCCAAGGTTATATGCATTGGAATTTGATAACAAGTACTCAAGGCCTGGTGTCAAACAGCCAAGGTCATATGCTTTACTATTTGTTAACAAGTACTCAAGGAAAGGTGTCAAACAGCCAAGTAAGCAGCTGAGGTCATACTGTGTACATGCAGACTTTACTGATTAAAAGAAAATAAATAAAAAGACAGAATCAACAATAATATTTATTGAAAGGTTAATAAATTTCTCAAAAATATGGTGAAACATCCATAAAAACAAACAATAACTGTCTATGGATAAGAGTCACGTTGAAAAAGTCTTGCACATAAAAACACTGCTGTCATTGTCCTGGGGTATCTGTGATTGGTGTGAGTGGAGTGGCAGGCCCCAACCCTATGCCGATAAAGGAAGGATTTAGGTCCGCAGGTTCAAGTCTGTGAGACTGATGGTCTTCCCGTCTCCATAGGTAAGCCCATACTTGGTGTTGGAAGCAGAGGAACCAGGTGTGGGTGGGGACAAAAAAGGTCCCAGTTGTACTGACTGTGTGGTAGGGTTACATGCAACTGTCTGAAAAACTAATGTCTGCTGGACTAAGGCTTGTGCTTGCTGCTGTATCATGACCTCCTGTATTCTCTGCTGTACAAACTGCTTATGATACAGCTCCATCTGTCTCTGTCTTATCTTAAGGTCATGCTGTCACTGCTGGAAGCTGGGCCAAACCTCCGCATGGATCTTACCCAGTGCACTGGTCATCCAGCTGCCCCATGCAGTCCGGTTGTTCGCCTGTGCCCTGAAGTTGAAGAGCATGTGTTCATGCCCCTCAGAAATCTGTTCATTATTGTCACTGTGCTCACACAGTTTCTCCAGAGGTTTTGACTTTGAGCTATGGCTTCTGCAACCGGTTCACACTAGAAATGTGGTCCTCCAAGAAGCTAAAGGGGGTGAGGATCCACATGTCCCTGTCTGTATGCTTCTTTGCCCCACCACCAGACGTCTTGCTGGTAAGCTTGCCATAAAGGGTCCTCATACCTTAAACCATATCTCGAAGTCACCACCTGAAAATAAAAAAATAAAGGAAATATGTAATTAAAGTTAAACAAAAAACATGATTATTATGCATCTAGGGCATAAGTACCCCAGCTTAAGTCATACATATTTATACACCCAATATAAAAAATAAGCTCTGACATACATTTAAAGGTTAAACTGAAACAAAACAGAAAGAAATAAGTAAAAAGGGCAATTCTTAAACCACAGATAATGAGAAAAGATTTAAAGATAAAGATTAAAAATTTCTTTAAATAATTAAATGCATTCTCCAATCAATGTAAACATTTATTTTCTATGAATCAAAGACCCAAAAAATTAACATATACTTTCTCAAAACACAAAGATAAAAAGCAAATTTCTTTAATTTTAAAAAGTTTTATCTTAGTTATAAATACTAAAGTAAAAGACTCACCAGATATTCCCATCACTCATGCAGTACATCCTGCTTGTCCACATCTAGGTAGTCTTTCTTCTCTTTGTTGTATAAAACACTATTGTCCTTCAACCATTCAGACATGGCATCTTCCTGCTCATCCGTCAGTCTGACAAGTTTTTTCTTCCGGGCTGGTTTATGGGACTGCTGTTTGTTTTCTTTGGTCAGTAGGTCTCCCGCCATCTCTTCTGCCTGAGACTCATCATCTGCCTGTGCTGACTATGTGGTGACTAATGACTTGTGTGGTGACTGCTTACTGAGTGGTGATTACTGACTGTGTGCTGACTGACTGATCTGGAGGCTGTCTAGAATTTGTAACAGCAATACTGTGTGTCATTTCAGGTGCTTCCGACTCCTCTGCCTGTGGGTGCCTTTTCTTTTTCTAGATCCTGGTCTCTTAATCATATTTGATATTTCTAAAGTTTTTCAACTTTCAAAAATTAAAAGTATGATTCCAAGAAATAAATGATGTATAAAGAAAAGTAAAATCACAAAAAATCACCCGCATCTTACATAGTCTTCAGAAGTTCGCCACAAGTTCACAAAAGTTCTTCAAAGATGGTTGCTAATTGGTAGCTAATAATAATAATAATCTGGTCTGTTAGTAGCCCAATAGTGAACCCAATAATGAACATCTGGTTTCAAATATGTGACTGAATGCCCCTTTTTAAAGTCTGAGTTCTTATAGTTGATGATAACGGAATATCCAACAAATATTTAATATCCCTTTTCCAAGATTTAAGACCCATACAGTATGTATAGGTTAATGGTCAAGTAGGTTTCCAATATATTTGAAAATAATGGATTGTTTATGAAAAGTTTGAAGGGGCAAAGTCAAGAGCCTTTTATTTTCAAATATTGAATGCTTGCGCGGTTGTATCATTAATTTTCATTTCAATATTCTGTATTTTAGGTTTTTCAGTGTTATGGCCATTTTAGATCAAATAAGAGTAAAAAGGTTTTATTGAAAAAAAAAGGTTTTCCATTTGTGGTCACAATCATTGAGTTTGTTAACTGCCGATTAACAAAAGAAATGCACACTTTTAACAAAAGAAAATTTTTCAGGTGTAATATAAATAATTACAGATTCTGCTATGACTACTGCAGTTGAGAAAGATTGTGATTTGTCTCACGTGAAAAGATCGGTTCCACAAGTAAAAAGATAGGTTATGTGACCTGCTCTCTTCTACTTTGATTCATAAAACACAAAACCCACTCTTGTGCATTAATCAGCTGACTCATACAACTGAACGTCTTGTAGGAAAAGATTACACAGCTCCATGAAGAGTGTGCAAGACTTGTGACAAAAGCATAAAGATAAGTTGCAACACCCTAAATATAAATTGTGACAGCATAAACATCAGTCGCAGGTAACTTATCACCAAAATGATTTGTTATGGCTACTGTAATATTTGCTGTGATTTGAAAACAACAGAAAGATTACAGTGGCAAATGGAGGGTAGTTGATTTCAAATAATCTGTACTGCACTTTTCAACAGTCATGGTAGGAAGTTTGCCTATGTAATTGAATTTTTCAATGGACGGTTAAATTATTATTATTATTGTCAAATCAAGTTCACATTTATAGACATACTTCTTTTACACTAAATGAAGCACAAAATAATGAATCACATAAAGTGGATCGCCTAAATGGAAACACACACTGTCTCATTCTGCTTGTGTCTCCTTCTCACCCCTGCCTTGTCATCTCCAATTTGTGAACCCCCATTATCTAATTCCAACTCATTTGGCCAAAAGATCCTAACTTCAGGTTTTATGGAAGAAGTAAGAAAATTCAATTTGGGCCTCGTTAGGAATCTAATAGTGCAGATAATGGGATGAAATTTGTAACGGTAACTAAAGGGTATTTAGGCCAAAGCCAGTTAGAGTTTTATCTTACCACTGATCCAAATATGTTGTGACGTCAGCAATAACTGCTCTAGACAAGTGTGGAATTTGATTTAAGGAGCAACATTATTTATTGGAATAGACAGTCTGCCAATGATTGCAGTCATATGCTTGGGATGAGGTGTTACACTGAAATTCCAAAGTTTGAGGGTTGTTTAAAACATATTTTCTGATAAATCACGTATTTTCTGTCAAATGTGATGCTGTAAAACCTCCTGTCCCTAATATCAATGACATAAAAAAATATGTATGACGTCAGTGAGTTTGTGAAGCTTTGTGTTGATTTATGGCCTCTATATCATCTCAGAATAAACTTTATAATTTATATTAAATTATAATTTAATAATATTGACTGCAAACATTTTATATAAAAGTTTAGTTTTTAAAGAGCAAAGTTTACAAAGAATTTCAGACCAGGGGCCGGTTTGACGAAGCCTCCTTTGTATTTTCTTTCCTTAAAGTAAAGGAAGGGGGATTTCTAACCTTTGGCAAGGCTTCCCTTAAATCCTGTTTCACAAAGCCTCCTTTATTCCACCTTACCAAAGATTTTCCTTAAAACAAAGGAAAGGTGATTCCCTGTATAACCACACTGCTTGGAATTTCCCCTCCATTACTTATATAACCTTCATACAATTTATTTTAAATATTAACAGAGTAAATTGCATTTTAGCATTTTAACTATTTTAAACTTGGTACATTAAGTATATTTTAATTTTCAGATACATTATTTGCATTTTTATTTCTTTTGGGAGTTGTTTCCAAAACCTATAACCACACCAATGCTTTTCTTTCACTGTAAGTACATGTGTACTTGTGCACTTATTTTGTACCTAAATTACCTCATGGAGGCAATGTCCTTATTGTAACACTGTTAAAGATCAGTAAAGTCAGTAAATCTATATTTTACTATATTTTCATAAATTTTGTAAAATGCAGATTGGTTGTGATTATATTTTGCAAATTAATACAGTAGGTCACATGACAATTTTTTACCCAAAGTAAGGGAGGGGCCCTTTATGTTAAAGGAAACTCCATGAATATTTTTCTCACTTCAAAAGTTTGAACATCATTTTTTCAAGAATTAAACAACCAAATTGTATGAAATAAACAGCAAAACATTGTTTGTGGGTGTAGGTTTGACAATAATGTTTCAAGTTCTAAATATTTAGGCAGATTCACCTTAAAATGTTCATTAAAGTTAATAAACATTCCTGGAACGACACTTCCTTAAATCTAAGGTAGGTCCTTAGCTTCCTTGGAATTCAAGGGAGTTTTCAAGGTCTTCTTTAAGGAAGGAGGCTTTGTAAAACTGAGATTTTTAAAGGAGGGAGAAAATCAAGGAAATCCTAGAATTTAAGGTGACCTTTATCTTAAGGAGGCTTCGTGAAACCGGTTCCAGGGGGGCAAAAGTATATTATCATAATGGTGTTAAATTTACAAGTCATATTTAAATCAGGTGAAGCAATTCTAATTTACAAAATAGAAGCGGGCATACTGCTCTTGTGTTTCATTGCTGTAGTACATAGTTTGAGAGTGTAAAGGACACTATAGTTAACCTCCACCACTCAGATTGTGGGTTTGAATTTTACTCCAGACGTTTCTATGAAAAGATTTCTGGGGCGGATTTCACGAAAGGTCTCAGACTTAGCCCAGTCTCAGGCTGAGCCACTGGCTCAAATCTGAGCCTTTTGGCTCAGCTAAGTCTTTGTCTCAAATGGTTTTTACAGAAGGGGTCTCAGTTGAGACCAAGCTTATCAAATAACCACAGTGGTTTTCTGTGTCATGTGACCATTTTTTGTAGTCAAAATATTCTACTGATGGCATATATGTTCCTTGTTTGACACATAATATCTCTGGTTAAATACCATTTTGCAATAGGAAACCTTGTAAACATGTAAAACCACCCAAAGACTACTTCAGGGGGTTGTTTTATATACTTGTACCCTATTTTCAGCCATTTCAAATTTTGAAGTGAAGAAAGAATTCTGGCGGCCATATTTGAGCCTTTGTTTACAAAACTTAAGCCCACTTTCAACCAGTATCAGTATTTGAGCCAGTGGCTCACTGGCTCAGCCAAAGCTGAGACTGAGATCTTTTGTGAAATCCATTAAGGCTGAGCCCATGGGCTCAAGTAAAATATTCCAATAATTTGAGACAAAAGTCTCAAATTTGAGCCTGAGACCGGGCTAAGACCTTTCGTGAAATCCGCCCCTGGTTAAAAGTGAATCATTTTTACCAACTAGCGTGCACTGCGTTCCTGTATCACCAAATCTGTCCGTCATCATATGGTGTGTGACTCAATGTGTATGCTGAATGTGACATTAATCCTGATAAGTAAATTTATAATATTAGTTTCATGAGCAATTACAATATTTGTATTTATGTCAGATATAACAGACAAAACATTTTTATGAAAAGTATAACTCAAAGAAGAACATATAACACTGTTTTAATGCTAGCTTCTTGGCATTACAAGAACTGAATTACAAACCAGGTGGTTGGCTCAACATTTCACCCAAACATACACCATGATGTCTTTCCAAAAATACAAAAGAAGAGACAGTTGGGAAATTCTCAAGAAAGTATAGCTATACACAAACAGTTTACCTTTACTGTCATTATGTGGCAGACAAAGGCAATCCACAGAACCTTGAAATAGTCTTTGGCTGTTACCTGTTTAAATCTGCCTCTATGTACAGATTAATAAGAGCTCTGTAGCAAATCCAGAAAAGTAAAGAAAAGGCGCAGAACGAGTGTTGTGGGAAATAACTGTCATTCTAAAAGTCCACAGTCTGTGCGCATAGATTTCTATGCTGAAAACACCAGCATTTGACAGTTAAGTGTGTTATCATAAAATCTGTGATAATCCATAATTACAAGTGGTGAATGTGTGATGTAATCTGTAATTCATTTCAGTCCCACTATTCACACACTGAGTAACAGGACTGAAAATGTCTTAATGACCCACTTTGTCAGTGATTATGTCTATTCAGTCACAGAAGATAAACCAGCTGGGTGTCAGAGTTGATTCAGGGGTATGGGTTAACACATGACTCCATTCATTTGAGCACTGACTGTAGTTTGGGTATTTTGAGTTTGTACTTTCAGTATGTGGCATAATATTGACACCACCACACTTTGAAACAGGTATTGAAGTGGATTGCAGTATCTGATAACATCATATTACTCATTTTTTATACTGTCATAGGGGACCCATACTTAAAAATAAATCATACAATTTTATTAAAAAAAACTTTAATGATGTTGGTGATAGATAACTTGATTTAGTGAAAGGCATAGAATTGTAAATGTGTTTGCAGTAGTTTTTTGGCATGTAACTAATTTATTTATTTGGGGTTTTACGTTGCTTTCAACACTGTACAGGTAGTTATCACGACGGGTAGTTGAAAGGGCAGAGGAAACCAGTACATACAGTTCGTCAGGGTTCTGTACTGTAAACTGCCGACCAACGGCAAGCAACTAACAGCTTTCCCACTTGAGGCCGTGCCGGGAACCGAACCCCGGCCTCAGAGGTGGGAGGCGAGAGTGTTACCAGTCTGCCACCATGGCCCCCGGCATGTAACTAAAATCTGCATAATTGTGAAGTATTGAATTTAAACTCAAGCCAATCGGAATTACTGACACAGTAAGAGGACTGTATAAGTTGTTTGTTTGCGGATTTTGTCCCAATTTAGGGTGGCGATTTCCTGTTGAAATAACATTATTGTCTTCTTTAAAAGTTTGACAAAAGGTTTAATGATCCACATTTTGTTTTTTGTGGATTTGTAACTGGCCCTAAATGACACAAAACAAGACGACTGAGATAAAGTATTCGTATTCATGTTTTGCTGAATTATAAAGCCAAAGAATACTTGCATTTTTTATTGTGAGATCCGTGGATTTTAATTTCCAACTAGTTCAAGGTCACGTTTTAGCATTCAAGCTCCATTGACCAGAAGACCTTTTGTGACGTTTTTCTCTAGTATGATTTTGATTTGAAATCAAAATCAAGGTTCATTATTTGAACGACAAAGGGTGGTTCTTAGTGTGGACACATGATCAAACCTCAATAAAGCACATCATAACACATGTGTCCTCTTGTTAGGAATTACTGATGAGTTTTATGAATACCAAACCCTCCATTATCAATTACTTCCCAGTAATAATTCAACCCCCCACCAGATACAATGAAATTTGTCTTGTTGGGAATTTGATAGCTTCTCTTATTAGCCTGCTTGTGGCTCTAACTTATTTGACTGATTTGTGTTTAATATTGCTTTGAAAGGTCAAAGTTCGGGATTTACGTTATAAATTGGATCATACCAGGGAATGCCCATCAGTAAATGATAAATTGATACAATAAGTTGTACTCGAAACAATGGCTACATAAGTGTGACCCAAGTAAATAGACCAATCACTCAGTCACTCTGGCTCCATACCATGCTTTCAAATCATACCCACGATTTGTACAATCCACATCAACATCCACAGACAATAAATGATGAATATAAGTAGTGTAAAGTCATTACTCTAAATTATAATCATAGGGTAGCTATAACTGTGATTCTTTGATTCAAACCCAGGACCTCAGATGAATATGTTCCTCACTGCACCACTGAGCTCCTTTTTAAATTGACTTTTGTTTTATGCGAATATTTAGATCTTCCTAAAAGAAGAGTTAAAACCAAAGTTATTAACAGAATGTCTGAGATCGTAAGCAATAGAGTATTCTGAAAGCAATACTGGTGACTTGTATCCACACCACTATATTCTACACAGATTTGGAATCATATCATGAAACATTGCCGTGCGGTTACAGGACCATTACCAGTTGTGTATAGCTATATTTTATCATATACAGCACACACATAACTTTGTGCATATTATTCTATTGACAGACTGCAGAAAATATGCTCAGGAATGTTATCTTTACATTTCAAAATGTATGGTTAAAATCATAGACGGTTGTTACCATAGCAAAGATTCAAAGAAAGAAGGTGTATCTTACATATAATCCATACTATGTTTGGCGTCGTTGTAACCTCTTTTACATACTATTCATCATTGTATAAGGTTATGGAACCAAATCATTTATTGGTGGAAAGTGGAATACAATGAATTTTAACTTCTTTCAAAGTTAATACACAGTCATTGCACGTAAACTGATAACAGTGGTGGCCCATGCTGCTATTGTGGTTACACACTTGTCCCCCACCTCTGATATCCGAGTTCGAACCCCAGCCCAACCTCAAGTGGGGAAGCTGGTAGTTGCTTGCCAAGGTAGGTTGCAGGTATACATACTGCCCGACCCAATATTACCTTAGCTGTTAAAATGAATGTATAAGCCTAACTTTTAACCTTTATACTTAGAACAGAGCACAACAACAGATTGAGCTAAGTGTATTCCTAAATGTCACCAGGGGCAGCTACTGCGAGGTACTATCAGGTCATTTGGTTTGAAATGTTTGATTTATTCATACTTTGGCATACAGCCAAGGCAAGGCTAAAAAAACACAAGAAGAAGAAAGAAAAACTGACCCAGATCTGCTCCTTAAATGTCTAAAGACGTGGTTACTCCTGGGACAATCATTGTCCTGTAATTTTATTACTCAACTTGAATCAGGCAAAATAGAACATACTTTTCGCTTGTATTTAAGGATGATACTGTTAATTGACGAATGTTTATAAAATGAATTATAGTGGTGATATAGTGGATCACACACATACTTCCCAGCTTTGAAGACGCATGTTTAAATCTTGGGCCATGTGTTAAATTAGCAGTAGCTAATTGGTGTGCCAACTTCCTCCACCACTAAAACTGCTTACTGTGAAATGGCTTTTACAATTTCTTCACCACCACCTTAAATCCAAATAAATGTAAATATAATAAACATCTTCTGACATTTAAATGTTCTTTTAAAATGTTACAGAAAAATCTAATTTAAGAAAATTCTGCATTTCCTCCTAAGCAAATTCTAAATATAAAACACACAAAAACTCATTTCTTGTAACATTTGTTCCATTTAGTATATTGCCAAATGGCTGATCAACAGCTAGGCTTTGTTTGTGTTCACCTGAAACATGTATGCTCTATTTTATATTTCCTTGTAGATTATTGTAAGCTGGTCTTACATTTACAGATATTTCTTATTATCTATTGCTGTTGGGGTGAGTGTGTAACAACAGTTCATTTAGAATTCAGAAGACAAGTGCCTGTGGGGTTGGTTCTTTTGGGCAACAGTGACTGATGAAATCTATCAGTAGAGAAATCAACAGTAGGTGGGCTAATGACAGACACTCACAAAGAAGGCTGACTTTAAGAAATGCTCAAACGGCTTTGTTATCAACCTTCACAGAATTTCTGATGTTTTAACAAAGTTGATATATCTAGTGTATTAGACACCCTTAATGCCCCTTTCACCCCCTACTGTAAAGTGTGCAACATTTACAAGTTATCTTTGAATTGCATTGTAAGATATGTAACGTATGAGAATATTAAGGTGGTGGTAAATTTGTGTGTCACAAAAGAACCTTACGACTGAGGAGGTTAAATCACACCATTCTGCTCAGTAAATTCTCATTTGTCCAATTTTCCCTCATTTTCTCTTTATGCCTTCATGGACCTTTACCTTAAAGTGTGTCGATTTCATTTAAGGACTTATCTTTGATGTTTAAACATAGATAATAGGTCGTCAATTACTGAGAGCTTTTCTTAAAAGCCACAGCCACAAATTGCCTTATTATTTCAAAATGAGCAAGGCCCACGGTAACACTTTATGATGAGGCATGTCACATCTCTTGGAGAAAACACAATATAAGATGATTACAGAAGAAGGATGCCCAAGTGGACTGGGTTGGGGGACAGGCTTTATGGCTTTCTTTTGATAAAAGCCAGGTTAAGGTTAACACCCCACTTGATTTAAGCAGAAACAATCGGATTTGGAGTGGCTTTGGGAGATTAGGAATCATGAATTTGCAAGGAATGTTTTATGATTAATTTCCCACACAGTCGTGATTGCTTGCACTGTCTCATTTCAAAGCTCTAAACGCCATTATTGTTTCACAAAATATCCCATGTCTTCTACCATGGTTGTGTTTGAAAAGATTTCTTAAAATACATGCTTCCATATTTGCACTATTTTTTATCCAAAATAGAACCAGTTTTTTGTAAAACAGTCTTACATGACTTTTCATCTAAATCTCACTTTTTTAACTCGGGTAACATGTAAAGTCCTGGACAACCTACCACTAGTAAAGCACGATCTTGTCAGGCAGATGTAATAATGTGGCCAATATCATTGAGTTACATAAAATAATTATTTTGATATGATGTATTAATTTTGATACAATTTTCTTATTCTTCAGTGTCCTTCCAAGGATGTCTGTTGAACCAGTGTCATGTTAACTTCTGGTCTTGTTGTCAAAAGGCTTTTGTATTTGGGAAGTTCTGAGTTATTTTATTGGATTGGTTTAATTTCATTTTAACATTTTTGTACAGTACAGAATATATTTTACATATATTACATGAATGTACTAATTACTAAATCTACATTTTATATACAATATGTTTATCATGTTGTTGTTGAAAAATGCTCAAGTTAGTCCTGGGTGGATCCCAGACATGCAGTGAGTGCCCATTGATATCATGCCAACCTCCTTCTGTGGACATCGCTACAGGTTTCTAGGGTCCAGGCTACCATGGATTCTCCCACAGTTGCTACCCTAGGGCTAAAGGTCACTAGTATATACGTGGAAATCACTTGAAATGAAACCATGTCTACCCTGGTTGATGCCTAACGCAACATCAGGTGTAGCCTGGCATTACAGGCTGTCTGAACCATAATGCAAATGTGAAATATTTTTGCCATAATGCACACTCTATCAAAGGCCTTTCTAGTCTGGGAGACAGTTCTCCTCAGCAAGCTAGGCCAAGTAAGTGTATGAGAACATTATGAAAAATATTTATAATACAGTCAAACAGTTGTGTCTTCTTTATTTCTTCTTTGTCTTTCTTCATTCTTAGTAACAATACAAGTATAAAATGGCATGGATGGATGGATCCACACAGTTAAGATATTTTTATAGAGCATACATCATAGATAAACCAGAATTTCAGTAGCTATGCGTGCTACATTACTGGAAGCTGCAGATATGTGACTGGAGCCCTCATCCAGAGGTGTGGGAGAGGACCTTGGTTCAAGACAGTAATACACATGATCACTACACAGCCTGACTGACTGACCTGGCCCCCAATGACCTACAGTGTTTCTACAACTATACTTGTATGGACCATGAACTCTTCAATGAAATGGCTGAGATTTGTGGGGAAGGATGCAAAGAGCCAGGCCATAATAGAAGAATACCAAGAGGAGTGATTGACATGCCCCACCACACCAGATGCCTGGAAAGATGTCAAAAGCATCTTCCACATCAGGTGGATGTGCTTAATTCCTTGAGTGTACTTGATGAACAGTGCATTGCCATCAGATGTCCCAACATAGTCCACTCCATAGTATTGCTGTTTGGGGCACGTCCCCTTCTGGTTCAAGCCCTTTAACTTTAATTTTAATATCTTCAAGGCTTAAGTTTTAAGTACTTTCATTTTATCAAGTATTTTATAATCTTTTTTTAACCTTTTGAAGTACTCCAGAAGTGTTATCAAGTCTTTGCACTGTATGATTGTGCGAGGTTCAGCATTTAATGTGGCCAGTAAGTGTGTTGTTATGAAGGTCAGTTGGTGGAGGAGGTAGGCAGTTAAGTTTAAAGGATTGACTTAGTGAAGGTGTGTCTGTTTTTTTTAGTTGGTACAGGTGTCTGTCAATATTGCTGTTGTGCTAGTGCAAGTGTCTGTTGATATTGCTGTTGTGCTGGTACAAGTGGCTGTTGATCCTGTTTTGGATACTGCTGATAGTGAGTCTGTTTTGGCATTCGTCTGGTTTATTGATAGACCAGCCTCTTATACGATGGCTGGAGATATGTATACAGCTGTTGTAGTGCAGGACAGTTGTGGTCCCATGTCATAAAAGATGATCAGCACTTTACTGTTTATGCTGATATGATTCTCTCTAAAAGTCCAAATGTCTCTGTCCTAAATTCTGTAAGGTATGGCTCCTCCATATTTTCTGCCTGTTTCTGTGTTTCTGGATATATTTAATAAAGACTCCCTCATGCTACAATTTGGTTTCGCAGCCAGGGCAGTGGTTCTAGAACTCCTGAAGACCTCTTTGTCCTCTTTGTGGCAAAACTCTGATCCCAGTGCACTGATGTTGACATCTGAAACTTCACTCTAAGTGGTTTATTTTGACATACGGAAGGGTGACCAGCCACTGGTGATGACTTCTGCCCCTTGAAGCCTGATTTCCTGGTGCTATGGTGTATGATATGGGATGATATGATATCTAAACTATCACAAAATCAAAACTCTGTCATTTCGTGAGCTCTGGGCTGGCCTGGTCTGACTTGCCAATGGTGAGCTTCCCAAACTGTGTCCTCTTTGCTTTAGTTCGTCAGGGTTTCGATTCAACTTGAGGCTATCTCTCCCCACCAGGCCTCTTTATTTACAATGTCTTTGTAATCAGATGACTCCTTTTTGAACAGCATGTTAGGGTCCATAATCCAATCCAGCAAGACGTATTCACTATGCTTTGGAGAGAAGACTTGGTGATGTGGTAGGTAACACAGTTGTTCCCCACCTCGGAGGTTGGTGGTTTGAACCATGGACGCAACCCTATGTAGGAAAGTTTGCAGTTGCTTACTGATGCCCAGCAGTTTACAGTGCAGAATCTTGACCAAGTAGTATGTACTGTTTTCTCGGCCCCTGAAACTACTTGTTGTGACCTAACCTATGCAATGTGTTGACAACGATGTTACAGCCAAATAAATCAAAAATCTATGCTGGAGAGGCACAGCCCTGCTTCTATTATACTTCTTTGATGTAGATGCAGATGGCTGCTTTAAATCCTGCATTGGCTCCTCCTCTGTTGGCTCCTCCACTGTTGGCTCTCCCCCAAGTCTTTCAGATCTACCTCCCTCGATGAACCCCCACTTGAACCACCATTTCATCAACCACTTCTTGAAAATCCTCCACCTGTGACTCCTTCACTGAAACATCCAATTTGAATCTAGTGTCTTCTTCCTCAGCTGCTGTGGGCATCCTCCTCTTCCCATTTCTCCTTTTTCTAGCTTTGGATGGCATTTTTCAAAGATATCTTCAAAGATATTTCCTCAAAAAAACAATTATCTATAAAAAAGATTCTCGATTATGCCAGCATAGATATTCTCTCCTTGAAAATGGAGAGAAATAATGATAATAATAATAACAACACAGTTATGGTAAAGTTTCATTAAAATTATTACACGAGTAATCACATCATACAATAAGGCCTAAAGTTATGCAGCTAAGGCGATAAATTAGCATGTATTAAGAGGGAACCGAAATCCCCCACTAACTAACACACAACAATTGTTATTGTAAACTAAGGCCAAATTGTCACAGACTGGAAAAGTCTGTGTGCATAATAGTTCTTTGAATTCACTTTATTAAAATGGGGAAAAGACGTAGAAGAAATAAATATTATTATTGTTATAACTTAGCTTACATCATATATAACTTCAAATCCCCAGTATACCATTTTAAAGTCTCACTGTTTTATCAATGGTTTTTATTCTCATAACCACATTCTGTATTTATTTTATTTGTACCAGTAAGATATGACAGAGTGTTTACATACCTGAAAACCCAAGTGAAGCCTGTAAGTATAGGTTAATGGCCAAGTAAGTGTCCAATATTGGAAAATAATGGACTGTTTACGAGGTCCCGAATGGACCGAGTCAACAGTTCATTATTTTCAAATATTGGACACTTACGAGGCTGTTAACCTATTTAAATTACACCTCTTCCTTAATTTATAATTTTTAAGATGTTGTTTAACATCATTACTTTTCATTTCTATATTCCTGGTGTGTACTTTTTCGGGTTTTATGATCATTTTAGGTTTTTTTGGAAATGTGCTAAAAAGACTTTCTATATATGGTCAAAATCACAAAGTGGCCAAGAGTGAAAGATATTGGACACTTTTAACAAAAGAAAAACTCTCGGGTGTAATTTAAACTGATTTCTTTGCAATTAGAATACACGCATGTTCACGTAATTTTCTGAGAATAATTGTAAATAGGTTGGGTCTTTTGTCTTGCAAATCTAAACATAGCACAATTCAGCTCTTTGTCATACAGTGCTCCAATTATTGACGACAAATTGTGAGTGCAGCCTGTTTAAGCATTTAAAGTACAGTCTTTTAGGCATTATATTAAGTCTTGTGAATTTTTAATTGGTGGCGGTGTATGACATCAATGTCTTTTCCTGGAAACTTACTGCAATTCAAATCCATTGTACAGTCGTAAAGCTGGTCATTGTAGTGATTTGATTAAAAAATAAAACTATTAGATAATTTATTGTTAGCTTTTTATTAGCAAGAGATAGGCGCCCTTTTTGCTTCAAACGATAGCATGACAGCAACATTTCAAAGGTTACAGAGAACTGAAAATTAATTTTCAGTTTCAAATGATAAGCTACAGCCTGCCTGTATGTTTCGAAATGATGAATCAATGACAAAGTAAGTTAAATATATTTAGTTTAAAAAATAATACATTTTATTTAGCAACAGTGAACATTAGAGCTCTTGGTCTTGTGTTTATTGTGAGAGTGATGGACGGCAGTTACATTTTGTATTTCATGTCTGACGACAAATTCTCATTCACTGAGGTCAATTTTTTTTCGCAAAGGTTAATTTTAAAAATAAATAATAATTTTCACAAATAAAATAAAGAGGGTTCCTATAGCAAAGAATCACTTCAACAAAGAGACCCTCTAAAATGACAACGTGCTTGGATTACTTTTGCAGAAAACTATGGGGTAATGGTTGTACCCTATCATTATGGCATGGATTATCTAATTATAAACCTTCTCAGAGGGTCCCTCATATGGGGCCTCTGGCTCGTGTGTCAAAAACCTGTGCAGTTATTTGAGGGCAATTTATTTAAACAACTGCATTATATAAACAACGAGGACAGTCACACAGACAGAAAACCACAGTATTTTGGGGGCTGTTACCCTCTTATGTTATGGTGTAGATTTACTCACCCCTGCTGAGTCTGCGCAGAGCAGGAGGAAAAATTGGACAAACCACGCAGGGGAGAATCACAAATTGGGCGGAGCTTAAGCTATTAATATTTCCTGTCGCGGCTGTACTTAAGTCTTTGAAACAATTTATGATAATCTGTCCACATTCTACTCACATTTATAGTGATGTGCAAAAAAGTGGCAAGCCTAACAGTGCTGTAAGTAAGATGAGTGTGGTTTTATCGTTTAATGGGTCCGAGACATTGTGATAGTTTCATGTGAGTGAAATGTTGTTATAGCTGCAGCTGATGTACGCTTGTGGTCTTCCAGAATTAGACTTTCTTTCTGTCTAAATAAAGCACATTAAAAAGATATGAAAGAAAATCTGTACTCATTGTTAATGCTAATTGCTTCACTGGAAACGGTTTGTCTTGAGAAAATAAAAATAAATGGGGACAAAATATTTGTTGTCATCTGCTTTACAATGTTATTTGACTTATTGTCTTGTTTGATCTGATAGAGATTGTAAATCCTATAAAGATCAATGAAATATTATTCCTAAGGATCTGGCGATAATGGAATGCTGCAGAAGGATATATACTTGTTACACTTGAGGACAAATCAGTAATAATGATACCTTACAACTCGCTTTAGATGAAACTTTAATCATCTTAAGATAAAATATACACAAGTAGTAGAACACATTATAAACACTACCATTTCAAGAAAGTAGTGCAAGAAGAATGGATGGTAACCATGGTGACAAAACAGAGGATTCTCCCTTGTCTCCAAATCCCCAGCCACCACAGAGGACATCCGGACATCCAGTGAGGGGAGGAGCATACTCCATTGATGCTATCCTGGGATTGGCTTCTTCAAGAAGGTCAACAGAATCCAGAGATGTGGCATGTAGTAATGTCAACATCTTACAGACAGTTCCAAAACAACACTCGCCCCTCTACTGTTCAACTGGTAAGGTTATAGAATCACTATAATAAACCTAATACACCATGTATACCTATTTTGTGAGACTGATCCCATGGTAATTCACTACTCTAAACGTTTCACAAACTTTATGTTTAATGTCCTATCAGTGGATCCTGATGTAATGTTAATGTGTGGTCAGTTGTCTCTTTAGTGCAGCTCTTATGTATTCAGTAATAATGTTGTAGCCAAACTTTATTATTCTAAGTAAGGGTGATATTCTCTAACCCCATCTTAATATATGGATTAGCATAACATAAGATAGGTAACCCAAATTATGATTTTTAACTTGGGCCACAGCCATATGTGTTGCTAGCTCCTAGGCTGGGCTCTAAAATCATATTTGTAATTTTTGAGATGTATCACATTAATATATTTGCTGAAATGCCTAACAGAAATTTTTACAAATCCACAATGGCTGATGAACACGACAGAGCAACATGCAATATAATCAAAGATGCCATTGTCAAAAAAGAAGACTACACATCAGTTTTTTGTAACTGACTTTTAATATATATTTTAATATATTGTTAACACATTGTCAGCACGTTATTGATTTTATTATAACTAATCTAATATAATCACTTTCATATCGCTTAATATTTGTTATAACAAATTTTAAGGCGTTCAAAGAAAAGTCAGTATTATAATGGGTAAACATGGATTGTAACCCATCTAGCTGTGAAGATTTAAGAACATGCTTTATTGGTTTCAACCAAAGTGTAAGGCGTTTGCCTGTATTTTCGTATTTTCATGAGTAACAACTTAAGCTGTAATGATTACTTTTTGAAGTTTTTAAAAGAATATCACATTGCATAGTTAAACAAATGCATGTGCTGGTATGATCACAGTCATCAATATTCTGAACTGTAATCCATAAAATCTAATGTGCACTTTTTAACAAAAAATTGATCATCATTTCATTATTTAGGGTGTAGTTCCTTGAATGATAAATGGTATTCGACACTTGATCTTGGTAACATGGTTCAATGCTGAGGGTCAGTATCTGGGACCATAAACTCCATATAACTATTTGTTTTAATTACGAATTAACTGGTTTTGTGGTTTGTGTCAGAAACTTTGAACTCTCCTGAACCTGGGTGATGAGGTTACATCTAAGACTTGGGTTTGGCAACATGGTCCTATACGGAGGCTCAGTAGCTGGAACCATATTTCCCATGTTACATTTACTTATATTACCATCTGTTCTACTTTATCTGTATCCCTTGCCATTGAATGGACATTTTCTTAAGTTGGGTTTGGAGTTCGAGTTTGACCAAGAACAAGTAATACTGATATTTTAATTTCCATTTGTTTACTTATGTTAGTTTGAATGCCTGTTTTTTTCAGAAGATCAGGATGCACAATCAGTTTTGACAAACCATTAATAAGATGTGTGATTTGGTCCATTAAATTCAATGGTGGTAACAGTTCAAATTGAAACTTGGAAATAAATTTGTCCAGGGAATGATTAATAATTCTACGCTACTTTTCACAGGTTTAAACCATAGCCCTCGAATCGATCTCTGAGGGCCCATAATTTTTTTCCCTCAAGTAACAACCAGTGCACTATTTTTGGGAGAGATGGGGGCGGAGGGTGTATAAATCACATATATATACTTAACCTCAAATAAAAGCCGTTACCACTGCTTTTTGTAGAGGATACAAATCCATTACATTTAAAATCAACTTAGCACCCTTAAATTAATTAAGGTGTTAATCAATATTGATTAAAACAGCTGAAGAAATTATATAATAAAGTTTCAAACATTAGTATATTTGTACTTTTTCAGCTTCATCTTTCAACAGACAAGATTCTTTTACAAAAACCAAATTGGTACCTAATATGTCTGAGCAATTACAATATCTACAGAACATGTGACATATTTAAAAGTTTTGATAGGAACAAAGTGACTGGTAATTTAGAGTTCAGCAAAACACAAATAAACACAATTAATTGTTGCAAAGAAGGTAATTGTTAATATACACTGCCCTATTGTTTTCTCTTGAACGAAATAAAAAGTAATTGTTTTCAAAGAAATTACATGTAAAGGGTCGGAAGACAAAGGATTTTTTTGGTCTGCAATTGAAACAGTGTCTGCATTAAAGTTATATTTAGAATGTGACTTTTTCATTATCTTTTAGCTACTTTGGTTATTTTTGTTGAAGCCTGTCACAAAGCCATGTTGGATGATATACAGAACATCTCTTTTTACTAAAATCACGGCTTTAAACCAGGTTTTATTGTTTCTGAATGTAAAATAGAAAAATCAATAACTGCACAAGTGGTTATTTTCATGACGTCATTATATTTTTTAAGATGGCAGCCATATGTCGAGTCTTGAAAATTATAAAAAAATTAATTCAGTTTTGGCGATCAAAGAAAAACAATGCCACTTGTTATAATTATAAAATAATAGGAAGATATTAAAATTTAGAAAATTCTCTATCAACAACATAGGGATTCTAGTCCATATCAGGATATTGCAGAACATATATTGTATGACATCTCCTTCTAACGAGTTTGTTAAGTTGCGTGCACAAGTTTATTATATTGTGATACCAAAATGTTTGTAGACATTACACTCCAAGTAGACAGTCAGAACAGTCTTTTTAAAAACCAAGATATAAGTAACTGGTATATATTTTATCAGTAGTCTGTATGTTAGGGAAATATTCCGGGATAAACTTTCTGCGATGTCTGCTTTATCATAGTAAAGTTTGAAGACTGTTACAACATTATACAATCTCTTAGCAAAATGGCGTGATAAACATTTTAATTTCTTTGTATGACCAAAAAGAAAAAGACAGAATGATTAATTTTATCCTTTAAATTACATTTAATTTAGGAAAATGAGATAAATTAAGAAGAATTTGATGTCTCCGCAATAGGGAAGTCCTCAAGGTCTCCAACAAAAAGTAGTTCTCGAAAAGTTGCTTCCGAAAATTCTTACTTTGCTTTTATATATCACGGGATTACCGAGTGAAATCATGTACTCAAAATAAATGGCCATGGTTCGCTGAACAAGAAACTTGTTCTATATAAATATTAAACACTTTGTTGTTAACAAAAAAATACACACAAGAACTTCACTGATGTAAATTGCTATTAATTGCTTTGAGTAAACCCCACAAACACAACTGCAACACACCAAAGTATTTTCCACAGTTCAAGAGTTTAAAAGAGGGGAATTAAGTGTAGCATTTAACCCCAGAAACTGCCTTCTAGTTCTTTAAGCTCTTTATCGGGTCTTTAGAGGGAGGGAGTGGGGTTGTTGAGTGAAGGTTGCGTGCGCACGTCTTCCTCTCTTTGTCACGCAAATTACGGGGCACAGAGGACAGGGAAAGCAGAGATTACTGCACAAGACAACCTGTCAACACTGGGGACTCAGAATTAATCAGAACTGCCTTTATGTAGAATAACCACATCCGACAGGCGCCCCGTACTCAGGATATTTTAAAGCTGCCACAGTTCAGAGGCACCAATTACTATTACAATTACGTCTTTCAGTTAACTCGAACATTGGTGTGATTTGTTGGCTTCATAACCATGAAACAAATTTAACAGAGAAGAGCAAAGACAAAGCTTTGTAAATGACTTTGATAGTCTTTTCCTTTAAATTTATAACTGCAGTGCCAGTTTGTGTTACAGTTATTATTAGGGGTCACAGTGGTGCAGTGGTAAAACACTCACTTCCCACCTCTGAGGTCTGCGGTACAAACCCAGGAAGTTATGTGGAAAAGTTGGTTGTTGCTTACTGAGATGGTTGGAAGTTTACAGTACAGAACCTTGACCAACTGTATGTACTGGTTTCCTCGCCCACAAAACTACCCATCGGGATATGACCTGTACAGTGTTGAAAGCGGTGTTAAAACCCAAATAAATAAATACAGCTATTAATGTGTTGTAATCTGTATGTGGTTTTTGCTATCAAATAAGTTCCTTTAACTATTACTAATTGGTGCTAAGAACACGCTTTTGGCAGTACTAACTAATAACATCATGTCTTGTTTGGTCAAAGATATTAAAATAATATTTGTATCTTTGCTGCCTCTGGCTGAGATTCTGATAGAGTAGTTCCAGTTGTAACTGTCCACAGGAAGCTCTAGTCTATATTTACCTTTGAATAATACCATCCTGGTTATTCCTATTTCCAAGATATTTACTATTGCCTGGATTGTTGTGGCAGTTAAATGCTAAATAAAAAGGGATAGACTGGGTACATATCTTAACAGAGCGTGATGGATTAGATATCTGATTAATCGTTGATGATAGTGTACAATCGGGTTTGATAATCAATAATCTTACATAATCGATTGTTCATCTGTATGCCCCGATTACACTGAGGTGGTTATCCATGACCATTACAGGGATTTTATGTAATCCCTTATTCCTCACATACTGCCACACTTCTGTCTGTAAAGTTTGCACATTTTTGTGTACCCAACTTTCCGTGGCAACTCCCACAGAAATTTTTAAACGTCCAAAATATCCATCTGTGTAGTTTGAAGTCTGTAACCATCTGTAATTGCAAGGTGTCGTTTGTCTTCTGCAGCTCTTCTGCTGCCTTTCCTCCCATTTCTGTGTTATTCTGAATGTTTCTGTGTCTCCAGTGGAGTTAAATATTTGCGTTTACGTTATTGTATCTTTACAATAGCTTGACATTATCTTTTTTGTGTCAAACCCTGACAATTGTCCTCTCTGTTTCTCTTCTGTAGGAAGCTAAAGCATGTAGCCTCGTTTTATAAGTGCTATAGCATGCTGCCTCTGTTTTCCTCTCGTCCATAGCTGACAGAAATATTGTTTGTAGTGTGATCAGGGCATAATTCCTTTTAACAAATATCCAAACATTTTTTATAAATTTTTGGCCATTTTTAATTGATTAGATGAAAAGGTTTGTCACTCTATTATATTTTGTTTATATCTACTGCCATATTTAAAGAAGGTGATGTCATATGTGGGAAGATTGTAAATGCTGGGAATTTTGAAACAACCAAAAATCATATCGTATTATATTTCTCCCTGATAACCAGCTTTCATTAAAAATGGATTATTTATTGACCTGGAAAAGATAGGGTACGTCCTAACACCAGATCTTACCAAATAATATATGGGGCTACACTTGTCCATTAGTGATTACATATGACGTGTGATCATATGGTTCTTACGTCTGTGGGCGTGGGTTCCAGCCCAAATATTATCATTTCTGTGACACTTGATCTCACCAAGTAACAAACTTTCGGCTGTAGTGTTGTCTACATGTATGTTTTTTTTTTGTTTTTTTTTTTGTTTTTTTTGGGGGGGAGGGGGGTATTTGTGCTGAGAAAGGAATTGTAGCTTTAAAAATGAAAAAAAAAACATTTTCAAACGTAAATCATTTTAAAAAGTCCATTACATGGGTGAGATAACAATACCATGACAATGGTGTGAAGTATGTTAATATTGTTACTTTTAGTAGAACTATTAAATACTTCATGGTAACTAATGTAGAATAATTAGCAGCAATACCTGTCAGTTGTGTAGGATATTGACAATAAATGAACTTCTAACTTGACATCACAAGGGCACATTATAAAACCTGACAAGTGTGTGCTTTCCTTGTATAATCAGTTAGTCATTTAAAAGTACCAGTCGTTATGCCCATAGAGTCTAGGAGTAAGTGGTAGAGATGTAAAACTCAAAAACAATTAGCAGTAAGAAAATGTCACCGGTCAATGAAGGCTTCAGGAAGATAGCTGGGACACAGAAGGACAGATAGGGGACAGAGTTCTCATGGTGTAAGTTTGAACTCGTTAAGGATAATTGGGGAAATTTGACAATCTGCAGTCTACTAGAGTTTTTGTCCTTACGTTGAGGGAAATTGTGTAGCCTTGCCAATGGCTAGAATTTGTCCAAAATAAGGTTTTATTAAGGCAGTGCCTCCATGTATACCACATGTTGCTATTATCTGGGTCCTTACCCATCACCACCGAGGTGAATTGGACAATTTTTCACCAGTCTTATATAAAATAGACGATTATAATTTAAAATGTCACCCAAATATAGTCCTAAGTAAACTGTATGTTGACTCAACGCTAATTTTACACACTATTTAAATCTATCACATTGAGAAACTATTTGGAAAATTAAGTGTACAATAGTATACAAAAATATGCAGAATCTTGAGTGGATAGTATGCAAAGCTTTCCTCCATCTGATCAACTGCCTGACATGATAACTCCTGTGTTTAAGAAATTGCATTGGCTTCCTGTTGAACATTGCTCACCCTTGTTTACAAGTTTCTTCACACTGGTTTTTCCAAGTATTTTGATCCATATATCTCTTCATAAAGCAGTTCTTACAGAACCAGGCACAGTCAGAGTGGTGGTAATTTCCTTGCTGTTCCAAAGTTCCAACCCTCTATCAATAAATCTGTGGATGCACCCACTGTTTGGAATGCTCTTCCTGATAAGATGCTTCCGTCCCCTACCTAGCCTCTTTCAGAAAGCAGCTAAAAACCTACCTGTACACCAAGGTATACCCACCTTAGTCTTACTCACCCCTGATGTTCTCTGTGGTGCTTGGCCTTTTTTCTGTCCCTGGATACTGAAATTGGTTGACTGTTTTGGTTTTGTTGCACCTTTGGGTCAGCTTTGAATAGGGAAGATTAAGCGCTATAAAAGTCCAATTAGAATTAGAATTAAGGTGAAATTAAAACAGAAATCAATCAACCACAAAGGCAAATACATAGCCTCTGGAATGGCTGACAAACTTGGGGAGGACCAACCAGGGATTAAGTTGCTGTTGACCATTATGAAGACAGTTCACATGGCAAAATATGGAGTGTAGAGTTTTGATAGGATTAGACACGAACTTGGCAGGGAGTTTTTTAGAGCATTTTTTGTCCTTTTCAGGGCAATTTGTGTTAATGAGTGTTATAACAACATATCAGGTTAAGCATACGTTATGTGATACACTGTCTGAGTGGGAGGGGGCATGTCTCATGTCTCCTGTACACTATTCACTCACTTTATCATACATATACACACATACACTCCCTCAGATCTATGCCATGTCATGAGGGTAACATTATCTTGGCAGCAAATTGGCCAAAAGCTTTCAAACACCAATAACAATATGTTTTATCCTTTTTATCTCTATTAACATTTTACACCAGCCATAATTTGGGGCTATTAGGAAGCTATCTGAAAAACTAAATGTCGTGAGTGGTATGTGGAAATTTGGGGTTATGGGGGGACCTAGCATTAAATGGAAAGCAAATCTGCATTTTAAGTGGAGTTTAATAAATAGGATACCGATTACCTTGTTTTTAACTAATAACCGAAATCCTTTTGCTTATATTGACAACCCCAAATACTTATGGTGATCTTAACTGTTATTCGTAACCGACAGGAATATTATAATCAATTTCAATATAACCAATATTTATTTATTCTATGTTATATATAGTTTTTCTTTCCTGATACACAGTAATGTTATAAAAATTACTAAATAAGTAACACTGAATATTAAAAGAAAATTTCTCAATTACGATGACATTAAACAAGATAGAAAGTCAGGCAGGAAAGTAGATGGGATTCTTTCACCTTTTCAGACACTTCCCAGCCACCCTTAATAAAAATTACTTCTTAGAGTAATTTGTAAGATTTAATCACCTCATCTCATTTTCTACTTAGATTCTTGGCATAGTGAAAATATGATCAGAATGATTTTCTTAAAAGCATACCTGATTAATTGGGTAAAAAATATTTTAAAAATTGAAGAAAAAAAACGAAAATGAAGAAAGACATTTGTCCTTTTGCCTAAACAGTTCAGCCAATTACTGAGACACAAGAGCAGCATTTGTTCAACAGAGATATGAAATATTTAGATGAAGAAATTCAGCTATTTTTATCACAGATGAAGAAAAAAAAATTTTAAACGGAAAAAGTCCATTGTGAGATCATTTCTTTCAAATTAATGCCTAGAAATACTAAAATAAAGGGGTAGGGAAACCATCAAATACAACAAATTCATTGTTTATAAAAGCGGATGTAGATTGTATTAAAATGCAATAAATAATATTTTAAAATATTTCAGCTAAATTGTACTTCTTATATCCTAGTTTCCTAATCTGTTGAAAAAATATGTCTGATTATTTCTTGTGGAAGTATTTCATTCAATAATAAATAAGCGTGCCAGGAAATGATGATCAACAGTATTTGAAATGCAGGGTTTAAGGTGAAATATGGGAAGGAAACTTCAAAGAAAGGACAGAAATTAGTTTTTAAAAATACACCATTGAATTTACAGATGACAGGTACCCTTCCATTTTCTGTGCCAATGAATCAACCACTGAATGTACTCTTATCCTGTACTTAACAGAGGGAGCACACATGTTTTAAATACTTCTGTAGTCATAGTCGGATGACTTATTTTTTCATATCTTTTTGAATATATTTTGTAATAAGGTTTTATCATATTTTGTACCACTATGTACATATTCATTTGATTGCCATCGTTTTACCAGCATAATCTATAAAATATCGGAAAAAACTGAAAAATGAAAGTAAAAGAAGAAAGAAATTGGGAAAGCTAAATCTATTTTCCCAGGATTACAAAATGTCAAAATATTTTTTTTTCAATTTATAGAGGCTATCTTCCTCGAAAGTATTTATTTTGTTATGTGGTTTAAAAAAATTAAATAAGTAACCAGACACAACAACTGCCTAACTGCCCTTGGAATATAACCTACTGGTTTGTGATGAAGTATCCGTCTCAACAACTTCCCTGTGAGATTGTCTTTATTGCACTGTAATTGTTAAAAGTTGTTTTTTTCACTATCAGGGTTACCAAAAAGTCTGAATTCACTGCAATCCTATATCAAGGATGAACTAAACATAATTGTGAACAATAGGAAACCATGCAGAAGTAACTCCACAACAGAAATGCTTGGGACAAATAAAAATGGTTGAAAACTACTCAACCATTTTGCAGGTTTTCTGCTTTTAAACGTATGCTTAACCTCTTGAATGATGGGGAACATCTTAATTTGACCTTGTGCAATGAAGAGATTTTTCTTCAATGAAATTTGGTCTGATTTTTGCCATATGAAAATTATACTTTATTACCCAAGCCATTATCAGCTAATGACTGTTGCTTTTAACTTAATAGTATGTGCTCCTTACCCATAGAATAATGTAACACATTTGTTTGTGAATCGTAAAACGTGTTAAGTTTCTGTTATGAGGATGGTGTATTTATTTGATTAGATTTTACCTCTGTTCTACTTTCACTACTACAATTGTAAGACCTATTGGATTTCAAACTTGCTCTGACTGACAAGGAGGGGGCCGCGGTGGCGCAGTGGTAATGGTACTTGCGCGATCTCGTCATCAAAAGATCGCGCGCCCATCTCGAGATTGCTCAAGCAATCTCGAGATGGAGCTGCTCCAACTCACAATGATTTTTATCACACAATCGTGAGATATGATTGGTTGGATTCATTTTTGGGGTGGTCAATGATTGGATGATTTTCACAACACACTTCATTAGGATATTTAAGTGAGCATAAAACAGGTTTGTACATACATGAATATTGAAACCTAAAAGTAAACAAGCAAATTACTTAATACAAACATATTTTAACATACATCAGTACATCAGATCCATACAACAAGTACATTATTGTTCAGTATTGCCCAGTTCTTTTAATATTACTTGTTGCTTAAACTGACTACAGCACTGGCAGGGGGCACCCACCCACTTTATTGTAACCAGCCAGTTGGATTACTTGTGGCTTCTCTATTTGCTTCACTTAATATACCCATGAAAATCACCCCAAATTGTTATAACATAATGGAATTAGATGTGGCCTCTCACTCTGCAATTACTTCAATTAATGACCCTTAATCTATTGAAAGCGACGTAAAACCCCAAATAAATTAATCTATCCCTTTATTGTAACCGGCTAATCAGATTATATGTAGCTTCTTTATTAGCTTCACTTAATATTATACCCATGAAAACCACCCCATATTACTATAACCTAATTGAAGTACATGTGGCTTCTCTATTTGGACCAGATTCACTCTGTTTCCTCTTATAAGGCTATAACCCCCTTCATTGTAACAATATAATTGGATTAGATGTAAAATAAAAAATCATTGTGAGTTAGAGCAGCTCCATCTCGAGATTGCTTGAGCAATCTCGAGATGGGCGCGCGATCTTTTGATGACGAGATTGCGCAAGTACCATCTCGAGATCGCGCAGATCGGTACTTCGCGCCCAACAGTAACACACATCCCACCTCTGAAGTCGGCGGGTCAAACCCTGACCTTATGTGGGAAAAATGGTAGTTGCTGATGGTCAGCATTTTACAGTACAGGACCTTGGCCAACTGTATGTACCGGTTTCCTTTGCCCACAAAACTACCCATTGTTATATGACCTGTACAGTGTTGAGAACGAGGTAAAAACCCCAAATAAATAAATGACTGACAAGGTCAAAAAGGGTACGAAAACTGACAAGTGATCTCTCCAAAGTGAAAATATACAGCCCTGACCACTCTTGAGCAGTACTTGGAATGTTCGTATGACTCATCTTCTTTTGAGACAAGGTCAGCTGGACATAGTTTTACAGAAGATCTGTCATGGCACTCAAAATATTGGTCTTAATACCCAAAGATTTGTCATACCAGCCTCACTACCTAAAAGTATGGTACTGAGAAGATGATGAGGGAAGAGGCTCACTGTCAAAATTGTTTAAATATGTTAATTATCAATCAATCAATCAATCATTTGCCCAAGTGCTTAATCTCCATATCTACGGATTCTAAGGCACACCATCCAGTTCGTAAGGCATAAATCATCAAGACATTAGACATGTTCCAAGTCATACCCAGGGAGGCGATCTGGTGTTCGGTAGTTAGAAGCTATGGTGGAAATGATTTCTGAAATAGGTAGGTTTTTAGTCAACTTTTGAAACACGAGAGATTTGGAGCACTGCGAGTATCATGTGGAAGATCATTCCATAACTTCGGGGCATCATATAAGAAACTGTTGTTGAAATGGACCTTTGATTTATGGATGGAAGCACAATAATGAGGAGCCTGGAGGAACAAATTTTTGGGGTTGGAACGTCTTGTATTCATGGCAGATTTGTATAAGGAGAGATATGGTGCAAAATACTTAGGCTGGCCAGTGGTGAGGTACTTATAAACCAAAACTAGGATTTTGAAGATAATACGTTGTCTGATGGGTAGCCAATGAAGTGTCCTCAGCGTGGATGTGATGTGGGTGTACTTTGAAGCACCAGTGATAAACCGTGCAAGAGCATTTTGAACGTATTGGAGCCTTGTAGCATTACGGGATGACAAACTGCGAAATAGAGAATTACAATAATCCAAACGACTACTGACCAGAGCATTTGCAATCACCACTGATGTATCAACGGAAAGAAACCTCCTGATACGATGAAGGTCCCTGAGGCTAATAAAACAAGATTTGATGACAGAATTTACGTGATTGGTGAAACAAAACTTTGCATCAAACAGAACACCCAAATTGCGTACAACATCTGTGGGAGAGAGACAGTTACCCAGGATGTTGACAAGAAATGAGTCACTGAACCATTTGTATCTGTCTTTGGCACCAAAGACTATGAATTCTGTTTTATCAGGATTTAGCTTGAGTTTGTTTTCAGACATCCAGACCTGAATATCATTCAAACAGGATTTAAGACAGTCAAAAGACTTGAGACTATCATCAGGGGATAAGTGAATGAACAGCTGAGTATCGTCCGCATAGAAGTGGTATTTTACTCCAGTATATTTTCTGATGACTTGACCAAGAGGTGTTGTATAGAGGGAAAACAGAAGAGGGCCCAAGACAGAACCTTGGGGGACTCCAAATTATGTTTAACGGCTGTCTTATGATCAACGTCATTATGCCCCCAGCCTTCTTAACTGAAAAGACAAGTCACACAACCATTTGAATTATGCTCACACTACATGATCAGGCAAATTGGGATACCTACTCAAAACATTGAAACAGAGGTACTGTATGCTTACCGCCAACACATATTCCATTTTAAATAAATTCTAGTACTCACTGGTTTTTTTTGTGTGTTATTACCAGAGTGATACAAATTATCTCATAAAACCTTTTCAGAGTTACATTCATCATCCAGGGATCTCTTATTGTCTCAGGTTCACTCTCTGCAACCGATGACCTCGTGGATGACCTTGGTGAGAAAGACAGTGATGATCCTGATGACCTGAAGAAAAAGTCCCGGAGAAACCGTACAACATTCACAACGTATCAGCTGCATGAGCTGGAGAAAGCTTTTGAGAAAAGTCACTACCCAGATGTATACACCAGAGAGGAACTGGCACTGAGAATAAACTTACCAGAAGTTAGAGTTCAAGTAAGTTACAGAGTGTTGTAGAGAACAGAGAAGATACTAAAAAAACCTTCCCCCTTAAAAGGATTTGATCTTAAAGTTAAATCATATATATGAAAATAAAAAATGTACATGTAATAAATGTTATAATCCCCAAGATAACTTATTCTGATCTAAAATCATGCAAAATTTCTCAATTTATAGTTCCTTGTCTGTTACAATAAATAGCATAAAGAACTTATAACAATGTTTCATATAATTAGATCTGTATTAGTGTATTAGTGAACATTGCTATGTTTAAAATCTACCACAACTAAGCATGATAGATCGATTATTATTATTAATGATTCCATGAAAATATCCCCCACACACCAAGAAAAGCAGTTAACTTAATCAAGCCCATTAATTAGTAATTGCGTGAGCCGCTGGATTTATAGCACCCCATAAACTATGCACAGTCAACCGGAGTATGGCAATGACAAATCGCCTTGTCACTCAGTTCTATGGGGACTTTCAAACTTTGTCAGAAAATAATTGAATTAAAAAGCAATTTGTCCAGGTATCACTTTCCAAGGGCTGAATCAGGGCTTGCATGCATGACTCCCATAAACTTGCCTCCAGCTATCCCAGTGCAAAGCAAACATTACACAATTGCCAATGTAACTTCATTATACCATTAACAAATAGCATATCAATAATCCATTAAGACTTGCCCATAAAAGCACTGCCTGTATAACACCGATAAAACTTGACACAGAACAAATTATGCGGTTTATTTTCTATTTATTTTTAAAACCAAAGCACCACTGTGATATTAATGAAGAGCAGATAATGCTTTAAAAGGGAGCATTTTATGTAGAAACTATGGAAAATGAAACCAAGGATTCAAGACAATTACTGTTATACTTTACTGCACAGATGCCACATTTGTTTACCGTGACTGCAATTTATATTTAGTAATCTCTTCAATAATGCATTTTTTCTATTTTCTTTGATTAGGTAAAATAAATATGTCAGGTACTGTTTTGAAATTCATTTCTGGTGAGAGGTAACAATTTTAAAAGATGCAAAAAGATTTATTTTTATTTCATAAAAATGTAACATACCCTACCATATGAAAACAGTTGGGTTAATCTTGGCTTGGCGTTCGGTGGATTAATCTTGGCTTGGCGTTCAGTGACTGCCACTTACACCATAAATATAATTTTAAACCCATATACCTGCTACCCTTTGACCCCTGGTGACCTAATTCACTTAAATTGTATTGTGTATTTATACTCAGCACAATATCTCCATATACTACAGGACAAAGCGCTATTTAACCAATCCGACTGTACAGGTACAGTTCCAACAAGTGGTCATCCGAGCCACTATGCATCTGCCTGTACTTGGGTTTGAACCCACGTCCTCTGAGTTCCTAGACAAGTGTGTTACCCACTAGGCCACAGTGGCAGATACTTTGCCATGCTCAGTAATACAGGAATAGTTCATTCTTTTTGTGGCGGTTGAAGTATCAACAGGCATTTTTGCTACCTCATTAAGACCTGCATTTACACGTTTTTGGTGCTCTGTAAGTACTCTTAAGCTGTTTTATTCACTCTTCCTCCATTTTATTTACCTTTTACTTCGATTTCTGGTGAATTTATTGTCTACTTTGTGCAATAGTTTTATGTATTGTGGTGTCAGAATGTAGGATTTCCTTTGGAAATAATCATTTCCGTGGTGAATTAATTCATTTATTCACTTCTACTGGCAGAATAATTGCCAATTTACAGTTTCCCATCATTCTTATCATGAAATTCTTCATCTCACCGCGTATTTTGACTGTATTTTTGAGCTTTTTACGAATACTCTCACCAGGTCACATGACTATGATGTCACATCCAAAATGGAGGTCAACCAATCGGTTGTTAGAAAATATTCATTTTCTCAGTGATTACAGCATTTCCAGGTTTGTTTATGCATTCCTTTTTCATAATTCTTTGAGTATTATTCTGTCAGAGCATAATGTGTAATATTACCCATTTTTTACACATAATTTTAGTGTACAATTAAGGTACTTAACCATACCTACTATTCACGGTTCGTTGCTTCTACAGGCCCTTTCATTTGACATTTCTGGGATACGGATCCTAGTTACAATGTTTTGGGTTCAATTCTGAACCTAGGGTCTCCACTTTTAGCCTTTCCTCACCTTCAATTCTGGAGGATGGTGGTAAACGGCTCATAGGGTTGACTTGGTCTTCCCCTTTGGAGACCTATCTCACTGTTACTGGTTTCTCACATTCCAATTTTATGTCATTTTGGTCATTTGGTTTCTCAGTCCAATTTTGGTTCTATGGCCTCTTTTGTGCCTAAGACTCAGGCTAAGCAGGCTGCTTTATTGGTACTGGGTTTACCTTCTCAAGACCATTTTTGTTCAGGGCCCCTTCTTAATAAGAAGTTCTTATCAGTTGAATCCGATTGATTTTACTATTTTGCTCCAATATGTTTCTAATTCCAGAAAAATGTTAGGGTTTGGTGAATATCTACTGTTATTCAACAGCTTTTTATTCCATTTTCACCAGTTTTTAGATCTGACTACCCTTTGGTACATCTCCCTCTTGGGTATGTTGGGGTCCCTCTGTCTTTATTTAACCTTCAGGCAGACTACTGGGATCTTATTCCAACATTTTTGTGCCAGTCTGTTGGACTATATGGAGGCTTGAACTATGTTCTTCAATCTCTATAGAAGATTTTAGGCCTCCTGTCCAACAAAATTAGGGGATAACTTATGACTGCTCTTTCATTTGTGAGGTCAGATTCCTGCTTTCTACCACTTATGAATTTTGGGATCTTCTGATTCTAAGTTTTATAGGTTGGGTACTTCCCCACTTTATCTTCTAAAACTTAGTTTTGCCAGGCATAAACCCTCTTTAGGGTTTTTTTGGGTTGACTTACTCAGGTTTCCATACCTGGGATCTAGCCTAGTGGGTTTTTCAAGACCTTCTCTTCCTAGGCAGGGTCGCCTGCCATTACGAGAGATCTGAGATAGATCTTATGTTAATACTCTGAGATTTCTCCTCGAGTCCTGTTTAGTTGATCAATCTTAGTCAAGTTGATTGACCAGACAGTTTTTGTCAGTTGTCTTTTTCACCCACCATGCTTTCGACATCTTTTCATTGGGTCTCTCAGCTTCTTTCAGCTGGTTGATCTATGGCCTTTTCCAGTCATTACTTCTATTTGCACTTTGTTTGGAGAGATTTATTTTCCCTTTTTTCCCCTCAGATGTACCTAGTCACTTTGTAGGGGAATTTGGGCCTCTTTTGGTCTTCTAATGTTTGTTGTGGGGTCTCTCTTGAGAGATTTCTTTCTCACACATAACAGTATAAGCAGGAGCTTTCTTACTGCTATTTCTAAAGGTGCCTCTTTTAAACTTTCTGTTTTGGCCTCTTGAGGCAAACCAATAAAGGTCTTCTCCTCCCAACAAGGGAGTCTTCTCTCTAACTTAGTGCTAAAGGGATGTGGTTCCTTTCCAGGTTCCCATATTCTGATGGTGGAATGCCTTCCAGAGACAGGGCCAAGAGCCTCAGCCTCCACTTCTTTTAAGATGTCCTTCAGGAGGTAGGAGTGGTTTGTATCATTCAAACTTTCACTCTTACTTCCAGATCCCTCCGCTTGCCAGTGGGAGGTCAACTGATTTCTTCCATTTCATTTAAATGTTCGGGTGCTAGCCTTTCTTCTTCCAGCTATCTGGAACTTGGCTTCACCTTCCAGTGGTCTCTTAGTTTCCACTTTCCTGATTTCATCTTCTTCAAATTTTTTCTTCTCCTCAGAAGTATGCTGTTCTTTCTCAATCAGCTTCACACTTGCTGTTCGTAGGAGCAGTTCAAGTGTCTGGGCTCCCTGTTACCTGATTTTCTCAGGTCCTTTTTTCCTTGACAAAGAGATAGAAGACTGGAAACCAGCATTAGATTTACATCTTTTCCTGGTTTTCCAAACTATTAGGATGGAAACTTTTTAGCTGATCATTTTCGCGCTTCTAGTTGGCCAGTGAACCACTCCTCTTCCTCTATATGCCTCCTTTCTTTCCTTTGGCTCCTTTGGTTCACTCTTGCTCAGATTTTTGCTCTTGGCCAGGGTGTACCACTTTGTGGCAATGCCTTTGGGCTTAGCCACTGGTCCTTCAGGATTTTCTTCCTTAGTCAAAGAAGTAAGAAAGTTGGCTTTAAGGTTGGACATCTCAGTGCACATGTTACAACACAATCGGCTCATCACAGCCAATAGTTGTCGGAGGCTCATTTCGCAACTCTCTTAGAGTTGACTCTTAACTTGGGATGGTTCTAAAATAATTAGATCTGTTCCTGCAACAGGTCTCCTTTCTAGGGGAGGTTTTCAACCTGTCCAAAGGTGTTCCTCACAGGGGCGAGGTTTTCTATCTGTTTAGCAGCTCATCCTTCCTTTGCCTTAGAACACCTTCAATTTTCCTCTCCAAGTATGCACCTTTTACTTTTCTTGGCTTCTACTAAGAAGCCACTTCTTCAAGGTCTCCTGCACATGACACTTCAGTGTTATCTCAGGACACTTTGATTTTTCCTTATATGTGCTCTGGATTGTCCATTCTTTGATTTTTCTGTGAAGGTTCATTTAAGATGGTACTTTTCCAGGAATTGTGTCTCTGCATACTTCCCATTCATTCCATGGTTTTAACATCTACTTACATGGATGTTTCTCTTCAGGGTCAGGGAGTTCTTTGTGCTTTTTTGACCACCTAAGGTTCATCTTTGATGTAGCAGTCCAATCAGTTCATCAGTTCTAGAGCTTATAGCTGTCCTTTTTGCTCAGGCATTTGTTCCTCTATTATCCTTTCATCAAAGGATCATCCTTACAGCCTCAGACAACACAGAGGTCTTGTTCTCATGACATTTGTTCTTCTCTTGTCCTTTTTTCAAAGGACACTTCAGATAGTTTCAGGCAACACTGTTGTCTGTGCTTTCTTTTTGTAACAAGAGAGCTTCCGCTCTTGGGACATGTGTCACTATTTTGGCACCTGTTTGCCATTTTTTTCTGCAAGAACAAGTCTGGTCTTCCACCTACTTATGTTCCAGGGGCATGAATCTTTGGCTGACCATCTCTTGAGGTCTTAGCAGACCCTTCATACAGAGTGGTCTCTAAATTCTGGGATCTTCAGTTGGCTGACTTCTCATCTGAATTAGATCTCTTTGCCATGTGTTAGATCCTTAGGCTCTAGCATCAGATACCCTTGGAGTTAATTTGGTCCGGAGTACTTATGAAGTTTATGAAGTTAAGAGCTGTAGTATGCTTCTTGTAACCTTCCTTGGCAAACCAAGATTTAGCTTCAAGATCTGCTTTAAGAATGCAGTGGCTCTTCCTCTATGTCTTCTATAACAACCTCTCTTACAGGTTTGTTATTACTTTTTTGGAGTTCCCATCTTCATGCTTTCTGGCTGAAGTTTCCTAATAGAAGATTTTTATGGAGTTTATGAAGTTAAGAGCTGTAGTATGCTTCTTGTAGCCTTCCTTGGCAAACCAAGATTTAGCTTCAAGATCTGCTTTAAGAATGCAGTGGCTCTTCCTCTATGTCTTCTATAACAACCTCTCTTACAGGTTTGTTATTACTTTTTTGGAGTTCCCATCTTCATGCTTTCTGGCTGAAGTTTCCTAATAGAAGATTTTTATGGAGTTTATGAAGTTAAGAGCTGTAGTATGCTTCTTGTAACCTTCCTTGGCAAACCAAGATTTAGCTTCAAGATCTGCTTTAAGAATGCAGTGGCTCTTCCTCTATGTCTTCTATAACAACCTCTCTTACAGGTTTGTTATTACTTTTTTGGAGTTCCCATCTTCATGCTTTCTGGCTGAAGTTTCCTAATAGAAGATTTTTCAGAGGTGTCCAGGAGGAATCTTAATCCTCTTATACTGTCTGTGAAGCAAGTGGAACTTGACCACTCTGCCATGCATCATTCTGTTCCAATTATTGTTGACTTTTCTTGTTTACAAGTACTTGTTCAACAATAGGGATACAGGCCAGCTCTCCCCATGTGGTAATTTGGAGTTGGGTTCTTATAGGGAACTTAGAAGACTCTTGTGAGCTTCTTTAAGTCAAGGGTAGTCGTCACCTACCTGCTTGGTACTTAAGCCTTGGTTCTGCAGGCTCTTACCAAGGCTCCTTTTGAACCCTTTTCACTTGCTAAGCAATGTCTTTCACATGCCAAACAGTCTTTCTATCCTTGGGAAAGGAGGAGTGGCTTGATTCTTTTTCTAAAAAGGTCTCTTCTCACTCTTAAAGGAATGGCATAAGTCATCATTCAGTCAGATCTTACTTTCCTGGCTTAAGCCAATTACCTTCAGAAGGCTCTTCCTGCTTTGACCTTTGTCTTGGTCAGGATGACTAAGAGGACAATTCCCTCCTTTCTGTCAGATTCCTTAGGTACTATCTAATCAAGCAATTCTGACTATCTTAAGGAGGATGTCTTCTTTGTCTTTCTTCTGAAGTCCAAAGAGGGTGATATTGCTGCTTAGACAATATCTATTTGGATTAACACCTTATCCTTTATCCCCCCAAATTCTGTTCCACATGTGAAGGTCCATGATTTTGCCTAGGCTTTTTCCTGGTCTTTTAGGTGGTATTCTACTGCTTTACATCATGGGAGATTCCTCTCGGAATTCTTGAACTTCACTTATTTTCCCTTGGAGATGTTGCACTGTAAAATCTTCTACGATTTCTTTAGTGCAGTGGACTCTGCTTCCACTCATCAAATTGCCTCTCTTCCACTTAAATTTCTTTAATTTAAGACATTTCGAGACTTTTAGTCTCACAAAAAGGGGAGTGGCATTTCCCTTTTAGGGAATCTGTTCTTCATGTCCTTTTTCAGAACCATGCTTCTTAGTGCCTCTTGGCATCTTTCCTATTCTGAGCACAGTGATATTTTTATGCCCTCTCCTTGAGCTGACGTATTAGGGTGTAGATAGCAGTGCTGAAGTTATTGCAGTGGTAAATACTACACACTTTACTCAGTAGAGTTATTTCTTCAGCACAGAGGTTTTGGGTTCAATTGCACCAGGAGGTTTCCTCTTTATGCAATATAACCTTAGGGTGGTTTCCTCAGTCTGTCTTTTTACCCACCATCCTTCCATGTGGGCATTCAACCCAAGTGTTTTCATATGGTAGGCTTATACATTTTTCTTCATAAAAATGCATTTTACATTTAAAAATATGAAAATGTAATCACTGAATACCCTTTAATTATTTTAGTACCAAGAGATTATAAATCAATACAAAAAGGGTGACATTATTTCAGAAGCTCAGGTTTTACATTTCTTTCAACAATATAAGGTCAATATAAGCCTTCCGTGAAACCCACATGTAGCCACAACCTGGAATCGTACCCGTCTATCTGCCAACAACTCAGTTACTCAGACCCTGGAATTGTTTGGGTTAATTGCTTTCCTTAGCTTTGAAATGTCAACAGGGTTGGGTTGATGCTGGATTCTTATGGCATCCTGGCATGGCTTGGTAATTTGATTCATGTCTTGAAGCTCAATGCAAATTTAGTGAACAGAGACTTTCAATCCGAGCCAGTCAGGATTACTGATACACTTAATATAAATATTAAGATTTATAAACTGCTCGGAGATGAGTTATGTGCCAATATAGGGCAAGTGTAAAGTGCCTTATCGCCAAAAAAGGTAAGCAAGTTGGCTAATTCATTAATTTGAATTATTTAAAAGTAAATAATATGTTTAGACAATAACCTGCATTTGTGTCAAAGTAACTATTTTACACTAAAGCAATCAATGTTCATTCAAAAATCAAAAAATAAAATCAATAATAAACAAATAATGTATAAAAAAGCAGTTACAGATTACCATTCCACTTATGTAAAATTGCCATACCAAGCAGTTGTATTTTGGGAGTGGGTCTATGATCCTGCAGGTTACTAGTTCAAATCCTTGTAAGGCCACTGTTCCAAGGCTTTCATATATTAGCTAAAGTTTATGTTGATGATCAATACAGATAGTGTAAATTTACATTAGCATTTAGGAAAAAGTTCCAATGACCACTGTCATATTCAGTTTTTTTATCCATTAAGTTTTTTATAATCCTGGGATTAAACACACGGGTGGGAAACACGTCAAAATATGGAATTGAAAAAGTAAATACCTCTGATGTTTAATCGCTTAACTGTGTAAACAATAGTGAAACATCAAGGTACAGTGCTTAAAACTTTAACCTTCCACAATGCAGGTGTAATGAGAAACTTATTTATCATAATTCAATCATTTTAATTCGCTCTTTAGAAAGGTGAAATCTGTGAAAGTCATACACCATGTGACACCCTTCAGTTTACCTCAAGTTATGGACAGGTAACCATTAAAATTATGGTGACAAATAGATCACTGTCACTTTTACATGACATGTTAATACTAAGCCTGGAAGAGTCGTAATGCATAAAGCAGGCGTTAAACTGAGCAGTCAGGAGTAATAACAAATTTATAGCCCTGTCAGATATTCTATTGAATGGACCACTGTGTCAGAAAATAATTGAATTAAAAAGCAATTTGTTGTTGTATCAGCTCAATGAAAACCCAATGTCTCTTGCATGTCTAGTCTCCATAAACTGTCTTAAATTTCCCCCATTTTTCTAAAACCAAACATCAAACAAAAGACCGCTATAATTTCATTATACTGTTAACAAATGCCATATCAATAATCCATTAAGTCCAACCACCACCCCCACCTCCCCCCCACAATCAAATCCAAGAACTCCCCATCCGAAAGAAAGGGATAATTTTATAAAAACATCAAAAATAAATGAAGCCCCCTCGTCTACACTCAACTAAATTGTGGCGGGCGTTTCCTTAAGACTGAAGGCACACGCAAATTTCCATGACCTATGCAACTTGTGTTTTCCCCTAATATCGCCTAATTTCAAGTGCGCAGATCAATAGTCCGACTTCCGCTGGGTAAATCAGTGGCGCAGACACCTGTAATATGTTGTGCAGGCAGTGAAATGAACATGTGTCACACTTCAGCATTCATCCAGGTTTCTTTAGTAAATAGAATTCCATGTCTGAAAATGGCGGAAGTGCAAATTGGACAGTAATTGCTCTTCAAATGCTACCCATTTTACCCACCCTCACGCGGGTATGTTTTTTTACTGAAAATCTTAGGGGCTTGTATTCGCTTTCTTTCGAGATGTTTCCTTTTTGAATGTGGGGTGGATTCGGCAGAAGAAAAATAGATCAGGAATCCTTATATTTTCCCGAATATTTTCAATAAAAGTTTACGTGACTGCACTTTGAGGAAGTTGAAATCATCCTTGATTTCTTCTGTTGACAAAAGTCTTCAATTAATGTTGAAAGTATGTAGAAATAGCTCCAATCAAGCGTTAAATCGAGTGTAGTGAACTTCAATTTGATGCTGATAAATTCCTGATTGATGATAATTGGACAAAAGCTCTAAGCCTTAGGGTAAAATAGATGCAAGAAATACTGAAAAGCTATTTACTGAATGCACTATGTAAACACAGTGTGTATCTCTTACCAATGTTTGGGGACAATTAGGTCTGAGGTCTGTGACCCATGGCCCCTGGCTAGCTGTTTAAGGGTTAAACTATCATCAGTATGAAGCTAATCATAGTAAAAGTGACAGATTGAGAACAATGATCAAAGAGAAGAGCACGGGCAATAATTCTAGGTTAGCTTAAAAGGCGTATTGAAGACGAATGATGCAGTGAGGTTAGGGTACTCCATTGTCTGTTCTCCGCTGAGATTAAAAGTATATTGAATTTTAATTGAAATCTTAGCCACTCACAGAGCTCTAACACGGAGGTTTCATTTTGAAAACATTAATAATGAAAGTAAATCAAGTACAAAATGATTCTTTCATTATATTCTTTCATTATATTTATATTTTCAAATTAACTGAATTTCCGATTGTCATGTTTATTATTGGAGATGAAAAGTTTCAGTAATTTTTAATGGCGCAATACTTGTCACAATCGTTATATAAAAACTATAGGATAACATTATGACTTCAGTTAGGTGAAAAAAAATTAAATTGCCAGCATCCATTAATGGTTGCATTTTATTTCAGAAAAGCAGTGATCATTAAGCAGATACTATGGTGTTTGATGAACTTAAAGGGGTAAGGGTGTCTTGTATTGACAAAACAGGTTTCACATTCGAACAATTGGTGGGACTAATACGCTACAGGACTTCATGGAAATAGGAACATACCTTTCACCCTGAAACCCCAGGGGTGGTTCTATTGATCAGGGCATTAAAATCACCTTTATACCCCTACTGAATGCACAGGTCACTTTTTTTTATTTTGTGTTGTTAAACATCAAGAAGTGAAGAATTTCCATCGTTTAATTTGGTGGGTCATTATATGAAGACGTTTTTTTCATCAGTATGAAAAGTGTTATTGTCCACATTCCCAGTGTGATAACTCTTTGAAATGTAATGCATTGAAAGTAAGTTTCAGCAAGAGCTTTTCAAGCTTAGCACTTCAACATATGCCAGTTAAAATTGCAAAAGAGATTTAAACAAGAAACAGCCATTGATGTATTGTCAGCTTTTATCTGTGATGACAAAAGGAAATGTTAAATATCTTAAGCCACCAGAATTTACTCTAAATACAAGTTTCAGAATCTCTTATAAACTGAATACTATCAATTATGATTCATAAATTTCAGCAGAAAAAGGATATATTTTACATTCACTATCTGGATGTATTTTACATTCACTATTGTGAACTGTTCACTTCATCTGGATACCAATCCACTGAGGCCTTGTCACATCTTATTCATTCATGTATACATTTTTAAAACTCTTTTTGAGTAACATACAGTCACTAAAATTGTGCCATGTACCAACCACACATGACTTTTGTCACATTTCCAAATCATGATGTGTCATTTTACGTTTGGAAAAGCATGTGACGTGCAGTGGTTTAGTGTGTAATATCCTACCCTGCCACCTGTTATGGGTAATGCACTCAACTGTCACCCCTGAAGTCGTGGGTTCTATCCTGACCAGATTTTAAGGTGGAACTTATGCTTGCCCATGCCTGAAAGTTTATAGTGCAGAATTTCGACAAACTAGTACAGTGAGTTAAAGGAAATATTAACCTCAATCAGTCAACCAATCATTCAGTAAATCAATCCACCAATCTTGTTTTTACCTCCCATTTCAGGTATGGTTCCAGAACAGAAGAGCCAAATGGCGAAGACAAGAGAAAATGGAAAGTGCATCTTTAAAGATCAATGAAAACTTCCCATTGAGTTCTTTGAGTGGACCTTTATCCTCCCTTTCACCCCGGAGCAATCCCTACCCATCTGGACTGAGTACCTCCCTGGCTATGGCTCTTGACCCATGGATCACCTCTCCAATCACCACTGGTGGTGCTCCAATGCATGGTCTCCCTGGATTCCTGGCCTCTGCCTCTGCAGTTTATCCTAGCTTTCTTTCAGTGTCATCTGCTGCAGGGTCTAATAATTCCACACCTTTACACTTGGCAACGTTCCCACTTCCCCCGGGTAGCATCAGCCATAATAACAACAATTCGGCAACAAAGTCTCCTCAGAATCCACTTGGAAGCAACGGCTTTTCCCCAACTAATGTTGATGACACAGACAATACAGCTAGCAGTATTGTAGCATTGAGGCTTAAAGCCAAAGAACATATGGACAGTATAGCTCTCACCAAGTCTATTATTAGTCAGTAATGTTTATGTAATTGATGTTCCATTTTCAGACTGGGAAGGTTTTGCGTGAGGATTTAGTCAGCCCTGTTTACATTCAGCAATAACATATTTCACCAAAAGAAAACTATCAATTGTTATTCAATTAGAAGATAAAGGAGGAAGTTTTTAGTAGCCATTAATTCTAGCAATTTATGTGTTCTTCTGATTATGTTATTCACAGTATATTTATCAGTTTTGTAGAACAAACATCTGAAACTATACATAAAACTAGTTTTAATCACATATTTTAATGTCTATTGTTTTCTCCACATTAAACCATCGAACTCAAAAAGTCTCCATAGACTTGATTCAGATTTTGTTGAATGTGTTGTTAATTACACAAATTGTTCCTTGTTCAAAATAAAATAACTTTTTTTTGTCACAAGCTATCTATTGGGTACAGTTCTTTTGATCAATCCAGATGATAAACAGAGAAGCAAACTGGATACAAACATACTGTTCTATCTCTGTAAATATTGCAAGGCCACATTTTTGTATGTAATCAAATTTGTATAATACAGCCAAAAAGTTTTACTTAAGGTGTTATAATTTATTTAAGCTAATTTATATAACAAGTCCAAACTAGTACGAAGACTGTGTGTTATATTAATGATTGTTTTAAAATCACAAGTAGTGTAAGATAGCAATAACTTTTGCCAAAAGTATCATCCATGACATGGATGTTTTCAACTATATTAATAACATTTAAATTATTTCAAGGTATTCATCGTTTTATTTGTGTAACTTTCATGATAAACCTGTAACCTTTTAATTTAGTTGTATATGTATTAACAATGAACCATGTTTTCACATACATGTTCAGATAAAGAACTGTCATGAATTAATGCAACAAGTTCACTTTGTTGGAAATCTTTTCACTATTTCTCATGCACCAGATATTCCTTTGAAACAAAACAAAACTAAAATAAAACTAATAATTATGTACTGATTGTTGTTAAGTTGTTTTCACCACCATTTTTTAGAGGTATATCTACTGCCATTTCAAGCAATGGGTCCATCTTTTTACTTTTAAAAGACAAATTTCTTAGTTAAATTAATGCCAAAATTTCTTAATCAAATGAAGATTCATTAAACAGTCACATCTAGCTTTGGTTATATTGTGTTGGGACAGCCATTTCAGTGATCATCCAAGTCACTGAAAGTGATGAATATTTGTCTATTTGGCAACATGGAAAAGCTATTGATGTGAGGTAAAAATGTCACTATGTACTTGCCCATACCTTGCCCAGAACCGAGACGGTCACCCATCCAAATACCAACCCAGACTGGTGCTGTTTAACTTTAGTGATCAGGTTGGAACTGATCAAGCTACACCATATGTAGATTAATCAAATGAAGAACGATAGATAACAGATTAGGCAAACTTCACTCTTCAGATTTGTGTTTGCTATTTTAGGAATGAGCACAATGTTAGTAAAAATGGTACATAGTGTAAGCGCTAACTCTTAATGGCCAAATTTTTGGCAACTAGTGTTTTATCTAATTAACTAAAGTAATGAATTAATTTCACGGGGAATATCACATATATATTAAATCTCTCAAGTAAAGCATAATTTCTGGTAATTTTTTCAGCTAAAATCTACACTTATACATTGACCTTCGAATATTGAACTTAAAACTATTTGTGTTTGCATTTCACTTATTATTGTACTTAATATAAAACGAAAATATATACATTTGAATATATAAAATTATACTTATAATATATGTAGTATTTACAAATATATATTTTATTCCAGTTATTAATATGGAAAACTATTGTAAATATTTCATCATAATTTGTTACTTGGATTCTCAAATGGAATGTATTGTTATTTGCTATACGATAAATATAATAGGTTAAAATATATTACTATAATCATGCTATAACGTGTGTATTTCATGTTTACTATTTATCCCTGTAGTGCTCTGTATGTATATATTTACACTAAAAAAGAACATTTTTATATTTTCATTCTATGGGCTGTAAAATAAATCCCCATCATATTGTTTTATTTTTCTTAAATCACAAAAATCTCTGTTGTAAAATAAATATGATCAGAACTGGTTAAAACCCAGATTATTTTCAGATCACATGATCTTTGAGTTGGGCAAACAAACCACCCAAATTACATACAGTCCCTTACAATTCTACCACCTGATGTAATAGATGGAAACATGAAGACTTTCACCTTTCATTAAAGTAAGAAAGCGAAATGAACAGTTCAAATGTGAAAATTTTAAATATAGTACAGTAAATAAAGCTGGTATAAGCCAATATTGGGCATACCATTTTTTCTACTGTTGAAATTGGTCACCTTTGGTTGAAGTAATGAAATCAACGTGGGTGCTTTTAGACAAAATCATGTTCAAAATTCAATAGACCAAATCAAAGACAGACCTGTTCTGTGCAATGGTCCACCCATCAAGTTCCACTATGGTTGAAATTGATCAGCTGTGTTTACATCATCAAACTCATAATGAAACCAACAGAGATGAAATTATAATCTCATCAGAGGAAATAATGATGGAACTGTTTGATACCGTCCCACCCCCAGCCAGCATCTGAGCAAGTAACTTAAGCGACAAACCATCTGTAAATAACTCCTTTAGTGCAATCTGGACTTAGCACTGGACCCCACTGACAGGCCATCTGTACAGGAAGGTTATGATGACTGAATTGGTCCAAAACTCCCAAGTTTTGCAATGATTTCTGAGCAATTGAAGCATTTAAAAGAGTTTTGTACTGTAAATCTTCCCTGGTGAAACAGGCAACTATTTTCAATATTGTGTCAGTAACTGGTGATAAATAGCTGTTACTTAAACTATTGTATGAACAGTAATGCCTGGGGCCGTATTCACTAAACCTCCTATATATTTAAGGTCCCTTTATTAAAGGAAGGTGAAAAATCTCCTTTGGTAAGGCGACCTTTAAAATGCTATTCACTATACCTCCTTTATGGTTTCCTTACCAAAGGAGACCTTAAATAAAGGATCCTTTATTAAAGGAGTGCATCCAGTCATCTGATTGTTAAAAACGTTTGTTCATAAAGACTCCTTTATCTTTCCCTTACTTTTGTATTTTCTTCTTTCCATGTTTATTATCAGTATAAGATTATTATTATGATGTGTTTTCTATTGCCGTTTAAGATGATATTTCATATTTTAAGAAATAAATAAATAACTTTTAAAGATTTTTGTATTGCATACCGCATTTTATTATCCACCGCAGGCAAGTACTATTTGACCCATATAGAGGGACATACGGAGGGGGACATATTTTATTTATATATCATTAGAAAGGTTGTATTATAGCACTTCTGCTAATGTTTGTTACATTAAAATTCATGCAGAAATGATCAACATATTGCAGGTTAAAGATTGCAGTTTTTATATTCACTGGTGGCCATGCTTTTTCACATCTTCTCATTAAATATTTATACAATTTAACCCATAAATCGTACAAAATGGGGGATAATAAAAGTAAAACATCCATCATCAGACATACACAGAAAAAAATATGTATCACTCATGAAGATAAACAATATAATAGTCTTTCGGGAAGTTTTCCTATTGTTATAAGAGCCACTTTTCACCCAGATATTGTGACACACGTCAAATACTTTTTCATTGGGTTTGACAAAATATTAACTGAATATCACAAAAATTTCAAAGAAAGACGTATGGTGATATAAATGACGTAGTATGGGCGAAAAAGGTGCAAATGTCATAACATTTCACCAATTACCTCAATTTTTACTTTAAAAGTCAAACCACCAAAACTCCCCTTTATCATAAAGGTAGTCAGACACTTACTACTTACCTTGAAAATTAAGGAAAAAACAAAGGATTCCTCAGTAAAGGAAGGTTAGTGAATATCAAAATTCAAGATTCCCTTGAAAGTAAAGGATTTCCTAGATTTTTAAGGTTTCCTTGAAAGTCAAGGAAAGAAAGTTAGGCTCCTTTGTTTGAGGGAAGTTTAATGAATACAAAAACAAAGGAAGGGGCAAGAAATAAAGGAAATCCTTACTTTTTAAGGGTTCCTTGGAATAAAGGAGGTTTAGTGAATACGGGCCCTGGTTTTATATTTTCTAGTGTATTATCTCTGACATAGCTCCCCCACAGTGTATCTGGACCCGTCAGCACAGAGGCCAATGTCTGCAAGAATAGCCGGAACAGCCTGTCCATATTTTCAGAAGTTTATTACAGTTGAAAAAGAGATTATCACAGTGCTACCTTTCCTATTTTATTCTACTCTAAACTTTTATAGTGCTTAATCTCTGCTCAAGGCAGACTCTAAGGCACAACACCAGAAACCAATTCAGGAAAACATACTTCCACAGATATAGCCAGGTCCATACCATACAGATGCTGGATAGTTTGAGATGGGAAAGCCTTTTTGAAGGGATTAATACATTAAACTTAATAGAATGTATCATTTAAGACCTGAATGCACTAATTACAATAAAATATGAGATAATTTAGTCTGATCAGATAATAAATGTGGAATGCACACGATACAATGTGTTTATTTTGCATCAACAACAACAAAAAAAACGTATAAGCCGATACTTTTATTGCAAAGAAAGCTTCATGTTTTATCTGATTGTAGTTATCATCAGCATGTAACACGGGATCCCATGTATTACTTCATGACCAGGTGAAATAACTTAAACCTTTGTCTTCAGCTTAAAGGGGGCTAGTGTCTTATCACACTCTTTTAACCGCGACACTATAGCAGCAAGAATCCCTGAACTATTGGAGCCCTAAATTGTACATCTATTAGAAATATTTTTAGTGAAAATACCCAATCCACTTATGGAAAAGGAGAAAAAAAACTTATTGTGAACCAACATATGATCAAATTTGTGTGAGATGTTGCACATGTCCAAGGTTTAAACACAGCATGAGATTACGTCTTGTGTGTTGAGTAACACAGACCAACAAATCTGATCAAATCGTTTGGTGTGCTAGACTCCATCAGCACCTCAGCCAATCTGACATCAAGGTCAACATCTAAATCTTAATCTCAATTTTTATACAACAAACAGGGGAAGCGTGTCAAACCATTCAAAACCAAATCACTTAATACTAATGTATTTAAAAAAACTATCATATCAATATATAAAATACTGAATTACAAGAGGATATGTCAAGACAAATGCAAGTAAATACTTTTTAGCTAGTATAACAGCTTACATCAGACAGACCATCAGTTCAAGTGGCATCCCACTATGTCCCAATCTCCTGACAGAATTAATGTGTTAACGCATCCTGCTGGTAGAGCCAGCTTTTATCTGCTAAATACCCTATTATAGACAGCAAATTGGGACACGAATGAACTAATTACCGGAGGATGCTCACTATAGCTAGCCTTTCTCAAGGTCCAAACTGACAATGGCCTTGTTCTTTGTGTTATTAAATTTGTTTCAGTGTTTTATATGCAATAAATCTCAAGCTAGATACACTATGACTATTTTTACTTTACATCCACATGAATAAGTAAAAAAATATTGATTCCACCTTAATCATGGTTAAACTTCAACGTGACTTTGTATTGTGGTATCACTTGAAAAGAATAAATCCTTATTTTGTCCCTGTGTGTAAATATGGTGGAGTGTAGTTGTTTTCTTGTTAAATAAAACAGCTCTTTCATCTGATGTCTTGTTAGGAATCATTATATCTTTCAATTTTTAATAGAGAACCCTCAACTGTGTTACTGTATCTAAAATACATAATATACTTTTGGCGCTTTTCAAGTAAAATTATAGTCAGTATAATATAGTAGTTATCAAGTTCTTTGTGGGTTCAAACCCAGCTTATGTCAGAATTAGTGAAATCCAGATGGTATGACCCTAGCCTTGCCACAGGCTAGTATGACCCAAGCTGCTAAAAAGGAAAACAAAACCTAACTATTTATAACTAATTTATTGCCTTAAGCAAGGCTAAAATAAGAAGAGAAAACTCACAGAAAATCGTTTATGCCAAGATGGATGAATTGGTGTTTAAGTGGCTGCAACAATGGCAAGCTAGTGAAGTGGTGTCTGGTGTGGGAACAAAGCCAAGAACTGGTGGTCTTCTGAAAGCTGCAGAAAATAGATACTGGTAGACATGTTGTGATTTGAGATCAAGTGTCTTTTCTATGAAAACTTAATTCTAACTGTTTCATTCAGTGCATTGTGAAAGTAAGACACAAAGGCCAGATCATGGCAATTAAGCTCTCCACCAAAGATCAACCAGAAACGGCTCAAACATAGAACATTCAGTGTGAAACATTTGCGTTCATCATTCACCGTGAATTGATACTGAAAGTTTTACTGCTTTTAACAAGTCAGATCTTCCATAATAGTCAGAAATATTTGGTGATTTGAAATATTTGCTATGCACTTATATAATATTGTTATCCTCATTCGTGATTTATGGGGGGTTTTGGGGTTTTTTTTTCTTTTGTGTATGTCATTGGCGAAGTTTTCCTATTGTATTGACATTGCCGCCTAGCCTGGCCTTCCAGGCTGTCTCAAGCATAATGCAAACGTGAAATATTTTTTGCGATAATGCACACTGTATCAGAGGCCTTTCTAGTCTGGGAGACTATAGCCTCAGCAAGCTAGGCTAAGTAAATGTATGAGAGCATTATGAAAAATACTTATAATGCAACCAAACAGTTGTGTCTATATTATACATATAAATGCCTGTGGCAAGGCTAATTGCCGCCTCGATGAACAAGGGTTCTGCCGTTGGATTTGGTGCTTCTTGACCTGTCTGTTGCTTTTGACACCATAGCTGACACTGGTATGGAATTGATGGGTTCTTGTTCCACTGGATAGAGTCGTACCTCCATTTAACAAAACTTCTCTGATGCTTTCCAACTTCCTCATGGGGTCCCACAGGGCTGTTCATTGAGTACTGCATACTGTTAAAATCAGTCTTCACCCATACAAAGTAATAAGTCTAAACCAGCCTCCATACCTTTATTTTCTCAGCAAGCTCATTGGCATCACATGGAGTTACCACCTTTCTGTCTCATTGACACAATCCAGTTAATACATGGGAATACACAGCTTTGCGTAACTACTGCTACTAAATGGAACAAACTGCATTATGCCATCAGAACCAAATATAGTGTCACTCAACCTCTTTAGTCCACACACAGCCTAGGCAACAGTTGAAAAGCAACAAAATGAAGAAGCACATACAATGTACATCATTTAGTAATGTACACATTCATTTGATTAGTCTGATCCAGTGTCCTAATAATATGCAGAAATTCTCTGATAAATAATGTCTTCTGCGGTTGTTGGAATTCTTTTAGTAGATCACAGCATGTCTGAGTCCTCTTTCCCTGGGTGGGAGTCAAAAACTTAAGTCAAAACTTAGATTAGAGACAAATTAGACCCTGTGTTATATGATGTGCCCTGTTCTAACTGTGATCTAACATGATTCCAACTGACTTTATAAGTGTGCACATTGTTATTATTTGTATGTTGTCTTTGGCATGCTACGTCCAATTCATGACATTTCCTATTTCATGGTATAGACAACTGACCTACCCATTTCACAAAATAAGTAATTCATCCAGCATTCACTTGTCCATTTCATAAAATGAGCCAAAAATAAGTTACCTATTTCGTGAAATGGGTAATACCAGGTATAAAAAATAAAGTTCTCTGCATAAAAGTAAGCAATAATTCTGGCTTTATTTTTTTTTATAAAAATAACATGGTTTACTGCCAAAAATGCTAATTATAGTGCTAGACCTGCATTAGTACAGTACAAATTGCACACAATTAAATATCAGCAAATTCAAATAGAAAACTTCTCCTTTATTTGACTGAATCATCAAATAGACATTAAACCAAACTATACTGTTTGCAAAGAATATTGAAACAGTATCTTCAGTTTTTTTATGGTTTACAAGACATTGTACATTGTGTCTCATGTCACTTGTGAGATGGCCAGTAGTTTTGTAATTATATGTCCATCATAAGTCATTTTTGCACTAGCATAAAATAAAAATTAATACTTTGGAATAATAAAATCGTTTGTTTCTATCGTAGAGAATTTTTTGTGCTAATTGATATCTACGTTTAGACTTTTTTCAAGTCCTTTTATCTTAGATATTATATGAGGACTGAATGACTTTTTTTCAAGAATTTGGTGCTGAGATTGTATTTCATGGAACAGTGGGATTCCCACCATCCAACTAGATTCATAATGATTCCATGTATGTCAGATTTGGTGGAATAAGAAATACAAAGACTTGGAGCAAGTATAATCTACGTTTGACAAGCTCAATATTCCTTAATTCTTTGAAGGTAGCATATTTTAATTAAGCATATCTTTTCAATAAATATAGCTGCACAGTTAATTCTAAAATCTATTGATTTATATACAATTATATTTAATTTGCTATATAAATTAATATGCCACATTTGTGTAAATATTGACGTTTTTTAAAATCCCCAATTTTAAATAGTCCTATTTTCAATGACTTTGTGTTAGTGGTTGAAATTACTCCAAAGTCATGGAAAAAAACTCCAACAGCACAGACCTTTTAGTATCCCAATTTTGAACTGGCTTTAAGTAAAAAATATCTCAGGGCAAGTGTATGTGCGCCTTATAAATTAGTCATAATTTGTTTGAGTGCATCATGAACGTGCAAAAATTAAGAAGACGAGCGATTTACATAATGACTTCATACAGGTTGGCGGAGTTTTTTTACGTAGTCGGAAATTTAGGTTGGTGCTTCATGGTGGAGCCCGCGAAATGAATTCCCGCGAAATTTTTTTGGAGGACCTGGAACCTGTACCACTTTCTGGGGGTGTGGTAGAGGTAGTGGTCTGGCCCATTAATCTTACTTGGATAAGGCGTGGTAGAGGTGGGTATATATTTCTTGCAAACTGCCCCCCGTTTTTGGGGTGTGGTAGAGGTAGAGGTTGATCCCAGTAATTTTAATAGGAGAAGGTGGGGGATAGGTGTGATAGATGTGAGACATAGTATATATTTCTTGCAAACTCTACCATGTTTTGGGGGTGTGGTAGAGGTAGAGGTCGATCCCAGTAATTTTAATAGGAGAAGGTGGGGGAGAGGTGTGGTAGAGGTGAGATATAGTATATATTTCTTGCAAACTCTACCATGTTTTGGGGGTGTGGTAGAGGTAGAGGTCTGTCCCAGTAATTTTAATTGGATAAGGCGTGGTACAGGTGGGGGAGAGGTGTGGTAGAGGTCAGATATAGTATATATTTCTTGCAACATGTACCACGTTTTGGGGGTGTGGTAGAGGTAGAGGTTGATCCCAGTGATTTTAATAGGACAAGGTGGGGGAGAGGTGTGGTAGAGGTCAGATATAGTATATATTTCTTGGAACCTCTACCACGTTTTGGGGGTGTAGTAGAGGTAGAGGTTGATCCCAGTAATTTAAATTGGAGATGGTGGGGGGCAGGTGTGGTAGAGGTGAGATATATTATATATTTCTTGCAACCTCTACCGCGTTTGGTTGGTGTAGTAGAGGTAGAGGTTCATCCCAGTAATTTTAATTGGAGAAGACGTAGTAGAGGTGGGGGAGAGGTGTGGTAGAGGTCAGATATAGTATATATTTCTTGCAAAATGTACCACATTTTGGGGGTGTGGTAGAGGTAGATGTCTGCCCCATTAACTGTAGTTGGAGAAGGCGTGGTAGAGGTGGGGGAGAGGTGTGGTAGAGGTCACATATAATGTATATTTTTTTAAACCTCTACCATGTTTTAGGGGTGTGGTAGAGGTAGAGGTTGATCCCATTGATTTCAGTTGCAGAAGGTGTGGTAGATGTGGGGGAGAGGTGTGGTAGAGGTCAGATATATTATATATTTCTTGCAACCTGTACCACGTTTTCGGGGTGTGGTAGAGGTAGAGGTTGATGCCAGTGATTTTAATTGGTGAATGTGGGGGAGAGGTGTGGTAGAGGTGAGATATAGTATATATTTCTTGTAAACTGCACCACGTTTTGGGGGTGTGGTAGAGGCAGAGGTTGATCCCAGTGATTTTAATAGGACAAGGTGGGGGAGAGGTGTGGTAGAGGTGAGATATAGTATATATTTCTTGCAACCTGTACCACGTTTTCGGGGTGTGGTAGAGGTAGAGGTTGATCCCAGTAACTTTAATTGGAGAAGGTGGGGGTGAGGTGGGGTAGAGGTGAGATATAGTATATCTTTCTTGCAACCTGTACCGCGTTTGGGGGGTGTGGTAGAGGTAGAGGTCGATCCCAGTAATTTTAATAGGAGAAGGTGGGAGAGAGTTGTGGTAGAGGTGAGATATAGTATATATTTCTTGCAAACTCTACCACGTTTTGGGGGTGTGGCAGTGGTAGAGGTTGATCCCAGTGATTTTAATAGGACAAGGTGGGGGAGAGGTGTGGTAGAGGTGAGATATAGTATATATTTCTTGCAACCTGTACCACGTTTTCGGGGTGTGGTAGAGGTAGAGGTTGATCCCAGTAATTTTAATTGGAGAAGGTGGGGGAGACGTGTGGTAGAGGTGAGATATAGTATATATTTCTTATAAACTGCACCACGTTTTGGGGGTGTGGTAGAGGTTGATCCCAGTAATTTTAATTAGAGAAGGTGTCGGTGAGGTGGGGTAGAGGTGAGATATAGTATATCTTTCTTGCAACCTGTACCGCGTTTGGGGGGTGTGGTAGAGGTATATATTTCTTGCAACCTCTACCACGTTTTGGGGGTGTGGTAGAGGTAGAGGTTGATCCCAGTAATTTTATTTGGAGATGGTGGGGGACAGGTGTGGTAGAGGTGAGATATAGTATATATTTCTTGCAACCTCTACCGCGTTTCGGGGGTGTAGTAGAGGTAGAGGTCTGTCCCAGTAATTTTAATTGGAGAAGGCGTAGTAGAGGTGGGGGAGAGGTGTGGTAGAGATATAGTATATATTTCTTGCAACATGTACCACGTTTTGGGGGTGTGGTAGAGGTAGATGTCTGCCCCATTAATTGTAGTTGGAGAAGGCGTGGTAGAGGTGGGGGAGAGGTGTGGTAGAGGTCACATATAGTATATATTTCTTGGAACCTCTACCACGTTTTGGGGGGGTGGTAGAGGTAGAGGTTGATCCCAGTGATTTTAATAGGACAAGGTGGGGGAGAGGTGTGGTAGAGGTAAGATATAGTATATATTTCTTGCAACCTGTACCACGTTTTCGGGGTGTGGTAGAGGTAGAGGTTGATCCCAGTAATTTTAATTGGAGAATGTGGGGGAGAGGTGTGGTAGAGGTGAGATATAGTATATATTTCTTTGATGTGTTTTCATGAATAATAGAAAAGCAGTTTTGGTGGAAAGATATATGAAAAAGCAGAAAAGATATAAATGGGAATGATATTGAGAGGATAAATTATTGGAGTGAGAAATATGTTACTATCTGGTGAATACTCCTGATTTCATATTTCATTAGCACAAAATGAAAGTTGAATTGGACTGACAATGCAATGGTTAAAGTAATTGATGATTAGTTACAATATCAAATATTGTAGTAGTTTGGGGTAACACATTAATGCATAAAATTGATGAAAATGATAAAACACATTGATGCATAAAATTGATCAATGTGATAAAATACACATTGCATATAAAATTGGGTGTTTTCTGTTACCTTATATGGGTAGATGTCCTTTTAACATTAAGCATTTCAAAATTATGAATTTACACTGATATTAATCCAGTGCTCTTTGACAAGCTTTGTCTAGGTCTCAGCTATGTCGAGATTAAGTAAGTGAAATTGTAAAAACATTCTTCAGTTTGGATAAAATAAACTGCTACAGAATTATGTACTGCCATTAATCGATTACCCTAATCATGGCATACAGTCCAATTCCGACCTGTCCCTAACCTAGGTACCCTAATCTATATCAGTAATCATTAAGTACCCTAACCATGAGATAAAGACAGTCCAATTTTGAAAAAAGGTATTCTAGAGTTTGGTACCCTAACTACTACAGAAACATATGTTACTAATCCTCCAGTAGCCTAACCATTGTATGAAGTCAGTGAAATGAAACCTACTCATAAGCCAGGTACCCTAAGCTATGTCAGTAATGATGAAATACTGTAATCATGAAATAAATTTTGTGAAATTTTAAAAATATTATACAGTTTGTTATGCTAGAGTACTACAGAATGATATACTATCACTTATCCTGAAGTATCCTAAACATTGCAGGAAGTCAGTCCAATTCCAAGCTAATCCTGACGTAACTACCCTAAGCTATGTCAGTAATGATAAATACCCTAAGCATGAGATGAAATCAGTAAAAGTGAAAAAAATATTCTTCAGTTTGGTACCGCAAAGTACTACAACGTTTTATATTGTCACTAATCACCTTAACCATTGCATGGTAAGTGCAATTCCAAGCTTTCCTTATCCTAAGTTCCCAAAGCCATGTCATTAATCACAAAGTACCAAAACCATGACATTATGTAAGTGAAATTGTAAAAATATTCTACAGTTTGGTACCCTAAACTACTACAGAATTATATATTACCCTTCATCATTGATTACCCTAATCATGGCATTTGGTCAGTCCGATTCCGACCTATCCCGAAGGTAGGTACCCTAAGCTATGCCAGTAATGAGGAAGTGCCCTAAGCATAAGATGAAGACAGTGCAATTTTAAAAAGTATTCCACAGTTCGGTACCCTGAACTAAACCAGAATTATATAGTGTCAATAATCCTCTGGTACCCTAACCATTAAATAAACACAGTCTAATTAAAACATAGTCATAACCTACATAAGCTATGTCAGTAATCATGAAGTACCCCAAACATGAAATAAAGTCAGTGAAATTGATAAATTGTTCTAGATTTTGGGAAACCTAAAGTATTAGAAAAAATATATTGTCCCTAATCATCAGGTACCCTAACCTATGGACAAAATGAGTGCAATTCCAAGCTTTCCTTAACCTAAGTACCCTAAACTATGGTAGAAATAACGTATGTACCCTAAGCTATGTTACCAATCATGATGTACCCAAACCATGACAAATATTGGTACCGTAACTATTACAGAATTATATATTGTTAGTAATCTTCCAGTAGCCTAACCATTGCATAAAGTCAGTGCAATGAAAACCTACTCGTAACCTAGGTACCCAAAGCAGTGTCAGTAATGATGACGTACCATAATCATGACATAGACTTAGTGAAACTTTAAAAATATTCTAGAGTTTCCTATACTAAAGTACTACATAATTATATACTCACACTAATCATGAAGTATCCTAACCACTTGAGGAAGTCAGTCCAATTCCAAGCTAATCCTAACGTAACTACCCTAAGCTATGTCAGTAATGATAAAGTACCCTAAGCATGAGATAAAACCAGTAAAAGTGATGAAATACTCTAGAGTTTGGTACCCCAAAACACAACAACATTTTATATTGTGAGTAATCATGGAGTACCTTACCATTGTATAGTCAGTCTAATTCCAAACTTTCCTAAACCTAAGTTCCTAAGCTATGTCGGTAATCATAAAATACCCTAATCACGAGATTAAGTAAGTGAAATTGTAAAAATATTCTACAGTTTGGTACCCTAAATTACTACAGAACTAGAGGAATGCTTTTGCTAACAAAAGCGAAGCGTCCCTAAAAGTTTAAAATGCTTTGTGGTTTCCATAGCGGGGGGGACTGACCGGCTATTTAGATTCTCCGCATATGCTTTCCCAATACCTCTTAATACATTCTGAAGCCATAAAAGCAACAATAAAGGAGAAAAAAAGGCAAAAACTCCAAAGCAACTATTTTATGACCCCAGTTTGACCCATAAGAGGGGGCTGTGGGGTAAAATTGGCCGGCTATTTAGACTCTCCACATATGGTTTGCCAATACCTCTTAATACATTCTGAAGCTATAAAAGCAACAATAAAGGAGATATAAGGCAAAAACTCAAAATCAGCTATTTTATGACCCCAGTTTGACCCATAAGGGGGGGCCGTTGGGTAAAACTGGCCGGCTATTTAGACTCTCCACATATGGTTTGCCAATACCTCTTAATACATTCTGAAGCTATAAAAGCAACAATAAAGGAGATATAAGGAAAAAACTCAAAATCAGCTATTTTATGACCCCAGTTTGACCCATAAGGAGGGGCCATGGAGTAAAAATGGCCGGCTATTTAGACTCTCCACATATGGTTTGCCAATACCTCTTAATACATTCTGAAGCTATAAAAGCAACAATAAAGGAGATATAAGGCAAAAACTCAAAATCAGCTATTTTATGACCCCAGTTTGACCCATAAGGAGGGGCTGGGGGTAAAACTGACTGGCTATTTAGACTCTCCACATATGCTTTCCCAATACCTCTTAATACATTCTGAAGCTATAAAAGCAACAATAAAGGAGATATAAGGCAAAAACTCAAAATCAGCTATTTTATGACCCCAGTTTAACCCATAGGGGGGGGCCGTGGGGTAAAACTGACCGGCTATTTAGACTCTCTACATATGGTTTCCTATTACCTCCCAGTACATTTTATGGCTCTACTTAAGAAGATAATAGGGGGGTTGACCTAAATTTAAGGCTGTCGGATTGGAAGGTGTCAGAAAATCACTCATGAATGAGACATTTTTCAAGGGATTGCTCCCAAAATCTAATCAGCTCGCATTTTCGATAGTATGAACAGGTGTGTCAAATTATAAGGCTGTGTAGCAAATAGTTTTTCCTCAACTGCGACGACGGGGGTGGGGGGGTGTACATCAAAAAATTGTTTTTGATCATGTGACCTTCACAAAGGTAAAAGGTCAAATTTAAGCATGCAGAAAAGTTTTCCCACGCCTAAGGTATATAACAGCCAAATATGGTTTGAAACCTTCTAATAATAAGGGAGATATTCAAGGGAGACCATAATGTGGCGGCGGCGGCGAGGAAACTGACGTGAAAACAAATAGCGCCCCTTAATTAGTCATCGATTACCATAATCATAATACTATCAGTACAATTCCGACCTGATGGCAGCGTAGGTACACTAAGCTATGTTGGTAATTGTTGAAGTACCCTAAGCATGAGATCAAGACAGTTCAATTTTAAAAAGGTATTCCACACTTCGGTACCCTAAACTAATACAGAATTATATAGTGTCACTAATCCTCTAGTACCCTAACCACTACATAAGGTCAGTCCAATTGAAATGTAGTCATAACCTAGGTATCAGCCTAAGCTATGTCAGTAGTCATGAAGTACCCGAAACACAAGATAAAATCGGTGAAATTGATTAAATATTCTAGAGTTTGGGAACCCCAAACTGTTAGAAAATGAGATATTGTCACTAATCATCAAGTACCCTAACATAAGTACCCTAAACTATGTTACAAATAAGCTAAGTATCCTAAGCTATGTTAGTAATCACGAAGTACCCAAACCAGGAGATAAGGTCTGTCTAATTGGAAGATATCCTTAAGCAAGATACCCTAAGCTATGTTTGTAAACAATGGGTCCATTGACCAACTTTGCTGTAGCTTGTGATCTAGGAACTTTTAGAAAATTGACATTTGCTGTCATGTTTGGAGTCAGGCCAATTGTAGGACAAAAAGTACCTGGACAAAAAGAACTGGATACAGGAAAAAGCTATTTGGACAAAAAGTACCAGGCATAGGAGAAAAAGTACCTGATTTTATAAAAAAAAGTTTTTCAATCATATATAATTTATCTGTGCATTTTATCATATATAATTTATGTGTGTATTTCACTTTATATCTATATTTTCATGTGTTTCATTTTCTGTGACATTAACTGAAGTCCTAGGGGAGGGGCTTCTCTGATTTTGGTATCATCGAAAAACTAACAGTTTATTTCAGCTTTGTCTCATATAAAGCCTTGAAAGCATGAAGGGGGTAAATAGAGTCATTTCAATTAAGCAAAATAGTTATTGTTAAATGCAATCAAGCTTAAAGGGTTACTATCCTCCAAAAATTACTATATCTTTTTTTTCTTGTAATCAACTCAACTAATGTATTTATATACATTACCCACAGTTAGACCTCCCAAAACAAACCACACACTTTATAAAATGACTTTTATTACAGGCCTGTCAAGGAAACAGCACACACTTCTCACTTTGGCAAAATTCACCAGTAAACAGGTGCTCTTACGTCAGCAGTGCCCCACTAGAGAATCTGGCTATAGCCTATCTCAATGCATGTCTGTGTTTAATACAGTATACATGTCTTATTTTCAGGATCATTTAATTTAAAAGTATTTTTTTATCAGAATAAATGTATAAGATAAATGTCAGAAGGGAAAAAAATAAAAACTGCCCCTTTTTAAGTATTTAAAAACAGGATAACTTTACATACAGTACTGAAAAATTGCAAGTAGAAAGATACAGCAGGACATATCCTTAATAAAAGGTGATGTAACAAAGTTATGTTCTTAACATAATTGAACAAATGTTTAGTGAAGATGAAAATAAGATGATTTACTAACTTTACTAACTACCAGATACAAAAAAGAGAAGAATTTAGATGTGAATGTGTAGAATTTAGAAGAATTTAGCAAATATATACATTTGTAATGTTTTACAAGTGTTGTGCAATGGGAAAAACCTTGTAAAAGAGATTTTTGCAGTGACTTTGATTATATTTTTGTTATTTCCATTGAAATAATAAAATATAATAACTCAATAGCCATTGAAATAAATATGTGAAAAGGATTTGTATATGACAAGTAGTTATTTTGTTCAGTTTTGGCCCCTTTTAAAAAATTTACAAAGAAGATTAAGACATCTGAATTTTCCTCAGTATTTCTTCTGATAAAAATAAGTTTATGAGATAATGGAATTCATATGGATTGAATTATTGATGGTCATATAACATTGCTAGTTTTTGAGAAATGAGCAGTTCAATACTATGTTTTTTTCTTACCTGTGTTCAAACCATATCCTATGTGGTGGAGCCTAGTATTTATTACTAAATAAATTATTACTAAATATTGTCTCATATTTGTATCATCACCTGTATGTGTGAAGTGTATAACTAAACTGGATAAGGATACATACTGGGCATTCATTTTTTAAACTCTAATTTTAAACAAAAAATTCTTCAGGGTAAAATGTGTAATTTTCATATTGCAGTAAAAATTGACTTAGGTGGAAATGTTTTGGATAGATACTGATGTGACCCTATGAACAAAACTAGAAATTTCATTTGGATGAAAATTATTATTTGTGGCATTACTGTGATGTACTTACTTAAATTTATATGTAGTGGTAATAACTTTTATATAACTTTATAAATTCGATATACAATATCTCATTTCAATTTAGAATTATGAAATATACAAAACAGTAAAAATTAGAAGACTCCTCAATATCATTATAATTAATACTTATAACCTGACCAAAATGACCAGTATATTTTCAATATTCCACATCAAACCATGAGATACAGGAACAAAATGATATTTTCTTCAGCTGATCACACAGTGTGTGTGATGAACAGGAAAAAAAACACTTGCCAGTACTGCACTGAACTATACTTGGAGTCTTTGATACCTTGAAGCACACACAAATCTGATAACAGAATGTTTATAACTTACAAAATAAACTTTCTTGTTAGGTCACCCTTAATGTACTTTGTTATGTAGTAATGTATAGTAATGGAAACCTGATTAAATCATGCATCTAATGTCCTTTTTTACAATTATCTCTGTGTTAACTGTGGTGGTAAAACCACCACAATTAATGGGTCAGTTTTATTACTTTTATCATCATTTTGTCAGGTTATTTAATCTTTTTACAGGCTTAAACATAAGGCCACGATGAAGCACAGTATGTATAGTATCTTGGTTCTCTTTCTCAGTTTTAAAATGAGGCCATTTCAAGTATATCTAAGCTTCTATATCTGAATGACTTACCGGTGCATAAAACAGAGAAAATACATGGGCCATCATGACATCAGTGCACACACCCACTACTACAGCAGTGCACTCGGCAATTTCCGTGGCTTGTGCTCAGTTTTGCCATATATGGCAAAGGTGTATTTTCTTTAACCTCTTCGCCACCAAGGGAGCAGTATTCTACTATACCGAAGGAAAATCCGGGATGAAGAGCTGACAGACAGTTTAGGTTGCTAAAACACACACCACAAGTGATTTACGTTGTCCATAACGTCCTCGTACATAATATTTTAAATAGCGTATTTCAGTATACCAAGACGTTTAATTCTACAGTGCTGAAGGAAAGCTGGCATATCATATGGGGGTGTCGACTGCTAGCCGACAGACATGGTACTGTAGAATACACATTGCTGTCGACTGCTAGTCGACAGATAAGGTCTTTAAGGGGTTAATTGCTGATTACTCAGTAATTAAGCTGTGTTTCAAAATTCTGTTTGTGGAAATGATTTACCATATTATAATAAATATTTTAAAGGCCTTTTGTTTTGGGGGTGTAATAACCCTTTAAAGGAAATGCTTTGGTGTGACCTGAAAGGTGATAGGTGATTGTAATTCTGAATGATTTCAAAGCTTCTGGACCTGCTCAGTGAGATTACAATTCTTTTTAAGTCTGCTCAGGAAGATTTGAGTAGATAATTCACATAGAATAATTTAAAAAGCCCCGAGCATAGATTAAGGAAATGACAGTGCTCAGGAAGATTAGAGTAGATAATTCAGAAAAAATAAGGGAGTAGGGCATACCATTAGACTGGATTAAGTGTGAGAGCTAATGTATGTGTAAAAATGGTAAAAATGTGGTAAAAGTAATACAACTAAAATGGACATGTGTTATACTAATAAATGTTGGTATTTGTTTCAAATAAAGATATGAAGTACTTTTTCTCCTATGGTGCAGTTCTTTTTCTTCAGGTACTTTTTGTCGTAGTAATTTTGAGGCCGGTTCTTTTTGTTCAGGTTCTTTTTTGTCCGTACCCCAGTAAGGCCATGTGACCCTGTTTCCTGCTACCAAAAATGTAGCAAGAACCAATTATCAAGCCAAATATAGTGGGTGATTTTATGGGTGAGCCTGAATAGATATTTAAATTTGAACAACAAATGAAAAAATGACTTTTTACATGATTGAACAAAATTTAAACAGCATTGATAAAGCATATTATCTTTGGAGCTTAGGTATTCTAATTAATTGGATTAATTAATTGTTATTAAATCCAAATAAGTTAATTTCTTGAGAAAGTGGTGTTTTCTGTTACCTTATATGGGTAGATGTCCATTTAACACTTAACATTAAGTATTTGAAAATTATGATTTTCCACTTACACTACTGCAGTACTCTATAGAGAGCTATGTCTAGGTCTCAGCTATGTCAAGATTAAGTACCGTATTTATCCGAATTAACGCCCCCTCCCTATTAGTCGCACCCCCATCCTGTCTACTTTGGCTAAGTTCATATTGTGGGGTTTTATATCCCTCTCAACAGCCAGCACCTTTGCGATTCTGGGATTCCGAAAAATGATGCGCTTTAGTACTTCCCCAATCGAATACCGCTTACGAGAAACAAGAAAATCATAACAAAAAATGACAATTTGGATCACAGACACTTTAAAATGTGTGAAAAACGAGGTAAAAGTTTATAATTTCTTCAGATATAAGGTTTGGTTTTAAAATTTTAAGCTTTCCCGCCATAATACATGCTGGCAAGCGAGATCAAGGCTGTGTCCATTATCGCCCATTGCCACTGGACTCGAGAGTTGATTTTTTTATGTTTAATAGTAGCCCCCCCCCCCTTTTCAAAAAATGCATCGACCCCGGGGCATTTATTCTAGGGCTGCAAGCGAGCCCGAAAATGCGCCTCGATTCCTCGTTTTGGAAGAATCGACTCGGACTCGGTGAATTGCTTGATTATCGCCCACAAAATAAACTGCTTCATATTTTGACACATCACGCCTTATAAAATGGTTACAATGCACACAACAGGAAAGAATTTTGATATTTTACTGACTTTTGGGAAAAGGATGCATATATAATGCAAAATATAGAAAACTTTAACCATCTTTATATTACGAGATTTGAGGCGTCTTCGAAATACGTTATAATAAAATGCCGTCTTCTAAAACATTGTTACACAAAGAATTGAAGTTTGTAAATACTTAAAATATAAAATACCGAAACGGAAATGCCTTATATTAGCAAAATATATAAATATATTCATATATTTAAAGAAATAAATTAAATTTTGTAGTAGATTTTATGTGTATGTTTAGTTGTTTTCGAAGACCCGGTTTACTTTTCTTGCCTCGAGTATTGAACTGATTCGTTTCGTTTCCGAGTAACCGAAGAATCATTGCAGCCCTAGTTTATTCGGATAAATACGGTAAGTGAAATTGTAAAAATATTCTACAGTTTGGAAAAAATAAACTGCTACAGAATTATATATTACCATTAATCATCGATTACCCTAATCATAGCATACATTACAATTACGACCTGTCCCTAACCTAGGTACCCTAAGCTATGTCAGTAATCATTACGTACCCTAAGTATGACATAAAGACAGTCCAATTTTGAAAAAAGGTATTCTAGAGTTTGGTACCCTAACTACTAAAGAAATAGATATTGTTACTATTCCTCCAGTAGTGTAACCATTGCAGGAAGTCAGTGAAATTAAACCTACTCATAACCTTGGTATCCTAAGCTATGTCAGTGATGATGAAGTACTGTAATCATGACATAAAGTTAGTCAAATGTTACACATATTCCACAGTTCGCTACACTAAAGTACTATAGAATTATATATTGTCACCAATCATGAAGTATCCTAAACATTGCAGGCAGTCAATCCAATTCCAAACTAATGCTAACATAACTACCCTAAGCTATGTCAGTAATGATAAAGTACCCTAAGCATGTGATAAAATCAGTAAAAGTGATAAAATATTCTGGAGTTTGTTACCGCAGATTACTACAAGTTTTTATATTGTCACTAATCATGAAGTACATTAACCATTGCATAGTCGGTGTAATTCCAAGCTTTCCTTATCCTAAGTTCCCTAAGCTATGTCTTTAATCACAAAGTACCCCAACCACAATATTAAGTAAGTGAAATTGTGAAAATATTCTACAGTTTGGTACCCTAAACTACTACAGAATTACCATTAATCTTTGAATACCCTAATGATGGCATTCGGTCAGTCCAATTCAGACCTATCCCGAATCCAGACAATTCCAAGCATTCCTTAACCTAAGTACCCTAAGCTATGGTAGAAATAACCTATGTACCCTAACCTATGTTAGCAATCATGATGTACCCAAAGCATGACAAATATTGGTACCCTTACTCCTACAGAATTATATATTGTTAGTAATCCTGCAGTAGCCTAACCATTACATATACTCGGTGCAATGAAAACCTGCTGGTAACCTAGGTACCCCAAGCTATGTCAGTAATGATGACGTACCATAATCATGACATATACTGAGTCAAATTTTTAAAATATTCTAGAGTTTCCTATGCTAAAGTACTACATAATTATATACTGTCACTAATCTTGAAATATGCCAACCATTGCAGGAGGTCAGTGCAATTGCAAGCTAATCCTAACGTAACTACCCTAAGCTATGTCGGTCATCATAAAATACCATAATGACAAGATGAAGTGAGTGAAATTGTAGCAAGAGGGTCACAGATGCCCCAAAAGGCGGGTTGTGCAGGCAGAAATAAGCTTAGCAACTGCTGTAATTACATTTAGAAAAGAAGGAAAGAAATGTTAGGTTACCCAGTTAAGGTGAATGTGTAAGACGTGCTAAGAAACGTAAAACTTGTAATCTAGGTTACATAATTGTATATGCTATAAACGGACAAACGAAAGGATGGAATTACACCAACTTAGCAACTTAGCTATGATGGTGGTGCATCTCCCTGTCAAGTTTGAATTAGACTGGACAAAGCATTTTCGAGTTAGAGTCCAGAGACTGCTGGACAGAAAAATGGACAAAAAACAGACAAACGCACAGGAAAACGGATAAACAAACAGACAAACGGACAGGAAAACGGACAAACAAACAGACAGAATTACACCAATTTCGAAAGGAACCTAGCTATGATGGTGAACTATATCCCTGTCAAGTATGAATTCGATTGGACAAACTGTTTTCGAGTTGGAGTCCGGAAACAAAAATGTGGACAGACAGATGGACAGACAAACGGACAAACGAACAAACAGAATTTCACCAATATTGAAAGGAACCTAGCTATGATGATGATGTATGTCCCTGTGAAGTTTGAATTTGATTTGACTAACCGTTTTCAAGTTAGAGTCCGGAAACGAAAATGTGGACGGATAGATGGATGGACAGAAAAACGGACAAAAAACGAACAAACGGACAGAAAAACGGACAAACAAACAGATGGAGTTACACCAATTTCGAAAGGAACCTAGCTATGATGGTGATCTATCTCACTGTCAAGTTTGAATTCGACTGGTCAAACCGTTATCGAGTTAGAGTCCGGAAACGAAAATGTGGACAAACAGATGGATGGACAGACAAACGGACAGAAAAACGTACAAACGAACGGACGGAATTTCACCAGTTTCGAAAGGAACCTAGCTATGATGGTGATGTATCTCTCTGTCAAGTTTGAATTTCATTGGTCAAACCGTTTTGGAGTTAGAGTCCGGAAACGCAAATGTGGGCAGACGAATGGACAGACAAACGGACAAAAAACGGACAAACGAACAGACGAAATTTCACCAATATCAAAAGGAACCTAGCTATGATGCTGATCTATGTCCCTGTCAAGTTTGAATTTGATCGGACAAACCGTTTTTGAGTTAGAGTCCGGTGTAGCGCCAGATAATGTATCTCCCACAAAGTTTGTGGGGATACAAAATATGGCAAGGGAGCTGCCACATTTTGTATCCCCTGCCATATTCTATATCCCTTGGCCATATTTTGTATCCCCTTGTGTATGAACTAATCATTAGAAATTCCCTATGTTTATTATGGTTATGCAGTTAATAGCCCAATGTTTGTAATCTAAATAAATTTTTAGTTTTCCAAACCTTTTAAACGGAAAAGTTTTCATCCCAGGAAATCTCATTAGATTTCTCTCTTGGCATATTTATAATTGTTACCTAGATGAATTTGCAACCATTGCTAAGTTTTGGAAAAAACTGTGGGAAAAAGTAGAAAACAAAATTAAATTATATTCTTTGTATATGTAATGAATACACAGCATATGAGTGAATTCAACACAATGTGAATTGTGCATTAATTCTCCATTTACAAACTTTTACAAATGTGTTTTAAATAGATAACCATCTCACTACTTTTGTAAACCATATAAATTGCAATAGTTCTACAAAGCTATACATATAATTTTGGAATTTTATTACAGAAAGTTATTCCTGTGTACAAGAGTCAGATAGGACTAGGTAAATGCAACTAATGCAACACAAGGCTAAGATTTAAAATGACTACCGTAAGCCTTTCTAAAATATTTGATCATATTTACTCCTCTATGTTCAGCTCAACACTGACTGACCAGAGGCCAATAAAGCTTAATGCTAATCCACTTATTAAATTGTGACCATATCAACATGACTTCCCATTGAGACTGAAGAGGCACAACAACATCAGGCCCAACAACAAAATCCAACTAACTAATCACCAACTAATCATACTTGGCCTAATGCCCCTATGTCCATGTCAATAGGAAGCCATTCTTTTTAAGTTGATTTGATACTTTGTTTACAGGTAGAATTCAGTGGATTGCACTTAATCTTTGTTGGCCTGATGGGTCAGTTTTGGGCTTAAGAATACCTGATACTGTTAGACCTTACATGTATTTTGCCTACAGTTTACCTTTAATCTTGTAAATTGTCTTCCCAATAGTTGGGTAAAATATTGTGAATATGGAGTGAATACATAATGCACATTCAATTGAATTCAATGTAAAAAGCGATATGTGAATATATAATCATTTGAAGATTCTCTATCAATTTTTCTAAGTTTTAATTTTAGAACTTTATGAATTTAATTCAAAATCTTACCTAGTTGCTATATCTTGTAAAAAAGCTTGTGAATAGGGAGTTGATACAAAAAAATGTACATACAAATCAAAATATAAATAAAATATTCACTATGGACTTTATAATACAGTTATTGCTACCATGTTAACATGGTCTAGCCAGTTCCAGCCAATTTGAAGATTTCCATGATTTATTGTTAAGGAATGAATTAATTGGTGCAAAACACTAACTTCATATTCTGTGAACACTGAATGAATGGGACAAATTGGAATTTTAAAATGGTTTTCAGTGTTACAGTTAGTATGAATTTGTATGACTTTTTATGTATAAGGCATAGTCCTGTATACTATATTGCATATAACTATATATCTTCATAACTCTACTTTACTTCCTACCCTATTCACTCTTCAAGGAATCAAATCAAAAGTTGGTCAGGCTGAGACCACTGATTTGTTTGACTTACAACAATCATCTCAAACAATGTCAACTTAATCCCTCCAGCTCTCTTTGCTATTTATATCACCCCCTTTACACCCCCTTTACACATTTTAATTGAGGGGGATACAGAATATGATGGGGATACACAATGTAGCTGCCTTTTTTTTGTGACCTTACAGAATATGGCAGGATACATAATATGGCATGCATACAAAATATGGCGTTACACCGGAAACGAAAAATGTGGACGGCAGACAGACGGATGTCGGACACATCAATCTAATAGTCGGGTTGGTTACATGCAACCCGCCTAAAAATAGTCTACAGTTTGGTACCCTAAATTACTGCAGAATTATATATTGGCATTAATCATTGATTACCATAATCATAATACAGTCAGTCCAATTGCGACCTATCCCTAGGCTAGGTACCCTAAGCTATGGCAGTAATCATGAAGTACCCTAAGCATGACATATCAAGACGGTCCAATTTTAAAAAGTATTCCACAGTTCCGTACAATAAAGTAATACAGAATTATATAGTGTCACTAATCCTCTAGTACCCTAACCATTACATAAGGTCAGTCCAATTGAAATGTCATAAAGTAGGTACCAGCCTAAGCTATGTGAGTAATCATGAAGGACCCCAAACATGAGATAAAGTCCTCGAAATCGATAAAATATTTTAGAGTTTATGAACCGTAAACTATTGCAAAATGATATATTGTCACTAATCATCAAGTAGCCTAACCATTGGACAAAGTGAGTGGAATTCCAAGGTTTCCTTAACCCAAGTACCCTAAAGTATGTTTAGCAATCATGAAGTACCCGAACCAGGAGATTAAGTCCATCAAATTGGAAGCTATCCTTAAGCAACATACCCTAAGCTATGTTGATAATCATGAAGTCCCCTAAGCATGAGATGAAGTTATTGCAATAAAAAATATTGTAGAATTGGGTATCTGAAAGTAAATGGGTTTGTTATTCTTGAATTACTCCATTTGTGGGTAAAACTGCTGCTAATTTCAGGGGACAACATAGTGATATAAAAATGTTTACAGGGGGGTTTAACACAAAAGCTGCTGTCCAAGTTAATCCCCAAATACGACCCCCCTTCTCATTTACTATGGTTGACATAGAGTGGCTCAACCTTTTCTTGACTCCCTTTCCTGAGTTGACTATTGATATAAATGTAATTTGTGTTTACTCCGTTGTTAAGTAGATTGTAGTGGATCCTGTATTATGTCCCATTGTTCCTTCAGGTCATATTGAATTCTTAAATATGGACATATGTAGGTGTTGTAAATTGTACTTTACCATTGGAAATCTCTAAAAAATATAACCTGAATATTCAATTTGGTAAGTTTACAACAAACCATTTAGCCACCCAAAAAGTCTTGTATTCTACCAAGATATATACACTTGTACCTTGAGACAATTACTTTCACTTTTTCCACAAGATGTTTTGTATCTGTATGTTACCGCACAATTACAATTTTAATGCTTTCACATACAATGTATATCCAGAAAATAACATTAATAAGGACTGACCTGCCTGCCACACACTAAACTGGCACAGACAAAACAGATAACATATTATGCAAACAAGCACAATAGATTGACCACAGGAAGGGGGGGGGAGGGGCCATTGGGAGCAGGTGTGTAATCTGTCACAGTTTGATATTTCCAGAGCAATGCAATTGAAACAAGTGTTATGAATGTAAGGTTACCTTAACATTGTGCTTCTGTTATAAATATAATGATAAAAGAAATAAAACTACAGAAATACACAAAATAATATTATGAAGGAAAGAAAACAGTGGCTAGTGGATAAAATGTTTCTTGTTAAGTCATCGGAATGAGCTGTAAAAGTATGTAACTTTCATTTGTCTAATGCTTTAGTCTGTGTGCTACTTTACCCTTTCTTGGACCTATACTACACCTCTCCCCCACCTCTCCCACACCCTGTCCAACTGAAATTACTGGGATAGACCTCTACCTCTCCCACACCCCCAAAATACATAGAAATACCTACTATATCTGACCCCTACCACACCTCTCCCCCGTCTATACCATGCCTTCTCCAACTGAAATTAATGGGATAGACCTCTACCCCTACCACACCGCTGAAACATGGTAAAACGTGGTAGAGGTTACAAGAAATATATACTATATGTGACCTCTACCACACCTCTGCCCCACCTCTACCACGCCTTCTCCAATTAAAATTACTGGGATCAACCTCTACCTCTACCACACCCCCAAAACGAGGTAGAGCTTGCAAGAAATATATACTATATCTCACCTCTACCACACCTCTCCCCCACCACTACCATGCCTCTTCCAATTAAAAGTACTGGGATAGACCTCTACCACACCCCCAAAATGTGGTAGAGGTTGTAGCAATATATACAATATATGACCTCTACCCCACCTCTCCCCCACCTCGACCATGACTTCTCCAATTAAAATTACTGGGATCAACCTCTACCTCTACCACACCCCCAAAATGTGCTACAGGTTGCGAGAAATATATACTATATCAGACCTCTACCAAACCTCTACCCCACCTCTACCACGCCTTCTCCAACTACTACTAATGGGATAGACTTCTACCTCTACCACACCCCAAAAACGTGGTACATGTTCCAAGAAATATATACTATATCTGACCTCTACCACACCTTTCCCCCACCTGTACCACGCCTTCTCCAACTAAAATTAATGGGGCAGACTTCTACCTCTACCACACCCTCAAAACATGGTAGAGGTTGCAAGAAATATATACTATATCTCACCTCTACCACACCTCTGCCCCACCTTCTCCAATTAAAATTACTGTGATAGACCTGTACCCCTACCACATCCCCAAAACGTGGTAGAGGTTGGAAGAAATATAAACTACATTTGACCTCTACCACACCTCTACCACGCCTTCTCCAACTAAAACTAATGGGATAGACTTCTACCTCTACCACACCCCAGAACGTGGTACATGTTATAAGAAATATATATTATATCTGACCTCTAACACACCTCTCCCCCACCTTCTCCAATTAAAATTACTGGGATCAACCTCTACCTCTACCACAACCCCAAAACATGGTAGAGGTTGCAAGACATATATACTATATCGGACCTCTACCCCACCTCTACCACGCATTGTCCAAATAAAACTAATGGGACAGACTTCTACCTCTACCACACCCCCAGAATGTGGTACCTGTTCCAAAAAATATATACTATATCTGACCTCTACCACACCTCTCCCCCACCTCTACCATGCCTTATCCAATTAAAATTACTGGGACAGACCTCTACCTCTACCACACCCCCAAAATGTGGTAGAGATTGCAAGAAATATATACTAAAATTAATGGGATGGACCTCTAGCTACCTCTACCACATATTCTATTTCTTACATAGCCCACCCCCCACCCCTCCCCAAATTTTCGCGGGCTCCAACATGAAGTATCAACCGAAATTTATTGCATATTTTGATCTAAATGGAAGGCGAGGGTATGTTACATGGTAATATATGCACGTAAATCATATATTTTTATTCCACTTGCTTAGAATATATCCCGTAATTAATAGATTTTGAAGCAAATTGTAATTAAACTCAGCAATCTTTTTACAGGGAATTGATTTGACCTTCCTTAAATAAACATTTTGCCAATCGATTTTTCGATAATTGTTTTGAAATTTTAGATTCAAGCATTTTTCCATATAATGTCTAGTTCGTATGTTTTGCACTTATATCTTACCGTCAAAAAATTATATAAAAAATAACGTGACAATTTAAATTTCTTTTTTAATCCATTATCACTACTTTTGTCAGACGTTGAAACGTTATATACACGAGTGCATTATTGACCTTTGTATTTGATTGTAACCTTTGTATTTGATTGTAACCATTTCACATTTTCCAGCAATAATTTAAAACTAGTTGTAACCTTCGCTACAGGCACGGTCTGAAGGTAAGATCAGTTTGTTTTTTGTTTTTTTTTTTCAAACTGACGTCATATTATGGTTTAGATTAAAATATAACCAAATTAAAATCGTGAAAATATAAACCCAGTAAAGTGTCTGGTAGTTATGAAATGGTAAGGTGTAAAACGGGCCATACATGTTGTGAGAAAAAATGTTGGAAATGTTAGAATTAAGTGATGTGGTGGTTTATGTATTGTCAGTCGAGTGACTACCATCGTGAGATGAAAAAACAGTATTGTCCAAACTGTGGCTTAGATCAGTAAAATAACGAGAGTAAAAAACCCATAAATCATCCATAATCCAACTTGATTGCATGCAAATTACGTTATGTTGCCAAACCCATACAAATTGAATCCGCTCAAAATTTATTGACATGGCTTATTAGTCCGAAGAAATCCACTCACAATCCCTTTTAAAATAATACACAAAAATAGGATTCAAGCCTTGGTTTCTAAACCTCAGTTCCATGGAAAATAGCCTCTCCGAATCCGGATCACAAAATTATTATATTTAAATTTAAAATGGTTTATATTCAGTTAGAGAACAATTCAGATATGAAACATTATCCATCATATCATGGGGTAGTCGTTTGTCCCATGATCCCGTTGCATTTGACCATATGGATCCAAATCTGCGTGATCTGTGTACAAGTGTACTAACTGTTATTGAACGTGTTTTGTAATTGTTGAGGGGTCTTGTTAGATAATGGAGATTAAGCACTATAGAAGTCAATATAGATAAAAATAGAAGTTTGGTTGGACCTTTAACACAGTAAATCTGAACCCTTTTCAAAGCCACATGTCATCTGATCACTGGATGGACCTGTAACACAGTAAATCTGAACCATTTTCAAAGCCACATGTCATCTGATCACTGGATGGACCTGTAACACAGTAAATCTGAACCATTTTCAAAGCCACATGTCATCTGATCACTGTGACCTTGTGTTGGACTTCAGACTGGAAGGTCTCGAGTTCAGTCTTTGACCAGGTCCTGGAGTTTGTACCCTGGATATAAGGTACTTTGCTCCATTGTCTTCCTTTATACCCAGGACTAAAAACAGGTACTGACTGGCATCCTGTTCATGGGAGAAGGAAAACTCTGAGTTGTTTCATGCTGCTAAAACTGGAAATAAACACTGACTAAATGCCTGAAAAAGGTCTTGACCTCTCACCATTTTAAATAAATAAAACTCAATGGAACACAAATCATCAATAACTACAAAGTTTCCTAGTTAATGTCAGGACATAATATCAGGGGTGGAAGGTGAGTGTGTTACCACTGCACCAATCTGCTACCTGTCATAGCCACACAGAAAATATTTGTAAAATAAGCACAAAAATTGTAAACAAATGACATTGACTGATAATCATCATGCCAGCCATCTCTGAAAAGGCTATAGACCATACGATATGTAAAACTTGAGGGAGAAAAATCAATGTTTATTTACAAAAGTATAGAAGAGCAGAGAGTTTGCCCACATACATCATTATCAGTCACCTCTCCTGTTCCCTACCATCATGCAATAAGGAAAACATGGAATGAAAAATACATAGCCATTGGCATCAATCTTGGGCTATAGCTGTACCCTTAAAAGAGAAACACTAAAAAAAAGATACACAAGGTTTCACATAAGTCTCAATTAACCATTGCTCATTACTGGTTGATTGAAAGCATGAAAACATATACTTGCAGAACTATTGCAATGCAATCTGCCTCTGGGATATTATCAATGGTGTTCCATTGAACAAATTAGAAAGATATATTGCCTAAATCCGTACAATAAAATGGGTCAATTGATAGGATGGAAAGAAAAAACCGCATAATCTCTTATGGGATATATATAAGATGAGAAAAAATGCAAAACAAATTGCAACCATGTAATACCCAAATTGTAGATTGACACAACCAGACAGAACATTATTTCCAGTCAAGTGTGTATATTTGGGAGACACATAATGTTCAATGTTTTGCCAGTTTCTGATGCCATAACACCAGGGATAAAAGTATGTTTATTCACAACCAGGGGAATTGTTACTCCGGAACCAAATGCAGCAGTATGCTGAAGCTAATCAAGTCTGACTAATGGCTGGTACAGATATGACAATAATTCCCAGACAGTCTCCATAGTGACAACCAAGCCAATTTTGTAATATTTATAGGTGATACAGATGCTGTAAAGGATATTTGGTCAATAACTGCATATATTTATTTTTACAGTTGTTTATATTAATTTGGACGCAATCTCAGTAACAATAATTTTGTTTTTGTGAGCATCAAAGTTATCTATAAAATAGTGGTCATACTTTGACTGAGTTTGTGTTTTGATAAATGACCATAGACAATCAGTATAATCCATAATAGGCGACCCATTCTTGTACACAATCCATGATTTTTTTTGGGGTTATCTCCATCTGACATGCAAGTGTTTTACACAAACGACTGAGATTTGCAAATGGTGCCAATTAGCATTTGCTCTTATTTATTTCACAATTCATGAAATATTATTCTTTTGTCTATTTTTAAGCACGAGCCTCGGTAGAGCTCATGCTTCTAGGAAAGTCAAAGTTGGGGTTTTACGTCCCGTTCAACAGTCAGGGTCATATTGGGACAGGTCCTCAGAATTGCCACTTGTGGGACTCGAACCCACAGAGGTGACAGCCTATGATTAGATGCCAAACTTGCTAACCACTAGCCCACTGAGGACCTTCATGCTTCTAGGAATCACTTTTTGTTTTGTCTCCAGACTTTCATCACCTGCGGCACAGCATGATGAGGATTTGACTGCTCACTGAAGTTAAGAGGCAATGGGCTATGTTAGTACTTGGATGGGTGACCATCTGAGTTCTAGACCAGCTGTGGGATGTGCCTGAGTTGGAATTTCTTTGTGTCACCAGACTTTCGTAAATTCTAGTGCACTACTCGTGTCTCTGATGGCTTTGCGCTTGCACTAGGGGACTGACACACCTTTCGGCCTTGTTTACTTCAAAATTTGGGAAATATTTTAATTTGCTATTGTCAGGTAATTCCTTCATACTTGATGTCAGATTTCTACGGAAGCTCTGAGCTGCCATTTTTCTTGTGGATACAACTTGCTATCTCTCACACCAAGCTTAGTATCTCACATAGAGGACTTACTATTAGGTAGCATGTACAAATTATTATCTTTTTATAGGAGATAATAACTTGTACATACGATTTACTAACTCATATGTTACAGAAGTTAATGACTTGTTCATACAACTTAGTAAGTCATACATATGAGTCACAAAGCCGGATATACAAGTTATTATCACGTTTATATAAAACAATAATTTGTATATGCTACCTAATAGTAAGTCAAATATATGATTAATTAAGAAGTATATACAGGGTAATAAGTAGTATATATGAGTTACTAAGTGCTATATGAGTTAGCTTGTACATATAACTTAGTTCCTTGTATTTACGAGTTAATAAGTTGTATGTATAGAGTTTTAATATGTACATAAAAGTTTATAATTTGTACATGCTAGCTAAAGGTAAATCGAATATACAAGTTATTAACTCATATACAAGATACTAAGTCGTATGAACAATATACTAAGTTGTATAAATGACTTAGAAAAAAAGTCAGACTGTCTTTGCAAATTGCTGCTCATGGATCACAAACATGGAAAAAAAACATAGTTTTGTCAAAATTCGGGGAATTTGTGTCTCATTTTTGTCGAAATAGTCTGACAAGTTGTGCAAATGAGTGCATTAATTTTTGCATTTACAAATTGGCAATCATATTTTAAGAATACACAAAGTCATCATTCCCAGTAAGTTTTCTTGGCAATATCATGGAACCAGCTGAATTGGTCAAAAACCTGGTGTCATCCTAGATCCTGACAGTTCAATGCAAAGACATGTGGCTAATCTATGTTGCATATGTTACTGCCATCTCCAGGAACTACGAAGCGTCCACAGGTATTTGAATCATGAAATAGCTGTGAAGGTGGCAAATGCCTAGGTTAACAGTGATCTGCATTACTGTAACTAACTGTTTTATCACACAAAAAGGCATATACTCTCAGACTACAAATATCTTATGTCGTACTATGTTGCAAACTAAATAGATTTAGTCATGTCATACCCTTCCTGCACAAACTACACTAGCTCCCCATTCATTACTGTATACTGTTCAGATTTAATCTCCTTACTTATGAAGCAATACATTTTAGCCACCCTCCATATCTGACCTCTCTGATTAGGTTGAGTGATCTCACATGGGGCAATCGCCTATCAATTTCATCATCTAAACTGAATAAACGCTCAGGGTTGCGAAGCTTCACAGTAGCTGTTTCCACAGAGTGGAACAAGCTTCCTCAAGTCATTGTAACAGTGGGAAGTATCTCTGGATTCAGAAAACAGTTAAAAACATACCTTTTCAGATTAGCCTATCCTCCACCATAGCCTATCTCCCCTATCAGATGCCAATATGGATACTGACCTCTTTTTTTGGAACTGGAATTTTCCTTTTTGGACATCAGCGCCTCAGAAGATGTTAACATCAAATTCGGTGATTTATAAGTGTTTCTTACTTACTTACAAATGTATATGTTTACTGTCAAAGAAAATATTGTTGGACTAGCATTAAAAATATTTAAAAATAAACTGACTGAGTTAAATAAGCTGATTTACATGTCAATATTACGAAAGCCTGGAACCTCCATCCAAATTCCAAATTCAAAATTTGAAATATACTATTTAGAATTCCAAATACAGTATTCAGAATTCCAAATATGCTATTCGGAATTCCAAATATGTATTAGGAATTCCGAATAATGCCACTGGTCCCACCAAACGACAGAAAAAGTCGTCCTGTGTTATCCACTAGCATGACTGGTCTTGTACTGTACTAGGTGGAGCATTGTACTTCCTTCCGGTCAGGACAGTGTGACATCATGGCATCTTTTTCATTGTCTAAACCTATTTAGACCCAAAAACATATTTATACTTATTTAGTAAGTCGATTGTTGTTTGGGAGGGCCTCTCCTGTTCATTAGGTAAGGTGTTAGCTAAAAAAATAATTTACATTTTACCTAATGAACAATTTGGTAGAATAACTACCACTTGGTAGGCAGGTGGTCAGTTACTAGGAACTACAAGTGAACTGTAATATTAAGACAAAGGTGGCTTTAAACAGGAGCTGTGGAGAGGCCTAAAGGCAGTGCTTTGAATTGGTAGGATTGATCTTGAAAATGGAGTCTTAGGAATTTTTGTGACCTTCGGGTTATGGGGATGTGAAAATAAGTGTCGCTGAAGTCCAGAGACTTTACCCGTTCCCCTGCCAGGAGAAATTTTCTCATTGTATCTGGTGTTTCCATTTTGAAGGTTGTTAGAGTCAGGAACCTGTTTAGAGAGCTCAAATCCAGAATGAACCATTTGTTGTTGGGTTTTGGTACCAGGAACAATCTGTTGAAAAAGGCCAGAGAGGAATGAACCCGTACTATCTCTATTGCCTGTTTTTGGATTAGTGCTTGCAAAGCCTCATTCAGGTAGCTGTTCCTGAAGGCGTTGCATAGCCATTGATAATAAACAGATCTCTGATTAGAGGAGGTCTTACTGCAGACTTAATCTTAGAGGAACTTAATCTTTAGAGGAACCTGCTACATCATGTTCCTCTAGTGAGTGAGGCAGGAACTAGACCACCTGGTGAGAGCAGTGTACTGGTCCAGCCAGAGGTGAAAGTCAGGACATTTTTTCTGGCATTTGGTGGGACCGGCTGGTGCCAGACATTAGCTTTTGTCTGTTAGGTAAAATATTAATTTATAAAAATTAAATTTACTAATTAAATTTACAAGTTTACACTCTGTTATATAGTGGGATGCGTAAGGCCATTCTCCCTCCCTAGTTGATCCTGACACAGTTCCGAGTGACAAAACTACAGAAGTGTCTACAAGTGGTCCCAGAGGTTTACTAATCTGGAAGCCATGCTGTTAGCCAAGACCTTCACTACACTGGTTTCACCAGTTCAACAGCCTACTACTATTGTGGAGACATCTGACAGACCCTTCAAACCAAGAATTCAGCCTGCTACAGGTTCCAGTGTTATGCAGTCTACTGGACCAGTCACTCAGCTCTCTAGCAGTCAGACTCAGCCTACTACTGATACCAGTGATCCATCTTTTATGAATTTAATTGTGTATAATATGTTGATTTATGTGAATTTAATTGTGCATAATATGTTGTTTTATTTAAAATAAAGTTTACAAAGAATCTTACAAAGAAGACTTTTTTATTTTAACCCTAAAGAAGTTTTAGTTTGAAGAGGTAGGGGATAGGTTTTTCTGGTGGGGGGTAGGATTATATAAACTTTTCCACCCAGGGGAGGGGAGGATTTCCAAGGGGAAGGATTTACCTTTACACCAGTCCACCAGGCTGCTAGTGGAAGCTAGACTGTTATTGTCCCCTTTGAGATGCCTTTGCCTCAGTCTACCAATCACATCACCAAGTTACAGACTGCTACTGGTTACAGGGATATCCTAGACCTTCAACTCACTGGACCAGATGTTCAGAAAACACCCAGTCAGACTCCTATTAGCAAGTGTCCTGCCCACATCATCATTGGCTGGTGCTGCTCTCTCACAGGACCCGGATTCTGTCACCCATCCTCCCCTGCTCAACCCATGGAGGAAGAGGGCGAGGTGTCTGATCAGGACACTGCTATGCCAGAGCAGGAACTGGACTAACAGTTAAGTGGTAAGCAGAACTACCGGGAGACCATCAGAGGGGTCAGGCCCTTCATGGGGTGGCACCAGGTCCCGGAGTTTGAGAGTTTAGCCTCATCTCAAGATGACAACCTCTTTGCTGGTCCCAGGACACAGCCAACTGGCAAAGTCCCTGTCGAGCTACCTTCAGATGAGTGGCTGTAGAAAGATGGAGAAACTCACCATCACTCTCGCTGAAGGCTATGCTACCCGTGGTTCTGAAACTTTTGTGGTTCCTAAGACAGAAAATGGTATGATATGTATGCTCAAAAGAAGGACTTTTCCTGGTCAAAAACCCTGTTGGACTGATGCCCCCACAAGGCTGAACAGTTTCTTCCCCAGAATTGCTAGACAGTCACTACCATAAGCACCAGCTTCCCGACCTATACCCCAGGATACACTGAGAAGATGGGAGAGGTCAGCCATGCCCAGTAAGACCGATCCAAGGTCCAAGACTGTCTCTTTACCCCTCACCCAGCTTTCTGTACAAGAACCAGCCGCCAAAAGAGGGTCCAGACAGTGTGGCCCCAGTGGTAATCCCAGCCTTTGCCCCAAGTTCTTGATGAATCACTCAAGACTGATAGGTCCCTATGTCTAGTCAGACACCTGCCCTACTATTTGGATAGGACCTCAGACCTCAGGCTGCACAAGGAGTTGGTCTTTGGCTCCTTCAAGAAAGGACAACAAAGATATCTCCCCTACCATTATCAAGCAGACTGTGATCCTGTGCTATGAGTTCTCTGATCAGGCCTTCCTGTCAGGAGTCTCCCAAGAACAGCTTTTATCAGCTTGCCATTGCAAGTCACACAACGCCTTTATTTTTTTACATTCTGAACCCCTAGGAGCAAGGGTAAGGGAGGGCCTCTCAATCTAAATGTCTTTCCCCATCCTACACCCAGACATTTAGACATGTTTGTGACTATGTGCCCTCACAATGTACACAAAACCCACGCATCTGTTATCATTCATTTAATATTTTAGGAAGTCTTGTGAATTTATAGTAAGTGGGTTAGCAGGTTTGGTATCGAATCACAGGCAGTCACCTCTGCGTGGGTTCGAATCCCATAAGTGACAATGTTGAGGACCTGTCCCAATATAAGCCTGGTTATTGAACGGGATGTAAAATTGTAAATTAAACTTTGACTTCAAGACTTGTAAGGCTTCACTTTAAACCTCTTTCAGGATATCCTTCTTTCACGATATCCAGTGTAAAAAATCAATAATACAGAAAGAAACTGGTTTCATCATCCAATAACAGTAAGTTTATTTGACTATGATTTTACAGTAAATCTACTGATATTGAACACTGTCATCTGTTTTCAACCAACAGCCACAAGCACCATTTTACAACAAAAGCAAGAATAAGAGGAATAACAAAACACTACATCTGCAGTACCATTAAATGGGCATTATACATTTCACAAGAAACATAGACAACTTATCACCAGGTTATCGTAAAAAGTTCGTAGTAATACTGCAGGTTACATCACAATGTTCATATTGCTCTGATATATTCATACTATCTCCTGAAAATAACCAACACAAAGAGAAAAATGAGAGAAATAGAGAGTACTTGGAGAGCAAATGCCACCGCTCAAGAGAAAGCTATGTCCATCGCAATAATTTTTTTTCTTTGCATTTTCCTCTACAACTAACAGTTACAAGCTTACACAGATCAACCTAAACTAGCAGCTGACTTAGTAGCCTTGCCCCAGGCGTTTATATGTATAATACAACTGTTTGATTGCATTATAAGCATTTTTCATAATGCTCTCATACATATATTTAGCCTAGCTTGCTGAGGAGAACGCCTTGTAATATTTGCATTGCCCCTTACCCCTCCTCACTATTTAGCCCCTCCTACTTTCATCCCTTCACCACAGGATCCAAAGTTTTACTGTGTTTATAAGGATGCATGTCCAGTTGATAAAAAGCTGCTACATATGTCCCTCTATTGTTTTTGTTTCCTTATCTTTCCTGTTCTGCTGAGGGTACTGAAACAACTTGATTTAGAAGTTTGAATTTACTGTCTTAATTGTGGTGTGTTTTATTATAGCTTTCTCTGTTCTTTCCTTGTTTATCAGTAATTCAGTATACTGGAGTCTTCACCATAAAGACATGGCCATTAATTGAAATCCTGTTCTCTTTGCCACTTTATTCCATTAACCGTTAATCCTATATAAATTTTTACTGCAATCACAGTTTTATTGTTTTATTATCTCTGCCAGCCAGGGGGGTATGTTAGCATTGGGGTTTGTCCGCCTGTCTGTCTGTCTGTTTGTTAGTGAACAGTGTAACCCAAAAAGTTATGAATGGATTTTCTTCAAATTTTCAGAGAGTGTCCATATATGCTTATGTAAGAAGTGATTAAATTTTGGAGGCGTCAATGTTACAGCCACCAGTGTTAGGGCCACCTGAAAGTTGAAAAATGAGGTTTTTATCCCATAACTTGTACTGTGGCTCATTTTGGTCTATCATACCTGGTTTATATGCCACAGTATCAGAAATATGTAATCTGACTTTATGGTGACCTTAATTAAATGTTCCACTTTTATCAAGTTATGGTCACCTTAAAGTTACATAATTTATTTTCATAAGTTCTCTAGCAAACTTGGTGTATGTGTATGCAGGTCAGCCTGCGGCAACATTTCTGTTATCTTCTTGCATTTAATTTTCAACGTTTAAGATGTTAAGGTCACCTTAAACTCACAAAAATGGGTATTCCTCAGCAACTTATGAATGAATGTTGTTGAAATAGTACTTTTTCCTTCAGTAAAATGAACTGGCTTTATAATTTAATTTAATCTAATTAGGACTTTTATAGGGCTTAATCTCCATCTGAAAGACTGTAAGGTGTAACATACAGTGTATGTTCCAAATGCTTGTGGACAAAACGTCCATGACACATTGATTTCCTCTTCTGTATATTTTTGGCAGAATTATGGTTATGTAGCAAATATTATACACTTTATTACCTCCGCCAAGGAGGTTATGTTTTCGCCTGGGTTTGTTTGTGGGTGTGTGTGTTTGTGCATTTGTGAACAAGATAACTCAAAAACTTATGGACAGATTTTGCTAAAATTTTCAGGATATGTCTGAAAAGGTAAAAAGAAGAAATGATTCAATTTTTGGGAGTGATCTGGATCACTATCTGGATCTTCTGGATCCATGTAATGTAATTCTTAAAGACAGATAATTCAAAAAGTTATGGATGGATTTTGATGAAATTTTCAGGAAATGTCCTAAATGGGACAAGGAACGTGTGATTAGATTTTGGGAGTGATCTGGTTCACTGTCTGGATCAGCTGGATCCATGCTTATGGGAGGTCTGCGCTCTCCGAGTGCTCTTGTTTTATTTATTGAATTTGTATATAATGCTTTTACTTTAAATATTATAAAGATTAAGAAGTTTCAACTACTCCAGTATTGGTTATACATCGTGCTTGTGGCAAATCATAGTCAACTGTTCAGTAATATACCACTGGTGTTATCTTGTAAGTTTTCCCTAATGAGAAAGAGCTTTAAAACATGTATGAAATCTACCTATTCAGAAAACCTATTTCAATTTTCAAATTTTTGGTATGAAATGTCTTAAGCTAAAAAATGTCTGAACAGACTGTCCTGGTACAAAATGTTCGTACCCCAGATTTTAGCCCATCCAGCATATCTAAGATGCAAGAATGTTTTAGGAAGTAAATTATAATCAAAAATAAATGAAGAAAGGTTACACTTTTTCCACTTCCAGCTGGAGCAAATCAAAAACAATCTTCACCAGATGCATAAGTAAAGTAGAACCTCTATGGTCCGACCATACATTATCTGAATTTTCAGTTATTCAAAAACTCAAATAAACTCACTCAACTCCATTTGAACTTGTTATTTTAGCCCTTTTATTATCCTACCCTTCAATTACCTGAAGTAATTGTTACTCCTACAAGTGGGTTGGATAAGAGGGGTTAAACTGTATTTATATAAGGCTGCCTTGAATGTCTGTTTTTCTAAATTCACTTTTTAAGATACTGAAACTAACCTTGACAAATTAATTTGTAAGGGGTAAAAAGTTTAGAGAAAGTATAAAGTATGTTGTAAACATCAAGTTTGATCCACGGGTAACTACAAATAAAACTAGAGTCAAGTTAACTGGAATCACAGAATAAAAGGGAGATCTTATGTGTCCAAGTACTGAATATACTTGTGTAGTCCATCAGCACAGCATCCACACACAGCATGATCTACCCCACTCTGGCCAGATAGTGAGCTGTCAATCAACCCCCAACAATCCCCTCCTCAGTGAGGAGAGAGACACAAAACTAGGTCTTTCTCTGCAAACATTTCCAGGCTGTCTCCCAGACTAGAAAGGCCTCTGATACAGTGTGCATTATGGCAAAAAATATTTCACGTTTGCATTATGGTTGAGACAGCCTGGAAGGCCAGGCTACTGACTTAGCTATCTGTATCATATGATCAGAATGATGTGATACCTAGACAGGTAGCCTCACTTTCAGTGATATGAGGGGCAGATTATAGCCTTGCTTAAGACTTAAATTTGTACCAGAATTTTTTATACAAGGAATATTATTTGGTATTTATAAAGCACTCGTACATGTTAGGATATAAAAGCTTATCAGAGACTTTCTGTCTTAGCAGTATGTTGATAAATAACAGTATATTAAATAAATAAAAAGTGTATTATCTGAACTTAATCTTTTCTCAAATTAGAAACAAAGTGTAACCTTTAGCAAGACTAGCCAAGCAGTAATAGAGATTACTGGAGATGGATTTTGAGTGGGAAAATCTGGCATGGTGAGAAATAAAAAATGACCTCACCTGACCTTATTTCAATACCACCACATTTTATAATGCAGTTGACTGTATATGTTCACTTATTCATTGAATTAAAACAGCACTGGCCTTTGGTATGTATCACCACAATAATGCATTCATAATTATCATTGATGATCCATAATCTTTTAATGATTTGGCTCCTGAAATGATATAAAATGTGGCAATATATTTTAAAGATTTTCTCTTTGACCAATTAGGAAAGAAAAAAATTGCTTGGACATCGGATATTTGGTGGAAAATTCGTCATCTAGTTTTGTATAACCACACAAACAATTCACCAACACCTGTACACAGATATGTAAATCACATGAACTGACTATGAATCTGATGCATTGAAAGATACACTTACTTGTGATAATCGTATGAAAATACAATGTTCTTATTTTGTGATTTCTGATGTTATTACATTTCAGAACTTTCTCAACCTACATTTGCTCAACTCAGTTAAAAGAAAGACGAAACAATTTTCCCTTGCAGATACAAACCTATAAATTACGGTTGAATTACTACCCTCCAATGTGCTGTTTTCACTTGTCTCAAACTGATTTGTTTAATCTTAAACCTAAAGGTGTCACTGGCTTTTAACACATCATCTTTTTGTTTACAAATTACAGCCTCGTCTTCATCAGAACTGTCCAGTGACTCTCTGTCTGACCCAGTATCACCACCATTGAATAATGTATCAGAGTAGGATCTTTTCTCCAAAGTGAACCAATCCAGTGTGCTAAAGCCTTGAGCTTGACTATCAATTCCTGTTAAGTTCTCTAGCCGTTGGTCTAATTGTTGTTCATAGAAATCCCCGCTGTCGCTGAGAGCTGTGCGACTGATGGATCGGTGCTTGATACTGGTGCTTTTAGCTATTCTGCCTGGTGGCCTTATGACCTTGGTGTAATATCCCGTGGTATCCCCATAGTTATCTCTGCTGTGTTTTGTCTGCTTCCCAAGCAATTTTGAACACACTGAACTGTGGCTATTGCTGCCATAACTGCAGTTAGAAGACCCTTTGGGCAATTGGGCATTGTTACTCCTCAATTGGCATTTCTTACAGAGGGGAGGGGTGGACTTCTTGCGGACAGATATTGATCGCCCATTGCTTTCTGTGTGGCCTTGATTACCAGAACTAGTACTGGGAAATTTGTAAAGTTCACTGGCACTGTCTGCTGTAGTTGATGACATGGATTCATCACCTGGGTTGCTTTTTACAGCAACATTAGCCAGTGTTTGCAGTGAGCAGCCCACAAAACCACTGTCACAGGACTGAGCTGCATTGGAGAGGCTTCTAAGTCTGCTCTCTGGAGGCTGATCATCAAGCTGTGAGAATAATATTCAAGAATAAATTAAATATTTGCAAATATTCAAAGTCTACAAAAGGGCATTAACTAATTAACGTAATTAAGTTTGTATACTGGTACTGCAGAGATTACAAAATAGCACAACATAATTAACTAATGTACAAATGTTACCACATATCTATTTGTACATATGTATGAACATTTGCAAACATGCTAATGAATGAATTGGCCATATCCCAAAAATGCTAATTCAAAACAATGAAGGCTGGTCACCAGTCCACTTTTACATAAATGGGACTGGTATTGGCTACAGTGACCAGGGTTGAGCTTTTGACCTCAAAAACCTGTTTTTTTTACATGACACTGTCAAAAATAGGTTTAAACCGTCCAAAACCAGTTTAAACCGTCATAAACCTCTGTAAGGGTATAAAACAGCCAAAACCTCAAATAGTGTAAAGATGTGTTAAACAACTAATTCCCAATATTAATATTATGTTTTATTAAATTTTGCCTGACATTATAGTACTTAAATTATAAGCACAATAAACAACCTAGTACACGGGTGGTCACTGAGATAAACGGTCATAGAGATAAACGCTCTTCAGAAATTATCACACCGAAAATGGTTAAATGGTTTAATAATGATATAACCCAAACCAAATGTCAGGATAAGAATTGTTTAAATATAATTTGTCACTAAGTTTGTTCAATTACGTTATTCACTTAGATGTGAAAGGTTTGAGGACCATTTAACTCTATGACTGTTTATCTTTGTGACCACCCGTGTATTTATTAACCTATGTCAAATAATCCCTTTTAATGGCTTGAGTTATACAGCAAATAATTGGAGTAAGACCATCCCTGCCTCAGAGCTGGTTTTAGAAACTGCCTCCTCAACAAATGTCACAGTAATCCCTTTAAATGGCCCGAGTAAAAGTGGCAGTAACTAGATTGTTTTACTCTATGTTTAATTATGTTAATATACTCAGAAAGCAAAGTTTATGACATTTTTTTACTGGTAGTTTATGTCAATGCATACATGTAGCCTTTTTTTCTCAATAAAATTAGATACAAAATAACTTAAGAAATGCATTTAAAGGCAGCCTTAAGATTGTTTATAACATTTGAAGATGCACAAGTGTTTTAGAAACTGGACATAATGTTTCAGTATATAAAACTATTCACAAAAGTAAGTTCAGGACCTATTATCCAGTTTTTGACAATATTCCTTGGGTTTTTTTGACATTTGGGTGTCAAAAACCTGTTTTTGACGTGACGGTTTAAACCAGTTTAAACCATAGGTTTTAACCATGTCCGTCAAAAGCCTGCCAACCCTGACAGTGACCTTCACCTGGCCTTCCTAAACTTGGACGCATTGTGGTGTGAAGGTTTGTAAACAAATTACGCTCCTTGGACACAAAGTAAGTATCTGTGGATTTTAAGAGTAAAGTTATTTGTCTCTAAAAAGTTATCAGCAAAGTAAGTTTTCGTGGATGCAATATGAATTTGAGGCAATATCAAACTAATTTCACAAAAATGGCAATAATAGAAGATTTACAACATTCAAACTGATGCACATTTATGATAAATTTATTTAAACTATGATCTCCTCATTAGACTAGATGAAATGTAAACCATATAAGTTGTACAAAAGAATATTACATTGGCTTCTTTTTTCCACACTGCCGATAAGTGTTATCATCCTCACACAGATTTGTTGTTTTTTCACTGAAACCAAATCCTCACAGAAACTGCAAGGAATACTGAGATTTTTATTCCAAGACCTACGTTTTACAAGTGTTATATTAACATGTATCTATTGGTCATACACTTATGTAAATAAATATTAACTAGAACACAATCATACAGTGCAGATTTTCACCAATTAGCTTATGCAAAATTTCAGGATTTTTTTTATCCAGAGTATGAGGACGATAATATTTCCCAAAATATAATCACTTATTGTTTTAGGAAGGCCCTCAACTTAGAGATGTACTTAATACATCTGGAGTAATGTCAACAAGAAAACCAAAGTCATTAAAAATACATTGATAATCAGACCTTCGAAATTTTCTTGATTTATTGTGTATCTAAAATATGACCCAATTCTTAAATTTATTACTTCTTCCTTTGGTCAGGTCCTACCCACATAAAAAATAGAAAGATCTATTCTTTACTTTTGACAGACGCATCCAGAAACATAGCTTTTTGGTGGAGGTAAGTATATATTGAAAATGCTTGCAAGTTAGAGTTTAACGTAAATTGGTGTGTAGATACACAACACACCGTAGATATTAAAGTTGCTTAGATAGTTTTTTATTGAAACAATATCTTGATAGAGAATAAAGTGTCACTACCAATACTAATTCTCTAAAATGGCAGTTAATAACGAACCCTCATTTTTGTATCAAGTATTGTATCAGCTTAAATACTTAAGATTTGAACCCTACCTTTTTGGAACTGTTTGGACTTCCACTAGACTCGATTTCACTGGTGATGTCATCTATCTGACTGACCACACTCCTTAAGTCCCCCACCACGTGATTGAGTTCATCCAGTACTTCCTCCAGACTCCCTATCACCTTTTTGATCTCCTGTTTCACTGTGTCATCATGACTATCCGTTGCTGCCCCTATTGCTCCCGATTCCTCTGGTTTTAGCTTAGAATTTTTCAGACCTGGACTGAACTTATAACATCTTTTCACAAGCTCGGGATCAATATCCTTCTGTTTAGCACCCTTTCCTAAAGATTTGACTTTCTTAATAACGTTTAAAATATATTCACGTTCTTGTCTTGGGCATATCTCACTGTTCTTCCTCAAACCACTTGTTTTGGGCTCACACTTCTCAGTGCCTTTTCCAGCAGTATGTGGCTTGCCTTTGCCATTGTCACATTTTAGTCTATGACTTTTCAAATGTTGAGACAAAACTTTGTTTTCTGTTTCTCCAAAATCATGTTGAATTGAATTTATAAAATGATCTTTACTATAACTCATATTTCAGCACCAGCTAATTTGCCTTTGTTTTAATAAGTCTTTAAATCCCTCTTTTGCATGACAATACAAAATATAACATTTCTATAATATGTAACATACCAAAATCAAAGGATACATACTTGCACCAGATGACACAGAAAATGTTCCATCCCACATCAAAACACAATCAATAACTGCTGAGGCAGTCTTTTCTTTCGTACAATATGTTGCCTTGATTTGAAATTATTGAGCAGTAAGTTTGTAATTTCTTGGGATATACTATTGTCCTTTAACAACAGACATATTTATAGGCCTTCCCTTTCCTTTCTATGCCCCCCTCCTCCTCCTCCTCTCCAGTAGACACATTTTAAGCTGAGCAGAGTAACAGAGAGAGATAGAGAGAAGGAGAGAAAACAGAGATAGAAAAAACTGGGGCCTGTTGCTGCAAGAGAAAGTAAAAGCTGTCTCACTAAATCAATAGCAAAACTGGCAACCCTGTTTTCATGAAAGGTGTTTTGAGGGAAGATATTGTCTCTTAGCCGTTGCCTCAATTTGTGTCTGCTTGCAACTGACTGAAACTTTATCACAGACTACGTAGATTCTATCTCTCCTTAATGAAAGTTTTGACTGAAGTCATGGGTCTATTTTTTGGAATTATTATTTTAGTAGGAATTGTGCTGAGCTATAACTGTGCTTTGTGGGGGTGTAACGACCAACATTTCTAAGCCTTAGTTTTTACCTTGAGCCCACATTTAATTTGATTTTAGTGAGTTGGTGATGGGAGAATCGTGACCGCCCCCACCCCCCCTCCCCTCATGTGAGCAAGGATGACTCCTCCTGTCACACAATTTCAGTGAAAAGTGACACTTATTTTTCTGGCTTCATAAATTGCATTTATTGGATTGTTGTTGGATTTGCATTATGTTTAAAAAATAACGTGGAGGCAGAAGACAAATCCCATTTCTTTCATAGCAATCACGAACATTGCTAATCAAATTTAGCCACATTTCTGTTCTTTTGGTTTCTTGCTCTGTGGCATGTAATCTGAACATCTTTCTCAATTTGAAATGTCTTCAGTGTAAGATCTTATTGTTTATTTATAACCTGACATCCTTTGAGGGTCACAGCAATTAATGCTGGTGAAATAAAGATTACTGACAAAACACATTCCTAGCTCAAATTCATGTGCTTATCATCTTTAAAAGAATCAATTCTTGCCGTCTTTAATAATAATGACATCATACTTCTGAGAATCAAATTGCTTAAAACATTTAAGTATGAGGAAAACCTTTTGGTGAAATTTACCAGTGTATGAATATGTATGACATGTATTTATTATCCATACATCTTGGTTTATCACATTCTGAGGCATTGAGTCAAACAACAAATTTTACAATATATTAAACGTTCTTGAAGCATTTAAAATACAAGGTCACACGGGGAAAAACATAAAACATTTAAAAATGACATGCACGGATTGCCTTAATATCACTATAGGTGATATCTCTGTGTAGATGTTTTGTATAACCCTTCATTCATACATGTACAGCAGACTTGTGTCTGTGAAGTTTCCATACCGTAGCATTCCCTGCTTCTCACCAATACAATCTAGATTGATAATGTATTAAGTATTTGTCTCACTCCTGCAAATAAAATATCAGGACAATATTGCGATGAAATCTGAAAATTTTCTATTATTCACCCAAAAGAAGAAATATGCCTTGGTAGACAGAAATGGTTTTTGCAAGTTTTTTGTGAACTTCGTGTTTTGACCTGTATAATGTGTTGAAGTGTGACATTAACCCAAATTAGTCATCAAAGACTGGCTACTATTGATCTAACGACAGATTCATCACTTTCTGGAGGAACAGACTGTCTCCAGTTGAATGGAAGACACGCTGATGTGGTTGCAAATGGGTGAGTTTCTCCACATTTATCTAACATTATGTTGTGATCTCATAATGAAAATGTAAATCCTTACAATTTTGGCACCATAAAATGTATCAATAACGCCTGAGTCACACCTCTGAATGAATGAAGTTTTCATAAAGCACCAAATTGATGTAGACATCCCCTAACGCACTGATGTCCAAGAACGGATTATCCAATCACCAGAGAGAGTCCTTGGCCATGTTGGTGGAAAGAAAGTCACCGTATCTTGGCTTCTGATGGCCAGAGGTAGTTTGTTCCATTCATATGGAGCAGCCACTGGTAAAACTGGGCATCTTTATACATTGGTAGGTCTTGCTGAAGAAATCCAAAGGCAGTTCCCATGTGTGAAGTTGCTACGCTTGATGACAGATGAAATGTATGGAGGTTGGTTCAAATGTATTGCTTTGTTTGTAACGAGGTTGTATTTGAACAGTATGTGATGCTCAATGTCGAACCAGTGTAGTTAATTCAGAAATAATGTAATGTGATTGAACCACTTTTAGCCTGCAATGTGAGATGAAGTTCCCCAGTGTAGTTAATTCAGAAATAATGTAATGTGATTGAACCACTTTTAGCCTGCAATGTGAGATGAAGTTCCCCAGTGTAGTTAATTCAGAAATAATGTAATGTGATTGAACCACTTTTAGCCTGCAATGTGAGATGAAGTTCCCCAGTGTAGTTAATTCAGAAATAATGTAATGTGATTGAACCACTTTTAGCCTGCAATGTGAGATGAAGTTCCCTGCTAGTTCCCTGACATTGCTAAGGAGATTTACAGGTGGGGGGTGACTTCAGGGATTCTTCATTCCTGTTTCAGTTGAATGAAAGACTCTATATGCTGACTGATTTACGTTTTAGATATTCTCCTGAGTGATGTACTCATTGATTTGAATTCTATATGCAGTTATTTCTGCAAGAATTTGATTTCTCCTTCATGACCTCGCCCTTATGCTTCAAGAAAGAAAGAAACCTTGCGTCTTTTGTACACTGGAAAAATAGCCACCCTATACATCGACCTGAACCCTACCCCACCACCACCACCACCCCACCACACACACCTCTTCGCCTCTCAAGCATGTAGAGTTTCATATAACTTGTGAAAATCAGGGGAGGTTTTTCAAACATTCTAAAATTAGTCCCACATTTCAAACCAAAAATGTCCTACCAAGATATGAATTGAACCCTACCACATCGACTCACAACCCAAATATATAAGCCGATTCATGTATAGCTCATGGCCCCAGCACATAAAGGTGTGACGTAGGTTTAACAAATGTCAAACTCAAACACTGTGGTGATAATGGATCTGTACAGTACCAAAGAATTCACAAGACTGAAAAAACAGGTATAGGCTTTATGGTATTAAAACCTGCAAATCATCCCTATCATGAATGAACTAGTCCATTTTTAATAATTTTACAGCAACGGATGGGGGGATTATCAGTTTGGATAATCTCATTAACAGAAGTCAAGCAGAAAGAACCAAAGCTAGCCTTGCTGAAGGCTCAAGTTTCTTTGCAGTTAGGGAAAGTTTTCAGTTAAGATAATGGAGTTTCAGTTTCTATAATGTACTCATACATGTACTGACTTTTGTAGCAGCATATACAGCTAAGAGAAAGATACAGTTCTATCTCTTAACATGTATGTGTGCTTTATGAATACCAAATATATGTGTGCATGTTTGAAGACATATCATGCAAATTTAAGCCTTAAGCAAGGCTAAACTAAAGTATAAAGTGTCGTGGAAGCTTGTGATTATCACAAGACCAAATGCAGCAAAAAGCAGTCGTGTTTCTGTCACAATCTTAAATAAGTAGGTCACATGCTGAAGCTGAGGCTTTCGGTGACAGAAGTATTAATATCAGTTGTAACACTTACTGTCACGCTAAAACTACTTTTCCATTTTTACATTACAGAATAAAATTAGAAAAAATATGCACATACTCCTTCCCTTTTCTGCCACATTCTATCTAACTTCTCTGCCGTTAATATTTTTAAATTGTCTGACTGCCCCCTTAAGATACACTAATTGCTCATATAGGGGGAAGATGAATTTTTAATATTTTTGGCAAACTAAAAGTAAGTTGTTAGGCACTTATACCTAGATCACACTTTTCCATGCTGACTCCATGAGCTGCATAGGAGCTCAAAATATTTAACTCGTAGTGGCTCATTTGTGATTGAATGAGTTTCATGTTTAAGTAGTATCCGCTCATCAGAATAAGTGTAAATACATCAGGTTTTGTATTTGGGTAAGATGTCTTCAATGCAAAAAGGACAGCCAAAAAGTCCTCTCACATGCTAAAATTAAAATGTACAAGCCGGGGTGGTGAAGGGAGAGAGGCAGAATGGCTTTAAGGGCAGCTATATTTATTGAAAAATAAAGACTAAATAGTAAACCAAAATCAAATATGAGTTGATACGGCAGCACTGTGTGAATAGGCCATTATCAAGAAGAAAAAACAAGAATTATGAGATTATTTTGCACAGGTAATGAACTCAGTGTTTCGTGTGATGATACAAGTTTAATTATTACTGATTAAAGAACCATAACTATTTTTATTGGATTTTACAATACAGGGTGTTATAGTGCATATCTATTATTCATGGGGATGATAAAATTACAGTACATTGCAAATATTTCATCCTTGGGTTGAAGCACTGGGCTTTTTCTTCTATAACACAACTATATATAATAACCATGTTTGTGCTAATTGATGACAAAATCTCTTTAAATGAAGCACCTGACCTGGTGCCTCCTGCTTTCAATGCCTTTGTGCCTGTTACTGGTCCGCAAGTTTATCAATGAGTCTCCCAACATTCCTCGTTAAGGATTGTCTTGATATTCTCCTGCTATCTATTACCAAGTTGAAGGCTCTTTTCCTAATGCTTTCAAGAATTGGTGGTCACACCCCCCCCCCCCCCCCCCCCCCCTCATAAAAGGCTTCCCTATCCAGAAAAAAATGACCTGGTCTTTGCTTCCTGTTAAAGTTGGTTGAACTACTTGTTGCAAAGCAACTAACGTCACACATCAATAACAACAAAATGGACAATCCTCATCACTTGACTTATAAGCCGGGACAGTCCACTGAAACTGCTTTATTGTCAATAAAAAACCGAGGTCCATCTCTCTCTATAACGTGGTGACCCACAGCTCTAGCACTACTTGACTTGTCAGACAGGTTTGACACTATAGATCATAATATTCTTCTTGGTTACCTAAAATCCTGGTTTGGTCTTGGTGGAACTGTACTAAAGTGGTTTGCTTCCTACTTGAGTAATCGCTGCCAGGCCATCAAGATAGGCTCCACACTATCTGAATTAAGCAAGCTCATCTACAGGGTTCACCAAGGTTCTGTTCTGGGTCCATTGTTTTTTTCACTTTATACAACACTACTAAGCAAAATCATCAGCCTCCTGTCTGGATATTAAATTCCATTTCTATGCTAATGATACCCAGTTATACATTCGTCTCTCCCATAAAAATGCCTCTGCTGCTCTTGCCAAGCTAAATGCCTGCCTTCAGGATGTGGAACGATGGATGTCTCTTAGTAAATTGAAGCTCAACCCTGAAAAAAACTGAATTTTGGTTCTAAGGTTCAACGTCAGAAAATTTCCTCCCACTTTCCTGTCAGTATTCTTGGTAGCCTTCTTCATCCAGTTGATTTTGTCGAAAAACTGATTGCTTGGTTTGATGCAGAATTTTCCTTTTCTGAACATGTCAAGCAGACCTACAAAGCGTGCTTCTTCAGATGTGTGACCTTCGTAGAATAAGACAGTATCTTACCCCAGAAGTGGCAGTCCTTGCTGCAAATGCCTTGGTTAGTAGTCGCCTGGACTATTGTAACTCTCTGTTTAGAGGTTTGTCATGTTTCAATCAGCACAAACTGCAGAGTATTCAGAATACACTTGCTCGTATTGTGACAAATCATAGAAAGTATGCTCATGTCACACCCATCCTAAAGTAACTCCACTGGTTACCTGTTAAGTACCGCAGTATGTTCAAACTTACCTGTTTGCAAAAGCCTATCCGCCATAGTCTCTCCTGTCACCCTGTGTCTCCTTGGTATAACCTGGCTATGTCCTTGGATAAACGTTAACTGCCTTCGTTTATGTTCAGATGCGCCTTAGAGTCCATCAGTGATGGAGATTTAGCGCTATAAAAGTCCACATTAGATTAGATTAGAGACAACATCCAAGTGCAAAGAAAAGTTTGTGCAAAATGAAGATGTCTGTTTGTATGAACAAACTGTCATATGAATTAAAGTTAGTTTGCCTTGCAAAGCTACGAAAGTTATCCATCAGGCATGTAAAAGTTTTAAAAAATAGCATATGACTGGACAGCTATACAGGGAAATCCATGCAAAATTAATACACACTCCCATCCGCATTACAGTGTTTAGATTAAAAATGTTCCAGATAAAGGAGTAAAGCACATTGTACTACCTTATTATTTTGTTATGGCATTTGCTCATCCTTATCTCAATATTGTGGGCTTTTTTACAAAATCCTACTTACCAGCGTCTGCTGTGAAGTACGTGTTTACATGACTTGTATTTCAGACAGTTGAAAAGTCTGGTCATTTAGACATGATGTCTAGAAATTAGATTAGTCAAATGTTTGTTGTCAATGGATCCCTGCTCACAGAAAACGTGCTGTATCCCACCAGAAAGTAAGGATTTGGCAGGCAATGACTGGGTATGCTGTGTTGGTTTATTGGTTGTTATTACCATTTTACTGAATGTAAAGATCCTGTAAAGATAGAGTTAACTAGAAATTTCAGAATACTACAAGAAATATTGAATGCAGTTACGTTTGCTAAGAATACGTTTGTCAAAATATTTGCATAATGACTTCTTATTTCAATATCTTTATTCTTCTTGCCTAAAAATAAAATTGACAATTGACATCCCACTTTATACTCCATACAACTCCATACTCCATGCCATACAGTACTAATACTCTATGTCACTTCATACTCCATGTCACACCAACCACCATGCGACTCCATACACCATACCACACCATACACCACAAAACTCCATACACCATACCACTCCATACACCGTACCACACCATACACCACAAAACTCCATACACCATACCACTCCATACACCGTACCACACCATACACCACATAACACCATATACCATACCACTCCATACACCATACCACTCCTTACACCATACCACTCCATACACCACACCATACACCATACCACTCCATACACCATACCACTCCATACACCATGTCACTGCATACACCATACCACTCCATACACCATACCACACCATACCCCACACCACACCATACACCATACCACTCCATACACCATACCACTCCATACACCATGCCACTGCATACACCATACCACTCCATACACCATACCACACCAGACACCAAACCACTCCATACACCACACCATACACCATGCCACTCCATACACCACACCATACACCATACCACTACACACACCATACCATACATCATACCACTCCATACAACATACCACTCCATACACCATACCACTCCATACACCATACCACTGCATACACCATACCACTCCATACACCATACCACACCAGACACCAAACCACTCCATACACCACACCATACACCATACCACACCATACACCACACCATACACCATACCACTCCATACACCATACCACTCCATTACACCATACCACTCCATACACCATACAACTCCATACACCATGCCACTCCATACACCATACCACTGCATACACCATGCCACTCCATACACCACACCACACCATACACCATACCACTACACACACCACACCACACATCATACCACTCCATACAACATACCACTCCATACACCATACCACTCCTTACACCATACCACTCCATACACCACACAACTCCATACACCATGCCACTCCATACACCATACACCACAAAAACTCCATACACCATGCCACTCCATACACCATGCTACTCCATTTTCATATTTAACATCATTTCATAATCCATGACTCTCCACATTCCATGTCATTCCATATGCCAAGCCATTTTATACTCTATGTGACTCCATACACCATGCCACTCCATACTCTATGCCACCCTGTGACTCTTATACTTCTTGCCACTCTATACCCATACTCCATGCTTCTTCATACTCCATGCAACTCTATGCTATATCATGCCACTTCATATACAATACCACTTTTTTACTATATGTCATTTCATACTCCATGTGATTCCATACAGTATGCCACTCAATGCTCCATGCCACTCTGTCACTCTTATATGCCATACCACTCTATACTCATACCCCATGCCACTTCAAATTCCATGCCAGTCCATACCCCATACTGTCTAATGCCACTAAATATTCCATACTACTCTTATACTCCATGTTATTCCATACTCCATGCCATTCTATACGCCATACTATATCATACCATATGCCACACCATACCATTCTATACGCCATACTATACCATACAATATGTCACACCATAATATGCACTACTCTTACACCCAACTTCATTCTATATTCAATGTCACTCTATAATCCATACCAATTAAAATTTTTCATTGTAGCAGTTTTAAGTTATTGTGCTTGCAGGTATATATCCATGATAAATAACCGTGAAAATTAATCTTCTGACAACAATATAACTTTGTAATGACATAGAACTTGACTATAAGCTTCTTAGTATGTTGTCATGGTCAAAGAACATGACAATGTAATTGTGACTCTCTGTTCTGTACTCATTGTTTAAGATAAATGATTTAAGGAAGAAATCTATCAGCACTGTCTGTTTTCATTATACCGCCATGATTCCAATAATTAGTGGTCATCTGTTTCTCAGATAAAAATATGTATTTATAATTAAAACTATGAAATAAATAGGTACAAATTGGACAGACAAAGGACATCATGTCATCTATGTGACAATTAAAATGACATAGGTAGGACCAAAGGTGACCTTGAAATGACCTTGGTGTTCCAGTTTTGGCAGATCTTATTGTACATCCTTGAGGCCTTTATGGCATGTAAGGCCCCCTTGGTGCTAACCTGTGGATGTGTTGACTTAAATCCTGTATTATTATGCTGCTGCCACCTCATTTTTGCATGGTGTCCAGTGTTTTTAACTGATTTTACAATGGAAAATATAATTTTCTTTCAGATTGGGTTGTCAGTGAGTTTCAGAGTTATGTCATTGTGCTGCCAGATAAATTTATCTAAGTGACCAATGATATATTCACTTAAATCTTAAGCACCTAACAACTGTTTAATAATAGTTCACCAAGCTAAGTGCAAGTGGCTTATTTGTCCATAAAAATACTAGTAGCTTTCCTTTTAAATAAGACTGATGGTGTCCTTGAAATGACTGGGTTGAAGAGTTGCTGCATTGTACTCACTCCTTTGAGGCCAATGTGGCCTGTTAGGTTCCTTGGTAACCAGAACATGCCAATGATAGAACAATATAATAACTTAAACTTTATTTTTACATTCAGGGTCACATGACTGCAAAGTTAATTTTGCGCTTATTTGACTAACATTGGGAGTGGTATTTGTCTTTCACACACTCCGTGATTTGGGTCATGGGAAATTTCGCCTTTTTTCAAATTTCACCTGTGTGTGTTTTGCATTATAACAGAAAATATTTTATAGCATCCTCAAGACTGACACAATTCAAGGAGATAACCCATAACACAAAAGCATGATTACTCTTTGCAAACTGGGAAGATTAATGTGGTAGCAGGATTTATTTATAAAGAGTAGACAAAATAGGTCGTACAACTGTAAAGATAGGTCATTGTACTCAGAAAGTATTTTCAAAGGTTTTAAAACTTGTTTAAAAATGGGACAGGAGTCTACGACTGACGAGACTGGTTGTTGTTATTGAAAGGCTTTCAAGACAGATATACCTACCTTATTTTATAGATCTACATGTGTAGAATGTGATAAATAGATTTACAAACTGTCTCTTTAGTGTTGTTTCAACAGAGATTGAAATGAAAGTAAATGCTCAAACTTCCAACCAGAATGAAATATATACTCTTCACAGATTTCCTACACTGTGAAAGTCGTTTTGTAATTTAACAACCCACTTGAAGGTGGTTATAATTTTAAGTCACATTAATTGACTTTATGTTTAAAGGCTTCACTGAATGTCTCTGTATAAATTTTGAAATAAAACTGTGGAATATTGTTTCATTCAAGGAATTATAAAGATATCTTGATGTATTTCTTGTAATTTCTGTGTGGTTTTGTAAATTTATATAGACAATGCATTTGACTAACAGTGATTTAAAATATTTATCAAACTTTCTTTTCGCTTCCTAGCTGATACAAAGTAATAGAAAGTAATAGAAGTAATAGATGACAATGTAATAGTAATAGTAATAGATTTTAAAATTTGAAATGCAATAGCAACAGTAATAGATAGCACTGTAATAGCAATACTAATAGACAGCAAGTAATAGACCCCATCCCTGGTTCTAACTATTTCTATTTTATCTGCCGTAGTAGTTACAAAACATGGACTTAAGAAAATATATTTCAGCGTGCGTCAGTTGTGACACAAAACACATATTGGTTTACGTCATTGCAACGTGTCTCTCATTTCAGTTACTTTTTTGTGCTTTTAAATAATTTTCTATTTTATAGAGTGGCAAGGTAATCAATCCACATTATGGAATTTGCTGCACAATTGAAGGGAAGTCCATTAAGGATTACTCACAGTGATGCATTCAATGAAAAGGATTTAACCTGACTTCCACCTGGTGTAATATATTTACAGATTATGATTGCATTCTATATGTACAGGTATAGTTAATGCTCAGGGCAGTACATCCTTCATAGTGAAACTACAATAAATTCTTCTTGCATGATTTCAGGTTTTTGTTAAAATTATCTAAAAACTGTGATAAAGTTACTGAAAGCAAAAGCATTGAATACAATATATAGTTAAACTCACACCCAAAGATTGTGTTAACATGTCTGAAAGGGTTCATTTTGGAGGCTGTTACAGTGACTTAAATTGGTGCAAAACCAATGGTGCAAAATCAAATGGAACAGTCTTTGGTTCAGCATGTGTCACACTTATGTTAACGTAGAGTTATCCGACCTTATATTATCTACATTTAAACTACATAATAATATGTAATATCTATTATATTGCAACTAGTGAGAGTCATATAAAACTATGTCAAGTTAAGATATCAAGAATAAAATAGTAAAATTACACTATTTAAGCTACAATTGACGTGCCCTATGCCACTGGAGACAGACCAAAGGCATATCTTTTGATCTGAAGATATATCAAAACCCCCATTAAAAGAGTGTAGTCGTAAACATAATTTAAAAAGAAGGAAGAAATACTGAAAAGACTGAAGAAAATAAGAATATGAAAAGTAAATGGAACATTGCTGTATTGATTTCAATCAATTCAGATATTCTTGACACAAACTGGAAAGTGTTTGGAATTGTATGAACCACACTTAGATATAAACCTGAAAATGAAACTACAAGCTGGGTAAGAGATCATATTTAACTGATCAGTTACTGTTACTGTGGTGTCTGCAACATCATCTATTTACGACACTGCTTGATACCCCTTTCTCATACACACGTTTTTAATAGGTGGCAAATGGCGGTTATGAAGCCGCCTCCAACCTTCCTAACATCTTCTTTAAATCTTATACTTCTGCCCTCTACCTTTAACCACCGCCCCAGCCTTTGTCCTTGCCATGGACATTTTGGTTATATTCAAAACTTCTGTCTAGTTAATGTGGGTGTTCCACCACACGACTAAGCTTCCCATTTATTTGCTTAGTCCCAGGCGTTCGGTATGGATCGGTAGTTGTCGGTTGGGGCCGTGAGAAATATCAAACATGTTTGATATTTCTCACGATCCAAACCGTTTCTCATTTCACACCGTCAACAAAATGACCAGTCCCAGGCTTCCTCAAGCCTCCTCAGACCCAAATTTACCCGACTAAGAGAAGCCGATCCAAACCGATCCAATCCGGCCTCCTCAGGCCACCTGGGACCACTGAAATTTAGTCTGTGACGGTCTGAGGACGCCCCAGGAGGCCTGGGACTAAGTACCGATTAAGCACCGACTGTTTTCAGCACGTCTGAAACCAAAAAGAGGCAAGGGGGGGTCTGGGACTATATAAGCGACTGCCACATGCTTTCTGTGTTTAGACTGGTTGGCTACTGAGAGACGTGCCACTTACTGCTAAGGAGTTTTCAGTTTTTTTTACATTTCACTTGAGCTTAGGGCAAATTTAACAGTTAGGAGACACATTTCAGGTTTTTTTTACTTTTTTGTGATATTCACTGGAGTTATGAGGAGAGAGAAAGGAGGAAAGAGAGGAAAGAAGAAGATGGATGAGAGGCAAGAGGAGAGGGAGAAGGAAGGTGGAGAGTTGGAGGAGATGATAGAGAAAAGGACAGAGAAAAGGACAGAGGAGGGTACAGAACAGAGAGAAGAAAGGATAGAGGAGAGAGAGGAAGGCTTACAAGTGACTGAGGAATCTTGCGAAGAAGATGAGAGGTGTGAGGAAGATTCAGAGTGCCACTCAGCAGCCAAGAGAGCCAGGCTTTGTGCTACATTCACTGACAGCCAAGAAATTGCCATTGTTGAGTTTGTGAAGGAGCACCCAGAGATGTACAACAAGGAGCATGCACGTTTCCACGACAGACATAGGAAGGAGGCTATCTTGGCAGAAATTTCTGCAGAACTGAAGCTCCAGCCCTTTGATGTCAGAAGGTGTTTTGAGTCACAGAGAACTCGCTATGGAAAGCTCGCCAAGCTACAGTCTGGCCAAGCCCCAAGGGAGATGACCAAGAGACAGTCCTGGGTCTACCAGTAGAAGGGTTTCCTTAAGACCCACATCAGACGCAAGGGGGCCAACAGAAGTTCTGGGTTCGAGGCCAGTCCCAACACCAGCAGGCATGAAGAATCGCGTGGATCTACTATTGATATAGAACATCTCGAGTCCAGTGTCCCGAGGGAGAGTGCAAGTCAACCAATTATTACATCTACACCAGTTTCCACAGATTCAAAGATATCCAAGCACTTCGACCAGATGAGGACACTGATCTCAGGTTTCCTGCAGCAGAAGTCAGACAGGCAGCCCTTCTTTGACTACGTGGCATCAGAGGCTGAAAAGATGACCCAAGAGGAATTTGAGGACCTCAAGGGCAGAATTTTTAGAGACATTGAAGAAGTAAAGAACACTCATAGACGTCAAGTTCTACCCAAGAGATCAGCCACTATTACCAGGGAGTCACAGAGGGTCGGGATACTGCCAACAACCACTCAACAGGTGTCTAGTTCCACCCAGGCTGCAGCGGGCAGCAGTTCCAGCAGTTATGTCTACTATACACCCAGCCCCATTGGCTTTGGAAACCCTCCATCAGTGCTGACATTACAGGACGAGGGCAGCAGACACAACTTAAGTGGAATACTAAGCCAGCTACCAGATCTAACAACACAGATCACTGAGCAGCCTCAGCAGCAGCAGCAGCAACAGCAGCAGCAGTTCCTCTACACCATCACCACCACAGCACCGCCTCAACAGCAGCAGCCTTCTCAGTAGCCAGCCAGTCCGGGTGGGTCTCGTACCCCCCATAGGCCCTTTTTAGGGCCGCCCAAATCTTCCAAAAACAATTATTCAGCTGCAAGTTGTTCAAATTCCCCTCCAAAAACATAACAGTTCAGTACAAATACTTAGCACAAAACAAAAAAAAAGAAAAAGCCCAACACCCACACCACCCCAAACATGAAAGAAATAACCCATGGTAATACACATAACAAAAAAAAGGCCACATAGAAAAAAATAGATAAATGAACTACCAATATGGCCAGTAATCTGCCCATTTGTAGTTTAAAATCCATGGGATAGCTTTAATTCTGTAATGAAACAGTCCAACACTGACACCATCCCTAGAGATAAAAAAAATGTTATGACATGTCCACAAACCTACAAACAGACAAACCCAATAGCAAACAAAACCCCCCAACCAACAAACAGACAAACCCAATAGCAAACATAACCTCCAACCAACAAACTGACAAACGAATTTGCAAACATAACACCCCACAACAAACAAACAGATAAACCATACTGTAAACAGAACCACTTGGGTGGTTATTTTTGTAAATTTCCCTGAGGTAGAATAAAAAAATTCAATTTTGAGATTTGCAATAAAGGAAAAACTTTCAGTTTCAGTTATTTCTCCAGAATAAAAACCAAATGTGAAACTAGGGTGTAGATTTCCAAATATATGCAATATTTATTCCATTTACCAAGTTATATTTGGCATGGGGTTTGTCTGTCTGTTTTTCTTTGCAGGAATTATGTTTTGCATTGGGTTTGTCTGTTTGTTCGTTTGATGAGATATGTTTAGCATTGGGTCTGTCTGTTTTTTGGTTGCGTGAATTATGTTGGGCATTGGGTTTGTCTGTTTGTTGGTTGGGTGAATTATGTTTTGCATTTGGTTTGTCTGTTGGTTGGGTGAATTATGTTGGGCATTGGGTTTGTCTGTTTGTTGGTTGGGTGAATTATGTTTTGCATTTGGTTTGTCTGTTGGTTGGGTGAATTATGTTGGGCATTGGGTTTGTCTGTTTGTTGGTTGGGTGAATTATGTTTTGCATTGGGTTTGTCTGTTGGTTTGGTGAATTATGTTGGGCATTGGGTTTGTCTGCTTGTTGGTTCGGTGCATTATGTTTGGTGATGATTGGGTTATTTTGAACACGCACAGCTGATTAATAGTTTTTGGAATATTTGGTAGTCTTGAAAAGGACTGGTTATTAGTTCTGAAAAGGACTGGTACTGCAGTAGTAGTTATATTGTGCCATCTTGCCAGGCCACTGCTCCCTCATTATTGAAGTAGTCCTTGAGGTAATCCCTCAGTCTTTTGGCTTCTCTGGCAGGGTTTCTGGCGACCACCATCAGCAGCACCACCAATCAAGCAACCAACAACAGGCACATCATCATCATCATCACCACCAGGCTGTTGAGCACCATGTTGACCTTGATACTGGCTTCTCAGTATGTTGTGCAGAACCACACAGGTCATGACCACATCCCTGACTGTTTCTGGGGGTAGTTCAATAGTGGTTATCATGACTCTAAATCTTGAGACTAGGATGCCAAAAGCATTCTCAACAACTCTCCTGCCCCTTGATATTCTGTAGTTGGCAATCCTTTCCTCTCTGGTTAACATCCTTCTGCCATAAGGTTTCATCCGCCAGGTCTTCAGGGCAAACGCATCATCTGCCAGGATGAAGTAGGGGACATCTCGCCCACCCTGGGTTATAGGTGCTGGGTCAGGGAAGCCTATGCTGCCATCATCAATCTTTCTCTTCAGGTGACAGGTATTAAATATCTGGGTATCTGAGCAAGATCCAGCTGTACCCACATCCACCCATCTGAACTTGTACTGTCCATCAACCAAGGCCAACATTACTATTGAAAAGAATCCCTTATAGTTGCAGTACAGGGCTCCAGAGTTTGTGGGTTTCTTCAGGGCCACATGCTTGCCATCAAGGACTCTTAGGGCATGTGGAACATTACACCTGATCCTGAATTCTGTTTCCAGTTCTTTCCACTCATCTGGAGTAGTAGGACATCTGAGGTACTCTCTGGTGAACTCATCCAGGCCCTGCAGACCTCTGGTAGAAACTTGGAAATAGTGGATCTGCCAACCCTGAACTGACAGGATAATGATGTGTATGACTCTCCAGTGGCCAGATATCTGATGGTGAGGGCTAACTTTTCCCCAACACCTCTGTAGTTGGTGGCCTGCCTGGCTAGACGTGGCTCCAGTCTGGTCTTTATCATTTCAAAGAATTCAGGGGTCATCCTCATGAAATTGGTGAATCCTGGAATGTTTGTGGCATACAGTCCAGCCATAATGTTGTGGTAGGCCCCCTCTCCTCTCTCTGTAGTAGCCATGGCCTGACCCACATGTTGTGCCTTCTTCTAGGTCTCTGTATGGCTGGTGGTGGTGCTGCTCGTGGTGGTTGTTGTGGTCGACGTAGAAATAGCAAATACATCAGCATATGTAACTGAATAAAAAATTAAAAAAACCTAATTTGTTGCTGAAGATGTCTTTTATTGAAAGCTGGCATCCTTCTGTGTTCATAGACAAGTAATGATAATTACTTCCCAGAATTTATATATATAGATATATACCCAGAAAATCCAGTTATTTTGCAAAACAAGTATCGGCCATCGTGGTTGGGGAAGACTGAGGAGTCCTCAGGACGCCTGAGGAAGCCGGGACTTAATCAGGGGTTAGTCGGGGCTTAGTCCCACGAGGCCTGAGGCGTCCTGGGACCTAGTCGGTATGTCTACGACACGATCATGCTTCAAACCGACCAGAAAAAATGGCTTAATCTTTTCTTAGTCGCAGAACAGTCGGGGACTGTCTGGGGCCGCCTGGGGCCTCCTCAGGCTTCCTGAGGCCGATCTGAACTTAATCCCAGGCTTTAGTACCGATTCAGTATTCCTGCCCATTTTACCATTTTCTTCACCGACTGTCCACGATTAAGGGTCACCGACAGGATCGGGGCTTAGTCCTTTGGTGGAACAGGGGCATAATGAAAATCGCTTCTGACCGCCTCACACTGAGGTAAAGCCGAACTTTGTTGTATGTTTTCCGAGATTAAGGTCGTTTTTTCCGTGAATTTCCGCCTTGAAAACATATATCATACACATAGAAGGAAACACAAGGTTGGGTTTCGGTTTCTTAGGGAAACAGCAGACCTACTAAGACTTAATGGCTCGACTGTATGGGATGGGAGGCGGTTATACTCGACTGTACAAGAACAATAGGTGTCATCAAAACCCGAAGCACCATCATCTGCTACATTTTTCACTCGATTTTAAAAGAAAAACCGCGGCGATTCGAAATCGCCACCTTACACTACCGCAAAGATGTGAAGGGAACTTTAGTCCCAAGGCATACCCCACCTAAGTCTCAAAACATCTATTTCCCTGGTGTTCTCTGTGGTGCTTGACACTTTGTCCATCCCTGGTTTCTGACACTGGTCGTCCGTTTCTTGTGCTATTGTGCGTTAGAGCACCCCTTAAGAAAGGGAATATTAAATACTATGAAGTCTAATTAGAATCAGTCAACAACAGCTGCATAATATGTCTTTGTTTGATTTTACAGTTGAGATCAAGCAGGCTCAAAAGAATATTTGATTACTTTAAAAAACAGGGCTTTATAAAGAGGATTTATAAAATAAAATTTGGATGTGCCTGAAAAATGTGAGCTGGATAATTAAATATACGCCAGATGTAGATTTAATTAATGTAAGAAGCATGGGATTTTTTTATGCCTGTTTGATGTTGGTTACAGTAATACACACAAAAAAATAATACTGGATAATTAAATATGCCCCGTGGTAGATTTAATTAATGGAAGCACGGGACTGTTGGTGAATGCTTGATGTTCCTTACTGCAATACACTTACAAAGAACCCTTCACTCAGGGTTTTTTGTGAATGAAAAGCTGTGTCAGATTTTATCACACAGACTAACATATGCTGCAGAGCATAAAGTGAAGTAATTTCTGCAATTTCAATACTGTATAATACTACCGTCAAACACCCTTTACCTGTTTGACCAAGGGCATGGCCCTTCCATAGTGCACTATGATTAATTGAGAATATTTCTCCTCCAGAGGTATAGAAACCAGACTGTTATAAAAATGCACTCGTATAGTGTCTTTAACACATCCATAAAAAGATCACCCAAAGAGCACAGACCTACGCCAAGTATGTATATTTTTTTTCAAACGGTGCAACAATGAGCAGGTGGGAAAATAAAGATCTTTGATATTTTTGGTATCCATGGGATGATCCGGATCACTCTAAAAAAAATAATGGGGGCTAGTTGCACCAGGAAGTTGGGCAAGAACCATCTTCTCATTTTTTTCATGAAGATCCATCCAGTAGTACTTGTGTAATCTTGCTAACCAACAAACAAACGGTCATGAATTTAATACTTCCTTGGTGGAGGTGATAATGTTGGAGTTTAACCTTCCTTTTACATCTAGGGACATATTGGGACCGGCTATCAGTCCTGTAATTGGTGGCAAACTGTCAGTAATTGTATCCACCGGAAGCATCTGGTGGATACTTTGGTTTAGCCTTCGCTACGCCGCCGTCGCCGCCGCGCTTAGAGAGATTTTCGGCGTTAACGCTCTAAGAGGAAAACAACAGCAGCTAGGTTCACCAAATTTGCAGGATATCTTCATTGGCGGGTAAGCTTCTCTGGGAAGGAAAATAGCCTCATTCTGAAAAACAAGATGGCCGCCACGGGCATTTCTTTGAAAATAATCTACATTTTTCTACTGGCTGTTCCTCATAGGTAGAAGGTTGAATCTCTTCATAGGTGATATGTATGACACATATACATGTCCTCTACAACCTTGCACACATTTGACCTTGAAGCTCCTAATTCAAGGTCATCCACGGAGTGCCGAAGTAACCCACATAGCGGACTTTAAAAGTGCCTATATCTCCCTTATTATTGGTCCTAGAGGTTTGCAATGTGAAGCCAACCTATAGGAAATCATGTGCTGCGAATCTTCTGATGTGGTCAGATTTGACCTTGGACCCCTCCTTCAAGGTCAAACGAGGATAGCCAAACTTAAAAGTGCTTATAACTCGCTTATTATCAATCCTAGAGGTTTGGGATGGTAAACCAACATATAGGAAATCATGGGCTGGGAATCTTCTGGTGTGGTCAGATTTGACCTTGGGTCCCTCCTTCAAGGTCAAATGAGGACAGCCAAACTGAAAAGTGCTTATAACTTGCTTATTATTGGTCCTAGAGGTTTGGGATTGTAAACCAACATATAGGAAATCATGGGCTGGGAATCTTCTGGCGTGGTCGGATTTGACCTTGGGCCCCTCCTTCAAGGTCAAACGAGGACAGCCAAACTTAAAAGTGCTTGTTACTCGCTTATTATTGGTCCTAGAGGTTTGGGATGGTAAACCAGTATATAGAAAATCATGGGCTGGGAATCTTCTGATGTGGTCGGATTTGACCTTAGGCCCCTCCTTCAAGGTCAAACGAGGATAGCCAGAGGTAAAAGTGCCTATAACTCGCTTATTATTGATCCTAGAGGTTTGGGATGGTAAACCAACATATAGAAAATCATGGGCTGGGAATCTTCTGGTGTGGTCGGATTTGACCTTGGGCCCCTCTTTCAAGGTCAAACGAGTACAGCCAAACTTAAAAGTGCTTATAACTCGCTTATTATTAGTCCTAGAGGTTTGGGATGGTAAACCAGCATATAGAAAATCATGGGCTGGGAATCTTCTGGTGTGGTCGGATTTGACCTTGGGCCCCTCCTTCAAGGTCAAACGAGGATAGCCAAAGGTAAAAGTGCTTATAACTCACTTATTATTGGTCCTAGAGGTTTGGGATGGTAAGCCAACATATAGGAAATCATGGGCTGGGAATCTTCTGGTGTGGTCGGATTTGACCTTGGGTCCCTCCTTCAAGGTCAAATGAGGACAGCCAAACTTAAAAGTGCTTATAACTCGCTTATTATTGGTCCTAGAGGTTTGGGATGGTAAACCAACCTATAGGAAATCATGGGCTGGGAATCTTCTGGTGTGGTCGGATTTGACCTTGGGTCCCTCCTTCAAGGTCAAATGAGGACAGCCAAACTTAAAAGTGCTTATAACTCGCTTATTATTGGTCCTAGAGGTTTGGGATGGTAAACCAACCTATAGGAAATCATGGGCTGGGAATCTTCTGGCATGGTCAGATTTGAACTTGGGCCCATCCTTCAAGGTCAAGTGAGGACAGCCAAACTTAAAAGTGCTTATAACTCGCTTATTATTGGTCCTAGAGGTTTGGGATGGTAAACCAACATACAGGAAATCATGGGCGGGGAATCTTCTGGCATGGTCAGATTTGAACTTGGGCCCATCCTTCAAGGTCAAGTGAGGACAGCCAAACTTAAAAGTGCTTATAACTCTCTTTTTATTGGTCCTAGAGGTTTGGGATGGTAAACCAGTGTATAGGAAATCATGGGCTGGGAATCTTTTGGCGTGGTCAGATTTGACCTTGGGCCCCTCCTTCAAGGTCAAACGAGGACAGTCAAAGGTAAAAGTGCCTATAACTCGCCTATTATTGGTCCTAGAGGTTTGGGATGGTAAACCAACATATAGGAAATCATGGGCTGGGAATCTTCTGGCGTGGTCGGATTTGACCTTGGGCCCCTCCTTCAAGGTCAAACGAGGACAGCCAAACTTAAAAGTGCTTGTAACTCGCTTATTATTGGTCCTAGAGGTTTGGGATGGTAAACCAGTATATAGAAAATCATGGGCTGGGAATCTTCTGATGTGGTCGGATTTGACCTTAGGCCCCTCCTTCAAGGTCAAACGAGGATAGCCAGAGGTAAAAGTGCCTATAACTCGCTTATTATTGATCCTAGAGGTTTGGGATGGTAAACCAACATATAGAAAATCATGGGCTGGGAATCTTCTGGTGTGGTCGGATTTGACCTTGGGCCCCTCTTTCAAGGTCAAACGAGTACAGCCAAACTTAAAAGTGCTTATAACTCGCTTATTATTAGTCCTAGAGGTTTGGGATGGTAAACCAGCATATAGAAAATCATGGGCTGGGAATCTTCTGGTGTGGTCGGATTTGACCTTGGGCCCCTCCTTCAAGGTCAAACGAGGATAGCCAAAGGTAAAAGTGCTTATAACTCACTTATTATTGGTCCTAGAGGTTTGGGATGGTAAACCAACATATAGGAAATCATGGGCTGGGAATCTTCTGGTGTGGTCGGATTTGACCTTGGGTCCCTCCTTCAAGGTCAAATGAGGACAGCCAAACTTAAAAGTGCTTATAGCTCGCTTATTATTGGTCCTAGAGGTTTGGGATGGTAAACCAACCTATAGGAAATCATGGGCTGGGAATCTTCTGGTGTGGTCGGATTTGACCTTGGGTCCCTCCTTCAAGGTCAAATGAGGACAGCCAAACTTAAAAGTGCTTATAACTCGCTTATTATTGGTCCTAGAGGTTTGGGATGGTAAACCAACCTATAGGAAATCATGGGCTGGGAATCTTCTGGCATGGTCAGATTTGAACTTGGGCCCATCCTTCAAGGTCAAGTGAGGACAGCCAAACTTAAAAGTGCTTATAACTCGCTTATTATTGGTCCTAGAGGTTTGGGATGGTAAACCAACATACAGGAAATCATGGGCGGGGAATCTTCTGGCATGGTCAGATTTGAACTTGGGCCCATCCTTCAAGGTCAAGTGAGGACAGCCAAACTTAAAAGTGCTTATAACTCTCTTTTTATTGGTCCTAGAGGTTTGGGATGGTAAACCAGTATATAGGAAATCATGGGCTGGGAATCTTTTGGCGTGGTCAGATTTGACCTTGGGCCCCTCCTTCAAGGTCAAACGAGGACAGTCAAAGGTAAAAGTGCCTATAACTCGCCTATTATTGGTCCTAGAGGTTTGGGATGGTAAACCAACATATAGAAAATCATGGGCTGGGAATCTTCTGGTGTGGTCGGATTTGACCTTGGGCCCCTCGTTCAAGGTGAAATGAGGACAGCCAAAATTAAAAGTGCTTGTAACTCGCTTATTATTGGTCCGACATATTTTCTTATGGTAAACCAACATATAGGAAATCATGCGCTGGGAATCTTCTGGCGTGGTCGGATTTGACCTTCGGCCCCTCCTTGAAGGTGAAATGAGGACAGCCAAACTTAAAAGTGCTTATAACTCTCTTATTATTGGTCCTAGAGGTTTTGGTGTATTGTCTTTACGGTGGATACAATTTGCATCGGATCTCCGATGCGCTAGGTCTAGTTTATAAATGTCTCTTATTCAGCAAAAGGACTTAACATTGTACCTTTTCAGTTGTTGTCAAATTGCAAATAAATAAACAAAAACCACTTTCTGCAGACTTGATGCATCCTATATATCATTATTGTGTTTACAATTCTAAAAATTCTCAGGGAACTGGCAATTAGAATAATTTGTTTGTTATTGTTACAACTTTAATAAGACTAATTGTACAAATAAGAATGTTAGTCATTTTAATGATTGGCACTGGCTTATATTTTAATACTTCATATTCTAAATTGAGCGTCCACCTTAAGAGGGACTAGTCTATCTTAGACTAAAAGTATTAATACTTAGGTCACACCTGTCCACATGGTCTTTTCTCTATGTATTTGATGTCCACTTCATGACCTCCACCAATATATCTGAGAAAGACACCTCATATCTGGCCAGTGCATGTTGAAGTACGATCCACCCCTATATGCATGCTATCCCTTTCACACCTCCAGTCTGTTTATTATAGTACAGTTCATGAGAGGCTTTTTAAACACTTTTAAAATGTGGTCCTGAACACAAATTGCTTTCTGAGTTGTGTCCTACCCAGATGTGAATCCCACTGAATCCTGTTGAATTATGAGGTGTACTGAACCACAACTGAAGGGTAGACTAACTGATTTGTTTACAGCTCATGGCCACAAAAAGTTGTGACCTGGGTATAAGAATCATTACATAATCATTGCAGAAACTGTCATTTTTACACCAAATGGTGCTGATATCACACACAAGAGTTAAAAGCAGTGAATTTGTATGTTATTTAACCGTTATTTTGCTGTTATTTACCTGACAACGTAAATATGGTGAATGTAACCAAACAGGATACAGAAACTCTAAGCAAAGCAAGAACGTCCAGAAACGTCACTGTACAATTAATTGTGTTTTCAAAAATTTCCATATTTTATTGGGATATCTCCATTTTCCACTACTTGTCCTCATTGTGGTGACAAAGCACGAAACATTCATTCAAAGTTACTTTTGTAACGTTGCCTTTGACGAATATAGCAAGTCTTACAGATTGACACACTTTTAAAAAGAAAGGCTGGTTTTTCTCTTGTGTTTGTTAATACATACTTTCGTAGAAATATACTATATTACCCAGTGCATTTACGCTAATATAAAAAGCCCATTGCTCCACATTAAAACGGCTTAAAATTTTGAGGGGGCAGCCGGAGTTGAACCGGCGACCTCTCGATCTGCAGTCGAATGCTCTGCCACTGAGCTATACCCCCAGCTGAAAGCATTTCACACAGTGATCTTATTTCCATTTATTTATTCTTAGGCAATACAGACGCATTGGGCTGATTGCCAGTTTGATTCAAGCCTGTATTGATTGTGTGTGTGGAAAACTGCTATGACATTGTTTCAGCTGAGGCAATGAGCTAGTACGTACAAACGTGTTATATTTAAAGTGAGTAGTTTTCTTCACTAAAGAGTCTCGTGTGAAGTTGCTTTTATTTATTATTTACCCATTTATTTATTTACCCATTTATTTATTTATTTACCCATTTATTTACCTATTTACTTATTTTTTTATACATATTTTTTTTGTCCACCATAAGACATAGTGGGATATATGATTTCCATTTCAAGGGGCGCCAATTACTATGCATAATTTGGGTTACAAATTTGTTAACGAGTGCCAATTTTTCGTTAATATTTCAGAACTCTGTAACCTAGGAAGGTATTTTTACAGTGCTTCGGATTGTTTTGTTCCATTATTTAAAATCTCTGCAGGAATGTCAGATGTGATATCAAGAAAACAAGTGGTGCTAATGAGATCGCCTCATTATCACGACTTATTTTCTCGTTATCACGAGATCATCTTGTGCGCACGACTTAATACATGGTGCAATTTTTATTTTACCATGTCCTATTAGGGGCTCCGTAAAAATGTCATATTCTAACATTTTAAAAATAAAAGGATCGAGTCACAGTGTGAAAATGATGTTGCATCAAAGGTGTCAGTCAGTTTCCCAGTGAAAGGAATATCTGCAATCTACAATCATTTAAATGCTCCTAAGGCAAAACACATTTTTTTAATATTTATTGAGAAGACAAATAAATTAACATCAACAATAATACAAATGCACCAGGTTAATTTGACTCTCGTGTTGTATTCCAAGTGTGTGGCTAAATTAACAAAGGTAACGTACAAAAATTATACAATTTGTTGTACATGTGCAATAATTTAAGTATAAAATTCAATATTTACATTAAGATATGAATTCTTAAAAACTAAAATTTCTCTGATGTCTCTGTCACTCTGATATTTTATGAAGCATGGCGTCTCAATCTCTTGTAAATCTGGCACCTTAGTCTGTTGAAAATCTTTGAACCAGTGGTTTTAGGGACTTGTCTCTCTTTCACTTCTGATACATCCTCCTCTTTTGTCTTGAAACAGTTCAGACCGCCAAATATTTTGAGGAATCTATGTTGCCTTGACTTGACAAAATGTTTTCCCAACACTGTTTCTGGAAACAAACAATAATACAGGCTTCAGACTCATTGAGTTAAATTGTTACTCAATTTCACTTTCAAATTTCCCCACAAAAGCCATCTCTGATGCTCCCTTTTCTGTTGACTACTTTGGCCTCAAATTCAATCAACACTCCCTTTTCAGAAAGCAGTGCCTTGGAGGATGAACACATCAATTTGACACTTTACAAATGTTTCAGTTATATGAATACTATCAGATTCAAACTTGGAGTTTTATAACCCTTTCAACAGCCGAGGGAGAAGCCCTTATAATAATGTTATTTATTTATTTAGTGTTTTATGTTAAGCCTAGTACTGTATCAGTTATATGGTGATGGAAAGTTGGAAGGGCACAGAAAATCAGTACATACAGTTGGTCAAGGTTCTGTACCATAAACTGCTGACCAAAGGCAAGCAACTACCAGCTTTCCCATTTGAGGTTAGCCGGGATTCAAAGAGGTGGGAGGTGAATTCAATTCAAATTGGTCAGATGACAGAAAATATCTTTGAGCAATGAAATACTTGATTACACAAAATAAAATTAAAACACAATTACATAAGAAATGTATTTAAAAAATTCCTTACCATTTTCTTTGTTAGACAGAGATTCAATTTCCTTAGGACTCTCCTCTCTTCTACCTTCTTTTTCGCTTTCATCATTTGCTTCAATGTCCATTTCTGTGTGTTTCTTTCCTTCAGCCTCAACACTTGCTTCAATATGCACTTGTCTTCGCACCTCTGTTTTGTCTATTGCTCTTTCAGCCTCACCATTTGTTTCAATATCCATTTCTCTCTGTATGTCTGTTTCAGCATCACCACTTACCTCAATATTCATTTCTTGCTGTATGTTACTTTCAGCCTCCCTACTTGGTTCAACAGGCATTTCTCTCTGTATCTCCCTTTCAGCCTCAGCATTTGAATCAGTATCCATTACTCTCTGTATCTCTCTTTCTGCCTCACCACTTGGCGCAATATTCATTTCTTTTTTAAGGTCTGTTTCTGCCTCACTACTTGGTTCAATAGGCATTTCTATTTGTATTTTCGTGTCAGCCTCACCAGTTGGTTTGACTTTCATTTCTATTTCTATTTCAGCCTCACCATTTACTTCAATATCTATTTCTCTCTGTATGTTACTTTCAGCCTCGCTACTTGGTTCAATATCTATTTTTCTTTGTATCCCTGTTCCAGTCTCACCACTTGGTTCAATATAAATTTCTTTCTTGATCTCTCTTTTTCCCTCACCACTGGGTTCAATATCCATATCTCTTTTGATCTCTTTTTCAGCATCAACACTTGCTTCAATATCAATTTCTCTCTCTATCTCTCTTTCAGCCTCAACACTTGCTTCAATATTCATTTCTCTTTGTATCTCTTTTTCAGCATCAACACTTGCTTCAATATCAATTTCTCTCTCTATCTCTCTTTCAGCCTCAACACTTGCTTCAATATTCATTTCTCTTTGTATCTCTTTTTCAGCATCAACACTTGCTTCAATATCAATTTCTCTCTCTATCTCTCTTTCAGCCTCAACACTTGCTTCAATATTCATTTCTCTTTGTATCTCTTTTTCAGCCTCAACACTTGCTTCAATATCCATTTCTCTCTCTATTTCTCTTTCAGCCTCAACATTTGATTCAATAACCATTTCTTTTTGTATCTCTCTTTCAGCCTCAACACTTGCTTCAATATCAATTTCTTTCTGTAGCTCCCTTTCTTCCTCACCATTTGCTTTAGTAGGTATTCCTTTTTGCACCTCTGTAACAGCCTCACCATTTGGTTCGGTAGTCATTTCTTTCTGTATCTCTCTTTCAGCCTCAACACTTGCCTCAATATCTATTTCTCTCTGCATCTCACTTCCAGCCTCACCAATTGGTTCAATATTAATTTCTTTCTGTATCTTTGCTTCAGCATTTTCTATTTTGATTTCATGTTCTTCATTGAGTTTATGTCCTTTATGTTTACTCTCTTCAACATCAGGTTTTCTAATTTGATCTAGGCTTTTGGCTCCATTTTCATTGTCATTTTTAATATTCAGGCCTTTCATTTCACCTTCACGTTCGTTGTGTTCAAGGTTGCTGAAAAGTTCATGATCTTTGACGCTTGCAGCCCTGTTGTGACTTTCAGGTTCAGGTTCTTTTGCTGTTAAAGATGCTACTTTATTTTTGTCTTCATCCTTCTCAATTTCAGCCTTTTCTTCATTTTTAGACACACGGTCCATTCCCCTTTTATCTTTGTTTTCCTGCACATTTTCATTGTCACTTTCAGAGACAAACTCTTTCTCACTACCTCCTTTACCTTCAGCCACAGCAACTGCAATATTGTTTCTCTGTGTAATATCTTCATCACTGTCAGCCACAGACAAAGTTTCACCTTCCTCGTTTTCCTGGTAATTCTTTTCTTTACCTTTTATTTCTTTTTCATTTTGAACTTTATATAACTCAATGTTTCTTGTTTGTGTCTCCTGTACTTTGCCTGATGCTTCAGGTACAGTGATGATTTTAGCTTCATCACATTTAGCTTCTTGCTGTTTACAATCTTCTATAAGCTTATTCTCATCTCTAGTGAGCTTGAAGTTGAAAGCTTTGCCCAAGAAATCCTGGGAATTAAAGCCTGGATAATTGTTGTTTGCCATATCTTGGAGACTTTTGGCTACCTCTACAGATGTCATACCCAGCTCCTGGGCCACTTGTGTAACATCTGCATCACTGGCAGTGTCGATTATTGGTGATGGATGCATAACTCTCCGGTGTATGTCCTGCCACTCACTCGCTATAAAATATGAAGCATGATTAAAAACAGTATAATTCAACATTAAGTTATCTAAAATAACTTGAAATGTGTATTATTATTAATATACATGTGAATATGCATTTCCCTCGAGTATAGAAAGTTTATTGGATTAAGCTTTTGTTGGTGCCCTAATGCACTTACTTTAACACTGAATCCACTGGTGGACAAGTGGTGCACTGACCTTCCTCAATAAACTTGTGGGTTCAAATATTTTTCCTAGTCTTAAGAGGGTAGAGGATTGTCCATAGCGTATGACGTGTAGTACTGAATCTTGACTTACTAGTCTACACTTTTTTGTCCAGCCTTGCAACAATCATTTAACATGACTTGTGAAAGGTGTTATAATGATGTAGGAGCGAGTTAATCAAATTAAAAGCCAGTAAATGTGATACATACCATCACTATTAAATCTAGTTAGAATTAATGTTTTTCATTTTAATATAAACACACAACTATCAAGCTGCTTTTGCAACATATGTTATTCTAAGGTTAAAAATCAATTCACTTTGAATAAATACAGTGTGTTGAAAGTGATGTTGAAAACCCAAATAATCAATCCAAATCTTACGCTTTACTCTCTTTGGTCTCCAGAGCATGTCAGTGGGGTAATTCAGCTTCCCTTTCTTAATTCCTGAACATCGTGCATTCAATGGTTCACTGAACCCATACTTGGTAACCAATGATTCATCCTCCTTGGAGGCAGTCTCTGTAATCAAGAGAAACAATATATATGTCCCTTGTACAGTGGACATGTCCCACATTAGACATGCAGCTTGTAACTCATCAGGATTATTTCTAATAAGAAGAGGGTGTAAAATTTCTTTTAAAATTGTGGAACAGAAAACCAATCTTACTACTTCATTGATAATTTAAATTAATATGGATCTCATGACATGTAACTGGCAGAATATAAAGCAGAGATCACATCAAATATTTCAGTGTATTTAACTATTGATGGTATTGAAATTTCTCATCAATTAAATCATTTTTAACACATTTTTTTATGTTTGATTTTCACATAAAATTATATAAACTATTAATAATTATAGATCCCTCAATAAACATGAAATAAATTAAATTTGTATGAATTTATTCCAATTCCAATTCAACTTTTATAGCGCTTAATCTCTGCCAAAGTGACAGACTCTAAGGCGCAACATCATAAGCATAGTCACAAAAAATCATTGTCCTTATCCATAGCAATGGTCGACATCACGGAGAACGCCATATGGGGTGGAAAATACTAAGGAGGATAAGCTTGGCAGAATAGGTATGCCTTAAGTTTTTTTCTGAAGGAAGCAATAGAAGTGGCAGATCGTACATCATCCGGGAGTTCATTCCATATTTTGGGAGCATCATATGCAAAGCTTAGACCAAACTGCTTTGTGGATTTATAAATAGATGGTTGGTATTGAGGAATATGTAGAATTATACCATCAGATTGACTCAACCGAGTATTATAGGCACATTGTCTAACTTTGAGGAATGGGCTGAAATATTTTGGACAGTTAGTATGTAGGTATTTGTACACCAGCAAGGCAGTCTTGAAGATGCAACGATGCCTTATGGGTAGCCAATGAAGGGCTTTTCTTAGTGGAGTGGTATGAGAAAGACAAGTGGCTCTACAAACAATTCTGGCCAGACTGTTTTGAATGCATTGTAGCTTCCGTAGGTTAGAAACAGATAGACCCCTAAACAAGAAGTGACAGTAGTTAAGTCTACTCCCCACAAGTGCATTTGCAGCCATAAGAGCAGCATCACGAGTCAAGTACTGTTGAATTTGTCTAAGATCCCTCATCTGGATGAAACAAAGTTTATATACACTTTTAACATGTTTGGTGAAGGAAAAGTCTGAGTCAAACCAGACACCCAAATTATTAACGGCATCTGAAGGTATCAGTGATTTACCCAATATGTTTACTGGAAAGAATGGGTTTAACTTATCTTGTTGAGACTTGGAGCCAAATATAATGAAGTCGGTCTTATCGGCATTCAGCTTTAGTTTATTTGCGCACAACCACAGTTTGACATCTTTGAGACACTTTCCTAGCCGATCGAAGGCAATTTTTGTGTGTCAGGTGAATATCACCTCTAAATTTCAGTAATATTTCACTTTTTTTCACTTTGATAAAACCAGTTTTGAAGAAACATTCAGCTGTCAACATTATGATGATATGTCGTTACATTTGCCTTATGTGTTAACTGTATCATTCAAATAAACCCCCCAAAACACAAGTAAAACACAATATAATTCTTAACAACAATAACAAAAACATTAAGCAAGAAAACTAGTTTGAAAGTTGAAAAACGCTTTGAAACAAAAATACAAATTACAGGTGAAAACAGACACAAACATTAAGATAAGTCAAAGCAAAATTCAAGTAAAAAGAATTAACATTTAAAAAAAAAACAACTGCACTGTGTATCTGATGTGATTTGTCAAAAAACTGAATGAGCATTAAACTTGTCGCAACAAGACGAAAAGGAAGAACCAACTTAAAAGCAACGCAAAAAGGCAAAAACTATTTTTTTACCATTGCCTTTTCACCCATTTCTAGAACCTGCTGAAGTTTACAACAGTTTGGTTAATTTTACTGTAAATTTATCAATTATTACTGGGGCAATAACATAATCATCTGAATAGTAAACTTGTGTTAGAACTAACAAATCATCTGAATGATAAAAATAAATTTAAATGTGTAATGATCTGAATGATAAACTCATATTAAAATCACAAATCATCTGATTAATAAACTAATATTACAATCATCACTCATGTGAATAATGAACTGATATTACAATCCTCAATCATCTGAATTAGAAGCGGACAGTAAAATTAACAATCTTCTGAATGATACACTATTATTAAAACCTCCAATCATCTGAATAATAAACTAATATTAAAATCACCAATCATCTAAATAATAAACTAATATTAAAATTACCAATCATCTAAATAATAAACTAATATGAAAATCTCCAATCATCTAAATAATAAACTAATATGGAAATCTCCAATCACCTTAATAAAATGGTGTTACAACTCACCAGTAATCTGAAATATAAACTACGTACTTAATTCACTTACCACTTTTTGTTAGAAAAACATAAATAAACTCACCGATGGTGTTTTGATCAGAGTTCACAGTTTCAGGGATTCCAGCCACTGAATAATGCATAAACGTCCTGGCACCACTGTGGCAGCTCATGCCTGCAGCAGGCAGCTTACAGATCCCCTGGGATTTGGACATGTCTTGGTGCACTGTGAACCAATCAGTTTGGGCGATGTTCAGCATCATGTTTGTAATGAATCTATCCCTCGTGAATTTGGAAATTTTCACAATCCAACAATTCAAGGAACAAAAGACTGAAAATAATAGAAATATGAGATATAAAAATCTGCATTTACTTAAAACATGTGGGGATGTCCAGATAACAGTGTAAAGTTTTAAAGAAATGGTCCTCAAAGGACCTAATGCAGCTGAGTTTGAATAAGTAGACCCAATGTAAAAATAAAATGCTGTATTTGTAAAGGTATAAGTCAAACTTATCCAAAACTTGAACCAAATTTCGTGGGTGTTTGGAGTTCTAGTTATGTAGTTAATGATCCAAAGTGTTGAAAGAGATGTTTTATTGGATGGATTTGTCTGAAATACACATAATTATATTGTCAAGAGTTTGTAATACCATGCTGAGTATTATATATAATTGGGTCAGTAGGCGTATTAAGCCATTGTCAGCATGATTTCATTTTTAAAACTGCATGTATTATCTACAACTACATGATTGCTGCATAATGCCTTAAGGCCAAGTTGTTTATGGGCAATAGAAAATCAAGAATTCTGGAAGTGAGATTTCCACCTCATAAAAATCAAAATTTTAAGCCAATTTCAAATGTGCAAAGTATCTTTGAAGTGACCTCATATCTCTATAACACATGCGTTTCATTGTGACATTGATATAATGTTAAGTATTAATCAAGATATGGCGTTTCAATTGATTAATAGTACAAGATAGAAAAAATAACGCCTCTTACATTGCTACTTGTAGGTAACTAAGCCAGACGTAATATATATGACGTCATTAGTGACGTAATAGATTATGTGTTTCAGGTTTATGACGTTTACTTATTTTATTGTGACATCAGAAAATAAGCACGAGTATAAAGACAAATGTTTTTGATCTCGCAATTTGTGTTCAGTATGTTTTAGTAATAATGATACCCAAATAAAAATGGTTATTTTAAGTAAAAACATTTCTGCAAAATATTGAAGCCTGTTAGAGTGGGAGTACCCCATCACCAGTAAACGTAGTGAGAATTGGGAGCAGTTAAACTTTAACCTGAGTCACCTGATAAATGGTTTGTCCTTACATTTGAAATTGGGAATTCCTCAAAGGCTAGGATTTATTTGGTACGAATGTGTACAAAAATTGCTCACATGGAAGAATTATTGAAGCCAGGAACAAGAGGGTTTTCAGAAGGTTTGTCACAAGATATTTTCAGAAGCACGTACATCTCCATCTGCATGTTTGGACAGGATGCAATACTGTTAAGGGGGGGGGGGGGCTTCTTCATTTTTTACTAGAATTACCCAGATAACAGTCCGCTGGTGGCCCATCGATGGACCACCAGCGGCAAATCCAATGGCCCACCGGAGGCTGCCACCAGTGGGCCACCATTTTTTGTCTGTTGGGCCACTGGTGGCAATTAATACCTTGGTTAAAATTCTGCAATATGTGGCCATTTGTGGATAAAGCAAGTGATTGACAGGTTTTGAGCAGGTTTTTAGCTAAGGGAAACAATAAGTCACATGACCAATGATGTAATCAGTTGTACATAAACAATGGTGGATAAGATTTCTAAGGTGATATTTCATGATTCATTAAAATTATAATATGTCCAATGACAACTTTTGGAGTGTAAATTTATAATAAAAATATTGTTTGTCTAAAATTGTTACATAGTGAGTTAAAAATTGTGGGCTCACCGAAATCTCATTTTTAAACACTCATGAATAAATTTTTACTAAGCTTCCCCAAATTCTAGTCACGTGAACATCCCCACAATGAAGGTAAGAACTTAGTTGTCCTTTTTTCACGTGATGGGATCCAAATGTTATGTTGACTGCCCTTGAGCTCTAGTGGAATATCTACATAATGAAGGTAAGAACTTAATTGTCCTTTTTTCACAAAAAAGTGACCACTGTAGGTGAATTTCACCAGTGAGGAAACCTCCTTTTATTTTTCCGAATTATGGAAACTTCTTTATAAAATGTTACTTTTGTGGTTAAACGCTAACCTCCTTTGGTGCAAACTTAAATCTTACTTTTAAAAAAAATTGACTATTTTTTCTTCACCACAAAACTAATCACTACACCGTGGAAGTTTATGGCTCATTAAATTGTACGTGATTACATCAAGTGTATTGACTTCAGTTGCATCAACAAAGCAGAGTCTTCATATTTTGCTTAAATAAAAAATATTAGTATATTTATGTGTAGCAATGGCGATATTGTTTTGTGAGTTAAATCTTTATTTTTCATTTAGCATGGGTTATGCACGTAGAAGTTTTGTCACGGAAATTAAATTCAACATTTAATTGATGAACAGAGAAAAACGGCAATTCTACATACCTTGAAAGTCCGTAACTAACGGCCCGTTGAGATGTATCCTGTCTTTCTATTGGCCTAGGTCAACTATGATGTCACGGTTCGCGCCTGCGCGATGTCGTAAAATCAGAGTTACAGTTTATCGCTAAATCCAAGTGAATTGAAACATAGTGGAAACAGCTGTTAATTGAGATGAGGGATTGAGTGAATGGTAGATGTTTGTAATACAATAATTTTATATATTAAAATGCTTTGGGGAAAAAGGCAATACTTTGATGTAAGGATGTGACTTATAAAGAATATGCAGCGATTCCAGATAAATTGAAACAACTGGAAAGAAATATGCCCTTGAAATATTAAGGTTTAGATTTAGATTTTAATACAATGACAAATCCCAGTGAAGGAAATCGGTAAAACAATGCAATGCACTGAACATATTCACGCACAAACAAGCAACTATACAGACTCTCCCAGTTGTGACTGGGTCTGGATTCAAACTGGCAACTCAAGACGTCGTAGGCTATAGTGGATTGTGGACACTACACTATCTAACCCCCTCCCCCCCCCCCCCCCCCCCCCCCCCCCCCCCTCGAATTTTATATGATATATCATATGTTTCCATCCAGGTGTAAAATTGTCCATTTCATGAAATGGACCAGGAAATTGTCCATTTCGTGAAATGGACAGATCCATATATATTTTGCTATCCATTTCATGAAATGGACAAAGTTAAACTTTTATTCATGGCCAATCTTATGGTTTAAGTTATCCACTTTATTCCCCTATAAAAATGATACATATATGAAATATCTTACCATAAGTTATAGTTAATAGTTAAGTAGTTATAAATATTTGAAATAAATCTGAAATAAAAGTTTCAATTATGTAAAGCATTTTTTTTAATGGGAATAACGTTTTAAAATTACACTTTTAAAAAACATATTGGTACATGGTATATTTTTTAAACTTTTGCTTAAAAGAAATATACTAGAAGTTGGTCTCATTTGTGCACCAATCTTGTTTAAAAAGCTTTCCATTTAATGGTGTTGACTGTGTTTATCTCATCTAGTTGGCTGAGTCGTTTAAAACAGCAGCCCACCATTTAAAACAGCGGCCCGCCATTTAAAATGGCAGACTGCTGTTTTAAACGGCAGATGGGGTCAAAATGGCATGTAAGAATATCAACATTTGCAATTAGTAATGTAAATAAACTACCAATATGGCTTAGTGTTAAAAGCTCTTAATATTATAAAATATATGTTGTATTTTAGTCTCACATAGATGCTGTCTCAAATTCTTAAATTTTTAATAAATGCAAATATAAATATGATCAAATACTCATATTGTAGATTAATCATAGTAGGATCATGTTAGTTTTTATAAGAAAATGTTAAAGTAATTATCATAACCTGCACATGTCCTATAGACTTAATTTGGGTTAAAGTACAATCATGATGTACTCTAATACAGTGTTTTAAAAAAATTGCAAAAAAAAAAAAAGAAAAAAGAAAAAAAATTCACTGAATGACAGTAAAAATTTCGTACATTCACTTATCCATTTCACAAAATGGTCAGTAGATTTTTTGTCCATTTCACGAATGGACAATTCACACTTGGGTACATACACCAATGTCTTTTTGCATAAATATGATGTTCAAAGTATTTCTACACAAATAATCCTGTCCAGATGCTTGGATTATGAAAAATCTTATATATTATGTATTAATGTCTTAGATGTATAATAAACTTGGTACCCGCAGTTTGTTGTCTGACTTGGGGTGGGGACTGCTTTATAAACAAATCAGGGAACTAATATTTGGTTCAAGGATGTGGGTCAAAGGTTTTGACACCAATGACTTGAGTAGTTCACTTTTTGGGGTATATAAGGGGTTGCAGTGACCACATTCTGGGCCGACTTTTTACTGAACACACTGTTCTTGCCACCGAGCTCTAAAGCTTTGTCAGCCATAGAGAGGTAACTGAAGAACTTGGCTCTGTTTTAAGCTTAGTTAAGGTTACTGGTTTTAGTGGTTTAATCCTTGGTCAATGGAAATGATATTTTAGATGGAATTTTGATACTTTGAATTAATATTAAAGATGTATTAGGTGGGAATTATTTTGGTTGGGGATTAATATTCTTTGGGAATCAGGTTTGGGAATTGGGTTATATGATTTTCTTTTTGTTGAATTTCTGTTCCAGTTTGTTTGTCTGTTTGGCATAATAAAAGTCATTTGTTTAGAATGGGATTTAATCAATTGTGTTATTGTGCCTTGATACATAATTTAGCTTGGGTCGCTACAGCTTTCAAGAGTAATGATAATTTCAAATGGATAATATCTTCACAAATTTACAAACACAATTTCTGTTTATTTTTATTTCTTTATTATTATTTTAATGGTGATATATTTCTACAACAAAACACCCACAAGCGTTAACTTGGGTTCTGCACCAGTAGATTCCCAGCAGGCAATAGGATATCAAAAAGAAATCAAAAAGACACTGGGCAAGACATCAGAAACTGATGCTTATTTGAAATTCGAAATGACATCATATGTTAAATGTCAAACAGATCTTTAGTAGCCTAGTCTATTTGACATCTCCAAAAGCCATAAAAATGACATCTAGTAGCCGATATAAATTTGATATCAGCATAAGACATCAATATGATCGCCCAATTTGGACTGACTTCATGTCTATATGACATCAGAAACTGACATCAATTTGATGTACTGATATAAAAATCTGATTGACATCATTTCACAAGTGCTGAAACTAATTTTCAGTAATAAAAATATTGGTTAATAACATTTTGTTTTCACAGTTAATATCACATTACATTGCTTTAACTACCATTTGTGTACACTTACCTGACACAGCCTTAAGTGATTTCCATGTACTATAAAGATTACTCCATGGGAGAAAATAATTAATGTTCAGTGGGAACCAGTTCAAAATTTATACCATTTGTAAAGATACAAATTATGGGTACAAAAGTTTGAATATTAGAAGCCCTTTTTCTGATCTTTTATCTTTATTTATTCAATCTTTGGCTTGGTTGCAAACACTAAAGTATACATTTGTTTACAAAACAACATATTTCTTGTAAATTTTTGCTGTCACACAGCATTTTAGTTACAGTTTTAAACATAATTGTTTTGTCTGTACCAAAACTTAATTATTTTTGTCAAAGCAACATCACAGAGACTAGAGGCCAAGTTAGTAGGTTCAGCATCTAATCAAAGGTTGTCACCTCTGCCTAGGTTTGACCCTACTCATGTGAAAAAGCTGAGGGCCTGTCCTAATATGACCCTGGCTGGTGTACAGGATGATATTACATTTGTAATATTCCTAAAAATGATATAATTTTATAGAATACTGATGTTAATCCGATCTCAAATGATATGATGATACTCCACTTGAAATGTTTTAACAAAGTGACATCATATTAATATCATTAAGATGTCAGAAACAATGCCCGAGTAGAATATCAGGTCACATCATATTATCCGAACATCATATTTTCATCATTTGACATGACTACAAAAAGTCATGTTGGGATGGTGTCAATTTTATGTCATTGAATAGGATAATACAATCACATTAGGTCTGGTTATCATTTTGTCATCTAGTTGATATTGTAGGTATGTTATTGACATAAAGTCATGTCATGTCACATAAACTGGATGTCAGATTTGTGTCAGATGACGTGACCACCTTAAATCATGTCCGAGTGATAGTTACTTGATGTCATATACTAACATGACCAAAACATGATGTCAAGAATTGGACCTGTGCCTGCTGGGTTTGTATTTCACCAAAAACAAACCCTCATAGAAACAGCCAGAAATTCGGGAAACTTGCAAGAGCTAGATTTCACAATTGTTATATACACCTGGCCATATATTCATGTAAATAAACATGTACATAATATATGTTATTAATGTTATTAGATATTTACGTATATCTGATGTAAAATAAATGCGAGTGATGAAAGTATTAAATAAAGTTTTGCAATGGGAGGGTTTCCGAGAGTTTCCTTTTGGAACAATTTTCCGTTAGAGAAAATAGACCATAGTCTATCAGGTCACCACTAAGCACCCAGCATAACAAAAACTTTATTTTGGTTCACTCACAGTTTAATTGCAGGGGGTGAAGTCGATTAAATGATACCCTTAAACGATTTGAAAATGTAGTAGCCAAATCTGAAAAAAAATGGCAACTATAAGCAAATTTTGCTGGGCTTTTTCCGCATTTTATCACACACATAATGCACACGTTAAAAACGCGGGCCACGGTGGTGCAGTGGTAACACTGTAATACACATTAAAAACTTTAAAAGCATATACAAAATGCACTCGTTCAGGATTTCCCGTGTTCTCCTTTTTTAAGCTTGAGCTCTACGAGGCTTGCACTTCTCGAAATTAGTTTTTTACTTTCACCCATGGTGTCCGGGTGGGTGGGCGGCGGGAAAAAGTTTGTCCGGGCTGTATTTCAGAAACTGTAAGGTGTAAGAAGTTGATACTTGGTAGGGACATTGGTTAGGATGTGTAGGTGTCCCAGTAAACATTACAAACGTTTATAAACGTTTATAAACCTAAGTAGCAACGGTTTAGATTAGGTTTTAAATGATGGGTCCCTAAACGTTTGCCTATAAACGTTTATAAACGTTTATACATAAACGTTTATAAACGTTTGCCTATAAACGTTTATTATAAACGTTTATACACGTGTTGAAAATCTGGAGAAATATTTCTGTAAGTATATCTTGCTGTATCACTGTTGTTTGAATCCATCATTACATTCTAAGTAGATATATAGAAGTATGTACGTCTATATATCTACTTAGAATGTAATATGTACTTCTATATATCTACTTAGAATGTAATGATGGATTCAAACAACAGTGATACAGCAAGATATACTTACAGAAATATTTCTCAAGTTTCTCTCAAAATGGCTGTGCTGATGTCATTATCCCAAATGAAAGCGAGGTTAAGATATTCTTCACTCTTTGTAAACGTTTAAAAACGTTTATAAACGTTTATGCATAAACATTTATAAACGTTTATATATAAACGTTTATAAACGTTTATAAACCAAACTAATGTTGCTGAAACGTTTATAAACCCATAATGTTGAATAATTGTCAATATTTAGGTTTATATTTGGTTTAAAAAACGTTTATAGGTTTACTAAACGTTTATAAACCTTTGCTATGTTTACTGGGGTGCAACGTCATGGTTTGACCTTGATTTGACCTTGCCGTAGTGACCTTGAGTTTGAAAATCTTGTCCGGGCTATATCTCGGAAACCGTAAGGTGTAGGAAGTTGATACTTGGTAGGGACATTGGTTAGGGGGTGTAGGTGTGCAACGTCATGGTATGACCTTGATTTGACCTTGCCGTAGTGACCTTGACCTATAAAATCTTGTCCAGGCTATATCTCAGAAACCGTAAGGTGTAGGAAGTTGATACTTGGTAGGGACATTGGTTAGGGGTTGTAGGTGTACAGCATCATGGTGTGACCTTGATGTGACCTTTGACCTTGTCGTAGTGACCTTAACCTTTAAAATCTTGTTGCAGCTTTGGGTCTGTCTTTTGATGCAGATTAAGACTGTTAAAGTCATATTAGAATTCATTAAGAATTTTACTTTTACAACTTCCCATTGTAACAGATGGAATTTCATCAAGTGAGCCACAGATTTTGCTCCAACACCACACATAAGCATTCATTGAATGTATTACCACTTCTGTATGCATGGTAATATTCAAAACATCCAAACCATAATTCGGCCATGCCAAATGTAGATAAAGAGTGTCGTAATGTTTAGTTTACTGATTAATGCTGTCATCTTGTTATTGAATTGTCTTGTTTTAATACTTCATCTTTACATGCATTATCTTTCTCTTAGACATTATTTTCTCTATTTAAACATTGTTTGGACCTTAAAATAACTGACAGTGCTCCAAAAGTATGCTGAACTTTGTACTGATACAGTACTTCTATATCTCATGGTATTAAAAATATTTCCCTAGGCTGTGGGGTACGGGCATCTCTGATGCTATTTTTTTTTTTTTTTTTTGTCTCTGGAGTTTCATGAATTGTGCACGGTTTATGTTTCCGATTGCTTTGCAGCTCGCACGTGTAGACCAAAAGAAATTTCACTAATTCATCAAGTTAAATTTCTGTTTAAACTGTAATATGTACTGACTTCTTACATTTGTACTACAGATTAACGGTATCATATGATAGCCCTGTAATGTAATCACTTCAGTAAAATCTTAGTATTACCCAATATCTCACTTTTACTAAAATTTAACTTCTCATCAGTAATGCTAAATTTACCAAGACCAAGTCATTCTCTTCAGTGTTACTGACCTCTTAAAGTAATATTCCTCAGCACCAGTGATTCTGGTTATGTTATGTTTCTATATCATAAAACATTAAGAATTTACAAATATTGTAAAATTATATGTTTTCAGGACTGCTTTAATATAACAGAAAAGGTGTTTGTCACTTTTTGAGCTTAATTTTGGTTTATTTTTTCTTTGAGCCTAAAGAATGCATCCCATATAATACAGTGATTTTCAATAGCTATGAGTGAACAACTTCACCAAAGACCACACTCATAAAAGGTGTCTCTGTCAACTTGTTCTGTTACTGTTGACAAAATGTAGGCTTATAGAAACCACATCTCTTGGCACTTGGCCAGCTGCTTTCAAATGACTGACAAAAAGTGAATAATTGCAGGATGAAAGCTAACCACAAAATACTGCAAATGTTGTGATAAAGCCAGATGTACAAGTTAGATTTCCGGATGTTCAACACCTTGATTGTCCATCACATGTATTGATACAGATAATTTGGTCATTTTGTTTTGCATTTTGTTTTGCTTTTAATAATCAGTTGGTCAGTTCTATATAAGGATTTAGGTATTTAATTTTTAATGCCACAAGAAGGTCCAATTATTAGTAAAATCATCTAGTTCCTATGAGTGATCTTTAATGTAACAAAGACCTTTGACTGTTGATATTGTAGCGGGCCTGTGGATTTCCAGCTGTGTTAAAGTTATGTGTGTATGTGGTAGTGTGGTTCGGGTCTCCAAATCCACCAATGGACCACTAGCAGTTTGATATTTTAACGCAATAAAATTTAGTAGTCACTTAGAATGGGTATCTGAATTCAGATCACCATGTATGCATAAGTGACTCAACAAAAGGGTATTTCAATTATTAGAGAGTTTATTAGACAATGTCTATCTAATCTAATCTAATGTATGATTGAATATACAACATATACATGTAGTTTACTCATTGAAAGACAGGACAGACATTACTTTGGTACAGTTGAACTGTATTTAGACAACACAGGGTCTACAAATCTGTACTGATATGACAGTCTTTTTTGTATCTACATTTATACTCAGCAAAATTTCTCCATGTACTACAGGACTTGAAGCCCTATTTGGCCCTTCCCAACTGAACAAGTACAGCCCAACTCTGAAATTCCCTAACTGGAAGACAGAGGCAGATAGATGACTGTTTATCAACGTCCTTGAGGTTCTTTAGCCTACCACTGGGGACAGGACCCTAGGACAGAGGGCAGCCATTTTATGACAGAGCCAATATGTATCTGCTAGTACCTGGGTTTGAACCCACATCCTCCGTTTTCCTAGGTGATTGTGTTACCCACTAGGCCACAGTGACAGATGTCAATTGACAATTACATGTACGCTATTCAGTTGTTAATGCTAATGTTACTAGACCTCAGTGAGTGTTTAACAAGTTTGACATTTAATCTCTTGACTCTGTTCTCTGTGGTGTTGGGTTCAAAGCCAGTGCATGATGACAGCATGTGACATTACACGAGGACCTGTCCTGGTATGACCTTAGCAGTTTAAAAGGATATTAAATTCCAACTCTGTTTTTGGAGGTATAATCATTTTGTTCCACTAACCAGAAAAATACACACACAACTCCATCAATGTGTATCCATTTAGTAAGTGAAGCTACTGTTTCAAACATGGACAGATCCAGTCAAATAACATTTTATAGAACTTAATCAATTACTGCAAAAAAAAATGCAACACTGTTCCTGGAATGGAACTCAATTAAACCTATTGGCAAGCAATTATAACATTGATTTTTTAACATTCATCTGAAAGTGAGATATATACTGTTCAAATCAACCTCTAACCATTTGTGAAAAATACTTACACTTGTTACTTAACTTCACTTATTATAATTCATAACATTAACTAAGGATCTACTTTCAAGAAGAAAAAGAATGACTGAACAGTCTGATGAAATGCATCATTTCTTTATGGGCCACAGGGAAGCCACCACTTCTTCCAAACCTCAAAGTTTCAGCTCTGGAGACTGTTGAGTTTCTGTACATGACAGTTGTTTTGGCCCACAATGAAGTCACAGACTGGTCCCACTACCTGCCTCAGTGTCTCTATCTTCACATACTCTACCAAATACATAGACAGCACAGATAGCAATTAATGCAATTAAGATCTTTCGATTGATATGTAGTCAGATACATGAAAAATAGAGATTGTGTCTCTACGCAGTGTATCCCTGGATGGGACATGGTTGAAGTGTGACATACAGAGTATTATGTCAAATCTGACCCCACCAAAATATTTGGAGCACATGATTTCCTATAGGTTGTCTTCACATCCAAAACCTCTACGACCAATAACAAGGGAGATATAGGCCATTATAGGTATGAAGAACCACATTTGACCTTGAAGGAGGGTCCAAGGTCAAATCTGACCCCACCAAAAGATTTGGAGCACATGATTTCCTATAGGTTGTCTTCACATCCAAAATCTCTACGACCAATAACAAGGGAGATATAGGCCATTATAGGTATGAAGAACCACATTTGACCTTGAAGGAGGGATCCAAGGTCAAATCTGAAACCAGCAAAAGATTTGGGGCATATGATTTCCTATAAGTTGTCTTCACATCCGAAACCTCTACGACCTATAATAAGTGAGATATAGGCTCCTTTAAGTTTGGTCACCTCAGATTTTCAAATTCGTTGCCATAGCAACCAACCCAATTGAACAAACTGGACCAAAATGTTAGCCAGGCAAGATTTCATAGCAGGAAAGATATCCTGAAACCTTGGTAAGGATAGCTAATTATAGGTATGAAGAACCACATTTGACCTTGAAGGAGGGATCCAAGGTCAAATCTGAAACCAGCAAAAGATTCGGGGAACATGATTTCCTATAAGTTGTCTTCACATCCAAAACCTCTACCACCAATAATAAGGGAGATATAGGCTCCTTTAAGTTTGGTCACCTCAGATTTTCAAATTCGTTGCCATAGCAACCAACCAAATTGAACAAACTGAACCAAATGTTAGCCAGGTAAGATTTCATAGCAGGGAAGATATCTTGAAACCTTGGTAAGGATAGGTGCAACAGATTTCCAGCTATAAGTGATTTACTCAATGGTGAACTGTCAAAGTAGCTATTACTCAGTTAGCTATGGACCTACAGCTCTGACAATTTGCCATGACAGAGTACATATAAAAGTACATGAACATATTTGACAACAAGCAATCAGTGACCGAATGAATCGGTCACATATCTAGGGTTTGGCAGAGTGGAATGGCTTAATGTGTGTTTCATGTGTGAAAGGTTTACATAGTGTGGTTGTGTATAAAACCAATATCCCTACCAAGTAGCAACGTCCTACATGCTAAGGTTTCCGAGATATAGCCCGGATAAGATTTTATAGGTCAGCATCACTACAGCAAGGTCGAAGGTCAAATCAAGGTCAGACCATGACGTTGTACACCTACACCCCCGAACCAATGTCCCTACCAAGTATCAAGTTCCTACACCTTACAGTTTCTGAGATATAGCCTGGACAAGATTTTATAGGTAAAGGTCGCTTCAGTAAGGTCAAAGGTCAAATCAAGGTCAGACCATGACGTTGCATACCTACACCCCCGAACAAATGTCCCTACTAAGTATGAACTTCCTACACCTTACAGTTTCTGAGATATAGTCCGGACAAGATTTTATAGGTCAAGGTCACTACAGCAAGGTCAAATTAAGATCACATCATGACGTTGCACACCTACACTCCCTAACCAATGTCCCTACCAAGTATCAACTTCCTACACCTTACGCTTTCCAACATATAGCCCAGACAAGATTTCCAAACTCAAGGTCACTACGGTAAGGTCAAATCAAGGTCAGGCCATGATGTTGCACACCTACACATCCAATGTCCCTACCAAGTATCAACTTCCTACACCTTGCGGTTTCTCAGATACAGCCCGGACAAACTTTTTCCCGCCACCCGCCCGCCCATCCGGACACCATGGGTGAAAACAATACCCCAACAGCCCTGAAAGTAGCAATTGCTCAGCTATGCCATGAGCTATCGGTCTGTAACTTCGCTATGTTATAGTTGACCTAAAAGTAGGTGTACAACATATTCAAACAAAATACTATAAACCAATAAATTTCAAGTTACAACTGATTTACTCAACAATAAGAACTTAAATTAGCTATTGCTCAGCTATGAAATAAGCTACAGATTTGGTATTTTTCTATGTTGTAGCTTACTCAAAAGTAGGTGAATAACTTACTTAAACAAAATATTCTAAATGCAATAGTTTTCAAGTTATAACTGATTTACTCAACAGGAATAACATCAAAGTAGCTATTATTCAGTGACGCAATGAGGCACAGGTCAAAGTAGCTTTTGCTCAAATAAGCAATCAGTTATAGGGATGCTATTTTAATAGGATATAGCTCACACAAAAGTAGATGAATAACATATTTAGATAAATATAATCAAAGAAATTTGATCAGGTCATATTCCCTCATTAATATTAATGAGGCAGGTCCGTGGACAGGAAGTTCACTGGTATGTAATCATAAACCAGCCTTTTCTTCTATTTATCCAAGAAATTCTGGACCCCATATTTCGTCATTAATATTAATGAGGCAGGTCCGTGGACAGGAAGTGCACTGGTATTTAATCTTAAACCAGCTTTTCTTTAAAATCTATGAAATACTGCTGGATTATGATAAACAAGAGGAAGTGGCTGGCTTTCACCCAACCACAGAGTCGAATCTTAGGACAGCACTCGGTGTTGAAATCTGTAAACTCAGCCATATATTATCGCCCACATTTAGAAATCGCATTCGAGATGGGTATTTGTAGTCACGTGATGTGAAAGGTTTAAAAATATAAAGTGTCTGCACAGTACCGTAGATGCGCAGTTTGAAATTTGATTTTGAAGTAAGAAGACATATTTCTTTTTTTACCGTGGATAAACGTGTAATAAAATAAGATTAGCGAACTGGTTTATTTTGTAAATATAAAACAATTTGGAAGACATAATTAAAGTGTTAGTATATGGATATTTTACAAAAGCAAATTGTAAGTATCTTAAGAAAATATTCGTGTTATTTCTACATTATTACGATAGGCATAATGAGCGATAATACGGAGTCAGAGGTTATGCTGTATTTTACCGATGAAGTATTTCGTCGTTTAGCCAATCAGAATCGAGGACACGGAATATTTTACAAGGCTGGTTTAAGATGAAAACTACCAGCATATTTCCTGTTCACGGACTTGCCTCATTAATATTACTGAGCAAATATGCGCGGTCACGGTAGTTTAAAGTATTTGATCTTTGTCGAAACGTCCATTTTATAGAATATTGTCAGGAAATAAGATTAGCGAACTGGTTTATTTTGTAAATATACTTTAAAACAATTTGGAAGACAACTTCTTCCAAAATAAGAAACGGATTGGCAGAAAAATGAAATCACGTGATAATTTTACTTCTAGGACATGCAAAAGCGCCTTCGAGTGGTTGAATGTAAAACTACGGAGTTTGAATTTTCATTATCTCTGCCAGAGGTGTTCTCGGTTCTGATTGGCTGAACGACAAATGTGTAGTACTACCGTGACGTCACTTCATTCATTAATTTCTTTGCGGTTTATTTGTTTGACAAATGGGTAGATGCGCAGACAACAATGTTACATTAACAGTGACTGCGTGATAAACTAGCAGACAAATTAATTGGGGTTTCACGTCTACAAACCAGCAGACGAAACGGTTAAAAAAGACTCCTTCGAGTAGAAAATCACAATGGAAATACAATAGGTTCTAGGACATACGGGTCCTTAGAGAAAGCCAGACGGAGTGCTAGACAAGCTTTTTACTAAATATAAAATATAACTGAATAAAAGCATTTAAAATCTTCAAAATGGCAGAGTGTATACTATCACCTTAATGTACAGATATGTGAAGAACATATTATTCAGAATTGATATTTAAGGGCTTAAACGGCCAATTTAAAATTGTGGCCGCAACTCAGTACATAACTCGAATCAAAGATTCGACTAACAAAACTCTTGGCGTGAACTTACAGTACAGTAGTAAACCCCCATCTAAGAAATTTGTTTGGTCATATTTCCTCATTAATATTAATGAGGCAGGTCCGTGCAGTGGAAGTTCACTGGTATTTGATCATAAACCAGGCTTTTTTTCTATTTATTCGAGAAAGTCTGTGATCTCATATTTCCTCATTAATGTTAATGAGGCAGGTCCATGGACAGGAAGTGCACTGGTATTTAATCTTAAACCAGCTTTCTTTGAAATTTATAAAATACTTCTGGATACCGATAAACAAAAGTCTTGGCGTGAACTTACAGTACAGTAGTAAACCCTCATCCAAGAAATTTGATCAGGTCATATTTCGTCATTAATATTAATGAGGCAGGTTCGTGGACAGGAAGTGCACTGGTATTTAATCTTAAACCAGTTTTTCTTTGAAATTTATATGCTAGTAATGGGTATCTGGAATATACACGGTTAGGAAGATATGCGGTCATATTGGAAGATTCGCAGTAAATATTTGAAAGACTCACGGTAAATTATTATAGATTTGTGGTTAATAATATTTTATACGAAGTGGCTGGGCAACCGTCAATGACGGATTTATAACTATATGTCTGGGTTTCCGGTAGCAATAATTGTCACTAATTTTTTTTGGAATAAGTCAATATTTTGGAATAAGTCAATATTTCCTAAAATTGTAATGATATTTATGTTTGCATGGCGGTTCAATGTTATCTCAAAGCATTTAAAAATAAGAAATGATCATATTTTGAATAAATGATCGTTAATTCTGTCACTTTATTTGTCACTAAAGTGACAAACTAGCTGGCAGTATTGTTGATAGTTGATGAAAATTGACGTCGTGTATATTGTTATATCTTTGTCAAAATAGCATAAAATAACTATAACTATATAAGAGAATGCAGCTAATTATTCTGAACAGAATGGTGAAAAAATTATAAAAATTAGACCAAAAATAAGAAAGTTGTGGTTACTTAAACACAGATTAATGTGAAAACGAAGTACCGCGATCGCATAGATTCCTCAATTATCGCCCATTTAAACCACTTTACTTATCGCTGACAGTTTCTGATAAATTGCTGGGTTACCGGTTACCGGATATGCAGCCACGCCGTATTTTATAAATTGATATGCTGCTTTAAGATGAAAACTAGCAGTACCTGCCTAATTAATATTAATGAGCAAATTTTAGGTCACGGCAGTTCTTTGAGCGGGTTTCCTGACAATATTTTATAACAAAAAGCTTTTCTTTAAAATTTATGAAATACTGCTGGATTATGATAAACAAAACTCTTGGTGTCAACTTACAGTACAGTAGTAAACCCCCATCCAAGAAATTCCATTAGGCCATATTTCCTCATTAATATTAATCGGGCAGGTCCGTGCACTGGAAGTTCACTGGTATTTAATCATAAACCAGCTGTTTTTCTATCTATTTGAGAAATTCTGGACCTCAGACTTCGTCTTCCTGACAATATTTTACAAATAAAAAGGCTGGTTTAAGATGAAAACTACCAGCATATTTCCTGTTCGCGGGCTTGCCTCATTAATATTAATGAGCAAATATGCGCAGACACGGCAGTTCTTTGAGAGGGTTTCCTGACAATATTTTACAAATAGAAAGGCTGGTTTAAGATGAAAACTACCAGCATATTTCTTAATTGTTCATCGCTTCAGCCGTGGGCGATAATACAAGATTTTAACTAAATATGTAGATTTCGACATTTTTCGTGTAGACATATTTTATATTTATTTTATTATTTTTTTCATATTTAACCCTTTTCTTATGTCTTCTGGCAATATTTGAAGTTTTGAAGTGACAGATCGACAGATCGCGAAAATAGAGGAATGCGCATGCGTGGATGGTAGGTTGGCTGGAACAAGCTTTTCAGACTGATACCCTGAATAATATTTTTCAACGAAAACTACTCCCCGAGAAGTGGGTATGATACCTGGTCATAAAATCAAATTGAAATTTTAACAAGCATTTTAGACTTGTACCCTAAGTTATATTCCCTTGATTTGAAAAAGTTTGGCAATATATTGGCCAAGATACTACTTTTAAAAGTTAGTATGTACAGCAATGAACAGGAAATGCAAAATACAATGCAGAGTACCTATCATAAAACGACCCTGGCTGTTGCTGTTGCATGAGACATAAAAATCACAACTTTGAGACAAAATTAAATCCACATAATAAAGAATGACCCTGGCTGTTGCTGTTGCATGAGACATGAAAATCACAACTTTGACAAAATTAAATCCACATAATAAAGAAGTCCGTATTTAAATATCCCTAACTCTATATCATTTTATTGTGTTATAGTATATTAATTATATCATATTTATTACAATAACTGGTGTGACTTTTTAAAAATATTTGAAGAACACGAACACCTGTTGTGATCCACAATCTTGCTGGAACTCTGTTTAAAATAATTTTTGTGATTGTTTTATTGAAGGTAGCAATATAATATCTATACCAATTTAAAGGCAAATTTCTACAGGTTATGTTCCTTTTGATTTGAGGAAAATTGGTCCAATATTAAGATAATTCTTTTAAAAATTACTATGCACAGCAAATAATAATAAACAACATTCTTCTCTGTGACTTGTGTATCAAATTTAATACAATAAAAATGACATCAAACACTAAATATGTGTGATTAACTGAGAAGAAAGGCAGGCTTTATCACTTGTGCTACCTTCAGTGGCAATAGTTTAGTGCTTCAGATATGATTTCTTATGCTTGACAAAATAGAATGTCCTTGTGGGTTAGCAGGTTTGACATCTAATGATAGGCTGTCACCTCTGTGTAGGTATGACTCCCCCAAATGACAATGCAGAGTACCTGTCATAACATGACCCTGGCTGTTGCTGTTGCATGAGACATAAAAATCACAACTTTGACCTTTGACAAAATTAAATCCACATAATAAAGAAGTCCGTATTTAAATATCCCTAACTCTATATCATTTTATTGTGTTATAGTATATTAATTATATCATAGTTATTGCAATAACTAGTCAGACTTTTTCAAAAATATTTGAAGAATACGAACACCTGTTGTGATCCACAATCTTGTTGGAACTCTGTTTAAAATAATTTTTGTGATTGTTTTATTGAAGCTAGCAATATAATATCAATACCAATTTAAAGGCAAATTTCTACAGGTTATCTTCCTTTTGATTTGAAGAAAATTGGTCCAATATTAAGATAATTCTTTTAAAAATTACTATGCACAGCAAATAATAATAAATAACATTCTTCTCTGTGACTTGTGTATGAAACTTAATACAATAAAAATGACATCAAACACTAAATATGTGTGATTAACTGAGAGGAAAGGCAGGCTTTATCACTTGTGCTACCTTTAGTGGCAATAGTTTAGTGCTTCAGATATGATTTCTTATGCTTGACAAAATAGAATGTCCTTGTGGGTTAGCAGGTTTGACATCTAATGATAGGCTGTCACCTCTGTGTAGGTATGACTCCCCCAAATGACAATGCAGAGTACCTTTCATAATATGACCCTGGCTGTTGCTGTTGCATGAGACATAAAAATCACAACTTTGACAAAATTAAATCCAATAATAAAGAAGTCCATATTTAAATATCCCTAGTCTCTATATCATTTTATTGTGTTATAGTATATTAATTATATCATATTTATTGCAATAACTGGTCAGACTTTTTAAAAAATATTTGAAGAACACCTGTTGTGATCCACAATCTTGCTGGAACTCTGTTTAAAATAATTTTTGTGATTGTTTTATTGAAGCTAGCAATATAATATCAATACCAATTTAAAGGCAAATTTCTACAGGTTATCTTCCTTTTGATTTGAGGAAAATTGGTCCAATATTAAGATAATTCTTTTAAAAATTACTATGCACAGCAAATAATAATAAATAATATTCTTCTCTGTGACTTGTGTATGAAATTTAATACAATAAAAATGACATCAAACACTAAATATGTGTGATTAACTGAAAGGAAAGGCAGGCTTTATCAGATGTGCTACCTTTAGTGGCGATAGTAAAGTGCTTCAGATATGATTTCTTATGCTTGACAAAATAGAATGTCCTTGTGGGTTAGCAGGTTTAACATCTAATGATAGGCTGTCACCTCTGTGTAGGTACGACTCCCCCAAATGACAATGTAGAGTACCTGTCTTAATACGACCCTGGCTGTTGCTGTTGCATGAGACATAAAAATCACAACTTTGACCTTTGACAAAATTAAATCCACATAATAAAGAAGTCCGTATTTAAATATCTCTAACTCTACATCATTTTATTGTGTTATAGTATATTAATTATATCATATTTATTGCAATAACTGGTCAGACTCTTTTAAAAATATTTGAAGAATACGAACACCTGTTGTAATCCACAATCTTGCTGGAACTCTGTTTAAAATAATTTTTGTGATTGTTTTATTGAAGCTGGCAATATAATATCTATACCAATTTAAAGGCAAATTTCTAGAGGTTATGTTCCTTTTGATTTGAGGAAAATTGGTCCAATATTAAGATAATTCTTTTAAAAATTACTATGCACAGCAAATAATAATAAACAATATTCTTCTCTGTGACTTGTGTATGGAATTTAATGTAATAAAAATGACATCAAACACTAAATATGTGTGATTAACTGAGAGGAAAGGCAGGCTTTATCACTTGTGCTACCTTTAGTGGCAATAATTTAGTCATAAAAATCAAAATAAAATTGAAATTTTAACAAGCATTTTAGACTTGTACCCTAAGTTATATTCCCTTGATTTGAAAAAAGTTTGGCAATATATTGGCCAAAATACTACTTTTAAAAGTTAGTATGCACAGCAATGAACAGGAAATGCAAAATATAATGTTCAATTAAAAAAATTTTCCTCTGTGAATTGTGTATGGATTTTTATGAAATAAAAAGATGACACTAAATAGGTGTGATAAACTGAGATGAAAGATAAATTTATCACTCGTGCTACCTTTATTGGGCAATATCAGTAGGCACTTTTGGATTGACCTGAACAATTATTCAGCTTTGTCACAATTCTCTGATGGAATCAGTTTTCATATCACACATAGAGAACTTACACCACAGTGCTTCAGATATGATTTATGCCTGACAAAATGGAATGTCCTTGTGGGTTAGCAGGTTCGACATCTAATGATAGGCTGTCACCTCTGTGTAGGTATGACTCCCCAAAATGACAATGCAGAGTAACTTTCATAATATGACCCTGGCTGTTGCTGTTGCGTGAGACATAAAAATCACAACTTTGACATTTGACAAAATTAAATCCACATAATAAAGAAGTCCATATTTAAATATCCCTAACTCTATATCATTTTATTGTGTTATAGTATATTAATTATATCATATTTATTACAATAACTGGTGTGACTTTTTAAAAAATATTTGAAGAACACGAACACATGGTGTGATCCACAATCTTGCTGGAACTCTGTTTAAAATAATTTTTGTGATTGTTTTATTGAAGCTAGAAATATAATATCTATACCAATTTAAAGGCAAATTTCTAGAGGTTATGTTCCTTTTGAGTTGAGGAAAATTGATCCAATATTAAGATAATTGTTTTAAAAATTACTATGCACAGCAAATAATAATAAATAATATTCTTCTCTGTGACTTGTGGATGAAATTTAATGCAATAAAAATGACATCAAACACTAAATATGTGTGATTAACTGAGAGAAAAGGCAGGCTTTATCACTTGTGCTACCTTTAGTGGGAATAGTTTAGTGCTTCAGATATGATTTCTTATGCTTGACAAAATAGAATGTCCTTGTGGGTTAGCAAGTTTGACATCTGATGATAGGCTATCACCTCTGTGTAGGTATGACTCCCCAAAATGACAATGCAGAGTACCTTTCATAATATGACCCTGGCTGTTGCTGTTGCATGAGACATAAAAATCACAACTTTCACCTTTGACAAAATTAAATCCACATAATAAAGAAGTCCATATTTAAATGTCCCTAACTCTATATCATTTTACTGTGTTATAGTATATTAATTATATCATATTTATTGCAATAACTGGTGTGATTTTTTAAAAAATATTTGAAGAACACGAACACCTGTTGTGATCCACAATCTTGCTGGAACTGTGTTTAAAATATTTTGGTCATTGTTTTATTGAAGCTAGCCATATAATATCTATACCAATTTAATGGCAAATTTCTAGAGGTTATGTTCCTTTTGATTTGAGGAAAATTGGTCCAATATTAAGGTAAATGTTTTAAAAATTACTATGCACAGCAAATAATAATAAATAATATTCTTCTCTGTGACTTGTGTATGAAATTTAATGCAATAAAAATGACATTAAACACTAAATATGTGTGATTAACTGAGAGGAAAGGCAGGCTTTATCACTTGTGCTACCTTTAGTGGGAATAGCTTACTGCTTGAGATATGATTTCTTATGCTTGACAAAATAGAATGTCCTTGTGGGTTAGCAAGTTTGACATCTAATGATATAGGCTGTCACCTCTGTGTAGGTATGACTCCCCAAAATAACAATGCAGAGTACCTGTCATAATATGACCCTGGTTGTTGCTGTTGCATGAGACATAAAATCACAACTTTGACAAAATTAAATCCATATAATAATGAAGTCCATATTTAAATATCCCTAACTCTATATCATTTTATTGTGTTATAGTATATTAATTATATCATATTTATTGCAATAACTGGTGTGACTTTTTTTAAAATATTTGAAGAACACGAACACCTGGTGTGATCCACAATCTTGCTGGAACTCTGTTTAAAATAATTTTTGTGATTGTTTTATTGAAGCTAGCAATCGAATATCTATACCAATTTAAAGGCAAATTTCTAGAGGTTATGTTCCTTTTGATTTGAGGAAAATTGATCCAATATTAAGATAATTGTTTTAAAAATTACTATGCACAGCAAATAATAATAAATAATATTCTTCTCTGTGACTTGTGGATGAAATTTAATGCAATAAAAATGACATCAAACACTAAATATGTGTGATTAACTGAGAGGAAAGGCAGGCTTTATCACTTGTGCTACCTTTAGTGGGAATAGTTTAGTGCTTCAGATATGATTTCTTATGCTTGACAAAATAGAATGTCCTTGTGGGTTAGCAAGTTTGACATCTGATGATAGGCTGTCACCTCTGTGTAGGTATGACTCCCCAAAATGACAATGCAGAGTACCTTTCATAATATGACCCTGGCTGTTGCATGAGACATAAAAATCACAACTTTGACATTTGACAAAATTAAATCCACATAATAAAGAAGTCCATATTTAAATATCCATAACTCTATATCATTTTATTGTGTTATAGTATATTAATTATATCATATTTATTGCAATAACTGGTGTGACTTTTTTAAAAATATTTGAAGAACACGAACACCTGGTGTGATCCACAATCTTGCTGGAACTCTGTTTAAAATAATTTTTGTGATTGTTTTATTGAAGCTAGAAATATAATATCTATACCAATTTAAAGGCAAATTTCTAGAGGTTATGTTCCTTTTTATTTGAGGAAAATTGGTCCAATATTAAGATAATTGTTTTAAAAATTACTATGCACAGCAAATAATAATAAATAATATTCTTCTCTGTGACTTGTGGATGAAATTTAATGCAATAAAAATGACATCAAACACTAAATATATATGATTAACTGAGAGGAAAGGCAGGCTTTATCACTTGTGCTACCTTTAGTGGGAATAGTTTAGTGCTTCAGATATGATTTCTTATGCTTGACAAAATAGAATGTCCTTGTGGGTCAGCAAGTTTGACATCTGATGATAGGCTGTCACCTCTGTGTAGGTATGACTCCCCAAAATGACAATGCAGAGTACCTTTCATATGACCCTGGCTGTTGCTGTTGCATGAGACATAAAAATCACAACTTTGACCTTTCACAAAATTAAATCCACATAATAAAGAAGTCCATATTTAAATGTCCCTAACTCTATATCATTTTATTGTGTTATAGTATATTAATTATATCATATTTATTGCAATAACTGGTGTGACTTTTTAAAAAATATTTGAAGAACACGAACACCTGGTGTGATCCACAATCTTGCTGGAACTGTGTTTAAAATAATTTTTGTGATTGTTTTATTGAAGCTAGAAATATAATATCTATACCAATTTAATGGCAAATTTCTAGAGGTTATGTTCCTTTTGATTTGAGGAAAATTGGTCCAATATTAAGGTAAATGTTTTAAAAATTACTATGCACAGCAAATAATAATAAATAATATTCTTCTCTGTGACTTGTGTATGAAATTTAATGCAATAAAAATGACATTAAACACTAAATATGTGTGATTAACTGAGAGGAAAGGCAGGCTTTATCACTTGTGCTACCTTTAATGGGAATAGCTTACTGCTTGAGATATGATTTCTTATGCATGACAAAATAGAATGTCCTTGTGGGTTAGCAAGTTTGACATCTAATGATATAGGCTGTCACCTCTGTGTAGGTATGACTCCCCAAAATAACAATGCAGAGTACCTGTCATAATATGACCCTGGTTGTTGCTGTTGCATGAGACATAAAAATCACAACTTTGACCAAATTAAATCCATATAATAAAGAAGTCCATATTTAAATATCCCTAACTCTATATCATTTTATTGTGTTATAGTATATTAATTATATCATATTTATTGCAATAACTGGTGTGACTTTTTTAAAAATATTTGAAGAACACGAACACCTGGTGTGATCCACAATCTTGCTGGAACTCTGTTTAAAATAATTTTTGTGATTGTTTTATTGAAGCTAGAAATATAATATCTATACCAATTTAAAGGCAAATTTCTAGAGGTTATGTTCCTTTTTATTTGAGGAAAATTGGTCCAATATTAAGATAATTGTTTTAAAAATTACTATGCACAGCAAATAATAATAAATAATATTCTTCTCTGTGACTTGTGGATGAAATTTAATGCAATAAAAATGACATCAAACACTAAATATATATGATTAACTGAGAGGAAAGGCAGGCTTTATCACTTGTGCTACCTTTAGTGGCAATAGTTTAGTGCTTCAGATATGATTTCTTATGCTTGACAAAATAGAATGTCCTTGTGGGTTAGCAAGTTTGACATCTGATAGGCTGTCACCTCTGTGTAGGTATGACTCCCCAAAATGACAATGCAGAGTACCTTTCATATGACCCTGGCTGTTGCTGTTGCATGAGACATAAAAATCACAACTTTGACCTTTGACAAAATTAAATCCACATAATAAAGAAGTCCATATTTAAATATCTCTAACTCTATATCATTTTATTGTTACAGTATATTATTTCTATCATATTTATTACAATAACATATTTGACTTTTTTAAATATCTGAAGAACATGAACACCTGTTCAGATCCACAATCTTGCATGAACTCTGTTCAAAATATTTTTTTTATTGTTTTATTGAAGCTAGCAATATAATATCTATACCAATTTAACAGCAACATCAATAGGTTATGTTCCTTTTGATTTGAGGAAGATTGGTGTAATATTATCCAAGATATTACTTTTATATATAATAAGCTTGAGCTGATTTTTGGCTCAACCTGAGCTTGATTCCTTTTGTGAATATAGCCCCAGAACCCAGTCATCAGGTTATCATTGTCTCCTGAAAATATTTTCGGTTCACACAACTTACAATTTCCTGGGGGTCTCAGAAGAAAAATGGCCAGGGTACCAGACTAATCAAAAGACGTTTTTCATAAAGGTTTAGTAAATATTTTCGGTTTACACAACTTACAATTTCCCGGGGGTCACAGAAGAAAAATAGACAGGGTACCAGACTAATCAAAAGACGTTTTTTTCCGAGGTTTAGTAGATTTTACTAAAGAAAAGATGTTTTCAAGAGAAACGCGGTCCAGATAGATCTTATCAGCACAGTTCATTTCCTGTTTTTAATTAGGTTGCTGAGGTCAATAATAAAAATCCCTCCACAAATCTTAAAAACAAAAGATCAAAAACTGTGATATTTATAGAACGTTTACTAGTTCAAATTATTCAAAACGATCCGAAAACGGCAATTAGTTTCCACTCGAAATGCCCGAAATTCATGAAGAAAGACTCGCAAAAATCCATAACAGTATCTAGGGTTGGCCCGAGATGGCCAACCCTAGATAAAAAACCTCTAAATTTAATAGGTTTGCAGATATAAGTGATTTACTCAATGGTGAACTGTCAAAGTAGCTATTACTCAGTTAGCTATGGACCTACAGCTGTGAAAATTTGCCATGACACTGTGTATCAAAAAGTAACTGAACAACATATTTGACAAAATTATTGTAACTCTAACAGTTATGAAGAAAAATATCATTTACTCATTTTGGTCATGGTTAAAAACTGAATATAGCTATTACTCACGTAGCTATTGAGACAGACCTCTGAAAAAGTTACCACCTTGTAGGCATGGAGAAAGTAGCTGAACAACATATTTTACCAAAATGTTGTAAATGTAGTCATTTTTTTAGTTATAAGCACTCAAAGTAGCTACCAGTGCTATTACTCACTTAGCTATGGACCTATGCCATACATAATCTCCTGTCCAGCGGGCCATCTAGAGATAATCAACATGAGCCAGTAAGTTATACAGCCAATAACTAGACCTAGCGCATCGGAGAACCAATGCAAATTGTATCCACCAGAAAAAAAACTCACCAAAGCCAATCAACCATTGCTTAACCTTCGAGGAGCACAAGGTGAAATCAGACCACATCAAAAGATTCTTAGCCAATGATTTCCTATTGGTTGATGTGACCTCTAGGAACAAGAATAAGAGAGTTATAAGCACTTTTAATTTTGGCTATCCTCATTTGACCTTGAAGGAGGGGCCAAAGGTCAAATCTGTTCACATCAAAAGATTCCCAGCCCATGATTTCCTACAGGATGGTTTTACATTACAAATCTCTAGAACCAAGAAAAAGCGATTTATAAGCACTTTTAGATTTTGCTATCCTCATTTGACGTTAAAGGAGGGGCTCAAGGTCAAATCTTACCACATCAAAAGATTCCCAGCCCATGATTTCCTATAAGTTGGTTTACCAACCCAAACCTCTACGACCAATAATAAGCGAGTTATCAGTACTTTTAAGTTTGGCTATCCTCATTTGACCTTCAAGGTTGGGTCCAAGGTCAAATCTGACCACACCAAAAGATTCCCAGCCCATGATTTCCTATAGGTTGGTTTACCATGCCAAACCTCTAGGACAAATAATAAGCGAGTTACAAGGACTTTTAAGTTTGGCTCTCCTCGTTTGACCTTGAAGGAGGGGACCAAAGTCAAATGTGACCACATCAATAGATTCCCAGCCCTTGATTTCCTATAGGTTGGCTTGACACACCAAGCCTCTAGGACCAATAATAAGGGAGATATAAGCACTTTTCATGACTGACAAAGAAACGCCCGTGGCAGCCATCTTGTTTTCAAAATGAGGCCAAAAATATTCCCAGTCAAGATTTTGTAATGGGGAACATATCTTGCGAATTTCAGATCTCTACCTATAGTACCCTTTGCTCTACAGGGCCAACAAAAGTCCTTGCTGAAAGTCGAAAAAATGCTCGTGGCAGCCATCTTGTTTTTCAAAATGAGGCCAAAAATATTCCCAGGCAAGATTTTATGGTTATGAATATATCCTTTAAATTTGAGAAGGGTACCTATAATATTTTTTCATTAAGTTTGAAAATATCTCCAAAAAGGCCAAAAATGGACTCGGTGAGGTACTTTGGCGGTCTATGGATGACCTTCAATGAAGAGCTTCAAGGTCAAATTTCTGCATGCTTACAGGACATATATATGTATTATATATACCAGCCAAAGGATGATCTAACTTTCTGTATATGAGAACTGGGCCAAAATGTGATAAAATGGCCAAAATCTTACCTTTAAGAGGCTACCAGTGACCTTGAAATTGAAGGTCAAGTTCACAAAACAATAGCATTCGTGACATTGCCCATATATACCCACATACCAAATTTGAAAGGTCTAACTAAAATAGTTTTTAAGTTATCGCACCCGAAAGGAAATCTCTGCGGCGGTGTGACAGTACTGAATCCTAAGTATCCCCGACTTTCGTCCGGGGATACAATTAAGGTGGAGTAGGAATCATTTTTCTCACCCCGTGCGATGAAGCTTGAATGGGTTAAACTTAATCATACATGCTCCCATGTTTATATTTGGTAGCACAAAAAGTGTGTCCAGAGTGACCATGGAAGCAAGTGTATTTCAAATATTCCACTTACTATAATGGCACAGACTCATTTTTTTCCATGCTGATGGAGTTGTGGGGACACCATATACATGTACTTAGGCCCAACATACCAAGAAGGTTGAAAGTTCACCAAACACGGGATTTTGGATCTAGTTAGAGCTAACTACCCCTTCCAACTACAGACATTTATTCTAATGTTAAAAATTAAGAAATATAAAAATAGAACGAATACCTGCATGTGGGTCATGTGAAGAACTTTCACCATTACAGTCTTTCTGTAAAATAGTAATAACAAAGGTGTTAATTTACATTCTTACACGTAAGATTGAAAAAAAAAATGATAAAATAGCATCAGAGATGCCCGTACCCCACAGCCTAGGGAAATATTTTCAACACCATGAGATACAGAAGTACTGTACCAGTACAAACTTCAGGATACTTTCAGAGCACTGTCAGTTATATAAAGGTCCAAACAATGTTTAAATGGAGAAATAATGTTTAAAAGAAAGATCATGCATATAAAGATGAAGTATTAAAACAAGATAATTCAATAACAAGATGACAGCATTAATCAGCAAACTAAAATTCAACACTCTTTATCTACATCTGCATGGCCGAATTATGGTTTAGATGGTTTGAATATTACCATGCATACAGAAGTGGTAATACATTTAATGAATCCTTATGTGTGGTGTTGGAGCAAAATCTGTGGCTCACTTGATGAAATTCTATCTCTTACAATGGGAAGTTATGAAAGTAAAATTCTTAATAAATTCTAATATGACTTTAACAGTGCTTAATCTGCATCAAAAGACAGACCCAAAGGTGCAACAAGATTTTATAGGTCAAGGTCACAACGACAAGGTCAAAGGTCAAATTAAGGTGACACCATGATAATACACACCTATAGCCCCTAACCAATGTCCCTACCAAGTATCAACTTCCTCAACCTTACGGTTTCCAAGATATAGCCTGGACAAGATTTTATAGGTCAAGGTCACTACGGCAAGGTCAAAGGTCAAATTAAGGTCAGATCATGACGTTGCACAACTACACCCCCTAACCAATGTCCCTACCAAGTATCAACTTCCTACACCTTACGGTTTCCGAGATATAGCCCGGACAAGATTTTCGAACTCAAGGTCACTACGGCAAGGTCAAAGGTCAAATCCTGGTCAGACCATGATGTTGCACACCTACACACCCTAACCAATGTCCCTACCAAGTACCAACTTCCTACACCTTACGGTTTCCGAGATATAGCCCGGACAACATTTTATAGGTCAAGGTCACTACGGCAAGGTCAAAGGTCAAATCAAGGTCAGACCATGACGTTGCACACCTACCCCCCCAACCAATATCCCTACACAGTATCAACTTCCTACACCTTACGGTTTCTGAGATGTAACTTGGACAAGATTTTATAGGTCAAGGCCACTACGGCAAGGTCAAAGGTCAAATCAAGGTCAGACTATGACGTTGCACACCTACCCCCCCCAACCAATATCCCTACACAGTATCAACTTCCTACACCTTACGGTTTCTGAGATATAGCCCGGACAAGATTTTATAGGTCAAGGTCACTACGGCAAGGTCAAAGGTCAAATCAAGGTCACACCATGACGTTGCACACCTACACCCCCTAACCAATGTCCCTACTAAATATCAACTTCCTACACCTTACAGTTTCCGAGATATAGCCCAGACAAGATTTTATAGGTCAAGGTCACTACGGCAAGGTCAAAGGTCAAATCCAGGTCACACCATGACGTTGCACACCTACACCCCCTAAACCAATATCCCTACCAAGTATCAACTTCCTACACCTTACAGTTTCCGAGATATAGCCCGGACAAGATTTTATAGGTCAAGGTCACTATGGCAAGGTCAAAGGTCAAATCAAGCTCAGACCATGACGTTGCACACCTACACCCCCTAACCAATAGTCCTACTAAGTATCAACTTCCTACACCCTACGGTTTCCGAGATATAGCCCGGATAAGATTTTATAGGTCAAGGCCACTATGGCAAGGTCAAAGGTCAAATCAAGGTCAGACCATGACATTGCACACCTACAGCCCCCCAACCAATGTCCCTACCAAGTATCAATTTCCTACACCTTACGGTTTCCGAGATATAGCCCGGACAAGATTTTCAAACTCAAGGTCACTACGGCAAGGTCAAAGGTCAAATCAAGGTCAGACCATGACGTTGCACACCTACACCCCCTAACCAATAGTCCTACCAAGTATCAACTTCCTACACCTTACGGTTTCCGAGATATAGCCCGGACAACATTTTATAGGTCAAGGTCACTACGGCAAGGTCAAAGGTCAAATCAAGGTCAGACCATGACGTTGCACAACTACACCCCCTAACCAATGTCCCTACCAAGTATCAACTTCCTACACCTTACGGTTTCCGAGATATAGCCCGGACAAGATTTTCAAACTCAAGGTCACTACGGCAAGGTCAAAGGTCAAATCAAGGTCAGACCATGACGTTGCACACCTACACCTCCTAACCAATGTCCCTACCAAGTATCAACTTCCTACACCTTACGGTTTCTGAGATACAGCCCGGACAAGATTTTCAAACTCAAGGTCACTACGGCAAGGTCAAAGGTCAAATCAAGGTCAGACCATGACGTTGCACACCTACACCTCCTAACCAATGTCCCTACCAAGTATCAACTTCCTACACCTTACGGTTTCTGAGATACAGCCCGGAAAACCTATTTCCCGCCGCCCGCCCATCCGGACACCATGGGTGAAAACAATACCCCGACAGCCCTGTGGGGTAAAAACATATATCATTCTGCATTCTCATACACACTCAAAATACACTGCAAAAACAATACATTTTTGTTTGGAAAAAGTATTCAAAATGTACTAGACCTGAAATAACAGCCATGGCAGCCATCATGTTTTTTTTTTCAAAATGTGGCAAAAAGGCAAGCTTACATGATAAAGGGCATATCCTGAAAATTTCAGATGCCTAGCCGGAAGCATTTTGCAAGAGAATGCACACCACATATTTCAATGAAAAGTCAGTGATGGTTTAAACTACAAATGTCAGAATAAAACACATACTGGAGAGCAGATAAACACATTATCAGCCTTCTTTTCTGCCCAAACACACCTGTGTTCACAGTAGTGAATTTACTTGGGTTGACAGGGATTGCAATTCGATATGTATTAACAAGCTAATTTTATTAACAGTTTTAATAAAACTCCAAAGTGTTCCTTGAACTGGCTTATTTTACTATTGTGTTCCCTGCAACTGATATAAAATGTGGTTTTTGCAACTGGAATAGGAAAAATTGAATGAGCAAAATATTGCAATTGGTCAGCTGCTGATAAGTGACACAACCTTTATAATGTAACATTTGCTGGGTATGTAACATACGTTTGGCAACTTTTGTAATTTTCATCAATATTGAATAAAAATGTCATTTCAACAAAATTTACTTGCATTACATTAAGTTAATTTTAGAGTTTTTCCTGTAATCACTTTTTGACATTTCTCAAAATCCAGATTACACTGTAGTTTGGACACTAAATCCGGATTCAGATGAGTCTGGTTGAATCTACTTCAACCCCTAATTCTTGTCAACTTGAACTACAGTATGAACAGTGTAAAGAAATCTTCACACAGAGATGTTTTAAGGATTTTCTCGGAAGCACTTCTTGCTCTTTGAAGGTAAAAGTCTTGGTTCACATACAATGAGTTTCACCTGTAACTCCTCTGTAAGTTGACCATTTCTTCCATGTTGACAGCTGTCAGCTGTGCCATTACCAGTGTAGTCGTAGGAGTAGCGTACATTTCTCTTGATCTCTGGACAGACATTACAACATAACTGTATTAAACATATATGACTTATATATATATATACCACCAGACTTATTCTGCTGAAAGCCAAAATACAAATGACACATACACCATGACAGAAACTCCAATGTGACAAAATTTTAAATAAACTTTAATCCTACTTTGTTATTGATGTAATGAAATGACATTCTAGAATAAGGTTTGGTCATTTACTTCTTGCAATACAAGTTTATGTAACTTTGTTTATATTTTAAGTTCTTAATACATATCGGCCAGAGACAAAAAATGTAACTCTTACTGTCATAGACATCACTGGGTGGTAAAAAGTACTTTCCCACAATAACTTTTTTCATATCTCCACAGTGAATACATTCATCAATGTAGCTGGCATGAAAAATAGCAAGACTGTCCTTAATATAAATGGGACTGCTATACAAACTGTAAAAGAAAAAGAAATCAAAGAATAGTTTAAGATAACATACTACAATGTAAGACACTATTCATTTAGACCGACTATCAACTTAAATTGCCACTATCTCAGGTTTAGCATATTTCCTGTGGTGTTATTAGTTATAGAGGCTTCAACAAACCCCCAAAACTGGAAAATATTCACATACAATTATTTGTATATAATAGTGCTGGACTTTCAACTAAAATGATGGCTGTCCTGTTAGACAAGCATTATTTAGTACTGAGTAGTTGAATCATCACAGGTTCTTTACTAAAAGTGCCCAAGATAGGTTCCTACTTCTATGAGCGCATTGTGTTAAAATTTTTAAAATAGCAATGGAGAAGATACCTGTACCCCACAGCCCAGGGAAAAAGTTTTCAACACCACGGTCCATGAGATACAGAAGAAATCAAACAGTTCAAAGATCAGGAGACTTTCAGAGTAAACAGTGTCAGCTTTGTAAGGGTCCATAATACTCCATATAAATATTTCAGTAGAGAAATTAATGTTTAAGAGAGACAACAGGTATATAAAGATAAAGTATTAAAATGAAAATTCAATAGTAAGATGATGATGGCTTAATCAGTAACCTAAAAATTACAAATCTGTAAAATTTATTGTTTGAATCATAGCTGTCAATGGAAATGGCACAATTAAGTAAAAGTACATAATAATCAGCTGCAGCAATTCACATATCATTGTGATAAGAGAAATACATCTCAAATATGGCAGGTCATCAAAATTTGGCAGAGCCAAGGTTAAAGGTCACACCATGACAATGTACACCTACACAACGAGCAAACACAAACTGAATCCTAAGAAGACTGGTTTGTTTCATCTTTGGTTCGAAAAGACAGCGGGATAAGTTGAAAGCATATTTTCCAATTGATATCTTGGATAGTCTTCTCTGCCCTGTTGTGTCAGTCAAGAATTTGGGTGTGTGGTTCAATTCTAATTTTTCTTGTCCAAACGTGTTTAAAAACTCAGCAAAGTTGTTTTATGCAACTCTGTGACTTCAAACATGACAGGCGGTTTCTCACTCCTGATGCTTGTGGCTAATGCTCTTGTTAGTAGTCAGTTGGATTACTGCAAATCACTTTTCAGGAGTCTTTCTAAGTTAAATCTACAAACATTACAGTGCATCCAAAATAGTGCAGCAAGAATTGTATCAAGCACCAGTAGATTTACCAGTATAACTCCTGTGCTTAAGAAATTGGTCGTAATTTTATTCTCATTCAAAAGTTCTACCCTTCAATTCATAAATCTGTCAAACAGTTTGGTTATAGTTTTGCTTTTGATGCCCCCACTGTTTGGAATGATGAGTTCATACATATCCCTCACCAGCCTCTTTCAGAAAGCAGCTTAAAACCTACCTGTAGACCAAGGCATACCCACCTTAGTTTTAATCATCCCTGACATTCTCTGTGGTGCTTGACCTCTTTATTTAACCTGGACACTGAAACTGGTTGACTTTTTTGGTTCTGTTGTGCCTTAGATCCTCTGTTTAAAATGGGAGATTAAGCGCTATAAATGTCCAACTGGAATTAGAATTTGAATATTACGGTTTCTGAGTTATGGCCTGCAAAGGATTTTAAGGGTCAAGGTCACTACAGCAAGGTCAAAGGTCAAATCAAAAGCATACAGTGATGCTGCACACCTACTGCCCTAACCAATGTCTCTACCATGTATCAACTTCCTACACCTTACAGTTTCCGAGATGTAGCTGACAAACAAGATTTTAAGGGTCAAGATCAAAGGTTAACTCATGGTCACCCATGATGCTTCACACCAACACCCCCCAACCAATGTCCATACCAAGTATAAACTTCTTACACCTTAACATTTCTGAGATACAGCACAGACAAGATGTTAAAGGTCAAGCTCACTACAGCTAGCTCAAAGGTCAAATCAAGGACACACCAGAACAATGCACAGCTACAACCTCGAACCAATGTCCCTACCAAGTATCAACTTCATACACCTTACCATTTATGAGATATAGCCAGGACACGATTTTCAAACTCAAGGTCATTACAGCAAGGTCAAATTAAGGTCACACCATGACATTGCACACCATCATCCCTGCACCAATGTCCATAACAAGTATCAACTTCCTACTCCTTTCGGTTTCTGACATATAGCCTGGACAAACTTTTCCCACTGTACGCCCACCTATCCGGATACTAGTGGTCGGACCGGTTCTGAAAATAAAAACCGGTTTTCGGGGCTTTGAAACCGAACAAAATCCGGGATTTCGAAAGTTTACAGAGATATGATAAAAAGTTCTACGCGAGCATACATGAGCAATATTTTCAATAGGAAATATGCATTCGCGAGTTTGTAAACTTCATTTGCCATTAATATAAAGTGAAAATGTAAGTTATTTCTTCAAATATGTATCTTCTTCATTGTTTTGACGAAATATTAACCAGTAGAAAGCCTAATATAATGACGTTTTCAATAACCGGTACTTAAATATTCTTTGCGGATTTCGTAATTTCTACCTAAACGAAACGAAATGCGGTATACCGGTTTACTGTTCACACCACTACCGGATACCATGGGTGAAATAATACCCCAACAGCAAAATGTTTAGTCATGTGGCAGTAACACAGTAACCTTTTGCATTGGCATCCCTCTAACACAAAACTCTCATTTCTTGGGGAAAAAACAAAAAAACAGCAGTTTAGTTATGTCTCTAATCAAATAGACCTAACCAACATAAAGCTGACACAATCAAAATACTGTATACCTGTATACCTGTTTCAATAATCCTGCAAAGGCCTCAAAACCTTAACATATTAGATACAGTCTGTATAAATTTTTGGTTGCAGATTCTGGGATTGTAAGTTAGCCCAAACATTTATGCACTGTCAACAAAGATATCAATTACTTGTGCTTTTATTTCAGTGAAATGGTCTTGATACTGGTGCACCATAACTACCAACCCATCTCAAGTCAAAAGAGTTGAAACTTCAAAGCAAGAAAATATTGAATATGAATATCTGGGCACTCACAATACTTCTTCACTTTAATTAAGTCCCCAAATAACCTGTATCACTTTATGCAATGATACCAGTGATAAAAATTAATATTTATTTGACCCACATCATTTGAGTGCATCTGTAATCACATATTGTTTGAAGATTTAATTCATATATTGCACAAAAATACATGAATATGTAATTGTAGTACACCATTATTACTAGTTATATAATATGAAACAAATGAAAATTTAACTGGTCTTCAACCAAGTAATTCAATCAAGTGAAAGTTTTTGCCTATCTACAACATAAAAATCATAAAAATTGAGTTTGTTACAGTAATAAGAGACTACTTACCTTTTAGTGTCTTTTTCATCAGCATTTTCACTGAAAACAAACATGGCCTCATCCACAGAGGCCTCCTCCCCATCATTGTCAACTGTTAAATGAGAAAATTTCAATGACCTTCAGTGTAAAGAATTTAATAACTTTTAACTAACACCCAGGACAACACATTAATGTAAGTTTTAGTCAAAATAACAACATTTGACCCATTTTTTGGATACACATATTTTAAAAAGATAGAATTTATGACTGCATCTGATGCAAATTTGGTATGACTGCATCTGATGCAAATTTGGTAGAGTATTATTTAGTGTAGAAGATGGAAAACCAGAAACCTATCTGCTGATCTGGCCTTTTGTTTTATTGTTAAGAAAACCAGTTTCCTCACATATTCATAAGTGTAAGATAAGTTTAGCAAAATATTCAACTACAAAAAATGTTTCACAGTATTTTATAATATTCTGTCAAAATATTTTACATTTTGTCCTCAAAAAGTACTTCACGGTTAATTTTTATATGCGATTTATAGGCATATATAGCATTTTTATACGGAATTTACTAAATCAAAACAACTTTTCATCAAATTTCTGTTTCAGTAACTGCTTCTTACATTTGCATTAAACCACAATTCTACTATTATTAGAGTAATCCTTGCAAAGAATAAAAAAATATATACCAGTTTTATCTGACCCTTCTAAATGGAGATGACCAGAAGCATAAGTTACTACTTACACCAAAGCTGCTTTCTTTTATTTTGCACACTACATGAGAACCATGCTGTTAAACCATCAAAGAGCTTTGGATTGGCTTCTTCAACTTCTCGCATTTTCCTGTTGAATAAAATATATACAGTTGTGTATATAAATTCCTTGAAATGGCATACCATCAAAATGGATCTCATAATCAAATGAAAATCTTTTAATGAGATTCGGTCCGCAATAAACTATACATGAGGATGTAAACTCGTATAATCCAATCTGATGGCATCCTGCTTGAGGCTCCACACTTTGCATCACTATATAAGTCTAAAAAGCATTTTGGCCTCAGCTTTGCACATGATGCCCCACGGATTTGGAATGATCTGCCTGATGATGTACACTCAGCCAAATCTCTCACTTCATTCAGAAAGAAGTTGAAAACCTATCTCTTTGCAAAAGTATACCTACCCTACTTTTCACGTCTTGTCTTGGTCTTTCTCTGTGGCACTGACTCCTGCAATTTTTCTAGGTTAATGATTATGGATCACTACTTTTGGTATTATGCGAGTTTATCAATAGATGAAGATTATGCATTATAAAAGTACTATTAGAGTTAGAAAAGGCCAAATTTTACCGTTTCCCTTTACATATCATTTTGATGTGAACATACATGTCTAGAAGATTTATTATATTTGTTATATAGTTCTGAAAAATGTTTACAAGGAAAATACAGATTGTAAATTGTTTCTGGGAATACACCATACTATAGGGGCTAGGTCATTCCCCCTATGAAGCAGGGCAAACTATCACAATTAAAATTTCAATTATTGAATTTATTAGTTATTATGTCACACAAACTGCAGTGTTGCAGCATTATTTGTATTGTGAATCAGTTTCAACAGTTTTATGTGTGTAAACTGATTTTCTGTCACGATAACAGCATTTTGCAGATATTCAGCTCTTGTTCTTTGCTTAGCTACCCAACTTTGTCGCCTACCCAAGTTCATCACCAGCCTTCAAAATTGTCAAGAATATGCAATACTGATACCAAAACATGTGGAATAAATCCCAATAGTTACAGTATCGATGCAACTCTACGAGGAAAGATAATTTTGAAGAATCATTAAATATAATAATATTGTTTAAAAATGCAAGTGCCGAACTTGGTCGGCGATTAACTTGGTTAGTTGAGCAGTACTGCAGGGAAAACAGTCTTGAAATCGACAGGATATTCGTGGGTGTGAAAACTAGAACAGCTAGTGGGCGATAACTACGGATTTTACACAATAATGCAAATATAACAAAAAAAACAGCCATTACACTAATTGTACTTCGGAATTAATAACTTGTTTTTATTAATTTTCTAGATTAATATTAGAAGCACTATCTAAAAGATATCAAATATTACCAAAAGAACCAAACTAACTTACATTTCTGAAAAATAACAAAAGTGGGTTCGTCATTTGTGGCTTACACTAAAGCTTACAGAAAGTATGCCTCTGTGTGTCAACAGAAGAAGCTGTTTCCCACATTTGATAAACAACGTTTTATTAAAATTTAATGAGGGATAACAAATGTTTCCTACAAACACTGAATATTTTGAATATTTTTATATATTTGTCTTACTACATTTAATCGACCCACTGGATTCGGGTGGGCATTAATTTACTGATTCTTTTGTATTTAACCGATTATTTTGTATTTGTAAGAGTTAGCACCAAAACATCACACCAAAAGCAGTTAAAATCATTAAGAAAAATAATCTTCAAATGTACGTTGCATATTGATGTTCATATGGCATTCATGTCCTGTAACATTTGGATCACAATAAGGGGCTGTCTAGTGTGACTGGATGAACCACACAGTGGATTATCGATCAGTTGTGATGGGTACTGTGAACCAGAAGGAACCCTAAGACAGGTTTCATGTTTGGAAAGCAGAATGTGACAGAGCTCAAAAAGTAATAACATCTCTACTACTGCCTTTTAGTAGAGATTTCCTTATCGCTCACCTGGTAGAGTGTGGATCACTGATGTGAGGGGTTGTGGGATCGAATCCCCTGGAAACCTAGTCCTGTAACATTCATTTCCCAAAATAAGTGGACAGTAAATGAAAGAGTAGGATTATTCACTGTTATAATGTAAATCAGTGATTAAAATATCAAATATAAATGGAGAGATAAAGACAGTTTTATAGCATCCCACAAACAATAGGGTGCAGCTGTTAATTCAGCATAATTGCATTGGGAAAAAACACAAGAGGTTGTATGTAATTATTTGCTTTTGATTTATATCTGCAGTACACTTTTTCTTTAGTTTTCTGCTGATATCTCATGAAACTTATAATAGCTAAACAGACTGTTCACTCTTGGAAATGTACAGATTCAGCAATTTTACATATGCACATAGAACATCAGACAATTAATATAAAACTTTGCAACAGTTTAAGAACTTGCAATGGCAAATTAGATGTTATATTTACAATATTGGTTTTACAATTGGTTTGTGGTTACATCAATGATCAAATGACTCACCCAACTTCTGGTTTTGACACAGATTTATGACATTTAAGTAATTTGGGCAAACTTAAAACATCCATTTTATATCACTTGAGTTTTAGCATTAATAGCATTAAATTGGTTCAAAATTAATATCTCGTGTCATTCAAAAACAATTTTCTCAGTTGTAAGCAATGCATTTTAATCAAAGTGTTTATTTTTCCACAAAAGTTAAATCCCTACACTAGCCTCAACAGGGTATAATAATCTGTGTCTACTTTTCATCAAAAAGTAATTATTGAGTGTCCAGAATTTGAAGGTAGATATCCCCATTATACAAGATATATTAGCACTTGATGCCTGACAACAAACTGGAGTTACGCCTATTAAGAATAAACATCTTCAGTCTAACCAACTCACGATTGGTATTTTGTCACTTATTTGGTTCCATCAAGGAGGTATTATTTTCATGACCATTTGTTTGTGTATTTATCTATTTTTACAGGATTGTGCAAATACTTCTGATTAGATTTTCATGAAAAATAAACAAGGAATGGGTCTTTGTCCAGCTTATCTCCAATAAACTTTTGAGAATGATCTAAATCACTGTCTAAAGTTTAATAACAAACACATTCCTACCACTGGTACTACTACTATTAACTGTTCCCCATTTGGAAATTTAGGGTGACTTTTCATGTATACATAAACTTAACTTATGCAACTTAACACATTCCACAGTCAGAAGCTTATTACAATTTGGTGGATGATTAAGAAAGACTGTACACAATTAGTAAGTCTTTGTCAGTGAACAAACTTTGTGCCAAAAGTGGAGGTCAGCTGGTCTGGCATGGAGATATATCACCTTTCTCTATTGTTGTTAACTCAATGCTACAATCCATGTTGAATTTTGTATGATAACATGGCTATTTTAACATGGAAGGAGAAAAATTTATGAAGGTAATTGAACAAACATCTACCATTTTTGTACAAGAGTCTGTGACTGATGAATAAAATAAGACATTTGACGAATGACAATAACCGTTGAAGATGAATCCACGATTATTCTGCTGCATCTCCCAAAGACAGTACTGAGGCAGATGAAGATGCATCACTATGACTCTAGATCCATGTATATTCAATGCCACCTGCAGTGACATATCTCAGATCTTCAGAAATAGTGATACAGCTCAGCACAAATTCGGGGTAAACTACAGGTTTACAATGGAGGGAAGAGACAATGCAAAGGATTAAGGAAGTCAGAAATGAAACTCACACTGAAATTTTCAAACAGTTTTAACAATTGGACCAGAGGTTGGGATATTTACTAGTTTCTAGCCAGTGGCAAATTGTTCATAGTGCAGAATATTCTCCAGCTAGTACATGTAGTAACTGTATCCACCGCTTTTCCCTATCTCCTCACCTACCCGTTGTGATGTGACCTACACAATGTGTCCACATCAATATTTGTTGTAACTTGCTCATCTTGAGGTGTTTTGAAAACTGACCCCTTCATCTGGAGAAGTGTGAAAGACCCATTACGCCAGACTTTCATTGAAATAAATAATCCTGTGTAGTTTCTAATTGATTCATGCATCCTCAGATACATTTTTACATGCTATAAAATGGTCCCCAGGCTACGTTCTCAACAAAATGACTATGTCACAATTTTATTTTGAAAAAAAAATGCCGCTCAAAGAGAACTCAGTATTTTCCCCCCTCTCGCTTAGTCAAATTAAAGTATTCCATACACCCTGGTTATGAATAAATTTATGTAAAATATGGTTCTTTTCACACACAAGTAGGGGTTAGAGACTGAATGAAATGTCTTGACAGAATGTCAAACAAGATAAAGAAGGGGGAATATTTTTAAACAAGATGCCCACAGTTTATTTCTAAACTATAGCACTCTCAAAATGTCTGGCAGCAATTTATTCTCAAAGGTTGTCTGTTTTCTTTAATCTACACATTTTAAACACACATTGTACATGCTTTTGGTAAACGATTATCAAGAAATAAAAGTATGAACTTTAGAGAGCAAAATAGATGGAAACTTGATCACGTTTCTCTGATATTAACTAAAGAAAGATTAGCTGCACAAGTTTCTACACAACATAGTCAGATAGTGCTAATTTAACAGGAAATAGGGAAACCCAGAGAAAATATAGGCTTGAGCTGTTAGTCTCTGTTTGTATGGCTAAATGAGAGGCTCTAATTTTGTGTGTAGGTGCACCTAAAGGGACCAAAAGTAAGTTATAGGATGAGGAACACAGAGTTGTGCAAAAGTTGGAGGGAGCTGTGTTTGCCATAAACGGATACCTAAAATACACACAGGCCCAAATAACAGACTCTGGAACTAATATCACATTAACATCTTTATTTGGTGTCACCCTGCTTAATTTGTGGATCTCTTTGTAGATATAGTTGAGATGCGCTGTTGGTTTGAAATGAAGAGAACTTTTTAGAGAAATGGAAATACTTATAAATTAGCATTCTGTGGTTTCACAAAGAATGTCTCAATAGGATATACTTACAGAGCATAAATATTGATATGACAAGGATTCTGCACCATAATTGAGTTCTATATTATATGATATCTGTGATGTTATCTTATTATTAGCTTAGAATGATTTTTTTGCCATGATTTTTGACTGTTTACCACAGATATCTATAGTCACACCATAAAACTATATTTTTTTTCAATTTAAGTTAAATTACGCCAATAGGCATTCATTAATGGTTTTGATATATTTATAACACAAGTATTTTAAACAGCAAAATGTTGAGAAATTTCACAGATCTTTTTAGAAGCAACTGTCAGTACCGGTTGTCCAGGGTCTTGCATATAGGACTTGTACTATTTGGCTTGTTCTGTTGGACGTGCGCTGACAGATTAGCCAATTATCAAAATGACCTACCAGACCAATCGAATGCACCAGTGGGGTAAGTTTATATATTTCCATTTGTTTACCTTTAAATTTAACAAAAAAAATCATTAATTTACCAATTTCTCGTTGATTCATGTATTTATGAAACAGGCATACCGGCCTATTAGCGCGGAAAACTTATCATGTTTATATATTCAGTACAAACTAAAATTTATCAACATACTTTATCATAGTACCCTTCACCAACAAAAACAGCTTTTTGTTTACACCATTACTTTTAAATTCCATAACCTTTTTTGCTCTTTGACAGATAATTATAAGGTTGTTTTAAGACAAAGTTTTTGGACATAAATGTGTCATTTTGTTTTGCATATTGTAAATTATGAATTTCAAAGGTAATAGCTCACCTGATACAGCGTCTAATCTAGAATGGGTTTCTAGGTTCTGATCAGTTATATCTGGAATCTATATTGCTTTCTCTTTGTTTTGTGGATCCACTTGAATAACCAGGAAAATCCAGGGGACTATCTGTGTATTGTTATTGGCAAAAAAATACAGATCACATGACCAAATAAAACCTCATTGTGCTCTGCCAAAGAACAAGATTCGTAAAGAGTGTTGAAGATAGATTAAATTGTTTGCTTATTAAAGATTTAAAAGAAGTAGTGTAAGAGGAATAACAGATAACTGTGATCTGAGAATAATAAAATGATAGTCGTGCATAAGGCTCAATGTTGTGTTAAAAGCCTTTGTAAACATGTACACAAATGGTTGGTATTCATAAAGGGTTTTTATTTACATGTCAGGCGATATTAGCTATCCTGGGATTGCTGTTAAAAAAGAAAACTGATAAATTTTGTTTTAGTTATAAAGAAACCAGAACAAGGTCTAATGTAATGGTAGTACACATAGGTCATAAACACGCATCACAAGTAACTTTTAAACATAAAAAATCCAAAAACACCAACTTTTAAATAGTTTACTTACAGTCACATGTTCCTGCTGTGAAAAAAAGACGTAAACAGTGTTCTCATTTTTTAGGTCTAAGCCAAAGGCCAGGTTGTTAATCTGACGTTGTTTTGGACACACAACTAGGGTGTGTCAGACAGGACTAGTTTTCAAGATCTTTGATAACTTGTCTACCAGAAGGAAAAGACATAGTTATTTGATAGGGACATATGCCATGTCTTGTATGTATCGTCTTAAAACAGACGTGCAATCAATTTAGTCCACATTCTTCTATTTCTGCCCTGGGATTTAAAAATTAGAGTCTTTGGTGGTCTGAAACTTGTTTTAGCTGTTACATAGCTATTCTTGGAATGTAGACTATCCCCATCTGTCAGGTGACTTGTTAAGATATGTGTATATTACTTGGTAAACGGATGAAATAGATATAATCAGAATACCACCACTGTTACAATGAAGAAACTGGAAATGTGTTGACAAATAGTCATTCAAACATCTCAGGTAATCTTGCACCCCACTTCTTATATCAAGAGTTTGAATTTGATCTTGGCCTTTGGAGCAATTGCTTTCAGATTGTCTACAGTGCAGCATCTTGATCAACTGACTACGATTTTCACTGATTTCCACTATTATTAAAACTACACACTGTGATTTATCAAGGTTGATAAAATGACCCCCAGGGCAACATAAACCAAACTCAATCTCAGCCCACCAGTTAGTGTAAAGGTGTGAATTGCTTATCAATCAGGATGCAGAATCTTGACCACTTGGTTCAACCACCAGTGGAAGTGTCCATCGTTCAATGTTCACAATACACCCAAGCAATACCCGTAATGTATGCTAAGCCCTGGCATTAAGGCTTAGCCAGTCAGAACTGGTCTCAATGTTGTAAAACAATAACCACAGATTTACAACCGAATGAGTTGAAAGTGATCCAACATTTCAACTTTTAAAATTTTCCCAGGAAAGTAATGAAACATCACATGGATAAAATATTAAACAGTTAGGAAAAAAATACATCCCTGAGAAAGATGCAGGCAAGCTTATTTCTTCAGCCTACATATTAACATATGGCCACAGGTGATGTAGATTTTCACAAAATGCCAGTCAAAGTTTATAGTTTTTCATTTATCTTTTTATAAACAATTTTTTTTTGCGATAAACAAATCCACACACATTTAGTTTTATAGTCTGGTGGTTTTTGTGATGCTCTCCAATTTCTGAAGTATATTTGAGAGTATTTATCAAATCAAGAGCTCTCATGAAGTGCTAACTTCCCACAAAACCCAGTATAAACCTATGTTACAATGTAATGTTAGATTCATATGTTACAATATAAAATGTAATGTTAAAATCCTTAACTTAGAACATGTTAGAATATCACTCTTGAGAGTGTTTGTGTGACGCTCTGAACTATGCAATCAGAAAATGAGGGACATTCCAAACATTTTTAGGGAAATGCTTGATGACATAGTTTCCCTGTAACATGTACGGGTGCTTGGTAAATTATCAGTGTTTTTATGTGAAATGGAACTCTTGATTAGACTTCATTGGATTTACAATTTTATTCATATTGGTTTTGTATTTTTGAGATCCTTTGCATATGTAAATATCTGTAAACATAAAAATCATGCCAAGAAAGTGATATACATCTAATCTAATGCTATCTGCTGCTTTGAATGCACAATATACCTTCCCCAGAATTGGAATTCAATGGGCTAAGTGAAGATAAGAACTGATAAAAGGGATAATTAAAGAACAATATGAGCCTGTAATCTCAAACTTTAAGCATCAAAGTGTTCTGTCAGATATTTGACCGATTTATAATGTTAAATCTCAACAGGTAGCAAATGTATTTAAAGTCAAATAGAATATTAGATAAATGAAGTACTTTAACAACAGAACACGTGGGGATTACTTCACAAAAAAAAACCCTGAGCTCTGTATAATTTTAGATTAGTAACCGAAAATCTAAACATACAAAGTATTTCACAGTAAAGAGAAGTTTTGTTTTCAAAAGTACTACTGGAGCTTGTTTTCTGCATTAAACTAATGTGAGTATGGATAGGCTGACGTGCATCAAGTATTAAGTAAGCAATCCAAGTGACATGTACAAATATATTCATATCCATAAATACATACTTCTTACCAGCAGTACCTCCTCTGATTGTGCATTAGAACACCACCATGAACATCCACTGGTACAGACAGGCTGAGGTTAGCCTGGTTTAAGCCTTATATTTCCCATTCAATTCAAAGTTGATGTTTTACGTTTCATTCAACAGCCAGGGTCGTATTAGGACAGGCTCCCAGCATTGGTACTTGTGGGAGTTGAACCCACACAGAGGTGACTGCCTCTGATTAGATGCCAAACTTGCCAACCACCAGGCTTCTGAGAATCCTTATGTTTTTCACTGAAGTTATTTGAGTGACGGTTTATTGACTTACAGTGGGAACCCCTTTAACGCATAGCATAGCCACAAACTCAAAGGTTGGAGACAATATGTTTGCAAGCCTTCCTTGCCCCTAATTATGGGGACAGGGGAGTTTTGGCAAATACTCACAAATGTGCATGCTCTATTGAGATGTGGCTACTCCAACGTATATACCAATTCCACCTACGTAAGTTGTCAAAGACATATCCACTTTGAAAACTTGGGAGTAAATCAACACCATTCACAGAAAAACAAGGTGAAAAAAATAAGAAATAAACTCTTTTGCGTTATCACTGGAAGGATAAGTCATACAATTGAAAAGAGAGGTCTTACGATCTCGTACTGACTGCCATCATTGAAGGAAACAAGTCATACCGTAGCACCAAGTCCAAATCATAGATGAAACAATTAACTGACAGGATCGTACTATTTATCCCCAGCTCCATTTTGTACAGGAATTGGAGTTCAGTAATATCATAAGAAAGGGGGAAATAATCTGGTCTACCCAGTTATGACTGGAACTGGTAGACATCTACAATTAAAATGATTACAACCCTGACCTTCACAAGTGTACAGATAGGTTGCATTGAAGACAAAACTCTGATTCTGTCGTAAGATAATAAAGTCAAGAGGCGAACTGATAAACGTTGAATTAGGATGTTAATCCTATAGACTGTGTAATACTATGAAAGGACCATGTCCATTGTGCCTGGATCATATTTTCACCTATCTCGGGGCTTGGTTAGCAGCACTCAGCATTGCCACTGTACCCCTCCCCTGTGTGTCTATAGTTTGCATCCTTTCCAAATGTTAGGACAGCCCTTTATTGAATTATCATTAAATGGTAACTTTGTTGAGAACTAAACTACTGAGAGCATTTGTAATCTTATGGTGCCAATTTACAAATTATGAAATCTAATTATAAAAATTTTGAATCTAGAGCCTTAAGCAAAACTAGCCTGAGATTGCAATGTCTGGATAGAAAGAACCTAATGTCTGAATGTCTGAGCTAAAAGGACAAGTGGTGACAAATGAAAAAGATCAAATCAAACAGAATGGTAGCCTTACTTCAGGTTCGAGTTTGAAATCAGAAAATCTTCCAGTTTTCATAATGTACTCTTATATTCACTGACTCTAACAATTAGTTATTACATTTTACTATCTGATGAGCAGATATCACTTAATATGTAGCGGTGCTTTAGGAAACCTTTGTGTGCATGTTTGAAAAGGGTTTTCTTATAAATTTGGGGCCAAAGTAAGACTAATAATATGACAATGGTATGAAGACTTACCATACATGTCATGAATATGTGGTTTGTGTTAACATGACCTCTTTGTAATCGTTGTTAACATGTTGAAGTAAAAATATATTTCTGAAACCAATTTGATTCTCCCGTGTAAAGTCGACAGTGATGCTAGAATATTTGTTTACATACTTGAGTATCATTTAAGGTAAATTTATCTTTTGAAAGTTTCCAGTCAAGTTAAACCAATGGATTATACCATTTTTGAGACATACTGAATGAAAGACACTTCTATTATAGTTAATTTCTTCATGAAAGTAGAAAAACTTGCTATTCATCCTGTAGTCATTAATATAATACAGAGATATAATATGCAAAATATCAAAAATAAGATACTTCTAAAATCTATATTTGTATCTCAGATTCTATGTCATTTGTTAGTTATCCCTTTGTCCTTCATTTTCAAAATTATTTAAATTCAGGAGGTCATAAAATCCCAGACTGTCCAATATTTTAAAGAACTCTTCTTACTGGTAAAATTATTTTGATTAAGTTGTTCACAACACGTTTTCTTAAGAGTGGCCCTTTAATAAAGATGAAAATCAACATAAAATGGCAAAAGATAAACTGATGTCACATGTTTGTCTAGGGTTACCAGCTCCCCCAATTCATACCAAAGCATCACTTAGATGAAGATCTTCTTTCTTATACTTTACATTTCAAAGGTTCTCCTGTATGAAATATTGCACAAATCACAAGAAAATGTAAAACCCATACACCAATGAATCTTTTGAATTTTTCACATCTTAAATAGTTTAATCATAAACACTCGTATATTAGATGACATATCATTACTCTTGTGAAAGTTTTTTTCTAAAAATCAAGTCTTAGTTTATGATCAAATTTCTATTTGAAAAAAGGATGGCACAAGAAAAAAAAGAAATGATGTATGTTTTCTCATTTTTAAATGTCTCCAAATATGTTATCGCAATATATCTAAATAATATCTGGACTGCCGTGCTTGTAATCTGTGTTCTTATTTGTACTTTTTCACAAAATAATTAATATATTGTCATGATCTTATGATGCTGGTGGCCATGTACACATATTTTTGCAGGGATGGTTTTGTTAGTTTATATTGTGACCTCTTAAAGTTGTTTATAGCATTTAGATCTGTCTGTGTACTACAGCACATTAAACTTAGGTACCTCTCACTTTACCTTTCCTAACATTTCTTGTAGTATTTATCGAAAGTATGTTGAAAGACCTAGTTAGTATATCACATTAAAATTTCTATTCTTAAAATTTTTACCACTTTCCCCCTGTATATTGATATTTCTGATGTCTTGTACATAAAGCCCTGGTCATACTTCAATACCTGTGAATCACAGGTCTGGATTTTGATTTATTGATTATCATGAATTTATATAATAATTTTAATGCACTTATTGTGACAGAAAATATCAGTAAATATGTCCTTTCAGAAACCACAAGATTTTCAGCTGCTTTTTAAAACCCGAAGGATACTCTTATCTGCTTTTTTTTCTTTCATTTTTGGCAGCCATCTTGGATTTTTACAAACTTTACAGTATTTTTTAAAGCCAGGCATATTTTTATAAATGGTAAGAGATAATGATATGCATAATTGTCAACAAAAAATGTTAAGTTTGCGGCAATCTAAGATGACCGATAATAATTAAAATTATGATACAGACCTTAAACTCTTGAGTATCCCACATGTTCTCACTTTCAGACATTAAAGAAATAATAAAAGAACAACTATTTTGAGCTGTTTTTATCACACCATAGGGTATTCAAGAGTGCTAGCTATCTTTATAAAATTTTGAATATTTTTTTGCTTTTGGTAAATATTTGAAAAATCGTAAATCCCTTTGAAATGCGATTTTAAAGCTCAAATTGACCCGATCGGGTTCTGATCTTGTGCATATTCTTGAGTTTTATCCATGCAATTAAGAACTTTAAGCTGCTTCTCAGAAGCGTCAGCTAACACAGTGCCCAAAGGCCACTTTAATCTTTCATTGCTTTCAAGACTGATTTATCCATGATGATTTTTCTGAACCTTTTAAGGATGATTTGCACAGGGTTTTTATTTCATATAAATTTTGTTTATATATGATGAAAGTTTGAATATTTTTCATTCAGAATCATGTCCAAAACCTGCATCAAGGATATTAATTGACATAGGAACAATCATTTGCTCTATATAACACCCATACCCCATGTGTACAACCAAATGGCATTACCTCTTGAGAAATTTCACACAATAATGCACAATACTATTACACGGGTGGTCACTGAGGTAAAAGGTCATAGAGATAAACAGTCTTCAGAAATTATGACACAGAAAACGGTCAAAGGGTTTAAATAACAATATAACACAAACCAAATGTTATGGTAAGCATTGTTTAAGTATATGTTGTTATTTAGTTTGTGCGATTTTGTTATTTACACTACTTAAATTTAAAAGCTTTGAAGACTGTTTATCTCTATGACCGTTTATCTTTGTGACCACCCGTGTACTGTTTCAATAGATCATTAAAATAATGTTGGGATAATTTCAATGTTTCAATGGCCTGTATTTCAAAGACTGTTTTTTCCTTGTTTAGACGTAATGTGTGTGGCAATAGATACCAACGGCAATGTTGTCCTGGGTGGGAACAGGCTGACGGAACAAGAACCTGCACAAAACGTAACTGACAGTTTCATTTTGATAATTGTAACGTTTGCACAATTATAATTGTGCTGACAATGATTAGAAATGATAATATCTTTCAATAAATCATAAATGACACTATTTGTTATTGTAAATCCCTGAACCGCCTCTGCAGAAATTTTAATTTTGTTCAAGGCAATCATCACAAATTTACAGAGCCCTCCAGGACATTGTGATTTTATTTTATCATGTAGGTACGACCTATTATCTGGTGATCACTACAAAATAATGTAAGCATGGCTTGTAGTGTGGTGATCACTAGAAGATCTTGTGAGCACTTAATTAATATCTTGCTATCATAACTTGAATGTTAAGTAGTGATCACCAGATGATGTAGTGATCGTGAATTATTTAATTGTGATCACCAGAATATGTGGTGATCACCAGATGATCTTGCACTCACCAGATGATTTGGCTAGCATAAGATCATACGATCATGTGGTGATAATGAGATCATCTGGTGATCACAACAAAATAAGTGGTGACCACCAGATGAACTGGTGATCACCAAGTCATCTGGTGATCAGAATCTAAGTCAGAAAAAAATCATCTGGTGATCACCACTTGTTATGTTATGTTCACCAGATATGTGCCTAGCACCAGATGAATTAGTGATCTCCACATCATCTGGGGAGCACAAGATCATGATCACTTCTGGTGATCATGAGGTAATCAGTCATATGCAGGAGATAATAAGTCATGCACTCAAGATGATCTTGCAATCACAAGATGATACATGCTTAAATATATATTATAATAACCTGTCACGGGCTCTGTCCAAATTAGTACCATTCAGACCTATAATATTCTTGCCTTACCAAGTAAAAGAACATGGTACACTTTTGTACTCTCTTAAATTTTGAAATATACTTTTTCTCTCAGATTTTCCCATTTTTTTCTAATTTTGTTAAAATAAAAGAAAATCAGATTGAAATTTTCACAGTAAATGGCAGCAATTTATGTGTTTGTATATACCAACTTACATCTGCAAGTCCTTAGCTGGCGAAAAAGACATAACACATCAATTTTGCCTTTTGATTTTCTATGTTCAAACAGCAACATGTAAAGGAGACTGTGGTGAGGCCGGGCGATGCATGAGACCAAATCTTTGTCTGTGTAACAATGGACATTTGGCACCTTCCTGTTCATTTACCCAGACAATAGGTAAGATCATGTACTGTGGATATAAACTAGTTTTAAATCATAGACGGTGTGTCAATAACCACAAATATACCCACATAATTTATCCAACCACACATAATTAAACTACAGTGGAATCATCAACTTTGCTATCAAATATATATTTTGAAAATAAATTTAAAATCTTTTTTTCATTTTGCAATCAAAAGCATATCCAAACCCTTAATGGTTAACATAATCAAAGAAGTCAAGCAAACCAACATTAAGATGGAATTATCTGTAGATTAAAAAAATGTTTCATCGGTTGGCTCTTTGGTAGGCTTAGGAGTATTTTCACATTCCTAGAAAATTAGAGAAGTAGTATGCATAGACATATGCAGCTTCTATGTACATACAAGTGTTTAGTTGTGAAAGAAACTACTGAAAAAAATAGAAAGACAGTTGTTGAAGCCAAAATACACCACAAAAAAGGATGTTTTCAGTGCTTGGCTGTCCTGTACGCTGTCTGAATGGGGGAAAGTGTAGTGGAAAAAGATGTGACTGTCCACCAGGGTTACAGGGACCAAACTGTGGACAGTGTATGTTTTCTCAATTACAAACAACTGCCTGACACAGTTTACACCAGTCTTACTGTTTATGGCATGCTGAATACTCATAAAGTTCCATCTTATCTCTCATTATATGTACAACTAATATTCTTTATTCTTACTATATCAACTATTGCCAAGTTTACAGAATTCTTATTCTTTTGACATAACACTGTCAAGTATTCTGGCTTTATTCAAAGCTCTATTTTATATTTTTAACTTTATCTACATTTAAAATCTGGATCACTTTGCCATATACATGTATATAATTTGTATACCTAAGTTGTTTTGCTTCAAGACTGTGTGACTAGTCTTGGAAATATACCTGAAATAGAAAAAAAAAGACAATCAATTGATCTTTAAAGCATAGTACAAAACATGAAACATCTGTATTTTGAACTCTTTATTTTTACCATTCAAATTACTGATTTTTCACAGTATGTCAGAACAATGCATGCAATCCTTAGTTTTGACATTGAATGTTTATCAATGACCTTAACTGATCAATATTATTCAGTGTGTTATCCTTACCCTAATTTTCAATTCAGTTTGTAGGTTTTTATTAACAATAGCTTGTGTAGAATTAGATAGTCACAATAATAAAACTGTCTGGTGTTGGTAAAATAGCTTACAAAGGCCTTGAGGTAAATTAATGTTATACCTTTACAAAATACGTGGCATGATTCTTTTCTAGTTTTGAAGCAAGAGTATCATGTCTTTGAAACACACTTGACTCTCCACCTCCGAGATCAGAGTTTGAATCTTGGCCTTGTGTGTGAAACCTGGAAGTTGCTAGCCACTGGTTGGCTGTTTACAGTACAGAACTGTATGTACTGATTTCCTCTGCCCTCCGAAATATCTATCACAATATAACCGATGACGTACTAGGAGTATCTTAAAACAATAAATAGACAAATGAAACTAAAACAGAAAATAATCAGAAGATGCATTGGAACTGAATGGTGAAGCATGTCCAAAACAGATCTGCCAGTATGGCTCAAAGATTAAGTAATAATTATTTGCCATTTAGTTTAACAACTGATACATAAAAGTAGCTAACCTGAGAAAACTAACATCTGTCAATAAAACATACACCACATCTACAGAGAAAAGCAGTAAGGAAATATCATTCACACCTGTAAAAGGTAAAACTTTTTATGTTTCTCAGTACATCAACCAGATTTCACCACAGATTACAAGTTCTTCACGGAAGCACAGAGGTGCCATATCATTATTATGTAGTCACCAGCAAGTGTGTTGACTATTTGTATTTGGTATTTGATTTGTGGTATGTACAGATTAATTGCAAAATCTATATATTATAAAAGATGTTCTTGTATATTGGCAACTTGTTAGTATGCGTATGTTTTTTGTAACTTTGGTTGACTTGGAGGCTCATACTAAGTTGCATAAACACAACATTGAAGTTGTACAATGTAGTGTAAGACAGTGGCTTTTCATAGCTGCCGTAGATTTAATCAATCACTGTAATGAACTTAACTTAAGGTTATCATTCTCCATCAGCTAAAAAATCTTCATTCAGAATAATTTACCTGGTATTCCTTTAGAGTGCATTACCTAAATACAGCTTGGTGTAAAATGGCTCTTGACACAAAAAGCTAAATTTCTTTCACCTAAGTATAGGAAAATATTCATTGGATACAAAAATTGGTTTCAGCAGAAAAAATGGGTGTGTAAAAATGCCTTTGTCCTAGAATTAATATTTCTTTCTCATATGTTATTCAGAACTAGGCCAACATTACAAGTTATAAATGTTAACCCATGACATGAAATCTATAGAGCCCACTGAGATTAGTGAGTTTCAGCTCACGTTTTGTTAATTTTGGATTCCTGAGCCTGTAAATACTTCAGCTCAGGTGTAACACAAGAAGAGCTTAATGGACATTTACATAAATGTTCCAGATTAACCAATGAAAAAAATCGGTGAATATAGAAACCTGCCTGAGAATATGATGTATTTAGACCAAGTTCATTATTTTATCTCTGCAAAAATACAACAGAATCTCATTTCGATTAGAAACAAAACATTGATAACATAAAATCACTGGTTATCAGCTTCTGCCTGAAGGGGTCCATTTACTTAAAAGTTAACAAGTTTTTTTTCTTGCTTTGTATCTAAAACCAGTTAATGATTTTTCAAGAAATTATGAACTGTGCACAGTCTGTTTTCAGGCTAACATTGCAATAAACTATCTGCTATGTTGAATTAGAGTGAAAGTATTACTGTTAAACTGAGTCCTGTTAAGTAGCAATAAATCTTTATTCTTATTGTTTAATGAAATTTATTCTGCTAACTGGAATTTGATATAATTTGATTGAATTTTTCCACTTAACAGGGTTTCATTTGAATGTCAGTTCAATGAGTATTCAATAAATTCACGGGAAATCCAATTGAGTAATTTTATCCATACATTTTCTTTATTACATTTTTCATTATCTCCCACTGGCCGAAGCCCAGGTCGGACGTTATGAAATGCCTTCCATACATGTGTGTGTGAGTGTCTGTTGGTCATGTTTTTTGTGTAAATCTTTATATCTCATTTATTTATGAAGATATCTTCAACAGATTTGCAAGGAATGTTTATGAAAACATGTCTGTAAAAAATTTTGGCCTCATTTTGAAAAACAAAATAGCTGCCATAGCTGACTGTTCAAAAATCATGAAGATGTTCTAAAACTTAAAATATTGAAGCTAGCTGCATCAGATTTGCACAAAATGTATATGCCTATGAAAACTTGCCTGAGAGTTATTTTGGCCTTCTTTTAAAAACAAAATGGCCAACGTGTCACATCTTTAAGGTCAAATAGAGGTTATCATTTTTTAAAGGCCTAATATCTCCCTTATCATTAATCCTAGGGGTACAGAGTGTTAAAACAAATTTTCGAAATCATGGCCTGCATATCTTTTGGAAAAGTGTTGAATTTTACCTCTGACCCCTGCTTCAAAATCAAGTGTCAGGGGCCAAGGTGGCCTAGTGTTAACTCACTCACCTCCCACCTCTGAGGTCTGTGGTTCAAACCCCAGACCCTATGTGGAAAGTTGACAGTTGCTTGCTTTCTGATATTTGGCAGATTACCAACTGTATGTAATGGTTTCCCCTGCCCATAAAACTACCCATGGTGATATTACCTATACAGTTTCAAAAGCAACGTTAAAACCCAAATAAATAAATAAATCAAGATAAAGGGGGGGTCATAATACTATAAAGGCCTTATATCTCCTTTATTATTGGTCCTTGGACTTGAAAATTTGAAAATAACTTTTGGAAATCATGGCCTGCAAATCTTCTGGAAAAGTGTCAAATTTGACCTTTGACCCCCTGCTTCAAGGTCAGATGAGGTCATCATGCTATAAAGGCCTAATATTTCTTATATTTCATTTATTTATGAAGTTATCTTCACCAAATTTGCATGTTTTTTAAAAACAAAATGCCTGCCACAGTCATTGTTTGAAAATTATTGATATGTTCTAAAATTTAAAATATTGCAACTGGCCTCATAAGATTTGCACAAAATGTGTATGGCTAGGAAAGCTTGCCTGAGAATAATATTAATAATAATAACACAAAGGCCACAATATCATCTCTTTAATGTCAAATGAGGGTAATCTTATTAAAAAGGCACTATAGCCCCCCTTATCAATGGTCTTTGGGGTTCAGAATGTGAAAAGAAAATGTTTTATTTTACCTTTGACCCCTTCTTCAATGTCACGCTGGGTCATCATAATATAAAGGCCTAAATTATACCTCTTATATCTATCTTATTATTGGTCCTAGAGTTTCAAAATGTGAAAACAAATTGTAAGAAACCATAGCCTGGAAATCTCTCGCAAGTCTCAAATTTGACCTTTGATCACTTCTTCAAGGTCAGTTTGAGTTATTATTATAATACAGTACCAAAAAGCCTTATATCTCCCTTATTATTGGTCCTTGGGCTTGGAACTCTGTTTCAAAGTCACACTGGCATTTTTGCTTAATGCTCAGTGGGAAATAAACACTGCGGCATTAGTCTTGTTTTATTAGAAGGATATTCTTATATCATTCCACCGATCATCAAAAGAAGCAATTTAGTTGTTCATACCTTTTTTCAATGGCATCATCAGTGTCTGTAAAATTTATGTTAATAATGGGGCTAAACTGGGCAGCTTCTGGTTTCAAAAGTCACCATACTTTTGCATCTTTGACATTTAACATAGTATTAGACTATTAAAGACATTCATTGACATGATTGGAAGAAAATATTTATGGTACACAAACTAAATGGAAATTAGTACACATGTTGAAATATTTGATTCTATAATCATAATTTGTTATTAAAAGCAACAGGTCACTAGAAACTGTAAGTCAAGTGACTCAGTTATTACATGATTTCAAAGGATATTAGTGTATATTATTCCAGAGGACACTTGTTACACTTGTTAAATGTAAATGATTAGAATCCATTTGGGTCTGCAATAAGGCTACAGCAAAGTAAATATTTCTTGTACTGCCTATATCAGTGATTATCCATCCTGATATTAACAAGCCTAGATTCTTGGCCTGACATAACAGTCTTTTGAGAAATGTAAACAAACATGTAAAAACCATCAGTGTCTAATCCTGGGAGTGTAAACACTGTTACCAGCAGAAACAAAACCTTTAACACCAGTCATCTCTTCACCAGCTGTTAACAAGAGAACAACTGTTTTAAAATAAACAGTAATATTAACAATTAGCCATGTGAACTTCCATTTGCCCTGTGTAGATGATTGCTTTTAAGATGCAAGTACTTGCTTGAAAGGGCTGTTTTACAATCATTAAATTGCTTATTGCAGTGAGGGCTAGAGGTCCTCAGTGGCCTAGTGGTTAGCAAGTTTGGCATCTAATCATAGGCTGTCACCTCTGTGGGTTCGAGTCCCACAAGTGGCAATTCTGAGGACCTGTCCCAATATGACCCTGGCTGTTGAACGGGACGTAAAACCCCAACTTTGCAGTGAGGGCTAAAGATCGAGATATTATTTTCAAGATGAAAAGTCTTGCCGGTTTTAAAATTAACAAAATATTACAGTATAATTATGCACTCAGGTCCCCCTGTTCTCGTTAACGATTTACCTGAATTGTATTTATCATAAAAGTAAATTTTCCAATCTTACTCCTGACAGTAATTTTTTTGGCTTATCACAGGGTTCTGCTTTGTAAATTTTGATTTAAACAGTTGTCCCTATGTCCAATTGTTGTGCTTGTTCAATGTTCTGTATTGGTGTCATCTTCCAATAGCAATCTGCAATACTGGTTGTGCTAATGGTGGGAGATGTATTGGACCAAACAAATGTGCATGTTCCTATGGTTTCACAGGTAGAAGATGTGAAACAGGTACGTCCAAAATTATTATGGTTATTTTGTTTGTTTATTAAAATCAATATATTCAACTACACAGGTCAATTTCCACAGCAAGAGCATTTTAGCTGATCTATATCTGGCTTTGTGTCATTAAATGAAAGTTATGATATTTATCCAGTTGATTGCCTTGTCACATGACATTACCCTCTACAGACTGTAAACTGGCCATTATGCAGATTACCAACACAGGTAAGGGTTCTGTAGTGATTGTAGGTCTTTTCATTATTGGCAATTGAACTGGAATACCTGTTCCACACAAATGTTTACCAAGCGTTACAATACTGTCCAACACATGTGATGTGGTTGAATATTGGTCCATGCTCGATGAACTCGGCAAGCTTCTATTATTTTCAGCAAATAATATCAACTTGGATAAAAACATATTAATACACAACTTATATACAGAGGCCTTCAACCACTTCATTAAAGTATATGACATTATGTATCAAATATTTCAAATACTAGCTAGAGTTTTGCATAAATAATTGGGGTTGACCATTTAAGGAGGTATTGTATTAATCTATAGAATCTATGACCATATGCAACTGCGTTATCCAAAACGGCCTTGAATGGAAACATACCCCACTTTGTACAATGAGGAATTCTCCAGTGTGCTATATGGGTATAAACTATATTGAACTGTCTGTACAAGACAATACCTGAAGTACTTTATCTATCGCTCAGACTACAGGACAGGACCTTGCTTCACACAAATTACCAGTCAACTCTGTCGTGGCCAGCTGACTGGAGTGGTTTGTACTAAGACTCTGTGCTGCGCTACCATTGGTCTGGCTTGGGGAAATCCCTGTGAGCAGTGTCCTGATGCACCAAGTCCCTGCAGGAGGGGCTACATCCTCAACATTAAGGACAACCAGTGTCAAGGTATAGCGGGTGCATTCTCTGTTTTATTCAGTTTGATAAATAATTCATCCACATATTGCCTTCATTTAATGCATCCACTCAGTTAAGTTGTCATTACTGTTTTGCCAATTTACCTCATTAGTTGGTTTAATGATTCATTTTGGAACTTTTCAGATTTATTAAGATTCACACTTAAATCATTTGTTCATAGTTTAACCAAGTAACATTGCATCTTTTAAGCCAGCCATGATCAATGTTAGATACCAACTATCAGAGAATTCCAAATAGATATTTGAAATTCTAAATATGTATTCGAAATTCCAAATACATATTCCGAATTCCGAATATCCTTTCTGGAATTCTGAATAGGTATTTTGAATTTCGAATACATATTTGGAATTCCAAATACGTTATTTTTGAATTCGGAATGGGTATTTGGAATTCTAAATACAGCATTTGAAATTCAAAATATGTGTTTAGAATTTTTTGGAATTTCAAATAGTCTACTTCAAATTTTGAGTTTCGCATTACACTCATAAGAATATGTGTTCTTGTTTATGAGGTTTTCCTCAGTCACCAGACACATAATACAATTTGTGGATTCCCACTCGAATTGTTTGAAAGTATTCAAGATCTCTTCAATACTTCTGGAGATTGTTTGGAGAGATTTTGTTAACAATGCATTTGTTCTTAGATCTTCTTGGTCGAATTATGATACACATAGGATTTGATATTGTGGTGGTTGATTTCTTACACAGATGTTTTAATCTCTAAGCCATTCATTTAAGTTAGTTTGCTGGTAGCAGCTAAAACCATATTTTTGTTTTCAGATATCAATGAGTGTCAAGCCATCCCAGGTCTGTGTGTTGGAGGTTCCTGCATTAACACTCTTGGTTCATACCATTGTGAATGCCAAGATGGACAGAGGCGGAACCAAGACACTGATGCCTGTGAAGGTATGAAAAACTATGTTTTTGTATGTGTATTATTATTATAATCAAATGGAATTTCCTCTTTAACACAAAATAATCTGTTACTTTTCATGAAATACCTCTATTGTCTGAATATTCATTTCAAAATTCCCTCCCAACATACAGATGCTTACTTATACAATAAGTGCAAGCAAATTAAAGACTTACCATAGAAGCCTTCACAGTCCCAGTAGTTAATGGTGTCTAGCTCCTGCAAATACATGAAAATTCCTGCAGCTTGCTGTTCAATGTGACCATACATAATCAAAGGATATTTATTGTGTGACACACTGAGAATAGGATAAATGTTAAACTTATGAGCATTCAGATACCTGCTTTGGAAAGTAAAATACCAACATGTTTTTATTAAGATATCTAGGTGTGTACCAACTTTTTGGAGTTTGAAACTTTGCTTGTTTCCACTATATTTACATAGCACTGATTAGTTGATTTTGATTAGTATTACTTTCATATCACAAAGGAAACTTCAAAAGTGGAAGAAAAGAGTGTTAGTAGTTCCTCACGATTCAAGATTGACTTTATTTGACATCAGTTAGCATGTTTTAGCTTTTACACTTTAGGTCAAGGCTAGTTGTCAAAATGACGAAACGAGTCTGTTACCCACTACTTTTCATACCTCGTATTATGTGTACTCTCACTTAGTATGACATTGTGTGTTTTGTATATTCAGACATCGATGAATGTGCAGAAATCAGGGGAGTATGTGCCAATGGGAACTGTGTGAACACTGAAGGCAGTTACTTCTGTCAGTGCAATGCTGGATATGAACTCACTCCCAGCAGGACAGCCTGTGTGGGTAAGTAGAAAAGCACTCTGTTTTAATGTCTATGTCAAACCTATGTACATGTTACATGGGTGATGACAAACCACATCATGAAACATTATAGGCTGTTTTAACTGTGGCATTTTTACCCCACAACCCTTAAGGACTGTCAAGGTATTGTTTTAACCCATTGTGTTTGGATGGGCGGGCGGCGGTAATGGTTTGTTCGGGCTGTATCTCAGAACCATAAGGTGTAGGATGTTAATACTTGGTAGGGACATTGGTTGGGGGTGTAAGTGTGCAACATCATGGTGTAACCTAGATTTGACCTTGCTGTAGTGACCTTCATTTTGAAAATCTTGTCCGGGCTATTCTCATAAACTGTAAGGCGTAGGAAGTTGATACTTGGTAGTGACATTGGTTTGGAGGTGTTGGTGTGCAGTGTCATAGTGTGACCTTGATTTGACTTTGCTGTAGTGACCTTGACCTTTGATATTGGTTAGGGGGTGTAGGTGTGCAACGTCATAGTGTGACCTTGTGTTGACCTTTGACCTTGCTATAGTGACCTTGAACTTTAAAATCTTGTCTGGGCTTTATCTTGGCATCCGTAGGGTGTAGGAAGTTGATACTTGGTAGAAACACTGGTTGGGGGTTGTAGGTGTGTAACATCATGGTGTATCCTTGGTTTGACCTTTGACATTGTCGTAGTGACCTCGAGTTTGAAAATCTTGTCCGGGCTATATCTCATAAACTGTAAGGCATAGGAAGTTGATATTTGGTAGGAACATTGGTTAGTAGGTGTAGGTGTGCATTATCATGGTGTGATCTTTAACCTTGGCTCTGCCAAAGTGTGTTGATCTGCCATATTTGAGACATATGTCTCTTATCACAAAGATATGTGGATTGGTGCAGCTGATTATTAAATGTACTTTTACTTAATTGTGCTTTTTCCATTGACAGCTATACTTCACTTAATAAATTTTACAGATATATAATTTTAAGTTTTCTGATTAATGCTGTCATCTTACTATTGAATTGTCCTTTTAATACTTTCTCTTTAGATAAATTTAGTCTCTCTAAACATTATTTTCTCTACTTAAATACTTAAATATTATTTAGACCTTTACAAAGCTGACACTGAAAGTCTCTGATCTTTGAACTGTTTCACTTCTTCTGCATCTCATGGTTTTGAAAACTATTTCCCCGGATTGTGGGGTAAAGGCATCTCTGATTCTATTTTTCTGAAAGAGTTTATTGAGAACAGAGAAGTCTTATCCCATGGAATTATCATTTATTATAATTTCAGGAGTTAATAATGGTTAGACTGACCTGTTTGCGACACAAATTATAACTTTTTAGGCTAATATACAGAACTTCAGTAGTTATAATGCTGGCTATTGCTTTTTATTACTTATGGAAATAGACTAATGGGTGAAGAGTTAGAAATGTAATATTTGCCATAATAGTTGTATGTGAAATTTCCATTTTATGTGAGATTTGCCAGCGAGGAAACCATGTTCTAAATCCTTGTCTTGTAGGAATTTTTTTACAAAGTTGTGATTTTTGTGACTTCAAAGTAGCTAATTTTACACACTGGTGACAGTGCAGATGCTCACGCTACATTTGATTTTTAATGCACAATTGAAAATGACAACTGTACAATACCACTTTAAATATATGTAGTAACACAACGCATACTGATAAAATTTTTGCAACTTTCAAATTGTGAAAGTTAGTAAAACTGACCCAAAAGGTCGTGGAATGATAACTTAAATTTTTGTGTTTTATACCTGGGCCAGCATAGCTGCATGACAGTTATATTACAAATAGCATTCAAGAGATAATAAAGAGATGAAGGTTTTTTTTCAGTGATATCATATATTGGTAATTACTTTTTAAATGTTGACCAAATATTTTGAGGGAAAAATACATATAAAAATACATCTTGTAATTTGAAACAGAACAACACCTGTGTTGAAAGCTAGACTTCTAAGATTTGTTTACAAGAATGTAGACTGTATCAAATGCTTACATTGAATCATTAAAAATCAGGCTTAACACTTAAAACCTTCTTTTTTGTACATATATTAACAAGAAAACTGAATTTGTTATAGAAAAAAAAATTGACCTCTGCTGCTAATTATTGCTTTTAAAAAATGCATTTCAAATTAGCTAAATAAGCCAGATTACAAACCTAACTAGTATTCTAGTTCATGTATAGCTTTGGTTTCAAAAATGATGATGCCACTGAATAGCATCTGTGTGACTGAAAGCTTATAATTTCTTTCACAAAATATTTTTCTTCAGGTTTCATGTTTCTGGTATTTGTGAAACATGATTTACTTTAAACATATTTAGCTGCTAAAAATCATCAGTATTTGTTGACAGATTTGATTGCAGATATTTACAATTTTAGTAATAATTACTTATTTTCAATTTTTCATTATCATTTTAGTTTGACATAAGGTAAACTAAGGTAAAAAAGAAATTAGTTTGACATAAGGCATGGGGACCAAAGCATACCTTTTAAGTAACTGTGAATATAAACCAGTTCTATTCTATTCTATTCTACTCTATTCTATTCTATTCTATAACAGTATAAATAGAATAGAATAGGATAGGATAGAATAGAATAGAATAGAACTGGTTTGTATTAACACTGATAGGCTGGTAAACTTGTGAAAGAATAGATTTGAAACTAATATGCCACTGTGGCACAAATTTGTATATTTCTGCGTAAAATGAATAAGCACATAAAATTTGTTCTTTGTTTTTTACTACCCTAAAATTCATTGGTGGCTGTTTTGTACACTAACATAATTATTCTTACCATAAATTGCCTGGAAAATGAGTCAAACATTAACAGTTGTTTACACTGTGGTGTGAAATCCACAGTAGGTTAAACATTTGGTCTGGGTTCTTTTACATGTGTCAGTTTAGCAATTGGTTCTACTGTTTCCTCTCTTATTTCTCCACACCTGGATATGTTCTTGCCTGTGGTGCTCATGTTTTAAATATGAAACTGATTTTTAATTGGGTGGATGTCATTTCTGTTTAAGAAGGTCCAAATCCCTACTCTCCAAAGTATTCATGATAATTACAGCACTTGTACATCTGTCTCAAGATGACACTGTTATATATTTATTTAAAGTCTGTGTCCCTGAGTTTTGATGCTTAAGTTAAATAGACTTAAAACATACAAATAAGGCTTAGAAATAGCATCAACTCATTGATCACCATTTCTTGAAAACCTTGATTTAGGCTTAGCATGTCTAACATACAAGTGCTTGATTGTGCAGTTTTGGAAAATGATCTCTTAGCCCTCACCTCTGTGGTTGTGGGCTCAAATCCAGCTCCTAAGAAGATGTACAACATAAAGATTCTTGTCCTTATATGACGTTAGTTGTTAAAAATGATGCAAAATCCCAACTTTGACTTTGCTGTAGAAAACTGCTCAAGGCTGTGAAATTTAGAAAACCTTTCCAGCTTTCATAGTAGAGTTATTGTTAATATAAATATAATTGTTGTTTAAAACCCTGCTGCAATAGCTATAGTTAGAGATAACAATAACATTAAATTGCAGCGTTTTTGTATTGTTGTATTTAATAGTAAAATGTCCAGTTTTAGTCATTTTGCATTATTATGTCATGAGGTTATTTATATTTGAACCTGGGATCTTTCTTGCAATTTTATATTTGACAACAGTACTTAGCACAAATCTCTGTCAAGTCTCAACATTGTAAATCTCATGAAATGCTGAAAAAGTCTTTGCAAAATGGAGTGTTGCTATATTTCTAATTTTCACATCCTAAAATTTTTAGAATTGTAGATCTGAAGTGTTGATTATCAAAATGGAATGAACCAATGATTAATTTGAACCAGGTGTTCATTTCAAATACAGAAATACTTTTTTTCACCCATGGTGTCCGGATGGGCGGGCGGGCGCTGGGAAAAGTTTGTCTGGCCTGTATCTCAGAAACCGTAAGGTGTAGGAAGTTGATACTTGGTTAGTGACATTGGTTAAGGGTTGTAGGTGTGCGGGCGGGTGCTGGGAAAAGTTTGTCTGGCCTGTATCTCAGAAACCATAAGGTCTAGGAAGTTGATATTTGGTAGGGGCATTGGTCTGGGGTTACAGGTGTGCAACGTAATAGTATGACCTGGATTAGTCAATAGTTAGATAAGGTGACCTTAGATTTAAGTAAATGAAGGTTTTTCACTTTGTTTTTCTTGGACTTTGTATACACAAAGCAAAAGTCAGGAATGTTCAGTGTCATAATTTCCAACTTGAAATCTATGACATGCTTAAAATCTAAGTTAAAAATGGTATGGTATAAGTAATGTTGTAGAATATGGCCCCTGGATTAAATTTATACCAATGAAGTTTCCTATACTGGCTTAACAGTTACATATTTTCACATATCAGTTATTTATGTTTTCTTCATTTTAAAATCTATAGCAGGAACATTTTCATTTAAAAAAGCTTCTCTTTACCAAATAAGTAAAGTAACAGTAGTTCTTACCATCTTATCCTTGTTTTGATCAAGAAGGCAGCTGTCCTGGAAATTGGTCCATTCATTAACTTAGATTTACTAAGTTTATGCTGGTGTGTTGCACTACATACAGTTCATCAGCACTCTCTACAGGAGTTTGTTTACATTCCTTTATATAGTCTGTGCAAAACACTTGCAACAGTGCACATCAGGTACGTGGGAGGAGCAAGTGCAAAGGATCACTGATCCATGAAAATGTACTGTGTTTGAGGTAAAGGCATTGACACTGCTTATGTAAAACACGCAGTGGCCTAGTGTTTCAAAACCCTGTTTTCACAAATGTCAGTTTGACTCCCAATACCCTGGATTATGTGGTTAGGAACATAATCTTAATGGTCCTGTGAGGTCGGAAGTCAAGTCATGGAAATCAAAGATGTCCATTCCAAGTCTTACCTTTAGAAGCATTTCCGTCCTGATTACCCTTGCCCCCAAATCCCCCCAAACCTCAAGCATTTGTAGTCTGTCTGTCTGTCTGTCAGTCCTTGTGCATGACTGAAAAACTATTTTCACAAAAGGTGGGGTCTAATCGGGGCTCAGTCTTCCTCAGAGATGGTCTAAATCTTGATCAAGAATCCAGAATTGTTCTTATGATGTTTCAGGCACTGCTTGTTCATCATGTTTTGTTTGCATAATAAACACAAATTTTTCAGGATAAGTTTATCTGCAGTAAAAACCTACCTTTTGGGTGCTATAACTTATCTTTTTTATAGCTTCCTGCAAAACTGGAGCTTAGTGATGTTGTCCTACAAGAAAATAGGTCTTACAAGTCTCCTGATTAATGTCAACTTGCCAATAGTTAATTGCAGCTAGCTTGTTGTTACGAGTTTTTTCCTTGTTCTTTCCATCAATTCACAACAGACCTTAACTTTCAAAGTCATCAAAGTCTTGCACTAATTCACAACAGTGGAATTTCAGTGTAACAAGTTTGGTATTTGATTACTTTTACCCTTCCGTGGTCATTAGTTTGAATTCACCTCATAGCAATATCTTGGGTACACTGAAGGTCTGTACTAATACCACCTTATGCAGCCACATCAACACGTATTGGAATTTGGCTTCATGACCTTGTCCTATGAATTGACCTTGTATGTAGGGAGTGCACAAATGTTACCACAAGCAACCGCATATAGCCATTCCACCCTTCTCAACCTTCATCTTCAGGTGTGTATGTTTTAGTAAAGCATATTAGAGCTTATGACAGGTTTTTGAAATATTTCACATCCTTCAACCAAAATACCAAAACTGTATCTAGCCAGAAATAAGCCCAAAATATTTTGAATTCATATATAACTTGTGAGGCCCCATGAGACAGTGTGATCTATGTATTAGCTGTTTGGTGGCACATAAATCCAAAGCCTCAACCTCAAGAATTGCTAATATATTTCAACTTAAATGTTGCTATAACAACAAGTAATTTTCAAGTCCCAACAATTTTTGGCAAAAAAAAAATAATTGCATCAAGAATGTAAATTGATGGGTTTTTTAAATAGAAGTAATTATTAAAACTTCTGTTCCATGGCTGTGACTTGCAAGACCTAGTTGATTTTAAAACTCTGGGTGCTGCCCTTACTGATCCTCTCAAAAACAGGTGAAAAAACTGACAAACCATGCCTCTGTAGTGTGAAAAAGTTGAATTCAAAATAAAAATCTATGTTTTTGACTGCACTATATTTGTGTGTTTTCAGCTGGCAGAGTAGGGAACTGTTTTACAGCTATCTACTCTGGGCAGTGTGTAGATGCTCTTCCCAGGCTTGTCTCTCTGACGGATTGCTGCTGTAAGAAACTGGGCAAAGGCTGGAGTGAAAACAGTGTGTGTCAGCTCTGTCCACAGACAAATACAGGTACATACTGACCAGTCCTTACCATGGAAAAGAACTCTGGTTGAAATCATTAAATAATTACATTAAATACAACAGTTTTATGCATTGCAATAGCAAAAGATTAAGAGACATTCTGGTTATCCACTGAAATAAAAAGACATAAAGCTTTTAGTATTCCTCTAATACCCTTGTGAAGGAAATACACAGATTGATGTGAGCTCATGTGTACAGAATTCTACTTTTTTACCAATCTGTTGTACCTTTAGGAGTACACTTAATTAAGGACACAGATGCGGGATGAAGAATATAGTCTGTGCCCACTAAAAAGAGATTCATAGTGGCAACTGTCAAATGAAAATGAGGTTCATTTTCTGCCATCCTATCCATTATTCTTTGTTGACACAAATGAAATAAATTATGTTTTTCTACCCACTGCATAGTGTGTAACACCCGCTTGTCATCTGACACCTCCTGGGTTTGATTCTGAGTCTAACCTGAAGTGAGAAAAGTAGTAGTTACTTGTTCATGTGTGATAGTTTTCAATGCAGTGTGTCACTAATTAACTAGGATATGCTGCTTAAGCTTTCCGTCATCCCTTCAACTTCTCATTGTGATAAGGCCTATGCAGTGTGTTGAAAGCAGCATTAAACTCAAATCAGTCTTCTTATTAATTTGACAAATATAAAGAGTTAACTTGGAGAATAAATAAGTAATAATGTTGGGACACAATAAAATTAATTACATTAGTCTGTGTTTATTTTTAGATAGTTTTAATCGGCTGTGTCGGAAGAATGAATTGACTCAAAATGTGACAAACCTGTGTAGTGTTTTTGACAAGCTCTGCCAGAATGGTAACTGTGTGGACACACAAGACTCCTACAAGTGCATTTGCTACCAGGGTTACAGGGAAAGTCCGGGAAATCAGTGCATAGGTAATTATTCAGATGATCAGAAATAGTGAAACAACCCCAATAATACAGTGAATCTGTGCCTTACAATTATATAATTCAATTGTCTGTATTAAACAGTGAGAAGCTTTGTTATTGCTTACCATTGGTCGGTTGGTGATATGACCTGTACAGTGTTGAAAGCAACATAAAACCCAAATAAATAAATAAAAATACATCTCATATAGTGAAGCTGTCGCTTGTATAGAGTAAGAAATGTAAAATTTGCCACATATCTGAAATTCGCCACATGTGGAAAGACTAATAAAATAAATGAATTGAGGCGAGATTTGTTGAATGTATAGTAAATTAAGGCTTTTTGAACTGGAACATGCCAAGTTTAAGACAAAACATCTATTTTTCATAGAATTAAGTAAGGATTTTAGAGGTGGCGAAATTTAGATTTCTGGTGAATTTTAGATTCCTTACTCTGCATTGAAACTACACTTCATATGTACAATGAGGCTGTTTCTCAAACAGTAAAACCTAAAATGCAGTGAAACTATAGGAACATTTACTAACATTTGGCCAGCTTTTTATACACTTTGGCTGAGGCGTTTTTATGAGTTCACAAAAAGGAGGGCTATCAGCATTAAAATGCAAATGACAGAAAGAGTAGGAATTTGTCTTCACCATGATTTTATCAACTTTTAAATGTCTTTACAAAAAAAAACCATATATTTTATCTAAAGTTAAGGTGTCCATTAGAAGTAGATTGAACCCAATATTTGACCTGGAAAAGTTACGCCCGCTTTAATAAGTAACTAAACATGATTGATATGCATTTATTAAACTGGCAAATTCCAAATGTGTTTTGCATATCAGAGAATGTCATCACTAACTCTTTTTGTACCTTTCCCACACAGATATCAATGAGTGTCAAGAAGACCCTAGTCTCTGTGAACACGGCCGCTGTACTAATCAGCCAGGCACCTACAGCTGTATATGTGACAAAGGTTTTGTCCTCACACCAGATGGCAAAGGATGTACAGGTAAGACTTTCATACAGCAAGACATATGAAATGTGCAGTAATATGTAAAAAGCACCATTAGGAAGACCTCCCTTATTATGCTTACCAATGGAATATTTTTATCACATTTGTGCTTTTAGATTTCTGGATCATTTATTGAATCTTTTCCAGAATTTCTCTGAATTTTTCTGCTTGTTGATCAATGTAAGGGCTTGTCAGTGTGTCAGATTGCACTACTTTCAGTGAATTTCACTGTTCTCACTTGATGTATTTCTAAAACTTTGCTCTGGTTGCAAGTGATGAATTTGGCCTTATATTTACACTTGTGAAATGTAACAGCAATTTGATGACAGTGATATGCTTTGTTGAAGACTTATTTATTATCAATAATAACAAAAGTACTGGTCTCTAAAGTGTAAAGCTATTTTAAAATTGCAGTCGGTAGGAGGATTGGTCAGTGGTACTAGAAAACAGACAATTAGGATAGTGCAGTGCATATATTCATCCCATCTACCGACTCAGGCCTGTATAAAACAACATAAATTAATGTAAATTAACCGTGGTGTTGAAACAGCGCAGTGAGCCATTTCGACCCGGCTCTGGTGTCTAAACGGCCCGATACACAGTCACATGATAGATGTTTAGGCCAGAGAGATTATTTTTGTTTGTGCAAATCAAGTTTGTTCAGTCTCCGTTTGCGATGTATAAAGCTTCTCTTACATCCCATCGTATGTGTATGCACACGTAAGTGTGCTATGAATATTGTTGAAAAACACCAGCATAGCCTGATGGTGGGACAGTAGAGATTTGCAAACAAGGTGTATTCTCCCAACAAGAGTGTTACTATTTGAATATCCAATTACAGACTGTGACTAGCTACAGGCCACAGAGTGAGTTTATATACACGCCAGTATATCATAAGGCACGCACAAACCCTGTAAGAATACATGAAAGAAGCATGCCGTCACAAGGAGCACTTACAACCCTAGCAAGGAAAACACACATGCCCGAGTCTTTTGTAAATTTCTCTTGAGACACGGATGCGTTTTTAGCCATACTGTGTGCACGCAGAGAATAATGTGCATGCCAATTTTCATTGCAGTGTCTCTGCAACCTTGAAATTCTGTTATAAAATTGGATGTGTAGCTTAAGTGTCCCTTGCAAATTAGCCGATTTTCTGTAACCAGGATGTATGTGCATGTACAATGGGATGTAAGAGAGACGTTAGGTAGAGAGGTGAATGTTACATAAATAAACAAATCGCATTAAATGTGGTTGTTAGTCAATATTATACAATAAAAAATTGGAAAATGAGTTGAGAAAGAACTGGTTCAAAAGGCTAATTTGCACATTTTTAGATGATTAATTTTGTCTAAATATACAGTAGAACCTTGATTATCCAAACACAATGGGGGGACATACAATCAGTTCAGAGAATCGAAGAGTTCGGATACCCGAAATTCAATATCGATTCAATGTTTTGAGGCACTATTTATGGTCCTTGATGAAGCAGTTTAATATACTTGCATAATGTGAATTTATAACTGACCCTCAAATTGTGACTTATTTGCTTAATTTCTATGGATATTGTCATTTTTATTTAAAATATTACACAGACTAGAGCTGTTCAGTTGGTACAAACATTATTGACATTTCATTTTTGCAATACGTTATACGTTACGCATTTTGTGAATTGAAATAAAACCACAGGAGAAATATTACTTGGAAAACCACCAAGTGAACAAAGCTGGAGTTATTTGGTATGTTCATTTGGCAATGCATCGTTGAGGTTCTTTCAGTACAAGTTGTCATTCTGTGAATTGACTTACTCCAGTAGATTATAAATTGCAAAACCAATCAAACTCGCATTCAGCGGTTGGTGCATTATCAAAGAAGCTGTGACGTCTGGTCATGTAAATGAATTGATCCCTCCTCAATTCAAACAATGGCTGTAAAGATCAAAGAAGTTAGGCATTTCTGTGGACATTATGTTTTATAAAGCATTAGAATTAATTGTTTCTGAGAATGTGTGAAATCCTTATCGCCTGTACTAGACCATGCATAATACATGAATATAAGGATGCAAGGTTTCAGATCAGTTAATCCGGAGATTCAGATGATAGAAGGCCTGATAATCAAGGTTTTACTGTACATACTGTTAATACACGGTGCGAAAAAATACAGTGTAAATAAAATTATGTGTTCAGTCAAATATACAGATTCTGTGCAATATGTATCAACCTTTACTGTTCATATTTAGGCTTCAATCATCCAGTAGCCTTGCCTAAGGCTCAAATTTGCATGACATCTTTTCAAACATGCACACAGATATTTGGTATTCATAAAGCACTTATGCATGTTAAGAGATAGAGCTTTATCAGACAGAGATGTATGCTGCTGTAAAATTCAGTACAAGTATGAGTACATTATAGAAACTGAAACTCCATTATCTGAACTGAAAATTTTCCCTAACTGCAAAGAAACTTGAGCCTTCAGCAGGGCTAATCATTCAGTAGACTCTCTTAGAATGTTAACATTGCAGTGACAATTTGCCTGCAAGTGCATGGTCCTTCAGGTCTGTTTTATTTGCAGAGTGTATAATTTTATTATGGGAGTTCAGATCCCCCTTTTCTCACATTGTCTATAGAATGAACAGGTTCAGTCATATGACATTATGCTTAAATAAACTACACTGGCTGTCCAGTGAGCACTGCATATTGTTCAAGTATAATCCTGTTACATACAAGCCTTCTGTCTGAACCAACCTCCATACCTTTCATCTCTCATCAAGGCTAATGGCCTCATATATGGTAAACTTTAAGTTTCCTTGACCAGACCCCAATAAATGCTTGGGGATGTGCAGTTTTGCCATAGCTGTTCCTACTGATTGAAAACAAACTCACGGAAATTCAGGATAGTGTCACTGGGTTTAGAGGACATTTGAAACTTGATCTATTTGGACTAACCTTTCTGTGTCCATAGTACGTCTTCTTCCCTATCAGACACAAACTTAGAGAGATACTGTTTCTGGTAATTGGGGAATATCCTTTTTTGACTTCAGTGCCTTAGTCTACATCAATTTGGCACTTTAGAAATACTCCCTTACTACTATTATTATTATTAGTTGTTGTATTAATTGTTTATGTGGGTGTTCCACCACACGACTAAGGCTCCCGATTAAGGGTTTTTGAGGGTCGGTTTGAAAAATTTCCTTAGTCCCAGGCATCCTGTAAGGGTCGGTTGTGGTCGGTTGGGGCCGTGAGAAATATCACACATGTTTGATATTTCTCCCGACCCAAACCGATTATTTTTCCCCGCCATAAACAAAATGTCCCATCCCAGGCTTCCTCAGGCCTCCTCAGACCAAATTTACACAGTCCTATGTTGTCCCAGGCCACCTACGATCCTTAGTCCCCGACCCTTAGTCCCAGACCCTTAGTGCCAGGCCTCCTGCGATCCTTAGCCCCATTGCAAAACAAGAATCGGCCATCTCAGTCTGGGGAAGACTGGGGATGCCTCAGGAGGCCTGAGGACGCCAGGACTTAGTCGTGGGTTAGTCGGGGCTTAGTCCCAGGAGGCCTGAGGCGTCCTGGGACCCAGTCGGTATGTCTACGACCAGTTCTTGGATCAAACCAACCAGAAAAATGGCTTAGTCGGTTCTTAGTCCCAGACCAGTCGGGGACTGTCTGGGGCCACCTGGGGCCTCCTCAGGCTTCCTGAGGCCGATCTGTACTTAATCCCAGACTGTAATACCGATCCAGTTTTCCCTGCCCATTTTATCTTTTTTTTTACCGACTGTCCACGATTAAGGGTCTCAGACAGGATTGGGGCTTAGTCCTTTGGTGGAACAGGGGCATTACCTGTCAAAGTTTATATTACTTTTACCTTTTGTCAATTACCTAACCAGTATGAAACAACTGTGATAGTATTTCATTCAACAGGGTTGTCTTTTTGCATTGATATTACACAGCAATTACAAGTACACCAGTAGTTTTGTTCATGATGTTTAAAACAAAGAGTAAATGAATTTTCATAGCACACACAAGGTAAATACAAATTATGCAGAAAAAATACAATTTAAATTCCATTGAAAACAATCTGTCAAATAAAAGGTAAAGTACTTTCATCAAGTAATAATACTACTTGATTTCGAACATGCAGAAATTTGTCAAAAGCAGCAATCTCTTATGAAACCTGCCAAATTTACATTCTGGTCAGATGTTTCAGTGCTTACTGCATATATCTGTTTGGTGATGGTTTTATCAGTTAGGAATGGTTTCTTCACACCAGCCAGTTTATGTCGGGGAAGTTTTCTTTTGGATATGTTTACAGTTTACATCTTCTGTAGCTGAGCTATCAAATCCTATCAATTTAACTGTCATTGATAAAGTGATTATCATTACATACTGCCACTGCCTGGTAGTGACAACTACACAGCCCTCCAGTACCTGTCATTCCTAGTTACCGTAAACATCTCAATTTCTGCTATAGTAGTTAAATTTCAGTATACATTTGTACCAAGTAAAATAAATTTAGTCAAATTTAAAGGCACTACAGAACTGTCTCTACCTCACAAGCAATTCTAGATAAGTGGGAAACAAATTAGAATGGAAAAAGTTCTTTTAAGGACCTCATATATGTTTCCACTCTACTTAATGTACATTGACTGTACTTAAATTAAATGTGTTTCTGCATCATTAAAAAGGCCAAACAGTTGTTTATTCTGCCCATTAACCAATTAATATAAATATGTTTTTAAATATATATGTCATGTGGATTTTGACATATAAACAAGTACTCGGCTGTGACTGAGTAGTAACTTACAAATCCTGCTGCAGTCTACCCATCTTCTGCATTACAAGATTCCAACTACACCTCTTTTGCATTGGGTCCCAATTTGGCCATGCTCTATCTGGATAACAATAATGTCATAGGAAAGATGAGAATCATAGTTGAAAAACTGTGGCCTAGAATGTGCTAACAAACATACGAATGACCAGTCAGTCGCGGATGAGTAGTAACTTCGAAATCTTGCTGCAACCTACCGATCTTCTGTATTACAAGGTTCCAACTACACCTCTTTTGCATTGGGTCCAAATTTGGCCAACTCAAAGTAGCTATTTGCTCAGCCGTGGAATGAGCTACAGGTCTGGAATTTTACTATGTTATAGCTGACCCAAAAGTAGGTGAATAACATATTCCAACAAAATACTCTAAATGCAATAGCTTTAAAGTTACAAGCGATTTGCTGAACAGTGAGAACCACAAAGTAGCTATTGCTCACCTATGCAATGGGCTACAGGTCTGTAATTTTACTATGTAACAGCTGACCTAAAAGTAGGTGAATAACATATTTCAACAAAACACTCTAAATGCAATAACTTTTAAGTTACAAGTGATTTACTCAACAGTGAGAACCTCAAAGTAGCTATTGCTCAGCTATGGAATGAGCTACAGATCAGTAATTTAATTATGTTATAGCTGATTCAAAAGTAGGTGAATAACATAGTTCAACAAAATACTCAAATGCAATTTTTTTTTAAGTTACAAGTGATTTACTCAACAGTGAGAACCTCAAAGTAGCTATTGCTCAGCTATTGAATGAACAGAGTAAATAACATATTCAAAGAAAGTCACTATGTGCAATACTTCTGAAGAAATTTGACATGTTCTAATTTTCTAATTTTGCTACAAATCAGAAAATAGCTATTACTTACTTAGCTAATGCAACAGAGCTCCAAACTATGTACCATCTTATAGCTAAAGTTAAAGTACCTGAGCAACATATTTAACAGAAATACTCTTAATACAATAGTTTCTGAGTTATAAATTATTTACTCAGAGTAGCTAAATTGGCTATCTGAAAATGCTACCGATTTTGTTGAAATTCGGTCCTTCTCTATTCTGACCAATGACAATGTTATAGTGAAAAAAGAGAATCCCAGCTCCAAAATTGTGACCTAGAACATGCTAACAAACAAACATACATACAAACAAACCGACTGACCAACATACTTCAAAATCGAAAGATTTCAAAGTAACTAACAGAGTTTTGAAAGTAATTGTCATTGTCACAACATATGCAATAAATATTCAATATATATTATTCAAATATATGAAGAATATCTGGTTTAAAGTTTGTGGAAAACATATGGTTTTGTGTACATAACCGTACAGTTTCTTCAACTACCAATGAAATAAACATGCATCACAAAACATACAATTTGACAAACCTTTTAAATATCTACAAGAATGGGAGCTCAGGTTAACTTCTGCCTGTAATTGATATTTTAATCTGACAATTAAAATAAGCGAAATTTTGCATGCTTATAAATATGTATTTAATATTATTTTAATATAAGACCTTGAAATTTTACAGGTAATTAAAATTCATCAAACATTTGATGTCAAATTATGTTCAAATAGGACTTCTGATGAACAAATAATGAAAACAAGAACTTGCTTTTCAAGCTTTAAGTTTTTAGCACACAGTCTTCTGGAAAATTTGACATTGTAACTATGTTGTACAAGCAATTTGATATGCAGACACAATGTAACCTCTGACAAGGCTGAAGAATTGTAAAATTATTTAAATATTTTGACGTTTTTTTGACATGATATCCAAGTTGTTGCATTCATGATTTAATAGTTTTGACACCCTAATATCAAGACACAGGCATTGTGGTGTACACTAAGGTGTATCTGTTTTCACTGGAAATTATCACTATCGTGATGTTGATAAATCTTCTGGAAATTATGATTTACAGTTCTGAAAAAAAAATCTTGAATATACCATCCCATAATTAGTATCATTTTGAATAATGATGCTTCCCCGGCATTGCAAATTCATAGAAGGTGGGAAATGTGATGGGTGATCTAAATAGTAAATGTTTAACAGGAAGAATACATAATGTTTTGGTATTGCTTGTATTTAATATAGCTTAACCTATGAACAATAAGTTAAAAATTATTGTTGATGATTGAAGTTTATGACGTTCGTTCAGTTTGGTTGTGTAGTGGGTAACACATTTCCAACCACATCTTCCCAGTAAACATTAGAAATGTTTTAAAATGGTTTAAAAATTTATAAAATGTTTTTAAAACCTATTTAAACCCTATCTTATGGTTTTTCTAAATGTTTCCAAGTTAATTTTTACAATGTAATGTTCAAAAAAACATTTTTGAAACATTCTCTCTAAAAATATTTGATAACAGTTATTAAACATTTATAAAATAAATTAAAAAAATAGGGTTGACTGGAAATGTTTTTAAATATTCATCATGAAATGAAGAATGAAGAAATGAAAGTTATGCTGGAAATGTTTTAAAAACATTCATCATGAAATGTTTGATAAACAGTACACATAAAACATTTAAGCAACATTTGTGGACAATGTTTTATAAATGTTTGCTCTGAAAATGTTTTACAAATGTTTAATAGCCCTTGGTTTTCAGACCTGTCATTTTAAAATGATTTTTAAACTTATTTAACCCCTATCTTATGGTTTTCTAAATGCTTCCAAGTTAATGTTTACAATGTAATGTTTAAAAACATTTTATAAACATTCTCTCTAAAAATATTTTTACTGAAAACATTTATTATACATTTATAAAATAAATAAAAAAACTAGGTTTGACTGGAAATGTTTTTTAAACATTCATCATGAAATGAAGAATGAAGAAATGAAAGTTATGCTGGAAATGTTTTAAAAACATACATCACGAAATGTTTGATAACAGTACACATAAAACATTTAAGTATTTGTGGACAATGTGTAATAATTGTTTGCTCTGAAAATGTTTTACAAATGTTTAATAGCAACCGGTTTTCATACCCATCATTTTAAAATGTTTTTGAAATGTTTTTATCCAATATTTTAAAAACATTCTGTTAAAAATATTTTTTAACTCATACTTTGAGAATGCTTATTAAACGTTTACCTTCAAACATGCCCAAACAAAGATGGCCGTGAGCAATAATAGGGGATTTTAGAGCACTGTAAAAAATTGCCTTATACACAATCCCTAAAAGTAAGAATTGAATGGGGGCACAATTTCTAAGCCACTATGTTACAATTTTAAACATAAAAATAATATTTTGATTAGTGAGCAACCTTAAAAAGATATTGAATTTGATGTCTGACCCCATTATTATTGAGACATTATTATGTTATTTGTAACATTTTTCTAACATTTATCATTATACAGAAATGGTATACATAAAACATTTCAAAAACATTCTATTTAATAGGTTTAATAAGGTTTAAATAGGTTTTAAAAACGTTTTGTAAGTGTTTAAACCATTTTAAAAAAATTTTTAATGTTTACTGTGCAGCAGTGCCTGAAATTACACAAATCCTTGCTTATGGGTAGTGCTGAAAATCTAAAACAACCGAATCCAAATCATCTTTGACAGGACCAACCACAGTTAAACCCCACATTGTCAGTTGTGTAACACGTATGACCTTGATCCTGATGAGTTTGTCCTGTGGGAGGGGAAAGGGTCAAAATGGATAAATTTAATAAATCTGAACTTATCAGCTGAGCAAAAATAGTTTATTTTAAGACAATATATAATTTCGCAAGATCAAAGGATTACTCTAGCTGAATGGGTCCGTTGAATGAATGTATGAGTAGAGAGATCAGAAAGTAAAAAAATAAATGTTTACATAATAATATCCTTTATAATACAGAATTTCAAAGTATTTACAAAACAGATATTTGGAATGTAAAAGCACCATTGATATACTGCTTTTGTTGATTGTAGAATTCTTCTTTTAAATTCCCCCTGTTCCCACACTTACCTTTGACACAGTTTTAAAGTACCTACTTTTTGTTATAACCTTCTTTGTATTATTAACTATATACATTGAAGTGTCTTTTTATCAATTAGATATAAATGTTGACTTAACTCATATCCATATAGATCAAGAATTAATTCAAAGTCTGATGAAAATTTCAACAAAAATAAGAGAGAGCTGTACAAACACTGCCTTTGAATGGAATTATTGCAATTGAAAATAAAAAAAAATGTTTTAGATACTTTGCCATTGCTGATAGACTGTCAGGTGAATGTCTATTGATATTGGTCTATGTTTCCACATGTGCATCCGTCATCACTTAATGAAAAGATACTAAGCTGATTTTCACAAATGCTTTGGTGATTTGCAGTATGATTTAATTGTGGTTGTCTAGGTCTCTTTTACTGTAGGGTGTGATAAACCATTAATATTTCCGATGTGGTGTCAGGAGCTGGCTTCGAACACATCCTCCACTTTAAGTAATGATTCTGAATTATGTAAATATTTAAAACGTTTGTTTTGGAAGCATATTAAATCTGCATATCTATGTTATCATCTGAAGATAATACATCACCCTTTTATAATCTTATATCTTAAAGATTGTATCTTATTCCACAATCACTGTTATCCTTTTAAAGCATAAAACCAATCTTCAGCTTAGTTTTAAGAAATGAACTGCAGCCTTTGTCCAGTATTCTGGGTGTAAAGGATTATATAATCTGGAGCAAAGTTTATACTGTTTACTCCCTCAATCTCAGACCACCATGGTTGTGACTGAGTATGGTGGTCTTTCTAATCATTGAAGGCTGGTTATCTCCCCTCCGCCATCTCTTCTTATTGAAGAATTTTTCCTTCCAGTGAAACAAATCAACCTAACTATAGGTTCGTGGCTAAAACAGAGAAAACCACAAGCCCTGAAGGCAGTCCATTTTTCCAGTAGTTTTGTAATATTTGTCCCAGTTTCCTAAAAGGAAAAGCATAGAATTCTGAATTTTTTTCTATTTAATCATAAATCTTTGAACAAAGAATAGATGTTAGTCATACTTTCACCACCATATTACAAGTTAATCTGCAGATGTAGTATTTTTATATTCATGAGGTAGTTCTTACTTTATTACTTTATTTCTTAAAGAAGCAGCTGTCCAATTGATAGCTAACCTACATTAAGGTTAAAATAAAAACAGATTGATAGACTGAAATCGTTGATTTTAAAAACAATTTATATCTGTAGTAATCTCATTTTTTCAAAGAAATAAAAATACCCCTTTGTATAATGTAGCACTTTCATTTGGATTGAGAGCACTTGGTAACTTCTAAAAAATGCAGACATTTTTCCAGACATTGAGTACACTTGTAAAAGCACTTAAAATCTCTAAAGCTACATGTACATTGGTACTTATGATTTAAGCAAGTTAATTTAGTTGGAGAATAAAATTATAAAAAAAAGATAGACTGGCTTTTATAAAATCTAATTTTCTCCCTAACTGTTCCATCTGATTAGTTTTTTATGTACTGTTTCATTTAACAAATATTCCCAAATAATGTTTGGTGTCACTGAATTGGAGCAATCTTGCAGCATTAAAAATACTAATGCTAAATATCATGATTTTTGGAAGAATGAAAAAAAAGAGACCAAAACCGAATTCATCTGTTTTTCATGAAACGGCTTTTTTCGAAAAAAAAGAAAGAAAAAAGTCACATGCTATCATTTGTTTATATATTTCACTTGACTTTGCCAAAACAGGAACTGTATACACTTTGGCATCTTGGGGTTTAGGGTTCAATTCCCAGTGTGGTAAGGCCAGCTATCTCCAGGTCATATTTTTGTGTTTACTATTCCCTGTTCAGATATTATTTTCTGCAACTTGGTCATAGTGTGTGAACCTTATCAACTCACATATTTTGGGGATGCAAGTTATCAATGACCTAGTGGGCCAGTTTGTACAATTTTACTTTATGTTATAACTTGGGGTTCAAACTTGCTAGCTTTAGGTGTCACATAGACAGATGGTTGACTGGGAGCCATACAGAGAAGGAACTGTAAAATTTACCAAAATTTGAGAAACCCCAAATATGTTAGAGTGAATATTTGGGTATGTGGTAAAAGACCTAGCATATTACAGCATGACAAGTTCATCAGCTACCCAGACTTCTCTTTCCTCCAGAAATAAGTCTTTGTTATCATATACAGAAGTGGGTGCTAGGTGAGAGACAAATAGAATATTTTCCAAATGGAATCTCCTTGCCCAGTGTAAATTTGCCTTGTGCAAACTTACCTCAGATATAATGTGCTGCTTCTGGTACTGTCTTTTATGTAATAAGTTAAACAACTGCCTCAAAATGTTTCAAATACTCCTCTCTGTATTCTTGTACTTCTGTATGTGTAGCAGGTTAAATATTGACCAAATTAGTATAAGGTGTTTACTGTATAGTCTTAATTGTGTGCAGCTACCTTAAAAATACACATGGTAATATTATTTATATTTTGTCAAGACTTTGCCTCATTTGAATGATATGTAAGATCAAGACTGAAAAACTGAAAAATGTACCAGTCTTTTACTGGGCCTTTCTCTAGTGTGTACTGTTTGCCTTAACTGTTGACCAGTGGTTGCTCGAAATTGTTATCAGGAGTGTTTGGGGTGCATAATTAGAGATGGGGCATCAATGGTAAAAGTTACGGTGTTCTGTTGAGTTTTTGAAAATTTGCTCAACTAGCTACTGTGCACCTGACTATAGAAATTTCAACTCTGATGATAATTTTTGGCTGTTTGTTCCAGTCTGCAGTTTTAATGAGTTTTGTTTCTTGTTTATAATTAGACTGGTCTTATGGTCAGTTTGCAAATGCTATATAGCAGTCTTGCAAATGAAGAAATCTAGACACAACTGTGTGGTGGCTATGATATAAACTATTATCTAATACACTGAGGACCCCAATTTTTGACCATTATTTTCAGATATGAATGAGTGTGACACAACAGGGATGTGTCCAAATGGAGAGTGTGAGAATGTGATGGGGTCATACAGGTGCAGATGTAAACCAGGCTTTGTCCAGTCACCCAACCAGCAGGTTTGTGAAGGTGAGTTTACTTATCTATTTTCAGGTGTTTATGATATTTTATGAAAATGTTATTTCTTTGTTCTTTTATTATGGACTGGTTGTTATTTTTATTTACTGTATCCACCAGAGGCATCCGGTGGATACTTTGGTTTAGCGTTCGCTACGCTGCCGCCGCTGCACATAGAGAGATTTTCAGTGTTAACGCTCTCAGAGGAAAACTACACCAGCTAGGTTCACCAAATTTGCAGGATATCTTCTTTGGGGGATATGCTTCTCTGGGATTGAAATTAGCCTCATTATGAAAAACAAGATGGCCACCGTGGGCATTTCTTTGAAAATTATCTACATTTTAAACTTAAACTTAATCCAGATAAAACTAAGTTTATACTTTTTGGCTCCAAGAAACAGAGAGAAAGGTTAAATGTATGTTTCCCAATTGACATCTTGGGTAACCCCCTTCACCCCACCAAGTCAGTCAGGAACCTGGGTGTGTGGTTTGACTCTGATTTCTCTTTCTCTAAACATGTCCAGAATGTTTGTAAAAGCTGCTTTATTCAACTGAGGGATTTTAGAAATATTAGGCAGTTCTTGACTCATGATGCAGCTGTGTCGGCTGCCAATGCTTTTGTTAGTAGTCGGTTGGACTACTGTAACTCACTTTTCAGGAGTCTCTCCAAATTCAATCTTCACAGATTACAGTCTATCCAAAATAGTGCAGCCAGAATTGTTACAAATTCGAGTAAATATACTCGGATAACTCCGGTACTCAGGAAACTCCATTGGCTCCCTGTTCAGTTTCGCTCAGAGTTCAAACTGGCTACCCTGGTGTTCACGTTTATTCATACTGGCTTCCCTAACTATTTTGCTCCATATCTATCCACATACCACAATACTTACAATACTAGACGTAGTCAGAGTGTTGCCAATTTCCTTAATGTACTAAAATTTCAACCTAAAATTCACAAGTCCACTAAGCAGTTTGGTTTCAGTTTCGCCTTTGATCCTCCCACTGTTTGGAATTCGCTTCCTGAAGACATTCGTGCATCACCCACTATTGCCTCTTTTAGAAAGAGGCTCATTTTCTCTTATGGCTCTCCGTGGTGCCGACCTACTTCTGTCCATGGACTTTGAATTTGCATATTGCTATTGTCTTGTTGCGCCTTAGAGTCCACTGCTCAGTATAGATTAAGCGCTATAAAAGTCAAATTAGAATTTTCTACTGGCTGTATCTCATAGGTAGAAGGTTGAGTCTCTTCATAGGTGATATGTATAACAGATATACATGTCCTCTACAACCTTGCAGACATTTGACCTTGAAGCACTTCGGTAATTCAAGATCATCCACGGAGTGCCAAAGTAACCCACATAGTGGACTTTAAAAGTGCCTATATCTCCCTTATTATTGGTCCTAGAGGTTTGCAATGTAAAAGTAACCTACAGGAAATCATGTGCTGCGAATCTTCTGATGTTGTCAGATTTGACCTTGGACCCCTCCTTCAAGGTCAAACGAGAATATCCAAACTTAAAAGTGCTTATAACTTGCATATTATTGGTCCTAGAGGTTTGGGATGGTAAACCAACACATAGGAATCATGGTCGAATTTGACCTTGGGCCCCTCCTTCAAGGTCAAATGAGGATAGCCAAGCTTAAAACTGCTTATAACTCGCTTATTATTGGTCATGGAGGTTTGGGATGGTAAACCAACCTATAGGAAATCATGAGGTGGGAATCCTTTGGTGTGGTCTGATTTGACCTTGGGCCCTCCTTCGAGGTCAAACGAGGATAGCCAAAGTTAAAGTGCTTATAACTTGCTTATTATTGGTCGTAGAGGTTTGGGATGGTACACCAACCTATAGAAAATCATGGACTGGGCATCTTCTGGTGTGGTCAGATTTGACCTTGGGCCCCTCCTTCAAGGTCAAATGAGGATAGTCAAACTTAAAAGTGCTTATTATTCGCTTATTATTGGTCCTTGAGGTTTGCAATGTGAAACTAATTTATTGGAAATCATAGGCTGGGAATCTTTTGATGTAGTCAGATTTGACCTTGGACCCCTACTTCAAGGTCAAACGAGGATAGCCAAACTTAAAAGTGCTTATAACTTGTTTATTATTGGTCCTAGAGGTTTGCAATGTCAAGCCATCTTATAGGGAATCATGGGCTGGGAATATTTTGATGTGGTCAGATTTGACCTTGGACCCCTCCTTCAAGGTCAAATGAGGATAGCCTAACTTAAAAAATGGGCGTTTTTATTCGCTTATTATTGGTCCTAGAGGTTTGCAATATGAAAGTAATTTATAGGAAATCATAGGCAATGAATCTTTTGATGTAGTCAGATTTGACCTTAAGCCCCTCCTTCAACATCAAACGAGGACGACCAAACCTAAAAGTGCTTATAACTTGCTTGTTATTGATCCTAGAGGTTTGCAATGTGAAATCAACTCATAGGAAATCTTGGGCTTGGAATCTTCTGATGTTACATTTGACCTTTGGTCCTTCCTTCAAGGTCAAACGATGGTTCACTGGCTTTGGTGAGTTGTCTTTCCGGTGGATACAAATTTGCATCGGTTCTCCAATGCGTAGGTCTGGGTTTTTTTCTTTTGAACTCCTTTGTTTTTCAAGTTTGGGTGTTGTTGTTTCTGATAGTCCTGAGATTATATGCTATAGAAAAGTCACATTAGGTTAGATATCCCAAGTGAAGTATATATCTGCTTGAGAAAAGGTTCTTCCTCTCCATTATGATTCTCAGATTATGTGTATGCTTTTTTAACAAAGAATAATTTCTATTTTTTGTCATAAACTTGGGTTAATGTCATTTTATTGCAGTCTAAAGGGAAATTTTGTATGATAGAAACATGATCTGATAAGTCACTCTCAACACAATTATTTCTTTATTTATTGATTTCAGACAAACCAATTAACACTATAAATGTAATAATATTGCCATTAACACATAGCATGCTATAAACATTTTAAAACTTAAAATAAATAGATTTTTCTCATTAACAGTAAATACCTAATATATACTGGCATCATTGACATGATTGATGAACGACGATAAAATTAATGAACATGGTACTTTAATATTGGTGTCACATGCTTGACATTCTATCCAGTTAGCCCTGTCAACTTTCCCTGGTATTGTGGTTTACAACAAGTTCACACTTCTTCAGAGGAATGGCTCCAATACATGTATAAGAATGTTTCTGGTTGAACTGGGCACATCTAACAAGGTAGCTAGCTTTAGTTATCATGTAGACCACTACTTGATAGATTAGGAGTATACAGGGAAGGAAATGTCAAATTCATTGGTAAATGAACCCATATATATATTTAATCCAAGTTGTGATGTCACAAAAAAATGGCTATCAGTGTAGGTCTAACATGTTAGAATGTATCACTACTTAGGTCAAATGTAGATACTATTGTGGTAAAGGATCTGAAAAGTACTGGAAAAGTTTATAACTAGGATGCTGACTGTACTGTTCATCATTTGTATATTTAAATAGTTTAAAATATCTTTGGCAACTGTTGTAATGGACTTACAAGTGAAATAATCAGACAATTTATGAAACAACAAGAAACTCCTTTTCAAACTGTGGTACATTGAAGCACCTTATCAGATAAGTGTAAATGGTACATAAAAGAATTGTGTAATATAATTACCTATAAATATAAAGCAAGAAGGATTTATTCTTACAGGCAGACATGTTTATGTTTCACTTTTAAAAATATGCTTGTTACAACTAATGATTAGAAGTCCTTTTTTTCTATTCAGGTAATAAAAATAGCAGTGACAATTACAAATTTTATAGCGCTTAGGTATGTCAGTGGTCTGTTATCTACAAGGTTAATTACATGAGTACTTGCAAGAATTATAGTGTTGATAGTTTGATTAAAATGTCCTGCAACATTGAAACATTATAAATTAGGGTTGTATTACATCTATGGATGTTATTCAAGCCAGAGCTATAGTCTTATAGTCTTGATAGAATTTTACTGCTTTTAGAAGACCAACACAGTTTTAAACAAATAGTGGTGGTGGACCAATTCACGCCTGTGTACCTATTCATGCCCACCCCTAAATTTATCCAAAACAATCACAGTTAAACAATAAATTACGAATGTAAATGATCAATTTGATGATTATCTATCAATCAATCAATCAGTTGTCCACGTGCTTAATCTCCGTATCAACGGATTCTAAGGCACACCATCCAAAAATAGGTTTAAATTTTATGATGTGGTAAACATCTTCTCTATGAAAACTTATAAATCTTCAAAACAATTGAGGGTGGGCCTGAATTGGTACCCGGGCATGAATTGGTCCACCACCACTATATGTTTTTCTCTCATTTTTGTATGGCATTTTTATGTATAACTGATTATGGTATACTGCATGTAATCTCTTCTTTAGAAAGATATACAAAGTCCTTGATAGACCATAATATAATGGGTTGAAATCATCTGGATTACAAAAGTTCTGGGTTCTTACTCTGGAGTTATTGAAGTATTTGGATGTAACTCAATATGTAGCCTTTTACTGGAAAACCTTTCAGTTACAGCTGACTAGTAGTTTACATTGCTATAACAATGGTTTTCTGCTCATTATGACATTGAAAACAATTGTAAACCATTAACCCTACAGTTTAGACATGGGTGTAGTTAATTAGGTTTGGTAGTGGCTTTCAAATTTACCCACCACAACTGAGATTATGGGCTTGAATCTAAACTGTGAAAAAGGGGGCAGTTGCTTGATAAGCCTAGTGTTATAAACTGTTTCCCACCAGCACTATGTAAACTACACACAGTAGCTTTATTAACTATTGCTTGACCCCAAGTTGAAATAGGTTTAAATTTTAGAGTTAAGACAAGATATCTCAGGGAGGGAGTTGGCTAACACATTTGAAATTAAATCCCTTGTCTGTTAACTGTGATTATTTTGTCCACTCCAGCTCATGTCAACATGTGTGACTCACAAAGGACTGTCCTGATATCACACAAGCTGTTGAACGTAAAATCCCAGACTTGTAGTTCAGACAAATGAAGTAAAAATTGTTTTTGTCTTCTTTTAATCTCCTCAGCCCCAGGCCAGACTGAAAGTAGTGTACAATCTGTGTAAACACCCTGTTGTAGACATGTAAATAATGTGTCTTCTCTTTCATTCAGTTTTTGGTACAAAGTAATTAATAACTAGAAATAAAGTAAAAAAAATCCTTCACAAAACTGGAATGATTCAGTTATGTCAAAGGGATACTTTAAGTGTCACTTTTGATGCTTTGATAGAAGCAGGAATGCTTGACTTCTATTTAAAATCTTTTTACTGTGAGACATTTTTTCATGAAAATATTTAAATCGTCTGCTTCACGGTTTTTGCTGTGTAAAGGTATGTGGGTAAAATATTGACTTTAATACCAATAGAAATGAATAAAACAGGTTCACTGACTCTGTGATAAATAGAGTTTGTTTTTCACTCTAATAGTTTTGGCAGAGATTAATTGCTTATGTCAATGGGGTAATTTAAATTCATAAATATTTTATAACTTTTAATATTTCATATGATAATCTACAGTTGTGAAATTTTTGACTTGTAAGTTGCATGTTTAAGTCATTTTAATGTGAATTTGTGAATTACAGTAAGATAATTTTGAACATGGAAATGATACTTCTCATTAATCACCATTACCCTGTATGTCTTCTAATGCAAAAGAGGTTTTATTGAAAATTCCATGGTTGTGTGTCTTCCAGCATTTGTAGACTGATGTATTATTTATTAAACTGAAATAAATCTTTTAAATTATCCTATATCTGGAAACTTTAATTGAAAAATGAAATTTATTTAATTTTCCAACTAATTTCTTTTTATGGACCAGTGGAACTGGTCATTTTGGTATAACTTAATGTAAGCTGCCTTTTACAGGAACATAACCTTATAAGTGGTGGGGTCATTTATAGGTGGAACCTGATAAGTTAGATTTTGAGGGATTTGAAAAAACTTCTACTGAAACGGAATTTTCAGGAAAGAAGGACTCTCTTTTACTGAGAAAATGTCCTGTAAGAAATTTAAATTTACTTCTTTTTAAAAAGGGAATTTTTCTGGTCAGAGTTCTCTACTTAATGGCTCTGTGACACCTTTCAGTTTGGTTAAATCTGCATGTACATGTATTTGCTTTCCCCTCAGTGACCCTGTCCTGATGGCTGCAAAAAGAGATCTGATATGTGGGTAGTTATGCCCCATTCACACTACAGGCAGTACGTCCAGCGGTGAGAAGTTTTTCTCGGCGGTGGACCACCTCCAGGTTGCTCCATTTTATCTGAGCTGTTTACACTACAGGCGGACGGCCACTGATTGGACATGGTTTTTTAACTGTCAATAACAGTAGAATGATAGTGCTACAAACGCTGGTCACCATGAAGCAACCTCAACTCACCTTCGGTAGCCGTTGGATGAAATTACCAATACCTTAACTCACCTTATGTCGTTGTATTACACCAAAAGACGACCCAATCACAACCTTATGTACACTGTGGACGACACCTTTGGTTGCCATTATAAGAAATTCACACGCGCATGCGCAAAATTGTCTGCGCATGCTCACGGTACAGAAATCAGAGGTGGAAATTTGAAACTTTTGGAAACAACTGTGAGACTTGCAAGGTAATGGACGGTTCGCCACTGATTTGCAAGGTTGCATACGGACATCAGACGGCGATCCAAGGACAGGGGTGTTTCACCAAACGCGGGTTACCATGGATGATACTGCCTGTAATGTGAAATGTGTATTAACAAACAAGAACATGCCACCCTGTATATCCATGCCACCCTGCCTCACCTACTCCACCATGTATGTTTAAATACAGCTTGTGAAAGATTGGAACAGCTGAAAGATTGTAACAACTATTTCAACATTTTTAAAGAGTGATCCTATTCGTAAAATACATTTTGAATTGTGTTGAATCACCCCAAAGGTATCATAACAAAATTTGAATCTCACGGAATGCAACCTACCAAAGTATTAAGTGGATCGAAACCCCAGCAAGGGAAGGTTTGATCTATGTGTAATGGTGTTCCACTGCAGATAATTTATCCAGACATGTCTATGTCAGTGTTCAATTGGGGTTTTGATAAGTAGGACACTTGGTACCCGTGACTTTGTATACTTGTGTGTCACTGAACAAATATAGGGAAAAATGTTTTGTTTGGATTTCTTCAATTGGTTGTTCTGAGAATGGATGTGCATGTAACCCTCAACACCCATATTCTGTATTCAAAAGTGAAATGCAAAAATAGCTTCTTAGTCTATGTGAAAGCAAATACGGGATAAATAGTAACACTGTTCCTCTATATAATATTATATGTTCCTCCAAATATTGACAAGTGTAATCATTACTGTCTGTTCATGTGCAAAACTTGAAAACTATATGTCAGATTAAGGTCATATTTTCATACAAGACGGGCTTAAAGATGATCAAGATCCAGTTTTTCAGGGATCTTTGAACAATATCTGATTCATAACTTAAAAACCATTAAATGCATTGGGGCCTTTTTTACACACAAGGTGGGGTGTACCCCTGGCTCAGTTCTCTAAAAAGATATTCCACATGCACATTGGGAATCTAGAAATGTTTTAGGTATTTTTTGGAACTATATAGTTATGTATCCTAGGGTGAAGTTCCGTGCTCCCTCAGGCACTGTTTATTAATTTTTTTTGATAAAGAACACAAATATAAATAGAGAGGTGCACCTGGGTAAGGGGTGCTATGAGAGGGCATAACCTCATACAAACATATGTTGATACCTGCAGAGTGGAGGGTAGGGAATGCCCAAATATAATATAATTCCTGGCGTTTGCGCCTTAAGGAGGCATTTGGGTTTGATGGATCCCCCATCCAATGCAAGATGCCGAACTCCATATTTCTCACAGAATGGGCAAATTTGAATAAAGCTAGTAAATAAACATGATTTCTAGATCATTTATGTAATCTTTACCACCACATATTGATTATTTATGATTTGTCCCTCTGATCCTCCATTTAGAGGTTCAATCCGGCGGATGAGAGGCTCAAAACAGCGGCTCAGAGCGGATAGGATTTTTGTACCTTAGGACAAAAAGTGGGATGGACTTTCAGCCTCTGATGAGAAAAAACATAACTTTTCGAAATATTACCATACATATTGGTTGATATAAGGCAGGTTAACTGAGGGATTAACTTATTGTTACTGACACCAACACATTTATTTTATTCTAAAGAACACAAGTAGTTGGGAAAATTATAGTTTAACTCCATTCAGTTAAAGCTTATTGGACCAAAAAACAGTTCTACTCTATGAAGATTTTTGGATAATAAGGAGATGTGTACTCCAGAGACTTGATATTACTGCTGCTTACAACTGGGAATTCTATGAATAAGGGTTCCATTTAACAGGTTCTCCTGTAGATATTTTGTATGAAGAGTTTCTGGTATGTGTTTTTCAGATATTGATGAGTGTACAGAGAATGGACGTGTGTGTTTAAATGGGGAGTGTATCAACACACAGGGCTCCTACTTCTGTCGGTGTAACACTGGTTATGAACTCTCACCAGATGGATCATTCTGTCTTGGTGAGTCTGCAAACCCTCTTCATCAGATTTGGTTATTTCTCTGAATCCAGATTGGTGTATGTATATTTTAACCTCTGTTATCCAAACACATTCAGGAGATGAAATTTTTCTTTGGATAAGAGAAGGTCATAAAATAAGGTCTTTTATTTTAAAACAGATGGAGAATATAATTTTAGAAGACTGGAAAATAAGTATAGAAAATTGAAAATACAGGTGATAAAAGAGTTGATAATATAAAGGCTTTGTTGTTTTTCATAGGAAATTATCTTAAAAAGTATGTAGGTTAATCAAAGATGGAACATACAAAACTAAAATGCTAATAAGATAATATTTCAGAGGTACTCAAGAGACAAACAGTTGTTTTGACAATGTTTTGCTGAATTAAAATTGACTATTGAATATAGCAAAAGTGCTGGTTCAGTTTTGAAATGTTACTAGCATAAATCAAGAAACGAAGGGGTAAAACTTGATAGCAGTTTAGTCTTGTACTCATGAAACTAAGCTGTAATAATATAGAAATTATGAACAAAAATTAAGTTTCAGCTTTGCGCAAGTTACTATATTTTGTGAAGTACTGTAAAATGTGTGTGAATTTTAAATAACTCATTGGGTTGCCCTTAAAATAGAATGTTTTGTTAGCTCCTGTTTAACAGTTTCAGAATATGGCTACCATTCTTTAAACTGTTTTCATTTTTGGATAGTACAAAAACTCAGCTTCCTCTATATTTGCTAAATTCCTGCAATTCAGGTTCCAGAGATAGTTTTATTTTGTTGGTTCTTCTTATATGAAAAAGGTCCAAAAATATGAATGCGTGTCAAAGAATACTCAACTGTAAAGCATTAATTGCAGTGAAAAACAATCATCTGTTCAAAACTGTTACATACAGACATTCAGGAATGCTCTGGACCTGTGAAAATGTGTGCCAATGGAAGGTGCATCAACTTGGATGGGAGTTACAAGTGCATCTGTAACATAGGCTACAGACCGGGCCCTGCAGGACAAGTTTGTATAGGTAAGTGCTTCATGCTTCTGTCAATCTGGTCTTTATATTTTCTTCCTTCTAGGTTAATGAATTTTTATACAAAGTAATAGTAATCCATTCTAATTTAACTTTTATAGTACTTAATCTTTGCACACTGCAGTTTCTAAGGCACAGAATATACCCATTAGACAGTGTCCAAAAATCAGATATCAGGGGACATGGAAAGAGTCAGTAACCAAAGAATCACCAGGAAAGAAGAAACAAAGGTGGGCTGATGCATCTAAGACAGGTAGTAAATTGGATGTCATGATGGCCAGACAACTCATTCCATATAGTAGGTGCAACATAAGTAAAACTATGGAGGAATTGTTTCTTTGATCAGTGGAGGGACAAAAAGATGGAACCATTAAACACAATCTGTTAGGCCCACTATGTCTGGTATTATGGGAAGAAACATAAAAAAATAAGTATGATCCAAGATCTTTAAGGGAGCCATTGTAACATTCTCAGAATGAGTGTTACATGAATATACATATTATTGTAAGTAATCACCCTGGCAAGACTATACTGCAACTTATTCAAATTAAATCTTAAAAGGCTTCTGGGCAAAGCATTTTAATAGTCAAGATGGCCACTAAGCAAAGCATTTGTAGCCATAAAGGTGGTTTCATGAGAGAGGCACTGTCTTACCCTCCTCAGATTCCTCAGGTATATAAAACATGACCTCAATAGGAAAAGTCAGAATCAAACAGCACATCCACATTTCTAATGACAAGATTAGGTTCCCAAGCTTACTGACAAGGAAAATATGCATTAAATCTGTCACACTGGCACCTTGAACCACACAGAATACATTTTGTCTTGTCAGGATTTAGGCTGATCTTACTGGAAGAGATCCACTTCTGAACATTATTTGTAACTGCTCCATTGTCTCGAGAGTGGTTTTTGTGCATATTTAGTACCAAAACACAGCAGTTCAGAACATGTCTGATGCACACCGAATATATTTTATACCACTTCCATATAACATCTGTTAAATTGGTTACCTCTGTTGCAAAAACATTTTAGTGCACAGATTTTCTTTGAAAGATTTCTTTAATGAGTACAGCTGGTGAAAATCCTCACAAAACAAATTGGAATAAAAGGCTTTTGTGTTATTTTTGCTGGGGTGTGTCAGAATAGCCTTCCATCAGCTGTGAGAGTTAGTGTATGCTCCCATACATGAAATGTGTGATTTTCTATTTCTTTGCCATTTTTACAGTCAGTAAACATCTTAGTTCCCTCATATTAATATAAGTGTATACCAAATAATAATGGGTTTACACTTGGTGGGGTGAGTAAAACTCATACACATCATATTTGCATATGTGGGAAACATTTTCTCATGGGGAAGAGTAAGGAGAGAGAAATCATTGAGAGCAAGCACAGATTGGAAATCCCCCACATGGGAGTGTGCCTTAATTGAGGTGAAATCCTGCAGAAATGTGAAATTAACTACACAAACAATTCCTCATTTCAAAAATAAGGATGGAATGTAATAGAATTTGATTTTTTACTAAATCAACTCAGTGATGTGTAATCTTACAAAAGTCCTCTCCAGTCTACACATAAAGGAATCACAGTTTTTTACAGTTGTGACAAGTGTTGCCGTTTTTCTACTGTGCATGTGTCACCTTTATAAAAAGTTGTTCTCATCAAATCTGCAGTAATGTTCTGTTCCTAACATAAGTACACTGGTTTAAAACCCAGTGTCTGACACAAACTCCTGTACAATTACCTTTTATACAGTAGAACATTCTGTTATCTAAATCTTCCATACAGTTCTAACTCTCACAAATTTATGATTTCTTATTGTTCTGTGGAAAATGTTTCTCTTTGCACAGCAAGATGTATTTTTTTATTCTCCATTGTATTCACAATTATGCACACTAAATTCAGGAACTTGTCATCAAAAAGATTAACAACATATTACGACACACAACAATATGTATATGACAATAAATACAAGGTGTCTTTCATATTTTAATAATGTTTTTGTTCAATTGGCTTACAAATATTTAAACCCATGTATAAAGTTTAACCCCTTCTATTTTATGACCATTCTATTAACTGAACAACATCTCCTTCTCTTTGTATGTGTGGAGAGTATAGAGATGCTGCTGGACTGTTGTTAATGTCTGTATGTATTTCTCTCATTTCACTGGTCGGAATGTTTTGCAATAACTGTGCCTCTTACATCCTTCCATCAATAATGAGCTTTCTTTTGATACCATAAATCTTGGTTATTAGTTTGTTCTTGACAGATATTACTATCCATACAAATAACATGAAATACCTCTTACATATATCACTGATTGATGTCCATAGCAAAATAAGTATCTGCATATTTACTGTGTTGAACCAACCTATTTTCTGTTTCAGTTTTTAGTGCATCATATTTACATACTATGAAATATGTTACTGTAAGAAATGTAAATGAGCAATTTCTTAGAAAATTTGCCACAATGGATGAGCCACCCTTTAGAATCAATTAGCAACACGAAGCAACATCCATCGATGGGTTACATAAAAGTTCGATGAAATTGTCACAAGATTCACAAATTTATAGATCATGATGCATAATAATACCAAATAAAATACATGTTATCAGGCAAGCCAGGTAAAGATTTCAGTGTTACATAGTTAAAAATCACAGAAAGTATGTTGAATAAAGCCTATTAATTTCTTGTCAATTACACTTATTAGTATCGATTTTAATTTTGATATTTAAACTCAGAATGAATCATTATCTATCAGGATTGAATTATTGATTTATATTACACCAAGTGGCAAACCCAGGGCTAGCCTGAGTTCATTGCAACCCAAGTAATATTTGTCACAGACATTCACAGTATTCATGGCATAACAGTGAAACTGAACTCTTTCTATGCTTTGGTATACTCTTTAAAACCTCTAGTTTCTGAACTTCTTGTGAAGATACCTTTACTGTGCTGAACTTCATGTTTTCCGACTGGTTTGCATAAAAATACCTCTTCTGATGTATGAACCTTAACTCTGTTATCAGAACAAATTCTCAATCTCCTAGCATATTTGGATAACATGGAATTAATACTTAGAATATAAAACACCTTTAAAGTGCAGATCTGTTAAGAAGAATATTCTCAAAAAAGGAACAGATTAAGGACATATTATGCAGATCATCTGTACCCAGTGGCTGACAACTGAGACAGATTCTATATCTTGTGATATCTAAAATTCATGTGTTTCCAGATGCCATGTATCAGCCTATAATGCCTGGGTTTCTTGTTATCAGGGACAAAGAATATGATTGACATCTACTTGTAACTAAATATAAAAAGATAGGAAAGCTTCTATATGTTTTCTTATATGTGTCACAAAACTCGAGTCAGTAAAATGACTACAACTAGGTACATGGATTAACTAAAGACCATGGTAGACATGTGCATTTCATTGCTCAAAATCTAGAAATAAAAGAAATAATACACTCTAATGTAAAGGGCTGCAAGAGAAATGACATGAATATTTCTATTAGAAAATATTTCGTATTTCACAAAGAGCTGCATAAGTTTTTATACTTCTGTGATGGGATGTCAAGATATTGTGTAAAGTGATAAGTTAATACAGGTTATCATTGTGATGGGATTAAATCAAAATATGGTGTTCAGTGATACAAAGTTGCACAGCTTGCCTTCATGCGTGGGGAAATTCAATTTAAGAGATGTATTTACTGTATTGACATCTAATGGTGAAATGTGTATAAAGGTCTTAATCAATAGTGTTTTAATGTATTTTATACGATTTTAAATTCCACCCGAGAGTTTTTCTTTTGTTAAAAGTGTCCAATATCTTTCACTATTGGCCACTTTGTGATTTTGACCATATATAGAAGTCTTTTTAGCACATTTCCAAAGAAACCCTTTCACATTTATTTCAACTAAAATTATCATAAAAACCAAAAAAGTACACAACAGGAATATTGAAATGAAAAATAATGATGTTAAACAATATCTTAAAAATTATAAATTAAAGAAGAGGTGTAATTTAAATAGGTTAATAGCCTCGTAAGTGTCCAATATTGAAAAATAATGGACTGTTGACTCGGTCCCTTCGGGACCTCGTAAACAGGCCATTATTTTCCAATATTGGACACTTACTTGGCCATTAACCTATACTTAATGGATTATGTCAAATATACATATTATTAGTATTATTATATACAGTATGACAATAGATAAATGTATTTTATACAAGTAATCATAGTTTTGCATCAGTGTGGCTTGATCAAAAGTAAAAATGAAACAGTTAATGTGTATGTCAAGCCAAACGTACATTATGTAATATAGTTAGTAGTAAGGGTAGTAATGTACTAAAATTACCAATGTACTAAAAAAAGTTGTTTTAAATATTAAAATTTTTATCCGCAATGGTGGGTGTTTTTTATTAAATGGTCACTGAGATCTGACTCATACTTTTGGGGGAACTCACTTGTGGGACAGCTGGTAATCATAGTGTGAGGATTTAGGTACTTATATGGGGGAATGTCAAAAAACGGGAGGAGGGCTGTTAGAATATATCACAGTTTGTGTACAACTGAAGGTGGTTATTATGCATCTAGGACATAAGCCCCCATGACACAAGGGCCCCAAGGAAACATTTACTTGCTCAATATGTATTACAACTTGCACTGTGCTGCTCATTTGTACAAAGCCCTGTAACTGTTTTTAATTGGCTGTCTATACATATTGTTCTATTTTTCTCTTTTAGTTGACTATTATGATATTTCTGTATGAAACTCATGATCAAATAGAAGCTCATTTTTAAACTTTTGAAGATTTAACTTTGCACAAATCAGCTGTAATTAAATGTATAGCAACTGTGCAACTGTTTTAAGGTATTTCACTATATCTGCATGTGGCATATATAAAAACACCGTGATATAATGATCCAAACTTTGATACAAACAAGTTGTACAGGTTTTTATCTCAAGACAAAACATTTTTGCACCAAAATGCCCATGTTTTGACATTCCTGGAATGCAGAGCAATAAGTACTGATGTGTAGTGATATGTCCTAATTGTCAAATCTTACAACTGAAAACAGCTCAGCATCCAGGGCTGAAAAATCTACTCCATAGTTCAGAGAAAAAAATTGTATCTTACAATCTCCTGGCCACAATTTTCTACTGCTGAATGTGTCATGACCTACTGTAGCAACATAAATAGATCTGGGGTCTCAGACCTCCTTTATTTGAAACATTGGAAAACATATTTGGTGGATAATGGTATAGTATCTACTGTAATTTATTCAACTAAGAAATCATTAATTAGTTGCAATGTTATCTCTTTCATATCATTTGCAAATGGTAAATGAATCTTCAAATACAATGAAAATATTAAATCAGTGAATGGCCATTTCTTTCCATTATTACTAATACCTGTTGGTATTTCCTACCAACTTAATTAAATCTACCAAGAGTATAATTGCGTAATTATTTCTTTTACATGTAAATTTTTTCCTCATTTTCCCAAATATTGTAGCCAAATTACAGTTTATACATAACTATGTTGATTATAATTTTGATGATGGTTAGCTGGTCAAACTTTTTTACATTCCATTTGACAGCCTGTAATGATTGGCTGGAGATTAAGTTAATGATAATTGGCAAGGGGCCATATATAAGTAGTCACTTGGAAAGTCCAGTGATCACTGGACAAAGGCTAAATTTATGGGCATTCAGTAAATGCATATTCAGCAGTCATTGGGCATTGGCTAAGTCTATGGTCATTGGACAGACTAAATAAGTAGTCATTGGGGAGAGGCTGAACTAGTGATCATGGGACAGAAGCTAGGCTAAATTAGTGATCATTGGAGAGAAACTAAACTAGTGGCCATTGAAAGGCTAGCCTAAGGATTGTTGAATAGAGGTTAAATTAGCCTTTATTCAAAGTTGGTGATCATTGGACATAAGCTAAATTAATGGCAAGGGCAAGCATCTAGACTGGTTAATTAGTACTCATTCAGGTGAAGCATTATTGGTGGTTATGGGAGACAAGCTTAAGTCAGAGACTAAGTGGTCATTAGGAAGGTGCCAAAGTAGTTACCATTTAAAAGGGGCCATATTATTGGTCAATTAGAAAACACAATTTTCTGATCATTGATGAACGCTTAATTAGTTATCAAAAGAGGACAAAATGGATAGTCGTTGACTAGAAATTACTTGAGTGGTTGTAGTAACTGCCTTAACTACTGACAGTCATTGAAAATAATTGATGAAGTAACAGGGATTGCATAGTATAGTGTTATATTCTACGTTTAGGTAACTGAATTGAGACTTGAAGCTTTTTGGAAAGGCTAAAGCCATCTAATTCTTTCCTCTTTATGCCTGTTTTTTCCTTGGCAGAAATTCTTTCTAATTGACAAAACATAATTAGTGTACTGTAGCTTTTGGTTTTCTTTCTTCATTCAGATGTTTTAAGCTTTGTTTTAGAATGATTCTAGGTACTTGCACACAAAAAAAACAGAATGTGTAAATAATTTTCCCTGCGAGAGAAAGAGTGAATACTGGCTGTTTTTTCACTCTTGCAGTACTTTTCCAAAAGGAAATTGCCCAGGTCCTAATAAACACCTGGTACAAATAAATGCCTGGTGTACAATGTCTTGATTGGTATTTGATACATTGATTTCAGTTTAATACCTTCTGCAAAGTAAAGCCTTCTTTGACAATACATATATTTAACACCCGAATCATATCTGGAAAAGTCTGGTGTAATTGTCTCTCTTACGGAGCCCAGGAAGGCACATAGAACTGTTTTTCTATCATTTTCTTATCTCGTTACCACGAGTTAACAAGTCATTGCCACAAGATACTAAGTCATTCTCACATGTTAGCAAGTCGTTACCACAAGATAATATGTCATTCCCACAAGTTAGTAAGTTATGGAAATGAGATACTAAGTTTTGGTAATGAGATGCTAAGTCATGGTAATGAGATATTAAGTTGTTCCTATCACTTACTAACTCATTCCCACCACTTAGTAAATCTATCCCACCATTTTTCAACTTGTTCCCACCACTTATTAAATCATTCCCACCACTTACTAACTCATTACCACCACTTAGTAAGTCATTCCCACCATTTATTAAGTCATTCCCACCAGTTAAAATGTTGTAACCACAAGATATTATGTTGTTCCCTCAAGATAAGTAAGGTATGATATACACAGAAATTGCCTGTACATTGGCATCAAAGCATGACTTAGTAACTCATGGAAATGACTTTCTATCTTGTTGGAACAACTTAGTATCTTGTGGTAATGACTTTGCTAACTTGTGGGAACAACTTAGTATCTTGTGGCAGTGACTTGCTAACTTATGGGAATGACTTAGTATCTTGTGGTAATGACTTGCTAACTTGTGGGAACAACTTACTATCTTGTGGGAATGACTTGTTATCTCATGGTAATGAGATAAAAAATGATAGGAAAACAGTTCTATGTCACTTCCTGGGCTCCATACTCTCTTGCATACAATTATTCAATACCATCACAAAACAAGACATGACATGAAATTTCATAGCACAAAGTGGAGATGGATGGAGTCTGATAATGTGACTTAAGATTGATATCATACACATCTCCTCTTACCAGGGTGTTTCTTGTGTTAAAAAAACCTGATTCTAACATCTGTTTGATTTTTCTGTAAGGCTAAAAAATCTCTGTTCAGTTGTATAAAGGTCATCCCAAATCGGGTTGAGAAACTGATACTTGTACTATTAGCACCTAGGTCATACCTTTCTATATTGGGGTTACAAGCTACAACCAGGGGCCACATTGGCAGAGTGGTAACACTCGCCTCCCACCTCTGAGGCCGGGGTTTGATCCCCGTCACAGCCTCAAGTGGGAAAGCTGGTAGTTGCTTGCCGTTGGTCGGCAGTTTACAGTACAGAACCCTAATGAACTATATGTACTGGTTTCCTCTGCCCTACCAACTACCCATCGTGATATGACCTGTACAGTGTTGAAAGCGACGTAAAACCCAAAATAAATAAATAAATACAAGCTACAACCAAACAAGTTCATCTACGTTCAGTTGTGGATCATTATATAGTCCACTTTGTGTCTTAGTAGCACTTAGTGGGATTCACATTTAGGTCAGTATTGTTTAGTTTCCATTGAGGATCACTTTTTTAAATGTTTGAAAAGTCTGTCACAAGTTAAACAAATATGTACATGGTGGAGGGGTGAAGAAGGGGGTGGAATGGACATATGGGTCACTGATTCCTTAACATGCACCAGGCAAATACTCTTGTCAGAGCTATAAGGATGTGGTCATGAAGCAGAAATCAAATATATGTAGAAATGAATGCACATGAAGGTGTTACCTAAGCAACCTTTCATTTTCTCCCGAAATGTCCAGAACATAGGAGGCTTGACTAAATGCTAGATTACATGTGATGATTGACTGGAGTGGGTTATTTGTACATTATCAACCACAAGTCTTGATTTCTGATTCTTCTGTCCGGCAAATTCAGGACCTTTCCTGTGGAAGTGAAAACAAACTTTGTTTGTGACATAGAAACCACGAAATTGCAAAAATTAATTCATGTGTGTACTGTATTTTAAGACATATATATTGTAATTATTATTTCTGTAAATAGACGAATACATTTCAGAACAAATTACTTAATTTTATTTTACCTTACCGATGTAAGTAGGTCACTTATGGCGCGTTACCGGACAGAAAAATATATAGATAAGCACCTTTTGTGGGGGATGTGAAAACCAAATTTTAACCGTGACATACACTAGTTTACAGGTAACAGGCTGTGATTGGGTATATCTACAACATATAGCTGGTGATTTGTTGGCCATATTGCAGTCACAAAATTAAATGTGTTTTATGACTTAATAATACACAGATTCTTCTTGTTGCTTCAAAGATTCTAAATCCCACTGCCTTCTTCAGGCTTTCAAACTAAAGCATGTGTAAAGCTAAGTAATAATAAACTGGGTAGTATATATATATAATAATGTTACAACATTTAGGAAGGACGTTTTCTTTCAACTCAGGTCTGATTTACACCACATAGATGTCATTGCTAATATAGATATTAGCAATGACATTGACATGGTGTAAGTCAAACTTAAGAATGATTGGATTGGAAGTAGCTTTGAGCCTTGCTTTACTCACAGAAAATGCTGTATTTTTGTATGTAGATGTGATTTGGATATTAGAGGCTAACTTGTATTGAGTCAATTGTTTCAGCATTTGTTGTTGTATTTTTCTCTCATATACTCACCAGACATCAATGAGTGCCAGGAACTGCCCAATCTGTGTGTACGTGGTCAGTGCATTAACAACCAAGGTAGTTACAGGTGCCAGTGTCCTCAAGGCTTCATCCTTACTCCTGATGGCAAAGTTTGCGAAGGTGACATACTTTCTATTACCTGCATATCTTATATCTTACTAATTGATTATATTATCAAAGCAATATGGTCTAACATTACTCACTGCTTATGGCAAAGATTGCAAAGGTAAAATACTTTCAGTTATCTTCACAAGTCTCTTGTATAATTTGGTTATCTTGTCACAACAAGGAAAGATCTACCATAACTCACTGCTGATGGCAAAGTTTGTGAAGGATAAGCGTTTCTATTCCAAACCTATTTGTAACAATTTCATTTTTGTAAAACAAAGAGGATCTTCTGAAATGCTTTTAACAATACATGTATTCTAAAATATAACAACAATATCCCAATAGAAAATGGTACCCTGCTCTCAGATTTAAAAATGAAATTTCTGAGTTCCCTTTTAACTGAAACAATAAAAATGTATGTTGTGCTAACGGCTACCCTGGAAACTTGTCCTGAAAATATGACCAACCAATTTATTGAAAATATCAACAAATAAGAATAAATCAAATGAAATATTTTTTTTACAATTTGTAGCCAACAACAAAACCAATATTGCTATGAATAGAGAAACTTGACTAACTTAAATATGCACCCATCAAACAGCCTGTACATTGTTGTGAAAGCTGCATTTAACCATGATTAATCAGTTCATAATACTCTGCTGTACAACAGACAGGCGTAAGAACTCATGTTTCACCACAATCCAAGAAGGCCAGTGTTTTGACCCAACCAGTATGGTGGTGACAAAAAGCATGTGCTGCTGCAGCATGATGGCTATGATGTCTAAAGGTATAGGGTGGGGCAATCCCTGTGAACTCTGCCCTCAGATGAACACCCGCGAGTATGCTGAACTCTGTACTGACATTGATGGTAAGTAGGAAGGCCTGTTGTAATGATGACAGAGTAGACAATCACTGGAAATATAAGAAATCTAAATCTAATCTAAATCTACTGCTTTGCAGGCGCAATATCTTCCCCGAAGGGGAACTCAGTGCGCTAAACTAATCATATATCATATCCGAGTCATAGTGGGGGACGTGTCCAGGTCTGTATTCCGATGGTTGTGGGTGTGAAATGCGTAAGCTGCCACATTTTATGATGTTTGAGCCACTTAAGAAACCCTGTCATTGTCTTGAGATTATAAGAATTCAGTAATAATGTGCATTTGTCATGTTTTTGTATTTGCAAAATTACTCTATAATAATGAATTACATAACATACTGGATTTTATTATATTATGGTAACCTAAAAGTCTTCATTGTGTATTGATCTAGTGGCCAATATTAAAAAAAATGCTTGATGAATTTCTTTAAGTTTTGGTAAGTAGGTGTAATTAGAGGCTAGAAAGATGTCCACTGTGTGGAAACTTAAAGTTCAAAGATAACTTAATAATGTTGGCTTAAAGGTTGCTGCTGTTATGGCTAATATTCCAAAAGACTACTGAATAGTGCATTTCATTTATATTTATTGATGTGCGTAGGCTTTGTGAAGATGTTCACTTTAGTGTAACCATAAAGTCTCCAATGTAACTTAATAGTAGCAACTTTAAAATTACCACCCAAATGACTAATATTCCAAAAACTGCATAATGGACTTATATATTTATATTTAGTATGCATGTGTACTTAAGCCCAAGACAGATTTCCACTTTATGGTAACCTCCAAGTCCCAAAGACAACTGCATGTTGGATTTATTTTTATTTCATGGGACTGGACCATTGGAATACCAAGTAGAAGATAACAGCCACAACAGCGGTCTTATTTCCTTTTTATATGTGTGGGAAAGTCCTATTGAATTTGTGACTTTGTGACTATAGGTACTCAGTTTACCTGCCTGGTACAGAATTTCTATGACATTGACACTCATTGATAATGACAAGGGCTGTTACCACTGGTGAATTTCACAATTTTTAGCCTAAATATAATCTTTTTTTAGATGTAAGATCATTAACCATTGTGTAAAGCATATGTGCAACAAAGGAAAGCATAAGTCAACATCCTTCTGTCAAAGGCAATAAATTCATTAGATTTTGGAGATCTGAGGATAATGATACAGCTGTATGATGGAAAACCCTCATCCTAGGGATGAGGAGTAATATGTTTTGTTCAAAAGTAAGGATGAGGATTATATTTAATCAATGAGGGAAATATTTCCCTCGAGTTTTATGTACAGCTTAATATTGTTTAGATGTTGGTGTAAGGACCAAAATGGAAATATTGGTGTAGAAGAAACAAAGTTTTTTGACATTTTATAAAAATGATTCTTGTGCAACAAAAATCTCAAATATAAACAAAGTCCTCACATTAAGTTTGAAGTCCAGATATATTTTATTATCAGAAGCGTAAGTTTAATTAACATATAGAGAAGCTTTAATGTTGGGAAAAGTAGAACTGTATTCACAAAATTAGATAATTATCAAAAAATTTGGATAATATATGTCTGCCTTTACTTTCAGATATCAATGAGTGTATCCTGCAACCATCTATCTGTACCCATGGGTTCTGTGAGAATGAACCTCTACCCCAGGGATTCCGCTGTATCTGTGATCAGGGATACAAAACCGACTCTACTGGTAGAAGTTGTGTTGGTATGTCCATCTTTAAAAGAGATTTTATCACAATTATGTTCCAACAGAAGTGCATATCATTGTTCCATTAAGAGTTTATATAATTGATATGTGTGGACCTTTGAAGCTGAACCATGTGGATTTTTTTATGGTAATGATTAAGTTTAATGGTGCTCTCATATAGACAGCAAAGACTTTACTTCAGCCATGTAAAAATATTGCAGATTTTATTACAGAATATTCTTAATTTAAGTTTGATAGCAATGATACCTATCCAAAATCTTTTGGCCATAAATTACAGCAAGTTATCAGCTTCTTCGCACAGTAACCTGTTTATCTGAAAATCTTGTTTTTGTAGCAGTGTTTTTCTAGTTTTCCCCCAAAGCCTTTAAGGGTCATGAGGATATTGTTTTCACCCGTGGCATCTGGATGGGCGCGCAGAGGTGAAAAGCTGGTCCGGGCTGTATCTCAGAAACTGTGAGGTGTAACATGTTGGTACTTGTTATGGAAATTGGTTGGGGGTGTGCAGTATCATGGTGTGACCTTGATTTGACCTTTGACCTTGCCGTAGTGACCTTCATTTTGAGAATCTTGTCTGAGCTATATCTCAGAAACCGTAAGGTGTAGTTAGTTCATACCTGATAAGAACATTGGTTGGGGGTGTTGGTGTGCAAAATCATGGTGTGACCTTGATTTGACATTTGACCTTGCTGTAGTGACCTTGACCTTTAAAATCGTGTCCGAGCTATATCTCAGAAATCATAAGGTGTAGTTAGTTGATACTTGGTAGGGAAATTGGTTAGGGTGTGTAGGTGTGCAATGTCATGGTGTTATCTTGATTTGACCTTGACCTTTAAAATCTTGTCTGGACTATATATCAGAAACCGTAAGGTGTAGGAAGTTGATACTTGGTAGGGACATTGGTTAGGGTAAGTAGGTGTGCAACATCATGTCAAAATGTTTGCACAAAAAGTCTCCTGATCTTTGTACTGTGTTACTTCTTCTATATGTCATGATGTTGAAAACTATTTCCCTGGGCTGTGGGGTACGGGCATCTCTGATGCTATTTTTACAATAAGATGATTTAACTATGCTACAAGTGGTATATATGTACTAATGAGTTCTCTATCTACATGCTGTTTGTTTATTTCTTATGATGACAAATCTGTAACTCTTTTGTTTTTACCCAGATATCGATGAGTGTAATGAGAACAAACTTCTGTGTGACCGGGGCCAGTGTCGTAACACTCCAGGCAGCTTTCATTGCATCTGTCCCACAGGGTACCAGCTTAATGCCAGGGAAGGAGACTGCCAGGGTATATATCATCTATATAACATGAACGACATTTGTATAGATTCATATTTACTGATCACGAATTCATTGTGAACTGAGGCTTTTGACCACAGTAAAAGTTTTAATTATTTGTTAGAGATCACAGAACAGAATTGAATTTCATTGTATTGTTTCTTGCCTTTTAATTACCAGTATTTGGAGAGATATTTGCTGAATTTTTACTGCAAGCCCCGATCCAAAAATTAACATCACTGTCGAATTTTCATCAAGAAGCATTAGTATACATTTTAGAAATGATGACCAATGTATGTGTGAAGTGTTGGTAATTTATATATTAGGTATGGCTAGAATATCTGAAACATGTGAAGTTTTATTCTTTTGCAAATGTTTTGAGTTCACTTGTGTATATGAATAACATTATTTTAAGTTTCCTTATATACATGACATTTGCAGACATAGATGAATGTGTGGGGGACAATGTGTGTGTGAATGGAATCTGTGTGAACATTCCTGGCAGCTTCAGATGTGATTGTACAGAGAAAGGCTTCTCACTCGATCCAACAGGGAGGATATGTGTAGGTATGTGCCCCAGGTTATTTGGTATTGTTACCCTAGAAATCATCTTTGTCGAATGTAGACTTAAATGCTTTGGACCTATAAACCTCGGGGGATGTTCTCATCAAATCCTTGCATTATGTCTTTGCATGTGTCAGGTAATTCACAGCTGAAGTTTGTGGAGTAAACATTGAACTTATAGTAAGTTTATTGAATCTAATCTATAATCTAGACGTTTGATACAGAAGTAGGTACCGGCTAATATATAAAGTTACCAAGTGACCAGATTGTCAAACCATGTGACCTAGTGGATGACATACTCATCTAGGAACACAGCTAGGGGATCTGGGTTCAATCCCATGTACAGGTATAGATACATAGCTACTCACATTATTGATTAAAATTGCGGTCTTCTGTCATTGGATCCTATCCCCAGTGGCAGGCTAAAGAACCTCAATGACATTGATAAATGGTCATTCCTCAACATCTGTCTTTCAGTAAAGAGGATATCAGTCTCTAGCGTTTAGGCTGTTAAGAGTTTTACAAATTTGAACTCTGTGACACTGTACTTATGCAGTGTTATGGATGAAATTGTGCTTTGATTCCTTTAGTAATGGCGATATTGCACTGAGTGTAAATACATAAATATACAATACAGTACAAGAGCCAGGATTACTATCTAAGATAGTTAATGAATTATAGTGAAAACTCTCATTCCAGGAATATAAAGATAAAGCATTCATCTCATGTGGGTGAAGGTATTGCACACTTTCATTTATCCATATGATAATTGGAAATAAATTGGCTATCTCATGCACAGAATTTTTTCATCTGCATTGTTGTGTTACCTGGCAAAAACCGAGAGATTGCATTGTTCATCTTCAGCAAGGTCATTATCACACTTAACGTTGTGAATGTTAACTATTTTACCAAAAAGATTGATTTTATATTTAGCAAGTGGATGTCCATAGGACTTTGGGAGGAGCCTTATTTCATTCTGGTAAAGACACCTTTGCATGGGTGACAACACACATTTTGACTGTATTCTTGTTAATTTTTTTAAATGTCTATTTATTAAGGCAGTTTCAATTGCAGATAATCGTCGTGGAGCATGCTGGAGTGTCATCAACAGAGGTGGTGGGTGTGAGAAGGAAGTGAGCATGAGTATCACAAAGGATGAGTGCTGTGGTACTATAGGGAAGGCCTGGGGCAGTCCATGTGAGCCCTGTCCACTCGTTGAAGGTATTGTGAAACATTACTCAAGTAACATTCTCTTAGGTAGAGTTTTTAAGGCAAATTATGTTAAATAAGATAATCAGTAATGGAACGTTCATAAAATATAATGGGTATTTTAGCATAAAAATTTTCTGTAAATTAATAAAGTACTAGAATAAAATACTAATCAAAGACCTAGCCCAGTATATATTTTTTGTGTTACAGACTTAAAATGCCCCAAGGGTTTCCACATGGACAGTGGGGTATGCCTGGATGTGAATGAGTGTGAGGTCATCACTAACCCTTGTAACGAGGGCTTCTGTCACAATACTGATGGATCTTTCAGGTGTCAGTGTCCAGATGGTCTAACTTTGGACAGTACTGGAAGGAATTGTGTTGGTATGTACATCTTTCTTTTGTCTGAATAAAACAGTAATACAGTAAACTATGCATCACCAGACCCTCCAACAACAAAAGGATTTTGTTAAAGTTCTGGTTAACTTCCACTTTTACCAACAAATATACTGAATTTTTTATGCTTTTAAAAATGGTTTGACTAATGCCTAAATTCAATTTATACTGGTTCAACTTTCAAAGATTTGACTTTATGTAATCACAAGGAGGTACAGATTTGATTGAGGACTCATTTCTAAACAACAACATTTACATCGTGTGATTGGTCTGAAATAGTAAAATATCCTGAATATGTACATTATGATAACTGAAAAAAGCTAAAATTCTCATACCACACTATCTTCTCTGACTACCCCATATGCTGTCTTCTAATTATCAACTATATGTACACACATCCTATAAATCCTTTGGGGTGTTGAATTGTCGGTAATTTGGAACTACTTTGTAACTACAACATTACCAATTACATTATTCAATGTGATTCATTAACAGAGACTTAAAAATAAATTTCTATGTTAACATAAAGTATCTAAAACCAGCATGTAATTCTCTAAGAATGTACCCATTAAACTTGTCAAGCAATTTACCTCTATAGTACCAGATTATTATGCCACTTAAAATGAAACCTTATTCTTCTAAAGTCACGTGACATCGGACAAGCGTGAGTCATTTACCTTTGAGATGGCATATAGTCAACAGAATTATTTATTTACATGGGTTTCAACTTTCATTTCCAACGCTGTATAAGTCATATCACAACATGTAGCTTTATAGGCAGAAGAAACCAAAACATTCAGTTGGTTAAGGTTCTCTACTGTAAACTGCCGACCATTGGTAAGAAACTACCAGCTTTCCCACATAAGGTCTGGGGTTTGACCAGGAGACCTCAGAGGCGGGAGGCGAGTGTGTTACTACTGCACCACTATGGTCCCTTTCAACAAAATTAAGCTGAACTTCTAAAGACAGATCTTTATAACAAAGCTTACATTGTAGATTTAAGAGAAGATGTGTGTTACACTCGTTACTACCGTGGCCAGTGTTTAGAGCCATTGGGTGGTGTACACCTCAAGTCCAAGTGTTGTTGTTCCATTGGAGCTGGCTGGGGTATAAACTGTGACCCATGTCCTGGCAGATCCACAGAAGAATTCACACAGCTGTGTAAGAAGCATTCATTATAATTGTGTGAATACCTTGAACCACTAATTATACACTATTGTAAGTTTTCAAAGCTATAAGAGTATAACAATGTAATTTATTGTTTTGGCTCCTCAACATATGTTGCCTTGAGTGACCATGTTTCAAATGACTTTTGATGAGTTCAACAATGGTAGCTTGTGTGGAAAACCTTACATGGCCAATGAAATTCAAGAATTGCAGGGCATCACCAAATTGCCATCACTGTAGGAATTTCTGAAGTCACTATGACAGTGTCCAGAACTGTGATAACAGAAATAATGTAACTATGAACTCACATGAATTATTGTGTTTTTTGTGGATGTTGATAGGTATGGTTTTGTCTGAAAGGTTAAAAATAAAGATACATAAATGTTTAAAGCTATACCAGGTCAGTATAACCTGTGTTTGTGAGTCTATGAAAAGAATAGCTTGTTGGATGTAACAACTTACAGCAAAGCCTCACATGAATGTTTACATGGTTTTAAATCTGAAATGCGACCTGCAGATATCCCATGAAGCATTCAAGCCTGTGATCACTGACCATTATATGTCGTCTTGTATCATTAACATTCTCAGCACAGGCCTTAGATCTTTGAGGGAATTATGAAATAATGCTGTATAAGCAGCAAAACTTTTAAAAAAATGATGTAAACTTACCATAATCATAGTTCAGCGGTGAACTCATAGTATTGTAATCGAAGTGGAATATGTCAGAACTTTCAGAAGTTTCATCACTTTTATCAGATTACTGAGATCGCTTATTACGTCCATATTTGAGTAAATGCCGCCCCAACTTTCGTAAACTGCTCCAAAAATAAAGAAAATGGTCCAAACACACTACAATCAGATGTAACCATGCTATTTTGTAAAACTCAAAGCAAAACATGTTGAAAATACATAAACTCTTTAGCTCAGATCTCTGCTTAACAACTGTATTGATTGCGCTTCCTGTTGACAAAAAGAAAAAGCGCTATCTGTTCAAAGTAGCAAAGGCTGAAATGGCTATAAAATCTCAGAAAACGCAAAGAATGCTAAATGCTAAATCAAAGAAAAACTGAAATTAAGGATCTTCCTGCTTTATTTACTATCAATAAAATACCCAACCTCACTTTCGCGAAAATTTATCTTTATCACCCATGGGTGTAACAACAAGCAATCCTGGTAAATAAAAATAAGCTTTTTGAGGAAATTTCACACCATTTTAAAATAAAAAAGTGCTTGATATTATTATTTGAAGATGAATTTTTTTTTTGTAATTAAATATTTAAAAATGAAATTTAAAATGTAATACACTTTATGAAATGTTTGGGTACATGTCTGTGAGGGAAATTTCATGTTTACATACTCTTACACAAACTCTTTGAAGTGAAATTCTGTAAGTAATATTCCCTTATGGGCAGACAAATGCCCAGTCTGTGGGGTGTTGTTCAGTTGAATTTTATCCTATTAGCTGGAAATCTTGCTTAAGTAAATGTAGTTATTGATCCCCTGAAATATGACTTTAAGCACAAATAAAAGGGTTAAATGACATTAAGCATCACTTATTCCTCTGTTAAATGTGATGCAGAAGTAAACACCCTCAAAACTGTATGGGAAGTATGTGCTACAAAATGAAAATACACAGCAAATGTAATCCGTATAGTTCTGTAAATATTTGGCGGGGTGGACCCCTTTGGGGGGATTTTCAGAGGGGGACATGTCTTGCACCTGGGATTAAAACATTAACTGAAACAATGGTGTTTATTCATATTGTTTGTGCCTTGATATCCAGGTGCTGTAGCGGGAGGTCCTCAGCCACTAGAGATCAATGAGTGCACACAGTTTCCAAACATCTGTGAGAATGGACAGTGCAGGTGAGTATGGTTATTCAGTGCCATTTCATCCCATATATTATTAGTATATTACCCAATCTGTTTGCTTGTTACTTTGCAAAAATTTTGCAAACAATATTAGTCAGTCTCTTTGTTTGTAAGTTTGTTTGATTATTTACAGCACAACTCCAAAACTACTGCACAGGAGCCTTATTCACAAAAGGGATCAAGCTCAAGATAAGCCCAAAATGAGCTCAAGTTTTGTGTAAGCAGCTGTAAATTTGAGCTGATTTTTTGGCCGAACTTGAGCTTGATCCCTGTTGTGAAATATGGGCCCTAAATTGTTATGAAATTTTCAGGGAGCATCAGAACTGTTACAAGGAATAACTGATTCATATTAGGCGTTCATATTTTTTACCCTGTTTACCCGAGATTTATCTTCAAGTAAAATTCATAATCATATGCTTAACTTTACTTCAAGTAAAACAACTGTGAAAATGGACAAAGGGGGTGAATACATTTTTATAGAATAAGTGTTTACGTAAATTAAACTGTGTGTGGTATAAACCTCTGAAATGCACAGAATTTCGTTCAGGTCATTATCACATACATAGCATTTGCTGAGGCTGGGATCTCAAGGCCAGTTTTAGTTATAATAAATAAATCAATGACATAAAACAGGTACTGTAACAGTGAATATTTTACCTTTAAAACATTTTCACTAATTTTCAATTTCGAAGAATAAGATATAATTATTTCTATCGGTCAGTTTCTACTAAACAGATTAGGACATATTCTTATTTTCAGTAGGAATTGATTTTAACTATCCCAAGTTTTTTAGTTAAGAAAGTTGAAGTTATTGTATAGTGGAATTTTCCATTTATACAGCATTACAGTATAAAACAGTGATAAAAGTATATTTGAGAGACTACAAATATGTTCGTAAAATTGAATATTTGGAAGGTAAATGTCCTTCTGTTTTTTTTATTTGAAATGGCTGGTGTATGGTTATTTTACCGTACTCGAGAACAAATGCTAAATTACGGCAGCATTCATATGCCGTATTCCAGTCATTAAGCGTCCCGCAAGGGACGCTTGTTTGTGTATGGGAGACCGGCGGCTCCGCATTTTGTTTTCCTTATAACTCTCTAACCGTTAGGCGGATTCTTTTCAAATTTGGCAGGTTTAGGCAGTAGCCTTGGGGAATTTTTTTGAATATGCTGCAGTGACATTTCAACCAATCAGAGAGGTCACATGACCAAAAATGTCTTTTTTCGATGGGGAAGCTTGTCTGGATGATAACTTGAAAGGAATTTTATCAATTCACGTGCAACTTGGCAAATACATTCATTCTATTAAAATCTGGAAATCATTAGATTTTGGCACTGATTGGTTAAGAAATGGCCGAGTAATTAATGATTAATTAATCATTATGAATTTTCCAAATAAGGAAAACACAAAAATGCTTATATCTCGAAAACCGTGCTAGATAGAGCGATTTCCACGAAATTTTTGACCCACAGGGTATCTCTGCGGAGTAGTTTTCCCAATTTTCAAAAAAATTTTGACTTGCCCAAAATGGCGGCCATTTTGAATTTTCGAAATTTTCGCAAAAATTGCAAAACACAAAAATGCTTATATCTCAAAAACCGTGCTAGATAGAGCGATTTCGACGAAATTTTTGACTCGCAGGATATCTCTGTGGAGTAGTTTTCCAAATTTTCAAAAAATTTTTGTCTCGCCAAAAATGGCGGCCATTTTGAATTGCAAAAGACAAAAATGCTTATATCTCGAAAACCGTGCTAGATAGAGCGATTTCGATGAAATTTTTGACCCACAGGGTATCTCTGCGGAGTGGTTATCCCAATTTTGAAAAAATTTTTGTCTCGCCAAAAATGGCAGCCATTTTGAATTTTCGCAAAAATTGCAAAACATAAAAATGCTTATATCTCGAAAACCGTACTAGATAGAGCGATTTCGACGAAATTTTTGACCCACAGGGTATCTCTGTAGATTAGCCATGCCTATTTAAAAAAAAAAATTTGTCTCGCCAAAAATGGCGGCCATTTTGAATTTTCGAATTTTTCGCAAAAATTGCAAAACATAAAAATGCTTATATCTTGAAAACCCTGCTAGATAGAGCGATTTCGATGAAATTTTGACCCGCAGGGTATCTGTGCAGAGTAGCCATGCCAATTTTCAAAAAAAAAATTTCTCGCAAAAAATGGCGGCCATTTTGAATTTTCGAATTTTTCGCAAAATTGCAAAACATAAAAATGCTTATATCTCGAAAACCGTGCTAGATAGAGCGATTTCGACGAAATTTTTGACCCACAGGGTATCTCTGCAGAGTAGCCATGCCAATTTTCAAAAAAATTTTGTCTTGCCAAAAATGACGGCCATTTTGAATTTTTGCGCAAAAATTGCAAAACACAAAAATGCTAATATTTCGAAAACCGTGCTACATAGAGCGATTTCGACGAAATTTTTGATCTTCAGGGTATCTCTGCAGAGCAGCTATACCAAAGAGCTTTCACTTGGTGAAGTTTCAGACCCATAGCTAATTGCTCACCTACTCAAAATGAGTAAATGCGAATTACCTCTAAAAGTATTGCAGATAGCCAATTTTTCTCAAATAACTCATTCACCTACTTTTGGAAGAGCTTTCACTTGGTGAAGTTTCAGACCCGTAGCTAATTACTCACCTACTCAAAATGAGTAAATGCTAATTATCTGAAAAAGTATTGCGGATACCCAATTTTTATCAAATAACTCATTCATGTACTTTTGGGAGAGCTTTCACATGGTGAAGTTTCAGACCCGTAGATGATTACTCACCTACTCAAAATGAGTAAATGCGAATTGTCTCTTAAAAGTATTGCAGATAGCCAATTTTTCTCAAATAACTCATTCACCTACTTTTGGAAGAGCTTTCACATGGTGAAGTTTCAGACCCATAGCTAATTACTCACCTACTCAAAATGAGTAAATGCGAATTATCTCTAAAAGTATTGCAGATAGCCAATTTTTCTCAAATAACTCCTTCACCTACTTTTGGGAGAGCTTTCACATGGTGAAGTTTCAGACCCATACCTAATTATTTACCTACTCAAAATGAGTAAATGCTAATTATCTGTAAAAGTATTGCGGATACCCAATTTTTATCAAATAACTCATTCATCTACTTGTGGGAGAGCTTTCACATGGTGAAGTTTCAGACCCGTAGCTAATTACTCACCTACTCAAAATGAGTAAATGCGAATTATCTCTAAAAGTATTGCAGATAGCCAATTTTTCTCAAATAAATCATTCACCTACTTTGGGGAGAGCTTTCACATGGTGAAGTTTCAGACCCATAGCTAATTACTCACCTACTCAAAACGAGTAAATGCGAATTATCTCTAAAAGTATTGCAGATAGCCAATTTTTCTCAAATAACTCATTCACCTACTTTTGGGAGAGCTTTCACTCTGTGAAGTTTCAGACCCATAGCTAATTACTCACCTACTCAAAACGAGTAAATGCGAATTATCTCTAAAAGTATTGCAGATAGCCAATTTTTCTCAAATAACTCATTCACCTACTTTTGGGAGAGCTTTCACTCTGTGAAGTTTCAGACCCATAGCTAATTACTCACCTACTCAAAATGAGTAAATGTGAATTATCTCTAAAAGTATTGCAGATAGCCAATTTCTCTCAAATAACTCATTCACCTACTTTTGGGAGAGCTTTCACTTGGTGAAGTTTCAGACCCATAGATAATTATTCACCTACTCAAAATGAGTAAATGTGAATTATCTCTTAATAGTATTGCAGATAGCCAATTTTTCTCAAATAACTCATTCACCTACTTTTGGAAGAGCTTTCACACACGAAAATGAAAAATTGTGAATATCTCGGAAATGCTATTTCTTCTGCTTTAATGCTCGGCGGGAGATACACACCGCGGCAGTGGTCTTGACAAAAATTTTTGTCTCCCCAAAAATGGTGGCCATTTTGAATTTTCGAATTTTCGCAAAAATTGCAAAACATAAAAATGCTTATATCTCGAAAACCGTACTAGATAGAGCGATTTCGACGAAATTTTTGACCCACAGGGTATCTCTGTAGATTAGCCATGCCAATTTTCAAAATATTTTTGTCTCGCCAAATATAGCGGACATTTTGAATTTTTTAATTTTTTGCAAAACACAAAAATGCTTATATCTTGAAAACCGTGCTAGATAGAGCAGACTGCGCTGACTTTGGTTGCCACAACAGTATAAGGCTAGAAACGAAGCATTTTCTTAATACTTTAGCACTCACCTTTATATCCTTTTTGGGACGCTTTGTTTTTGCTATGCAAAAACATTATCTTTTTTTTTTGCGAGCGATCCTCTAGTTTATTTAGAGTGTGGTTCAAACTGGTATCCTGAACATCTGGTAAATTTGCAGTGAATTCCCCATTCTGGATTGGTTTGCAGGCTTATTTCACCAACCAATATTGATTTGTTTGTAAAGTCATTATGGGTCCCGCAAGGGACGCTTGTTTGTATATGGGAGGATATCTGGCTCCCCCGGCTCCGTGAGCTCCGCATTTTCTTTTCCTCATAACTCTGTGACCATTCAGCGGATTCTTTTACAAATTTGGTAGGTGTATGCAGTAGCCCTGGGGAATTTTTTTGACTATGCTGCAGTGACATTTCGACCAATCAGAGATTAAATTCTATTAAAATCTGGAAATCATTAGATTTTGGCATTGATTGGTTAAGAAATGGTCAAGTGATTTATGATTAACTAATCATTACAAATTTTCCAAATAAGGAAAACATAAAAATGCTTATATTTTGAAAACCGTGCGAGACAGAGCAATTTCAACGAAATTTTTGACCTAGAAGGTATCTCTGCAGAGTAGCTATCACAATTTTCAAAAAAATTTTGTCTCGCCAAAAATGGCGGCCATTTTGAGTTTTTGAATTTTTCGCAAAAATTGCAAAACACAAAAATGATTATATCTCGAAAACCATGCTAGATAGAGTGATTTTGACGAAATATTTGATCTGCAGGGTATCTCTGCAGAGTAGCCATCCCAATTTTCAAAAAAAAAAATGGTGGCAATTTTTTTTCATTTCCGAATTTTTTCGCAAAAATTGCAAAGCACAAAAATGCTTATATCTCGAAAACCATTCTAGATAGAGCAATTTCGACAAAATTTTTGACCCATAGGGTATCTGTACTTAGTAGCCATCCAAATTTTCATAGAAATTTTGTCTCGCCAAAAATGGCGGCCATTTGGAATTTTTCGCAAAAATTGCAAAACACAAAAATGCTTATATTGTGATAACCATGCTAGATAGAGTGATTTTAATGAAATTTTTCACCCCCCAGGGTATCTGCAGAGTGGCCATCCCAATATTCAAAAAACTTTTGTTTCGCCAAAAATGGTGGCCATTTTTTTCATTGCAAAGCATAAAAATGCTTAAATCTTGAAAACCGTGCTAGATAGAGTGATTTCAACAAAATTTTTTACTCACAGGGTATCTCTGCAGAGTAGCCATCCCAATTTTAAAAAAAATAATATTTTGTCTCGCCAAAAATGGTGGCCATTTTAAATTTTCAAATTTTTCACAAAAATTGCAAAACACAAAATGCTTATATCTCAAAAACCATGCTAGATAGAGCAGACTGCGTAGACTTTGGTTGCCACAACAGTGTAAGGCTAGAAGCAGAGCATTTTCTAAATACTTTAGCACTCACCTTTATATCATTTTCGGGACGCTTTGTTTTTGCTGTGCAAAAACATTGTCTTTTTTCTGCAAACAATCCTCTAGTTATACTTGGTTGTATTAATAAATTTATTCATACTTTTTTCAAGGGAAATTATTGTAGTTTTTGTTACTTCTCATTTGGAGCAAATCAGTTCAGTAACAGTTCAGAAATTAAAAAAAAGTGTTGAGTACACAAGGAAGGTTGAATATGTAAAGTTTTGTTGATTTTAGGGTGAAATTACATATATTAAGCCTGTATATCTAAGTAAATACTGAAGCCATGAATATGATATTAAGCAGTTTTGAAGGTAAATGGTCATACTTCTGACAATTTTTATTGGAGAAAGTTTCTATTTGTCAGAAGTAAGTAAATAAGTAGTTTGAAAAAAAAGTCATCTTCCGGTATTTTCATAGCCCTTATTTTAGATTTTTTTCACATTTAAAACGTCAAATGTTTAAGTTACCATAATTTCCTCATGTTCAATTTGAAAGCTCATGCAGTCACTTGCACTTCTATCCATGTATCACTCGATTGCAGTTGCATTAATTCAATTGAAAATTCTCCTTCCTGGCTTTAATAGCTAACTTCTTTGAAGTCTTTGCAATAATTGCCTCATCTGGACATTTTGACTGTTGTACTTCTGTTAGTGGTGTGAGGCCCAGAGAGGATTGCGAACTAGTCGACTGTTTGTCTGCAAACATGATTAAGTTTAATTAACCAATGAAAACGATTGTTACTAAAACCCCACTCAAAACAAAGTTCTGGAATGTGATAATCTACATGTACTGTAGCATGTTTTCTCCAGAATGGTTTACTGTGCCACTTCCTTGCCCTTCTTTATTCTCTGCACAATACTAATATACAAACTTCATGGGTCATCTTAAAAGACAAAAACGGCTGTTTCGACCTTTTATTATTATTATGTATTTATACTCAGCGCAATATCTCTATATACTACAGGACTCAAAGCGCTATTTAACCAATCCGACTGTACAGGTAGAGCCCCAACTCACAAGTAACTGACATTCCCCTATCTTGAAGATAGAGGCTCAAGGATGACCATTTATCAACGTCTTTGAGGTTCTTTAACCTGCCACTGGGGATAGGACCCAATGACAGAGGACCGCCATTTTAAGTGGTCATCCGAGCCACTATGTATCTGTCTGTACCTGGGATTGAACCCACGTCCTCCGAGTTCCTAGACAAGTGTGTTACCCGCTAGGCCACAGTGGCAGACCTTGAGCTTTAAATATCAAATATCTAAGTGTACTTAACAAAAAAGAAATACAAGTTTATAAAAAAAGTAATATATACTCTGTATATGTTCTTCGAGTGTTTGTAAGTGTTTCAAGAGACATTGACACTGAAGTAGTTCTCAAAATTACTAAGTAACTGGTACAAAGTTTTAACACTCAGCATAGATTCATCAGCTGAACATTTAAATATCTGAAAATCTTTATTCAGTGCACCATACTACAATATACACACTTCCCTGCAAGTTGTTTGAGTCTTTGAAGAGGGACATTCACTTATCTCTATGGTTTGGAGAAGCTCTCAGAACTACTCCAGAACTAGCTGAGTAACATTAGTTTTTATCTGTTGCTAATGTAAAGGTATCTGAGGAGATGGGGAGTTAATTGGCTGGTGTTGATGAAGAAGTTGGAGAGTGGTGCACAGTAATAAATGGGAAATTTGCCTCAGTGTGTAAATTTCACCACAGACGAAACACCCCCCATTTTTCTTTGAATTTTGAGAAAGTCTTATTCAATTTATTGTTTTCTTACTATATTAGACCACTTGTCTGGTTAATGCAGAATTTCTAAAAAAATTGCCTTGTTTTGGGGCAATATTGTGGTTTGTCAAAAGAGATGATTTCACCTACTGTGGCAAATTTCATATTTCATACTCTGTATGTGTATTTATTTCCTCTGTTTAAAAGCTATCAGCTCTGAAAATATGCCGGGGATATAATCTATGTAGGCTGCAGGGGGAATCTAAGTGTCTGAGTTCCCCCAGTTAAGGCATTTATGTATACTGAGTAGAAGGGAGATTCACTATTGTTCATTTAATTTGCCAGAAGGGAAAAAAACTTTATTGTCAGTTATTTTTTTGTCAAAGTTTTACTTTTTGTGACAATCATGTTATCTGTTGCAGAATTGCCGTGCATTTTACTTGTTGTTTCTTATGGCACATTCTCTTACACTAATTTCTTATGGCACATGTTCTTACACTTTTTTATATTTTCAGTTGATTATAGTTCCTTCTGTTTTAAACTCACAAACCTTTTCTATTTTGTGAACCTTCTATTACCAACCAATGTCTCACTCTTACAACATGTTTGGATAATGAACGTATTTCATTGAATGCAACAACTCAAGCCTAAAAATATAAGCAATTTCTCATTTGTTTGAGAAGATTTATTTAACAAATTATTTGGAGAATATTCAAAACACTTTTATTAGAACCAACATTATGATTTATTTTTACTTTGATGGCACAAAATGTATATATTCTATTACAATATCTACAGGGGACATGGAGGAACAGTGTGCAACACACTGGTCTCCCACCTCTAAGATCGTGAGTTTGATTCCCAGCCTGACCTGAATTGGGAGAGTTGGAAGTTGCTTGTCAGTGGCTGATGGTTGTCAGTGCAAAATTGTGACCAACTAGTATGCACTATTTTCCTCAATCCCTGCAATTACCTGTGGTGATGTGGCCTACTATACCATGTGTTGAAGCCATGTCAACCCAAATCAGTCATTTCATGAGGTCAAGATAGATGTCGGTTTAATAAAGTTAAAACATAATAATTATCCATTATGCTGCAGTTAAATTAGCTATATTATACAATTGCTAAACACCATTATGTATTTGTATATGGTTAAAAAGATTGAAAAAAAAATCCATAATATTTAACAAAAAGTTTATTTTCTTTTTAATAAAGACAAAATATAAGTTCAAAGTACCCAGAATTAAGCCTGTGAATTAGGCAGAACTATGATAAATGACAGCTCACCATATTTATTTGCTCCAGTATGCATTGCAACATTGATCAGGACCAAAAGGTTCAACTGGGCATATTGTCATCCACCACAGATATCAGTTTGTAATGCATCTGCAAGCCCCAAAACTTGCAATGAAAGTAAGCAAAAATAGGTTCTTCTTACTAATTCATTAACAATGGAACTGTGCAATGCCAATTCTGTTGATTATACATAATTATGAACATATACAGTATGGGGAAATGTCAGGCCCATATTCTTAAGCTAAGTCATTGTTTAATTTGGACTAACCTCATCGAACATCACCCTAAAATCTGTTAAAGTAGAAGTATATTTCCAAATCATTTGTGGATGACTAAAGAGACATGCTTACCTTAGATGTAGACATAAGATATGAGGTGGCTTTACTTCACACAAATTGTCAGTTCAGGTATGTAGGTAACATAAGCAGAATCCAGTGGTTATGGGTGGGTAGTCTGAGGATCATTAATGTGTAAGCTGATGTTTCCTGAGTAGCTGTAAATATGCAGAACAAGACCATCCATCAAAGACCTTCACGCCCACAACCTTTAAGCTTACCTTTATACATCATTGCAGTAATTACTCAGAAAGAGATTGGCCATCAGTCTTAATTAAGCAATACCTGACCTTATAAAAAACCGAAATATAGCAATGAACAATCACCACCATACAAAACTGGAATTATATTTGTGAGATAATAGCTGAGAAAAGATAGCTATTTAATAATTGTTAATGCATGTATATTTTTTCAATAAGTAACATTAAATTCACTATAATAATTGTTGGAATAATAAATTTTTGTTATACGCTTTGCTATATTGACCTTCTTCATATGAGCACAATCACATCAGTTGCTTGCCTGTCAAGTTGTTATAGCAATGAATCTCTTCTGAAATTTTGGTTTATATACACAGGTGTGTAAGTTTATGTAACCAGATAATTCATGATTTGTTTTGACTGCTAATGTTTTGTTCAAGATGTACTGACCTAGAACAGAAGTACTAAGAGTTGTACTTAGTTACACTGCTATGAACAGAATCTAGGTATCTTTAATGCAGTCCATATTTTGATCTCCCAGTTCAAACACTTCTCACCAACTTAAATACTAGGAATAGTCCACCCACTCATTTTCATTTCATCAGTAAATATATCATATTGAAAAAGGACTTGATATAATTGTACTTGTATGATTGTTGTCCAGTTGCTAATAAAACATGTTTAAATAAATAGTACACTGCACCAAGTAGAAGCTTTTACAGTGTATAATGAATTTGTGCATCTTAATATTTCTTTAATGGGTTAAGTCATTTTTCCTGGTAAAACTCTTTTTATTGGTTATCATTTCAAATTTGATTTTTTTTATTTTATAATTCCCATTTTATATGATACAGTTATGAATGTCATAAGGAAGCACAACTTGGACTTGCAGTAAAAGGGAACAATTTTATATGTACTCAAATACATGGCCTGAGACAGATCAGGATTGGAAAATAGAGAGTTTGGAGACATTCATGCAGACTTCTGGACTGCATTCAAAACAATTGTCTAAGTTCAGGGGGATCAGGACATAAAATTTTGGTTAAAATGAATTTCAGGAGGAGTTTAAGAATGTCACCATTCTAATTGTATTTCTTTGCTCCGGAAGCTTGTAGTGCATTTGTAAGTCGATCTTTATTGATCTTTATCATTGTGAGGTGTTTCTTAGCTTTTCTTACCCATTCTGTTGTCCTTGGGATTTTAATCTCCAAAGTAAATTCAAACTACTCCTGATTGTCAGGAATCACTCCTGAGCATCACATAATAACTTCAAGTGAAGGGCATATATCTTTCTGTACTATTGCAGATTGATTAGGTTTCAATCAGTGACATACTTCTTACATTCATGAAATGTTTTAGAATTTAGTATTTGTGAAGATGTTGGGAGTGGTTCACAAGCAGGGAGGTTTTACTCCCAATTCAAACACTTTTGCTCCAGAATGGTGAGCAGCAGTAAAAAATGAGATTTCCAAATGATTGCTGAGAATGCAGCATCCCTTTGATTTAGAATAATTCAGGAACCTCCCCTAACAACCCACAAATTTCAATCTCACAATATTAGGGTAAAATTGCTTCATAGCTTGTCAGTGACAGTAATAAGGTTGACACTGCTTGATAGAATGTGATTGAGTTAGCATCGTGTTATGACATAATATATATCAACTAATGTCCATTATCTGCACTGTCTAGTCACTATATTTGACAGAAACTCAATGGGAAGCTTTGTGTGCACCTGTAACCAAGGTTTTGCTCTAAATAGCTATGGCACAAACTGCACAGACGTTGATGAATGTCGCATCTCTCAGAATCCATGTGGCAATGGAACATGCATCAATACACCCGGCAGGTTCAGGTGTGACTGCTTTGAGGGATTTGAGAGCACCATGATGATGATGATGTGCATGGGTATGTCTGGTTTTCACCAATCAGATTCTGTGTTATAATGTCACAAGCCAATATAATTTGCAGAGGCAAAATTGTAGGAATATAAAATGACAGTTGTCTGAATATGCATGAGTAGGTCAAGGTTTTACCAATTAGAAACAGCCAGTGAAATTGACCCAAACAAAAATTCTGGAGATAAACAATAGAATATAGGCAGTTGGAATGCTTTGGAACTTTATCATACTTGTGTATACACTGTGCATACTTACAAACCTTAGACTTGTTTGCAATATGTTTTGCCTAGTGTGGGCCTGCATCTAATTTTATGGATTTTCATAAAGAGATGAAAACCTTAATGCAAATAAAAACCTTATTGAAATGTACATTCCCTCCACAGTAATGTCCACTTAACCAACTGATTATCCAATACCTACACTTGTAACATCTGTCGCTGGGCAAGCAGTTAGTGTCAGGACATCAGTTATCACCATCCTACACATTTTCTTTATTTTGGATTGAAAATGTAAATTTTCTAATGTCAGTACAAAAATTTAATTTGATATATGTCTAGATTGATCAACCATCAGCATACAATAGCTCTATTTTGAAACATACTAGATTGCTGATAGAAAAATAGAGGTGTCCATAATTATTGCTGTAGCCATAAGCACCTTAAACTTGTACTATCACAAACATGGTGTTTTGTTATGATAAGGACTATTTTCTGCTCTGAGTTCATTTTTAATGAGGCACCTCAAACAAATTTGTAGTTTCACAAATCATGTAGACATTGGATAAGCACAGGTTATTAACTGCAGAGGCTCCATGAAACTAAGGAGTACAAAGGTGGAAAAAGTTCTGTTGCACAGATATGTTTTACACTATGGGTTAATTCACTTGTAGACATAGATGAGTGTGACCGTGATGCCAGCCTGTGCAGAGGTGGTACTTGTGTGAACACTATTGGCAGCTTCTACTGCAACTGTCCTGATGGCCACGAGCTGATGCCAGGTGGTAAGGCATGCAAGGATATCGATGAATGTTCTGTCAACAGTGACATCTGCTCCAATGGTCGCTGTCTCAACTTTATGGGGGGCTTTGAGTGCATATGTGATCCTGGATATTCCCCCAATTTGTTGAAGACCACTTGTATAGGTCAGTTATTCTTACTTCTTTCAATGATTTTGTGTACATGTATTTGTATCTGTAGTTTGGCATGTTTAATCATTGATTGATTGGAATGTAATTTGCAAGATTAAGTAACTTGTGTTGATACTTTTTGTGTGTGAAATGTAGAAATAGGAATGTAATTTTTACTTTATATGGCAAAAAAGCTGTGCAACCACTCCCATTACAATCTGGATGCAGATGTGAAAATGTTTTGATGATACTTAACTTTGCAATAAGCTTATTACTTAATGCTCCAACATCTCTGTGTGCTGATAAAACTAAAATTTATTTATGAGCACACATGAACAAATTTATTATTACTATTACTGTTCTAAATTTTATACAGAGTATCATACTACTTGTGCACAAAAAAAGATTTTCTCACACATAAGGTAATTTTTTTACAGATGAATGTTGATGAAGTATTAAGGGTCACAAATACAGTCACAAATTTAGAGCAAAAAACTGAAGCATTTGAACCCTGTTAAGTTAAATATAAAGGGACCATAAAATATATAGTACTTAAAAGGAATTCCCAATAAAAGAGTGAATTTCAAAGGAAGATGTTTTTTTTTTCTATTTCAAAAAGAATTCTATAAATTAAACTTAAAAAAGACTTTCAACTGTATGATTTAGTTAAAGTAAAACTCTGATACTGTCTTTGATTCTGCTGCCTTTCAGACACTGATGAATGTGCTTCCAACAATGGTGGATGTATGACCAACTGCCTGAACACCCCTGGTAGTTACTCGTGTGGATGTGATCCAGGCTACTCTCTCATGGATGATGGCAAGAGATGTGCAGGTGATGATTCATATTCTCATATGTAATAAAGTTATACACTTTATACATGTTTCATGTGTTTTTACCCCACAGCCCTTAAGGGCTGTCGGGGTATTGTTTTCACCCATGGTGTCCGGATGGGCGGGCGGGCGGGCGTCCGGGCGGGCGGGCGGGCGGCGGGAAATAGTTTGTCTGGGCTGTATCTCAGAAACCGTAAGGTGTAGGAAGTTGATACTTGGTAGGGACATTGGTTAGGGTGTGTAGGTGTGCAACGTCATGGTCTGACCAGAATTTGACCTTGCCATAGTGACCTTGAGTTTAAAAATCTTGTCTGGGCTATATCTCGGAAACCGTAAGGTGTAGGAAGTTGATACTTGGTAGGGACATTGGTTAGGGGATATAGTTGTGCAACGTCATGGTCTGACCTTGATTTGACCTTGGCGTAGTGACCTTGACCTATAAAATCTTGTCCGGGCTATATCTTGGAAACCGTAGGGTTGAGGAAGTTGATACTTGGTAGGGACATTGGTTAGGGGCTGTAGGTGTGTATTATCATGGTGTCACCTTAATTTGACCTTTGACCTTGTCCTAGTGACCTTGACCTATAAAATCTTGTTGCACCTTTGGGTCTCTCTTTTGATGCAGATTAAGCACTGTTAAAGTCATATTAGAATTTAAGAATTTTACTTTCATAACTTCCCATTGTAAGAGATAGAATTTCATCAAGTGAGCCACAGATTTTGCTCCAACACCACACATAAGCATTCATTAAATGTATTACCACTTCTATATGCATGGTAATATTCAAACCATCTAAACCATAATTTGGCCATGCAGATGTAGATAAAGAGGGTTGAATTTTAGTTTGCTGATTAATGCTGTCATCTTGTTATTGAATTATCTTGTTTTAATACTTCATCTTTATATGCATGATCTTTCTTTTAAACATTATTTGGACCTTTATATAACTGGCAGTGCTCTGAAAGTATCCTAAAGTTTATACTGATACAGTACTTCTGTATCTCATGGTGTTGAAAATATTTCCCTAGGCTGTGGGGTACGGCCATCTCTGATGCTATTTTTTTGTTTCAAATAGTAAGCAACACACTTGTCTATTCTCACAAAGGGGTTCGATCCCAGGTACAGACAAAAACATAGTGGCCCGGATGACCATGTAAAATGGTTAAAGAACTTGAGGGCCTTTAATAAATGGTTGTCCTCGGGGCCCCTTGTCTTTCAGGTTGGGAAATCTTAGTCACTAGAATTGGGCTTTACTTATGCTCTATGGAATGGCCAAAGAGAACTTTCAATCCTTTACTGAAGGAGATATTATGCTGAGGATAAATATAGTACCAAAAAGTTGATGAAATTGTGTTGTTCATAGATGCTTATGCTTTGTTAGATTTCACTTGCTGGGAATATGTAATAAAAATGTCATTGTAGTCTTTGTAGATGAAGATTTGTTTAGATCACAAGATTTCATGTTTATATGTGAGCAGTGTAGTTTGTGTTTGTAGATGTGAATGAATGCAAGGAGAATCCTGAGATCTGTCAGGGTGGGCAATGTAATAACTTACCTGGGACATACACATGTACCTGTAGGGGTGGACTGATGATGGCACCCGACAGGAAGAGTTGTCTGGATGTGGATGAGTGCCAACTCAACAGGTACGCCTAATACACTGGAACCTTTATTATCAGAATTTCTATTGTTCGAATATTCAATGTCATGAACATAGATTTTCTCTGATATTTACATACTGTTTTACACAAGAACACCTCTTCTATTTTACCAACCTTCCATTATCTAAAAAAAGCCGACACTCACTCTCCCAGCATGGGATCAAATGATAAGGGTAAATGTATGTACTTTGCTTTTAACATATTTTATTGTAAATGAGCCATACAAAGTCTCTATGGAATGATCACACATTTTTTATGTTAGCTAACAAGTTGCTGACATTTTGTCATGGTCTTGCAATGTTCATGTTGCCAACTTCTCAGAAACACTTACGGATAGTGTATAAATGCAGCATGAAAAAAATGCTCCTCACAATCAAATCTGTCTATTTGCTACATCATATCAAAGTCAGGTGTCTCAGTTTTGGCTGAAAATATCAATAAGTTTTGGCCATCTTTTCCCTGCTTGGTCAACAAAGTCTTCTGAAATGTTGTCTATGCATAGCAGGCTTGTAGCAGTTGATTCTAAGTGTCTGTGGTTGTGAAGCTGAATACTTTGGAAGCCTCTTGATGAGAATTTTTTGTTTTAAGCGCGAGCCTCGCTAGAGCTCGCACTTCTACAGATCACTTTTTTTGTGTCCGGACTTTGATGAAATAGACAACACCTGTGGATTCTGAACTTCCCTCTCTTGCTCTCCTGTTGATACTCTCTTTTTCACTGGATTTATGTACAAGCCACATTGGCAAACCTGCATGAGTACCCACTTTCTACTGCACTACTCATGTCTCTGATGGCTTTGCGCTCGTGCTAGGGGACCAAAACACCTTTTGGCTTTGTTTACTTTATTTATCACTCTTGCTCAAAGAATTTCTGTGCTTGTTGTTGGTCATTTCTAAATACTATGGGTAGCTTTCCCTTTTTCTTTATTTGATAACTACATGATTTAACCAGTATATTATGTCCAAGAAGTTTCTCAAACAAACATCTTTTATGTGAATATTATTTATTGTTAAATCTGTTTTGTCTTTCATTCACCCCTTCTTCTGATCAATTTTCTGTAGAAATCTGTGCCTTGCTGGTCGTTGCCTGAACACACCAGGCAGCTTCTCATGTGACTGTGAAGCCGGGTACTCGGTGAAGCCTGACAGCGGAAATCCTGGCTGTACTGATGATGATGAGTGTGAACTGCAGATTGACGCATGCGATGAAAATGCCAGGTGTATTAATACACGGGGCTCCTTCAGGTGTATCTGTAACAGGGGCTTTACTGGCAGCGGAATTATCTGCAGAGGTCTGTACTTAACAATCATACAATAACCCAACCATACTAGCGTTCTAGTAAATACCCATGTATTGACCATGTGACTACCACAAGGTTATTATTTTGAATTTAAATTATATTAACTGCTTCAGAATACACTTCTCTTGAACCAGATTATCAGCTGATACGTACTAAAATGAATACTTGAGGTATGCTTTGTTACATTTATTTGAAAATCTTACATTTAAGCAAATTATCTCTAGTATCATTCATTTTTATCAAAAACAGGAAATGCCAGTGAATATCCATTTTTTGTATACATATATAGGTATTTATCCTTGACCTCTACCATAGAAATATAAAGTCAGTATTCAGTGGTAAGGTAGGCCTTCATTGAAAGAATACCAATACTTTGATCAGACTTAATCTCTGTGATAGATTTTTTGATATGATCCAACCATTGAGACAAGCATATTCTTGATGCAGTCTACTCCCAACTGAAACTATTCATGATGATCACTTGTAAAAATAAACCACATGCCACAGTAACTGGTTTCAGAAGTTACCCAATGACTATTCTTTCCAGCAGGCCTATCTGCCACCTTTTTTATCTGTTCCCTGCTTAAATGTTTTTTTGATAACAACGTTTTTCTTTTAATTTTGACCTTCCCAATAGAAATCATAAGTGCATTAAAGGATGTTCTCCTGAAGTTGATGCTTTACCATTGTTTTAGTTATATATTTATGTGTGTAAGACTGTGTGTTATCTTTATTCATACAGATGAGAATGAATGTTTACGTCAGAGAAATGGTGGCTGCAATTCTAATGCTATGTGTGTCAACACTCCAGGAACCTTCAGATGTGTATGTGATGAAGGCTTTGAAGGTAAATTATCTTGAAGGTAAACTTTTATCCTCTAATATACAATGCAGCTGAAAATGATGTAGATTTAGAAAAATACTGATTTTAATACTTTAACTCTCAGTTAAAAGAACCTGAGTAGTTTTTACACTCTCACTACTCTTGATTTGGATATTTGAATATGGTGGTAAATTGTCCAAGATTATGTAATTTTTATGTACTTTTTTCTTGTCAGTTAGCTGAGATTATGGCATCACTCTGCGGCATCTGCGTTCGTGTCTGCGTCCGCAACTTCTTCTCTAAAACCACAAGACCCAGAGACATGCTGTTTTTTTAAAAGATACCTTAACTATCGAGGATGAAAAATTGTTAAAGGCATGCAGATCTGTTCGTTTGTCTGTTCCCCAGAGCCATTACAAGAGAGGTACCCCCACCCAAAGTGTGAAAATTTCAACAATTTATGACAATTTTCTCATTCACTATGTCTGTTTCCTTGCATTTATGTACTAGACCACTGGTAGATTCCCTTGTGTGAGTATCAGGCCTGGATCTTTCTTAGTTGTTTTTTATGAAATTTTAAAAATAATTTTTAATGTTTAAAATTTATGAAATCATGCACTAAATCACTTATAACTTGAAAAGTATTGCATCTAGAGCATTTTGTTAAAATATGTTATTCAGCTACTTTTTTCATAGCTACAACTTGGTGTGTCACTTGGGTGTCTATCCCAATAGCTAAGTGAGTAATAGCTACTTTCTGACTTTTCATTACCTTTCATTTTGAGTAAAATTACTTGTAACTTGAAAACTAGTGCATAATTATAGAGAATTTTGTATAAATATGTTATTCATCTACTTTTGAGTCAACTACAACATAGTAAAATTGCAGACCTGTAGCTCTTTGCATAGCTGTGTAATAGCTACTTTGAGGTTTTCACTGTTGAGTAAATTCCTTGTAACTTGAAAACTATTGCATTTAGAGAATTTTGTTTAACATGTTATTCATGTACTTATGAATCAGCTATAACATAGTGAAAATACAGACATGTAGCCCATGGCATAGCTGAGCAATAGCTATTTTCAGGCTCTCACTGTTGAGTGAATCAGTTGTAACATAAAAACTGTTGCATCTACAGTATTTTCTTTAAGTGTGTTCTTCACCTACTTTTTTCTCAGCTATAACATAGTGAAATTGCAGACCTGTAGCTCATTACATAGCTGAGCTACACTGCTGAATATCGCTGTTGAGTAAATCAGTTGTAAACTATTGCATTTAGAGTATTTTTTTTGAATATGTTGTTCACTTAATTTTTGGTCAGCTATAATGTAGTAAAATTGCAGACCTATAGCTCATTACATAGCTGAGCAATAGCTATATTCAGGTTCTCACTGTTGAGTAAATCAGTTGTAACTTGAAAACTATTACATTTACAGTATTTTGTTTGAATATGTTATTCACCAACTTTTGGGTCAGCTATATCATAGTGAAATTACAGACCTGTAGCTCATGGCATATGTGAGCAATAGCTACTTTCAGCTTCTCAGTATTGAGTAAATCAGTTGTAACTTCAAAACTATTGCATTTACAGTATTTTGTTTAAATATGTTGTTCACCTACTTTTGGGTCAGCTATACCATGGTAAAATTGCAGATCTTTGGCTGATTACATAGCTGAGCAATAGCTATATTCAGGTTCTCACTGTTGAGTAAATCAGTTGTAACTTGAAAACTATTAAATTTATAGTATTTTATTTAAATATGTTATTCACCTACTTTTTGGTCAGCTATAACAACCTCATTACACAGCTGAGCTATAGCTACTTTCAGAGTATAGCTGTTGAGTATTTTGCTTAAAGATGTTTTCCTCCTTCATTGTACTCCTTAACAGTTAACTTGGTACTTTACTTCTGAGAACCATTTGCAGGGCACAACTTTTGTGTCCTTTTCTTCTTTCTTTTCTACTCTAAAACTCAAAACACACAGTCAGCTGACACAAAGCCCATTCACGGGCACTGATTGCTTGTTAAGTAGAAGCAATGAACAAAACCTTTAACCTTATGTACAAGTGTTTCATTATAGGATTTTACAATTAACTGTAAATACTGTATATGTATTTTTAATTCCTCTTCTACGGAACTCTTAAATTGGATATTGTTAATAGTGGTAAACTCCTGATTCCTTGCCTTTCTATATAAAAAAATAGCAATTGTAAAATGCGATTAATGATCATTTGGTTCACTAATCTTGCCTCCTTGGCCGTTTGTTCAAAACCCAACTCATGGTAGCATTTGAAAATACTGTTGATCTGTCCAAGTGTGACCCTAGTTTTCATAAAGGGATGTAACACCCAAATTTCACCCTGTATATTACAGGGGATGGTATCAACTGCCGGGATGTAGATGAATGTATCTTAGACCCATCTTTGTGTGAGGACGGCCGGTGTTTAAACTACCCAGGTGGATACAGGTGTGAATGTGACATGGGGTTCAAACCCATGGACAATGATAGAAGCTGTGAAGGTAGGTGTCACAGAATTACCATTTAGACTGAGACATGTGAAATTCTTCATAGTATATGCAATGCACCATTGAGGGGTACCCTTTAAAAGGAGGACAAAATTAGCAAAAGATGTACCGATTTTGCATTAGGCTAAATCAGAGGCTAATTTGGTGACTAAAATTGCAAGTTTAGAAAGAAAATGTACAAACTGACTCCTGTTACAATATTGTGAAGTTTTCATTTCAAGCCACTTTATCATAAACATAATCTTAATGTCATGGCATTCACTGCAGTTCCTCTCTCGTCTTTCGGGTGCAAATTGCAGAGATATCTCTGTTCAGTAAAGTTTTCGCTCCATAGCTCTCCAACCTCCTTGGCGCCTCTGTTGTTAGCCTACTGTGTCTCTGGATTCTGTCTTCAGGGCTATGGTGCCTTACAGTCTGTCATGTGATGCAGATAAAGCACTATAGAATACTCATTACATAACATTATATGGCATTCTATTTAATGTAATACTGTGACATTAAATGAAAATTTAAACCCATGATACTGTGACATTAGTCATAATGATAAAAATTAAGGGCAATGAAAGAAGTGAAATACACTTAAGCAAAAAGTCTTCCATGATATGTATTGGTTAACTATGCTATGTTATATTACTTTAAAAATGCAACAGTTGATTCCTCCAGATATACAACTAAATCACTTTTTTATGTTTTTGTAAAATCCATCGTAGACATCGATGAATGTGAGATATTCCGTGACTTGTGTGTCAATGGCAGGTGTGAGAATGCTCATGGCATTTTCTCCTGTCTTTGTAACCAAGGTTACACATTGGATGCCACAGGTGGAAACTGTACTGGTAAGTGTAGTTTCTCTACTAAGTAAATCCTCTTAATCATGATCACCAAATTTAACACACTGGCCATCTCATTTAATGATGTTACATGGTTGTCAAAGATTTGTAAGGTTTGATTTTTTTTCTCTGATTTCCATTTTACTTCAATATCGTATTTAATATTATTTATATGAACACAGATTTGTCATCAGATGTGAAGTCCTCAAATTGGTGTGTTTCACCCACTGGCACTGAAGTGATATCATGGAGTAAAAACCTGAAATGTCTAAGAATGTCTAAAATGTCAGAAATCTGTAATTAATTGAACATAAATTTAAGGCTTTTGATCTTCAAGAGTGACACTTAATCATTAAACTTTACAAGTCATGATGTAATGGAACAAGAATTTTTCTTCATTTGCAGACATAAATGAGTGTGACAATCCAGACAATTGCCAGTATGGGAACTGTATTAATAGACCAGGCAGCTTCATATGTCAGTGTCCACCGAACTATGAACTCAACCCATCTGGCACTGGCTGTGTGGGTAAGTAGAAACTAAGTCAGAGCTAAATCAAAAGGTAGAAATTAGACCACAAGTCACACCCAGGTAATGGGAAAGAAAGTAGGTCACAAGGTACTATGAAGTCACAGGGTAGAATCTAGGAAACTAGGTTACACATCAGAAATATGCCACACTTTCCCCAGCAGGAGTATTTAATTAAAAACAGAAATGTATACTGTTACAGTAAGATTTAAGGAGAGTACTTATGGTAAAATTTTAAATGCAGCACATCTGTGTCCATTTATTAGGGCTTGTGCTAACAAAAGAAGCAAGACTATTTTTGGTCTTTTTTGTTACATGGTGGTCACAGATATCCGTTAAACAAAGGTCAAAATTAGAAATTTTACTTCCTGTGTCACAGCCAGGGTCAGCTGTGGCAGGCATAAAGCTTGTGGGTGTTCCACAGCCAAAACACATGCAAGGATTTTCACCAAATTTTTAGGTACGTTTATCCCAAGACGATCTAGAGCTAATTAGGTTTTTGGGGGTATCCGGCAACAACTGTTGCCATGGCAATGCTTTAAATACTTTTTGGCATTTGTCACATTTTAAAATCAAGCTGTATATCTCATTCAGTTATGAAGATATCTTCACCAAATTTGCAGAGAATGTTTATGGCTGTAAAAACATGTCTACAAAAAGTTTGTACTCATTTTAAAAAACATTATGGCTGCCATAGCCGATTGTTTGAAAATCATTGAAATTTAAATGGCTAGGAAAGCTTACCCAAGAGTAATTTTGGCCTTGTTTTGAAGACAAAATGACCACCTTATCACATCTTTAATGTCAAAAAGGGGGATATCAAAAAGCTCTAATTTCTCTCTTATCATTGGTCCTAGGGGTTTGGAATGAGAAAACAATTTATTGGAAATCATGGTCTGTAAATCTTTTGCAAGTGTCAAGGTCTTCAAGGTCATGTCAGGTCATCATGCCGAAAGGGCCTTATATATCCCTTATAGTGCCTCTAGGGCTTCAAAATATGAAACAACTTGTAGAAAATCATGGCCTGTGAATCTTACATGTAACAGCATCTCGTGGATTCTGGAGACTTCTTACAACTGAAGTTGTTCCTAAAAATTTCCCAAATCTCAATGTTGTTGCCCATTTAGTTGTACCTGCAGGCTGAGGGTTCTTTCCAGCTGAAGCTTGTTGTTTTTAACCCCAGCCCTCAAAGGATGGGGTTATAGTCGTCCCCTGTGAGGTCCGGGCGGCGGCAGGCATAAAGCTTGTGGGTATTCCACAGCCTAAAGCCCTGCATGGATTTTCACCAAATTTTTAGGGGATGTTTAGCGGGCGGGCGGGTGGCGGGAAATAGTTTGTCCGGGCTATATCTCAGAAACCGTAAGGTGTAGGAAGTTGATACTTGGTAGGGACATTGGTTAGGGGGTGTAGCTGTGCAACGTCATGGTCTGACCTTGATTTGACCTTTGACCTTGCCGTAGTGACCTTGAGTTTGAAAATCTTGTCCGGGCTATATCTCGGAAACTGTAAGGTGTAGGAAGTTGATACTTGGTAGGGACATTGGTTAGGGGGTGTAGTTGTGCAACGTCATAGTCTGACCTTGATTTGACCTTTGACCTTGCCGTAGTGACCTTGACCTATAAAATCTTGTCCGGGCTATATCTCGGAAACCGTAAGGTGTAGGAAGTTGATACTTGGTAGGGATATTGGTTAGGGGGTGTAGGTGTGCAACGTCATGGTCTGACCTTGATTTGACCTTTGACCTTGCCGTAGTGACCTTGACCTATAAAATGTTGTCCGGGCTATATCTCGGAAACTGTAAGGCTTGGGAAGTTGATATTTGGTAGGGACATTGGTTAGGGGGTGTAGGTGTGCAATGTCATGGTGTGACCTTGATTTGACCTTGCCGTAGTGACCTTGACCTATAAAATGTTGTCCGGGCTATATCTCAGAAACTGTAAGGTGTAGGAAGTTGATACTTGGTAGGGATATTGCTTAGGGGGTGTAGGTGTGCAGCGTCATGGTGTGACCTTGATTTGACCTTTGACCTTGCCGTAGTGACCTTGACCTATAAAATGTTGTCTGGGCTATATCTCAGAAACCGTAAGGTGTAGGAAGTTGATACTTGGTAGGGATATTGATTAGGGGGTGTAGGTGTGCAACATCATGGTCTCACCTTGATTTGACCTTTAACCTTGCTGTAGTGACCTTGACTTATAAAATGTTGTCCGGGCTTTATCTCGGAAACTGTTAGGTGCAGGAAGTTGATATTTGGTAGAGACATGGCTAGGGGGTGTAGGTGTGCAGCATCATGGTGTGACCTTGATTTGACCTTTGACCTTGCCATAGTGACCTTGACCTATAAAATCGTCAGGGCTGTATCTCGGAAACCGTAAGGTGTAGGAAGTTGATACTTGGTAGGGACATTGGTTATTGGCTATAGGTGTGTATTATCATGGTGTGACCTTAATTTGACCTTTTACCTTGCCGTAGTGACCTTGACCTTTAAAATCTTGTTGCACCTTTGGGTCTGTCTTTTGATGCAGATTAAGCAAAAGTCATATTAGAATTTATTAAGAATTTTACTTTCATAACTTCCCATTGTAAGAGATAGAATTTCATCAAGTGAGCCACAGATTTTACTCCAACACCACACATAAGCATTCATTAAATGTATTACCACTTCTGTATGCATGGTAATATTGAAACCATCTAAACCATAATTCGGAAATGCAGATGTATATAAAGAGTGTTGAATTTTAGTTTACTGATTAATGCTGTCATCTTGTCATTGAATTATCTTGTTTTAATACTTTATCTTTATACACATTATCTTTCTTTTAAACATTATTTCTCCATTTAAACATTGTTTGGACCTTTATATAACTGACAGTGCTCTGAAAGTATCCTGAAGTTTGTACTGGTACAGTACTTCTATATCTCATGGTGTTGAAAATATTTCCCTAGGCTGTGGGGTACGGGCATCTCTGATGCTATTTTTCTGGGTTGAGCTTCAGTTTACTAAGAGACATCTGTCGTTGCACATCATGAAGGCAGGCATTTAGCTTGGCAAAAGCAGCAGAGGCATTCTTATGGGAGAGATGGATGTATAGCTGTGTGTCATCCGCATAGAAGTGGAATTTAATATGCGGATGAAGGCGGATGATTTTGCTAAGTGGTGTAGTATAAAGTGAAAACAGCAACGGACCCAGAACAGAACCTTGGGGAACGCCATCGATGAGCTTGCTTAATTCAGATAGTGTGGAGCCTATCTTGATGGTCTGGCATCGATCACTCAAGTAGGAAGCAAACCACTTTAGAACAGTTCCACCAAGACCAAACCAGGATTTCAGGTAACCGAGGAGAATATTATGATCTATGATGTCAAACACCGCTGATAAATCAAGAAGAACTAGGGCCGTAGGTTGCTCATTTTTTATTGACAATAAAGCTGTTTCAGTGGAGTGTCCTGGCTTATAAGCTGACTGATGTTGATTGTCCAGTTTGTTATTATTGATGTGTGATGTAAGTTGCTTAGCAACAACTCGTTCCACCAACTTCGACAGGAAACAAAGACCAGACACTGGGCGATAGTTCTTGAGGTCGTTTCTGGGCAGAGAAGCCTTTTTAATGAGTGGGGTGACAATCGCTCTTTTGAAAGCACTTGGGAAAGAGTCATCAATGAGAGAGTCATTTACCAACTTGGTAATAGACTGAAGGAGTATATCAAGACAATCCTTAAGGAGGAATGTTGGTATGGGGTCCAATGGGCAAGATTTAGTAGGAGACTCTTTGATGCACTTACTGACCTCGTCTTCAGTTACAGGCTTAAAGGTATTGAAAGCAGGGGGCACCGATTCGGGTGCATCATTGAACGAACCACAAGTAGGGAAAGTGTCCCTGATTTTGCTGATTTTATTGGTGAAGAAAGAAGCAAATGTGTCCGCAAGGCTTTTTTCTGAGGAATGAGCCGGCAGAACAGTTTCAGAGGTGCGATGCGATACTTTCCTCAATAACTGCCAGAGCTTCTTGGGGTCATCACTATTCGCAGTTATAAGATTGGTATAGTAGGAACCCTTGTCTTTATTGGCCAGTCGATTGCACCAGGCAATTGCTTGCGGAGCCTTACCTGTTCAACTGTGTCATGTGTTTCCTCCACATTCATTCAAATTGCCGCCTTAGAGAGCGAGCCATGCGATATGAATCAGACAGCCACTCATCTGACTGCCGTTTTGTCATGCTTGAGATGATATGAGCATGCTTGTCAAGTACCGGGGTTACACCAACCAAATACTGGTCATACAGTTCTGCCACAGTTCCTCCTGGGAACAGTACAAATGGTATATTACTCAGGTCATTGTGGAACTGGTCAATATCAATTCTATGATACCTACGATAAGAGACCATTTTTGCAATGCAGGTTGTTGGGTGTTAAAAGTCAAGTTGACATCATATAGCAGCATGGTCAGAGATAAAGTCTCCAACATGAACATTACAGACAAAATCAGAGTCACAAGGAGATATCAAAATGTCCAGAGTGTGACCCAGTATGTGAGTCGGGCCACTGACACATTGACTCAAACTGCAGCACTGAAGGATGTCGTTAAACCTAGACCTATCACCACACTCAACATCCAAATGAACATTTATGTCACCACAAATGATGAAATTGGAACCAATTGAAGACAGAAAGCCAGAAAGAGCCAGAAAATCTTCCAGAAATTGAGTAGTACAAGAACCGGGAGGACGATACACACAAGCAGCGACAAAGCTATTGTAGTCGGACCTGAAAGATAGTACAGTAGAACCTCTATTATCCGACCCTCTATTATCCGAATTTTCAATTATCCGACCTCAAACCCACTCTCCCAACTCCATTTAAACCTGTTATTTTAGGCTTTCTATTATCCGACCTTTCTATTATCCAACCTAATTGTTACTCCCCCAAGAGGGTCGGTTAATAGAGGTTCTACTGTATAATGATTTCAAATGATCTAAAAACTGGTGAAGAGACAATACTGGGAGAGAAGGATTTTCTACACAGAAAGCCAACACCACCACGCAATCCAGTACACCTAGGTTTTTGGATTAAGTTATAATTTAATGGTGTGAGGGAGTTTAGGAGACCATCAGTGTCGGTTGGTCTGATATGAGTCTCAACCAGGCCCAGGATATCCAAGTCACTGCATTGTATAAGGTCATGCAGGAGAGGGCCTTTATTGCGAATGGATCTACAGTTGACGAATCCAAAATTGGTTGGGCCAGGGTTTACAGCAACATCGCCACACAACAAGAGGAGTAGGAGTAGGTTTTTTAGTTTCAATTGTGGAGGAACCTGTTTTGAGTTGCCAAGGTAGCAATATTTATGGAACACAACAGGGAGCCGAAAAATAGATGGGATGCTTCTGACAACTTTTTCACAATTCTGACCCTTGTCAGCATTAAGCCAGTCCCAGGAGAAACCAACACATAGGAAACATATCAATGGAGTTGCTTTTACAACTAACATGGCCAAGAACACACTACTGGATCAAAAAAAAAAAAAAAAAAGAAACAAGGACTGTGCAAAAATAAACTATGACAAGAAACAGAAATGGAAAAAAATCACAAAAGCCTAATGGTTAACAAACCATAAAAGCAGAGAGACCCATGAATTACAATCAATCAAAGCAAGAGTTAGAAACACCATGTACAAGTATAAAGTTAACATAAAAAAACCCATTAAAAACCATAAAATAGACACTGGGACAAGAAAAACCATAGAGTAATCACTGGGACATATCAAGTGATAGCGGGAATGTGAAACACATCAACAAAGGGTTGAATAAATACTGCACAATAATGGGGAATGTGGGCGATAATGGGGTATTTCAATAATTGTGGAGAAATGAAGCAGATTTAACCAATATTGTAAATACATTAATGGTAAGGGTGATATGTATAAGATAAAAACAGCAATAAGGAACTTGTCAGACCAGCAAGTAGCATAATTCGTGAGTTTAATTCTCGGATCATTGAAAAGCAATACCCGCCATGGTCTCACGCCACACAGTAATATCTCTTGCCATGGCAATACTTTTAAGATTTTCAGGTCTTAAACTTTGTGGGTGTTCCACAGCCTGAACCCATGCAAGAATTTTCACCACATTTTGAGGATATGTTTACCCCAAGAGGATCTAGAGCTGATAAGATTTTGGGTATCCAGCGGCAACTGTTGCCATGGCAACACTTTTAAAATTTTCGGGTCTTGAAGTTTGTTCTAAAGCTTTAATGTTTTCTGTAATCTAAAATGTTGCAGCTAGCTTCATCAGATTTGCACAAAATGCAAATGGATAGGAAAGCTTGTCTGAGAGTAATTGTGTCCTTGTTTTGGAACAAAATGGCCACCATATCATGTCTTTAATGGCAATTAGGAGGGTCATCACATCAAAAAGGCCTTATATTTCCCTTATAATTGTGTCTTTGGCCTCAAAATATGAAAACTACTTGTAAGAAATCATGGCCTGTGAATCTTTTGTAGAACATCTTCGGTTCTCTGCACTTCTTACAACAGAAGTTGTTCCTAAGATTTTCCCGAATCTCAATGTTGTTGGCCATTTAGCTGTACCTGTGGGCTGGGGTTCTTGCCTGCCAAGGCTGGTTATTTTTTAAGTTGTGAAGTCACAATTCAAAATACTTCAATATTATTGTTGTATGATACAAAGCATCACTGTGTATTTAAAATATGGATAACAAAGCCCCTTTCAAGGTGTGTCTGAATCCAATTGACTTATTCACAGATGTATGTTTATGGATAGATTTAGATAGAGCATGTGGGTTTGAGATTTTTCTGAAAGACTTATGCCAGTGTTTTCCTCAGAGACAAAACAATTTTTTCCACAAGAGTTTATCGTATTTTTATATTGTATATGACAATATTGAAACAACTTTTTTCAAAAATATTACATGTATTATTTAATGTTGTAGATGTACATATTAGTGAACACTATAACATAATCCAATAAATATTGGAAGTTCTACTAATATAAAGTCGGCTGTATATGTGAAGTAAAAAAACTATTATAACTTTTCTACCATTCTTCCAGTGTTTCTTACATGTCTGTTGCCATTACAGTATCACTAATTTCAAGTTAAATGAAATCAGAAACTTTGCCAAGAAAAATTTGTTACTCAGAGAACAGTAATTACTGGTCTATCCTATTTTGTAGCAGTCTCCTATTTAGTTCAAGCTTCTGAACAGGCACCTGGTTATACTAGATAGATAAATAAATTAAGTCATCATCAGATCAACAGCTGTGTATGCTCTGCAGATAAGGTGCTTAGAAAGAGGGATAGCTCTGATATACAATATATTACTTCAAGGATAGTCTAAATTTAAGAGAACTAGAGTTTTACTTTTTATGTAGATTTTAAAAACTAATTATGGGTTAATTTCCAAACCATGGCATTCTTATTGCCAAACAGTTTTAATGATTCTTTCATTCATTTCTTTGGTATAAATAGACAAAACTTTAGACCCCAAAGATAGCAGCTAATGTTAATTGGGGTACCTCTTGACGTTTAAAATCTTGTCCAGGTTATATTTCTGAAACTGCAAGTTGTACTAAGTTTATACTTGTCAGGAATATTGATTGGGTGGTGTAGGTGTGCAGTGTTATTATGTCACCTTCATTTGCTGTTTGACCTTGTTGATGGACCCTGACCTATTAACTCTTGTCTGGGCTATATCTAAGAAACTATAAGGTGTAGGAAGTTGATACGTAATAGGAACATTGGCTGGAGGATGTAGGTGTGTAACATCATGGTGTGGCTCTGATTTAACCATTGACCTTAACATATAGTGACCTTCACCTTTAAAATCTTGACCAGGCTATATTTAAAAAACCTTTAGGTGTAGGATAGACTTTCACCAAGTCCTTTTGTCTTTTGTGTAATATATGGGTATTGTATGACTTTTGGAGAAATGGGCAGCCCTGGCAAAAGTTTGTTTTTAAGAGACTATCCCCTTACTCCTGAATGCTTGTGGTATAATAAACTCCTGTAAGTTTCCAATTTAAATTAAACTGATGGATACAACTACAAAGACTTGGAGCAAGTCTAGGTGTAGGAAGCTGTTACTTGGTAGGTATTTTGGTTGGATGGTGTAGGCTTGCAACATCATGACCCTGGTGTCACCTTTGACCTGGAGTCTACCAGAATGTTATCCACTGCTACATCTGACACATATTTCTTCAATCTCAAACCTATGTGGATTGCTGCAACTGATTATTATATTATTATATTACTTTTACCAGATTGTGCTATCAGTTAGTAATCAACTATTAAATTTTACAGCTTCAGTATGTTTAGTTTTCAAATTAATACTGTCATATTGTTATGTATAAACTTATCTTGTACTGATACTTTGTCTTTTTATACATTTCCCTTTCTTAAGTTGTGTTTTCCTTTCATGTTTACATAACATCTGCTGTGTATTCTGAAAGTCTCCTTGGCTTTATACTTTTTCACCTTTTCTATATTCAGGGGCCACGGTGGCAGAGTGGTAACACTCTCGCCTCCCACCTCTGAGGCCGGGGTTCAATCCCCGCACGGGCTCAAGTGGGAAAGCCGGTAGTTGCTTGCCGTTGGTCGGCAGTTTACAGTACACAACCCTAGCGAACTCTATGTACTGGTTTCCTCTGCCCTTCCAACTACCCGTCATGATATGACCTGTACAGTGTTGAAAGCGACGTTAAACCCCAAATAAAATCATGGTGTCTAATGCTCTATTCTCAGACTGTGAAGTGTAGGTATCTCTGATGCTATACTTCTTATTCTAAGATATTTTTGTAAGAAAATGCTAATTTTATCAGGAAATAGTTTTTCTAAGAATAAGAATGCTAGTAATTAAGGCCCAGTTTTAAATTTAAAATGTAGAAATATCTTACCAATAACCGTATCATAATGCTATCTTTCCTGCATGATGCTCTTTTGATATAAAAATTGTCAGATAAAATCTACGATCACCTGGATTAAAGCAATATTTTTTGGGATATGTCTGCAGTACAATTTAATAACAACACCTGTGAGAGTAGTGAAACTGCCTCAGACAAAGATTTGTGTTTCCAGCTTTTTAGTAAAAGGTGGATCATTACCATTTGCAAGACACACCTTAAGTAAGTGTTTATTTGTAATGGCTTAAATAAGTTTGTGGTTTGTTTTGTTTAAACTTTTACAAATCCTCCATTTTGTAAGGACATGCTATTTTCTGTACCATTCACAATTACCATTCATGGTATATCATCCAAGAAAATACATCTTTTAGTGTATTATTACAACCATAACATAGCCTCATTTTGCAAAGACATATCCCACAAATTGAGAACATGGAGATCCAGAGATTTACAATGAGCAGGCATTTTAGAAACACATTGTACACACAAGTTAAATCCAGATTTTAAAAATATTTACTCTATTTGTTTTCAATTTGGCTAAACTGTCCCGAAGTCATTTTGAATGGCTTTTATTCATTCTACTGATTGGTCTTTGGTTGGGTGTGGTATTTATGGTATTAATTATAGCCAATTTGTTCCTGTTTTTTCTGTAGATCAAATAACAAAGTAGGAAAAAAGCTCTTGCTCTGTGAGAAAATTGATTAACAACCGAAAGTGTATCAACAAACATTGGAATTTATTTCTTTCAATACCTCTGATGTAATTATGAGGTAAATGGAATACTTTAATCAACATGAAAAAGTTTACTTTATTTTTACACATGTTAGGTGCAGAACAATGTTCCATTTAGTTTATTGGTGTGTACATCATATGCGTTCAGAATTCACCAAAACGTGTTTTTGTATGTAAATGAATGCAGCCAGATTCTGGCATCATGAAATTTTTTTATGAAAATAACTCGCAACACTGCCTTATTTCTGAGGCATAATATCATCCATCTTAATGAATTATTGTCACTTTTTGGGGACTTAAAAGCACAGCATTGTCTGTTCACTTAAATTGAGGAATACATGTACTGACAGAAAGTTGTGTCAATTCTTATGCTTCCTAAGATCTTCAATGTGCTCAAAGTGTCAGTTATGACTGTAAGAGCCATTGTTTTATTAATGAATTTGTTCAGTGTAATGCTGTAATGCTTTACCACTAATACAAGGGTAATTTATCTTCTGTAAATAATGTTTTTTCCCTTATTAATTAAAAAAATAACCTTGTGAAAAAACAATACTTGAATTACAATAAATAGCAAGTTTAACATGTCATTGTTATCTCCCGCCGGCCGGGCGGGAGTTATAAAACGCATTCCGTGCGTGTGTTCGTGTGTTATTGAGTGTGTGTCACGCTTTTATAAAGAGCTGTACATCACACTGGTTGTTTCTCCTTGGCCTTTTCAATGTTTTTTATGACCTTATTGCTTATGTCCTTTCATTTGATGCTGTTATTTCACACCTAGGACCATAGCTAAGTGAGTAATAGCAATGGTGGCTACTTTGAGTAAAGTGCTCATAACTCCAAAACGACTGCATTTAGAGTGTTTCTGTAAAATACGTTGTTCAGCTACTTTCTCCATGCCTACAAGATGGTACCATTTTTAGGGTTCTATCTTCATAGCTAAATGAGTAATAGCTATTTTCTGTTATTAACAATGAGCAAAATGAGTAAATTGATTTTGTCTTTGTAACTGTTACTTACAATATTGGCCTGAAATATGTTGTTCAACAACTCCTTCATGTACTATATCATGGTGAGGTGTCCTATGGTGCACCATAGCTAACTGAGTAATAGCTATACTAAGTTTAACATTTGACCATAGAGCAAGTCACTTATAACTCAAAAGCTATTGAATATAGAGGATTTTTGTCAAATATATTGTTCACCTATCTTTTGGATATACTGTATTGTGAATTTTCACAGCTGTAACTCCATAGCTAACTGAGTAATAGCTACTTTGATGATAACCATAATGAGTAAATGGCTTATATCTTCAAAAGTATTGCAGCTACACAATTTTGTTCCAATATGTTGTTCAGCTACTATCTCCACAGCTACAACATGGTCACTAGTTTGGAAGTGTATCTCCATAGCTAAGTGAGTAATAGCTACTTTGTCAATTTTTAATGATAACCATAATGAGTAAATGCCTTATATCTTCAAAAGTATTGCAGCTACACAATTTCTCTCAAATAAGTTGTTCATCTACTTTTTTGTGAACTGTAACATATTTAAGTTTCACAACTGTTGCTCAATGTACAAGTGAGTAATGGCTACTTTATTGCTACTTTTGGTGAAAATGTGAAAAATGACAAATATCTCGCAAACCGTAATAGCTACTTTGTCAATTTTTAATGATAACCATAATGAGTAAATGCCTTATATCTTCAAAAGTATTGCAGCTACACAATTTCTGTCAAATAAGTTGTTCATCTACTTTTTAAGTCATTCATCTACTTTTGGGAGAGCTTTCACATGGTGAAGTTTCAGACTCGTAGCTAATTACTCACCTACTCAAAATGAGTAAATGCGAATTATCTCTAAAAGTATTGCAGATAGCCAATTTTTTTTCAAATAACTCATTCACCTACTTTTGGGAGAGCTTTCACTTGATGAAGTTTCAGACCCATAGCTAATTACTCACCTACTCAAAATGAGTAAATGCGAATTATCTGTAAAAGTATTGCAGATAGCCAATTTTTCTCAAATAACTCCTTCATCTACTTTTGGGAGAGCTTTCACATGGTGAAGTTTCAGACCCATAGATAATTACTCACTTACTGAAAATGAGTAAATGTGAATTATAGCTAAAAGTATTGCAGATAGCCAATTTTTCTCAAATAACTCGTTCACCTACTTTTGGAAGAGCTTTCACATGGTGAAGTTTCAGACCCATAGCTGATTACTCACCTACTGAAAATGAGTAAATGCGAATTATCTCTAAAAGTATTGCAGATGGCCAATTTTTCTCAAATAACTCATTCACCTACTTTTGGGAGAACTTTCACTTGGTGAAGTTTCAGACCCATAGCTAATTACTCACCTACTCAAAATGAGTAAATGCGAATTATCGCTAAAAGTATTGCAGATAGCCAATTTTTCTCGAATAATTCATTCACCTACTTTTGGGAGAACTTTCACTTGGTGAAGTTTCACACCCATAGCTAATTACTCACCTACTCAAAATGAGTAAATGCGAATTATCGCTAAAAGTATTGCAGATAGCCAATTTTTCTCAAATAACTCATTCACCTACTTTTGGGAGAGCTTTCACTTGGTGAAGTTTCAGACCCATAGCTAATTACTCACCTACTCAAAATGAGTAAATGCGAATTATCTCTAAAAGTATTGCAGATAGCCAATTTTTCTCAAATAACTCATTCATCTACTTTTGGGAGAGCTTTCACTTGGTGAAGTTTCAGACCCATAGCTAATTACTCACCTACTCAAAATGAGTAAATGCGAATTATCTCTAAAAGTATTGCAGATAGCCAATTTTTCTCAAATAACTCATTCATCTACTTTTGGGAGAGCTTTCACATGGTGAAGTTTCAGACCCGTAGATAATTACTCACCTACTCAAAATGAGTAAATGCGAATTATCTCTTAAAAGTATTGTACTTAGCCAATTTTTCTCAAATAACTCATTGCAAATTTTGAAAGCTGTAGGTCCATAGCTAACTCAGTAATAGCTACTTTGACTTTTTTGATTTAAATAATTTATAACAGCAAAGCTATTCAATTTAAAGGAGTTTTGTCAAATATGTTGTTCACCTACTTTTTGATGTAGTGCGGCGGGAGATCATACCAGTGGTCTTGTTATGATTGAAAGGTCAGAAGATTTTTGAGAAAGGTTTTCAGTGGTAAATTCTTTACTAATCATTGTTTTGTAATTCCCGTTCCTATCTTGAAATGTTCAGCATCAGAGGGACCCCAAAAAGGCATGTTAACCATTCACAGCCTCATTAAAATTTCTCCCCAGAACTATAGTAATAGCTGAGTTTTGCTTGTATATGATACCATCATTGCAATGCCAGAACAGCAATAATGCACAAAAGAGACCGTATATCTATGGATATGTGATGTACCATCTGGGAGACCTAAAGTCATTGAACACATAGCCAAAAATGAATGTCTACTGTGTGTTTTACTGCCAGACAAGATCCAGTATATATGTATATGATGTGGATAAGATCCAACCTAGAGGCCTTGTGAGGTTTTGTAGGAACCTGGAATTCAAAGATTTCTTAAATATACAGTCCCTGACAACACAAATGACTATAAACTCAAGTTTAAAATCAAATAAAAACAGCAGTTTTGTGTCAGATTTATGTAACCTTTCAAAAGGTGTCTGTGACAAAAATGAATTCAGTACAACTTTTATCTTAAACGTGCTGTACACTAGTAATTTGTCTGAGATTTAGCAGCTCTAATTTGTTGCCACCTGTATCAAAACACCACTGAATGTATGGTAAGGTCCATTGTGTACCCACATGTATGACCTCTCTGTTTCCACCCACACCTCTTGACCTTGTTGACATAAGGCTACTACACCCGCAGTTGCTGAATTGCCACTATCATCCATAGCAAATATTGTTGCCATAGTTACACCATTTACTCTCAAAGATGCCTCTACATGGGTAGATTCTGACTGAAGGCCACTGAAAGAGAAGAAATAGTAACCAGAAGTACAACAGGTGAAGACTCCTGTTCCACCATCATAACAGTTACCGTAGTTGGAGCTCACCTGACCATAAACAATCTTGTCACCTAGAGTATATTCAACATGGTTTTCTGTGTTATGAATAGCTGTGAAGCCAACAATATTATTTTGGTTCTGGCCTCCAAATGGCATTGTGTTTTGCATCAGGACTTTCATTTCCTCTTTCAATTTCAGGTTGTCTTCTGATAATTTTGAGACCTGTCTTTTCAGTTCCTCAAATTCAGAAGAACTAACTGGTGTTTCACTAATGCTGTAAACTGCCTCATCATCCTACAAGTTTGTAAACAATCAAGTTACTGGATATGAAGAATATACAAACATTAAAGTATATTATTTTATACTACTGATCTACTGGCAATTGAATCCTTTTAAGTTGAATCTCAGGTGACCAGAAAGTCATTTCACCTTGATTTCCAAATAACATTGTTAGTCTCAGTAGAAAATAATTCTCATTTCTGGTTTTAAGGGAATTCAAACTTTGCAGTGTTCTACTAAATGGTGTTGAATTATGTCATATTATCAATCAGTATGGTAAAAATAATTATGAAAAGCACAGAAATAACAAAAAAAGTTAAAAAAAACATTACCAATGTGGCAATAATAGCTGCTTGTAGAAGGAAAGTTACTGCAACAATAAGTACTTTTGCCATATCCATACTGCCTGTGCAAAGTATAATTTGAAATAAGAACATAATGTGGAGGTAAATATACTTGAAGTTATCTTGGATGCTGTATATGTGAACCAACACCTGCAAGTTGATAATACATGTTTCTATGAACATAATACAGTGATATAAAGTAACATAGAACCTCTATTTTCAGACTTTACGTTTTCTGAATATTCACTTTCATGAACTTAGCTCCACTCTCCCAAATTTTTATTTATGTATCATTTTATAATTAAATGCCTCTTTTAACCTTCTATTATCCAGATTGCAATCTTTCAACCCCAACAGCACAGTCATATAAAGGAGATTGTACCCAAAAAAGTATTTGTGTTTTCTTCCAAATCCGCATTTATATTATTAGATCTTGTGTAGATAATTAAAAGTTACAAATATATTGTAAGAAACACATCTAGACCTTTTCTCGACCTTATCTGACTTCTTTGATTGTTTATATATTTTTAGCTGATATTAAAAAATGTGAGATTTACCTCAGTGTTTGATTTTTTTGCCAGTAGGGAACCCACCTTCTATTATGCTTTGACTTGTGGGAAATCCTCTACACACTTGTAATGTATTGAATGACATTAAGCTTCTGATCCCCCGATGCAAAATTGGCACAAATTTGGTAGATTTTGTCTTATTTTTAGAGGGTATCCCGAATTACAAAGTTCATTTACTGTAGCTTATTTCAAATGAATACTATACAAGATTTCACTATATAAATGTCCCATGGGGCACGTTTTGAAGAGGGGAGCTACTATTACAGACAAAAAACAAATCAAATATTCAGTGGCACTTAGTGATAAATAGGTACTTTTAAACCTACATCTTGATTGTCTACACATAGAATTGTGAACAAACTTAAAATATCGGAAACAGACCTTAAATCTAAAGAAATTATATACTTTTATCCTGCATTTTCGTAGATGCTAAGGCATTCTTAATAAAAACACCCATGTTTTGTTTTGATTTACTTTGGTTCCTGTCAGGAGTTATTTCATTGGGGATGTTCTATTTCAGAATCCCAGAATTGCAATATGGAGAGGAAGTTGAGGGAGAGGGGGAGCATTTGATAGGCAGGGGGCATTGATATGGTGATATACAGTGTATTAATTAGGAGAACAGGAGTAAATTAGGCTGAATATATGCTGATATTTCTCCAAAAAAGTAACTCTTGCAGAGTCATATATGAAATTACATCGCTAAAAACTTTACAAGGCTTGTGTCTGGCCACTGTTTTACCTTTATATCACATATGTTTGAAATGTGGTTAAAATAAATATATGAAAACAACAAAACATTACTGATCAACACAATATTATATTTCTGTCTGTTTCTTGTTGATTAACTGCCTTTTTTCTGTAATGACTAATTAAGTATGTATATTTTATATAGGTCACATGACAAAATAGGAAAAAGTTTTTGCTTTGTGCTGATCTATTGCTCACATATAGGACATGTATGTGTATGTGGGGGTCAGTGCTGTTGTAAAAAGTACAATGTTCTGCATATTGTTTCATTGAGGAAGGTTTCTTCCATGCACTAATATTGCCAGCATTAGTATTCCAATCTTGTAATCCTTCTTCAGTCTTATGCCCCTGTTCCACTGGAGCTGACCCTATAGCCAACCTTACAACTCTAGGGTTGGCTGCAAAAGATGGGGACAAATATGCACAAAAAAGGGCGGGAAAAATCTTGGTCGGTTGCACCTCCCTGACAGGACATGATACATCCAGGCTTTTCTGGATCTACAGGCTCACCTGCCTTGGGGTCGGGATGTTTTGTACAGGACTGGTCTGGAAACTACTGGACAAGCCGTAAACCCCTAACAGAGAAGCCATATCAAGTCTCGACAAGCTGTACTGACAAACACACAGCACTCGAGAAATATACAGAATCGCCAAGACCAGACATGCAGTTGGTATTGCAGTACAGTTTTTGATAAGTTTCTGGGAAAAAAGAGGATCAAGTGTTGACCAATGAAGAAATCTTAAACCATTTCAATGCTGAATATTTGGATCTCATCACTTGACCAAAACATCCTAAATTTATTTTTTTGTTATTTTAATTATAGTTTTCACGTTTTGCCTTAATATTATATAAGAAATAAATCAATGTATGTCTGTTCAGATTACGATCGAAAAAGCCACTTAAAATATGAAATTGTCATTGAAAATGTTACATTCTGTGCAAACAAGCAGAGGGAGGTGTGTTTCTGACAATCTCTCATGTGACAATAAAAACCTTCTGGTTGTTGCAGTGTTTTATACTCCAATGTCGAGCTTCTGAGAAAGACCCTATTCTCGTGAAGGTAATAAACTTGCTGTAGTTCTGGTCACATGATGGGATCCAAATATTTATTGGTGACCTAGTCTTAGATTTGTTAATTGGTCGACACTTGATCCTCTTTTTTCCCCAAAATTGCTTATGGGTTTTGCAGTGAGAAAAAATATCTTGTGATTGGATTCAAATGGACTGCAAATGAGAAGTACTTAAGTTGCAAAAGACAAGTCTGTTTCATGCTAGGACAAGCCTGGAAATTATAAGGACAAGGCTGTAAGGGTTACAGATAAGCCTGGAAATAATAAGACAAGACGTGTGGTGACTAGGACAAGCCTGTTACCAGGGGGGTGGAGCCTATGTTGGGAACAAGAGTCGGGGAGGGTCAGGGAAATATCAAACATGTTTGATGTTTTGCCGACTCTCCCCGACAGGCCTGGAAACTACTACCGACCCTACCCGACTATGTAAACATTGCTCCCGACCCTCCAAAACTGCTTAGTTACTGACAAGTCGGCTCCAGTGGAACATCCACATTATAAATGTTCTCAAACAGTAAAAGAGTGGTTAGTTCATTGTTACACAATGATGCTAAAGCTCCATACTACCAGATCCAGTCAGCCATATTGCTACACTACCAGGGCAGCATATCAATAGCTGCAATCCTCCAAATGTTGCTTCACCGACATCATATGCAGCCCTTTAATTTAAGTGTCACTGTGTTGAGAAAAAAAATAAAGCTTTCAGTCATTGCACTTGATACTGTTGAGTGGAATTCCTTGTTTAGAATAAATAGATTTCTGTTTCCTTTAGATTCAACCTGACAGGGTTCAGATCTATGTTTTGTTGTCTTTGTGTATTTTTTTGCAAATAAACCCACTGGAATTCACCCTGTTATCAAGAAATTCCTGGTAAAATAGCAGTACCTTTTTGGTCAAGTAGAAGTGTTTTAAATCTATTTTTGATGGGGGTTAACTCAGTATATCATCACTTAAATATATCCTTGTATCTGGAGTTTCTGCTTAAGTGTATAAATAGATTTCTTTTCCAAATAGGATTCAAGTATAATCACTTTTGCCTTACTTATAATTATCTGTATTTTTGTCTTTCAGACAAAAGACAGGGCAGCTGTTACCTGAGAGTACCAGACCGCAGTCGATATGGCAGATGCAGTGAAGACCTGGGCAGACCCATGTCTCAAGCTACTTGTTGTTGCACTGTTGGAAGAGGCTGGGGAGAGACCCCTGGATACTGTGAAGTCTGTCCTCGTAATGGAACCCGTAAGTATATATACATATGTACTGAATGAGATGCAAACATAGTAGTCCTTAAATGAAGCATTGCAGTCAGCCCACAGTTTAATCTAACAGATGGCTGTTAATCTAACAGTACATGTTTAGGTGAACAAATAGAGATCATTGATTTGGGATGACCCTGGATTTGTAGCCGTGGGTTCTGATGAACAAACTCTGATTAAGTCCAGCTACTGTCTCACCCAAGTATAATCAGGCTTTAAATGATTTTCAAATTGTTTTAATCCTTGCTCAAAGTGTGTTCTAGAAGTTTCTATTTGTCACTTAAAACAAAATGATTGTTCAAAATCATAAAACCACTGATTATTTACTTAAGATACTTGGTAAGCCAGCAGAATTAAATAGAACAGCTATGCTTTTACTGTAAGTATACAAGTTTAAATTAAATACTCAAATATAATCAAACTTGGTTATACTTGATCTCTATATCAGAGTGTTCTGAGGCACATAAAATAACATTTTAAAAGTCTTGCAAAAGTCATTTGGTCATAACTATCGAGAGGGGGTAATCAAAGTTATGACTCCTATTAAATGTGTAAGTTTAAGCACTTGTATAAGTTATATCCATAAGTTTTTATTTCAGAATAAAAATATTGTTATATTTCACCTTTGCTTTCTGCAAGAATCGATAAACTCAACTGTCTGATAAAGTATTACATATTATCAGTTAGACCATGCGATCCCCCCTAAACCTGTCTATTCACAGCACTTACTCTTGTTACCTATGTATATTGATTTATTAATTACTGGACTGAAAGTGCTGTTTTACCAATACTGGCTGGACAAGTACAACCCAAGCTCTAGTGACAAACATTCCCCAAACAGAAAGACAGAGGCTCAGGGATGACCATCTACCAACATCTGTGAGATTCTTTAGCCTGCCACTGGCAATAGGACCACAATCACAGAGGACCGCCATTATAAGTGGTCATTAGAGCCACTATAAATCTACCTATACCTGGGATTGAACTCAGGTCCTGTGTGTTCCTAGGCAAGTGTGTTAACCACTTGGCCACAGGGGCAGACCTTCAAATATGTTCCCAAGCTAATGAATTAAAAACAATACCTCATTCCTTTGTCAAGTGTTTTGCTGATAAAGGAGATATTTGCAGACTGTAAATGTACAATAGAATACAAAAAGAGGTCCATAAGTGGTGTAGTGTGAAAACATGCTGATGTTATGAGTATCAATTTGACCCTGAACTTAACTACAAACTTAAGGTACTTCTTTGCTGGTGTATGATGACTCATAATGCAAAATCTTGACCAACTACTATACACTGCATTCCACCTTTCACTCACCTGTCCAAGTGTGACCAGCACTGTGTTGAAAACTACATTAATCCCAAGTTAGTAAGTCAGTCCATTATTAATATGAAAATAACCATAGATCAAATAATATAGCATTCTTGGATGTTGTGCTTGTTCAAAATATTGTATTTAACTGAATAATATGTAAAAACAAATGCACATAATTTATGATGAGTTCTATTTCTACACTTCCCAGGAGACTATGAGTTCATGTGTCCTGGAGGACCTGGATTCAGACCCAATTCAGTCACTGTCATCTTAGAAGATATAGATGAATGTGTAGAAGTGCCGAACATCTGTCAGGGTGGAGAGTGTCAGAATACCTTTGGTAGTTTTATCTGCATTTGTCCCACTGGCTATACACTGGATGAGGACCAGAGAAAGTGTGTGGGTGAGGAGACCTGTAGTATCGTTGATGATCTAGTTTTAGTGCCAACATTATTTTTGGTGTCTGAAACATAAGTGTTAAGCTCATAGCTTTTAAAGGACGTGTGGTATTGTTTTTACTCATGGTGTCCTGCTGGGTGGGCAGATTTTCAATCTGGTGGTTGGTCTGGTAGACCATCTGAAAAATCTTGTGCATGCTGTGTCTCAGAAACTGTAACATATGGGAAGTTCATAATTGATTATTATATTATTATTGTTATTCAAAAACTTGTTAAGTGCATAATTTTGATGTGCAATAAATCCCGAGGATAGAAGAAATATCATAAGTCTGTGGGTAGAAAAGAATTGTCATCGGAAAGCGTTAACACAACCGGAGGATAGAGTGCAAAGGAGAATAGGTTTTGTAAAATAGGTGAGCCTTAAACTCATACCAGAAAGATGTCAGTGTGGGGACAGATCAATCATGTGGGGGCTATTCCAAAGTCTGGGCCTTTGTTAGCAAAAAATATACCAAAATTAATTTTGGACTTGTGAATCCGAGGGTTAAAGGTGGGAACAACTAATTACATGATGAGGACACTGGTTAGGGGGTGTAGGTGTGTAACATCATGGCTTGACTTTGATCTGACCTTTGAACTTGCCATAGTGACCCTGACCGTAAATTCTTATCTGGGCTGTATCTCAAAAACTGTAAGGTGCAGAAAGTTGATGATTGTCAGGTTATTCGTTGAGGGGTGTAGGTGTGCAACCTCATAATGTGAACTTGATTTGACCTTTGACCTTGCAATATTGGCTTTGGCCTTTTTTTCATGTTTGGTCTATAACTCAGAATCTGTTAGGTATGGGAAGTTGACACAGGGTTATTGGTTGAGAGGTGCAGCATCATATTGTGACCTTGATTTGTCCTGTGACCTTGACCTTTAAATTCATGCTCAGGATATATCTTAGCAATGAGTAGGAACTCGAAACTTGTCAGTCTTATTGACTGTGGAATGTAGCTGTACAATGTCATGGTATGAAACGGTAAGGTGTAGGAGTGGTCACATGGTAGGTATATTGGTTAGAGGTTTTAGGTGTGCAAGTTTATGCTATGACCTTTCCTGTGACCTTTTACCTTGGCTCTGCCAGAATGTTTCTACTACCACATTTGAGACATTTGACATCTTCACAACTTTTAGTTAACAAATTAACTGTTATTAAATTGCCTTGTTTTGATATGTTGCCGTTACCTGCTGTCATCTTGTTATTAAATTGCCTTGTTACCCCACAGCCAGTAAGGGCTGTCAGGGTATTGTTTTCACCCATGGTGTCCCGATGGGCAGGCAGTCGGGTGGACAGGCGGGCAGTCGGGAAAAAGATTGTCTGGGCTGTATCTCAGAAACCGTAAGGTGTAGGAACTTGATAGCTGGTAGAGACATTGGTTAGGATGTGTAGGTGTGCAACGTCATGATATAACCATGATTTGACTTTTGACTTTGACATAGCGACCTTCAGTTTGAAAATTTTGTCCGGGCAATATCTCAGAAACTGTAAGGTATAGAAGTTGATACTTGATAAGGACACTGGTAAGGGGATGTAGGTGTGCAAAGTCATGGTGTGACCTTGATTTGACCTTTGACCATGCCGTAGTGACCTTGACCTACAAAATCTTGTCCGGCTTATATGTACTTTTACATAATTGTGCTATTTCCATTGATATCTATTCTCCAGTTAATAAATTTTACAGCGTCACAATTTTAGTGTACTGATTAATGCTGTCATCTTGCTATTGAATTGTCTTGTTTTAATACTTCATCTTTACATACATTTTCTTTCTGTTCGGCATCATGTTCTCTACTTAAATGTTTTTTTTGACCTTTATAAAACGGCCAATGCTCTGAAAGTATCCCGATCTGTGTACTGTTTCACTACTTCTATATCTCATGGTGTTATTTCCTCAGGCTGTGGGGTATGGGCATCTCTGATGCTATTTTTTAATATTTTGCCTTTACATACATTTTCTTTCTCTTTAGTGTTATTTCTCCTGCACCTTTAAATAACATTCACTGTTCTGAAAGACACCTTGACCTATACTATTTCGGCAAGCTGTGGGGTTCAGGCATCTCTGATGCTATTTTTGGTATAATTGTTTCTGTCATTCATGTTGATTATTGTGTGGAATATATTTTAATTCTAAAGGTTTATAAACAACAAACAGCATGAAAACAATATCAGCTGTCAGTTTGTTCATACCCTTTTACATCTGTTTCTAAATGAGGAAAACCACTGGCCTAGTGCTGTCATTGTAGATGTAAATGAATGCGAAGTGAACACTGCCGTGTGTGGAATAGGTACCTGTATCAATACAGAAGGGAACTACACCTGCATCTGTCCTGATGGACACATGCTGATGCCGGACCGTAATTGTATGGACACTAGGCGAGGTAACTGCTACCGTACAACATACAATGACACCACCTTTATCCCGCACCGTCTGGTTTGTGATGACAGGATTCAGAATGAATTGACCAAGAAACAGTGTTGCTGTTCTATTGGGAAGGGTTGGGATGTTTACGGTGGCCCATGTGAGCCATGTCCCAGAGAGGGCACACATGACTACAGTCTGTTGTGTGGCAGGAAAGGTCAAGTCACCGACCCGGGAACAGGCGTACTCACAGGTTAGTGGATATATAATAAGAATACCTGATATAATTAATATTTTGCAAACCCAAAATTGTTATTTTTGTTTGTTTTCTTTTTCAGGAACACAGCTTACAAACAGACCTTTTACAAGAAAATGCAGTCTAATTGACCTTTGGGGTGGTTTTTACATGAAATTTGAGCACTAGAAATATAATTTATTTTCCATGGTCTCGGGCAGAAAATGATTTATTATCTTATGGTTTATATATGACCTAAATTCTCTACCTACAAAAAGTACTCTACTGAAGCCATTTTCTGCTGTACTTTCATACAGTATTCTTTTGTAAGAAAATATTCAAAAATTTTTTTAAATTTTAATATGTAATGGAATATACGGTAATTATCCAGTCCACTTACTTCTTTCAGACAGTTAAAATGCCAATGAAGTTTTGTGTTAGATGTGGCTATATTTAAAGAAAATGTTCCAATTTCTTTTTGCACTTATTCCAAAAGTTTCTGGATGTTAAAGCAACTAATAAAATCACAAGGTGCAAATTTTAAGTTCTTAGGATAATTGACCTTTGTTTAATGCTTCAAGGTTAATGGTAGTTGTTTTACTATCAAACCTTAGATGTCTTTTACTTTATGTTCAAGTCACTTCTCCCAAAGAGTAAATATTCAAGGAAGCCCCTATAACAGGGATGCATTGCAAAGGCACAATGTGTAGGATTTCAAACAAGTTACCTGTATTTGTTTCATGTTGTACTTTTAGATCTGAATGAGTGTGAGATGATACCTGGTATATGTGAGAATGGCCGCTGTATCAACACAGTCGGTAGTTTCCGGTGTGAGTGTCCACAAGGTTACCGGTATCAGAGTACCCTACACATCTGTCAGGACATTGATGAGTGTGTGGAGCCCAGGCCTCCCTGTGTGGGCAATGCACAATGCGTGAACCTCAGGGGGTCATTTGAGTGCATCTGCCCTGTGGGCTATAAACTGGCCCCAAACAAGAGACTGTGTGTTGGTAGGTGTTTACAGGAAAATTTTCAATTTTTAACTACCATATTTTGCATAAATATTGTGTGAGAACGTGAGTGTTATGTGATATTCTGATCTCAGCAAAAGTTTCGTGAGATTGTTGAACATATTTTCTTTACTAAATTGCGGTGAAAACTATCAATGATGAGTTAGTATAAGTTTTGTAAATTGTGTGTAGTGTGTTAATTAAACAGTAAGAGAAACTGCAGTACACGCAACTGTGTTTCAGTGTCAGTGTGTTAACATTTGGGGCTCATCTGTCTTTAAACACAGATGCAGTAGGCAGAAAAATTAATAAAATCAATAAATTTAATTGATTTGTAATCACAAATCATTCCCCATTTTTCGAAATTGTCAGTGGAAGATATAGTGGGAAAAAGTTGTGTATAAAAGTAACTGTGAAGGCTATGACATGTGGGTTTTGTGTTTATAGTGTTATAAATACACTCACTGAAATATACCCAGTGTTTAATTAGAATGTAATATTGATTGTACAGGCCCTTTTACTGTTCTTGTTTTGTTGCATTTCTTTCATTCTTGATAAGTATCTGCATCATTGAAGCCTTGTAGGTAAAATAACATAAATGTCTGTGAGCTGTTCTTTCAAAAGACTCTTCTTGTTTCAGATATCAATGAGTGTGTGGAGGAGAATGTCTGTGTCAATGGAGAGTGTATGAACCTGGTGGGGAGTTTTAGCTGTGTATGCAACCGCGGCTTAAAACTCTCCGTGAACAGACAGAACTGTGTGGGTGAGTTACTTTGACAGTCAACAAACTGACACTGAAGGCTGAGCCCATAGTATGGTACTATTCAAGTCCAAATGTAGTGTTGTCATAACAAGGATAAAAATTGAGGATTAAAATTGTGTTATATTGCTCAGAGAAATAAGGCTGTTGCACAAGCCTGTGCTACAAAAATTCAACTCCTGTATAATACATTTCGAGTGGTGTACTGGTAAAACTGATTACTTTAATTATCACTCCATGAAATTGTCAACTACATATTTTATAGCGAAATACCCTTACCATTTCCTAACAGTAGCTATTTGTTGGAGCCATCCAACCCAATGGCCAACGCAGAGATGCGATTTTAAGGTTATGTAACAACCTTAACCAAGCCATTGGGTTACAGTACTCCGTCCTCCCGCCAATTAGGTCACATGACCACATTGTTTACTTCATTATTTTTGTTGACCATCATCAGTAAGGACGTCTTTGGAAATTAGGAGAAGTTTTGTCAAGGTTTTATTTATTTCTTGAGATTTTACTGTCAATCTCACTTATTTTTTACATGTGTATCATACAGAACTTATACCTTGGTTAAATCTTCGAAGGTATGCATTATATTATGCAAATAAAGGACTTTTGGATGGCGACTTCGAGGTTTCATCGTCTTCATCGTCTTCAACCTTCAACCTTCAACATAAAGAGGGTCATTATGCGACAATAATATCTTTATGTAGCTTGCCAGTCGTTCGGTTCAGTTTGCTGGACGTTGGAAGCTATAATTTTGCAGCATACATGTTTAGAAAGAATGTACTCTTCAATTAACAGATTGAAGCGATCTGGATCCATGTACAATCGAGTATTCTATACCTCTAAGAAGGTCAGAATGCAGGTATGCATTATATTATGCAAATAAAGGACTTTTGGATGGCGACTTCGAGGTTTCATCGTCTTCATCGTCTTCAACCTTCAACCTTCAACATAAAGAGGGTCATTATGCGACAATAATATCTTTATGTAGCTTGCCAGTCGTTCGGTTCAGTTTGCTGGACGTTGGAAGCTATAATTTTGCAGCATACATGTTTAGAAAGAATGTACTCTTCAATTAACAGATTGAAGCGATCTGGATCCATGTACAATCGAGTATTCTATACCTCTAAGAAGGTCAGAATTCGGGTTGTCAGATGTCCGGGAGTGTCATTCATATCTACAAGGAGTGGCTTTTGATTCAATGGTTTTGCACAAGATTTTACTACAATCAGGTTTCTATACCTCACAAAAGGTTTAGAATTCAGGTTGTCAGGAGATGGTGATTATGATTCATCTCATTACAAGGAATCTATTCCTTATTTTACTTTTGCTTGACTGTTATTTAGTGCCTAGGGATTGATTTAACAGGCACATTTTATTACGCTACAATAGCTTACCATGTGGGACTTAATGCTGTTCTCGGGTTGCCACACCCGGGGCCAACGTCTTAGAAAAAAAGACAGTTCTTGTTAGCCACCGGATACACTGCTAGTTGTCGTCACGTGATAACCTCTGACCTCTCGCCCTACTTTCTCGTTGGCCACGCGAATTAGCAATGCTTTATTTTGCAAGGAATATTATTTCATTTTTACCAGGATATTCTAGTCGTTAGATATGGAAACTACACCAGTTTCTTTATTTTATTACATAGAATCATAAGTCGATGTCTTTTCATAGTTCAGATAAGTATCTTTACTATATTTTACAACTGAAGTCCACTTCCGGGTTCACGTTGTAAAGCAATGGCGACTCGTTTATGTGGTTTCTAATACAGGATATATATATATGCCTGTCAGTAAAATAAAATAAAACAAAATATTTAAGCCCTATCTGCTTCATTATTCGACCCCTTTTAGGGTTTAAAAGTGTATAAATGTAACACAAATGAGTCCTGGCCGAGTAAAATCTCCGGAAACAACTTCCGTTTTATTGTCGAGACAGCAATTTCTTGTAATGCGCGTCTTGCGTTGGTAGTTTTTATACAGGAATATATGCCTGTTGAAATCAAATTAAATAAATTTTGCAAGGGTTTACCCCCGTTCTTTTACTCTATTGGTCCATTTTAAGGGTTAAAATATGATATAAAGCACGATTCTAACTGGGGGAATCCTCGGGGAAACCCCTGTGATGACGTCACGTCTAGACCGCATGTGCTGAGAGACGCGGGTTTCTTACAGTACGTTTATAAATATAAATAAAATAAAATAATATATTTTATCCCTTCTTCCCTGTATTATTGACCATTTATAAGGTTAATACTTAAATAAACAGGAATAGAATTCTTCATTAATCGTCTAGACATTACGTGTCTCTTTAGGCTATAAGGTAACCTTGGTTACCCATTATTTTAATTATATTTTAATTCATCCAGTTTTAAATTATAATTACTTGTTTTTTAGATTCTATGTTATTTAATAAAATTCTGTGTAATTTCTGCTTTCATTATCTCACAACTAGCCCTACCTGCAGTGAGGCGGGTGGGGCAGGTGACCTTGTGTCACAGTTGATTTACTTACGTAAATCTAGTTGTGTAGTTCCTTCGAAGAAGGAAAGGCAAAGCTTCCTTGGAAGCTTACCTTAAGGAAAGCTTACATAGAAATTATAATATCCAACTTCTTTCTCCAGGGTGGATCAGATCCCTGCTTAAATTCAGATAAGATCTTAGTTCATCCGAGGTTTTTAATGCATCCGAGAATCGGATGCAGTATTCTCAACTTCTATTCAACCCAGTATGATTTGATACTCGGTTTTCATTGCATCTCTCGGATCATCTGAAATCTAATGCTTGGTGGATTGTATGTAGATCTAATCCTCGGATGATCGGATCATCTACTCTGATGTTCGGATGTTGATTCCAGATCAGAACACTAACAATCCTCACACACACACACAAAAAAAAAATAAATAAATAAATAAAACTTGGAGTAATAGTTCACCAGCCTGGCAGTAAATATCACCTATTGGAGGCTTGGGTCCAAGTTCAAAAAGTCCAAGTCCTCAAGCCCAAGAGGCCTTCTAAACAAGGTCCTTCATTCAGTCCTGGCTCTATATTTTAGGGAAGTAGGTTGCCTGACTTCACCCTAACCAATTTTTGAGGACATTGAAACTTAGGCAGTTTTTTGAACCTGCCTGCCCCCAGGGAATTTATGCCTAGATCCTCCACAGTCTGGACTCTGAATGATTTACTAGGCCAACAGGAACTTGGGCAGTTTAATTTCCCTTAAAATGGAACAAGTTTTCAAATTTGTATCTCCTTAGGGGCCTCCTTGGGTAAGCCCCTCCTCCCCTTCTGGTCAGCAAGAGTTGAGCTTCAGGCTGCTCTTCACTAGGTTTTTTTCTGAATACAACCTGGTTATATATATATGTTAAGACAGTAGCAAGGCTACTACCAGACAGGTCAAACTCAATTCCATGGTGCATATAAGTAGTCAGAAGGGGTATGGTGAATTCAGGTGAGATACTGGATCTTTAGATCTTAAAGTTTCCCATTCACAACTACTTTAGGAGGGACAGGAGTCCCTCATCAAGGCACCTGTAATAACACTTAGGGTTTAGGCCCTGTTAATCAACCCTTTCCAATTCCCCACATCTAGAGGCTCCTACAGGAACCACCCCAATGGGGGTCATTCCATCCCTAGCAGTATCCATCGTTTTCCCCAGGTAGGGGGAAATCGAGTAGCCGAGGCTCCAAGGTCTTTTGACCCACTCCAGGGGACGAGGGCATAAAAACCCTTCCCCCCCCAATGACTCCTCCAGCCTCACTCAGTCCACCAGTAGGAGTTCTCCTCCGTTCTTTCAGATTAGACTGGCAAACAAATCCTGTCATTCTTTTTAATCCAAGTCCAGTCAGACTCCTGACCCGGTCAGAATACAAGGCCCTTTAAAGACCAAGTCCTGGCCTCTGTATCCAGTCTCTTATGTCAAAGAACGCAATAGAAAGGGTGGAAAATGTAAAATCTCTCGGGTTTTACAGTCGCCTGTTCCTAGTACCAAGCCTCACCTAAGGTGGAGGCCAGTCATAGACCTAAACAGGCTCCACACTTTTCTACACGTAGAAAAGTTCAAAATGGAAACTCCAGAGTTCATCAGGACCTCCCTGATTCCAGGGGAGTGGGTATCGTCGATAGATCTATCGGACACTTACCTACACATCCCCATCCATCCAAACTCAAGGAAATACCTAAGGTTTTGCTACAAGTCACAGGTGTTCCAATTCACCTCCCTCCCATTCGGACTAGTCACAGCCCCCCAGGTCTTTACAATGATCGTAAAGGAAGTGAAACTAATGGCCCTCTCAAGAGGACTCAGAATTCACCAATACCTGGACGACTGGCTGATCAGGTCCCAGTCTCAGGAGGAAGCCCAAGTGAACACATAGGCAGTGGTAGACCTAACTCAGTCCTTGGGGTGGATAATAAATCAGGAAAAATCAGAACTGAAACCTACTCAGGTGTTTTTCGTTCATGGGCTACGAATACCACCTAGATTCAGCCCTTGTAAAACCCACTCAAGAGAGATGGCTCAAACTTCAGGATTTGATCCTACTACTCAAGTCAAAACGTGTTTTGACTGCAAGATGTTTGATGTCTCTAATTGGGTTGCTAGCCTCAATGGAGAAATGGTCCCGGAGGGACGCCTTCACAGGAGGCCCTTTCATTTTCATCTCAAGGAGCACTGGAGATATCCTCAGTCGCTGGACAACCTCCTTCCTTGGACAGAAGCCATTGCAGCCCACCTAGATTGGTGGCAAAATCCCTCAAACGTGATGAAAGGTGCAGACCTTCATCCCAAACACCACAGTATCCAACTCTTTACCGACGCCTCACACGAAGGTTGGGGCGCTCACTTAGACCAAAAATTCCACAAAGGGTCTGTGGTCAGATCGGGAAAAAAGGCTACACATATATGTCCTAGAATTGAAGGCGGTCTCCCTGGCCCTTCGAGACTTCAAGGACCAGTGCCAGAATCAAACAGTGTTAGTTGCGATGCACAACTCAACAGTGGTAGCCTACATCAACAACAAGGAGGAACACACTCAGTAGAGATGTGCGCTCTCCTGTGGAAGATCACGACCTGGGGCCATCACTACCTCATAACATTGAAAGCCAGGCACGTTCTAGGGTGCCTGAATGTGATGGCCGACCTACTGTCCAGGTCCAACCAAGTGCAGTCAACAGAATGGTCTCTTCACCCCCAGGTGTTCAAACAGATCTGCCAGAAGTGGTTCACACCTCATGTAGACTTATTTGCCACTCACCTGAACCACAAGCTCCCACTGTACGTGTCTCCTATCCCAGACCCAAGGGCCTGGGACATAGATGCTCTAAACATAAACTGGACCAACCTCACGGCCTAGGCGTACCCTCCTACGGCTCCTTCACAAGGTGATCCAAAAGATCAGGCAATGTTATTGTCTGATCATCGTAATAGCCCCAGGCTGGCCAGGGATGCCCTGGTTTTGGGACCTAGTGCAGCTCTCAACAGAGATCCCACTACAACTCCCAGTGTCAACAAACAGTCCCACAACTATGTGTTCCACAACAATCCACAACAGCTGAACCTCCACGCCTGGTGTCTAGGAGTGGACAACTCCAAGAACAAGGCTTCTCTGTGGAGGTGGCAGAGAGAATTGCTGTCCCTCAGCGGTCATCAACAAGGACCATCTACAGGTCAAAGTGGGCCCTATTTGAAAAATGGCGCAGAGAAAATTCGGTGGATTTCTCCACTCCATCTGTGAAACAAATCTCAGATTTTTTCATGTACCTGTACCAAGACTTAAACAGGTGCCCCTCGACCATTGATGGTTACAGGACTGCAATCGTTGACACTTTGGGCCCAACGGCCCAACACATTGCACACAATGCAGACCTTTATAGGTTACTCTCCAGTTTTCACAGGGATCGTCCTAAGAGTTCCAGAAATTTACCCAAGTGGAACCTTTCTGTTGTCCTTAACGAGCTCACTAAAGCACCATTTGAGCCCATGAAAGACACAGACCTCAAACATCTTACTCTAAAACTGCTTTCTTGCTAGCTTTGGCCTCCGGCAATCGCCGCAGCGAAATCCATGCCTGGGTCGCAAACAAGTATCTAATCTAGGCCAATGGGAAAAGGTTGCCTTGTTCCCTTCTTCTGATTTTATAGCCAAAAACCAACTAGCAAGAGAAGGTTCTCAAAGTGTATCTCCGGTGACTATTCCTGCTTTGACTACCATTGTAGATAGACAATTTAAGGAAGACAGGACCCTGTGTCCCGTGCGGGCCCTGAGATTTTATTTGGACCGAACAAAGACCTGAGAGGGTCTCGTTCTCTCCTTTTCATCTCCTTTACGAAACGACATACCTCAGACATCAGACCCCCTACTCTCTCTTCATGGTTGAAACAAACCATCCTACTTTGTTACAAACAAGCAGATCAACAAGCCTTGGACTTGGTCCAAGTCAAAGCGCATGACATCCGGGCCTTCGCGGCCTCTAAGGCCTTTTACGGTGGGGTATCGGTGGACCAATCATGCAAGCCTGTCACTGGAAAGCTCACAACACATTTACAAATTTTTACCTAAAAGACCTTACTTGGTCGGACACCGACAACAATATGTATCTGGGACCCGTAGTGGCGGCACAACAAGTCCTAGATCCTTCCCCTCAGACCAGTTGTCCTCGGAAAGAAAAAAGGTGGGGGGGCACATCCGCTACAACCAAGTCTTCAGGAGTCTCTCCCAGGATCTAGGTATTCCTTTACCTTCAAGATGTTACGGGTAAGGTCATTTTTGTTTTTCAGTTATCAAGCAACTTCTATTAAGGACTTATTTAGTTGTCATTAATCTCATATTCAGGTTGTAAAAAATTTATGAGATGTCCAACCATGGGTTGGTCAGTCACTAGTGAAGGGCCCTCAGGGACCCTTAGACCTCGAAGTGAGCACTGCTGCACTTCCGTCCTACAGTCAAACATCTAGACAGTTTCAGCACTGTCTCTCATTTTATTTAGGTTTTTGGCTCATTACAGGCCCGGTCTTCGGGATCGGGGCACTGTAAATGGGACTCAGACTGGTATTTCTGGCACTATTCTATACATATTAATTCAAAATCTTAGACAAAATGACATACCTTCCAGTCTCAGCTGTAATCCCGCCACCGGGCGGTTGAATTCAGCATTAAGTCCCACATGGTAAGCTATTGTAGCGTAATAAAATTGTAAATTTTAATTACTTAAATGTAGCTTTTATAAGCTACAAGCTTACCATGTGGGACTTAGAAGAGTCCCACCCTGCCTCCCCGCTGTTTACAGCTGAGGGGTAGGTTTTAGAAAATTTCAACGAGAAAGTAGGGCGAGAGGTCAGAGGTTATCACGTGACGACAACTAGCAGTGTATCCGGTGGCTAACAAGAACTGTCTTTTTTTCTAAGACGTTGGCCCCGGGTGTGGCAACCCGAGAACAGCATTAAGTCCCACATGGTAAGCTTGTAGCTTATAAAAGCTACATTTAAGTAATTAAAATTTACAAGTTTCTGTGAATGATCCCTTATTTGGTCACATTTACATTCCTTGGGTGAACAGCCAGCATTGAAATGTGGCTTTTATGTTGGGTTTCAAGGAGTTTGAAGCCTCTGATGTTTTAAAGAGCAGCTATACAGGAAGAAGTTTTGCTTGGACTTCCTTACATACATTACTTTCCTGGACAGCTCCTTAGTTACAGCAGGTCTGCAGGAGGAACATGACCTTTCAGACACTTTGCAATCAAGGTCCCTGGTAGGGGACTGTAAGAGAGAAGAAGCATGTATATTCTCACTCCTTCAGTTCAGGTCATATTTAGAGGATCCTAGGGATCACTATGATATGTTATAGACTTCAATATGCTTTGGACTGGGTGCAATGATGTTTGCATTTCTAGTCCAGTCAACCAGTTGGTGTCCAAATCTTCTTGTTGCAGTTTGCCCATGTCTAAGAACATGTGACTCAACAGGAGGGATGTAAATTAGAATGTCTTTAGCAAACCTACAATGCATTTTTCACTCCTAATGATGTTCTCTTGCTGGGCATATTAGATGTTCAGAGGATTTTCATCTAGTGTTTTCATGGAAGTAATTAACAAGGATTAGTAACTCTAGAAGTGAGCATGCTTCTAGTTCTGGTCTAATAAACCATGGATTAGAGTTACAAGTGCCTCCTACTCCTCAGCTAGTTAAAAGGGGAGTGGATCTTACTTATACAGGCCTATGGAAGCAGGGATGATAGCTGGCTTCCTGTGGTTTCAAGGAACCTTTCTCCAATTTGGTACTATACAAGTCCTGGGAAAGAAGAATATTCAGCCAGACTTTTTAGAAGTGAGGTTGGCAGAAGTTAAAAAAAAAACAAAAAAAAACGGGAGAAACAGCAATTTTGATAAAAGCTGTTTATGAATTGATCGACAAAAGGGCGATTTCACCAGTCACATCACTGGAAGTTTACAGTTACAGTCTATTTCTTGGGGTTAGTGAAGAAGAAATGACTGTCAGTATACTTAAGGTCAGGTAAACAAGCTTTGCATGTACCTTACTCAATATGAATTGTTTAATATTTGGAATTCGTCTATATAACGAGAGTGGATGACGTCACTCGACTCTTATGGGTACACACTCGTCACCGGTAGACTCGGCTAACAAGTATCTTCGCCTCAGTGGAGGCTACAGATTCTACCAGTTCACTGCCTTACCCTGCAATATGGCTACAGTTCCTCTCCAGTTCACCAAGGTAGCAAAAGAGGTGAAGCTGGTGGCTGGTGCAGAAGGCATCAGTATTCGCCAGTATATAGACGGTTGGCTAATGAGAACAAACTTAAAACAGCAATGCCAAGAAAACACCTACTGGTTGGGGCATCTTGTCGAAAACCTGGGTTGGATCACAAATTTCTAAAAGTCAGATTTATTTCCAACTCCAGTAATCAAATTTTTGGTTACAATTCGACCTCAGGGTAGGGCTAGTCTTCTCAACTCAAAGGAAATCGATTGTCTTCTTGGAAAGAAAGTTATTATATTGAAAGCTTCTCACTCATTTCCAGGGAAGCTCATGTCACTTTGAAAGCATGGCTTCAATGGAGAAGACTACACTATTGGGAGGTCTGCACATGAAGTCACTCCAATGGTATCTGGAAACACTGCAGATATCCTTAGTTTCTAATTATCTCACTTCTTGTTTATCTGGTTCACAGGGGTCATCTTCAGTGGTCAACCAATCATTCAATTTGGAAGGAGAACTCACCACTCCTTTGGAAGGAGCTCAGTCTCTCTCCTTTCACAGAAGCTTCCCTAAAGGGAGGGGGTGCTCTCCTGAAGCATCCACAGCCATTGGTCTGTGGAATCAGGAAGAGTCAAGACTCCTCATAACATAACATTATACAGCTGGAAGTTATGTTGTTACCTTAAAATGGTTCAGAAATCAGCTTCTGAGTTGAAATCAGTTGATTTTCACAGACAATTCTTTAGTGGTTGCCTATGTGAACAGCCAGGGAGGCTTCCAATCAGGGAATATGTACCTTGATCTGTAGAATCATGGTTCAGTCCAATGCCAGAATGATTCAGATTCAGGGAAGTACATCCCAGGGAATCTACATGTTCTGGCAGATTCCTGGTCTAGGAAGATAAGTTATTTCAGACCAAAGGGGCTATGAATCGTCAAGTTTTTCAATCAACTTAGACATGGCTGCCATCAATCAGTGGTTGATGTGTTTGCAACAAGATGAATCACAAGCTTCCTATGTAGCTCTGCTGTCAGGCTCTGAAAACAGGTGCTTCAACATCTCTTGTGAAGGTCTGGACAGACATGTGTTTTTGCCCAGGGTCTTGGTCCTGCAGGTGTTGTAACATGTATATGTCTCATGTCCCAGACAGTCAGTCTTGGGAAACAGATGCATTGAACACCTCTGGGGAGGGTCTGGTCAGTTATGTCCAGTGGCCCTCATCCCTCAGGTGATTCAACAGATGACCACCTACAGGTGCAGAATCATCATGATTGGGTGGCCAGGGATTTTGTAGTTTTGGGATCTGATGAATCTGTCCACAAAACTTCTTCTAAGACTTCCCTTGGGGATAAATCTGTTGACTCTACCATTCAGCAACAGACTTCACAACAATCTAGTTTACTTGAATCTTCATGTTTGGCATCTGGAAGTCAGGCATAATATTATGGAAGATTCCCAGAGGAAGTGGTGAAACAATGAAGGAGCACTCCTCAAGGAGAATCTGAGAATCAATTGTTCTTTTTTGGGAAGTGGTGTGAAGAGAGCCAGGTACCATTCCACATGGAGCAAATGTCCTGAAATACTAGTTTAAGGAAACATCCTAACACCATCCATTATTGTGGGCTATAGAAGAGCAATTGCGTATGGTTTTGGGCCAAAAGGGTCAAGAAGTATCTAAAAGTTGAGATAAATAAGACATTAACAACTTTTAGTAAGAGACAAACCAATGTTTGGATTTTGTCATTGGTCCTACATGCTCTTATCAAACAACCTTTGATCTTGTGAGGAATGCTTTCTTGAAGTTATTACCTTTCAAGACAGTCTTTGGTCTTGGCTTCAGGTAAAGTAGTGACATTCATGTTTGGACCCTTCCCTTAGTTATAGGGAGAATGGGTCACAAGTAACTTTGGCCCATTGACTGCCTTTTTGGCCATGAACAGTTGGCTTCAGATGGGCCTACTGCAATTACTGCAACTGAGCCAGTGGTCTTTGTCTCTGTGGATTGCAGAGTCATGGTAAAGGAGTGACATTAATGCTTGGACATATTCTTCCTTTAGTTATAAGGAGAATTGGTCACAAGTAACTCTGGCCCCATCAATTGCCAGATCCAGTTTGCTTTGGATGGGCCTACTGCATTAAGCCTGTGGTCATGCCAGCTCTTAGCCTCTTTGGACAACAGTTTGACTCAATGTGGGTCTGTCTGTCCTGTTAGGGGTTGGTAATCAAAAGGTTTGGGATAGAACAAAATCTTTTGTTTTTACTGCCATTAAGAAAGTTTCTTAATAAGACTTATCTTTTAGTGCCTTTTTCATCTTGACTGAGTCAAGATTGAGTTACAGAAGCTATTGATGTATGTTTTGATTGCATCTTTAGTTTTAATAGGTGATTTCCTTACATGGGTTTCTTGATACATGTTATTGGAAATTGCATTGTATGTACACCAATTTCTGTCTGAAAAACCTCTGTTGTCATAGGGTCAGATTTGAAATTGGGTCCTACAGTTGCAGTTACAGTTTTGTTACTTTATAAGTATGTGTTTCATACTTATATTGGTACATTTGCAGTTTGTGGCTGGTATGTCTGCAATGCTGGATGTTTGTAGTTAGATATCAATGTTGCCTAAATCCGACTTGGGAAGGATTTGGCATTATGCTGATGACACTTACAGGTTGGTTTGACCTTGTTTTGGGGTCGGATGTTACAATGTAGATGGGCTATCTATTTATGACATCTTTTTGCAACACCAACATTGTCAGCAGTTGTGAGAACTACAACTACATACTGCCATTTTTTGGAAGTTGTATGTTGTGAATGTTTGGAAGTTATATGTTCATTAATGCATGTAATTCCATTATGAAGTTCTCATGATGTTTAGTTGTAGGTTAGGTAGTGGTTTTTCTTAAAAAGAATTCCCTCCATCCTACAAGGCTGAATTCAGCTACTGTTAGGAAATGGTAAGGGTATTTCGCTATAAAATTGAAAAATTTAATAGTAATTTAAATTTTTATTAGAAATACTTACCATTTCCTAACACTCAAATTTCCCTCCCGCCTCCCCGCAAGTCATTCTTTTACTTGCAACAAAAATAATGAAGTAAACAATGTGGTCATGTGACCTAATTGGCGGGAGGACGGACTACTGTAACCCAATGGCTTGGTTAAGGTTACATAACCTTAAAATCGCATCTCTGCGTTGGCCATTGGGTTGGATGGCTCCAACAAATAGCTACTGTTAGGAAATGGTAAGTATTTCTAATAAAAATTTAAATTACTATTAAATTTTTCAAGTCTATCTGTTTAAACTTAATTGATAATGAAGATGTATCATTTAGAAATTTTTGATAAAAGTTTAAAGTTTAATTAATTAAAGAGTTTCTACTGTACAGTAGTTGAATTTGTTTTGTCAAGTTGGTTTTCAGGAATGTTTCTCTTATTGTTATATAGATATAGATGAGTGTGTGGTGCAAGGTTTGTGTGATCATGGTACCTGTGTAAACACCATTGGTACCTATAAGTGTAGTTGCAATGGAGGCTACAGGATCTCTGATAATGGAGACTGTATAGGTAAGTACAGCATGCTGTATTAAGTGATTGAATTACTTCTATTTCAAGCCACTTGACATATAAAGCTACAAAAGATGAATATGTGTTACAACTTTATAGGATTAGAAAAAAACTTATTGATAGAAACTAATATGAACTACCTAAGGTATAAATAGTTGTCATAATATCAGTTATGACATATTTCACCTAAATTACAGCACATATGGACTAGTGCACACTTTTTTGTGATGACCAGATAGTCTGATTGTTACCCTATCATCTGATGTTCAACACATCATCTGATTGATGACCATAACCAATATGAAAACATATTGTACTGTCCTAATAGGGTCTCCATATAAATTCACCATAGCTTGTTAAAATTTCCTCACTGGAACTCACTCTAGACAGAGGCAAAATTTACTGATTCAGGAATTCAGTGATAAAAATATTGCTGGAATTTTGTAACAGATTACAGATAAATTGATGTTAATGTCCAATTAACCACAATATAGTTAGTGTTACCTCACATACACTGAGCCAACTTCACATTTCTGATTTTGTATATGCTATTATTATTATTATTATAGTTTTTTTATACTCAGCGCAATATCTCCATATAAAACAGGACTCAAAGCGCTTAATAACCCATCCAACTGCACAAGTACAGCCCAAGTTCTCAAGTAACTCACATTCCCTGAACTGAAAGACAGAGGCTCAAGGATGACCATTTATCAACATACTTCAGGTTCTTTAGCCTGCCAGTGGGGATAGAATCCAATGACAGAGGACCACCATTTTAAGTAGTCATCCGAGCCACTATGTATCTGCCTGTACCTGGGTTTGGACCCATGTCCTCTGTGTTCCTAGGCAAGTGTGTTACCCGCTGGGCAGCAGTGGCAGTTATGCGAAGAGTCTATGGTCTTTTATTGGTCCAATCATCAATAAGTTTCACAATTCAGTCACCGCAAACCATATACGCCTCAAAGTTTATATCTATGTTTGACATGAATACAATATTTCCAGAGTTCAAATGTGCAGATTCTGTGGCCTACACAGGGCTTAGGGTTTGTTAGAGATTGTAACCTTGGACACAGTTCTTCACATGTGTGTTCATTTTTAACCATATAAATGGGTACCAAAACTAGTTGGGGGATGATAAGCCAGTGACATATAAGCATTTTGTTTAAGATAGTGGAAATATTCTGTAGTCTGCAGAAACCAAATAAACAGCAACAGCCATATTGGTCAGTTTAGGTTTGAAAAATGCTTAATGAAATGTTGTAGTAATAATATGTATGATATTTTCAGACATAGATGAATGTGCTGAGAACAGAGGTCTCTGTGCCAATGGTCGGTGTCGTAACACACCCGGCAGCTACATCTGTCTGTGTCAACCTGGTTATGAAGTGTCTCGAGATGGCAGTACTTGTGTAGGTAAGTGAAGACTTAAGAGATTGAACTTTATCAATAGTACATGCTCTGTAATCATAACGTCATCCTTATCCAAAGATTCAGGTCTCCTAAATTTAGTTCTGTTCTACACTAAAATACCTTTTTACATGGCAGCAATTTTGTAGGCAAGTTAAAACATTAGCCACAAGTTTAAACTATAAATACAATAAAATTTTATTTTATTTAATAATATTGATAAAATGATTACAACCTATACTCTTTTTACTTCCATAAGTCATTTTACACTAAAATACCTTTTGTACATAGCAGCAACTGTGTGGTGAAGTGAAAACTGAAGTGATAATGAGTGTCAATCTCTTAAAGCGGAACTTCTGAAATCCATGTTTTAAATTGTCAATTATATGAAGACATGTTTACTCTCTCCTAAATTTCCATATTTTACCAAGCGTCTGTTACTACACAGGCTCATACCAATATAAAGTGTAAAATCTTTAAATTAAGCAGAGCAGTGTATTAGAGAGTAAGTACCTCATGTAAGTACCTAAGAATTATTGTTGAGTACATAAATTCAGAATTTGGTCTAACTACTTGGCATATTTATTAATAATACCAATTCTTGAAAATAAGATTACATGATGAAAATGTCTCGCATAAGGTATGTTACACAGATTATTTTACTTCTTTTCTGAAATAGTTTTCAAAATTTAATTGAAACCATTCATTTAAAATCACTTTTTTATTTATGTTGGTGAATTGAGACCTAAGTCAATAACACTATTTTGTATTCACAGTGTATGCAAAGTATACATTGTCTAGACACTCAAAGGATGTGTCTAATGCCATTATGGTTTTGACTGACTATGGATTGATTTGATTCAGATGTTGACGAGTGTGTAGTGAGAGCTGGTGTCTGTGCCAATGGTGTCTGTTACAACACTGAGGGTGGGTTTGAGTGTAGATGTGACCCAGGATTCAAGATTGATGCATCACGCTTCACTTGTATAGGTATGTTATTAGTTGTGATCTCTTTGATAAGCTTCAGGTAATGGTATATTAACCATGGTTTTACCTTGCCAGTATTTTATACAGTGAAGCCTCAGTTTAATAGGATTCACTTTTAAGTAGTAGTAAACATCAGAGTTGGATGTCTGGACAAAACTGAAATATATTTCTTATACTCAAACTCTCTCAACTTTGAGTTTAAACATAAGGTGAGATTTCACTTGATCATATGAGTTTTACGAACACAGGACTGTATTTGAGACTAAGTCTGAGATTTTTCATGAATTTTGACTCCGGTCCTTTGAGGACCTTTTTGATTGGCAGTTACCCTGTTATTCCTAGTTATGTGGAAGTCTATTTTTTGGTATTTTGTCTTTTAACTAAATGAGTGGGGTTTAACTTTAATGCATGTTATTTTGGATATTGTAAAAATATAAACATAGATGGGTATTACTTTCTTCTCCTGTTGGTCCTAACAAAATCAGGTATTATCATCCACTGGGTGGTAGATTATAAAATACCTCTTGTGTGTGAGTGTGTGTGCATGCCTGCGTGTATCACACAGTTTTCTCCAAAGTGGAGGGCTGTGGGATCTGATACTTAAATAATATTAGTTCAGTTGCTCATGCCCTCCATTGTTTGCTGCTTTTGCAGATCTAAGTCAATAACTATGTGAGCAATGGGGCTAGTAGCTACTTTGAGTAAATTGCTTATAACTCCAAACCACTGCATTAGAGCATTTTGCAAAAGTATATTGTTCAGCTACTTTTTCTGTACCTACAAGATGGTACCTATTTTAGAGGTCTACTTCAATAGCTAAATGAGTATTATCTATTTTCTACTTTTTACAGTGACAGAAATGAGTAATTAGCTGGTCAAAGATGTTATTTATCCACTCTTAGATGTTCCATGTAATGGCATATTTTCAGAGCTTTAGCTCCATAGCTAACTGAGTAGTAGCTACTTTAACATTTTGTTTATGAGTGAATCACTTGTAACTTCAACACTATTAAATTTTGAGCTTTTTTGACTGGGGTTAATTTTTTTGGCTTTTTTTTTTAGCTTTTACAGGTCCAAGTCAATAGCTAAGTGAGTAATGGGGCTAGTAGCTACTTTGAGTAAATTGCATATAACTCCAAAATGACTGCATTTACAGCATTTTGCCAAATATGTTGTTCAGCTATTTTGTCTGTACCTACAAGATGGTACCTATTTTAGAGGTCTACTTCAATAGGTAAGTGAGTAATTAGCTATTTTGTATAATTAACATTTAGTAACATAAATGAATGGCTTTTTTCTTTGTAACTGTTAGCTGTGAAATAGTAATAGTGTTTTGGTTAAATATGTTGCTCACCTACTTCTTGATGATCTGTGTCATGGCAAATTTTCAGAGCTGTAGGTCCATAGCTAACTGAGTAATAGCTACTTTAACATTTTGTTGATGACTAAATCACTTGTAACTTTAATACTATTTAATTTAAAGTTTTTTTGTGAAATATGTTGTTCACCTACTGTTTGGTGATCTGTGTGATGGCAAATTTTCAGCGCTGTAGCTCCCTACCTGAGCAATAGCTACTTTGACATTTTGCCAATGAGTAAATCACTTGTAACTACTAGAGGAGTTTTTGTGAAATGTGTTGTTCACCTACTTTTTGATGATCTGTGTCATAACAAATTTTCAGAGCTGTAGCTCCATAGTTGACTGCATAATAGCTACATTTTGCCATTGAATAAATTACTTGTAACTTCAACGCTATTGATTCTACAGCTTTTTTTACCCCACAGCCCTTAAGGGCTGTTGGGGTATTGTTTTCACCCATGGTGTCCGGAGGGGCGGGTGGGCAGCAGCAGGAAAAAGTTTGTCTGGGCTGTATCTCAGAAACCGTAAGGTGTAGGAAGTTGATACTTACTAGGGACATTGGTTAGGGGGTGTAGGTGTGCAACGTCATGGTCTGACCTTGATTTGACCTTGCCGTAGTGACCTTGACCTATAAAATCTTGTCTGGGCTACACCTCGGAAACCGTAAGGTGTAGAAAGTTGATACTTGGTAGGGACATTGGTTAGGGGTTATAGGTGTGCATTATCATGGTGTGACCTTAATTTGACCTTTGACCTTGTTGTAGTGACCTTGACCTTTAAAATCTTGTTGCACCTTTGGGTCTGTCTTTTGATGCAGATTAAGCATTGTTAAAGTAATATTAGAATTTATAAAGAATTTTACTTTTATAACTTCCCATTGTAGGAGATGGAATTTCATCAAGTGAACCACAGATTTTGCTCCAACACCACACATAAGCATTCATTGAATGTATTACCACTTCTGTATGCCTGGTAATATTCAAAACACATCTAAACCATAATTCGGCCATGCAGATGTGGATAAAGAGTGCTGTAATTTTAGTTTACTGATTAATACTGTCATCTTGTTATTGAATTATCTTGTTTTAATACTTCATCTTTACATGCATTATCTTTCTTTTAGATGTTATTTTCTCTATTTAAACATTGTTTGGACCTTTATATAACTGACAGTGCTCTGAAAGTATCCTGAACTTTGTACTGATACAGTACTTCTATATCTCATGGTGTTCAAAATATTTCTCTAGGCTGTGGGGTACAGGCATCTCTGATGCTATTTTGTGAAATATGTTGTTCACCTACTTTTTGATAACCACATGAGATAAGGAGATTTTGTGCAAATTTTGGAAAGAACTGGGTACTAACAACCACTCCCTTATGGTCTCTGCAAAATTGAGAATTTTCTGAATTTCAGACACCATCTTGACCTTTTTAAGAAATGGAAAATGTTGTTATCTCAAAAACCGTAACAGATAGGGTGATTTTAGGCAAATTTTGGACCCCATGGGTAAAAAAAATTAATTCTTTAATGGCCTCTGAAAAATAGAGAAAAATACATCTTACATCTGGCCACAGATCTAATCTAATGTGGACTTTTATAGCGCTTAATCGCCATTGCTGATGGACTCTAAGGCGCAACTGAACATAAAGCAAGGCAGTTAACATTAATCTGAGGACATAGCCAGGTCATACCAAGGAGACACAGGGTGACAGGAGAAGCTATGGGGGATATGCTTTTGCAAACAGGTAAGTTTTAAGCTTCTTTCTGAAGGAGGCAACTGATGCTGCACTGCGCACATCATGAGGGAGTTTATTCCAGATCTTAGGAGCATCAAAGGCAAAGCTGTGATCAAAATGTTTGACTGACTTGAAGACTGATGAGCGGAAAGGAGGACCAATAAGGTATTGATGATCTGGGTGACTATGCCTGTTACTATAGGAACAACTGCTGAGTGACAAGAATGGTTGAAAATAGGAAGGAGAACCACTATGTAAAAATTTATAAACTAGTGTTGCAGTTTTCAACATACATCTATACTTAACCGGGAGCCAGTGGAGTTGCTTCAGAATGGGTGTAACATGAGCATACTTTCTATGATTTGTAATAATACAAGCAAGGGTATTCTGAATACTGTGCAATTTGTGCTGATTGAAACATGACAAACCCCTAAACAGAGAGTTGCAGTAGTCTAGACGACTACTAACCAAGGCATTTGCAGCAAGGACTGCCACTTCTGGAGTAAGATACTGTCTCATTCTTTGAAGGTCGCGTATCTGAAGAAAGCTCACTTTGCAAGTCCTCTTGACGTGTTCAGAGAAGGAAAATTCTGCATCAAACCACACACCTAGATTTCTGACCGAATCAACTGGATGAAGAAGGCTACCAAGAATACTAACAGGAAAATGGGAGGAAATCTTCTGATGCTGAGCCTTAGAGCCAAAGACAATAAATTCAGTTTTTTCAGGGTTGAGCTTCAGTTTACTGAGAGACATCCATCGTTGCACATCATGAAGGCAGTCATTTAGCTTAGTAAGAGCAGCAGAGGCATTCTTATGGAAGAGATGGATGTATAGCTGTGTGTCGTCCGCATAGAAGTGGAATTTAATATGCGGATGAAGGCGGATGATTTTGCTAAGTGGTATAATATAAAGTTAAAACAGCAATGGACCCAGAACAGAACCTTGGGGAACGCCATAGATGAGCTAGCTTAATTCAGATAGTGTGGAGCCTATCTTGATGGTCTGGCATCAATCATTCAAGTAGGAAACAAACCACTTTATAACAGTTCCACCAAGACCAAACCAGGATTTAAGGTAACCGAGGAGAATATTATGATCTATGGTGTCATACGTGGCTGATAAATCAAGAAGAACTAGAGCCGTAGGTTCACCATGTGCCAGAGAGAGATGGGCCTCATCTTTTATTGACAATAAAGCTGTTTCAGTGGAGTGTCCTGGCTTATAAGCTGACTGATGTTGATTATCCAGTTTGTTATTATTGATGTGTGACATAAGTTGCTTATTAACAACTCGCTCCACCAACTTTGACAGGAAACAAAGACCAGACACTGGGCTTTAATTCTTAAGGTTGTTTCTGGGCAGAGAAGCCTTTTTAATGAGGGGGGGGGGGGTGACAACCGCTCTTTTGAAAGCACTTGGGAAAGAGCCATCAATAAGAGAGTAATTTACCAACTTGGTAATAGACGGAAGGAGTATATCAAGACAATCCTTAAGGAGGAATGTTGGTATGGGGCCATTGGGCATGATTTAGTAGGAGGCTCATTGATACACTTACTGACCTCGTCTTCAATTACAGGCTTAAAGGTATTGAAAGCAGGGGGCACCATATCAGGTGCATCATTGAACGAACCAGAAGTAGGAAACTTGTCCCTGATTTCACTTACACAGATGTGTCCTAGGTCTAGTTGATGTTCTGTGCTGTGTCATATTTTCATAGCTATAGCTTCATTTGTTTAACCCCGGCGGGAGATCATACCACTGCAGTGGTCTTGTTATAAATGTTACACACAACAGTTAAAGGAAATGTCCCCAAAAATGAAAAAGGGAATTTTCTTCAGTGAGGGATACTTTCACGGCAAAGTAAAAAAGGATAAGGATAATTAAATTATAATATGCACATAATCTGGTTATTCAAATTACAATTCTTGCGCAATTTAATACAATGCTAATGTTATTCTAAGTGTTAGATATGTAGTACCTCAGAGTAGTTTGATGTATTTACTCAGCAAAAAGTATAACAATCAAACCATTTTAGTATAACTCTAATAAGTAGAATTATCGAACATAAAACATAAATTATAAGTTTTTTGAAGACATTTTCTGTTGTGCAAAAGTGTTTTTCTGCACATTTGAGAGCTCAGCTTTATTGTATTCAAAGTGTTTTGCAGACATCAATCTTGTATTTCAGACATTAATGAGTGTGATGACACTCCGGGCCTGTGTAGATATGGTCAGTGTGAGAATACCCTGGGGTCATTCAGGTGCATTTGCCCTCCAGGATTTGTTCTGGCTGAAGATGGTAGGAAATGTAGAGGTAGGTAAAATCAGGGTTTATTCAAAATCAGGACAGATTTTATGTATCTTTGTATCTGTGTATGCTTTTAGAAGCAAGTGTGCCTTGTTTAAACAAGCACACAATGATCTGTTAACTAGGGTAGACTGTTGGTAGATTAAGAAGGTCAACTCAAATTATTTTTTTGTGGAAATCTTATCTCCATATGTCTAGGGATCTCCTGAAATTCATCAACACTGATGTTCTCTGTTACAATTACATATATCTCATTTGGTGATTAGGGTGGGGTAAATATAGTGAGGGTTGTATAAAGTGCATGTGTGTGCACAAGATCTAATGAAAGTGTTCTACATATTTTTTATGTCACACAAGATATGGTGATGAGTTCAGGCATACTTTATGCTCATATGTTGAAATTTTCTAAGGAAAATACTTACATTTTGTGATATCATATGTTGTTCAGATACTTCAGCAAATGCAAGGTATCTAACTCTTTTTGCTGTGCAACATAATTTAATTAACATTTACAAATGCATGATATCTATGAAAATTAAAAAAAACATATCATAGGTTGTGGCTAAAAACATAATTGGAGATTTAAAAAAAAGAAAATGGTGATTGATTTCTCCGTTTTTCAGATGAGAGGAACGGTACCTGTTTCAATGTGTTTGACAGTGGAGTGTGTTCTGACCCCAGACGTGACCCTGTCACAGGCAGACCACTCCAAATCAAGAAGGATGTGTGTTGTTGCAGTAGAGGTGCGGGATGGGGAGGTGATCCATGTGAAGTCTGCCCCAGGCAGGGAGAACGTAAGTTTTCATTTCATTTGAGATGTGATAAAACCTGTATTGTCCATACTTCTCTCATACAAACATTCAATTTTATGAACACTGTGTGATGTGTTATTTCCTGCTATTTTTTGCAGAAATACCTTTTATGTTATGTACCTACTGTTATCTGAACTACATCTCAGGCTCTCTGACACCTTCTTTAAACCTTTAAAATATTAAAAAGCACAGTCACTATAATATTGGCTTCACATAGCATATAGTAACATCCACTGTAATAATTAAGCGCACCTTTAAAAGGATATGCTTTTTAATTACACCATGTTTTCAGAGAGCCTACACCACTGCCACCGCAGTATTTTCTAAGTTGAATATCTCCCTTAATATAAGGCTTATCAAAATGATTTTTGGCAGTTACTATCTATAAGCTTGGGAAGATTTCTTGACAGGTACAAATTTGACATTTGACCTTTATCAAGGTCACAAGATCAATTACAAATTTGCAGGTGCTTTCCCAACATCAAAATCTAGGGACCAGTCAAATTTCAGATCAATCGAGCCATAATTGACCGATTTAGAGCTGATTGATTATCAATTTGTGAAAAACATAAAACATTGACCCTTTTAGGCACATACTATGTATATCTTCTCACACTGAGGACTGTACACAGGTTCAGTGTGTTATTGAAGCATAAAATTTGGGTTTTTGCTTCAAAGGTTACATCATCATGTTCAGGCTTCCTTATAATCAGCCAAATCAGATGTCTTTGGTATGCAGTATACAGGCAGGAGAGATTTGTAAAATGTTAAATATCTCTTTTTTTATTTTTTGGATTAATTGTATCCACCGGAAGCATCCGGTGGATACTTTGGTTTAGCGTTCGCTACGCTGCCGCCGCCGAGCGTAGAGAGATTTTCAGCGTTAACGCTCTAAGAGGAAAACAACAGCAGCTAGGTTCACCAAATTTGCAGGATATCTTCATTGGGGGTAAGCTTCTCTGGGAAGGAAAATAGCCTCATTCTGAAAAACAAGATGGCCACCACGGGCATTTCTTTGAAAATAATCTACATTTTTCTACTGGCTGTTGCTCATAGGTAGAAGGCTGAATCTCTTCGTAGGTGATATGTATGACACATATACATGTCCTCTACAACCTTGCACACATTTGACCTTGAAGCTCCTAACTCAAGGTCATCCACGGAGTGCCTAAGTAACCCACATAGAGGACTTTAAAAGTGCCTATATCTCCCTTATTATTGGTCCTAGAGGTTTGCACTGTGAAGCCAACCTATAGGAAATCATGTGCTGCGAATCTTCTGATGTGGTTAGATTTGACCTTGGACCCCTCCTTCAAGGTCAAACGAGGATAGCCAAACTTAAAAGTGCTTATAACTCGCTTATTATAGATCCTAGAGGTTTGGGATGGTAAACCAACATATAGGAAATCATGGGCTGGGAATCTTCTGGCGTGGTCGGATTTGACCTTGGACCCCTCCTTCAAGGTCAAACGAGGACAGCCAAACTTAAAAGTATTTATAACTCGCTTATTATTGGTCCTAGAGGTTTGGGATGGTAAACCAGCATATAGGAAATCATGGGCTGGGAATCTTCTGGTGTGGTCGGATTTGACCTTGGGCCCCTCGTTCAAGGTCAAATGAGGACAGCCAAACTTAAAAGTGCTTATAACTCACTTATTATTGGTCCTAGAGGTTTGGGATGGTAAACCAACATATAGGAAATCATGGGCTGGGAATCTTCTGGTGTGGTCGGATTTGACCTTGGGCCCCTCCTTGAAGGTCAAATGAGGACAGCCAAACTTAAAAGTGCTTATAACTCGCTTATTATTGGTTCTAGAGGTTTGGGATGGTAAACCAACCTATAGGAAATCATGGGCTGGGAATCTTCTGGCGTGGTCGGATTTGACCTTGGGCCCCTCCTTCGAGGTCAAACGAGGATAGCCAAACTTAAAAGTGCTTATAACTCGCTTATTATTGATCCCAGTGGTTTGGGATGGTAAACCAACATACAGGAAATCATGGGCGGGGAATCTTCTGGCATGGTCGGATTTGACCTTGGGCCCCTCCTTGAAGGTCAAATGAGGATAGCCAAAGGTAAAAGTGCTTATAACTCGCTTATTATTGGTCCTAGAGGTTTGGGATGGTAAACCAACCTATAGGAAATCATGGGCTGGGAATCTTCTGGTGTGGTCGGATTTGACCTTGGACCCCTCGTTCAAGGTAAAATGAGGACAGCCAAACTTAAAAGTGCTTATAACTCGTTTATTATTGGTCCTAGAGGTTTGGGATGGTAAACCAACCTATAGGAAATCATGGGCTGGGAATCTTCTGGTGTGGTCGGATTTGACCTTGGGCCCCTCCTTCAAGGTCAAATGAGGACAGCCAAACTTAAAAGTGCTTATAACTTGCTTATTATTGGTTCTAGAGGTTTGGGATGGTAAACCAACCTATAGGAAATCATGGGCTGGGAATCTTCTGGTGTGGTCGGATTTGACCTTGGGCCCCTCCTTCGAGGTCAAATGAGGATAGCCAAACTTAAAAGTGCTTATAACTCGCTAATTATTGATCCCAGTGGTTTGGGATGGTAAACCAACATACAGGAAATCATGGGCGGGGAATCTTCTGGCATGGTCGGATTTGACCTTGGGCCCCTCTTTCAAGGTCAAATGAGGACAGCCAAACTTAAAAGTGCTTATAACTCGCTTATTATTTGTCCTAGAGGTTTGGCATGGTAAACCAGCATATAGGAAATCATGGGCTGGGAATCTTCTGGTGTGGTCGGATTTGACCTTGGGCCCCTCCTTCAAGGTCAATCGAGGATAGCCAAAGATAAAAGTGCCTATAACTCGCTTATTATTGGTCCTAGAGGTTTGGAATGGTAAACCAACATATAGAAAATCATGGGCTGGGAATCTTCTGGTGTGGTTGGATTTGACCTTGGGCCCCTCCTTGAAGGTCAAATGAGGACAGCCAAACTTAAAAGTGCTTATAACTCGCTTATTATTGGTCCTAGATGTTTGGGATGGTAAACCAACATATAGGAAATCGTGGGCTGGGAATCTTCTAGCGTGGTCGGATTTGACCTTGGGCCCCTTCTTGAAGGTCAAATGAGGACAGCCAAACTTAAAAGTGCTTATAACTTGCTTATTATTGGTCCTAGAGGTTTTGGTGCATTGTCTTTACAGTGGATACAATTTGCATCTGTTTTCCGATGCGCTAGGTCTAGTTAGATTTGGCATGTATTGGGAGGTAATAGGAAACCAAGGCCTGGGATTCAAAAAATCAAATCAAACTTGCCCTCCCGAGCCCCCCCCCCCCCCTCAAGGTTAAACTGGGGTCATAAAGTTGAGTATCTTGTATTTTTGCAGTGTATCTACAAAAATAATGCCTAAAATCCTATAATTATTGGGGCCGGTCTAGCAGAGTGCATTCACTAGGTGGCCAACGGTACTTCCTTCCTGTATAGACAAGCTGATTTCAAGGCATCTTTTTCCTGTGGCGCATGTCCTGTGGAGACATATTTTTGACAAACACCAGAAGTTTGAAGAAAAAGTGTGGAATATGACGAATTTTCAAACTTATTTGCAAATATTTTGGCATAGATGTGTTATCTACATATCAAGCACATATCCACATGAAGAAATGCTCCCTAGTTGATTCAGCTTCGTGTTGATGATAGGACAGAGCATTGAGAAAATATGCAGGCGGCAATGTTGCTAGTTTCCTCGCTTGTCGATTCAACCTTGTGTTGATGATAGGGGCAGAATGACGACAATGAAATATGCTGGAAACAATGCTGTTTTCAACAGTTTCCTTCATTTCTACAAAGAACGCATCATCTTCATCTGAATTCTTCATCTCCGGCAATGCAGTAAGCGGCAAGTTGCTTGCCAGATATAAATAGAATTCCCATCTTCATCTTCCTAACAGCACTGTGGCTTTATATTGCATACTACCACCCCTTTTATTTGAGGCATTCCACAAGGAACTCAAGTTTTCTGGTCACTTCATCATTCAAGTTCTTTTAGAAGAGTTTCCTTCAATTCTACAGAAGAATGCAACGTCTTCGACTGACATCATCATCTCCAGCAAAAGCTGGTCACATGACAACGAACTGGTCATGCGACACACCGACCAGCAATTTCTTGGCTTACAGAAGTTAAGCGGCATTGACCCTCAATAGTTCTTGGATGGGTGATTATTTTACAAAGAAGACTTAAGGGCGATCCCTGCCTAGCAAATATAGATAGCCCTTGGTTTAAGAGATATGGAGAAGTCTTCCAAGGACTCCAACTGTTCCAACCGACCAGCATGGAAGAACAGGCATGGACACAAAAAGGCTAACTGTACCTCCAGACCAGCCAAGGGTCAGTTGTAATTCTTCACTGACAATTACTGTATAGCCCAGTATGTGGGGCAAGACAGACCAGGCGCAAAGACAGTGTAGAACAGTACCAGGCCTTAACTGTTAGTTCAGTTGTTGCAGATCAATTGAGTTTATGTCCATAATGTCATCAATGTCCCAGTTGCTGCTCCAGATCTGCTTGTAGGGGTCAGATTGTACCAATTTGGGAAATATGGGAAACCCTGGGGGGCTAGTCCCAAGGACTTATAAGAGTCCTCATAGAGACCTACACTCTCCCCTTCCAGATCCAACCAAATCTGACAAGGTCACTGACCTCAGGAATAGCTACCTGATTGAGGCATTACATGCACTTGTACAAAGAATGCAGTAGCACTGGTCAGAACTCAGAAATATTTAGGCTTCTTCAACCAATTTTCCTTGTTACCAAAGCCAACAATCGGTCTGTTCACAGCCCCCGGGGAATTTACGGTAGTGACCAAGGAGATCGAACTGATGGTTACAGAAGGGTATATGAACCCATCAGTACCTAGACGACTGGTTCGTGAGAGCCAGATCCCACCAAACCTGTCTCCAGCATACTCAGACTCTAGTAGCAGAAATCGGAACCGAACCCGAAACAAGTCTTCAACTTCGTCAGCTACCAGTTCGACCTGAAAGAGGGCAAGCTCAGACCCACCCTAGAGCATTGGCAGACCTTAACTGCCAAAATACAGGAACTGGTCTTTGCACCGACCTGTCTGGTCTGGTAACTGATGTCTCTAATAGGGTTACTGACAGCCACAGAAAAGTAAGTCCACTTAGGCTGGCTCCACATGAGACCCATACAGCGGCACTCAATGAGAAGGTGATCCCCATCCCAAGGTCACTCCACTCTCATCTGAAAAGGTGGCTTCAGGAAAAAAATGTATTTCACGGCCAGTGATTACAGCCTCTCAGTCATAATCTGCAAATTTTTACAGACGCATCAAAAGAAGGGTGGGGTGCTCACTTAGGGGAACACAGTGCAAGGGGAGCCTGGTCCCTTCCAGAAAGCAAGTTGGACATAAACTATCTGGACCTAAAGGCAGGCTTCTTGGCCATAAAAGAGTTGCAAGACCTGTACTTGAACCAAATAGTTCCTATAGCCACAGACAACACTACAGTGGTTGCTTACATAAACAAGGAAGGAGGCATGACATTGAGCTCACTGTGTGCCCTTCTGTGGAGGATCCTGACTGGGTGTTCCAGAAAACAGGTTACTCTGAATGTGGTAGCAGACAAGCTATCCAGGCTAGGTGAGACCAGGTAAGACCATCCAGAGTGTTTTCTCCTTCCCGATGTCTGCTAGTTCAACAACAAACTAGCTCAGTTTGTGTCACCAGTTCCAGATCAACATGCCCTCGTTTTGTTATCTAGTGACCATGTGTAAGCCAGATCCCCTTGTGCCTGCCCAATCTGCCCAACCTGCTAGCACAGCCTTTCAACCAGACTCGTCACAGGATTCTGTCAATCCTAAATCTTAATGTTTGGCTCCTAGAGCCACAGCTATCAAAGAGCAAAGCTTCTCTGAGGCAGTGGCAGCACGAATTGAGGCTCCTCAAAGAGGATCAACCAGATCAATCTATGAGGCAAAGTGGACCTTTTTTACAAAGTGATGCATCAGTAATCAGGTGGACTTCAGGGCACCCACCTAAAAAGTCCATAGCTGACTTCCTCCTGTACCTGTTCCAGGACTGGAAGTTGTACCATTGATGGCTATAGGTCAACCATTGTAGACAAACTGGGAAATTTGCCCATTATTATCTGCAAAGATGAGATTCTTACTTATCTCTGGGATAGTTTCCACAGAGACAGACAGAGGGGCATCCACTCCTGAAACCTTTCTCTGGTGCTGCACCAGCTTTCATAGGCTCCCTTTCAGCCCATTAAAGAGGCCTATTTGAAGCATTTGATCTTCAAGGCTGTCTTCCTCAATCTTTGGGTTCAGGCAGATGCAGGAGTGAGATCCATGCTTGGCAAAATAAGAACATCAGAGACCAGTCAGACTGGTCAAAGGTGTCTCTTTATCCCTAACCCAGCTTTCTTTGCAAGAACCAGCTGGCCAAAGAAGGTCCAGACAGTGTAGCCCCAGTGGTTACCCCACCTCTGGCTCCAACTCTGGATAAGTCACTCAAGTCTGTTATGTCCCTATGTCTGGTCAGAACCCTGAACTACTATTTGGACAGGACCTCAGACCTCGGGCAGAACAAGGGGTTGGTCTTTGACAAGGCTTTGACAAAGAAATCTCCCCTGCCATTATCTCCTTATGGATCAAGTAAATAGAGATCCTATATTATGAGCTGTCTGATCAGGAGGCCCCCTCCTTTCACCAGGTTAAATTCCATGATGTGAGGCCTGTTTGCTGCTTCTAAGGCCTTTCAGTCAAGGGTTTTCCTTAGAAAAACTCCTATCAGCTTATCATTGGAAGTCACATAACACCTTCACACAATTTTATCTGAAGGTTGTGGCCTTGGCTGATTCAGAGCTCTTCCACCTGGGCCCAGTGGTGGCTGCTCAACAGATACACCAATAGCCTGCATTTTTTGGAGATAGACAGAAAAATCATCAGTCAGTTAGTACTTCCTTCTATGAGGACCTCTACAGGGACTGAACTCATATCTCTCTTCCCCTACCTCAGAGTAGGTCTGTTAAAAAAGGGGAGGCAACATTGGTATGCTGCCGGCAATCTGGGCACCGGCAACTGACCAATAGGACCTATTGGAGTCCTATTTAAGGCCACCATTGCCTTAAATTTTGAGTTTTCTTGCAGTTCCCTAGTAACTTACCTGCCTACCGAGTAGTAGTTATCCTAGCAATTGACCATTGGGTAGGATGTATTAACACAATAAAATTGCAAATTTAACAGTCAATTAAATTTTTTAAGTTTATACCCTATCCAATGGACAGGCGAGGCCCTCCCAATCAACCCCGCTGTCAGCTTACTAGGGGTCTAAATATGTTTAGACAATGAAACAGGTGCTGTGATATCAGATTATCTAGACAGGAAGTAAGTACCGTGTGCCACCTAGTGAATGCACTGTACTAGACCGGTCCTGCCAGTGGAAACGCAGGACAGCTTTTTCTGTCACTTAGTTGGACCAGTCACACCGACCGGATTAGCAATTGTCCATGAGTAGGGTATTAACTTATAAAATTTTAATTTACTATTAAATTTCAAATTGCTACTGACAACCCATTCATGTATTTCACAAGCCTTTATCATTTCCATTTTTTACCATTATTCACCTTCTTTGCTGCAGGACACTGGTTTTTGGCCTAGTTATCTTAAGTTATAGAACTGTTTTATGTGGTAGTACCTTTTCAAGTAAAACTCTTAAAATTTTTTGTCAGTTTTCTGAAAGTCCATGTTTATTGTTTTGTGCTTCTTTTATATCAAACTGAATAAACTTCAAGTTATCCGCATTAGAATGAAACATCTCTCTCTGTGGTTTTAGCTGCATTTACAGAGCTTTGTCCTAATGACTATGGTTCAATCACTGACTCCAGTGGTCGCATGAAGGATATCAATGAATGTGTGGCCAACCCAGATATTTGCAAAGGAGGCAGGTGTGTTAACACTGACAGAAGCTTCAGGTGTGAGTGTTCTAAAGGTTACAAGCTTGACCCCTCTGGAAGGGTGTGTATTGGTAAGTATTTCATAATATAAATAATTTACAGCAGTTGTGCTTTGGTTTCACTTCTATATACAGTAAAATCCAAATTCTAAAATGGTACGCTGCGCAGTGACCGTAAACACGTCTTTTGCGCAATGCTGGAATCGCCAATATAGAATGGCAAATAAAACAACGCTGTTGAATTCTGCATCCATTGTCCCTTCGCGTACAAATGTAAACAAACAACTCGCGATAAAATAATATGCAGCATATATGAGGTCAAATAATTCAGTAGGGATTTTTATCTATATTTCATTTAAAGATCGACTACTCATTAATATTTATGAGATCACAGTATTCTGTGGGGGATTTCCTAACAATATTTTAACCAAAAGGTTGTTTGCACATCCATCACTATGCATGTTTAGTTAATGGAACAGCCAACATGGCATTCGATTTGTTTTGATTTTTGCGTAAGATTTACTGCTTATTTTGAACAAAATATCATGTAACCATTTTAGAATAGGAATAAAAGACAAATTCTCGTGCATTATGATGGTTTAATATTCAGGCTTCGTGGCTTTAATATTCAGCCGATCGATAGTTTAAAACCATCATAAAGCACTCGAATATGTCTTTTATTCCTATAACATAAAATAGAATCAAAAACTGAAGAATTGGTAAATCAACAAATTAATGAGAAGAACGTCGAGGTATTGGCTTCTAAAAAGTGAAATCCATTGCTAAAAAGATCACAAAGTAGAAGCATCCAGCCAGGGGAATGACTAAGGAGGGGTAGATAGGCCTGGATGAAGACATATATGTCATGGTGGAAAGTCCAATCTGGTAGAATATCAAATTCTACCGGTAGGAAGTCCAATTGGAGTCTCCAGCAGCATGGTACTTCCTTCCTGTCTAGACAATCTGATGGCACAGATAAACTAAGTAGAAAGTCTGATTGGAGTTTCTACTTTTAGGAAGTCCAATTTGGGAGATAATGATTTTAATCCTGCTTCTAAAAGATGCTATTGTTTAGATGTGACTTGGTTGAAGTGACCGTGCAAACACACATATAATGTTATACAAAAAGTAGCTTTTCAAACTTGACCTCTCGTTGTCACAAGTGATGCTTTAGTTTTATTACATTTGGTATTCTCAAAGCAGATATTTATTGCACATTTATTGAGTCTCTTAGTATTTAAATAACAGAGGCTTTTCATAACAAATGCTTGGTCATTCCAATGCTGACATGCTTTCATTGACTCATTTATACAGATGCAGATGAGTGCAGAGAAAACCCTGGGATCTGTGGTAATGGTATCTGTACCAACTTGCTGGGTGGTTTTGAGTGTTCCTGCAATGCAGGTTTTACTCCAGGTGTAGACAACCGTTGCGAAGGTTAGTCATAAGCATGTTGAATGTGACACAGAATAGTCATAAGATAAGTAAAAAAAAATTGATGGTAAGTGCGAAAAAAGGTGCAGAAAGGGGTAGTCCATCAAATGTCAAACCTTTTAATAGTTTCCAGTTGCCTAAAATTGAACAAATGATTTTATTATTTGTTGAACTATTGATTTTGTTTTTCTCTTTCTTTTCATATGCTATGATGTTTTAAAAAGAACCAGGAATGATCATGTGGGTGTAATGTCAATTTCAACACATTGTATAGGTCATACCTGATGAGTATTTGAAGGGATGAAGGAAAGAAGTCCCTGGTAGTTGGTCAATATATTGCACTGAAAACCAACAAGCACCCAGCATTTCCCACTTTAGGTTGGATTAATAATTATACCCAGGACCTGAGAGTTGTCTGTCAAATGTGTTACACAACTGTGCCCCCAGCCTTGTTAATAATGTATTTATCATTATAGCTTCCCTGACAATAACTAGTATTATGTATCTACACCTTATAACAAGCATCAAACAAGTGACTGTAGTGTTGCTTTTAGACATTGATGAAAAGCTAAACAAGATTTTAATTCCTCACTGTTTGTGTTGCTTGTCACCTGTAAAGATGTTGTGGAGGTGAGGCACAATATTATTGTTATTTTATCAAGTAGCATCACCTATCCACACTTTATCATGATCATTTAAAACCAATGACTTCCTGCTTTCAGACATTGATGAATGCTTTGAGAACTCCGACCTGTGTGCATTCCGCTGTGACAATACTGTGGGTTCATTCAGATGTGTCTGTCCCAGAGGATTTAGGTTGTCAGGTGACAGGACACATTGTGAAGGTACGAGGCCACTAAATACTCTCAAAACTTCAACTGTTTATGGTTTCTATGGTCTAGCAGTGGGGCAGATAAAAACTAGTTTAGGAAGGAGACCTGCAACAGACATAGAAACATGGAAATATAAACACTGTAACTCCCTTCATGCCATTGAAAACAGTCATAAGAATAAGCCATATAAAACTAACTTTACTGTTATAACAGTTCATCTGTTATGAGAATTTAAAAATATATCAAAGTAACAAAAGAAATTATCATACATAAAAGGCCAATTTTATTTAAGACACACATTTATAAAATGAACATTTTTTACTTTTGTTTATTTTATGTTGCAGAAATAATAAAAATGGTTAATTGCATTGTTCAAATAGCTATCTCAATTTTGTCTGTATTGTTTTCAGATGTGGATGAATGTCAGACAGAAATTAATAACTGCAGATATGCCTGTAAAAACCTTGTGGGTTCATTCATGTGCATCTGTCCAGAAGGATACACACAGGTATTGCCACTTACCAGAAATTAAAACTTCTCTTTAATCTATCTGGGGAAAAATATAATTTGATGTTTCATTGAGAAAGTAATAGTTTTAAATTGCCTATAAAATTATATATTGTTGGAGCCAATCATGAGAGTTTGCGTATCTCGATTAAGATTGGTACCGGTCCAACATAGGATCCTAAATTTGGCCAAAATCTTAATATTTTGATGCCCAAGACTGCTACTTAAAATTATCACTCAAAAGATGGATGTGTCTCATCATATTTGTAACTACATTTGTGTTCTGGAAATTTGTATGGAATATTACTATGACAAAATGTGTCAATGGATTTTAGTCATAAATTAGGTGACAGCAGAAAGTCCAAAAAGCAAGAATACACCAGAAATGTGTTTTAGGTGAGTGGACGAGATGAGTGTCGTGACATTGATGAATGCCGCACCATACCAGGTGTGTGTGAAAATGGCCGCTGTATCAATACACCTGGAGGGTACAGATGTGACTGCTTCACAGGATATGTCCCGTCACAGGATAGGAAGTACTGCTCTGGTAAATGTGTCCCAACAACTCGTACAAACAACTCACATTTTGAACCTCAGAAAAAAACTCAGATGTTATGTATGCAGTATGATGTTCTATTTCAAGTGAGGATCAAAGTGTGGCCTTTTAATTGGGTTGACTGTGAAAATACACTGGATTATCAATGAAAAACTGGATTTCCATGTTTTGCTTATAAACCATATAAAAGCAAAAGCTATGCATGTACAATGTCTAGTTAATGCTCGAAAAGTCACAATACTACACTTACAGAGTTTTTGTGGAAGCCTGCCAGCAACATCAAATCCTATCCTGTACAAAATTTCTCACAGATAGCTAGGCATCTGCAATGAATACTCTTTTTGTATTTCAGTTGAATGTATGAGTATGCAATCAAGATTTTTTGGCCTAAAATATTTAGATGGGGAAATTTTAAATGCTTACTGTATTCATTTTTTTTAATTCCACAAATGCTGTTACCATTATATTTATATACCAGTGTTTGTGTAGGTGTGATCCTCTTAAAATGTGTACTACTTTCGATTAGAATATGACAATATGAAGATTTGAAAGATGTAACGAATGACTTTACCTGTTTGTTTTGCAGATCGCCGCCAGGGCTACTGTTTCACAAGTCTGCTGGGAGGGCGGTGTGTGAGTCACTCAGCACCACTGGGTATGACTACTAAGGGACGCTGTTGTTGTGCACTGGCCGCTGCCTGGGGCCCCCGGTGTGAGAGGTGCCCTCAACAGGGAACTGGTAATGAACAATAGCCTCCAGTATCCATTATACCTTTTACTACAATACCAATTGTGGTATGCCTGACACATTATTTCTACGGGTTCTTTCTTAATTTTTCTCCTTCCACATAATATAAATGTTTCAACCAGTTTTTCTTATGGTGCACCTACCATATGAAATGATTTGCTTCATTATCTTTAGATCTGCTACCTTTGTTGCATCCTTCAGATCAAAATTAAAGTAACACCTGTTCTCCAAAGCTTATCCACTTTAGATTTCTTTTTTAGTGTGTTGATGTCTTTTATGACCTCTGATATCTGATTAAGACTCTGGCTCATGAATATGTTACACCTTAGAATCTACAGTTTGCAGAGAATAAGCACTAAAAGAACAATTAGAATTGGAAATTATAATCATGTATGAAAACCTGGGATATATTGATTCTGAGCTTGTCATACCACTGCAAAGATTTGCTTTCAGATAGGATAACTGAAAGTGTATCTGACTTAGAACTTGTAAATGTAGTTATATATGGTAAGACATTTATTTCTTTATGAGCTTAACCTTATTTTAATTTTAAGGTCAATGACAACCTTAAAAAGGTCAACTTTTTGCATTTTTAACTCGCAGCACTTAAGGGCTCTGAGGGTTTTGACCTTGTCGTATGGACCTTGAGTTCGAAAATCTTGTCCGGGCTATATCTCAAAAACCATAAGGTGTAGGAAGTTGATACTTGGTAGGGACATCGGTTTGGGGGTGTAAGTGTATGTCATGGTGTGACCTTGATTTTTGACCTTTTACCTGGCTGTAGTGACCTTGACCTATAAAATCCTGTTCAGGCTATATATCTGAAACCATCAGGTGGAGGATGCTGATACTTGGTAGGGACATTGGTTAGGTGCTGTAGGTGTCCATCATGGTGTGACCTTGATTTGACCTTTCACCTGGCTGTAGTGACCTTGATCCATAAAATCATGTCCAGGCTATATCTCAGTAACCGTAAGGTGTAGGAAGTTGATACTAGGTAGGGACAACGTAGTTGGGGGGTTGTAGGTGTGCAACATCATGGTGTGATCTTGATTTGACCTCTGACCTTGTTGTAGTGACCACGAGTTTTAAAATCTTGTCTGGACTATTTCTTGGCATTCTGTAAGGTGTAGAAGGTTGACACTTGGTAGGGATATTGGTTAGGGGGTGTAGGTGTGCATCAGGGTCCTGACCTTCTTTTATTTTATAAGAGTAAAGAAGGTTCATGAAATAGAAAACAAATCTGGAGAATTGAAATTTACTTATAAAATCAAATATTCTGATAATACAATGATGCATGATAGAAGTTCTACTGTACTTGTTTCATCACATCCATTCACTGCATTTTGAAACTTATAAGACATCCTGAGCTGATATCATAGACATGCAGATGCCAACAAGCTTCTGTTTTTCCATTCCAGTATCATTCAACAGACTGTGTCCCTCTGGCCCAGGCTTCACACCAGGTGGTGAGGATATTGATGAGTGTGGCACCATGCCTGGAGCTTGTCGTAATGGAAGATGCATCAACACTATGGGGTCATACAGGTGAAAGTACACAGAGTAATTCTGTAAAACTAGAACCTCCATCTCTCACAGCATCTGGTTCTAGTGACAGCCAACTTCCACCTGTAGCTATAAAACTAGAGCATTCTTTACCTGAAAGATGTGAGAATAAGGCTCATTCAAATATGAACAAGGCTCCTTGTTAGAAATGATTTTCCAACTTTTTTCCCTTTATATCCAAGCTCCCAAGCCACACTCAGTAGTGTGTATGTCCTCGTCTGCATAATTCCACCATGTAATTCACCTAAAATTAGTGATTTGTTTCAAATCTTTATGCACAACGCATTTTTGAATATTTTTATCTGGTTGGCAAACAATGAGCAGGTAAACAAATAACTATATAAACTATGTTTGGTGTGCATCTTATACGGTAGGTAGACAGGTATTTAAGAAGGTTATTTTGTCTTTTTAAGTAGATAGATGATTGATTGGCAGGACAGCTGTTTATCCATGTACCTACCTGCTGATATATCATCAGTCCGCTTACATATACAACAGTGTCTTATATGTAAAAGTGATGGAACTACTTTCATTTTTTTGGGGAGGGGAGTCACTGCAATTCACCCAAAGCTTGATGAGTTTTTTACTGAATGTTCTGTAATATGTACACTTTACATTCATCGACACGCAGGTGTTCTTGCAATGATGGCTACAAGACAGATATTTCTGGCTCACGCTGTGTGGACATTGATGAGTGTGTCCTTGACCCTGGACCATGTGACTTTACCTGTCAAAATAGCATTGGCTCCTTCAGCTGCTCCTGTCCAAAGGTGAGTAAGCATATTACACTGTTAGAATAATGAATGTGAAGTTTATAACACCGTTTGAAATTCGCCATCATGATCAATGCTTAAAATTAAGCTAAAGGAAGTTAACTTTTTAGAAATTTCTCAATAGATTACATTAAGGCTGATATTTGGACAAGAATAAAAATGATAAGAATGTCTATAATCAAAACAATAATGAAACAATAGAGAGAATATTGGACAGGGGTGTCCTCAGTGACAGATTCAGAATCATTGGCCCATTTCAGTTTTTTGGGGCAAATTTCATATCTCTTTTTTTTTGGAAAATTTCAAATTTTCCATTTTATATGATATATGTAATGGCTAAAATTGAGGTTTCTGTACAGATACACACAGGCTTTTTATTTTTTATCTATGTCCCTGTCAATGAATTCACTCAAATCACTCAAAGTGTTCTATAGCAAATTCAAATTTCTTATTCTGTATGATATATGACATGGCTAAAATTGTGGTTTTCACACAAATACACACAGGCTTTTTATTTTTAATCTTATGTCCCTGTCAATGAAATCACCTAAATCTAAGTGTTATATAGCAAATTCAACATGAAAACATTCTTGAAGGTTTATGTTATTGTGCATACCTGAACTGTTATTTATTTGAATTAAAAGAAACTTTGATTTTAATAATCTCAGCTGATATTCCCATCAGTTGCTCAGGTCTTTTGTTTTGTTTTAATAGGATTGCTGTTTACTGCACAAAGCTACATTTTAATCATATTTCTCCTTTACTACAGGGCTATCTTCTGAATCAGGTTATGTTTTTTATCCTGTCCTGTAGGGCTATGTAATGAAACTAGCAATGACTGTTGTCCATTCATGCAGGTCTATGTGCCGAGTGTTAATATTAAGACTCTCAGTGACTTGGAAGACTATACCATCACATGTTATTCATGTATCCAGACCCATAGTAAATAAGGTTGAAAGGCAAATTCATTTGACCAAAACAAATATTTGGTAAATTTTAATTACCTGTAAAATTTACATATTAATGACAGGTACAAGTAGATTTGAGCTCTCATACTTGTAGATAATATATTATATGTCAAATTTATGTTTTGTGAAGAATTGTGTGATTTATATGAATAGTAGAAAAAAGAATGTGGTTTTGTATAAGATGCCAACAAAGTAATATACTACTTCTCGCTGTAACTTGGCACCTTATCTTGGCACAAAATGGAAGAAAGAATATTTATTGTTATATTATTGCTGTCCGTAAAACTTGTGCACTTCTGCAAAACAAATAACGGAGTTGAAGTGATGACAGAAATAATTTAAATATATTCAGCAGTTTCTGTATGCAAATTGTGCCAATGTGGGGTGCTAATTTCTACTAGAAATATTATAATTGCCCTTAAAAACAACTCTGAAAGGTTTATTGTTTTTATTTTATGTGTCACTGCATATTTTAATCAAAAGAAATCCATGTAATTACACTTAAAACAAGAAAAAAATAAGCTTTATGTGTCCATGTTGTGCCAAGTTACAGCGGGAAGCAGTAACCTTTGAAACAGACTCTGTTATGTGTTTTCAACATACTTGGGTCTTGTAGGTTATTATGTTTTAACTTTTTTGCCTTCAGGGTTATGTACTAAATCAGGATGGAAATACGTGCCGTGACTTGGATGAGTGTGCCACCATGCGTCACTCATGTCCTCACACCTGTATTAATACACCTGGGAGTTACAACTGTGGCTGTCCTGAAGGATATAGGCAGGGCATACGTGGAGAGTGTGTAGATATTGATGAGTGTCTGGAACAGCCAGGATTGTGTCAGCCAATAGGAATGTGCCGAAACATTCCAGGTGAATGTGTTTAAATTTGTATTGGAAAATTCTTAACAGTAGTTACTTGATGGAGCCAACTTATTGGCCAACATAGATATTTGATTTATGAGGATATGAACTACCTCAGTTAAGCAATTAATGTACTGTACCCGCTGTACCAGTCTATCCTTTCACAAGTACGTAACCTTTGTTCACTTGTCAGTGACCATCCAGTGACAGAACAAATCTGACATAGTCTTCATGTTGGTAAAGGTTCGAATCTTTTTTTTAAAAAAAGTCCCCAGTTTATGCCATTGGATTAAATTAAATTTGATAAAGTAATGGTTTATTCACTACAATTGCAATAATTTGAATTAGTCTGTTGCCTGTGAGAAACAAAAACAAATTATGCATTTGACTGTCAGAATGCTCTATACTTCTAATGGTTTAACTGTTCATACAAGCAATCTTGTCACAACATGTATTTATTCTATGTTTCCTTATTTCTGATTATATCAGCCATGGTCCCCCTGGACTAGCGCAAATGCACATGTCCATGGAGGTATGTTCTAAAAATATTTAGTCATTGTTTCAGAATTTTAACAATTAAAATGTTGGCCCTCTGGATTTATGTACATGCTCCTATTACATATCTGTTAAACATTTTCATGTTTCTAATTATTTGTACCTTGGTCCTCTAGGTTCATACACCTGTTCCTGCCCACGGGGCTATGTGCTGGACAAGCAGTCTAAGCGCTGCGTGGATATGGATGAGTGTGCAGATGATTTGCTGTGTGAGTATGGCTGTGAAAACTTGCATGGTGCCTACAAGTGTGACTGCCCCATAGGATTCATCCAGACTACTTACTTTGGACAGTGTATCGGTGAGTAATGTTCTTATTTTCTAAATGTATCAACTAACTTCAAAATTTATAAACATATAAACACTACTGGTAAATATGCAGAGGTGAAAACATGCAAAGTACAGTAGAACCTCGATTATGGGGGACATACAATCGGGTCAGACAGTCGAGGGGTTCAGATAGATCAAGGATCTCAAAATTCACTGTCTATGGGATAACAGGTGTGTGATAATTGAAGAAAAATTGTTTTTATGCACCAATTGTACATGCGAGTGATCGTTGATGAAGTAGAAATGCTTGTTTTTGCTTGATACACACGTTGTTGGCATTTCATTTTGATTTTCTCTGGTAGATTATAAATTGCAAAAGACAATCGAACACACTTTCACTGATTGGTGCATTATCAAAGAGGTTGTGTAGCGGGGTAAATGAATTCATTCCTCCCCTATTGAATGAATGGCGATAAAGATCAAAGAAGTTAGGCTTTTTTGTGGACGGTATGTTCTATAAAGCACTAGAATTAATGGTTTCCGAGAATGTGTGAAATCCAGTATTATCGCTCAAGATAGATCATGCATTTTTTCAATTGACCAGTATTAACCAATGATGTTCAAATACACACAAAACCTATAAATCCAGTCTCTGTGAACAATAGAATTTTGGAAGTTGAAACAGGTACCAGTACTATATAACAACACTCATTCATTTAAAAATAAGCAAACTTTATCTACTCAAAAGTATGGTACATCTTCATTTCATTTCATTAAGATTTGAAATAACAGGTTCAACTGTATGTTTTGATGGATTTCAGATGAAGATGAATGTTCTTCCTCACCTGGTATCTGTGGACAAGCTAACTGTAGAAATAGCATGGGCAGTTTCCAGTGTTCTTGTCCAACTGGTCTGCTATTTGATGCTGTATCTATGGGATGTCTTGGTAAAATGGACTTATATAATTTTTATAATACTAATCATGCCATAAAGCAATTGTACTGTTCTTAAAATCATTTCTTATGTTCTCACACTCTTATTGAAGCAACTAGATTTTGTATGCTTGTTTAATATTTTGGTGTTTTAATTTGAAAACTGAAACAAAATGATAGATAAAATAGTAAGATACACAGCCAATAAATGTCCCACAGTAAGAACACTTGGGGAAAAAAACTTGCCAGAAACATTGCTTTTGATTTTCAAACCTGTTAAAGTCTTAGAGGACTGCATATTACTCTTATTACTCAATTATTTCACTAAATGTACAGACGTATTATCCTTGTAGTATCTGCTGGTATAGTGATTAAACACTACAGTCAGATTAAGTTAAATTTCATAGTAAGACATTTTTCTTGAGATCTGAGATCAGTAATACTTGTCATATATTATGCACACTTTCTACATACATTGAGGTCTGACAGCACTTGTCCAATATTGTGCACACTTTCTTCATACATTGAGGTCTGACAGCACTTGTCATATATTGTGCACACTTTCTTCATACATCAGGTGTGATATTAGTACATACTTGTCATGTATTGTGCACATTTTCTTCATACATTGAAGTCTGACATCACTTGTTATATATTGTGCACATTTTCTTCATACATTGAGGTCTGACATCACTTGTCATATACTGTGCACACTTTCTCCATACATCAGGTGTGATATTAGTACATACTTGTCATGTATTGTGCACATTTTCTTCATACATTGAGGTCTGACATCACTTGTTATATATTGTGCACATTTTCTTCATACATTGAGGTCTGACATCACTTGTCATATACTGTGCACACTTTCTTCATACATCAGGCGTGATATTAGTACATACTTGTCATATATTGTGCACACTTTCTACATAAGTTCGGGTCTGATATCAGGACATAATTGTCATATATTATGCACACTTTCTGCATACTTGTAGGGCTGATATCAGTACACACTTGTTATACATTGTGTACACTTTTTCCACATGTTCAGGGATGTGATAAGGTGCCTGAGTACTTAAAAATGAGTTGGCTATGTTGATAAACTGTGTGCAAACTGGATACTCATCAAACTATTAAAGTAGTGCTTGTTTTCCATAAATAATAATGAAACTACCGGTAATTCTTATAGCTGTTTGTCTTCCAAACTTTTGTTTTTCACAGTTTTCCTTATCTTCACAGATATTTGACACTTTACTTTTGATTACATCAGCTGACATATTTGCCTTACTGGAACTTTGAGTTTAATGTTACTACTGAAATGTGGGTCCTGGGTTTAGCATTTTGAGCTCCTGAGTCACAATATTATTGCCCATCTACTCCCTATTTATCATGTACAATACTTTGTATATTGGTCTGATATCATTATGTCTTTATCATGCATGTATCACTCTGTCTTCAGTTCTAGGTCAATGTGTATTTGTGATGCATTGTATTCTCCTCTATGTTGAGTCTGGAAGGAGGTCTAGGATCGGTGTGTATTTATCATGTGTTGTGACCTCTATGTTCAGTGTGGGACAAGGTCTGGGGTCAGTGTGCATATATCATGTATTGTATACACTTTGTGTACATTTTCAGGTTTGGGAGGAGGTGGCTGTCTATCCTCCCCCTGTTCCTTTGGCTGTACTCCTACACAGGCTGGCTTCGTCTGTGGCTGTCCTCCAGGCTTCCAAAGCATTGGACAAGGGTGGGTTATTGTCTAATATGACCTGAATATTGCAGTATAAGCTTCAGACGTTTTCAGTAACTGCAAAGCTGTCTATCTGTGTGAAATCTCTGCCCCAGTTCTTCCAATCTCACTTCAAATGCATACTTCTTTATGTGTTAAAACCCGGAACTTAGGAAATTTCTCTTTGGGCTCAGTTTAAGTGTAAATTAGATTTTTATAAGTTAATATCTTACCTAACAGATAAATTGCCTATGGGGCAAGCAAGGCCAGCCAAACGTCAGGAAAAGACATCCTGAGCTGAAATTCAGCGGGACTGGCAATGTCTCATTTACTCATTAGGTTTGTTTGTTTTACCCTACTCGCTAGGGAGACAGTCACATGACTTATTGTTGTCTGTGAAAGTTGAATCTGCTGGGAAAGGTTGGGTGGGAATCCTCTGTCAGGTAAAACATTAACTTATAAGTATTTTATTTACAATTAATTTACCTTACCCAACAGACAAATTGACTGAATAGCAACAGTGAATACTGCAAATGAGGATGGTAACAAATCTGAGGCAAAAATAATACTCTCTTTATTTAAGGTCAAAGGTTGAACCAGTTCACTGATTGCCCGGACTGGGGTGTCCCCCTATCCCTTTTTCTCCTCTGAGGTAGGAGCAGAGGGGAACAGATTTCAGCCACAAGGATTCCAGAGGAGTCCTTGACCAGAGTGAACACATAGTAGGTGAACACAGAACCCTGTGCCATTGGGTCATAGGTAAGACATCCTAGATGGAAAATTGAAAGAAAGAAAGACTTAAACTGAGGTCTAATGACATATCTACTGGGCTGCTACCAAATGACCCAGGTGATAATTTAAGCTTAGAATCTCTCCAAGCCATATCCTTCCAAATAAAACTGGGTGAAGGTGTTATATGACTTCCGGTGACAGGCTGAAAGAATCTGCAAAAAGGAGAGCTGATGCAGAACTGGGAAGAGATTCCAACTGGTCCTTAGGTCTACCCCAGTGGAAGCTGTCCAAAAGATGATTAGGATTCTCATCTTGGCTGATACTGGGGAGAGAATTGCCATTATTAGGCAAGATATATTAACAAAATAAAAAAAAATTAACTAGCAAGCAGAAGGTTAGCCAAATTATTATAAAGGAATGCTGTACATTTGAGGCACTGTTAATAGACTGAGTTAAGTAAACTAGCCGAGGCGAAAACTCACAACAGAATAAAAGAAGAAATACTTATCCAAATGGACGGAAAGTTATGCAAAATGTGCTTTAATGGTTAATACACAAAATGGCTAAAAATAGACATCCAACAATATAAATAAGCTGAGATATAAGTAGAAAACGGCAGAAAAACTTCACAATATATTCCAATATGGCGGCGGCCAACGAGAAAGGAGAAGACAAATGGGGTAGGTCACGTGACAACAACCTGAGGCTACGGCCAACAATAAATGTATTTTTTTCTTAGGCGTTGGCCGGGCCTGGCGGCCATCTGAGAACAGCATTCAGTCCCACATGGTAAGCTTGTAGCTTATAAAAGCTACATTTAAGTAATTAAAATTTTCAAGTTGACAAAATACATAAAAGTATTGTAAAGAGTGCTATGCATTTCAGGCACTGTGTATCAACTGTGAGTCCCCCAGGAGCCTCTTTACCGCCAGGTGTAGATTTGCCACATGTGGCGGCCCCTGCCGGCAGTGATGGCGTACCACCAGAAGAGGGATGTTACTCTTGCAATGTTAACAGCAATGGAATTCCCCTACAGCACCCCAGGGAGAGACCACAGTACCTGAGGGTAAAACGCAGTGCAGATGATGATTTCACTGAACAGGAGGTGAGACAAATCTTCAGAATCTATTCTAAAAGTATGATATAACATGTCCCATATAGAACAAATATATACAGTTCATTGAAAGCAAACAACTATCCGTAATATAAATTAAGGTTGGATTAATTTAGAATTTTCATATAGTGGAGGTGTTCTCAGTACTTCAGACTTGTATTGTTACACTGTCTTGTTGATAGTGATTTAGTTTGAGTTTTAGAACTCTCTTCTTGAAGGTACTTTAGCAATGGGATCTGTAGAAATTGTACAATGAACTGTGTTCAGTGTTTTAAATAGTTTATTACTCTGTGTTAGTAAAAGGTGGAAGCAAAAACACTAATTGCTTTCATAGACAACAGTATACTTCCAAAGATTCTTGAAACTTTAAAGGAACAGAGATGATTTAATAAAAACAAATCTGAAAACAAATGAATATAGTGGTGTGAGTTGTGGAAAATGTATAGACTTGAAGTTTTGAACAGCTTGAGATACTTATGGTCCATATCAACACAAATTGGAAAGGAAGATCATGCTTATCTACGTATATACTGTGTACAAGTGTTAAAGTTTTATTTTTTCAGATAAGCCCATCATCAGTGATATTAGATGTAAGGGGACCACATAGCTTAGAGACACCCTCTAATGGGGAGGGTTTGCTGAATGAAAGTATTGAAAACATCACAGTGATCCATGTGAGTGAGGTGGTTGACAAGGCACATTCTCATGTGTACAAGACACACCACACCAAACCCACACTCTCCCCTCTACTGGAAGGTGATGAAAAAGAGGAAGAAAAGAAAGAAACTCTGAAAGAATCTAAGCTCATGACTGCAACCAGCCATAAGAATGCCACCCGTACTATGGATTTTCTCCCAGAAAAGCCTCTGGTGTTGTATCTGTGGAGAGAACAAACTGCACACAAGGCCCGGGTAATGCAGGTGCTGCCATCTCTGAATGCCCTCAAGAATAATGAGGTCTGTCACATCAGCCATGGGAACCATGAGCATCTATTCAAGGTCAAGGACAAACAAGGCATGAACTCCCTATATTTCACCAAGAAAATAGACAGGAAATCCACCCACAAGTTGCGGTTGGTCTGCAAACCACTGCATAACGAAGGCCAAGAAATAGGCCATGGCCTGAAACTAGAAAAATTCACTATTCAATTACAAATACATATTTTATAAAGAAAGTAAACAAGTCTATATATTCAGTTGTATGATATGAATACCACACTTAATGTTTGTCAGCCGGACATAATTTTAACACATATACACATTTTGAGCCAAGGTCAATGGACAAAAGAGTGAAGCTTTTATAAACTATGTATCGGATTTTAAAGTTTGTTTAAAGTAAGCCAACAAATATTTAAGAAATACATAAAAGTTTTTGTTGTGAAATTAGTCAAATGAAAATGCAAAAATTATCATGTATTTTTGTCTATACTTTGTAAACCAGTGCCACTTCAGATGGTATTAAAGCTGGTTTAACAGTATATAGTTAATGGTTGCAGCAAATAAGTATATTGTGATGTTTATAAAACTGAGGAGGCAAAATCTCCACACAGTCTTTCATGTTATTTTAGAAAGGGTGTATCTGCAGTAGAAGCCTATTTAAACATAACTTACGTTTTTGTTTTTTGGCCATTATAAATTCTGAGACTTCCACTGTTTCAAATGGTAGATATCTTAAAGAATTTTATGTTTTAAAGTCATTTAGGTCTTTTTTTTAATTAAAATTGTTCTGTTCCAAAAATTACACATGAAGCTAAAATGAATTTATTGAAACCATTGCAATTTGCAACTTATTCCACAAACTACATAAACTAAAATATTGCACATATTAAAAAGGTAGTATTATTTTGTATTAAATTTCTGGTTCTGGTCAACTTAGAGTTTGGTCCCTGCATATTTTTGGTTTAAGGTTGCCACATTCAAAAAATATAAAATTTATATAACCATAAAAATAGATAAAAATTTATGACCATAAAAACTGATATCAACAAAGTTAAAATGTTTAATAGTTTCTCTACTGGAGCATAGCTAATGTGATAATGGTGCAAAAAAATCCCTGAGTTATAAGCCTTTCTGAAATGATTTTTACAGGTGATTTCATCCATTCACCAATAAAATGCCAATTAACATAACTTGACTCATTCCAGCTTGATTTAGCAAAACAATGCTTCCCATTCAAAAACACATCAATATAATTATAGAGTCAATTATTTTAAACAGTTATGATATGTTTTGTAAATATAGCTATGGTTATATGTGGCACATTATTTGTAAATTATATATATGGTAACATTTCTCACTCACAATAGGGTAACTCTTCCTGGCATTTAGTGGTACATGTATTTGCTGATCAACTTGTTGCTTTAACCTTAATTTTCTGTGTATATCAACATGTTTTAATATGAGCATATATTCATCTAAATCATCAAAATCTCTCAACAGGATAGGATTGTACTGAATACAGCTTGAAACTCCTCTGTGGGGCTGATTGCTAGGGTGCTACATTCAAAGAAATCATGTTTACTGAAAACAAAACAAGAGGGTCAGATATGTCCCAAAAGGTGGGTTGCACAGGCAGCAATAAGGTTAGCAACTGCTGTAATTAAATTTAGAAACAAGGAAAGACATGTTAGGTCACCCAGTTAAGGTAAATGTGTTAGACGTGCTAAGAAATGTAAAACTTGTAATCTAGGTTACATAATTGTATCTATGCTATAAACAGACACAAAAACGGACAGAATTACACCAATTTTGAAAGCAACTTAGCTATGATGGTGATCTATCTCCCTGTCAAGTTTGAATTCGATTGGACAAAGCGTTTTCGAGTAAGAGTCTGGAAATGAAAATGTTGACAGACAAACGGATAAAAAACGGACAAACAGACGAAATTACATCAATTTTGAAAGCAACCTAGCTATGATGATCTATCTCCCTATCAAGTTTGAATTCGATTGGACAAAGCGTTTTCGAGTTAGAGTCCAGAAACAAAAATGTTGACGGACAGACAGATGGACGTCGGACATATCAATCTAATAGGTGGGTTGGTTACACGCAACCCACCTAAAACATGGCAATTCGGGGCTCTGACATGACAGGGCTGTGTCGTGAGTCTGATTGGTGTAAAGCCATGTTCGAATACCTTACATGCACACTGGCTGTTCTGTAGCAAATCCCTGCTAAGCCTCCCTTCAATGGATGAAACAGCCTGGTTTTGTATTCCCATTATACAAAGTGCTGAAAATTATTGAAGTTCAACAAAAAATTATGCACAGCTAAGTTATGGCTTATAGTCAGGAGTCACTTTTCACCCCACAGCCTATGAAGATTGTCTGGGTATTATTTTCCCCAATGTTGTCAAACTGGACAGTGGCTGCCTAACTGTTCTTTTTTCAGGGGGAGGGGAGATTGAGTTGTGCAAATGTCATGGTCTGACCTTTGACTTCAGATCTATACATTTAGACATACAAAAATTCTAAACTTGGATTTGAAAATCTTTTCCAGGCAATATCTCCACAAACATCAGGTGGAAGTTCAAACTGACATGGATGTTCCTTAGGGGATGAAGTTGTGCAAAAATCATGGTATGACCTTTATGTAACTTGCACCGTTATGGAAGATGCTTTATCGGTTATAATGTTTCACTTCTCCTATGTCATGGTATCCCGTTTTCCCAGGCTGTGGGATACATGTATCTCTGATGCTTTTTATGATGAGGTATTCCTGAATGTGAATATTTCAGTGTCTAGAAGCAATTCTATTACTTTTTAAGAAACATGTTTGATTGTATTTTTGAGATTTATTGCAGTAATTTCTTCACTAAATTGCTTTTTGTTCAAAGTGTGACACATGACCCGTTTAGTACTGAATTTTGCCAAGTTATCCAAATTCTTGTGAACAGTGATGCCTCAAAAGATTAACTAGATATAGATTTCTGCACAATTCAGTGTACTTACGCAGTTTCTTTTTCATATTCTGAGCTGTACTGGCTACAAAGCCAGCCTGGTCATTTATAGGTCACAGCTTTAAGTCTTGGCAATATGCATAGTCAATGTGTGGAAATTCAATGTTTTTTAAACTGCCCTTTATGAGAACAACAAAAATTTAAAAAAAAACAAAAACAACCATGGAGGATGTATATTGGATTCTCATTAAATAAATGACACAAAAGTAATTACAGCTAATGTACAGTGCAATCAGCTAGAGATTCATTTAGTTGAGAAAGTTGTAATATTTTTAGCTACTGTAAACCCATGCTTCTAATGCTTTTTATGATTCTTAACATATGTATAACATTGTGTAACTGTAGTTAATTGTGTGACGAAGGTAGAGCCTAAGTTAATGCTGGATATGATAACTTTCATCCCATGCTATTTTGTGTAACTATGTACATCTTTTTCATAAGTCAGTAAAATTTTAAATATTTGTAATGTAACAGCTATATACTACACAAAAGCTTTATGTATTTTTCTACGTCAAGGTTTAAGTTCATCAATGGAGTTCATACATTTACTATTATACTTGTAATAACTCATTAAGAATTATATAGCTTTGTATGCTCTGTAGTAGTAGCTATACTGTGTAGCATCTTGAATGTTTCTGGGGCCAGAGTTTTGTACGTGGTCTTGCATGATATCAGCAAGTTCCAAGTTAGCTGAAGTCGAATGAAAATGATGCAGTGGTACATATTTTTTATGTCTGGTTATGCTTCATCATTAAACATCTCACTTCTGTAGTTGTTGGTTCAAATCCACCTTATGACATTTTGCAGAAGTTGCTTGTCCTCAAATGACCTTAGCCACTAAAATGGATATTAAATCCAAAGTTTGGCTGTTGATGAGAAGGGTCCTATTTAAGGGGCTTGTTCCACTGGAGCCGCCCTAACCGCCCCTAACTGACTCTAGGGTCGGTTGCCTGAATCAGGGATCAGGAACAAATATCCAGAAAAACCGCACAAAAAAATATGGGGCAGTTTCACCACACCGATACGACATAGTACATCCCGGCTTGTCTGGATACAGATCCCAACCTGACTTGGGATTGGAATGTTTTTCTCCACAACTAGACAGGAAACTATCAGAACAAGCCATAAGGCCCTAACCGACAAGCCATATCAGGTCAAGACAAGCTGAAGTGACAAACCGACAAGACTGAACAAGTTTATTGGTTTAAAAATATTTGGATCTCATCACATTACCAAACTACAGCACTGACTCTTTTTTTTTTTTCTGGTCATGTGATGGGATAAAATATTATGCTGACTGTCCTTGACCTAATTTTCTTGATTTTTTGATTGGTCAACATTTAAAGCCTCTTTTTCACAGATATTGCTTTGTTAAAATAGGCTGATAATTTGATTATTTTTCATATTTACAGCATACACATGGATCTTTTCTACGTGGTAACTTCAGGATTCTGATTACTTGCACTGTTTTTTCTCATTATTTGCATAATCTATTATGATCTGTGTACCTCACATCATACTGGAAATGGACTGCAAATGAGTAGAATAAGACTCAAGTGACAAAGACAAGCCTGAAAGTGATGAGACTAGAAGTGATTAGGACAGTCTGGAAGTTGTGGAGGGTCAGCAAAATATCAAACATGTTTGATATTTTGCTGACCCGCCACGACAAGCTGGGAAACTACCACCAACCCTAACCAACTCCCGACCCTCCAAAAAACCTTAACAACTGACAAGACGGCTCCAGTGGCATGGCCCCGTAGAACAGAATATCAAACGGCAAGGCCACTCCATGAATGAAGAGATTTTAGGGAAACTGTCAGCACTAGTGTTCATACTTTAGGTTATTTATGTAGAGAAACTGATTTCTGTCATTAAATACAGTGAAACAACACTATTGTACTTGTAAACAATACTTTATGAAACAGACTAATAATACAATCCTTTTTAGCTACATTTCTTTGTTTTTATGAAAATGTTACTCACCATCACTGCAATCTAAATACGTTAAGGATAGTATTTACTAGATAAGGGCGATAGACATCAAACAAAAAAAAAATAATTGTTTTAAACAGAGTAGTCATTATTTTTATTATGCTAATCTTTTTGGGATTTCTTTGGGTACAAGCTAATTGTCAAAACTGTGGCAACGGGTACTTGAGCTTCACACATACTATGAAATTCTAAACACATAATTCTGAGATATTTATTGAAAATATAGTTGGTGAAATTTAATTTAGTTACTGAATCTTTAATACCAATACACTGTAGTTATCCTCCCACAGTTTATTTGTATCAACCGAATCCAGCAAATAGTGTCTCCCTTGCAACTAATGTTTGTATTCGCATTATTTTTATGGCTAGGGTAAACACTTTTTGACAGATTAAGTATTGCAACATGACCTGCAATCCTGAGTGCTTAACATATCATCTAAAATTATTAGAGACATTAAATGTAAACCAGTATTCTACATTTAATTTCATTTAGTTAGAAATTATGAAATCCACAATTTAAGAATATTAAATACTTGTTATTGAAAATGTCATTATTTTAGGCTTTCTACTGGTTATTATTTCGTCAAGACAATAAAAAGAGCCTGCCTTGGCAGGCCAGAACCTTAGCCTGCAGGTACAACGAAATGGGCAATAAAATTAAGATTTTGCAAAATCTTAGGAACAACTTTAGTTGTAAGAAGTATTGTAGAACCCACAAGATGTTTTGAGATGCAAGGATTTTCATGTTGCTGAAGAAGGGGGAAATTTAAATATTTTATTCATTCATGATAGGAGTTCGAAGCCCAAAGACTAATATATGAGATATATGGCTGTTTTAGTATGATGACCCCACTCAAACTTGGAGCAGGGGTCAAAGGTGAAATTTGACACTTGCAAAAGTTTCACAAGGCATGATTTCTTAAAAGTTGTTTTTATAATTTGAAGCCCTAGCACCAATTATAAGGGAGATATAAGGCCTTTTTAGCATGATGACCCTACTTGATCTTGAAGCAGAGGTCAAAGGTCAAATATGATTGCAAACAATTTTCAGGCCATGATTTCCTATAGGTTGTTTTCACATTTGAAAGCCCTAGAACCAATAAGGGACATGTAAGAGCTTTTTAGTATGATGACCCCACCTAGCCCTGAATCAGGGGTCAGAGGTAAACTTTGACACTTAAAAAGATTCACAGGCATGATTTCCTAACACGGTTTTCTCATTGCTAACCCCTAGGACCAGTGATAAGGGAGATATAAGGCCTTTTTATATGATGACCCCCCTTCCCCCCTCAATTTGACATTAAAGATGTGATTTGGTGGACGTTTTGCTTTTAAAACATGGCCAAAATTACTCTTAGGCAAGCTCTCCTAGCCATTTACATTCTGTGCAAATGTGATGAGAGCTAGCTGCACTGTTTTACGTTTTGGAACATGTTAATGATTTGCGAACAATCGGCTATGTCAGCCATATTGTAAAAATTTTTTTACAGTCATGTTTTCACTGCCATAAGCATTTTCTGCATATTTGGAGAAGATATCTTAATCTTCATAAATGAATGAGATATAGAGGTTTATGTAAAAATGTGACAATCGCACACAAGCACGCACACGCATGGAAAGTGTCTCGTAATATCCCAATCCTGGCCTTTGGCTGGTGGGAGATATAAATGCAACTGTAGTAACATTGGTTTAATAGTGCCCCGTTTTCAATTAAGAGGTTTTTAACCGAAAAATATTTAAAGTCTTGCCATGGCAACAGCTGTTACAAGATTCCTCCAAAAACTAATCAGCTGCAGATCCTCTTGGGGTAAACATATCTTGAAAATTTGGTGAAAATTTGTGCATGGGTTTAGGCTGTGGAACAACCACAAGCTTTATGTCCACCACCTGGACAGCACAGGGGATGACTATAACCCCAGCCTTTATGAGCTGTGATTAAAAAACATAAATTTGAGAAAATATCTTACATTTTCACTTTATATTCATTGTAAATGAAAAGTGTAAACTTCTTTCAAATTATAGCTCATGTATGCTTGCAGTTAAATTTCATCATAACAATGACAAGCATACAAAATACCGGATTTGGTTCAATTTCAAAGCCTCAGAAACCGGATCGGATTTGAGGACCTCGTTAGATCACTAAAAATTATGCATATATCACATGCTCTTCCATCATATACTAAACATCTTATTTTCAGCTGTTCCGGTTTATCTATTTTCAGACAAATTTAGCGTAATAAATTGCATAAAGTGTATTATTTAATACATAAATGTATTTTTTTTTGCTGTTGATGTCATGTTAGAACAGGTATATAGCATGAGAAAAGCAAAACTATGCAGATTTTTAGAAGGTTAAAGGGCAGAAAGTTTCACCTTTATCCTTCTGGCCCTATAATCCATCTAAAAAACTGCATAGATGTCACTTTCTCATTCCATATCCTTACAGTAGTCAATTTTTCCTGAAGGAAAAATTATGAAGCAGGCAATAATTCTTTTAAGTGCACCATGCCATAGAAATAAGTTCAAATAACTAAAGAGAAATATTAGGTTTAGTGGATGACATTTATTGAACAAACTTTAAAACACACATGTACAGCTGAACTAAAGCATAACACATCAAATACTGCCTCTTTAAATAGATTGCATGTGTACCCTAGATACATCAGATTTACTGCAGCTAGAATCTGAAATTTGCACTACATAATGTATACAACAAACATACCTAACAACTTATTCAAGCGAAGAAGCATAAATCCGAGTTCTAGGCCAAGCGGTGAGTTAAATAACTTGACACTCAGTATGTGTTGCAGCTGGAGAAGCAAATTTACAGAAAATACTTTCCACGAGAAACTAGCCAGACAAAACTAGTCATTTTTGAATAATGAACATCAGAGTTTGGTAACCCAATATTACTTTAATTTGTCTGTGGAACTTTAAGGTTACCAAAAAGTGGACATGTTCTCAGGGCCTAAATACACCCCTAAACATAAATATCGGAAGTATTTACCCTAATAAGAACATGTGACACACGCACAAAGGAGATATAAATAGTTATTCATAAAACCTACTGGTTTCACAAACACTGAATTTATACAAACAAAATAAAACAATATTACCGTTAAGTTAAAATCATTAACACAAAAAATGCATAGAGAAACTTTGCCCACTCAAGCTTTAATGCGTCAGTCTCACCAGAGAACACTGATAAACACATAAGAAATCTAACACATGTTAAAAAATCCATATCATAGAAGGTAGTTATTGGTAGTTTAAGTCAGTGACTTCCATTGGATGATAGTTGAGTGACTCTGTCTCATGATCTCTGAGATGGTGTTCTATGTCATTGTAGTTAAGGAAAGTTGCCTGGCACACACTACACATGAACACCTGAAAAGCCATACAGTACATAAAAGTCAACGTTTCAAAACCATTCAGCACTCCAGGTAATATTATGACCGACGTAGATCTACAACTGGAAAAACAAAATGTCCAAACAGGCAATGATGATTTTACCAAAATGACTCTATATCTCGCAACATTTGCAAGATAAATGTGTTTTTTTTTTTTTTGCATTTTACTGAGAAATTCAAGATGACTGCCATTTAAAGTGATTTTTGGGGGGAACAAAACCTGGTAGATGACTGCATAAACTTTGCAAGCCACCAATTTTGTCCAAATTGCTCAACTTCGAACCATTTTTTGAGATAAATGCATTTCTGCATTTTACACAGAAATTAAAGATGGCCAGCAAAGTGGTGGGAAAACGATTTTTGCCAAAACGTGACAAATGACTCTACATATACCTGTGGGCCAAAAATTTTGTCCAAATTGCTCCATCTCACACAGTTTCTGAGTTAAATGCATTTTTGTCTTGTATGCAGAAAATCGAGATGGCCACTAAAATAGCAGGAAACCAAGATTTGCCAAAATTTGGCAGAGGACTCTACGTATACCCTGAAAGCCAAAAATTTCATCAACTCTGTTCTTTTTCAAAGATAAATGCATTTTTGTCTTTTACACAGAAATTCAAGATGGCCACCAAAATGGCCTGAAAACAAGTTTTTGGAAAAAGTGCCAGATGACTATATATACCCCGTGGGCCATAAATTCTGTCCAAATCATTCTATCTCACACCATTTCTGAGATATTAAAGATATATTTTTCACTTCCATCGTTAAGAAAAATTGTAATGGTTATTTATTCATGAATAAGTCATCCATTATGTATTTGATCACTGCAAAAAGTTAATGATTTCCAGACATCTTTATAACAAAGCTACTTGCCAAATTTCACGCGAACAGTTGAAGCGCTTTTTACGTTATCATATGGACAACCACACAGCTTTGAAAAACATGATTTCGGTTATGTGACTTCTCTGGTTGAAATGTCATGACACCATATTCAAAACATTTTCCAAGGGCTACTGCATACATAAGCAAAATTTGAAGAGAATCCACCCAGTGGATGCTGAGCTATAGCCAATAAAAATGCGGGAGCTGGTTGCCCCTTTTGCATAAATTTCTTATGTACACAAACAAGTGTCGCTCGCCAGATACTTGATAATCTCCTGCATGGTGGGTTGGCAACAGATAACAAATATATTTCAATTCCCAAAATAAAAACTAACTTTAAACAGGCATATTACTATATCTTGCATAAGGAGCTGGTTCTCTTTTGTATACTGCTTTCATCAGCAAATAACTGACCTGATCTTATTTACCTGTTGTGTTTACTGCCTCAATAAGCAAATACTCCGACTGATCGTATTTTTACCTGTTGTGTATACCACCTCATTTAGCAAACAAGGAGCTAGGTTATTCATCTGCTATGTATACTGCTTCAATACAAATAGTCCACTTGATCTTATTACTTCAAACTCTTGCACTTTCAAAGTATGTTGGTCAGTCGGCTTGCTTGTTACTTCGAAATCTTCAACAGATTTTGAAGTATGTTGGTCAGTCAGTTTGTATATTTGTTAGCACATTCTAGGTAACAATTTTGGAACTAGGATTCTAATTTTTTTCATACAACATAGTTATTGGTCAGAATAGAGTATGACCGAATCTTGATAAAACCATTTTCACATAGCTACCACCATTTTAGTTAGTTGGCTACTAGTGTTGGGACGATTAGATGAATGGATGATTAATCGTTGGTGACAGCGTACAAAGGCGGTCGGTCTAATAATCGAATTTTCAGCTTAAATTTGAAAATTTTAATTACTTAAATGTAGCTTTTATAAGCTACAAGCTTACCATGTGGGACCAAATGCTGTTCTTGGATGGCCGCAGGCATCCGGCCAACGTCTAAGAAAAAAAAGACATTTATAGTTGGCCGTAGCCTCAGGTTGTCCTCTCGTGGTACACTTCCGAGATCTCTTCCTACTTTCTCGTTGGAATTTTTAAACCTTACCCATCAGCTGTAATACAGCGGAGAGGCAGGGTGGGACTCTTCTCAGTCCCACATGGTAAGCTTGTAGCTTATAAAAGCTACATTTAAGTAATTAAAATTTTCAATTTTATTACGCTACAATAGTCTACCATGTGGGACTGAATGCTGAATCCAACCACACGGTGGAGGGATTACAGCTTAGACTGGAAGATATGTCAAGTTTTTCTTAGAATTTTGAAGTAATAGATTAGAATGAATGTTTTGAAATACCAGTCTGAGTCCCGTTTACAGTGCCCCAATCCCAAAGACCGGGCCTGTAAAGAGCCAAAAACCTGAATAGAATGAAAGACAGTGCTAAAAACTGTCAAGATGTTTTGATTGTAGGAGAGAAGTGCAGCCGTGCTCACTGAAGAAGTGTAAGGGCCCTTAGGGCCCATCCACGAGTGAAAAAACCAGCCCTATGGTTGGAATTATCTTAAATTTTTTGCTACCTAACATGAGCTTAATGACAACCTTGATAAGTCCTTAATGCATATTATGCTTGATAAACTAAAAATAAAAAATGACCTTACCCGTAACATCTTGAGAGGTAAACCTATACCTAGACCCTGGGATTAGACTCCTGAAAACTTGGTTGTAACGGATGTGCCCCCCCCCCTCTTTTCTTTCCGAGGATAACTGATCTCAGGGGAAGGATCTAGGACTTGTGCTGCCACCACTGGTCCCAGATATATTGTTGCCATTGTCTGACCAAGTAAGGTCTTTTAGGTAAAAATTTGTAAATGTGTTGTGTGAGCTTTCCAGTGACAGGCTTGCATGATTTGGTCCACCGATACCCCACCGTAAAAGGCCTTAGAGGCCGCAAAGGCCCTAATGTCATGCGCTTTAACTTGGACCAAGTCCAAGACTTGTTGGTGTGCTTGTTTATAACAAAGTAGAATGGTTTGTTTCAACCAAGAAGAAAGAGTAGCGGGTCTGATGTCTGAGGTGTGTCCTTTCTTGAAGGAGATGAAAAGTAGGGATCGAGACCCTCTCAGGTCTTTGGTTTGACCCAAATAGTACCTCAGGGCCCGCACCAGACACAAGGTCCAGTCTTCCTTGAATTGTCTATCTACAATGGTAGTCAAAGCAGGAATAGTCACCAGAGACACACTTTGAGAACCTTCTCTTGCTAGTTGGTTTTTGACTATAAAATCTGAAGAGGGGAACAAGGCAACCTTTTCCCATTGGCCTAGATTAGATACTTTGTTTGCAACCCATGCATGGATTTCGCTGCGGCGCTTGCCGGAGGCCAAAGCTAGCAAGAAAGCAGTTTTGAGAGTAAGATGTTGGAGGTCTGTGTCTTTCATAGGCTCAAAGGGTGCTTTTGTGAGCTCATTGAGAACAGAAAGGTTCCATTTTGGAAGATTCCTGGAACTTTTTGGACGATCCCTGTGAAAACTGGAGAGTAACCTGTGAAGGTCTGAACTTTGTGCAATATGGTGGCCTGTTGGGCCCAAAGTGTCAACAATGACCGTCCTATAACCACCAATGGTCGAGGGGCGCCTGTTTAGATCTTGGTACAGATACATGAAAAAGTCTGAGATTTGTTTCACAGATGGAGTGGAGAAATCCACCGAATTTTCTCTGCACCATTTCTCAAATAGGGCCCACTTTGACTTGTAGATGGTCCTTGTTGATGACCTCTGAGAGGCAGCAATTCTCTCTGCCACCTCCACAGAGAAGCCTTGTTCTTGGAGCTGTCCACTCCTAGACACCAGGCGTGGAGGTTGAGATGTTGAGGATTGCTGTGAAACACATAATTGTGGGACTGTTTGAGAAGAGTTGTCGACACCGGAAGTTGCAGTGGGATCTCGGTTGAGAGCTGCACTATGTCCCAAAACCAGGGCATCCCTGGTCAGCCTGGGGCTATTACGATGATCAGGCGATGGCACTGCCTGATTTTTTGGATCATCACATTCAGACACCCTGGAATGTATCTGGCCTTTAATTTTATGTGATAGTGATGGCACCATGTCATGATCTTCCACAGGAGAGTGCACATCTCTACTGTGAGAGTTCCTCCTTGTTTGTTTATGTAGGCTACCACTGTTGAGTTGTCCGTTGCAACTAGCAATGTTTGCTTCTGGCACTGGTCCATGAAGCTTCGAAGGGCTAGGGAGACCACCTTCAACTCTAGAACGTTTATGTGTAGCATTTTTTCCTGGTCTGACCACAGACCCTTTGTAGATCTTTGATCTAAGAGATCTTTGGGATGAAGGTCTGCACCTATCATCACGTTTGAGGGATTTTGCCACCAGTCTAGGTGTGCTGAAATGGTTTTTGTCCAAGGAAGGAGGCTGTCCAGTGACTGAGGATATCTCCAGTGCTCCTTGAGATGAAACTGAAAGGGCCTCATGTGAAGGCGTCCCTCTGGGACCATTTTCTCCGTTGAGGCGAGCAACCCAATTAGCGACATCAAACATCTTGCAGTCAAAACATGTTTATACTTGACTCATAGTATCAAATCCTGAAGTTTAAGCCATCTCTCTTGAGTGGGTTTTACAAGGGCCGAATCTAGATGGTATTCATAGCCCACAAACAAAAATTCTTGATTAGGTTTCAGTTTGGATTTCTCCTGATTTATTATCCACCCTAAGGACTGGGTCAGATCTACCACTGTCTGAGTGTTCACTTGTGCTTTTTCCTGAGACTGGGCTCTGATGAGCCAGTCGTCCAGGTACTGGTGAAGTCCGATTCCCCTTGTCAGGGCCATCAGCTTCACTTCTTTTACAATCATTGTAAAGACCTGAGGGGCCGTGGCTAGGGAAGGGAAGTGAACTGGAACACCTGCGACTTGTGGCAAAACCTTAGGTACTTCCTTGAGTTTGGATGGATGGGGATGTGAAGGTAGGTGTCTGATAGGTCTATCGACGACACCAATTCCCCTGGAAACAGAGAGGCCCTGATGGACTCGGGTGTTTCCATTTTGAACCTTTTTACAAGTAGGAAGGTGTTGAGCCTGCTTTGGTCTATTACTGGCCTCCACCTTTGGTGAGGCTTGGGTACAAGAAACAGGCAACTGTATAACCCGAGAGATTGCACATTTTCCACCCTTTCTATTGAAAGATAGATACAAGAGGCCAGAGCTTGGTCTTTTTGAAGGGCCTTGTAACCTGATCGAATCAGGGGAGCTCTGACTAAATTTGGTTTTGAGATGAATGGAAGAACGTAACTAGTGTTCTCAATATTTCCAGTTATGTGGTACCGGGTGGGTAGTAATTTTAATGGGCGGGTACCTGGGTACTCGTTCCGATGGGCGATAATAGGTATTAGAACATAAATCTCCACATTTACAAACTTAAAACTCACATAAAGCACGGGATCCAACCCATTTGCTTTATTCCTTATCTGCCAAGCTTTTTATTTAATAAATGACAACATAATCGTGTATATTAGGATAATATTGTTTTTTGCTTCACTCGTTGGTGCATTCAAAACACCAGGAGACGGAAGAAATGTTTATAAAAGACTTTTGTAGATTCAAAACACGGTTGTTTATGCCATAAAATGGAGTCACATGACCAAAAGTCAAGCATTAAACAAAGCTCGAACGTAGTTTCGGAATCGCAACTTTTATTTTTTTTCTAAGATCAATAAGTTAATTTTACTGATTAAAAGTTATAAAATACTGTGAAAACACTGAAGTTTTATTTATTGAAGTAGAACATGTCACTATATGGACAATATACAGCAATTTATGTTGTCGGAATTAGATAATTGTTTTAACATGCTGACGAATTTCAAAGCGTTCCTGCATTTAGCAATGTGTAAACAACCAAAATAAAAGATAAATGACACTATAAATGGTGTAAAAGGTGAGAAAACAATATTATTGTACAAATTAACTGAACAGTTTCCTTTTGAAGTGACTTTATGTAGTTGGGACATATCGGGACTCGGTCGGCCACCATGGGCGATATTGCAAGCACTTAAGCTTAGATGAGGGTACTCGGGTATGTGATTTCGGATTCGGGTAGATATTCAAAGTTCGGGTACCCGGATATCCGGATACCCGTTGAGATCACTAAACGTAACCATTGGTGATAATGTTTAATTAGTGTTCTCAAAATATTCGTTATGGTGGGACCGGGTAGGTATTGATTTCAACAGGCGGGTACCCGGGTACTCGTGCCGACGGGCGATAATGGGTGATACTACAAAAATCTCCACATTTACAAAGTTAAAACGTACACAAATAATGGGATTCCAGCATTTGCTTTATTTCTTGTCGGTTACCATTTTGCATTGAAAACAGTACGACACAGAGCTCTGTAAATCAAAAACATTGTTGTTTATGGACTGTACCATAATAAAAATACCGCAAATCGGCAAATATCCTGTGTACGAGTCGTTTACCACAATGGCGACATCCAATAAAATCACAGCATTCCTTTTGCTGTTGCTCGAATGTAGTTTCGGAAAGTTGTTGTTATTTTCATGTCGGTAAGTAGCACTTTATTGATACCAAATTATGAACTACTGTTTGAAAATATTGTACTTTTATTTATTTAAGGTATGCATGCCACTATATACGCAATGTACAATGTTTCATGTACTCGGAATTAAGTAAATGTGTGAATATACTGACGATTTTCAAAGGGGACCGGCATTTGACAATGCATAAACAACCAAAATAAAAGACAAATAAAATACTATAAATGATGTACAAGGGTAAGAAAACAATACTCTTGTGGATATTAATTGAATAGTTTAATTTTCTGGTGAATTTATGTAGTCTACATGTGCCTGTACGCGGTCATCCAAAGTGGGCGATATTGGGAGTAATAAAGCTTAGATTCGGGTACTCGGGTATGTGATTTCGGATTCGGGTAATTATTCAGGGTTCGGGTACCCGGATATCGTTGAGATCACTATGTTTAATACATCTGAACATTTGTTTGTTAGCCAGTCTCTTCTAAAAGAACGGAGGCGATCTCCTATGGGTGGACTGAGGGAGGCTTGTAAGGAGTCATTGGGGGGACGGGTTTCCACGCCCTTGTCCCCTTGAGTGGGGTCAAAAACGACCTCTGAAGCCTCTGTTGTTCGATTTCCCCCTACCTGAGGAAAACGATTGATTACTGCTTTGGGAGGAATTGCCCCCATAGGGGCGTTTCCTGTAGAAGCCTCTTTTCTTATTGTGGTGGGGACCACGAAAGGGCTTGTTTTGATAGGGTCCAAAACCCTGTGAATCTTTAGGCGTGCCTTTTTTAAGGAGGATGTCTTCTCTATCCTTGACTAATTGTGACCTGAACAGAGGAGTAGGTCAAAAAGGCGAGTTCCTCAGTTCTTGATGTCTAGAGTCTCCTAGATGTGGTTGAAGGAGGGTCATCTCGGCCTCGCATCTTAGCAGGCCAGTGTTGCCCATGGTATACAGCTCACTCTGGAGTATATGGGCTACAGATTTACTGAGGCAGACTAAGGCTCTCTGTTGAATAAGAATTCTCTTATTCATAATCTCAAAATAGTCACAGGCATTTTCATAGCCATGCCTGACAGCTGTTTCAGGACCGGCACCCTTCTGAATCTGGCTTTTTAACCCTCTTAAAGGTAGCCTTGATACTGTGCTGACACTTCTCCATAATAGTGTTACAAGAAGAGGCAGTTTTAGTGAAAGTAGCTGTGAAATTGATGGTAGAGAGATTCTGCCTAGCTTGGTGTTCAAGTTCCTTCAGAACTTGTAGGGAAACCTTGCCCATAGGGGCCCCAGAGGGCTTAGGAGAAATACAGATCTTGGCAAAATCTGTATTGAGTTCCTGAATTTTATCTTCAAAACAAGGTTGTCCCACATTATAGTATTTGGCTGTTGAAGCCGGGGGTTTAATATATTTATCCTCAGCTAAATTTGAGGCCAAGAAATCCTGTTCAAACTTCTCAAAAGCATCTTTGAGAATGGAATTTAAAGGGAGCATAGCTGTAGGGCCTCTTGGCCTAAGCTCCGGTTAGCCTTTCTCGGTGTAGCACAGTGGTAGAGGACCTAGGCAAAGTCTCCCTGGGATCAGGATGCTCAAGAATCTGCCTAAAAGTTTCAACCTCCTCAGCATATTGTGATGGGAGGTCCGACATATCTACCTCCCTGTAGAAAACTGGGTCTGTGCTATCCTGAAGATGTTCAGGCTCAGAAGGAGCCTTTAGAAGACTTTTTGATAGGGACAGAGGACTGATCTTCCTCTGAAGAAGACGCCTGAGAATAGTACTTAGCCAGAAACCCTGTGTTTCTTCTTGTCCGAGTGCTTCTTTGCTTTGGAACACACCTTTTTAGGTTGTTCCGAGTGGTCCTCGGAATGAGGATCCGAGTGGTAGTTGGATTCAAGATCCGAGTGTTTGGAAGCATGTGACTGGACACTTTGAGTGAACTTGGGAGGAAGCGGAGGACCATATACGTCCGTGTCCATTGGTTGAGCATCCGAGTGGTCAGATGCCCGAGTAGTCGGATCTGAAGTCCGAGTCGTGGTCGGGTCTGGTTGTTTACTTGGTCCAGCTTTTGATAAAGAGGCGGAGGTCTTATCTACCTCCGCCTCAGAGGCTTTTTTTATTGAATGCATTTCGTCTCGAAGAGACTTCATAGCCTCCAGCATGGATGCTTGGAAAACCCCCATTTGTTGCTGGAGTTGGATGTTAAATTGATTACCCAGGGATTAGTCTACTCCCTATTTTATTCTGCAAGGCAGTACCTTGACAAACAGGACAGTTTGAGGAGTCTTCAAAGACAAAAATTCGAAACGTAGGAGTTGGGGACGTGGAGGTGAAGAAAATAAACTAGAGGATCGCTAGTGAAGCAAAGCTATTGTTTTTGCATGGCAAAAACAAAGCGTCCCAAAAGAAAGATGGTGTTGGCGGCTTATAATAGAAAGAAGATCTTGCCTAGATACCCTGTCAATCTAAAATTATATCGAAAAAAAATTGGAAAATTTAAAATGGTTTACGAGATACAAGCAGTCTTAAGTTTTACCATTTTTGTCAAAAATTCGACAATTCAAAATGACCGCCATTTTTGGAAAGAGGAAAAATTTTTGAGAATTCAGCAGAGTATCTTGCATATATACCTTGTGGGCCAAAAATTTTGCCGAAATCGCTCTATCTCACACGGTTTAGGAGGTACAAGCAATTTTAAGTTTTACCATTTTTGTCAAAAATTCGAAAATTGAAAATGGCCGGCATTTTTGGAAAGAGGAAATTTTTTTTGAAAATTGAGCAAAGTATCTTGTATATACACCCAGTGGACCAAAAATTTTGCCGAAATCGCTCTATCTCGCACGGTTCAGGAGATACAAGCAATTTTAAGTTTTACCATTTTTGTCAAAAATTCGAAAATTGAAAAGGGCCGCCATTTTTGGAAAGAGGAAGAATTTTTGAAAATTGAGCAGAGTATCTTGCATATATACCCTGTGGGCCAAAAATTTCGCTGAAATCGCTCTATCTCGCACAGTTTAGGAGATACAAGCAATTTTAAGTTTTACCATTTTTGTCAAAAATTCGAAAATTCAAAATGGCTGCCATTTTTGGATAGAGGAAATTTTTTTTTGAAAAATGTGCAGAGTATCTTGCTTAGATACCCTGTGGGCCAAAAATTTTGCCAAAATAATTATTTGTGAATTATTTGTGATGAACACTACATGAGTGCATTGTGTTCCCACAAATCAGAGTGCAGACCTTTAAATTTTTGCCATTTTTGTCAAAAATTACAAAATTCAAAATGGCCGCCATTTTTGGAGAGAGGAATTTTTTTTGGAATTGAGCAGAGTACTTAGCAGAGATACCCTGTGGGTCAAAAATTTCGCACGGTTTAGAAGTTATTAGGGATTTGTATTTTCCTCGTTAATAAAAATTTTAATGCTTAATTAATTAGCCATTTTTTAATGGAAGTCTACCAAAATCTAATCATTTCCAGATGTTTATACCTTGCATCCATATATCAAATTTCAGGCAAATATTCTTAAGTTATCATCTGGACAAGCAAAATCCTGTTTTTGGTCATGTGACTTCTCTGATTGGTTGAAATGTCATGGCACCAAATTCAGAAAATTTTCCCAGGGCTACTAAATATATGTGCCAAGTTTGAAGAAATTCCATCCACTAGTAAAGACGCTACAGGTAGGCAAACTTGTGGAGCCGGCGGATACGGCGGAGCCGGCGGACCCTTCCGCGAGAATTCCTCCCATATGCAAACAGCGAGGGACGCTTAATTATTAGCAGCACCCTCAGGGTCTGCTTGAGAGCCAGAAAATGCCTCCACATCGTCCCCCAATAAGTCCAGATCATCATCCTTACTAGTATTACAAGGATCCAATGCCTTTTGTTTCCTGACATACCGAGGTCTGTGCCTAATCTTAATTTGTGGTTCTTCAGAGAAATTTGCACAGATATTGCATGGAGATTGGTTTGTAACGCAGGGGTCATCTCCCTTGCCAGATTCCCTGCATGTGGGGCAATATATTGTGGGTATCAAACAGGAAACAGAAGTGCCGGCATTTAGATGTTCTGGGCTTTGCACTCGTTTGGTGGGAAGACATTTTTACTGCAATAAAATCCAAGTCGAAAACTCACAAACAATAAATATTCAAAGAATACTTATCCTGCGCTTTTCAAACTATGTCAGAATGATCTATGCACTAACTATAAACAAATGGCTGAATAATAACATCCAACAATACCTAAATTCTGAGAAACCAGTGAAATTGTAAGCTTATTTTCAAACGCTTGCTAACGCAGCCAACGAGAGAAGAAGGGTTAGACGCAAGATTACACTGTTTTGGTACACTGTCAGCACGGGGATCCGGTCAATACTAAACGTCTATTTTTTCTTGGACGTTGGCCGGATGCCTGCAGCCTCCTGAGAAAGCATTCAGGTCCACATGGTAAGCTATTGTAGCGCAATAAAATCTTACCTTTCCTAATGTACCTCAATATCCACGTATTTTTAAAATATTTTAGGCATTATTGCTTGATAAATTGACAGATTGGTCATGAAATTGGACATTGTTTATATCTACCGCCATATTTACAGGAAATGGGTACTTCTGGTAGATTCTAAATGTCAGAACACCATTATTCTTATGGGATTGACCTATACCTTATCCCGGTAAGTGTTTCTTAATAAATGTCCAACAATGGAGTAAAATTGAAAATTTTAATTACTTAAATGTAGCTTTTATAAGCTACAAACTTACCATGTGGGACTTAATGCTGTTCTCGGGTGGCCACACCACGACCAACACCTTAGAAAAAAAGACATTTCTTGTTAGCCGCAGCATCTACCGGTAGTTGTCGCCACGTGATAACTTCTGACCAATCGCCCTACTTTCTCGTTGAAATTTTCTAAATCTACCCCTCAGCTGTAAACAGCGGGGAGGCAGGGTGGGACTCTTCTAAGTCCCACATGGTAAGCTTGTAGCTTATAAAAGCTACATTTAAGTAATTAAAATTTTCAATTTTATTACGCTACAATAGCTTACCATGTGGGATTTAATGCTGAATTCAACCGCCCGGTGGCGGGATTACAGCTGAGACTGGAAGGTATGTCATTTTTTTCTAAGATTTGAAGTAATATATATAGAAATAGTGTTAGAAATACCAGTCTGAGTCCCATTCACAGTGCCCCAATCCCGAAGACCGGGCCTGTGAAGAGCCAAAAACCTAAGTAGAATGAGAGACAGTGCTAAAAACTGTCTAGATGTTTTGATTGTAGGACAGAAGTGCAGCAGTGCTCACTTAGAGGTCTAAGGGTCCCTAGGAGCCCTTCACGAGTGACAGACCAGCCCAATGGTTGGAATTCTCATAAATTTTTGCCACCTGAATATGAGATTAATGACAACTTAATAAGTCCTTAATACAAATTACTTGATAAACTAAAAAACAAAAAAGACCTTACCCGTAACATCTTGAAGGTAAAAGAATACCTAGATCCTGGGAGAGACTCCTGAAGACTTGGTTGTAGCGGATGTGGCCCCCCCCCCCTTTTTTTCTTTCCGAGGACAACTGGTCTGAGGGGAAGGATCTAGGACTTGTGCCGCCTCTACGGGTCCCAGATACATATTGTTGTCTGTGTCTGACCAAGTAAGGTCTTTTAGGTAAAAATTTGTAAAAGTGTTGTGAGCTTTCCAGTGACAGGCTTGCATGATTTGGTCCACCAATACCCCACCATAAAAGGCCTTAGAGGCCGCGAAGGCCCGGATGTCATGCGCTTTAACTTGGAACAAGTCCAAGGCTTGTTGGTCTGCTTGTTTATAACAAAGTAGGATGGTTTGTTTCAACCAGGAAGAGAGAGTAGCGGGTCTGATGTCTGAGGTATATCCCTTCTTGAAGGAGACGAAAAGGAGGGAACGAGACCCTCTCAGGTCTTTGGTTCGGTCCAGATAGTACCTCAGGGCCCGCACCGGGCACAGGGTCCTGTCTTCTTTAAATTGTCTATCTACAATGGTAGTCAAAGCAGGAATAGTCACTGGAGACACACTTTGAGAACCTTCTCTTGCTAGTTGGTTTTTGGCTATGAAATCAGAAGAAGGGAACAAGGCGACCTTTTCCCATTGGCCTAGATTAGATACTTTGTTTGCGACCCAGGCATGGATTTCGCTGCGGCGTTTGCCGGAGGCCAAAGCTAGCAAGAAAGCAGTTTTGAGGGTAAGATGTTTGAGGTCTGTGTCATTCATAGGCTCAAAGGGTGCTTTTGTGAGCTCATTGAGAACAACAGAAAGGTTCCACTTAGGTAGGTTTCTGGAACTTTTAGGACGATCCCTGTGAAAACTGGAGAGTAACCTATGAAGGTCTGCATTATGTGCAATATGGTGGGCCGTTGGGCCCAAAGTGTCAATGATTGCAGTCCTGTAACCATCAATGGTCGAGGGGCGCCTGTTTAGGTCTTGGTACAGGTACATGAAAAAATCTGAGATTTGTTTCACAGATGGAGTGGAGAAATCCACCGAATTTTCTCTGCACCATTTTTCAAATAGGGACCACTTTGACTTGTAGATGGTCCTTGTTGATGACCGCTGAGGAGCAGCAATTCTCTCTGCCACCTCCACAGAGAAGCCTTGTTCTTGGAGTTGTCCGCTCCTAGACACCAGGCGTGGAGGTTCAGCTGTTGTGGGTTGTTGTGGAATACATACTTGTGGGACTGTTTGAGTAGGGTCGTTGACACTGGGAGTTGTAGTGGGATTTCTGTTGAGAGCTGCACTAGGTCCCAAAACCAGGGCATCCCTGGCCAGCCTGGGGCTATTACGATGATCAGGCAATGGCATTGCTTGATCTTTTGGATCACCTTGTGAAGGAGAGCCGTAGGAGGGTAAGCATAGGCCGTGAGGTTCGTCCAGTTTATGTTTAGAGCATCTATGTCCCAAGCCTTTGGGTCTGGGACAGGAGATACGTACAGTGGAAGTTTGTGGTTCAGGTGAGTGGCAAATAAGTCTACATGAGGTGTGAACCACTTCTGGTAGATCTGTTTGAACACCTGCGGATGCAGAGACCATTCTGTTGACTGCACTTGGTTGGACCTGGACAGTAGGTCGGCCATCACATTCAGGCACCCTGGAATGTGCCTGGCTTTCAATGTTATGTGGTAGTGATGGCACCAGGTCATGATCTTCCACAGGAGAGCACACATTTCTGCTGAGTGAGTTCCTCCTTGTTTGTTGATGTAGGCTACCACTGTTGAGTTGTCCGTCGCAACTAGCACTGTTTGGTTCTGACACTGGTCCTTGAAGTCTCGAAGGGCCAGGGAGACCGCCTTCAATTCTAGGACATTTATGTGTCGCCTTTTTTCCCGATCTGACCACAGACCCTTTGTAGAATTTTGATCTAAGTGAGCGCCCCAACCTTCGTTTGAGGCGTCGGTAAAGAGTTGGATACTGTGGTCCTTGGGATGAAGGTCTGCACCTTTCATCACGTTTGAGGGATTTTGCCACCAATCTAGGTGGGCTGCAATGGATTCTGTCCAAGGAAGGAGGTTGTCCAGCGACTGAGGATATCTTCAGTGCTCCTTGAGATGAAACTGAAAGGGCCTCATGTGAAGGCGTCCCTCCAGGGACCATTTTCTCTGTTGAGGCTAGCAACCCAAATAGCGACATCAAACATCTTGCAGTCAAAACACGTTTTGACTTGAGTCGTAGGATCAAATCCTGAAGTTTGAGCCATCTCTCTTGAGTGGGTTTTACAAGGGCTGAATCTAGATGGTATTCGTAGTCCACGAACGAAAAACACCTGAGTAGGTTTCAGTTCTGATTTTTCCTGATTTATTATCCACCCCAAGGACTGGGTTAGGTCTACTACTGCCTGAGTGTTCACTTGGGCTTCCTCCTGAGACTGGGACCTGATCAGCCAGTCGTCCAGGTATTGGTGAAGTCTGAGTCCTCTGGAGAGGGCCATTAGTTTCACTTCCTTTACAATCATTGTAAAGACCTGGGGGGCTGTGGCTAGTCCGAATGGGAGGGAGGTGAACTGGAACACCTGAGACTTGTAGCAAAACCTTAGGTATTTCCTTGAGTTTGGATGGGTGGGGATGTGTAGGTAAGCGTCCGACAAATCTATCGACGATACCCATTCCCCTGGAATCAGGGAGGTCCTGATGGACTCTGGGGTTTCCATTTTGAACTTTTCTACATGTAGAAAAGTGTTGAGCCTGGTTAGGTCTATGACTGGCCTCCACCTTTGGTGAGGCTTGGTACTAGGAACAGGCGACTGTAAAACCTGAGAGATTTTACATTTTCCACCCTTTCTATTGCGTTCTTTGACAGAAGAGACTGGATACAAGTGGCCAGAACTTGGTCTTTGAAGGGCCTTGTATTCTGACTGGATCAGAAGTCTGACTGGACTTGGATTTGAAAAGAAAGACAGGATTTGTTTGCCAGTCTTATCTGAAAGAACGGAGACTCCTGTCCCTCCTAAAGTAGTTGTGAATGGGGAACTTTAAGATCTAAAGATCCAGTATCTCACCTGAATACACCATACCCGTCTGACTACTTATATGCACCATGAAATTGAGTTTGACCTGTCTGGTAGTAGCCTTGCTACTGTCTTAACAGATATCCATAACCAGGTTGTATTCAGAAGAACCTAGTGAAGAGCAGCCTGAAGCTCAACTCTTGCTGACCAGAAGGGGAGAGGGGCTTACCCAAGGAGGCCCCTAGGGAGATACAGATTTGAAAACCTGTAACTTGTGTTCAAAACAAGGTTGTTCCATTTAAGGGAAATTAACAGCCCAAGTTCCTGTTGGCCTAGTAAATCATTCAGAGTCCAGACTGTGGGGGATCTAGGCATAAATTCCCTGGGGGCAGGGAGGTTAAAAAAACTGCCTAAGTTTCAATGTCCTCAAAAAATGGTTAGGGTGAAGTCAGGCAACCTACTTCCCTAAAAACACAGAGTCAGGACTGAATGAAGGACCTTGTTTAGAAGCCCTCTTGGGCTTGAGGACTTGGACCAAAGCCTCCAATAAGTGATATTTACTGCCAGGCTGGTGAACTATTAGTCCAAGTTTTTTTTTTTTTTTTTTTTTTTTTTGTGTTAGGATTGTTCAGTGTTCTGATCTGGAATCATCATCCAAACATCAGATTAGATGATCCGATCATCCGAGGATCAGATCTATATACAATCAACTGAGCATTGGATTTCAGATTAGATGATCCGAGAGATGCAATGAAAACCGAGTATCAAATCATACTTGGGTGAATAGCAGTTGGGAATACTGCATCCGATTGTCGGGTGCATTAAAAACCTCGGATGAACTAAGATCTGATCTGGCTTCAGATTCAAGCAGGGATCTGATCCACCCTGGAGAAAGAAGTTGGATATTATAATTTCTATGTAAGCTTTCCTTAAAAGTAAGCTTCCATGTAAGCTTTGCCCTTCCTTCTTTGAAATAACTACACAACTGGATTTACGTATGTAAATCAACAGTGAAACAAGGTCACCTGCCCCACCCGCCTCACTGCAGGTAGGGCTAGTTGTGAGATAAGGAAAGCAGTAATTACACAGATTTGATTAAATAACATAGAATCTAAAAGGCAAGTACAATATTTTTATATTATGAAACTGGATAAATTAAAATATGATTAAAATAATGGCAAACCAAGGTTACCTTAGTTTGAAGAAACACGTATAGTCTAGACGATTTGAGGAAGGATTCTATTCCTGTTTATTTAAGTATTAACATTTTAAATGGACAATAATACAGGAAAGAAGGGATAAAATATTTTATTTCATTTATTTATTAATTTTATTTAAGTGGCCAACGAGAAAGTAGGGCGATTGGTCAGAAGTTATCACGTGACGACAACTACCGGTAGATGCTGCGGCTAACAAGAAATGTCTTTTTTTCTAAGGCGTTGGCCGTGGTGTGGCCACCCGAGAACAGCATTAAGTCCCACATGGTAAGCTATTGTAGCGTAATAAAATAATCAATTAGGGGTCGAACATTGGTCGGAAAAATGGACGAATAATCGACCAGGAATATTGAAGGCGAGTCCCAACCCTATTAGCTATTTCGAAGTCTGCAACCCAAACAAGTGGATTTGTTTGTATGTATGTTTGTTAGCACATTTTAGGCCACAGATTTTCAGCTATGATGCTCATTTTTTCCCTATAACATTATCATTGGCCAGAATAGAGCACAATACATAAATAGCTAGACTGCAGTAAGATTTTGAAATTACCACTCGATCAAGTAACCATTTGCCTGGTGTGTTTACTGAGCTCAATAGGCAAATACTTCAATCGATCTTATTTACCTGTTGTGTAGACCACCGCACTGAGCAAATAATCCAATGGGTCTCATTTATCTGTTGTGTAAACTACATTAATACGATCCAATGGGCCTTATTTACCTGTTTTGTATTCTACCTCACTTAGTAAATAATCGAGTTTATCTTGTTGAGTTGTGTACACTATCTCACTGAAGAAATTATTCCACTCACATTATTTACAAACTGTATATGGATGCTTTGGAGAGACTAACCTGTGGGGCTTCAAGTTTGGGAGTAGTTTCTAGCACTTGATTGAACATACTGCTCTCATTTTCTTCTTCTTCCGATTTCATTGCTTTCAAAAGCTCTGCAACAAAAACAAACCAGACCTCTGTGGTTGAATACTGCTTGCAACAGATCATTGCTCTCAAATAGTTATTGCCAAGGCTCTAGTAGTACTTTCATGATTGAGGCTTTACAATGATTCACACCAAAACATATGGATTAAATACTTTGACACTATTTCAAGTATGCTCACCACACACTATTGTGTTTATATTTTCCAAAGCATCTTATCAAGGTTATTGACAAAATGGGTGCTGGCAAAGTCTATCATTCCCCAATGCAAAGTGAAAAGTTACAAATATATAAAACTGAAATATCATTCAACATTGATGTAATTGTCGGTTTAAGCATTTTACCATTCTGTTCTGCCCGATCACAGTGTATCTCCTGATGTTTCCGCAGGGTACTTTTCTGGGTGAAGACCTTGTCACAAAATTCACACCTGTGGTTACTCTCACCTGTATGAATTGTCATGTGGTATGTTAACTTTGACTTCATCTGACAAAGAAAGAATAACCAGATAACGAAAAATAGCGTCAGAGATGCCCGTACCCCATAGTCTGGGGAAATAGTTTTCAGCACCATGACATATAGAAGTAGTGAAACAGTACACAGAGCAGTGTCAGTTATATAAAGCTCCTAATAATGTTTAAGAAGAGAAAATAACATCTAAGAGAAGGAAAATGTATGTAAAGATAAAGTATTAAAACAAGACAATTCAATAGCAAGAGAACAGCATCAATCAATAAGTAAACTCAAAATTATGGAGCTGTAAAATTTAATAACTGGAGAATAGCTGTCAATGAAAAAAGCACAATTATGTAAAAGTCCATATAATAATCAGTTGCAGTAATCCATATATCTTTGTCATAAGAGAAACATGTCTCAAATATGGCAGGTGAACACACTTTAACAGAGCCAAAGTTAAAGGTCACACCATAATGCACACCTAAACCCCCTAACCAATGTCCCCATCAAGTGTCAACCTTCTATACCTTATGGAATCCAAGAAATAACCCAGACAAGATTTTAAACCTCATGGTCACTATGACAAGGTCAAAGGTTAAATCAAGGTCACACCATGACATTGCACACCTACACTCCCTAACCAATGTCCCTACTAAGTACCAACTTCCTACACCTTACAGTTTCCAAGATATAGCCAGGACAAGATTTTCACACTCAAGGTCACTGCGGCAAGGTCAAGGGTTAAATCAAGGTCACACCATGACGTTGCACTCCTACACCCCCTAACCAATGTCCCTATTTAGTATCAACTTCCTACACCCTACGGTTTCTGAGATACAGCCTGGACAAACTTAAGACTCTTACCTTGAAAGCTCTGTCACAACCTGGATGACTACAGATGTAGGGCTTGTGAGAACTGTGGACATTGGTCAAGTGAGCTGTAAGGCCAGATCTAGAAGGAAAACTGTTGCTACACAACTCGCACTTGTACGGGCGAATTCCTGACAGAAAACAGAAAATGTATCGCCGGTAATATACAAAGCCCTTAAAATAGAAGTTCCTTTTATGTTAAAATATATAATAAGGTCCTCGCTGAAATTGATGCTATTTTAATTCCTGGTTAAGCAGAAGTATTCTTCTTGTCCTTCAACATTCAATTAAACAGATTTCAGCTGTAAACAAGCTTGTATTAAATCCCTAACCTCAAATATAGTCAACCATTTGTAATTTATTCATTGTTTTCAATAAAATATAGCACAATGCACAGAGTATTGCTTGCGAAATAATACAGTACAAACAACTACCTGGCTAAACCAAAGCACTACAAACTGCTGAACTTTAAATACATCTCCTTTCAATTTTTCCTCATGCAATACTTTGCCAGTTTCAGTAAGGTTATTTACAGTATATAAAAATAGCATCAGAGATGCCCGTACCCCACAGCCTTGGGAAATATTTTCAACACCATGAGATATAGAAGTACTGTACCAGTACAAACTTCAGAATACTTTCAGAGCACTGTCAGTTATATAAAGGTCCAAACAATGCTTAAATGGAGAAATAATGTTTAAAAGAAAGATAATGGGTATAAAGATGAAGTATTAAAACAAGATAATTCAATGACAAGATGACAGCATTAATCAGCAAACTAAAATTCAACACTCTTTATATACATCTGCATTTCCGAATTATGGTTTAGATGGTTTGAATATTACCATGCATACAGAAGTGGTAATACATTTAATGAATGCTTATGTGTGGTGTTGGAGTAAAATCTGCAGCTCACTTGATGAAATTCTATCTCTTACAATGGGAAGTTATGAAAGTAAAATTCTTAATAAATTCTAATATGACTTTTGCTTAATCTGCATCAAAAGACAGACCCAAAGGTGCAACAAGATTTTAAAGGTCAAGGTCACTACGGCAAGGTAAAAGGTCAAATTAAGGTCACACCATGATAATACACACCTATAGCCAATAACCAATGTCCCTACCAAGTATCAACTTCCTACACCTTACGGTTTCCGAGATACAGCCCTGACGATTTTATAGGTCAAGGTCACTATGGCAAGGTCAAAGGTCAAATCAAGGTCACACCATGATGCTGCACACCTACACCCCCAGCCAATGTCTCTACCAAATATCAACTTCCTGCACCTAACAGTTTCCGAGATAAAGCCCGGACAACATTTTATAGGTCAAGGTCACTACGGCAAGGTCAAAGGTCAAATCAAGGTCAGACCATGACGCTGCACACCTACACCCCCTAAGCAATATCCCTACCAAGTATCAACTTCCTACACCTTACGGTTTCTGAGATATAGCCTGGACAAGATTTTATAGGTCAAGGCCACTACGGCAAGGTCACAGGTCAAATCAAGGTCACACCATGACGTTGCACACCTACACCCCCTAACCAATATCCGTACCACGTATCAACTTCCTACACCTTTACGGTTTCTGAGATATAGCCCGGACAACATTTTATAGGTCAAGGTCACTACAGCAAGGTCAAAGGTCAAATCAAGGTCACAACATGACGTTGCACACCTACACCCCCTAACCAATGTCCCTACCAAATATCAACTTCCCAAGCCTTACAGTTTCCGAGATATAGCCCGGACAACATTTTATAGGTCAAGGTCACTACGGCAAGGTCAAATCAAGGTCAGACTATGACGTTGCACACCTACACCACCTAACCAATATCCCTACCAAGTATCAACTTCCTACACCTTACGGTTTCCGAGATATAGCCCGGACAAGATTTTCAAACTCAAGGTCACTACGGCAAGGTCAAAGGTCAAATCAAGGTCAGACCATGACGTTGCACAGCTACACTCCCTAATCAATGTCCCTACAAAGTATCAACTTCCTACACCTTACGGTTTCTGAGATACAGCCCGGACAAACTATTTCCCGCCGCCCGCCCACCCGCCCGGCCATCCGGACACCATGGGTGAAAACAATACCCCAACAGCCATTAAGGGCTGTGGGGTAAAAAATGTTTTAACACAAAAAGCCAACACATGTTTTCATTTAACAGGGCAATAAGTATGCACTGCACTTTTTGGTGATAACAGCCACTTTGTACACACACATCAAATTCATTCTTACTTCAAAGCAAAAAGACTTTGTAGTACACCCTACTTTTGTGGATGAACTGATAAACAATATAAATTCTCGTACGATATTACTAACCTCTTTGGTGCTAGTTTTCTCATTTGTTATTAAAACCCTTGCATATCACTGACCTGAGTGCCTTGCTAAATGGGTTTTAAGGTGTTTCTTGGTCATAACTTTCCCACATATTTCACAGCTTGTATGGCTTTTTCGATCTCCTATATCTTTGTGAGTCTCCCTAAATTACAAATACACAAATCAATTTTTTGGGGGTACAGCTTGTACAATTTTACACAGTAAACAAAAGAAGTTAAAGTTTTGGTCTCCAACAATTTCAAAAATTGTTAAAAATACATGAGCTTGTTTGGTCAATTTTTTTTGTGAAATATCTCGACTTTATTAGTCATGTAATGCATCAAAATAAAATCTGACTATTCCAATAAGTTTGGTTGATAAAGACCCCACTGCATACGTCACCAAGGCTAAGTTTTAAGCAAAATAACATATTAATAGAATACAATTATGTTAACACTTATAACATTTTCATCTGTTCAAGTAAAATGAAAATTTTATACTTAATTGCACAAGTTTGTTCAATTCAAAATGCGATTCTATACACTATCCACTCTGTGGATGCAACAAAATGTTTTTGAAGTTATCCGTTTCATCACAAAAGAACAATGTTGAACTAGAGGATCGCTCGCAAAAAAAAAAAGATAATGTTTTTGCATAGCAAAAACAAAGCGTCCCGAAAAGGATATAAAGGTGAGTGCTAAAGTATTAAGAAAATGCTTCGTTTCTAGCCTTATACTGTTGTGGCAACCAAAGTCAGCGCAGTCTGCTCTATCTAGCACGGTTTTCAAGATATAAGCATTTTTGTGTTTTGCAAAAAATAAAAAAATTAAAAATGTCCGCTATATTTGGCGAGACAAAAGTATTTTGAAAATTGGCATGGCTACTCTGCAGAGATACCCAGCAGGTCCAAAATGTTGTTGAGTTCACTCCATATAGCACGGTTTTCGAGATATAAGCATTTTTGTGTTTTGCAAAAACTTTGAAAATTCAAAATGGCCACCATTTTTGGGGAGACAAAAATTTTTGTCAAGACCACTGCCGTGGTGTGTATCTCCCGCCGAGCATTTAAGCAGAAGAAATAGCTTATCCGAGATATTCACAATTTTTCATTTTCGTGTGTGAAAGGTCTTCCAAAAGTAGGTGAATGAGTTATTTGAGAAAAATTGGCTATCTGCAATACTATTAAGAGATAATTCACATTTACTCATTTTGAGTAGGTGAATAATTATCTATGGGTCTGAAACTTCACCAAGTGAAAGCTCTCCCAAAAGTAGGTGAATGAGTTATTTGAGAAAAATTGGCTATCTGCAATACTTTTAGAGATAATTCGCATTTACTCATTTTGAGTAGGTGAGTAATTAGCTATGGGTCTGAAACTTCACCATGTGAAAGCTCTCCCACAAGTAGATGAATGAGTATTTGATAAAAATTGGGTATCCGCAATACTTTTACAGATAATTAGCATTTACTCATTTTGAGTAGGTGAATAAATAGCTATGGGTCTGAAACTTCACAGAGTGAAAGCTCTCCCAAAAGTAGGTGAATGAGTTATTTGAGAAAAATTGGCTATCTGCAAAACTTTTAGAAATAATTCACATTTACTCATTTTGAGTAGGTGAATAATTAGCTATGGGTCTGAAACTTCACCAAGTGAAAGCTCTGCCAAAAGTAGGTGAATGAGTTATTTGAGAAAAATTGGCTATCTGCAATACTTTTAGAGATAATTCGCATTTACTCATTTTGAGTAGGTGAGTAATTTGCTATGGGTCTGAAACTTCACCAAGTGAAAGCTCTCCCAAAAGTAGGTGAATGAGTTATTTGAGAAAAATTGGCTATCTGCAATACTTTAAGAGATAATTCACATTTACTCATTTTGAGTAGACGAGTAATTAGCTATGGGTCTGAAACTTCACCAAGGGAAAGCTCTCCCAAAAGTAGGTGAATGAGTTATTTGAGAAAAATTGGCTATCTGCAGTACTTTTAGAGATAATTCGCATTTACTCCTTTTGAGTAGGTGAGTAATTAGCTATGGGTCTGAAACTTCACCAAGTGAAAGCTCTCCCAAAAGCAGGTGAATGATTAATTTGAGAAAAACTGGCTATCTGCAATACTTTTAGAGATAATTCGCATTTACTCATTTTGAGTAGGTGAGTAATTAGCTATGGGTCTGAAACTTCACCAAGTGAAAGCTCTCCCAAAAGTAGGTGAATGAGTTATTTGAGAAAAATTGGCTATCTGCAATACTTTTAGAGATAATTCGCATTTACTCATTTTGAGTAGGTGAGTAATTAGCTATGGGTCTGAAACTTCACAGAGTGAAAGCTCTCCCAAAAGTAGGTGAATGAGTTATTTGAGAAAAATTGGCTATCTGCAATACTTTTAGAAATAATTCACATTTACTCATTTTGAGTAGGTGAATAATTAGCTATGGGTCTGAAACTTCACCAAGTGAAAGCTCTGCCAAAAGTAGGTGAATGAGTTATTTGAGAAAAATTGGCTATCTGCAATACTTTTAGAGATAATTCGCATTTACTCATTTTGAGTAGGTGAGTAATTTGCTATGGGTCTGAAACTTCACCAAGTGAAAGCTCTCCCAAAAGTAGGTGAATGAGTTATTTGAGAAAAATTGGCTATCTGCAATACTTTTAGAGATAATTCGCATTTACTCATTTTGAGTAGACGAGTAATTAGCTATGGGTCTGAAACTTCACCAAGTGAAAGCTCTCCCAAAAGTAGGTGAATGATTAATTTGAGAAAAATTGGCTATATGCAATACTTTTAGAGATAATTCACATTTACTCATTTTCAGTAGGTGAGTAATTAGCTATGGGTCTGAAACTTCACCAAGTGAAAGCTCTGCCAAAAGTAGGTGAATGAGTTATTTGAGAAAAATTGGCTATCTGCAATACTTTTAGAGATAATTCGCATTTACTCATTTTGAGTAGGTGAGTAATTAGCTATGGGTCTGAAACTTCACCAAGTGAAAGCTCTCCCAAAAGTAGGTGAATGATTAATTTGACAAAAATTGGCTATCTGCAATACTTTTAGAGATAATTCGCATTTACTCATTTTCAGTAGGTGAGTAATTAGCTATGGGTCTGAAACTTCACCAAGTGAAAGCTCTGCCAAAAGTAGGTGAATGAGTTATTTGAGAAAAATTGGCTATCTGCAATACTTTTAGAGATAATTCGCATTTACTCATTTTGAGTAGGTGAGTAATTAGCTATGGGTCTGAAACTTCACAGAGTGAAAGCTCTCCCAAAAGTAGGTGAATGAGTTATTTGAGAAAAATTGGCTATCTGCAATACTTTTAGAGATAATTCGCATTTACTCATTTTGAGTAGGTGAGTAATTAGCCATGGGTCTGAAACTTCACCAAGTGAAAGCTCTCCCAAAAGTAGGTGAATGAGTTATTTGAGAAAAATTGGCTATCTGCAATACTTTTAGAGATAATTCACATTTACTCATTTTCAGTAGGTGAGTAATTAGCTATGGGTCTGAAACTTCACCAAGTGAAAGCTCTGCCAAAAGTAGGTGAATGAGTTATTTGAGAAAAATTGGCTATCTGCAATACTTTTAGAGATAATTCGCATTTACTCATTTTGAGTAGGTGAGTAATTAGCTATGGGTCTGAAACTTCACAGAGTGAAAGCTCTCCCAAAAGTAGGTGAATGAGTTATTTGAGAAAAATTGGCTATCTGCAATACTTTTAGAGATAATTCGCATTTACTCATTTTGAGTACGTGAGTAATTAGCTATGGGTCTGAAACTTCACCAAGTGAAAGCTCTCCCAAAAGTAGGTGAATGATTAATTTGACAAAAATTGGCTATCTGCAATACTTTTAGAGATAATTCGCATTTACTCATTTTCAGTAGGTGAGTAATTAGCTATGGGTCTGAAACTTCACCAAGTGAAAGCTCTCCCAAAAGTAGGTGAATGAGTTATTTGAGAAAAATTGGCTATCTGCAATACTTTTAGAGATAATTCGCATTTACTCATTTTGAGTAGGTGAGTAATTAGCTATGGGTCTGAAACTTCACCAAGTGAAAGCTCTCCCAAAAGTAGGTGAATGAGTTATTTGAGAAAAATTGGCTATCTGCAATACTTTTAGAGATAATTCGCATTTACTCATTTTGAGTAGGTGAGTAATTAGCTATGGGTCTGAAACTTCACCATGTGAAAGCTCTCCCACAAGTAGATGAATGAGTTATTTGATAAAAATTGGGTATCCGCAATAGTTTTTGAGATAATTCGCATTTACTCATTTTGAGTAGGTGAGCAATTAGCTATGGGTCTGAAACTTCACCAAGTGAAAGCTCTTTGGGATAGCTGCTCTGCAGAGATACCCTGAAGATAAAAAATTTCGTCGAAATCGCTCTATATAGCACGGTTTTCGAAATATTAGCATTTTTGTGTTTTGCAATTTTTGCGCAAAAATTCGAAAATTCAAAATGGCCGCCATTTTTGGCAAGATAAAATTTTTTTGAAAATTGGCATGGCTACTCTGCAGAGATACCCAGTGGGTCAAAAAATTTCGTCGAAATCGCTCTATATAGCACGGTTTTCGAGATATAAGCATTTTTATGTTTTGCAATTTTTGCGAAAAATTCGAAAATTCAAAATGGCCGCCATTTTTGGCGAGACAAAAATTTTTTCAAAATTGGGATAACTACTCTGCAGAGATACCCTGCGGGTCAAAAATTTCATCGAAATCGCTCTATCTAGCACGGTTTTCGAGATATAAACATTTTTGTGTTTTGCAATTTTTGCGAAAATTTCGAAAATTCAAAATGGCCGCCATTTTTGGCGAGACAAAAATTTTTTGAAAATTGGGAAAAGTACTCTGCAGAGATATCTTGCGGGTCAAAAATTTTGTCGAAATTGCTCTATCTAGCACGGTTTTTGAGATATAAGCATTTTTGTGTTTTGCAATTTTTGCGAAAATTTCGAAAATTCAAAATGGCCGCCATTTTGGGAGAGACAAAATTTTTTTGAAAATTGGGAAAACTACTCCGCAGAGATACCCTGTGGGTCAAAAATTTCGTCGAAATCGCTCTATCTAGCACGGTTTTCGAGATATAAGCATTTTTGTGTTTTCCTTATTTGGAAAATTCGTAATGATTAATTAATCATTAATTACTCGGCCATTTCTTGACCAATCAATGCCACAATCTAATGATTTCCAGATTTTAATAGAATGAATGTATTTGCCAAGTTTCAGGTGAATTGATAAAATTCCTTTCAAGTTATCATCCGGACAAGCTTCCCCATCGAAAAAAGACATTTTTAGTCATGTGACCTCTCTGATTGGTTGAAATGTCACTGCAGCATATTCAAAAAAATTCCCCAAGGCTACTGCCTAAACCTGCCAAATTTGAAAAGAATCCGCTTAACGGTTACAGAGTTATAAGGAAAACAAAATGCGGAGCCGGCGGAGCCGCCGGAGCCGGAAGCTCTCCCATACACAAACAAGCGTCCCTTGCGGGACGCTTAATTCTGCTTGAGATTGTAGCATCAAAACTTAAAATTTGGGCAATGTGTAACAGTCTCATTAAGACATATAGGTCTATCTTACATTCTTCCTTATTTACAGGTGTATGACTCAGTTACATATGTGTTTAACTAAAGGTATGTCTTACTTGCAGGTGTGCCTTAGTAACAGATATTTCTTACAGGTGTGCATATTACTTGCTGAAATGACTCGGTCGCAAGTGTGCCTTCTTAGCTAATGTGTGTCTTACATACAGGTAAGGCTGTGACGTGTAGTAAAAACTCACCCAGGGAGCCTAGCTACCCAAATTCGTCTCGCATATTCAGTATTTGTATGGTTTAATATGCACATTCTTATGTATCAACAAACTAGTGGTTTCTAGAAATGATGTCTTTGCATTAAAATGGTTGTAAAAGGTATTCAAATATTACTATAGTTTTATAACATGAGAAAAATTATATATAACTTCTGACATTTAAAGGATTGTGGCATTTTTCTGTGTTTTCATGATTTATTGCAATCAAAAATGTAACCTAGTGGGTGATAATAATACATTTTAGTAGTTAACGCCTATTCAGCAGACTAAAAAAACACTAGAGATCTTCCCAAATTGACCCCAATCATGAATACCAACCAACCAGTCACAGCCTTACTTACAGGTGTGCCTTAGTTACAAATGTGTCTTACAGGTGTGCTTTCAGCCTGATGTTGTTGAAGAAGCCCTTCCCACACAATTCACAGTACACGCTGCATTCCTTTCTGTGCACCATGCGAATGTGCATGTCCACATTCTTACGGTGCTTGAACACCCGCCCACACTCTCCACAAGCTCCAACATCACTGTCATCGTGTACTGTCTGCAAGCATGCATTAACGGCATGAAAAGAGTAAATCAAAAGCTTCCAGCAGACACGTACCACATGTTTGTCTGGGTTATGATGCATGCCTTTCACTTCACATAATAATGTGTCTGAACTGAAGGCCAGGATCACAGTTTTGGCTATCAAAACAATTTGTCATATCAGTTCAAGTAACATTCCACTTAGCAAAATTTACTGATTTTGGGAGATATAAATACCAAGTCTTTTGATGGTCCTGTTAATTTTCATTGGCAGAAGACCTCAAGTATTTAACTGTATAAGATTTCAATGGATTGAACAGTGTATTATTTACTGACCTGTACGTGTCTGGGGACATCAGTGTACCTGGTGAGTGTTACATCACAGCCTTTCACTGGACATCCAAACCTCTTCACCTGAACTGTTACAGTCTCTTTGCTGCAATCCTTCTGTTTTATTTAACAAAAGAAAAACCAAGATCATTGCCACGACACTCATCCCCTTAAGACCATGACTTAATGGATCAGAAATATATAATGAAACAAGTAAACAAAGTACAAACCTGAAATACTTAGTTTGCTGATATTTTCAGTTGGTTACTACTGAAGATTTGGGCCTGGTCTGCAATTCTAGCTTCCCCATATATAAGGCCTGTTTCCCCCCTAATGTGCATCGACTTAAATACAATGAGAATATGTATTACACCTAAAAGCTATACAATCTCAGTCTATATTGACTACTAAGAAACTTTGGAAGACATTATTATTAATAATATCCTAATTTTGTAGTTACCTGACAAACTTGTTCAGGGCAGTCACACTTTTTGGGCACAGTCTTGGTTTGGTATAGCACTTTGTAGGAACCCTCTCTGTCAGCCTTGTGGTGTCTCTGATGGTTCTTGAGCTCGCTAGTATTGTCAAACTCGGCACCACACTCATGACACAAGTATGTTGTCTGAAATGCCACAATACTAACACTGCACAGAAACTACTAAACTTACTGAGTAAATTTCTGTTGTATAATATACCAGACACTAATACTGTACAGAAACTATGAAACTTATTTACAAAGTAAATTTCTATTGCCCACCAGAATACTGATGCTGATAATTCATAGCTTTGGGTATAATATTATCCAATTTAATAATAAAAGCAATTTTTCCTGATTTTTTTTGATTTCTTTAAACCAGAGAATATTAACACTGTGAAGAAACTTGGGAATAAGTGGGGATGTGAAAATATGAATTCAACTGTCATCCAAATTTCAGCTGTAAGAGGCGTACTTGCACGCTAAAAAGCGTCTACTAAAAGGCTTCATTATTACCACCATGCACGTATTATTTTAATAATCAAATTCAACCATTAAAGTACTTAACTTTCTGTCTTTCACAGTTATATAACATTTTGGTTTTGTTGTTTGTCTTTTTATTTCACTTGAGGCTGGTAAGTATAGCCATCTCTGAAATCACATTGCAATGTTACCATTCACCCCTAATATTTACTACTTACCCCATCAGGGATAATACAGCGTGGCCTTTTGAACTTCTTCTCTTGCCCCGTTGACTTGGGGATGATGAGCTCATTGGTTTTACTGTCGTAGTGTCTTCTGAGGTGTTTCTTCAGAATGTGTGGGTTGGATATTCTCTTGCCACAGATGACACAGGGGATGTAGAAGTTGTTAGTGTGATACAACATATGAGTACCCATCCCACCTCTTGAACAGCAGTATTTACACTCCTCACAGTACACCAGCTCTGAACAAAGGCATTTCAACTGTTTAAGACACATTTCTTCACATCTTGACTTCATAATTTACCTTAATGCTAACCACTCAATTTGATGTCCCTTTTTTAATGCTCAACAATAGGAGAGGATTATTGTAATTAGTATTGTTCCGTCTATCTACCTTCTTGCCCTTATCACTCAAAAAGTCTTAAAGCAATCAACGTCAAATTTGGTGGGCTTATATCTCATGGAGTACACACAGATTCATCCAAATTTGGTGAAATTTGAGTGAAAATTAAAGTGAGGATAGTTCTTAGTTCTTAAAAATCTATCGTGGACTTGTACATCTAATTTATATTTATGCGTACATTGATCTATCCGATCTGATTTCAAATTTCCGGTAAATATCATGGTAAACATAAAATACAAAATAGTGACAAATTTTTTTTTGTTTATTAAATGAAAAAATGACTAAGATTTTGCAAAAGAGTGTAGATATTTTGTTAATTGTAGTAAATTGAGATTTCTGGTGAATAACTGATTATTTAAAATTACTAGTGAACAAACATGATTGCACAGAGTCACCAATAATTAAACAAATAGACATCCAATCATCCACAAACTACTATATATCATAAAAAAATATAACTTCAGTCATTTAGATATAAATGGATTCGGCTTAAAAGTTGAAGCATCATGTAATGATGTATTAAGTTACAAGTGTATGATCAACATCAACAGAACTACATCCTGTACATATTGGAGGTTTTACTTCTTAAACTTTACATCCTAAATAAATTGACATATTTTGGGTTGAACACTGCATCAACTGAACTAAAAATTAATGTAATAACAAATTCATTGAGAATTATTACATCAAATAAGAATTATAGCATTTTTCATTAAATAAATACCTGCAGAAGTTCATTTTCAAAATGTCATCAACATGGATTGTTGCCCAGGGGTAAAAATATAACCATTCCCCATTACATGGCACTCTAAGTAAAAATTATCAACCATCCATGCGACTGTTTTAAAAATAGCATCAGAGATGCCCGTACCCCACAGCCTGGGAAAATATTTTTCAACACCATGAGATATAAAAGTAGTATAACAGTACAAAGTTCAAGATACTTTCAGAGCAGTGTCAGTTATATTAAGGTCCAAATAATGCTTAAGTAAAGAAAATAATATCTAAGGAAAAGAAATGTGTGTAAAGATGAAGTATTAAAACAAAACAATGCAATAATAAAATGACAGCACTTATCAGTAAACCAAAAATGGCTGAATTATGGTTTGGATGTTTTGAATATTACCCATGCATACAGAAGTGGCAATACATTCAATGAATGCTTATGTGTGGTGTTGGAGAAAAGCCTGTGGCTCACTTGATGAAATTCCATCTGTTACAATGGGAACTTGCAAAAGGAAATTCTTAATGAATTCTAATATGACTTTAACAGTGCTTAATCTGCATCAACAGACAGACCCAAATGTGCAACAAGATTTTAAAGGTCAATACAGCAAGGTCAAAGGTCAATCAGTGTCACACCATGACGTGGCACACCTAAAACCCTCAACCAATGTCCCTACCAAGTATAAACTTCCTACACCTTACAGTCTCTGAGATATAGCCTGGACAAGATTTTATAGGTCAAGGTCACTACAGCAAGGTCAAAGGTCAAATCAAGGTCACACTATGACGTAGCACACCTACATCCCCTAACCAATGTCCCTACGAAGTATCAACTTCCTACACCTTACGGTTTCCAAGATATAGCCCGGACCAGGTTTTATAGGTCAAGTTCACTACGGCAAGGTCAAAGGTCAAATCAAGGACACACCATGATGTTGCACACCTACTATCCCCAACCAATGTCCTCACCAAATATCAGCTTCCTACACCTTACAGTTTCCGAAATATAGCCCGGACAAGATTTTATAGGTCAAGGTCACTACGGCAAAGGTCAAATCAAGGTCAGACCATGATGTTGCACACCTACAACTCCTAACCAATGTTCCTACCAAGTATCAACTTCCTACACCTCACGGTTTCTGAGATATAGCCCGGACAAGATTTTATAGGTCAAGGTCACTACGGCAAGGTCAAATCAAGGTAAGACCATGACGTTGCACACCTACACCCCCAAACCCATGTCCCTACCAAGTATCAACTTCCTACACCTTACAGTTTCCGAGATATAGCCCGGACAAGATTTTATAGGTCAAGGTCACTATGGCAAGGTCAAAGGTCAAATCAAGGTCAGACCATAACATTGCACACCTACAACCCCTAACTAATGTCCCTGCCAAGTATCAACTTCCTACACCTTATGGTTGCCGAGATATAGCCCAGACAAGATTTTCAAACTCAAGGTCACTACGGCAAGGTCAAATCAAAGTCAGACCATGATGTTGCACACCTACACCCCCCAACCAATGTCCCTGCCAAGTATGAACTTCCTACACCTTACGGTTTCTGAGATACAGCCCGGACAAACTATTTCCCGCAGCCCGCCCGCCCACCGGCCCATCCGGACACCATGGGTGAAAGCAATACCCCGACAGCCCCCAGGGCTGTGGGGTAAAAAAACAGAAGACAAAGCTATGGTGCTCAAGTATTAGTACACACCTTTTGCCTTTAAGGCAGCCTCCATGTTACTTGCTTGTTCCTCAGCCTCTGTGAACTCTGCATCGGTTTGTTCTGGTTTCACTTCAACAATAGTTGCAGTATTACCCACAGTTTCCAGCATTGTATCGGCATCATTCTGGACTATGTGCGAAGCTGCATCTTTTGTCTCTATGTCTTTGCAAGAATCTGGGTCTTCTGCAGGTGAAAAGGCATGTGTTATATTCACAATTAAACCAAAATACTGGTAGAGTATTACTCAAACTTCAAATAATATATTTATACAGTTGAAAGTTTTATAAACTCACCTTCTCTCTCTTAACTCTCTTAAATTTCGTTGTGGTTGATACTTTAATGCACCTAAATTACATGAGGATCACAGTTGTAGTTCATTTACCTTTGCTAGGACAGTTCCTTAAGTGATCCATCAGTGTCCACTTCAGTGCAAAAAGTCGTGGACAGTTAGGGCAGGCCAGTCGTTTAGTAGAATGACACCTACACAAACAAACAAATCCTAAAAAGTCATATGACAGTCACAAAAAAATTATGCATACAATATACCAAATTTTGACATTGTATGAAAGTACATGAAATTCATTTGAAACTAAAGTAAGGGTTATAACTATGATAAAGTATTAATTATGTTATCTGTACATTCAATTTTATAAAATTTAATTCACTTTCCTAATCTCATAATTTTTCTATATTTTGTTTAATTGTAAAATACTTGTTATTAATCTTTTGTTGATTCAAAGAAATCCTATTCCCTGAACAAGCTGATATGATAGAGGTTTTGTAAAGTGGAATTACTGAGGTCTAAAAATGGACCTCCAGTATCCCGCAAACATTTGTATCAGGACTTGGTCTGAACATCTAGTTCTTTTTATTATAATTGGAAATAACAAAATAACATAAAATCTTGATTCTGTGGAATGTTTTAAAACTAGAAATAGGACGCCCTGTTGCTTGTAGCTGCGACATATGAATAGAAACAGGATAGCATAGAAGAACACACATTATCATGTGTAATGTCCACCCTATCAACCTTTTGTTAAGAAGATAGAAGCAAATTCCTGTTTTTCTATTTTTGGCAAAAATTCGAAAATTCAAAATGGCCGCCATTTTTGGGAAAAGGAAAATTTTTTGAAAATTGCCAAGAGTACATTTCTTAGATACCCTATGGGTCGAAAATTTCAACGAAATAACTCTATTTTGCACGGTTAAGGCCAGTTTGTGTTTTTCCATTTTTGGCAAAAATTCGAAAATTCAAAATGGCCGCCATATGTGGGGAGGGGAAAATTTTTGGAAAATTGCAAAGAGTACATTTTTTAGATACCACTTGGGTCGAAAATTTCGCCGAAATCGCTCTATCTCGCACGGTTAAGGAGATAGAAGCAAATTTGTGTTTTGCCATTGTTGGCAAAAATTCAAAATGGCCGCCATTTTTGGGGAGGGGAAAATTTTTTGAAAATTGCAAAGATTACATTCCTTAGATACCCTGTGGGTTGAAAATTTCGACGAAATCGCTCTATCTCGCATGGTTAAGGAGATAGAAGCAAATTTGTGTTTTGCCATTTTTGGCAAAAATTTGAAAATTCAAAATGGCCGCCATTTTAGGGGAGGGGAAATTTTTTTTAAAATTGCCAAGAATACAATGCTCAAACACCTGTGGGTCGAAAATTTTGACGAAATCGTTCTATCTCGCACGGTTAAGGAGATAGAAGCAAATTTGTGTTTTGCCATTTTTGGCAAAAATTCTAAAATTCAAAATGGCCGCCATTTTTGGGGAGGGGAAAATTTTTGGAAAATTGCAGAGTACACTCCTTAGATACCCTGTGGGTTGAAAATTTCGACGAAATCGCTCTATCTCACACAGTTAAGGAGATAGAAGCAAATTTGTGTTTTGCCATTTTTGGCAAAAATTCAAAATGGCCGCCATTTTTGGGGAGGGGAAAATTTTTTGAAAATTGCAAAGAGTACACTCCTTAGATACCCTGTGGGTTGAAAATTTCGACGAAATCGCTCTATCTCACACAGTTAAGGAGATAGAAGCAAATTTGTGTTTTGCCATTTTTGGCAAAAATTCTAAAATTCAAAATGGCCGCCATCTTTGGGGAGGGGAAAATTTTTTAAAAATTGGCAAGAGTAGAATTCTCAGATACCCTGTGAGTCGAAAATTTTGCCGAAATCGCTCTATCTCGCACGGTTAAGGAGATGGAAGCAAATTAGTGTTTTGCCATTTTTGGCAAAAATTCTAAAATTCAAAATGGCCGCCATTTTTGGGGAGGGGAAAATTTTTTAAAAATTGGCAAAAGTAGAATTCTCAGATACCCTGTGGGTCGAAAATTTTGCCGAAATCGCTCTATCTCGCACGGTTAAGGAGATGGAAGCAAATTAGTGTTTTGCCATTTTTGGCAAAAATTCGAAAATTCAAAATGGCCGCCATTTTAGGGGAGGGGAAATTTTTTTTAAATTGCCAAGAATACAATGCTCAAACACCTGTGGGTCGAAAAATTTTGATGAAATCGCTCTATCTCGCACGGTTAAGGAGATGGAAGCAAATTAGTGTTTTGCCATTTTTGGCAAAAATTCGAAAATTCAAAATGGCCGCCATTTTAGGGGAGGGGAAATTTTTTTTAAATTGCCAAGAATACAATGCTCAAACACCTGTGGGTCGAAAATTTTGACGAAATCGCTCTATCTCGCACGGTTAAGGAGATAGAAGGAAATTTGTGTTTTGCCATTTTTGGCAAAAATTCTAAAATTCAAAATGGCCGCCATTTTTGGGGAGGGGAAAATTTTTTGAAAATTGTAAAGATTACATTCCTTAAATACCCTGTGGGTCGAAAATTTCGACGAAATCACTCTATCTCGCACGGTTAAGGAGATAGAAGCAAATTTGTGTTTTGCCATTTTTGGCAAAAATTCGAAAATTCAAAATGGCCGCCATTTTTGGGGAGGGGAAAATTTTTGGAAAATTGTAAAGATGACATTCCTTAAATACCCTGTGGGTCGAAAATTTCGACGAAATCGCTCTATCTCGCACGGTTAAGGAGATAGAAGCAAATTAGTGTTTTGCCATTTTTGGCAAAAATTCTAAAATTCAAAATGGCCGCCATTTTTGGGGAGGGGAAAATTTTTTTAAAATTGGCAAAAGTAGAATTCTCAGATACCCTGTGGGTCGAAAATTTTGCCGAAATCGCTCTATCTCGCACGGTTAAGGAGATAGAAGCAAATTAGTGTTTTGCCATTTTTGGCAAAAATTCTAAAATTCAAAATGGCCGCCATTTTTGGGGAGGGGAAAATTTTTTAAAAATTGGCAAAAGTAGAATTGTCAGATACCCTGTGGGTCGAAAATTTTACCGAAATCGCTCTATCTCGCACGGTTAAGGAGATGGAAGCAAATTAGTGTTTTGCCATTTTTGGCAAAAATTCGAAAATTCAAAATGGCCGCCATTTTAGGGGAGGGGAAATTTTTTTTAAATTGCCAAGAATACAATGCTCAAACACCTGTGGGTCGAAAATTTTGACGAAATTGCTCTATCGCACGGTTAAGGAGATGGAAGCAAATTAGTGTTTTGCCATTTTTGGCAAAAATTCGAAAATTCAAAATGGCCGCCATTTTAGGGGAGGGGAAATTTTTTTTAAATTGCCAAGAATACAATGCTCAAACACCTGTGGGTCGAAAATTTTGACGAAATCGCTCTATCTCGCACGGTTAAGGAGATAGAAGGAAATTTGTGTTTTGCCATTTTTGGCAAAAATTCTAAAATTCAAAATGGCCGCCATTTTTGGGGAGGGGAAAATTTTTGGAAAATTGTAAAGATTACATTCCTTAAATACCCTGTGGGTCGAAAATTTCGACGAAATCGCTCTATCTCGCACGGTTAAGGAGATAGAAGCAAATTTGTGTTTTGCCATTTTTGGCAAAAATTCGAAAATTCAAAATGGCCGCCATTTTTGGGGAGGGGAAAATTTTTGGAAAATTGTAAAGCTGACATGCCTTAAATACCCTGTGGGTCGAAAATTTCGACGAAATCGCTCTATCTCGCACGGTTAAGGAGATAGAAGCAAATTTGTGTTTTGCCATTTTTGGCAAAAATTCAAAATGGCCGCCATTTTTGGGGAGGGGAAAATTTTTGGAAAATTGCAAAGAGTACACTCCTTAGATACCCTGTGGGTTGAAAATTTCGACGAAATCGCTCTATCTCACACAGTTAAGGAGATAGAAGCAAATTTGTGTTTTGCCATTTTTGGCAAAAATTCTAAAATTCAAAATGGCCGCCATCTTTGGGGAGGGGAAAATTTTTTAAAAATTGGCAAGAGTAGAATTGTCAGATACCCTGTGGGTCGAAAATTTTGCCGAAATCGCTCTATCTCGCACGGTTAAGGAGATAGAAGCAAATTTGTGTTTTGCCATTTTTGGCAAAAATTCGAAAATTCAAAATAGCCGCCATTTTTGGGGAAGGGAAAATTTTTTGAAAATTGCAAAGATTGCATTCCTTAGATACCCTGTGGGTCGAAAATTTCGACGAAATCGCTCTATCTCGCTCGGTTGAGGAGATAGAAGGAAATTTGTGTTTTGCCATTTTTGGCAAAAATTCTAAAATTCAAAATGGCCGCCATTTTTGGGGAGGGGAAAATTTTTTAAAAATTGGCAAAAGTAGAATTCTCAGATACCCTGTGGGTCGAAAATTTTGCTGAAATCGCTCTATCTCGCACGGTTAAGGAGATGGAAGCAAATTAGTGTTTTGCCATTTTTGGAAAAATTCGAAAATTCAAAATGGCCGCCATTTTAGGGGAGGGGAAATTTTTTTTAAATTGCCAAGAATACAATGCTCAAACACCTGTGGGTCGAAAATTTTGACGAAATCGCTCTGTCTCGCACGGTTAAGGAGATGGAAGCAAATTAGTGTTTTGCCATTTTTGGCAAAAATTCGAAAATTCAAAATGGCCGCCATTTTAGGGGAGGGGAAATTTTTTTTAAATTGCCAAAAATACAATGCTCAAACACCTGTGGGTCGAAAATTTTGACGAAATCGCTCTATCTCGCACGGTTAAGGAGATAGAAGCAAATTTGTGTTTTGCCATTTTTGGCAAAAATTCAAAATGGCCGCCATTTTTGGGGAGGGGAAAATTTTTGGAAAATTGCAGAGTACACTCCTTAGATACCCTGTGGGTTGAAAATTTCGACGAAATCGCTCTATCTCACACAGTTAAGGAGATAGAAGCAAATTTGTGTTTTGCCATTTTTGGCAAAAATTCTAAAATTCAAAATGGCCGCCATCTTTGGGGAGGGGAAAATTTTTTAAAAATTGGCAAGAGTAGAATTGTCAGATACCCTGTGGGTCGAAAATTTTGCCGAAATCGCTCTATCTCGCACGGTTAAGGAGATAGAAGCAAATTTGTGTTTTGCCTTTTTTGGCAAAAATTCGAAAATTCAAAATAGCCGCCATTTTTGGGGAAGGGAAAATTTTTTGAAAATTGCAAAGATTGCATTCCTTAGATACCCTGTGGGTCGAAAATTTCGACGAAATCGCTCTATCTCGCACGGTTAAGGAGATAGAAGGAAATTTGTGTTTTGCCATTTTTGGCAAAAATTCTAAAATTCAAAATGGCCGCCATTTTTGGGGAGGGGAAAATTTTTTGAAAATTGCAAAGAGTACACTCCTTAGATACCCTGTGGGTTGAAAATTTCGACGAAATCGCTCTATCTCACACAGTTAAGGAGATAGAAGCAAAAATTTTTGGCAAAAATTCTAAAATTCAAAATAGCCGCCATCTTTGGGGAGGGGAAAATCTTTTAAAAATTGCAAAGAGTACACTCCTCAGATACCCTGTGGGTCGAAAATTTTGCCGAAATCGCTCTATCTCGCACGGTTAAGGAGATAGAAGCAAATTAGTGTTTTGCCATTTTTGGCAAAAATTCGAAAATTCAAAATGGCCGCCATTTTAGGGGAGGGGAAATTTTTTTTAAATTGCCAAGAATACAATGCTCAAACACCTGTGGGTCGAAAATTTCGACGAAATCGCTCTATCTCGCACGGTTAAGGAGATAGAAGCAAATTTGTGTTTTGCCATTTTTGGCAAAAATTCGAAAATTCAAAATAGCCGCCATTTTTGGGGAGGGGAAAATTTTTTGAAAATTGCAAAGATTGCATTGCTTAGATACCCTGTGGGTCGAAAATTTCGACGAAATCGCTCTATCTCGCACGGTTAAGGAGATAGAAGGAAATTTGTGTTTTGCCATTTTTGGCAAAAATTCGAAAATTCAAAATGGCCGCCATTTTTGGGGAGGGGAAAATTTTTTGAAAATTGTAAAGATTACATTCCTTAAATACCCTGTGGGTCGAAAATTTCGACGAAATCGCTCTATCTCGCACGGTTAAGGAGATAGAAGCAAATTTGTGTTTTGCCATTTTTGGCAAAAATTCAAAATGGCCGCCATTTTTGGGGAGGGGAAAATTTTTGGAAAATTGCAAAGAGTACACTCCTTAGATACCCTGTGGGTTGAAAATTTCGACGAAATCGCTCTATCTCACACAGTTAAGGAGATAGAAGCAAATTTGTGTTTTGCCATTTTTGGCAAAAATTCTAAAATTCAAAATGGCCGCCATTTTTGGGGAGGGGAAAATTTTTTGAAAATTCTTTGCATTCCTTAGATACCCTGTGGGTTGAAAATTTCGACGAAATCGCTCTATCTCACACAGTTAAGGAGATAGAAGCAAATTTGTGTTTTGCCTTTTTTGGCAAAAATTCGAAAATTCAAAATAGCCGCCATTTTTGGGGAAGGGAAAATTTTTTGAAAATTGCAAAGATTGCATTCCTTAGATACCCTGTGGGTCGAAAATTTCGACGAAATCGCTCTATCTCGCACGGTTAAGGAGATAGAAGGAAATTTGTGTTTTGCCATTTTTGGCAAAAATTCTAAAATTCAAAATGGCCGCCATTTTTGGGGAGGGGAAAATTTTTTGAAAATTGCAAAGAGTACACTCCTTAGATACCCTGTGGGTTGAAAATTTCGACGAAATCGCTCTATCTCACACAGTTAAGGAGATAGAAGCAAAAATTTTTGGCAAAAATTCTAAAATTCAAAATAGCCGCCATCTTTGGGGAGGGGAAAATCTTTTAAAAATTGCAAAGAGTACACTCCTCAGATACCCTGTGGGTCGAAAATTTTGCCGAAATCGCTCTATCTCGCACGGTTAAGGAGATAGAAGCAAATTAGTGTTTTGCCATTTTTGGCAAAAATTCGAAAATTCAAAATGGCCGCCATTTTAGGGGAGGGGAAATTTTTTTTAAATTGCCAAGAATACAATGCTCAAACACCTGTGGGTCGAAAATTTCGACGAAATCGCTCTATCTCGCACGGTTAAGGAGATAGAAGCAAATTTGTGTTTTGCCATTTTTGGCAAAAATTCGAAAATTCAAAATAGCCGCCATTTTTGGGGAGGGGAAAATTTTTTGAAAATTGCAAAGATTGCATTCCTTAGATACCCTGTGGGTCGAAAATTTCGACGAAATCGCTCTATCTCGCACGGTTAAGGAGATAGAAGGAAATTTGTGTTTTGCCATTTTTGGCAAAAATTCGAAAATTCAAAATGGCCGCCATTTTTGGGGAGGGGAAAATTTTTTGAAAATTGTAAAGATTACATTCCTTAAATACCCTGTGGGTCGAAAATTTCGACGAAATCGCTCTATCTCGCACGGTTAAGGAGATAGAAGCAAATTTGTGTTTTGCCATTTTTGGCAAAAATTCAAAATGGCCGCCATTTTTGGGGAGGGGAAAATTTTTGGAAAATTGCAAAGAGTACACTCCTTAGATACCCTGTGGGTTGAAAATTTCGACGAAATCGCTCTATCTCACACAGTTAAGGAGATAGAAGCAAATTTGTGTTTTGCCATTTTTGGCAAAAATTCTAAAATTCAAAATGGCCGCCATTTTTGGGGAGGGGAAAATTTTTTGAAAATTCTTTGCATTCCTTAGATACCCCTTGGGTCGAAAATTTCGACGAAATCGCTCTATCTCGCACGGTTAAGGAGATAGAAGCAAATTTGTGTTTTGCCATTTTTGGCAAAAATTCGAAAATTCAAAATGGCCGCCATTTTTGGGGAGGGGAAAATTTTTTTGAAAATTGCAAAGAGTACATTCCTTAGATACCCTGTGAGTCAAAAATTCTGTCGAAATCGCTCTATCTCTTACGGTTTCTGAGATATTAGCAAATTACTCAAAAGTAGTACTGAAAATACACAATGAAGTACCTAAATGGCTATTACTCATGTACTGACAAAGCTATCAGTCCCAAATGCAATACCAAGCGAGCTATGGACATAACAATCTTGTATTCAAAATTGTAGTAAAATATCTTTAATTATTTTGGCTTAAATGCACGGAAACCAATGGGTACTGAAAATAGCTGTACTTAAGTATTACTCAGTAAGCAAAAGAGGTACAACAGCCAAAAGCAATCCCAAGCAAGCTACTGACCCAATAAGCCTGCATACCAAATTTGGTGACAATAGCTCTAATACTTTTCCTTTAAATGAGCGGAAACCATGCGTGACGCCGGACATCGGACGCCGGACATCGGACATCGGACGCCGGACATCGGACGGCGCAAAAAGCAAAAATAATATATCCACCCCCCAGGGGGGTGGACATAATAATTGGTCAAACGATTTACTTCTACCCTCCCTTTGTTATTTTGTGACAACTCGTCTCTCTTTGACAATTTATGCCATGTAAGCCTTTGAAAGAGTATTGGTGTGTGTACCTGACAATGTGTTTATCCAAGCCATAATATGTGGAAGTGTACGAGCAGTGATCACATGGATGGATGTATTTATTTGCCACTGGATAACGCTTGGCATCCCTATCTAATTCCTCTTCATCGTACCCTGGATAATGGAAAGTAGTCATTGCATTTGAAAATTATCAGATTGTCTGATACCCACACCCCACAGTCTGGGAAAATCATGGAAACCATGAGATATAAAAGAGGTGAACAGATACAAAAATAATGAGTTTTTCAAAAGAGACAGTATAAAGTATCTAAAGGTGTTGGAGAAATAACACTCAAGAAAGAGAAAGTCTGAGTGATGACAAGAATATCAAAACAAGAAAATTTAACAGCAAGATGACAGAATTAATTTGTAAACTAAACATTATGATGCTGTGAAATATCTTACTGAACTATCTATTAATTAAACATAGCACAATTACCTAATATGCCAGTAGAAAACATTCTGGCAGTACAAGCCACCCAGCCAGACAACTTGGGTGAAAACAATATGTGCACAACTTTTAAAGGTTGTGGGTAAAACTTACAGAATCACAATAACTTGATCAAACATACTGATCAAATAATGTACAGTACCTCATCTGTTGGTTTATAAATAAATTTTCATTATATTTTTCTTAATTCAAGAATATATTCGAATCAGTTCAATTTCTGATCATATTATCATATTATTTATGTTGCCACTGAATGAAGTAATGTTGTCACTGAATGGAGTAAAGTTTAGCAACCAACAGCCAATTTGAATAAAATTCTGTAATACATCTGCATAAATGCCCTAACCTTGCCATACAAAAATCACAAAGTAAAATAATTATTTGATTTTTGTCAGTGCAAGATTTTCACATATTGTACATTTCTTAAATAAAAGCCAGATTTTCACAATAGAATGTACAGCATCAATATATTACAATTACCCCACGCTGCATAATCAATCACTTGGGGGATGGCTTTACGATTCAGTGGCTTGTACAGTCTTTTGGGCGGAGCCTTATGTCCTGGTACACAAATCTGCCATCTCTTATGTCTCAGAATACTCTTCCGTGACATAAAGCCTTTGTGACACAAGTCACAGAAGTAAGGGAAGTTCTTCAAATGTTCCATCTCAGGACGATCAGTGTTGATGTTAGCAGTAACATTAAAGCTAGAAAAAATCACAACCATACATGATTCAGCCACAAAAATAGCATGTGCATTTATTTCACAACATTAGTGACTTAATTCTCTTGATTATGTGATACCTCAGGGGAAAATTCTACTTATTTTGTATCTTGATACATGGAATTTCCCATTAAAAAGAAGTTCAGTTATAAATCCCTTGAGATTAAACTGAACAAAATTCAAGTGTATGTGTTAAGCTCATTATATCCCTCTGTAGAAATTTGCAAATTTAATAAGTAAATTAAATTTTTATAAGTTAATACCCTATCCAATGGACAATTGCTAATCCGGTCGGCGCAGACCGGCCCGCCAAACGCCAGAAAAAGACGTCCTGTGTTGCCACCGGCTGGCCGGTCCGTAGTACTGTGCACTCCCCAGATGGCGCCTCGTACTTCCTTCCTGTCTAGACAACCTGACGTCATAGCATCTTTTTCGTTGTCTAAACCTCTTAGACCCCTAGTAAGTTGATAGCGGGGTCGGTGGGAGGGTCTTGTGTGTCCATTGGATAGGGTATTAACTTACAAAAATTTAATTTACTTATTAAATTTGCAATTTTATTGCGTTAATACATCCTATCCAATGGACAATTGCTGAATAACTACCGCTTGGTCGGCGGGTAAGTTACTAGGGACTTATGTGAACTCACAAGTAATAGCAAATTTTAACCTACGGTCTAGGCTGACTTCGTCAGGAGACCTATAGGCCCAGGCCTGGGTTGACCCTAAGGTCAGGAAACCCTGTAAGACCTTGGTCGGTTGCCAACAGCCGGTTACCCGGGGGCTATACCGACGTCGCCCCCCCCCCCTTTTTCTAACAGACCTGCTCTGAGGTAGGGGAAGAGAGGGATGAGTTCAGTCCCAGAAGCCAATAAACCTCCCGAAGGAAGCACATCCTATTTTATACTATGTGCTTGTAGAACTGTTACATTATGTACATATATACAAATCTCCTCACTCTAAGGGCCACTTGTGGTTCTGCTGAGCAGCCCAACACCAAGCCCAATTGGTAAAGCTCTGAGTCAGCCCAAACCACACCCTTCAGAAAGCACTGTGTGAAGGTATTGTGACTTCAGTGGCAGGCTGACAAGATTGGATCTAAGGAGACTCCCGACTGGAAGACCTTAGAAGCAGCAAAGGCACTGACATCATGGGCTTTAACCTGATGTCAAGTGTGGGCCTCCTGGTCAGAGAGCTCATAACATAGGATCACAGTTTGCTTGATCCAAGAGGAGATAGTGGAAGGTGAGATGTCTTGTTGAAACCTTTCTTAAAGGAGACAAGAACCACCTCTTTATTCTGCCTGATGTCTGAGGTCCTGTCCAAATAGTAGCACAGTGCTCTGACCGGAGAGAGGGACCTGTCAGACTTGAGGGATCTATCCAGAGTTGGGGGCCAGGGCTGTTATAACCCCAGGGGCCACACTGTCTGGACCCGTTTTGGCCAGCTGATTCTAGGATAGAAAGCTGGGTGATGGATACAGGGACACCTTTGACCAATCGGATTGGTGTCCAATATATCAGTTTTGCCAAGCATGAAACTCACTTCTGTACTTGCCCGACCCAAGGGCCAAGAGGAATACCGTCTTGAAGGTCAAATGCTTCAAGGGAGCCTCCTTGATTGGATCAAAAGGAGTCTTAGCTGGTGCACGGCCAGTGAGAAGTTCCAGGAGGGTATGCCACTCCTGCCTTTGGGTCTGTCTCTGAGGAAACTATCCAGGAGACGAGCGAGATTTTTGTCCTTCCTGATGTTGAAAAGTGAATTTCCCAATTAATCAACAATGGGTGACCCATAAGCATCAATGGTGCTGGGCTGTTTGCCAAGCATGTATCTCACTTCTACGCTTGCCCGAACCCAGGGCCAAGAGGGAAACTGCCTTGAAGGTCAAATGCTTCAAGGAGGCCTTTAATTGGTTCAAAATGAACCTTGTCTGCTGATGCAAAAAACCAGGGAGAGGTTCCAGGAGGGGGTTCCCCTCCGGCCTTTGGGTCTGTCTCAGTGGAAGCTATCCAGGAGACGAGTGAGATTTTCATCCTTACTAACATTGATGGGTAAATGTCCAGGCTATCAGCAATGGCTGATCTGTAACCAACAATAGTACTGGGCTGCAACTTCCTGTCCTGAAACAGGTACCTAAGGAAGTCAGCAACTGACTTTATATGTGGTGCCCGAAGTACACCTGATGAATGATACATCACTTGGTAAAAATGAACCATTTGCCTCATAGACTGATCTGATTGACCCCCCCTTTGAGGAGCCTCAATTCTTGCTGCCCCTGCCTCAGACAAGTCCTGCTCCTCGATTGCTGAGGCTCTAGGAGCCCTGCATGGAGATTAAGATTTGTCAGATTTCTGTGAGGGATCTGATCGAATGGCTGTGAACAGGCTGGACAGATTGGGCAGGCTCAGAGGGATGTGGCTGGACATGGCCACTAGATCCCAAAACCAAGGCATGTTGGGCCACCCCGGAGCAATCAGAATGATTCTCTTGCATGGGGAGTCTTGTAACTTCTCCACCACTTGCCCAATATGGCTGATTGGTGGGAAGGCGTATGCTTTCAGATCCTACCATGGCATACTGAGTGTATCCACTGCTGTGGCCAGGGGATCCGGTACCGGTGACACAAACAGAGGCAACTTGTTGTTGCACCTCATAGCAAATAAGTCTATTTGAGCCGGTGCCACCTGCTGCAGATTGATTGGAAGACCTCTGGAAGGAGAGACCACTCTGTTTGAATGGTCTGGCCTAGCCTGGATAGCTCGTCTGCTACCACATTCAGCCGGCCTGGAATGTGTCGGGCTTAGAGTCCCTTGTTTCCTGGTACCCCAGGTCAAGATTCTCCATAGTTGGGCACACGTGGGCCCGACCTCATGCCTCCTTCCTTGTCTATGTATGACACTATTGTGGTGTTGTCAGTTGCTACAAGTACTATCTTGTTTGAGCAAAGTTCTTGGAACTCTTTTAAAGCCAGGAAGCCTGCTTTAAATTCTAGATAGTTATGTGCAGCTTGCTTCCCGGGAGGGACCCGGTTCCTCCTGCAGTGTGCTCGTTTAAGTGAGCGCCCCACCCTTTTATTGATGCATCTGTAAATACTTGCAGAGCATGCTTTCTTGGGTATAATGGTTGGCCTGTAAGTACATAGTCTTCCTTCAGCCACCATTGTAAATGGGGGTGCAGGGACCTAAGGACTTGGATCACCTTTTCCAGTGATTCTGGTACCCTCCAGTTGTTTTGAGATGCCACTGTATGGGTCTCATATGAAGTCGACCTAGATTAACTTGCTTTTCTGTAGCCGTCAGTAACCTATCAAGGACATGAATTCCCGGACCGGGCAAGCCGGTAGGGATAGCAGTTTTAACATAGTCTCTTGAAGGTTCTGTCACCGGTCCAGAGTCGGTCGGAACCGATCAGACCTGAAGTCGAACTGGTAGCCTACAAAATCAAAGTCTTGTTTGGGCTCCCGCTCTGATTTCTGTAAGTTCATCAGCCAACCCAGTGGCTGACACATTATTTACTAGTTCCTGTGAATGTTGGAGACAAGCCTGGGATCTGGCTCTCACCAACCAGTCGTCTAGGTACTGGTGGCTTCTTAAGTCCTTGTGTATGGTCACAAGTTTCACCTCCTTTGGTATCACAGTGAACTCCAAAGGTGCTGTGGACAAAACCGAATAGCAGGCATTACCTGGATTGTTCTTGTATAGGTATATGGGAGTAAGTATCCCTCCTTGAACATTTGTAATACCTAGGGTCCAGCCCCCAAGGCTTCCTAAGTTCCCGAAAAAGGGCTTAGTCTGGACCCTACAGGCCGATTGTGTGCCACATTTGGGACATTTGGTATTTTGATAAACATTTTCTGTCCCTCCGGACACTGGTCCGGTCTGGTGACAATGATCCAGGTTAACAGTCTCTCTGTTCTTATTGTGGGCTGGTGGGACTGACAACTTTTCATATTAATAGACTCTTCGCCCCGGGCCAGCATCCTGCAAAGTGCAGCATTTACAGAGCAATGGTCATTCATGAGATGTCTGACCCCTTGCTGGACATGACAAAATTATTATCTCTCCAGCCAAGTCCAGCACTGATAACAGGTTGTTGAAAGATGTGATAAGGGAAGGTTGCCTGGCAGTAGGTTGGGACACTGGCATGTCACATCACCAAGACCACTGACCGGTCTAAGAATTCTCTGTAACCAAAATTAACCTTGGCCAACTCTGTCCGGTACCAGGACTCCATACCCGGTACTTAACTGTAACCAGCAATTCTCTGTAACCGGCCGAAAACTGGCAGGCTGGGGTCACCAATCAATTTTGACAGCTACTGGCTTTTTTTTTTTTTTTTGTAACCAGTTGGCTTGCAGCATTATTCAGTAAGGACTGTGTAGCCAGCACCCTGTTAAGAGACTTGTAACCCGTAGGTTGAAGCAAGTGTACTAGGCTGTGTAGCCAATACCAGTCGGTACACTGTGTAACCATTTGTTGAAGCAAGTGTACTAGGCTGTGTAGCCACTACCAGCCGGTACACTGTGTAATCAGTTGTTGAAGCAAGTGTACTAGGCTGTGTAGCCAGTACCAGCTGGTACACTCTGTAACCAGTTGTTGAGGCAAGTGTACACGGCTGTGTAGCCAGTACCAGCTGGTACACTCTGTAACAGTTGTAGCCAGTAATAAAAAACTGTAACTGGCAAGAAACTGGCAGGCTGGGGTCAGCAACGAATTTAGACAGCCACTGGTCTATATTTAGTCAGCTTATGTAACTAGTTGGGTGAAAAACAGCACAGTAAGGACTGTGTAGCCAGTGCCCTGCCGGTAGACTTGTAACCGGTAGGTTGAAGCCATATGTAGTCAATTGCTAAAGCAAGTGTACAAGGCTGTATAGCCGGTACCGGCCGGTACACTCTGTAACCAGTTGTTGAGGCAAGTGTACAAGACTGTGTAGCCGGTACAGGTCGGTACACTCTGTAACTAGATGTTGAGGCAAGGGTACCAGTATAAAGGCTGTATAGCCAGTATTAGTCGGTACACTCTGTAACCAGTTGATGAAGTAAGTGTACAAGGCTGTGTAGTCGGTGCACTCTGTAACCCATTGCTAAAGCAATTTTACAACTATATTTTGTGTTGAATTCAGCGGGCTGTAGGTTTCCTCCATTAATAAAAGTATATGTTTGAACGCACGTCTTAATTGTAGATTTGACAGTTGCTGGGAAAGCCCTTGTGAGCTATATTTAGAAACGAATGTTGGTCGGTGTATCACGTGACCAGCTTGCTGGTCGGAGGGGCAACGTGATTGGCTGAGAAGAGATGACGATCAGCTTCGTGCCCTGGTCGGTGAAGCACGTGATTAACTTCGTGACCTGGTCGGTGAATCACGTGACCAGCTTCGTGAGTTGGAAGGAAGGACGCGATTGGCTGACTGGATATGACGTCAAAGGTCGCGTTCTCTTTAGCTGGTCGGCCGGGTGATGCTTTAAAAGGCAGGAAAGCCTGGACCAGCGCGCTCTGAAGATTTGTAGATGAAATTCCTTCTTCCTTTCATGATAAAACCAGTGAACTGGCCATCCACAACCCTCATTACCGACAACAAAGCCGGGTCCACAAGGGAGGGACTGATATCACAGTAGATGTGAGACCAAACTTCCTGCTCTTCTGATGGAATTCCTTCTTTGTAGATGCACATATATATGAGCTTACCGGTCGACTAATGCTTTACAGCAAAGATGTCTGGACCAGTGCGCTCTGAAGAAATCTGAAGAATGCATCTCTTGCTGCTGATGTACATATATATAAGCTTACCGGTCGACTAATGCTTAAAAGCAAAGATGTCGGTACCAGTGCGCTCTGAAGAAATCTGAAGACTTCATCTATGCTTCTGATGAAAAAATACTGGAGCTAGGCTGGTGTGACTGATGCTTTACAGCAGAGAAGTCTGTACCAGTGCGCTCTGATGAAGAATGCACCTTCCATAGGGGAATTCCCTCTATGTTCAAAACTACGTAGACTGAAGATCCCCGGGATTTGCATAAGTAGTACTAGAAAACGTTTCTATGGTAACTGTAGCTGGGAGGTTACAGAAGGTTCATTCAAACAAAAGACACGGATAAAAATACCTGTAAGAGGAATATCCCTAATTCCTCCATATTGTCGATCTGCCCCTAAACAACACAATGGTTGAATGGGAGGAAACTAGCAAAATGGCTGCCTTCATATTCCTCGTCGATTACTGCCCTATCATCAAAATTAAATTGAGTCAACAGGGAACGTTTCCAGCAGATTCCTAAACGTATATCCGTGCTTGATCAGTAGATAAAACTTCTACACTGAAAATATCCACATATGAGGTTGAAAATCCGCCATAATGCACACTTTTCTTTCAAAAAATCTGGAGATGGTAGAAACTACGTCTGCACAGTACACGCGCCAAACGAAAAAGATGCTATGACGTCAGGTTGTCTAGACAGGAAGGAAGTACGAGGCGCCATCTGGGGAGTGCACAGTACTACGGACCGGCCAGCCGGTGGCAACACAGGACGTCTTTTTCTGGCGTTTGGCGGGCCGGTCTGCGCCGACCGGATTAGCAATTGTCCATTGGATAGGATGTATTAACGCAATAAAAATCAATTTAACCCTATTTTCATGCATGTTAGGATTTTGTATAAGTTATAACTTGAACAGCGGAGTCGAACAATATGCCTCATGTACTAAATTTCTGATATATCTTGAAGGTTGACTTAAGAGGGTTTAAATTTAAAGGACAATGATTAAATAAACGAAGCATTTACTTCAGTATTCACTGTCATTTTAAGTGTGCATCTTAAAAATCTGAAAGGTTAAGAAATAGTTGCTTGCCATAAGTATTGATGTTGCTGATGTTTTTGTTTTCAAACAGCTGTTTAAAATATTAAACATTTGCAAAAACAATATTTGTATAGACCTTCCATATTGCTAATATCTGCGGGCAAATTGTTATAAATGGGTGTTTATTTCAACTACAAAAATTATACTTAGAGCATTTTGACCTTCTTGTACCTTCCTGCAATTGTTATTTTAAAGAATTTGGTTGTGTAGTTAGACACCAAGATATTTGATAAAATATTGTGGACATTGGATGGGACATGCCACAACATGAAAATATGAAATGAAATGGATTAATATTTATGTACATCCAATACATTATTTAAGTCCAAAATATGACATTTAGATTATTTTAAAGAGAAATAAAGAGTACAATTCTTTGGGATCTTGAGTTGATTAGATCTAAAATTTGCACAAAATCCAAAACACCGTCAAACTCACCGTTTGATCTGGAAAGTATCCATACGGACCATGCATCTGTTCCTCTTTTTGTGACGACGATAACTTTTTTTGCTGGAGAAATTTGTCCCACATAATTCACACAGCAAAGCTTGGCTTGTATTTTCTTTCTTAGGAAGTTTAGCACTGCAAGTAAATAAACAGTAAATAAACATGGTCTTGCAGAGGTATGGAATTTTTCTAGCATAAAAGCAATAGTGAAACCTCATTCTAACATGACGCGGCTGTGTTAAGCATTCTGATTGGCTAATTAAGGAAATATTTCATCCATAAAATCAGCATTACCTCACAGTTATGAATTATCACTCATTCTAAAAAGACACGATTATATGGCTATTCCCCCTGCAAAGTAAAATCATTATAATGTGAGTAACAATTGTATGTGTAATATTAAACAAAGTGACTTGGCTACCGACAATGGCGGTTTCACAGTATGCAGCTTTCGGCTACCGTCTTGCATTTCCGATGACTATTGTACACATCTACTGCCATGGACATATCAGTACTTTATTGTATTTGACAGAGTTAACACAAACAAATTGCAAATTTAATAAGTAAATTAAATTTTTATAAGTTAATACCCTATCCAATGGACAATAGCTTATCCGGTCGGCGCAGACCGGCCCGCCAAACGTCAGAAAAAGACGTCCTGTGTTTCCACCGGCCAGGCCGGCCCAGTCCTGTGCACTCGCCAGGTGGCGTGTAGTACTTCCTTCCTGTCTAGACAGCGTGACGTCATAGCATCTTTTTCGTTGTCTAAACCTATTGGACCCCTAGTAAGCTGATAGCGGGGTCGGAGGGAGGGTCTTGTGTGTCCATTGGATAGGGTATTAACTTATAAAAATTTAATTTACTTATTAAATTTGCAATTTTATTGCGTTAATACATCCTATCCAATGGACAATAGCTGAATAACTACCGCTTGGTCGGCGGGTAAGTTACTAGGGATTAAAGTTGAACTTATGTCCGAGATTATAAACATCTCTACTTTAGCCTGGGTGGACCTTGAAGTCAAAAGGCACCCTTAAGGCTATGGTCGAATATCATCATCCGGTTGTCCGGAATGGAACCGTCAGAATCGACCTTTTGCCCCCCCCCCCCCCCTTTTTTAACAGACCTGCTATGAGGTAGGGGAAGAGAGGGATGAGTTCAATCCCATAAAATAACACCTCCTGGAGGAAGTACGTGAGAGATTTTTTTTTTTTTTTTTTTTGTTTGTTCTTAACTAAATGTGCTATATATACAAATCTGTGCAGTATTTACATATGTACAGATCTCCTCTAGGTACCAGTCTGTTGGTGGATCTGCTGAGCAGCCACAACCGGTCCAAGATGGTAGAGCTCTGAATCAGCCCAGGCCACATCCTTCAGGTAGAATTGGGTGAAGGTATTATGAGATTTCCAGTGGCAGGCTGCTAAGATCTGTTCTAAGGAAACTCCCGATTGGAAAGCCTTAGAAACCGCAAAGGCCCTGACATCATGAGCTTTAACTTGATGTAGGGTGTGGGCCTGATGATCAGAGAGCTCATAGCATAGGATCACAGTTTCCTTGATCCATGAGGAGATAGTGGCAGGGGAGATGTCTTTGTCGAAACCCTTCTTGAAGGAGACAAAGACTAACTCCTTGTGTTGCCTGAGGTCTGAAGTCCGGTCCAAGTAGTAGCGCAGTGCTCTGATTGGACAGAGGGATCTGTCAGACTTGAGGGATTTATCTAGAGTAGGAGCCAGGGCTGGTATGACCACTGGGGCTACACTCTGTGGACCCTCCTTGGCCAGCTGATTCTTAGAGAGAAAGCTGGGGGATGGAAAAAGAGACACCTTAGACCAGTCCGACTGGTGTCTGATGTTTTTATGCTGCCATGCATGGATTTCACTCCGTCTTTTGCCAGAGCCCAGGGCCAAAAGGAAGACAGTCTTGAAGGTCACATGCTTCAGAGACGCCTCCCTAAGTGGTTCGAAGGGAGCCTTTGTCAGCTGGTGTAGTACCAGGGAAAGGTTCCAGGAGGGTATCCCCCTCCGCCCTTTGGGTCTGTCTCTGTGGAAACTTTCCAAGAGACGAGTGAGGTTATCATTTTTGCTGATATTGATTGATGTGTCACCCAGTTTATCAGCAATGGCAGATCTGTATCCATCAATGGTGCTGGGCTGTAATTTCTTGTCCTCAAAGAGGTACATTAAGAAGTCAGCTACTGACTTTACAGGTGGTGACCTGAAGTCCACCTGATTAGTGTCGCACCACTTTGTAAAAATGGTCCACTTTGCCTCATAGACTGATCTGGTTGACTTTCTTTGAGGAGCCTCAATTCTTGCTGCCACTGCCTCAGAGAAGCCCTGTTCTTTGATTTTTGTGGCTCTAGGAGCCAGGCATGGAGATTTAGATTTGTCAGATTTCTGTGAGGGATCTGATTGAAGGGCTGTGTTAGCAGACTGGGCAGGTTGGGTAGGCTGAGAGGGACCTGGCTGGACATGTTCACTAGGTCCCAAAACCAAGGCATGTTGGGCCACCCCGGGGCAATCAGAATGAGTCTCTTGCACGGGGAGTCCAGTAGCTTCTCCACCACTTTGCCCAATATGGCGGTCGGTGGGAAGGCGTATGCATCCAGATCGTCCCATGGCAGGGTGAGAGCATCCACTGCTATAGCCAGGGAGTCCGGTACCGGAGAGACAAACTGAGGTAACTTGTGGTTGAACCTCGTGGCAAATAGGTCTATTTGAGGCCGGTGCCATTGATTGCATAGTTGTTGGAAAACTTCCGGAAGGAGGGACCATTCTGTTTGGATTGTCTGACCCAGCCTGGATAGCTTGTCGGCTATCACATTTAAATGGCCTGGGATGTGTCGGGCTTTTAGAGTCACTTGTCTCTGGGAGCACCAGGTCAAGATTCTCCATAGTAGGGCACACAGTGGGCCCGACCTCATGCCTCCTTCCTTGTTTATGTAAGCTACCACTGTAGTGTTGTCGGTTGCCACCAGAACCATTTTGTCTACACAAAGGTTTTGAAACTCTTTGAGGGCCAGGAAGACCGCTTTGAGTTCTAGGTAATTTATGTGCAGTTTGCTTTCTGGTACCGACCAGGTCCCTCTTGCAGTGAACTCGTTTAAGTGAGCGCCCCACCCTTCTTTTGATGCGTCTGTAAATATCTGCAGAGCATGTCTTACTGGGTGTAGTGGTTGGCCTTGAAGCACATTGTCTTCCTCTAGCCACCATTGTAAGTGGGGGTGCAGGGACCTTGGTAGGGGGATAATCTTCTCTAGAGATTCTGGTACCCTCCAATTGTTCTTGAGATGCCACTGTATGGGTCTCATGTGTAGTCGGCCGAGGTGAACCTGTTTTTCTGTGGCTGTTAGTAGGCCTATCAGGGACATGAACTGTCGGGCCGGACAGGCCGGTAACGACAGGAGTAGATGTATCTTGTCCTGAAGGCTTTGCCACCGGTCCGGTGTAGGTCTGACCCGACCGGACCTGAGGTCGAACTGGTAACCTACAAAGTCGAAGATCTGTTTGGGTTCCAGCTCTGATTTCTCCAAATTCACCAGCCAACCTAGGTCCTGGCACATTTTGATCAGGACTTGGGTATGGTGGAGACAAGTTTTGCGGGATTTGGATCTCACCAACCAGTCGTCTAGGTACTGGTGGATTCTTATACCCTTGTGTGTGGCCATCAGTTTCACTTCCTTTGCGACCACAGTAAACTCCAGGGGGGCTGTGGACAGGCCGAACGGCAGGGCCTTGAACTGGTATGTTAGCCCTTGGACGTGAAATCTCAAATATTTCCTGGATTGTTCCTGTATTGGAATATGGAAATAGGCGTCCTGAAAGTCTATGGATGTGACCCATTCCCCTTGTTGGAGTGATGACCTGATGGTTTCTGGTGTCTCCATCTTGAATTTCTCCACCTTGAGGAAGAGATTTAGTTTGCTCAGGTCTAGGATAGGTCTCTACCTGTTGTTTGGTTTCGGAACTAGAAATAGCCGGTTGAAAAACCCTAGGGACTTTTGATTTTGAACTAGTTCCACTGCATTTTTGTCGATAAGTTGATGTAATGCCTCCATCAGGTAGCTGTCCCTGTGAGGATTGACATAGCAACTTACGACTGTGGGATATCTTGTTAGCCTGGGTCGAATCCGGAAGGGGAGGGGGTAGCCCTCTTTCAAAATATGAGTAACCTTCGGACCGGCCCCTAGCTCCAGCCAAACTTTCCAAAAGTGTTGGAATCGAGCCCCTACAGGATAAGTTGTGACAACATTTCTGACATTTGTTACAGGTTGGACATAAGACAATTGAGTGACACAAGAAACACCTTTCACATATTTTACTGTATGATTCTTTTGAAAGGGATGACAACCTGCTACCCCGGGACTTATTTCTTTCTTTTGCGAAAGCCCGGGGGCAGTATGAGCATGGTTCACAACATTTAATTTTACAAAAGTGTCTTTGAATTGTCTTTGATCTGTAACTGGGCTCCCGGCCAGCAGTCCTTCCTGTGATTTGAGAACACATTGATTGTCATTTATAGGACTGCTGGCCCTTGGCTGGTCGCGAGGAGTAGTAAGATGATTTGCCCCTGCCTCTCTTGCTTTGTCCTCTGTATCCCACATTTTTCCAAGCTGGACGATCCGGCTTTTTATTGTCTGGTCGCTTTTCAGGTCGCTCATATGGGTGGAAGCGAGCTTTCTTCCCGGTGTGAATCTGTCCTTTCGATTCAAAGGCGGCTATGTCCTGCTCTGCCTGCTTTAAGGCTTCCTCTGGGAAAAGTGTAGACATGTTAAGCGGACCTGTCCGGAGAGCAGCCAAGGTGTCCGGCTTTATACCAGGCTTGAGGTGAGATAGGTATGCATCCCTCCTGGTGAGTGTGGAGTTGGCCACTGTAATGAAGACAAAATCAGTAAGATGTTCAAAGGTCCTGGCCATAGCTTGGGTGATACCCGAGTTAAAATCCAGGAGGAACTGCAATTCCTCAGCAGCACCAGAGACCTTGGATGAAGATTTTCCCTTACTAAGATCCAACTTAATGGCTTTTAACTGTGATCTCATATTGTCCTGCACTTTGTTCAGACACCTATTGAATGCTGCGGCTTGATTGCACATGGTGGATGCTTCGCGGGCTGCCTTCTCCCAGCGTCGTAGATTGTCCTGAGAGATCTGACGCGAAGGGGGAGGGGTGGAGGCAATACCTGCTGCTCTGGCAATCCTGCTGTAGGTGCTGTTAACTTTGGCTGAGTCGGTATTCCAAGAAGACAATGACTTGCCAGAAGCGGACTTTTGTGGGTCAGATGCCAAACCGTACCATTTCTGCTGTGATCTGGCTGGTCGTATAAATTGGTCTTTCAGTAAACCACCCGCCTCTGAGCTGCGAGACGGGTAGCATTCTACCAAGGTCAAGTTAAGTTTACCCATTTTTTTGCACAGCCACTCATCCGTAGGCATTTTGACCGACACCTTCCCTGTGGGTTGAGTCCTTGGGCCAGCAAAGGGGTTGTCGTCCGATGTAGATGTTGTGGTATCAATATCCGGAATGTCTGTCCACCCCATGTAGGACCTGATCCCCCTCATCGTCTCCCTGTAATTCTGATCCTCTGAGAGGGTCTGGTCGGGATCAGTCACAGTGTCATCCGGGTCGTTGTCGGACACCTCCCCTTCGTCTACGAAGATATCCACTGGGGGTCGGTCGGAAAACTCAGATTCGGAATCAGTGTCCATGGAAGCTGAGTCATGTTTGCCGGCCGGTGCTGAGGACGATTTACTGGAGGCCTGAAGAAAAGGTGAGCCGGTTCCAGGTAAATCTGAAAGTTGGTCGGTGTTTGTTTTGTCCTGAGGCAATTTGCTGGTCGATTGAAACTTGGAGCCAATCTGAGAGACACCCTGCAAATCTGAAGATTTCTTGACAGTAGATGAGAGCGATTTGTCCGTTGCCTGTCTCTGAGGAGAGTGGTCGGTGCTGGACAAATCTGAGGTTGGTGGTTTTTCAGCCGGTCGGATGAAAGGTTCTGAGGATTTAACTACACCAACTGGTGGGGTGTGCGTCGGTGTGATCTTAACCGGAGCAAAGGTCGGTTCTTGATTATCCAAGGTTTTTGCAATGAGGAGAGCTTCTAGTCTATTAAACCTCTCCGACCATTTAAGGTCTAACTCGTCAATCCGGGAATCTGCTGCGGATTTGTGAGTTTGAGGTGGCGATTTAGAAGGCTTTCCTTCAGCAGTCTTGTGTTTAGCGGAAGATTTCTTTTCCTGGGATTCTGTTTTCTTCTTTTTCTTTTCAGAACTCAAACCCGGGGATTTGACTACCCCTTGGGCGTCCACAGCTCCCACTACCGTCACTGAGGACGGGTCGATGAGAGAGGAACTAGCTGAGTCTTTGTTTGGTGTATCAGAAGATTTCTTAAGCTCTCGCTTTTCCTTTTTAATCCTATAACTAGGAGTGGACAACTGTAAGCGTTGGTCCTCTGTGAGGGAGTTGCAAGCAGGGCAGTCATTATGTGAAATACAAGGATCTGAGCCTTTACTTTTTTCTCTACATCTAGCGCAGAAACTATGGCTGTCGAAACTGGCCATAATGTGACCACAGCTCCCGTGTTTCTGGCTAGGAGAAGACATAATGTACTGAAATGATGTGAAAATAAGATACAAACGTTCTATGACACTCCCACAACAATGTTATATAACTTCCGAAACACTTCTTGAAGATAACTTGACAAATTCCAAAATATAAATTCACTCTCAAATTTTCGTGTACACAGGGCACGCGCCAAACGAAAAAGATGCTATGACGTCACGCTGTCTAGACAGGAAGGAAGTACTACACGCCACCTGGCGAGTGCACAGGACTGGGCCGGCCTGGCCGGTGGAAACACAGGACGTCTTTTTCTGACGTTTGGCGGGCCGGTCTGCGCCGACCGGATAAGCTATTGTCCATTGGATAGGATGTATTAACGCAATAAAATACAATCTTAAATGCAACTGTCAATCAAATAAGTGAATTTGCTTACGTGATTTGTCATATGTATCCCTTACTTACAAAACTGAATGTTAAATAATGCAGCCGGCGAAATTGCAATCAGTTAATAAGGCTATGTAATAAGGGTTGTCTCTTACAATAACTGGGTGTTACTTACTGCATTGGGTGTGTACATAAATTCTGACATTGAGACATTTCTCATCTCTTATTATGTACCCTTGCATGTATACGTAGCTGTCAGTTTTTTTTTTCAGTTTTTTTTTTCAATTTTTTTTTTATTATGTACCCATATATGTAGATTTTATATTGCCGGATGCAGAAATAAATGTTCAGTTGCGTATAAAAATACACAGGCTATTTATAGAACGATTTTCTTATTGGACAAATTTCTCTTATATATCTATGTTAAGTTGGCATGCGATAACACATTGTATATTTCATTATATGTGTTATATATTATACAAGCCCATATTATATGCGTTTCAGTCTCTCAGATGATTGTCGGTTGACTGTCGGGGGATTACAAAGACATACATATTTTACTGACATCGGTAACGTAAAGTAAAAGTTTCTGTAACCGTTGGCGGTTACACAGTCACAGCCAATATTAAAATGTTTGCAGTGTTAGAACAGAAATAATTGATTCTGATCTTGGGGTTATAAGAGATTTTACAACTCATAGCTTATTGGAATCACTTAAGCTTTGCCTTCATGATCATAGTATTGTTATTTATTGTGAAATCTCTTATAAGCCCTTGCTCGTCATCGGTCTATTCCATAATAACTCTGGCGTAAGAGTTCTACAATGTGTACTTGGCTTACATGAAAAAAATGCCTCTTAGTTCAAACTACAAGTTAGGACACTAAAGCTCTTGTCATTACATCTGGAAGGCTCAGGCAATTTCAGTGTTTATAGTAAAAACTTCTAGAAAAACTACTCAACATAAGACAAAGACTTCAAGCTAAATAACTGTACTGTTGAACAAATTTCAAACTCATTTATAAACTGTTATCAGACAGAGGAGTACACATCAGAATTTTCAGTCCTTGTCACATGAAAACTTGACACTCCCTTGGCACTTACCTGTTTACCTGCTTGGAATCATTTAGATGTAATTTATGTACACTTCTCTTGTGATGAAGTAGCCTTTTTCGGGAGAAGGTTTTACCACATAGTTCACAGAGTTTCACTCGCTCTGCCTTAGGTTTCTCTTCACTGAAAAAGCAAAGGCTGTATGGCAGTCTTTTCTGGGATCTCAGTAGTGAAAAAGTAACATCCTTTTATACTTTGTGGCATAAATGTCTGAGGAAATTACTGGATCTTCCTTACACCACACATTCTAGATATATACCATTAATTGTGAATGATGTGCCTGTTGAGACCCAATTATTTAGAAGAGTCAATAACTTTATGTGTAACATGTCAGCTAGCACTAATTTTTGTGTAAAAATGTGTACTAAATTGGCTTTAAATGGTAGTTGTTCTAATATATCCAAAACTTTGAATCATATTATTTACCATACTAATGTATCAATGAAAGTAATGTGTAATACTAAATGTCAACTTTTAAAAGCAGTGAGAGATCACAATACAATTAATGAAGAAGACTTAAAACATGTAGGAAATATTAAAGATTTGTTATCTATGAGGGTCTTTAAACATGGATTTACTGCTGGAGAAATAAATGCCATGCTAAATTTTGTATGTACCACCTGAGACACTAATTCACTTGTCTATGTAGTTTATGCAACTCTCCTATATATTTTTTATGTATAATTCTGTTTCTTTTTTTCACCTGTATTACTATGTGTTTTTTTTTCATTTGTTCTTCTTTTTTGTAATTAACCAACATCAACTTTGTGCTTTGTATGGACGAGAAATAAATAAATAAAGGTAAAATAAAAAGGCATTTTTTTCAGGCCAGTTCATATTTCTGGTTTCTTTGGCATTGAAGTGACCAAAGATTATTTCTACTACCCTGAACAGGATACAATAGGTTTACCTCCCCAACTAGTGTTGCTTCCCAGGTACAATCTCCATGACCCGGCCAAGGTTCAAACCCGAGATCTTCTCTTCAGAAGTCCCACACTCTTACCGCAAGGCCACAGAGACCACAGTAAACATACACTATTATTAATATTAATACCTTATAAATATTGTTACCAGTAAATAAGTTGGGTTTTTTTTCATATGTGAGTGATACGAGCATGCTTGGGGTTATTTTTCACTGTCAATCGTTTTCCTCCTCTACCCTGTAAACTTTCCAAACACAGAAGATTGAGCATTCCAAAAGTTTTATCGCAAAACATGTAACAAATATGTCTGTCAAAAGGTATCTGATACAACTATGTAATAGGAGATACAGAAAATAAAATACATGTTAAGGGTGTTCCACTTATGCCGATCTCCTATGGATTGAGCTACTATCCTGAGATTTATAAACCACAATCTTATCATTCAGGAATGGCTTACAATGTTTAGGAGTGTAAATGTGTGTCCCTGATAAATTCAAACTGTTTGAATGGATTATAAACTTTCTGTAATCCTCGCTGATCCTTATCAGATCTTGCATATGGGAACAGAATCCTGAAGCTATCTTAATGTTTGCAATCAAAAGGGGTTTGCGAACCAATACAAAGATTTTGGGAACCATTCAGAAAGTCGCTCAGAAACGATTATTTTTTTGACATAACATCTACCCCCTCTTCATCCAGAGATGATAAGCTACAAGCCAAGTTTGTGGCTGATTCAAACTTTTCCAAATTGGGGACAAGGTATATGATTCGACTGCCGGAAAGGAACAGCCCTATAAAAAACAGAAAAGAAAGTGGTTGTACAATCAGTTTGCCCATACCTACATTAAATGTTTTATGAGGCAGGGAGAAGTATATTTACAGATGTAAGTGAATTTACATCTCTACTTATCATGGAGATTAATGGCGGTGGTAATTTATTATTATTATTATTATATTGTATATTATATTTTAATGATTTTTGGTTTGTTTTACCTTTTTCCCTTGTCTTCTTTTACCAAAACACTCTGGGTGTTATTAAACTCCTCTGTATCACTACAACATTCAATGTATAATGTCATTATAACTCAATGATATTAAATGGCAAAAAATAAAACTTTTGTTGACAAGAATAAAATTACTGAAATAATATTTTTATATTTTAACATGGTCAAATTTTGTTAAAAATTTACAGTATAATACACTTATTTTTTTTTTCTGATTGCATAATATTTTATATATTTATTTTATATTATTTACATGAGAGGTATATTCTTTTTTTTTTTTTTTTTCAAGAAAGTCCCTTCAGAAGATTATCGTTAAGTAGTGATAAAGTGTCTATGACTTTCAACATTACACAATAGATCTACAATAAAAGCAGTGCATTTTCAGCATAAATATACCACTAGTCTTTAACAACCAAGCAGGGTTATACTGTAGCATGTAGAGATTCAGCAGATGTAGTACTGGTTCACTTTAATAGCTAGTCTTGGAGGGCAAAATTACACCGAGACTGTATGTCAAAATGGCCATTAAACAAACAGGTTTATTTGAATTGCTTACTAGAAATGTCTGAGGATTAAGAAATCATGCTTGTGTACATTGGCAATAAATTTAGAGGCAATCTTAACTTCTAGCAACGAAACAAACCAACATCAATATTTATGGGATGGGGTTTAAAAGATATTCAATGTCATTAAATAATCATAAATATGACACTAATATCTCTTTATAGTTACTGGGTACTTAAGTTTTGTAACTGTAAAATTCATTAAAGCATCGATTAATATCTCACGATTCCATCTGATAGTGGTCCTTCATGTGCATGCATTTCTTCCTGTTTATATGTTTCTGGAAGGACCGGCGACTCAGTAGTATTTTTCCACACAGTTCACAGCTGTATGTTTTCCTAGAATCGTTTTGCTTGGCTTTAAGCAAACTCGTGTATGCACTGAAAAAGCTGCAAAGAGCATAAACAGATATTTTCTGGCATTGCAATGATTTTGTACTAAACGTGCAAGTAACCAGGTATCAAGTTGCGGAAATTATCAACAAAATGTCTTCAGCATTACTTCATTGGACTAATGTTTTCATCAGAGTCCAGTAAATGACGAAATGAAAAAAAGCATCAACAGACACATTAATTCTAAGAACATTTATCTCTATTAATTTTAAATATGTTGAGAACAGAGCTAAATTAAAATCATACATCACTTACAAGAATATATAAAGAGCACACACCATTCATTCATTCATACATAAGATAAATACACTGGAAAAAACACACACTGTGACTTTCTGCTAATGTATGACATAGCACTGTCTGTTCACGCATTCTTTGGTAGGGGAAGTGGATAAGTTAGCACAAATATACCGTACTCTCTTAATCTGTGTTGATGTGAATGTGATTTACTGCACAGGATGTCAACTAGTGGGTGGACAATTAGACGTGTACTCGATTAATCGTCGGTGACAGTGTACAATCGCAGTCGGTCATTAACGTTTTCTAATGATCGACTCTTCAGCTTAAACCTTACCTTTCCTGATTTATCTCAATATCCACATATTTTTCATATATTTTACAAATTTTTACTTAACAAATCAACAGATTTGACATGCATTTCGAGTTCGTTTATGTCTACCACCATATATACAGGAAGTGGGTATTTTTGATATATTCTAAATGTCGGAACACCGTTATTCTTATCAGATTGATCTATCCTTTATCCCGGACAGTGTTTCTTAATTAATGACCAACAATGGAGTCAAATAATCGATTGGAGGTCAATCATCGGTTGGAAAAATGGACGAATAATCGACCCTGGAAATAGGGGGCGATTCCCAGCACTAATGTAAACGATGTTTTTAACCAAGAGAAAAGGCCCTGTTATATTTCTTAACTACATCCTCTTCAAATGATAGCTAGAGTTAACACAAGAGGATAAAACTGTCTACAACCAACCCATACATATGTCAGTCCTTGCGATCTGACAAAATAGTTAGCTGACTTTTATGTCTGAAGCACCAACACGCTGTACCCTCTGATGACACACATCTTCTTAGTATTTATAACATACCTTTTTGGTTTTGGCCTTGTTGAACCCACTTGCTGACTTCCTACATCTTTCTTCTCAACAATCTTGTCATCACTATATTCCACTGTTCCATTCCCACCTTCATTTCCTGAGACCTTGACTTTATTTCTCACTTTAACATGTAAATTAACAATGTGAACAGCCAATAACTTTGCAGTCGGAAGCATAATGGGACATAGAGTACACTGATAACCTACAGGTTTATTTTTATACATTTTCCTTGCGTCTGTACCACAATGTTCTTGGCTGATGTGCTCCTGTAACTCGAGCAAATCGCCATACCCTTTCCTACAGATCACACACACACAATTGGCTTGTGAAGTCTCAGTTTCCTGGTCATTAGTACACTGCTGTCTATATTCACTGTACTCAACCTCAGCACAAGTGTTCTCTGAATCACCAAGTGTATGTGCATCATCAGCTTCTTCCATATCCTAAGGTGATAAAACCAAGATGCAAGAGAAAATTTATTTGGGCCGATACGTCTTTTAATATCAAAGGTCACATTGTGACAATATTTCCAAACAAATTGTAAAAATTCTATTCTGTTCAATTATGGTATAGTGGAAATTGTATCAGATACAAAGTGCCCCATAAAAGGGTACACCAATAAATATTTACTCCATAGTTTTCCTTTAATATTTACTCCATAGTTTCCCTTTAATATTTACTCCATAGTTTTTTGCTTTAACTGAACCACTAAAATGGTTTAAACCCATTTTAACCACCACATAATAATAACTCATATTGACTGATATGTTATTACCCTACCATTAATACCAAACTTCAATGAATTACACTTCAACCTACAACCTGAGACAAGGGACTAAGTTGGTTATTCGTCACATGACTGCCAGACCTCCTTTAGAAGTTAGTTACAAATAACAATAGCATGTGAAAATAATGGGAATCGGGTCTATTACAATACTAGTAATACAACATTCTAGACTCCCAGTATACGAATCATGTTACTAAAATAATATTAAAACAAACATTACAACAGTTTATAGAAACTAAAAATGCTTAAAAACAGACAATATTATCAAAGATAATGTATGCCTTTATGATATTTTGCATATGTTGAAGCATTCATTAAACACTTCTTTGAACTAAAACAATTATGATGTCTTTTTACAACTGGACTTCTGTTGGTGATATTGATTTAGGCTTTCATTTGTGGATTACTAACACATAAACTTGGGCTCTATGCCAACTCTTAAAGTAAACATTTACAGGAATAAAAGTTATCTTTAGAGCATCATGAATAGATCAACACTCAAAAAAATAAGAAATTAAGCAAAAGTAGGTGCTAGGTTCTGTGGAACCGAAAGCATATTTACTCTGAGAAAGGTATTTATTTTAATGAGAAAACTCAAAACGGAAGACAAACACTCATCATATTACAAATATGATAACTGTTCCTAAAAATATTCTATAACTGCCATGCTTCCAAAATGATGTTTGATGTCAATGTAAATGAAGGTACAGTATGGCACTGTATGATATGCATACTTACCCAGTCATTATCCGATTGACTTGCTTCCTTGTTTTTAGATTCTGTTGACTCCTTCTTTACTTCCAGAAACACATCAGGTTTACTATTTATCAAACTGTGGCTTGAAGTTGACTTAGCACTGGTTCCCACTACACGACTCTGATGCGATATATTAAACACAACTGTCCTGGATTGGGGTTCATCTAATTTAGGTACATAGTTTGTGGTATCTTTGATAGTAATCTTGCAATTGCTCTTTAGAGAATCCGGAGAAGTTCCTACATTTGCTTTGTCATTTTGTAATTGCCCGTGTTCTTGTCTACAAATACAAAGCAAAAGTTCACACAGACATGCCTTGAACTTCAAAGTAATAAACCGAGGAACATAACATTGACTTTTTATAAACAAGAGGAGAGTGCCCGTGAACGGGCACTGTGTCAGCTGACTGAGTGTTTTTGATTTGTGAAGGTGATTAGAGGACAGAATAATTATCAGGAAAAGGGCTGTACAGAAATACAGTAAATGGTAACTGAACAGCAAGTTCGAAAGAAATTCCGAAGCTGACAGAAGAAAAGGATAAAAAAGTTGTGCCCTGTAAATGGTATTATGAAGGAAAATAACAAGGTAATTGTTTAAGTGTAAAAAATAGGTTAAAACATATTTAAAGAAATACTACAAATGCAATATCCTCGTTTGACCTTGAAGAAGGGGTCCAAGGTCAAATCTAACCACACAAATACATTCCCAGCCCATGATTTCCTATGGTTTACCATTCCAAACCTCTAGGACCAATTATAAATGAGTTATAAGCACTTTTAAGCTTGGCTGGCCTCATTTGACCTTGAAGGAGGGGTCCAAAGGTCAAATCTGACCATACCAAAAGATTCCGAGCCAATGATTTCCTATGGGATGGTAAAATCTCTGTCACCAATAATAAGCGAGTTGTAGGCACTTTCATATTTTTGCTATCCTCATTTGACCTTGAAGGAGGGTTCCAAGGTCAAATCGGACCATATCAACAGATTCACAGCCCATGATTTCCTGTCTGTTTACCATCCCAAACCTCTGGGACCAATAATAAGCGAGTTATAAGCACTTTTAAGTTTGGCTATCCTTGTTTGACCTTGAAGGAGGGGTCATTGAAGGTCAAATCTGACCACACCAAAACATTCCCACCCCATGATTTCCTACAGGTTGGTTTATCATCCCAAACCTCTAGGATCAATAATAAGGGAGATATAAGCACTTTTCATGACTGACAAAAAACACCTGTGGCGGCCATCTTGTTTCTCAAAATGAGGCCAAAAATATTCCCAGACAACATTTTATGGTTATTAATATATACTGCAAACTTAAGAAAGCTAGCTATAATATTTTTTTTTCATCACAGCAGTAATGGTGAAATCTCTCTCTACACACTGCAGCTATCCAGCGGATACAATGATTTACTCAACAGTGAGAACGTGAAAGTAGCTATTGCTCAGCTATGCCATGACATAGAGGTCTGCAATTTCACTATGTTATAGCTGACCAAAAATTCTGTGAATAACATATTTAACAAATTACTCTAAATGTAATAGTTTTCAAGTTACAACTGATTTACTCAACAGTGAGAACCTCAAAGGAACTATTACTCAGCTATGCAATGAGCTACATGTCTGAAATTTTACTATGTTATAGCTAACCCAAAAGTAGGTGAACAACATATTTAAGCAAACTACTGTAAATGCAATAGTTTTCAAGCTACAACTGATTTACTCAATAGTGAGAACCTGAAAATAGCTATTGCTCCGCTATGCCATGAGCTATAGGTCTGTAATTTCACTATGTTATAGCTGACCCAAAAGTAGCTGAATAACATATTTGCACAAATTTCTGTAAATGCAATAGTTTTCCAATTATAACTGATTTACTCAACAGTGAGAACTTCAAAGTAGCTATTACTCAGCTATGAAATGAGCCACAGGTCTGAAACTTCACTATGTTATAGCTGACCCCAAAATAGGTGAATAACATATTGAAACAAAATACTCTAAATGCAATAGTTTTCAAGTTATAAGTGATTTACTCAACAGTGATAACCTAAAAGTAGCTATTACTCAGCTATGCCATGAGCTACAGGTCTGAAATTTTACTATGTTATAGCTGGCCCAAAGGTAGCTGAATAACATATTTATACGAAATTCTCTGAATGCAATAGTTTTTAAGTTACAAGTGATTTTACTCATGATGGAAGTTACTGAAAAGCCCAAAAGTAGCTATTACTCACTTAGCTATTGAGACAGACACCCAACTTACTCACCATATTGTAGCTATGAAAAAAGTAGCTGAATAACATATTTTAACAAAATGCTTTAAATGCAACACTTTTCAAGTTATAAGTGATTTACTCAACAGTGATAACCTAAAAGTAGCTATTACTCAGCTATGCCATGAGCTACAGGTCTGAAATTTTACTATGTTATAGCTGACCCAAAAGTAGCTGAATAACATATTTATACGAAATTCTCTAAATGCAATAGTTTTCAAGTTATAAGCGATTTACTCAACAGTGATAACCTAAAAGTAGCTATTACTCAGCTATGCCATGACCTACAGGTCTGAAATTTCACTATGTTATAGCTGGCCCAAAAGTAGCTGAATAACATATTTATACGAAATTCTCTAACTGCATTAGTTTTTAAGTTACAAGTGATTTTACTCATAATGGAAGTTACTGAAAAGCCCAAAAGTAGCTATTACTCACTTAGCTATTGAGACAGACACCCAACTTACTCACCATATTGTAGCTATGAAAAAAGTAGCTGAACAACATATTTTCACAAAATGCTGTAAATGCAACACTTTTGAAGTTATAAGTGATTTAGTGCATGATTTCATGAATTTTAATGCATTAAAAATTATTAAAAAAATTTATTAAAAAAAAAGGAAGACAGATCCAGGTCTCATACTCACACAAGAGAATCTACCTCTGGCCTAGTACATATATGCAAGATATGAGAGAAATCCCTGCAATAGTCACTGAGAAAATTGTGATAAAAAGTTGAAATTTTCACACTTTTGGTGGGGGTACCCCCCTTGTAATGTCTCTAGCAAACAGACGAACAGACAGATTTGCATGCCTTGAACAATTTTTCATCCTCGATAGATAAGGTATCTTTTAAAAAAAACAGCATGTCTCTAGGCCTTGTAGTTTTGGAGAAGAAGTTGTTCACGCGGACGCGGATGCCCACGCCGCAGAGTGATGACATAATGTCAGCTGACTGACAAGTCAGCTGACATAAAAAAAGTAATATTTTGCACAAATTTCAGATGTTCTATATGTTGAAATATCAAACACAGCTAATATATACACTTTTATATTAAATTTGAAACCATTGAGTTTGTGGCATGGTCAGTTTATCCCACGGTTACCTTAAGTATAAAGTTAATACTGTAACATTACTTACTGGAGATTGTGGATTTTCACAGTAGTCTTATTCTTCCCACCAGATTTCATAGGAGATTCTTTTAATTTTTCCTAAAAACAAAATTCAAGAGAATAGTAACAAGACAAATATATAGCTGACCTTACACCTCAGATAATGGGAATAAATACTTGAATTAAACAGACCTGAATATGAAATTATAAAAGAAAATGACTGAATGCATGGTGTATCTAAGTTGTATCCTAAATTACTAATATACATTATTTTGTAAGAAACTAAAAATGCAACCAGCTTAAAAAAATTATTTTTCAATTCACATTAGCTCAACAGCCAGTCCCTTGTACAAATATCTATCTGTCAAATACCTTATATTGCTTTATTAACATCTCAGCCCTTTGCAGTCCAGCAACATTTCCAAAGAGCAGAGGTCCAAGGCTGGATTCAGTGACACTGACTCCACTCTGCTGACACACGTCCTTGAGACTATCAGTCCCCAGCAGGTCCACAGTTCCCTTTGGAACCACAGTGGTGCACATACCTAGAAGCTTGGACAAAACAAAAACTCAGATAAATAACAATACATACTCTTAAAACAAAATTCAACTACCTGCCTTGTATTGTGTGAGAGGGTATACTGGTGTTGGTAGATACTGGCAAAATTGGTAGATACTTGCCAGTGTCTAATGGTTGTCAGTTCAGCATACTGACCAACTAGTATGCAATATCCATTCTGTTATGACTTATACAGTATGGGTCATGTGGGCCATACAACATGCTGAAATGATGTTCAACCTAAATCAATCAATTATTTTGTGGATCTATCCAGGAAATGCCAAAGTATTGTGGCTGTGTGCTGAAACTTAAAATATTACATGCAATATCTGTAACTTAAAGAGAATGCACAGGATATCTGTCAATTCAGTTTCTTCAATATACAAGTATTTCCATAATAAGGACAAAATACAAATTTTGCCACTTCACTTGCATGTACAATATGTTTCAACATACTTGATCATCAGTGAACTCGGAAGCATACTTCTGACCCAGGGAAGCCAGGTTATTCACCAAATCAGGAACTGCTTTTTCTGACTTATCCTTGGATTGCTTCATCAACTTGAATGTCTTGGTTTCTGTTTCAGAATATAAATATTGATTAATAATATTTTTAACACATTAAAATTTACTGCAAAGAAGTTAAAATAACAACTTTATTGTTACCAGTGAAGCTATTAGCTGCAATATTACCTGACATGATACATACAGACAAAATACAATGCATACCATTATATAAACATTAACATGATGCTGCATTTTACCTTTGTATTTGATCAAGAAAATATTGAAAGAGATATTCAATGGATACCATTACCTGGTTGTAGCAAGGAACTAGGCTTTAAAAACAGACAAGGACCGAGAATTAGCCCTTTGTAATGTTATATAATTTGTGAACTTGTGTATCTGATATTTGTAACACACAACTTTGATCCAGGGTAAAACAATGATTATCAATGTAAAGCCAACAGTTACAAATTGCAACGTAAAACTGCACTTCACGTTTCCTGGAAACAATTTCAAGCTTTAGAGAGTGTTTTGTGCATTTTTTTCCACAGTGTAAGGACAGCATAGCTTAAAAACACCTGCAGTATACACTATACATTATACAAAAGTCAGGTTACAACTAACCATCTGTGTCTGATGAGGTAGTATCCTGTACAACTCTTTTCAATGACTTTTTCGGTGTTGATAACGAGGTACACTTGTCAGTCAGGTTTAAATTGGGAACGAGATCACAAGTGTCTGAGAGAGCATCTTTCACAGCCTTTCTTGATGACCTATCAGGTTGTGAGAGTGAAGTAGACTCATACCCCATGTTTAATATAGGATCAGGATATATCTCACTGGGGGCTCCATCTAGAAAATGTATGCTGCAAACTCTATGGTGATTTTTAGGCTCCCAAACTGCTTTGTCATCTGTAAAGAAAGATTGCAAATTATTGGACACATTGTATTAACAGTGTAATGGGGACACTAAATTTAAACCAATACCAATACAAAACAAGAGCACTCAGAGAGTGCAGACCTCCGCCATGGGAGCTCAATTTCTGGACTTTCAAAACCTACCATTAGCACTGATATTGCTTTTTTCCCCCTCTATTTCATATTTTTGCTGATAGTGATCCGGATCACTCCCAATTTATTTTTCATGGATCCAGATAGTGATCCAGATCACTCCCAAAATCTAATCACTTGTTCCTTGCCCCATTTAGGACATATCCTGAAATTTTATCAAAATCCGTCCATAAGTTTTTGAGTTATCTTGTTCACAAACAAACAAACAGATGGACAGACAAACCCAGGCAAAAACATAACCTCCTTGGCTGAGGTAACAAACAACAATCCGTAACAAGCGATCCATGTGACCAAATAAATTGGTCAACTATTGCCCATTAAATCGAATTTCACCTATAGTAAAATTAAATATGCACAAAAATAATTTACCCAGCATGTCTGTTTGATATATCCAATCATTTGCATTAATATGAAGACAAAAACTGCGGCAATGTTTCAGGATCAAGGGCCTTAAGGGCTGTGGGGTAAAAATGATTGATGGAACAGTGCATCACACTTTGCCAAATTAAGGAAATTTTCTTCAAACTGTGTTTTAAATAAAGTCAAATATGTAAAATGCTGACTCATAATATAATTAAATATTAGACACTACTAAACAGGTCATTTCTAACACATAAATATATTTTTTACAGAATGAAAACAGAAAATAAGTTCATCGAAAAAGGACTAAATTTTCCATAAAAAGTGACAAATCATTTTTTTTCTAAATGAGAGCAAATTGTTTCAAAAACATTTCCTATGATTGATTTACAATCGATATCAGATCAGAAGGGTCATGAGGGAATGGTCAAAAATATAATTTATTTATTGTTTATTGTTTGCTATGTGAATTATGGATAGATTTTAATGCAATAAAATTGCAAATTTAATAAGTAAATTAAATTTTTATAAGTTAATACCCTATCCAATGGACAATTGCTTTACCGGTCAGCGTGACCGCTCCCGCCAAATGCCAGAAAAAGACGTCCTGTATATAATAACGATAGGACCGATCAAGTAGTGTGCATTTGCTAGGCTGTGCATCATACTTGCTTCCTGTCTAGACGGCGTGACATAAGTTCATCTTTTTCTTTGTCTAAACATATTTAGACCCATAGTAAGCTGGTAGTGGGGTCGGTTGGGAGGGCCTTGCCTGTAAATTGGATAGGGTATTAACTTATAAAAATTTTATTTACTTATTAAATTTGTAATTTTATTGCGTTAATACATCCTATCCAATGGACAATTGCTGAATAACTACCGCTTGGTTGGCGGGTAAGTTACTAGGGACTTAAGTGAACTCATAAATGGGAGAACTGGAAGACCAGGTCAGGATTCTCCATAGTAGGACATAAAAGGGGCCCGACTTCATCCTCCCCCTCTTTCTTAATACAGGCAATCACCATGGTGTTGCCTACGGAAGAGTATTAGGGCCAAGTAAAACAAAAAAAAATTCAATTTCTTGAGATAGTATCTCAATTTTTTGAGATACTAAGTCAATTTTTTGAGATAGTTTTCTCAATTTTTAGAGCTCATGAGATAGTAAGTCAATTTTTCAAGATATTAAGTCAATTTCTTGAGATATTAAGTCAACTTTTCAAGATACTAAGTCAATTTTTTGAGATATTATGTCAATTTTTTGAGATATTAAGTCAATTTTTTGAGAAACTAAGTCAATTTTTGGAGATAGTTATCTCAATTTCTTGAGATAGTAAGTCAATTTTTCGAGATAGTAAGTCAATTTTTCGAGATATTAAGTCAATTTTTCGAGATAGTTATCTCAATTTCTTGAGATATTAAGTCAATTGTTCGAGATATTATGTCGATTTTTTGAGATATTAAGTCAATTTTTCGAGATAGTTATCTCTATTTCTTGAGATATTAAGTCAACTTTTCAAGATACTAAGTCAATTTTTTGAGATATTATGTCAATTTTTTGAGATATTAAGTCAATTTTTCGAGAAACTAAGTCAATTTTTTGAGATAGTTATCTCAATTTCTTGAGATAGTAAGTCAATTTTTCGAGATATTAAGTCAATTTTTCGAGATAGTTATCTCAATTTCTTGAGATATTAAGTCAATTGTTCGAGATATTATGTCGATTTTTTGAGATATTAAGTCAATTTTTCGAGATAGTTATCTCAATTTCTTGAGACATTAACTCAATTTTTCGAGATACTAAGTCAATTTTTTGAGATAGTTATCTCAATTTTTCGAGATAATAAGTCAATTTTTCGAGATATTATGTCAATTTTTTGAGATAGTTATCTCAATTTCTTGAGATATTAAGTCAATTTTTCGAGATACTAAGTCAATTTCTTGAGATAAGTTATCTCAATTTTTCAAGATATTATGTCAATTTTTGGAGATAGTTATCTCAATTTCTTGAGATATTATGTCAATTTCTTGAGATATTAAGTCAGTTTTTTGAGAAATTATGTTAATTTTTGGAGATAGTTATCTCAATTTTTTGAGATATTATATCAATTTCTTGAGATATTAAGTCAATTTTTCGAGATATTATGTCAAATTTTCGAGATAGTTATCTCAATTTCTTGAGATATTATCTCAATTTCTTGAGATATTAAGTCAATTTTTCAAGATATTATATCAATTTTTCGAGATATTATGTCAATTTTTCGAGAGATGGGGGTGGAATGAACTGGGGTCACCTTTTCTGGTGATTCGGCCTCATGTGAACACGACCTAGGCGGACTTGCTTGACTCTATGGTTGTCAGTGACCCTATCAAGAGGCATCAGCTACCAGACCGGGCATGTGGGTCCGGGGAGAAGTTTCTGGATAAACATTAAAGGTCTACCAACGCTCTAGGGCGGATCTAACCTTACCCTCTTTCAAGCTAACTGGAAGCCTACTAAGTCGAAGCCTACCATTCAAACTACTCCTGACACAGTGCTACTAGAGACTGTGTATGCTGGAGACAGGTTTGGTGGGAACTGGCTTTGACCAACCAGTCATACTGGTGGATTGTTGCACTTTGTAATCTCATAGTTAGACCTCCTTCGTCACCACCGAGAGAAGAATCCTCTTGTACTGTGAACAGACCAAAGGGGAGCGATTGAGCTGGCAGGCAAGACCCTGGACGTGAAAAACTCTGGTACTTCCTTGTTGGTTGAATGGGGTGAGGGAGTAGGCAACCTTGAAGTTATCCACTCCCCTCGCTGAAGAGAGGTTAAAATGGTTCCGGATGTTTCCATCTGAATTATTCAGGGTACTGAGCCACTTCTGCCTGGAGACCTGGTCAATAGTGTTAGGAATCGGTCTGACAAATCAGAATCGATTAATTGATAATTCTTAGCGATCGATTATAATTGTTTTTCTGCTTGTTTGTAAAAAAAAAAAATGCTATACTTTTTGCCATAAACCATAAAATCGTAGATTTTGTTTTAATGGGTTTCAGTGGGGGTGGGGGTATATTAGGAAACCAGTAAATTGAAAGACTCAGCAAGTATGTTTATGAACAAAAATATAATAATCTATTATGGTAACCTTAACAGCTACAAATATTTATTTCTGTCATCAACCCTTTTCAGCTCATAAAATCATTTATGGTGTACCATAAAAAAATAATCATTATTTCAACCAGTTTAGTTCATCATCCCTCTGTACCACAGTATTTATGTGATAGGTAAAGTATGAAAAAGTGTGCCTTACTGGGAAAATAATGCACACTTTACGAGACCCCGAAGTCTGTTCTCTGCACTTGATTGATGGCCAAAGTAGTTAGTCCCTATTTACAGGGAGTATGTATGTTGTGTATGAACCAGTGGAAGTATATTATGTTAAAAGATATAAAAATATTCAAAATTCTTGAGTTTTAGTTGTAACCAATAGGAAGTTCCAATCAAATAAATATGGCAGATTATGTAAACAAATATTACGAAAATAAAATGTTAAATATCTGTCAAAATAAGGAAAATAAGGTAACCATTATATCTCATTTTCACAATCGATTCTTAACATGAGAATTGATTTTTCACATCGAAAATTGTAAAAAGACGTCGAATCGATTTTCCGTCGAATCGTAGGACCACTACTGGTCAAGTCGGTCACTTCCGGAAGGTGAGGGTGTAGCCTTCCTGGGAGATTCTTATGACCTTGGGGCTGGCCCCTAGGGAGGCCTAAGTTTTGAACAGGCAGGTTGAGCCAAGAAAACAGTGTCAACACTGATGATAGGCTACACCTCACTGATCCACATAGGGAGAAACAACATCTAAAAGGATCTGCGACCTTTAGGTCATTTTCACACAGCCCACTGTGGAAACATTAATAGCCATTATAAGAACCGTGACCCTTGGTTTGATTAACAGATATTTTTCCCATTGATTGAGTTTTGAAAACTGGCAAATAATGGGTTATAATCTTGAGGGGAAAACTGAGCTTGCAAACTCAGGTCCCTTGTGTCAGCTGATACTGGTCAAAGGCTGGGTAAAAGGCCAACTGGATGGCCTGTCTAATTGGTAGTTGCTGGACAAGTCTTGCTTGACAGTCTTCCTCTTATCTATAGCCACTGTCTGACCAGCTAGGAGGTCCTGAAAGGGTAGGCTGGCTAACTGGTCCGGTAGATTGAGACAGTCATCTCACCGGGACCAGTGACTGGTCAAAGAATTCCTGTAACCAGTTCCCTTAGGCAGCCACTGGTTGGCCTAAACAGCTACTTGGACCCTTAAAGAACTTCTGCTGATCTTTTAGCCAGACCTTGAGACTTGCCCAGTACCAGGTTCTCACTGGTTATAGGTGAAGCAATGATCTGTAATGGTGGGAACAGCAGATTTCTCTGTAACCGGCAATTCTCTGTAACCAGTAGCCCTGCTGTCATCACTGGATCTGTTCAACTGAAGCTACCCTCTTCTTGCCAGTAAAGATGGGATCAGCTGATTCTTGTGTCACCAGCAACTCTCCGTAACCAGTAATCCTGTTTAACCAGTAGCCCTTGCTGGATCTCTGTGTGACCACAACCGGAAGTCTGAGGAGAATTGGTGCCGGTAAACCTCATCACTGGCTGGCTAGAGACCCTACCGGTAGCCTGAACAGGACTGGTACCGGTCAAAAAATCTGCACTGGGGAGATAAGGGTCTCAGTGGTCACAGTAACTTCTAAAACTGGTTCCAGTACATCAATCCTCTGTAACCGGTTCCTGGTAGTCTGAACAGAACTGAACTGGTACTGGTAAAAACACCATCACTTCTTGCTAGCTAGCAGGGGACCCCACCGGTAGTCTGAACACAACTGGTACTGGTAAAAACACCATCACTTCTTGCTAGCTAGCAGGGGACCCCACCGGTAGTCTGAACACAACTGGTACTGGTAAAAACACCATCACTTCTTGCTAGCTAGCAGAGGATCCCACCAGTAGTCTGAACAGACTGGTACCAGCAAAACTCATCACTAGGGGTCCCCACCGGTAGTGTGAACAGAACTGGTACCGGTAAAACTCATCAATTCTTGTCAGCTGAACCAGTTACAATTGGCGTATGTTGCGCCACCTAGCGAATGCACACTAATTGACCAGTCCTCCCGGTATTATATACAGGACGTCTTTTTCTGGCGTTTGGCGGAACAGGTCGGGCCAACCGGTAAAGCAATTGTCCATTGGATAGGATGTATTAACACAATAAAGTGAATGGATAAAGAGTTTTTAAAATATTTGCAAAACATCAACACAACCTTTCACCGTCCAACTGAAATTTACTTGTGAATTTGCTTTATTTTAGTTAAAAATTTATATTTTTTAGTATTGCAGGTTGTATTTGTTTTTATTTAAGAGAGTTTATTTGTATATTGCCGACTATATCATGGACATAGATGTACAGTAAAAGCTTTAAACAATTTTTCACAGGTTTCTTGTTTATGGATTTTAATGCAAGAAAAATTGCCTTTCCAATGATACATGTCTGTGTAGGTGAACTAGATTTTAAAATGTCTGAAAAAGATGAACACCTCTTGAGATCGACCATGTGCCAGGAATGTGGTTTAAATTATTATGTGGCTGTTTAACTTGTTTTATTAAAGCTGGAAATATGTTATTTATACTTATTTAAAGGTAATTTATTGTAGGTTGGGTTATACTTTTCACATGAAGAAATTTGGTTGTGTACTGACCAAGATATTAAAAAACAAGCATTCTGACGCATGCATTTATCTCCCGCAATATAAATTAGATGTACTAAAGATAGTGGAATATAAATTTTCTTGTGAGATGGAGGCACATGTAGAAGTGACAACAAGTTTAATGTTTGATTGCAATACTTTTAAAGACAAAAGGCATTTACTCACTTTAGTAGCTATTACTCTGCCATCCAAAGAGCTACAGTTCTGCAACTTTATTATGCAGTAGATCAACCCAAAGTAGGTAAGGACGTATTTAGAAGAAATTGCCTATCTGTAACACTTTTAGAGATAAAAGATATTTACTTATTTTAGTGGCTATTACTCTGCCATCCAAAGAGCTACAGTTCTGCAACTTCACTATGTGGTAGATCACCCAAAAGTAGGTGAATGACTTATTTAGAAGAAATTGCCTACCTGTAATACTTTTAGAGATAAAAGACATTTACTCATTTTAGTAGCTATTACTCAGCTATCCAAAGAGCTCAGTTCTGCAACTTAAGTATGTGGTAGATCACCCAAAAAGTAGGTGAATGACTTATTTAGAAGAAATTGCCTACCTGTAATACTTTTAGAGATAAAAGATATTTGCTCATTTTAGTAGCTATTACTCAGTTATCCAAAGAGCTACAGTTCTACAACTTCACTATGTGGTAGATCACCCAAAAGTAGGTGAATGACTTATTTAGAAGAAATTGCCTACCTGTAATACTTTTAGAGATAAAAGACATTTACTCATTTTAGTAGCTATTACTCAGTTATCCAAAGAGCTACAGTTCTGCAACTTCACTATGTGGTAGATCACCCAAAAGTAGGTGAATGACTTATTTAGAAGAAATTGCCTACCTGTAATACTTTTAGAGATAAAAGACATTTACTCATTTTGGTAGCTATTACTCACCTATCCAAAGAGCTACAGTTCTGCAACTTCACTATGTGGTAGATCACCCAAAAGTAGGTGATTGACTTATTTAGAAGAAATTGTCTACCTGTAATACTTTTAGAGATAAAAGACATTTACTCATTTTAGTAGCTATTATTCAGCTATCCAAAGAGCTACAGTTCTGCAACTTCACTATGTGGTAGATCACCCAATAGTATGTGAATGACTTATTTAGAAGAAATTGCCTACCTGTAATACTTTTAGAGATAAAAGACATTTACTCATTTTAGTAGCTATTACTCAGCTATCCAAAGAGCTAGAGTTCTGCAACTTCACAATGTGGTAGATCACCCAAAAGTACGTGAATGACTTATTTAGAAGAAATTGCCTACCTGTAATACTTTTAGAGATAAAAGACATTTGCTCATTTTAGTAGCTATTACTCAGTTATCCAAAGAGCTACAGTTCTGCAACTTCACTATGTGGTAGATCACCCAAAAGTAGGTGAATGACTTATTTAGAAGAAATTGCCTACCTGTAATACTTTTAGAGATAAAAGACATTTACTCATTTTAGTAGCTATTACTCAGCTATCCAAAGAGCTACAGTTCTGCAACTTCACTATGTGGTAGATCACCCAAAAGTAGGTGAATGACTTATTAGAAGAAACTGCCTACCTGTAATACTTTTAGAGATAAAAGACATTTACTCATTTTAGTAGCTATTACTCAGCTATCCAAAGAGATACAGTTCTGCAACTTCAATATGTGGTAGATCACCCAAAAGTAGGTGAATGACTTATTAGAAGAAATTGCCTACCTGTAATACTTTTAGAGATAAAAGACATTTACTCATTTTAGTAGCTATTACTCAGCTATCCAAAGAGCTACAGTTCTGCAACTTCTCTATGTGGTAGATGACCCAAAAGTAGGTGAATGAGTTATTTAGAAGAAATTGTGTATCTGTAAAACTTTTAGAGATAAAAGACATTTACTCATTTTAGTAGCTATTACTCACCTATCCAAAGAGCTACAGTTCTGCAACTTCACTATGTGGTAGATCACACAAAAGTAGGTGAATGACTTATTTAGAAGAAATTGCCTATGTGTAATATTTTTAGAGATAAAAGACATTTACTCATTTTGGTAGCTATTACTCAGCTATCCAAAGAGCTCCAGTTGTGCAACTTCACTATGTGGTAGATCACCCAAAAGTAGGCGAATGACTTATTTAGAAGAAATTGCCTACCTATAATACTTTTAGAGATAAAAGACATTTACTCATTTTAGTAGCTCTTGCTCAGCTATCTACTCACTTAGCTATTGACGTACATCTGCAAAAGCAACAAAAATATAAAGGACACAGGAAAGTAAGCTTTTGAAAAACTAGATGAATAACAAATGAAAAGATTTGCCTAACTTTGGTACTTGTGAAGGTATTTGACATTTATTTCCATCATAATTTTGCTACAAATAAGAAAATAGCTATTGCTCACTTACGACATGCAATGGAACCCCAAACTATATGCCATCTTATAGTTAAGGAAAAAGTAGCTGAACGAATTATTTTAGGAAAATCCTGTAACTGCAGTAGTTTTTCAGTTACAATGGATTTACTCAACAGTCACAATTTCAAAGTAGCTATTACTCAGCTGTCCAGTGTGCAACAGGTTTGCTGCTTTACTATCTCATAGCTCATCAAAAACTAGATGAATAATATATTTGAAAATATTTCCCTAACTTGAATACTTTTGAAGATATTTGAAATTTACTTATGTTGTTATTTTGCTACAAATAAGAAAATAGCTATTACTCACTTATGGCATGCAACAGAACCCCAAACTATATGCCATCTTATAGTTAAGGAAAAAGTAGCTGAATAACATATTTTAGGAAAATACTCTAACTGCAATAGTTTTGGAGTTACAATGGATTTACTCAACAGTCACAATTTCAAAGTAGCTATTACTCAGCTATCTAATGTGCAACAGGTCTGAAACTTTACTATGTGATAGCTTATCAAAAACTAGATGAATAACATATTTGAAAAGAATTCCCTAATTTTAATACTTTTGAAGATCTTTGAAATTTACTCGTGTCGTTATTTTGCTTCAAATAAGGAAATAGCTATTACTCACTTATGGCATGCAATAGAATCCCAAACTGTATGCCATCTTATAGTTAAGGACAAAGTAGCTGAATAACTTATTTTAGGAAAATACTCTAACTGCAATAGTTTTGGGGTTACAATGGATTTACTCAACAGTCACAATTTCAAAGTAGCTATTACTCAGCTATCCAATGTGCAACAGGTCTGAAACTTTACTATGTGATAGCTTACCAAAAACTAGATGAATAACATATTTGAAAAGAATTCCCTAACTTTAATACTTTTGAAGATATTTGACATTTACTGATGTCATTATTTTGCTACAAATAAGAAAATAGCTATTACTCACTTATGGCATGCAATAGAACCCCAAACTATATGGCATCTTATAATTAAGGACAAAGTAGCTGAACAACATATTTTAGGAAAATACTCTAACTGCACTAGTTTTGGAGTTACAATGGATTTACTCAACTGTAGAATTTCAAAGTAGCTATTACTCAGCTATCCAATGTGCAACAGATCTGAAACTTTACTATGTGATAGCTTATCAAAAAGTAGATGAATAACATATTTGAAAAGAATTCCCTAACTTTAATACTTTTGAAGATATTTGAAATTTACTTATGTCATTATTTTGCTACAAATAAGAAAATAGCTATTACTCACTTATGGCATGCAATAGAAGCCCAAACTATATACCATCTTATAGTTAAGGACGAAGTAGCTGAACAACATATTTTAGGAAAATACTCTAACTGCACTAGTTTTGGAGTTACAATGGATTTACTCAACTGTAGAATTTCAAAGTAGCTATTACTCAGCTATCCAATGTGCAACAGATCTGAAACTTTACTATGTGATAGCTTATCAAAAGTAGATGAATAACATATTTGAAAAGAATTCCCTAACTTTAATACTTTTGAAGATATTTGAAATTTACTAATGTCATTATTTTGCTACAAATAAGAAAATAGCTATTACTCACTTATGGCATGCAATGGGACCCCAAACTATGTACCATCTTATAGCTAAGGACAAAGTAGCTGAACAACATATTTGAAGAAAAAGTTGTAACTGCAATAGTTTTTGAGTTATGAGCCCTTTACTCCAAGTAGCTAAGATTGCTATTACTCACTTATCTTTAGGCCTAAGTCCATAAAACCAAAAAAATTTTCGAGGGCGTGAAAATTCATTGGGACAATTAATTTACAAAAAATCTGTAGCTGTAGTAGTTTTGGAGAAATCTGCGTGACTAACTAACGCACGCACGCACGCACGCACACACAGGCATCATTTCATAATCTCCCTCCCGGGCTTTACCGGCGGGAGATAAAAATCTTTTATACAGCAGAGGACAGACAATGGTGAAAATATAAAGTCCATTTTAAGTACAGTACTCTTTTTCTCTGTGAAATGTGGATGGAGTTTTATACAACAAAAACAAGCACAAACCCCCCTTTTTTAAGTACCTTTGATTATTATTTTGGTAAAGTACTTTTTAAAATATATGCAAAACATGAAAACCCGCTGACACCCTCAATGTTTCTGGAATATGGTTGAAAATCAATATATGTGGTTTTTGTTTTACTTATAAATATCTTAGTATTACAATATTAAACCCTATTTACTGTGGTTTCTATTTTAATTTGAACATAATCCACTAAGTAGGGGAAAAGTAAAGGCACCACAGGCATCACAAGTGTATAAGAGAGCCATATCTATCATATATTTTGTTGACTGCCAAACAGTTGTGTTGGGAAGTCTAAGATATATATAAAATACACATATGGCGTATCTAAGGAAGACTTCCTTTCTAACGCACTGTAAAACATGTAGTTCTACACCCAGATCATTATGTTTCTATAATGAAGTAATTCAGATAAACAAAGAAATTTGAAAATTTTAATTACTTAAATGTAGCTTTTATAAGCTACAAGCTTACCATGTGGGACTGATTGCTGTACTCGGATGGCCGCAAGGCATCATGGCCAACGTCTAAGAAAAATAGACATTCATAGTTGGCCGTAGCCTCAGGTTGTCGTCTCGCGGTACACTCTGATATTCGTCTCCTTTTCTCGTTGCAATGTTAAACCATACCCCCTCAGCTGTAGTACAGCGGGGAGGCAGGGTGGGACTCTTCTCAGTCCCACATGGTAAGCTTGTAGCTTATAAAAGCTACATTTAAGTAATTAAAATTTTCAATTTTATTGCGCTACAATAGCTTACCATGTGGGACTGATTGCTGAATCCAACCGCATGGTGGAGGGATTACAGCTGAGACTGGAAGATATGTCAATTTTTCTTAGATTTTGAAGTAATAGATTAGAATGGATGTTTAGAAATACCAGTCTGAGTCCCGTTTACAGTGCCCCAATCCCGAAGACCAGGCCTGTAAAGAGCCAAAAACCTGAATAGAATGGATGACAATGCTAAAACTGTCAAGATGTTTTGATTGTAGGAGAGAAGTGCAGACATGCTCATTTAAGGAGTGTAAGGGTCCCTAGGGACCATCCACGAGTGAAAAACCAGCCCACTGGTTGGAATTCTCATAATCATAAGTTTTTGCCACCGAACATGAGATTAATGACAACCTTGATAAGTCCTTAATGCATCTTATACTTGATAAACTAAACATACAAAATGACCTTACCCGTAACATCTTGAAAGGTAAACCTATACCTAGATCCTGGGATTAGACTCCTGAAGACTTGGCTGTAGCGGATGTGCCCCCCCCCCCCCCTCCTTTCTTTCCGAGGATGACTGGTCTGAGGGGAAGGGTCTAGGACTTGTTGTGCCGCCAACACTGGTCCCAGAAACATATTGTTGTCGTTGTCTGACCAAGTAAGGTCTTTTAGGTAAAAATTTGGAAATGTGTTGTGAGTTTTCCAGTGACAGGCTTGCATGATTTGGTCCACCAATACCCCACCATAAAAAGGCCTTAGAGGCCGCAAAGGCCCAAATGTCATGCGCTTAATTCTTGGACCAAGTCCAAGGCTTGTTGGTCTGCTTGTTTATAACAAAGTAGAATGGTTTGTTTCAACCATGAAGAAAGAGTAGCGGGCCTGATGTCTGAGGTGTGTCCTTTCTTGTAGGAGATGAAAGGGAGGGATCGAGACCCTCACAGGTCTTTGGTTCGGTCCAAATAGTACCTCAGGGCCCGCACGGGACGCAAGGTCCTGTATTCTTTGAATTGTCTGTCTACAATGGTAGTTAGAGCAGAAATAGTCACCGGAGACACACTTTGTGAACCTTCTCTTGCTAGTTGGTTTTTGGCTATAAAATCAGAATAAGGGAACAAGGCAACCTTTTCCCATTGGCCTAGATTAGATACTTGTTTGCAACCCAGGCATGGATTCCGCTGCGCTTGTCGGAGGCCAAAGCTAGCAAGAAAGCAGTTTTGGAAGTAAGATGTTCGAGGTCTGTGTCTTTCATAGGCTCAAAGGGTGCTTTTGTGAGCTCATTGAGAACAATAGAAAGGTTCCATTTGGAAGATTCCTGGAACTTTTGGGACGATCCCTGTGAAAACTGGAGAGTAACCTGTGAAGGTCTGAACTTTGTGCAATATGGTGGCCCGCTGGGCCAAACGTGTCAACAATGGCCGTCCTGTAACCAACGATGGTCGAGGGGCGCCTGTTTAGATCTTCGTACAGGTACATGAAAAAATCTGAGATTTGTTTCACATATGGAGTGGAGAAATCCACCAAATTTTCTCTGGACCATTTCTGAAATAGAGTCCACTTCGACTTGTAGATGACCTCTGAGGGGCAGCAATTCTCTCTGCCACCTTCACAGAGAAGCCTTGTTCTTGGAGCCGTCCACTCCTAGACACCAAGCATGGAGGTTGAGATGATTGTGGGACTGTTTGAGAAAAGTTGTTGACACCGGGAGTTGCAGTGGGATCTCTGTTGAGAGCTGCACTAGGACCCAAAACCAGGGTATCCCTGGCCAGCCTGGGGCTATTACGATGATCAGGCAATAGCATTGCCTGATTTTTGATCACCCTGTGAAGGAGACCCGTCGGAGGGTAAACGTAGGCAGTGAGAGCCGTCCAGTTTATGTTCAGGGCATCTATGTCCCAAGCATTTGGGTCTGGGACAGGAGATACGTACAGTGGAAGGTTGTGGTTCAGATGAGTGGCAAATAAGTGGCCATTCTGTTGAATGCCCTTGGTTCGACCTGGATAGAATGTCGGCCATCACATTCAGACACCCTGGAATGTGTCTGGCTTTCAATGCTATGTGATAGTGATGGCACCAGGTCATGATGTTCCACAGGAGAGCACACATCTCTGCTGAGTGAGTTCCTCCTTGTTTGTTTAAGTAGGCTACCACTGTTGAGTTGTCCGTTGCAACTAGCGCTGTTTGGATCTGGCACTGGTCCTTGAAGCTTCGAAGGGCCAGGGAGACCGACTTCAATTCTAGGACGTTTATGTGTAGCCTTTTTTCCCGGTCTGACCACAGACCCTTGTAGAACCTGATCTAAGTGAGCGCCCCAACCATCGTTGAGGCGTCTGTAAAGAGTTGGATACTGTGGTCTTGGGATGAAGGTCTGCACCTTTCATCACTTTTGAGGGATTTTGCCACCGGTCTAAGTGTGCTGCAATGGCTTCCGTCCAAGGAAGGAGGCTGTCCAGCGACTGAGGATATCTCCAGTGCTCCTTGAGAAGGCGTCCCTCCGGGACCATTTTCTCCATTGAGGCAAGCAACCCAATTAGCGACATCAAACATCTTGCAGTCAAAACAAGTTTTGACTTGAGTCTTAGGATCAAATCCTGAAGTTGAGCCATCTCTCTTGAGTGGGTTTTACAACGGCTGAATCTAGATGGTATTCGTAGCCCACAAATGAAAAACACCTGAGTAGGTTTCAGTTCTGATTTTTTTTTTTTTTTTTATATATGATCCACCCCAAGGACTGGGTTAGGTCTACCACTGCCTGAGTGTTCACTTGGGCTTCTTCCTGAGACTGGGACCTGATCAGCCAGTCGGCCAGGTATAGGTGAAGCCTGAGTCCTCTAGAGAGGGCCATTAGCTTCACATTCTTTACAATCATTGTAAACACCTGGGGGGCTGTGGCTAGACCGAAATGAAGGGAGGTGAACTGGAACACCTGTGGGCTGAGGCAAAACCTTAGGTATTTCCTTGAGTACGGGTGGATGGGGTGGGAAGGTAAGCGTGCGATAGGTCTATCGACGATACCCATTCCCCTGGAGTCAGGGAGGTCCTGATGGACTCTGGAGTTTCCATTAGAACTTTTCTATGTGTAGAAAAGTGTTGAGCCTGCTTAAGTCTATTACTGGCCTCCACCTTGGGGAGGCTTGGAGATTAGAAAACAGGCGACTGTAAAACCCGAGAGATTTTTACCTTTTCCCACCCTTTCTATTACGTTCTTTAACAGAAGAGACTGGATACAAGACGCCAGAGCTTGGTCTTTTGAAGGGCCTTGTATTCTGACTGAATCAGAGGGAATCTGACCGGACTTGGATTTGAAAAGAATGACAGGATTTGTTTGCCAGTCTTTTCTGAAAGAATGGAGGCGATCTCCTACTGGTGGACTGAGGGATGCTTTGGAGGAGTCATTGGGGAAGGGTTTTCATGCCCTCGTCCCCTGGAGTGGGGTCGAAAACGACCTTTGAGCCTCTGTTACTCGATTTCCCCCTACCTGGGGAAAACGATGGATACTGCTTGGAATGGAATGACCCCCATTGGGGTGGTTCCTGTAGGAGCCTCTAGATTGTGGGGATGGAAAGGGCTGATTAATAGGGCCTAAACCCTGAGAGTTATTACAGGTGCCTTGATGAGGAGCTCCTGTCCCTCCTAAACTAGATGTGAATGGGGAACTTTAAGATCCAGTATCTCACCTGAATTCACCATACCCCTTCTGACTACTTATATGCACCATGAAATTGAGTTTGACCTGTCTGGTAGTAGCCTTGCTACTGTCTGAACAAATATCCATAACCAGGTTGTATTCAGGGGAACCTAGTGAAGAGCAGCCTGAAGCTCAACTCTTGATGACCAGAAGGGGGAGGGGGCTTACCCAAGGAGGCCCCTAGGGAGATACAAGATTTGAAAACTTGTAATTTGTGTTCAAAACTAGGTTGTTCCATTTTCAGGGAAATTAGCAGCCTAAGTTCCTGTTGGCTTGGTAAATCATTCAGAGTCCAGACTGTGGAGGATCTAGGCATAAATTCCCTGGGGGCAGGGAGGTTCAAAAACTGCCTAAGTTTCAATGTCCTCAGAAAATGGTTAGGGTGAAGTCAGGCAACCTACTTCCCTAAAAATACAGAGTCAGGACAGAAGGGCTGGAGGACTTAGACTTGCACCGAAGCCTCCAATATGGAAAATTTAATGGTTAAATTAAATTTTTATTAGTTAATATCTTACCTAGTGGACCAGTGCATTTGTCCGGCGCGCAGCCGGTCCCGCCAAACGTTAGACAAAAACGTCCTGAGCTGGGCTCTGACCGGGACCGGTAGTGTAATCCTCATTCGCCAGGTGTCGTGACTGCACCCAGCTCCCCTACTGCGCGTGCGCGCGCATGCGTACTTCCTCTTTTTGTGGCCTACCTAAGAATGTCCCCCTTTGAGCTATTGCGGGGCAGGTAGGGTGGGACTCTCTTGGTCCACTAGGTAAGATATTAACTAATAAAAATTTAATTTAACCATTAAATTTTCCATTTTATTGCGTTAATATATCTTACCTAGTGGACCAGTGCAGAATAACTACCCAGTGGTTGGCGGGTAGCTATGGGCAAAGGGGAGACCGAGACTCTAAGATCTACATATATACTCCGTAAATCCAGAGGAAATCACCCGGGAAGGGTTTCTAACTACCCTGGATAGGTACAGTCTCTCTCCCCCCCCCCCCCCCCCCTTTTTTTTTTTTTTTTTGTAGCTGACGAGTTCCCGAGGAAGTGAAGAAGGGGAATTGAAGATTAAGATGGTCCCCCATCTTCTTGCAACGCAAGACAGACTGCAGGGATGTTTTTTTTTTTTTTTTTTTTTTTTTTTTTTTTTTTTTTTTTTTTTTTGTACATGTATGAATACATATATACACCACTATACACTATATACATGGGAGCCTCTACTTAGTCCCTAATTTGTTGGGCAGCTACCACAGGACCCAAATGGTACACATCCGAGTCTGCCCATGCCAAGTCCTTCAAGTAAAATTGGGTGAAGGTGTTATGAGATTTCCAGTGACAGGCTGCCAAAATCTGGTCTAAGGGAACACCCCCCTGAAAGGCTTTGGACGCCGCGAACGCGCGAACGTCATGAGCCCGAACCTGATGCAACTGTTGAGCCTGTTGGTCTGACATCTGGTAACAAAGGACTATGGTTTGTTTGATCCAGGAGGAAACGGTAGCAGGGACAATATCCTTCTGGAAACTCTTCCTAAAGGAAACAAAAACCAATTCCTTGCCTGAACGGAGATCTTTGGTTTTGTCCAAGTAATAACGGAGTGCCCGGACCGGGCACAGACTCCTATCCTCCTTGAGGGATTTGTCCAATGAAGGGGCCAAGGCTGGAATGATAACCGGGGCCACGCAAGCGGGACCCTCTTTAGCCAGGTGGTTCTTAGAGATGAAACTAGGAGAAGGCGATAATGAAACATTCGACCAATCCTCTTGGTGCCTAATGTTCCTGTGGACCCAAGCATGAATTTCACTCCTCCGTTTCCCAGAGCCCAAGGCTAGAAGGAAGACAGTCTTAAAGGTGAGGTACTTCAGCGAAGCCTTCCTGAGAGGTTCAAAAGGAGGTTGTGTAAGTTGGTGAAGGACCAAAGACAAATTCCACGTAGGAACCCCACGCCTGCCTTTTGGTTTGTCCCTATGAAAACTGTCCAACAACCTGGACAAGTTTTCATCCTTGCTGATGTTAATTCTGGAATTCCCCACTTTGTCGGCTATGGCAGTCCTATAGCCTTCTATGGTACTAGGTTGAAGATGTTTCTCCTGAAAAAGGGAAAGGAGAAAATCCGCAATTTGCTCTATAGAGGGAGTCCTGAAGTCCACCTGATTCTTTTCACACCATCTGACAAAAACGGACCACTTTGATTCATAAATGGCTCTGGTAGAGCGTCTTTGAGGAGCCTCAATTCTTGTTGCCACTTCTGCCGAGAACCCGGCCTGCTGGATGGCAGAGGCTCTAGGAGCCACGCATGAAGGTTCAGATTGGGCAGGTCCAGGTGAGGACACTGATTGAACGGTTGAGTGATCAATTTCGACACCTGAGGGAGCAGGAGAGGAACTTGAGCTGACATGTTGACCAGGTCCCAAAACCAAGGCATGTTGGGCCAACCTGGTGCTATCAGAATGAGACGACGGAATCCGTGGTCCAAGAGTTTCGTTACCACCTGATGAAGAAGGGCCGTTGGTGGAAAGGCATAAGCGTCCAGGTCCTCCCAAGGGAGACTTAAGGCGTCCACTCCCCACGCTGATTGGTCTGGAACCGGGGATACAAACCGGGGAAGTTTGTGATTGAACCGGGTGGCAAACAGGTCCACAGACGGGCGGTGCCAACGCCGGCATATTTGAGCAAACACCTCCGGGAGGAGGGACCATTCTGTTTGGATCACCTGATTGAGTCGGGACAGCTTGTCGGCTATGACGTTCAGGTGACCCGGAATATGCCTGGCCCTCAAGACAATCTGCCTTTGATTGCACCAAAGCATCAGTCTCCAAAGGAGGGCACAGAGTGAGCCTGATTTCATACCCCCTTCCTTGTTGATGTAAGAGACCACAGTGGTGTTGTCTGTACAAACAAGAACTATCTGGTTGCAACATAACTGCTCGAACCGTTTTAAGGCTAGCAGGACCGCCTTGAGCTCCAACAAATTTATGTGCAAGGCGCTTTCTGACTCCAACCAAACTCCTTTTGCCATGTAATCGCCTAAGTGAGCGCCCCAACCTTCGTTTGAGGCGTCTGTAAACAGTTGAAGGGCGTGTCGAAGAGGGTGTAAGGGTTGACCGGAGAGCACCTTGGCCGGGTCCAACCACCACCTTAGATGTACATGGAGAGATGAAGGAATTGGGATGACCTTTTCCAGCGATTCCGGGGCATGCCAATGCTTTTTTAGGTGCCACTGAATGGGCCTCATATGCAGCCGCCCCGACACTACTTGTTTTTCTGTTGCTGTCAGAAGGCCGATTAAAGACATGAACTGCCTGACTGTGCAACATTCCAGTCCCAGGAGAAGGTTGAGTTTCTGAGATAGACTCCTCCACCTGTCCTGAGTTGGTTTGACTAACCCCTGAGATAGGTCGAAATGATAACCTACGAAGTCGAAGGTTTGTTGGGGAACCAGCTCTGACTTGTCCATGTTGACTACCCACCCTAGCGAGCGGCAAAGGTCCAAAAGGATCTGGGTATGACGTAGGCAAATTTCCCGGCATGGGGCTCTCAGTAACCAATCGTCTAGGTATTGGTGGATTCGAATACCCCTCGATTGAGCCATGAGTTTTACCTCCTTGACCACCTTTGTGAACTCCAACGGAGCCGTCGACAGGCCAAAGGGAAGTGCTGTGAACTGAAAAGTCTGACCTTTTAAGTGGAACCGGAGATATTTTCGCGACCTGTGGTTTATGGGAATGTGAAAATAAGCGTCGCTGAAATCCAGCGAAGAGACCCACTCCCCCTGTTGCAGGGAGAGTCTGATGGTCTCCGGAGTTTCCATCTTGAACGTTGCTGGGGCAAGGTAAAGGTTCAGTTGGCTTAGATCTAGAATGGGCCTCCATTTCCCGTTGGGTTTTGGCACCAGGAACAATCGGTTGTAGAAACCCAGAGATGACTGAACGGCCACCTTTTCGATAGTCTGTTTTTGACCTAGGGAATGCAATGCCTCGTTCAGACTTTTGTTTCGAAAGGGATTTGATGAACCACTGATAATCACAGGAAATCTTGCCAGAGGTGGTCTCTCCTTGAAGGGTAGTTGATACCCTTCCCTGAGGATGGAGACTACCCTTGGATTTGAACCCAGGGAGAGCCAAACCTGCCAAAACAGTTGCAGACGGCCTCCCACAGGTGGATCTTTTGCAACACATGGGGCATTTGTTACATTTGGGGCAAAAAGACACTGATTTACAGACAAAGCACTGTTCACAGATTTTATTCCTATTTGAGAATGAGAGGGTCTTACGTTTTTCTTTTGTAACAGCCCTTTTACAAAAGGTACAGGAGGAACAACATGCAAATTTACAGTCTCTTGAAAAGTCTCTTTGTTTGCTGATGACACTAGATTGAGATCCCCTAAACTTGAACTTAACACAACTGGGGGACTCAGTAGATGTTGATTGTCATTTATACGGTTTTGTACCACGGGCAGGCTTGGAGTAGTAAGTAGAACCAGATCCACCTCTACCACGACCTCTACCCCTGCCTCTGCCTGAGAATTGCCTCCAAGGTTGTTGATTTTGGGAAGAGGAGAAGCCGGATTGACGACTCTCTTTCTTTTCATATGGTTGATACCGGAATTGATGCTTCTTTGAGTGCTGATATGTGCCCGGGCCGGGACCAGTAGCACTCTTGTTTGAATCATACTTTTGAATATCCTGCTCCGCTACTGCCAGTACATCATCCGGGAATAACCCGTAAGTGAACAGGGGAGCATTTCGTAGTTTATTCCAGGTATCAGGTTTCAGGCCTGGTTTAACGTACTCGAGATAAGAATCTCTCCTCAACAAAATGAAGTTGGCTAGCTGAACAAATAAACTGTCTGCGAGGTGCTGGAAGGCAGTACCTAAGGCAACAGAAACACTACTGTGGAAAGCTGACAAGTCTTTCAAATCCCTGATGGCGTCGGTGACCTCCTTAGGGGCCTTGCCCTGAACAATGGTAGCGTTTAAAAATGAAATGTGTTGATTCATTTTGTCCTGAATTTCACTAACGCACCTGTTGAATCCTGCTGCGTGATTGGTAATCAAAGAGCCTTCCTTAGCACATTGCTCCCACCTTCTAAGAATCTCCTGAGGGATAGGCCTAGATGCTGGTCCTGAAGATGGATATGAGGAAGTCTTGGCAATACGGGAGAATTGAGAGTTCAGGCGTGCTTCGGAACCCGACCAGCCAAAGATTGTACGTCCAGGTCTTTGATTTATATCCTGTTTGAGTCGTGACTGTGTATACCACTTTGCCTGGCTTTTGGGTGTTCTGACAAACTGGTCTTGTTTCAGACCTGCGGCCTCTTGGGAACGAGAAGGGTAACCTTCTGCAACACGAGTGTTCAGTTTTTCCATTTTATAGCAAAGCCAGTCGTCAGCTGGTAACTCCACTGAAACTTTGCCTGAGCGACGAGGATATTTCCCCTTCCAAGGGTTGTCAGAACGGTTGTCTGCATCACTTGCTGAAGCCTCAAAATCTGGTATGTGAGACCAGCCAAGAAAGGAACGGACCGACCGGACCGTTTCTCTGTAGTTCATTTCCTCATTTTTCTCATTGATTTCAGTATCTGAAAGTTCACCCTCCTCACCAGATTCCTTATCTGACCGGTCCGGAAGTGGTTCCCCGTCTGACAGAGCCGGATCCGGCTGAGTAAAACTATCCGGTGCAAAGGAAGCAGAAGTACTGGTATACTGTGGACCGGTAATGACCGGTTGAGAGGAGGACCCTAAGGAAGAGACACTGGTGATAGCAGGCACAGTTTCCTCCGGTTCACCAAGAACTTGTAAACCCGGACCGGGTACCACTGTCTTGGGAGGAATAGGGTCCCTAGCAACCTGACTTGCAGAACCGGCAGCAGCGGCCGGTTTGATAGACTTCTTATGTTTTGATTTCCCTTTCTGTTTTTTAACAGAAGAAACAGAATCCTCTACAGCCTGACCCGGAGGCCTCACCGGACCGGTGGCTCTGGGGTCAGGAGAGGGATTGATAAAGGGCATGTCAGAAACAGGGGCTTGACTCTTTGAAACAGGCATCTTTGGAGTAGAAAATATGTTGGTCCTTGTAAGGAGAGCCTCAAAACGGGCGAATTTTTCCTCCAACTGATTATTCAATAGTTCAAAATCCTGACGGGAGACAAAGTCTCCAGTACCTGTCTGATCAGAAACCGGGAAAGCACCGGCAACAATCTGTCCCTGCGCATGCGCAGTGTCCGGAGGCATCTCAAGTTCATCCTGTTCCTCCACCGGACCCACAACCGTAACTTTACTGGGAGAAATCAAAATCCCTGCTTTTTTGTCTTTTCGGATTTGATACTGTGGGGTTGCAAGCATACCTTTCTGGGAGTCAGACAACGCATCACACAATTCACAGTCCTGACCTTTGACACAAGGGTCATCTCCCACCTTTTTGTCCCTACAGCGGGCACACTTTTTATGAAGGTCAAACCCCGCCATAACATGGCCACAACTACCACGCCTCTGTCCTGGTGATGCCATGATAAATATATTTTGCAATATCCAAAGCTTTCCTTCTAACTCGTTTGCAAATAGACAATATAATTTAAAGTTTATTTTACTGAAATTTATCCGCTAACACACTATGGCGCCAAACAAAAAGAGGAAGTACGCATGCGCGCGCACGCGCAGTAGGGGAGCTGGGTGCAGTCACGACACCTGGCGAATGAGGATTACACTACCGGTCCCGGTCAGAGCCCAGCTCAGGACGTTTTTGTCTAACGTTTGGCGGGACCGGCTGCGCGCCGGACAAATGCACTGGTCCACTAGGTAAGATATATTAACGCAATAAAAAAGAATATTTACTGCCAGGCTTGTGAACTATTAGTCCAAGTGTGTGTTAGGATTGTTCAGAGTTCTGATCTGGAACCATCATCCGAACACCAGATTTAAGATCTGATCATCCGAGGATCAGATCTAAACACAATCATCCGAGCATCGGATTTTAGATTAGATCATCCGAGCATTGGAGCTTAGTGTAACATCCGATCATCCGAGCATAGGATGGTAGCAGACATCCGATCATCGGATCTTAGATCTGAGCATCGGGTCTAGATGCAATGAAAATCCGAGTATCAAATCATACTCAGGAGGATAGTGGTTACTGCATCCGATTCTCGGGTGCATTAAAAAAACTCGCATGAGTTAAGATCGGATCTGGCTTCAGATTCAAGCAGGGATCTGATCCACCCTGGCTAGAAAGAAGTTGGATATTATAATTTCCATGTAAGCTTTCCTTAAACGATTCTTGAAAAGAACTACACAACTGGATTTACGTATGTAAATCAAGAGTGACACAAGGTCATCTGCCCCACCCGCCTCACTGCAGGTAGGGCTAGTTGTGAGATAAGGAAAGCAATAATTACACAGAATTTGATTAAATAACATAGAATCTGAAAGCAAGTATAATATATCTTATATTATAAAATTGGATGAATTAAAATAACTAACGCACGCACACACGCACGCACACACAGGCATCATTTCATAATCTCCCTCCCAGGCTAAAGCCCAGCGGGAGATAATAATAATGTCAAACCAAGGTTACCTTAGTTTGAAGAAACACGTAGTCTATACGATTTGAGGGAGGATTCTATTCCTGTTTATTTAAGTATTAACATTTTAAATGGTCAATAATACAGGAAAGAAGGGATAAAATATTTTATTTTATTTTATTTATTTAATTTTATTGGTAAACGTACTGTAAGAAACACGCGTCTCTCAGCACATGCTGTCTAGACGTGACGTCATCCCTGGGGTTTCCCCGAGGATTCCCCAAGTTAGTTCGTGCTTTATATCATATTTTAACCCTTAAAATGGACAAATACTGTTGAAGAACGGGGATAAAACATGAACAAATTTATCTTATTTGATTCAACAGGCATATATTCCTGTATATAAACTACCTACACGAGATGTGTGTTAGTTGCGAGTAATTGCTGTTTCCGATGATTTCACTCGACAAGGACTCGTTTGGGTTCAATTTATATATTTATATATTTTATTTTAAACCCTAAAATGGTCCAATAATGAAGCAGATAGGGGTTAAATATTTTATTTTACTGACAGGCATATATATATATCCTGTATTAGAAACCACATAAACGAGTCGCAGTTTCTTTACAACGTGAACCCGGAAGTGGACTTCAGTTGTAAAATATGATAAAAATACTTATCTGAACTATGAAAGGTAACCAAATTATGATTCTATGAAATAAAACAAAGAAACTGATGTAGTTTCCATATCCAACGACAAGTATATCCTTGTAAAAATGAAATAACTTTCCTTCTAAAATAAAGCATTGCTAAATCACGCGGCCAACGAGAAAAGGAGACGAATATCAGAGTGTACCGCGAGACGACAACCTGAGGCTATGGCCAACTATAAATGTCTATTTTTCTTAGACGTTGGCCATGATGCCTTGCGGCCATCTGAGTACAGCAATCAGTCCCACATGGTAAGCTATTGTAGCGCAATAAAATTACTTGTTTTATAATAAAATTCCGATAATTTTCAGGTTGTTTGTTTATCTGAATTACTAGATAGATATGGCTCTCTTACTGCACTCGTGATGCCTGTGGTGCCCTTACTTTTGCCTTGTTTTATATTGGGCCACCATCACACGGAGATTTATGTCCCATTGTGACAGCCTCACATGTTTGATTTGAACTGTTCGTCCCAACACACACAATCAGCATCATAATCAACTGCTATGTATATATTACATTATTATATATAACATGCTCTGATATCACACTAATTGTCAGGCTGGGAACTCATAAATTCAAATTAAAAATGCATATATATTACTATGCACCTGTGAATATAACAATTATTCAATTATAGGCTCAATTAGAGGCTAAGAGTCATAAAATGGAGGCTCTGGGCGGATAGCATGTTTGTACCTCAGGACAAAAGGGGATTTGTTTCTCAGCCTCTGATGAGAAAAGTAATTGAGCTTTTCAAAATATTGACACACACTGCTGTTAATATAAGGCAGTTTAGACAATGGTGTGGTGTATATTGTCTAGTTCAATTGTATTTTAATTCTGTTTATAATCGACTAAGTAGTTTTAGAGATAGTAATTTTTACACCCACCTGCATTTTCTGGGGCTTATTTTTTCTGAGGTTAAAAAATAGTAAGAATTTCCACGATGTAGTATGTCTTCATTGGAAACTTCAATTACGTTATTGGAGGAATCTTGGTTGATCCAATTAAAATAGTATTTTCCTTTTCTATTCCTTTTCCAATAATTTAACCCATGATTTCCAAGATTTAGTAGCTATTTTATTGAATGTTTCCATGGCTTCTTCCCAGTTTTTAAAGTAAGGTATGTGTGTCAATGACAGAAATTCAGACAAATATTGTTTTTGAAATGAATGAAGAATAGTAAGAACACCAAAAGATTGTTTGGTTAGAATTATTTAAAATACATGATAAAATGGCAATTAACGACCACTCCAAAAAGCTGAAATTTTCTCCATAAGGGTCACCAGACAACAGAATAGTCTCTGGAGTTTCATGTATGTGCACCTCAAGAGAAAAATTCTTAGGTTTCCACAAATTCATCAACATGATTAGATTAGATGAAAAGCTGCACTTATAGGACATGGTGAAAATAGACAACTTACTTGACTTTCCTCTGATATTTCGTGCCCAAGCCTGTCGTCGTTCAACATTCTTTCGATCTGGGAATGGGTAAAGATAAAATGGTTGTGGACATACACAATAACCACTTCCTTTCAAGAAGCCGTGTTCCTCGCATTCTTCTTGCCTCCAACCATCCAATATACGCCATGTGTTAGTACAACCAGACACAACACAATTCCGATGTCCTGGGGATTTTACTGAAATTTGATTTCAGATGTTCCGTAAATAGATAACTTTAACACATATGCATACATTTATGTAAAGGAAAAAAAGAAAGTTACACTTGAGTACAAAATCATACTCTTGTAAACAAACCACATGATATCCACCAATATAAAGAGAAACTCAGTTGACACACATAATGATCAATACTCCTAACAATTTCCTTCTAAATAAGTGAAAGAGTTGGTTACAGTCACAGCCAAAAACATGTACAAATTAAATGCAGACGTTCCTCCAACAGAAAATTCACTATTTCTGTTTTTCTTCAAAATATGGGAAAACTAATTTCAAAATAGCAATCAACAGTGGCTTTTGACATCTCAAACCTTCACATGGAATCTGATTATGATACCTGTAATGGCCTTCCCTTAAATTAACAGAACTCACTTTTAAAATGGTACCATGGCAGTCATCTTGTTTTTAGATTGGGTACAAAACAAATATGAAGCAAGCAATTGACTAACATACAAATTTTATATCTAAAAAGTTACACCTTAAATGAGTAGAAACCATTTTTTCAAAATGGAAGCCATATCAACAGGGTAGTTTTTTTTAGTGTTTTTGGTTTAAATAAACACACTATAAAACTTTTATGAAGTAAGATAGAAAACATTTGGTAGATTGGGAACCCAAAAACATTAGGTAAAAACATTAGTTTCAACATTATGACAACGGATGTTTTTATACAAAAATACAATGAGTTATTTGGTTTGAAACAGGAAAACGAAGAACAATCCAGAAGAAGTGATATCACACTACTACAATATTGTCACAAAGATTTTGGTCCTTTTTACACTATTTCTAGCAATTAAGCTTTTGTTTTGATGGTCTTTATTCATTATAGTTAGGCTTTCACATAAAGGTATAAAACGATATTAAAACTGGCTGTGTGTATTTTTTCATTCATTTCTGCCTGAAGCAGGAAAACCTTGACCAAAATTTTATCTCTCAAATAACATACTTTGTAAACAAAAAAAAGTACACATAGAACAGTTAACAACTTACCAATAGTTTCAGAGGTAGTATGCTGCACACCTGTCCTTGAGGAGTTTCTAGTTTTCGGTCTGAAACAGGGCTCATGACCCAGATTTGAGGGATCATTACCAATATTATCTGAAGTACTTTTCACAACTATTCTTGATGAATTTCTAGGTGTCGACATGGAGGAAGACTCAAAATTCTGGTTTAAATTAAGATTGGGACTACTGGACCGAGCAGTGTCAGAGTTAGTGTCTCCAATACCTTTGATGTCTCTCAATGATATTTTTGGTGTTAGTGAAGCAGAAGATTCATGACCCAGGTTTAAAGTAGGATCGGGATACTTTTCACTGGGGGCTCCATCTGGAAAATGTATGCTGCAAACTCGGTGGTGATTTTTGGGTTCCCAATCTACAAAGAGAGTTTGTAAATTACCACATACTTTGCACCGTGACACTGTCACACATATTGGAAAATACTGTGGAAAGGACACATTAAGCTTATCCTAAATTAGGGAGGGCACAGTATATTTATTATATTAGTGTATTTCCAATGCAAAACCGTTGCAAACATGGGACACCTGAAAAGTTGGGTTCTATTGTTGTCCAAATTAAACTAGCCATCCTCATCAAAATTGCTATAAAAGCTTTAATATGCTTAACTATAAGATAAAATCGGTATAATATCTCAGTTGTACAGTTTGTAATATTTTATAACTATTCACACCACTTTATATAACTAATACTCAAGATACCAACTAGAAAAATGTTTTTGCTGACAAAAACAAAGCGGCCCTGATGAAAAAGTGTGAAGCAAGCCGTAAAAGATGTGAAGATATGCATCACAAGGAATAGAAAATGTAAAGTTTATTGCATTATGTATGTTACCATATTTAACAAATGAAAGAACGACCACAGCTTGGCAAAAGAGAAATTGTAGGTGTGAAATTTACTTCTCAAAGGAATGTATGTCCGATGCGCGGAAAAAGTACCTCCTGGAAAAAATGCCTCCTAGAAAACATGCCTCCTAGGAAATATACCTCCTAGAATGAATGCCTCCTGAATATTTTGTGACCAGGAAAAATAACTCCTAAGAAAAAAAAGTTCTTTCAAGTATTATAACACTACAGGTTCACATTACAACTTCAGAGGCATCTTCATTTTTTCCACTTGAGTCTTATAGTCGCCAATGCCTGTCAAAAATTCACAGTCTTTTACCCATTTTGCTTAGCTGTACAAAGGTATGTAAGTTTCTCTTGTAAGGTTTTGCTGGTGCTTCTCACTCTTTTGGCTGGCTGCTCATCCCTGGTTTCCATTATGACAGGTGTCGTGTTTTTCTTGTAATTACATTTCTGCCCCTCCTAGTGCATCTAACTGCGATCAACTCCTTACAGAGGGGATAACCTATGTTGTAATTTGATAAGAATGCATATTGTAAGCCATAAAGGCCACAACTATTTCATCAAGAAACCTCACAGCCATAAATCCTGCTTTTAAACTGCTCCAGAGTACAGCTGAAGGGATACCCTTTCAAGAAGATATTTGTAATTTGTACTTCACGATATTGTACGTTCTGGTTTTGACTGTACATATCTGAAATTAACATGTTTTTGATATTATACGTTATAGGTTTCATATGTAACATGTTTACAAGTTGAAATAACTTTTTTTTCTCAGGAGCCATTTTTTCCTAGTCACAAAATATCCAGGAGGCATTCTTTCTAGGAGGCATTTTTTCCAGGAGGAATTTTTTTCTGTGAGGCATTTGTCCAGGAGGCATTTTTTTCCCCGGATTCTGTATGTCCTACATTCTTTGGTAATGTTCTCAGAGAAGAGGTCTCAAGTGAAAGGGTACACTGACCAGAGACATTTCTGTTCAAAATGTCATTAGTATCAGACTTAAGTATAAAACACTAATTGAATGCAGTGGACTACGATACTTAAGAACTATTGTTTAAAATTACTGATTGTGCTTCAACTAAAAACTTAACAAAACCACTAATAAAATCCAGTGAACCAAAGTGTGTTAGACTTTTTGTTCAAAAGTTACTGATTTTGCTTCAGAGTTATTGCTTACAAGAAAAATCAAGTTACAAACAAGTCAAGCTATAGTGCTAGAAAAATGTTACTGGATTTATTGGGAAAGAAAAGTATGAGTTTATATATTGCAATATTTATGAATGATTTAGCAATTGAAATTAAAAATCTAGGCTTAGGAATAACAGTAGATCATGATCCATTCCACACTTCAATAATGCACAAAATTAAGACCAAACAAGTTACTGGACTTGGTGTAGCTGTGGAAAAAGTAGCCTAATAACATATTTTAACAAAATGCTGTGAACGCAATACTTTTCAAGTTATAAGTGATTTAGTGCATCACTTCAGGAATTTGAATGCATTAAAGTTTCAAAAATTCATTTCCCACTTGAGCTAAAATTAATTAAATGTAGAAGTCTAAGTGAAATGGAAGAAAGTAAAAGAAAAGAAAACAATATACATTCGAAAGAACAGCATAAATATTCCACTTTTTATTTTTGTTCCACTTTTGCTTCACACACACATATATATATCTCTATCTATCATCTCCCTCCATGAACCTCCCCACTTCCCCCACTGAGGCCATTCTTTTTTCCACTTGCTTTTTGTGTGCACTAAAGGGGAGTTGGGGGGGTTCTTTCTGCATAGAAAGACTTTCCATGAATGTGCCTTTTGATCGATATCACACAACAGAGTTGGGGAGGAAGAAGAAAAGGACAAGTCATTCATTTCCACTCAGCTGGAGATACATAAAATGCTGTACAAGAAAAACTGTTTATGAGAAAGTGTTTTTTTTTCAAGCATCTTATATTGTGAAAGAAGTCAGGTGTATACATTTGACCAATTTATATAGTCTATGTGAACAAGTAGCTAGATCATCAACTCCTTCTACAAAACAAAAGTTGAATCAATTGAAGCTTTTTTTCCAAAAAGGAAAAGTTATATCCCCACATTTCCAAACAAGAGGGTCAGAGGTGCCCCAAAAGGCGGGTTGCGCACGCAGGAAACAAGGTTAGCAACTGCTCTCATTAAATTTAGGAACAAGGAAAGAAATGTTAGGTTACCCACTTAAGGTAAATGTGTTCGACGTGCTAAGAAATGTAATACTTCTAATCTAAGTTACATTATTGTATCTATACTATAATAAATATAGAACTAAAACTAAGTAAATGAAGACTAAAAACGAACAAATGGACAAAAAAACAAGACAAATGAACGGACGGATTTACACCAATTTCGAAAGGAACCTAGCTATGATGGTGATGTATGTCCCTGTGAAGTTTGAATTAGATTAGAGTAACCGTTTTCGAGTTAGAGTCCGGAAACAAAAATGTGGACGGACAGATGGATGGACAGAAAAACGGACAAAAACGAAGAAACGGACGGAAAAACGGACAAACAAACAGACGGAATTTCACCAATTTCGAAAGGAACCTAGCTATGATGGTGATCTATCTCCCTGTGAAGTTTGAATTTGATTGGTCAAACCGTTTTAAAGTTAGAGTCCGGAAACGAAAATGTGGACAAACAGATGGATGGACAGACAAACGGACGAAAAACGGACAAACGAACACACGGAATTTCACCAATTTCGAAAGGAACCTAGCTATGATGGTGATCTATCTCCCTGTGAAGTTTGAATTTGATTGGTCAAACCGTTTTAAAGTTAGAGTCCGGAAACGAAAAATGTGGACAGACAGACGGACAGACGGACACATCAATCTAATAGGCGGGTTGGTTACACGCAACCCGCCTAATAAATGGAATCAGAAGAATGTGTTTTTTTTTAATCTGCCTAAAATTGGGAATTTATATTATGTGAACACTGATCAGTTGCAATATGTTAATAACCACATCAGTGCATCATAAATAGCTCATTTTTTTCTTTGAAGATGTCATAACTTCATAAACACTAAGAGATTAGGTTTGCCAGACAGCATAAATATTTTTAACCATACATATGCCAGATGTGGTTTTAAAAAGTGTTAAAATAAATGAGGAGGGAGCAAGAAGTATATATTTATCATGTTAAGATGGCCAAAGCCTCTTAAGTACAGGAATTTTAAGTGAAATGTTATACAAAATCTTACTTTAGTATAATCAATGTCACGTTAAACTGATGTTACTGAACAGTAAATCAGTTAGGGGCTGAAAATCCTCATTTTCACGTCAAGATGGCCATGACTGTACTTGTATTGGAACTCCAAGGTGGAAAGAAAATAAGAATGTCCCAAATTGTCAACTTTAAAAGTGTACAAATTTAACCGAGCTCTGCTGAACAATACGATAGCTGGAGATTAAAAACTCCATAATTTCACTGCAAGGTGACCATAACTTCATCCATATTGCGACTTTAAGGTGACCATAAAATGAGAATGTCCCTTTTGTCATCCTTTATAAGTGTACAAAGTTTAGCTGATGGCTTTATTCAAATGTTATGACTTTAGGGGGGCCAAAATTATATTAACAGTTTAAGGTCACCTTAAAGTCAGGATAACCCTTTGGTTTGCCATCCTTTATAAGTGTGCAAAGTTTAACTGAGGTCAGTGGAACAATAAGATACTTGGAGGCTGAAAACCCCCTTATTTCACTTTAAGGTGGCTACAACTCCATTCATACTGAGAGTTTAAGGTGACCATGAGTATTATTTTTATCTAGTTTAATACCAGTGATAATTTCGATATAAAAAAATGGAAAAAGAAAGGAGCCAGAGCATTTTATTCCAATTTGATTACTTTAAGCAGGCCAAATGTCCATTAACATTTTGAGTTTAAGGTCACCATAAAGTCAGGATATTCCTTTGGCAAATCTTAATATATGTGCCACGTTTGGTTGAAAAAAGTGAAAAACTAAGTGAACTGGAGGGCTAAAACCCCGTTTTTTCACATTAAGGTGACCTTAAAATTGCAGATACAGGGCTAAAACTTCGGCATGTGAAAGATTATCAAAAAGTACCTGAATAAGTTATTCCAACAAAACGCCGAAATCCTGACCGTTTTTGAGATACAGACCAAGTACCCATTTTTAAAAAATTTACGAAAATAAAACGCCTCCCATTCAGGCATCTATGGTCCGATTGATGAGAAAATCCTTTCCGACCTTGGAAATTTGGTCTAGAATGTACCTGATAAATTTTATAGCACAGGTGTGTGTGGTTTTTTCCGAAACGCGATGACGAGGTGTTTTGGAGGTATGCTTAAGGTTACCTTAAGTAAAGGTTAAGGTCTGCGCAAAGTATCTCAAAAATTTTTCCCGCCCCTATAGTTTTAAAGAAAGATAAGAAGGGAAGAAAAATTTGAAAGGCTAAGAAGTTATTCAAGGGACACCATAATCCGGCGGCGGCGGTGATCAGTCGAACCTCGGTGAAAACAAATAAGCGTCCCTGACGGGCCGCTCAATTACTATATGTTGTTACTTCAATAATGGTCTCGAACCATACCACCTCATACCCGTTCTAAATAGAAAACAAGAGTGTCCGAGATTCCCCAAAAGGCGGGTTGCACAGGAAATATTGACGGACAGACAAACGGACAAAAAATGGACAAACGAACAGACGGAAGTACACCAATTTCGAAAGCAACTTAGCTATGATGATCTATCTCCCTGTCAAGTTTTAATTGGATTGGACAAAGCATTTTTGAGCAAGAGTCCGGAAATGAAAATGTTGACCCACAGACAAACAGACGGACAGAGTTGCACCAATTTTGAAAGCAACCTAGCTATGATGGTGATCTATCTCTCTGTCAAGTTTGAATTCGACTGGACAAAGCATTTTTGAGTTAGAGTCCGGAAACGCAAATGTTGACGGACAAACAGACAAAAAATGGACAAACAAACAGACAGAATTACACCAATTTCGAAAGCAACTTAGCTATGATGGTAATCTGTCTCCCTGTCAAGTTTGAATTCGATTGAACAAAGCTTTTCGAGTTAAAATTCGGAAACGGAAATGTTGACGGACAAATGAACAGACGGAATAACACCAATTTCGAAAGGAACCTAGCTAATAGCTATGATGGTGATGTATGTCCCTGTCAAGTTTGCATTTGATTGGACAAAGCGTTTTTAAGTTAGAGTCCGGAAACAAAAATGTGGACGGACAGACGGACAAAAAATGGACAAACTAATGGACGGAATTACACCAATTTCGAAAGGAACCTAGCTATGATAGTGATGTATGTCCCTGTCAAGTTTAATTCGATTGGACAAAAGTGTTTTTGAGTTCGAGTCCAGAAACAAAAATGTGGACGGAGAGACGGATGTCGGACACATCAATCTAATAGGCGGGTTGGTTACACGCAACCCGCCTAATAAAATAATTGACACTGCTGGTTTTTATAAAGTCAGAAAAATGAAACAAGTTACATTTGTGTGACATGAGGGTAATAAACAATATACCTGACTCTCCTTTGACATTTTGTGCCCAAGCCCGTCTTCGTTCTCCCTTTTTTCGATCTGGGAATGGGAAGAGATGAAACGGTTCTGGACAAACACAACCACCACTTCCTTTCAAGAAGCCGTGTTCCTCGCATTCTTCTTGCCTCCAACCATCTAATATACGCCATGTGTTAGTACAACCAGACACAACACAATTCCGATGTCCTGGGGATTTTGCTGAAATTTTATTCTAGAAGTTCAGTAAATACACAACTTTAACCTGCGTATATATTTATTTAAAAAAATAGAAAGCTGCTCTTCTAAACAAAAACATATTTTGGATGGGTCGGTACCAAAAATATTTACCTCGGGAGGTCATAAAACATCGGCAATAAAAGTCCATAAATACACAAAATATGTGATAAAAGTGCAGAATTTCTTCCGATTTCTTGTGTCTTTACAATATTGCAAATTTACTAAGTAAATTAAATTTTTATAAGGAGATGAGGAGAGAGTGGCAGGTGAGATGTCCAATTTTATTTTTGCGTTAATACATCCTATTCAATGGACAATTGCTGAATAACTACCGCTTGGTCGACGGTTAAGTTACTAGGGACTAAAAAAGAACTCATAAACAAAACAAAATGGTAGGCCTGGGTCCACCTAAGGTCAGGAGACCCTATGAGGCCATAGTCAGTTAACAATATCTGGTTACCCGGGGGTATACTGACTTGCCCTCACCCTTTTAACAGACCTGCTCTGAGATAGGCGAAGAGAGGGATGAGTTCAGTCCCAAAGAGAAATAATCCTCCCAAGGGAAGCATGTCACAGTTTGTTTGTTTTTTTTTGTTTTTTTTTTAATTATACTTATATACTATATACAAGATATATACCATATGTACATATGCACAACATCTCATTTTCGGGCTTGATGTTGGACGACCACCTGGCCCAAATAAAAAAGTTCTGAGTCAGCCCAAGCCACATCCTTTAAACAGAACTGTGTGAAGGTGTTGTGTGACTTCCAGTTGCTGGCTGACAAAATTTGCTCCAAGGAGACTCCTGACTGGAAGGCCTTGGAAGTAGCAAAGGCCCTAACATCATGGGCTTTAACCTGATGTAGTGTGATCCATGAGGAGATAGTGCCAGGTGAGATGTCCTTATCAAAACCGTTCTTGAAGGAGACAAAGACTCCTTGTTCTGCCTAAGATCTGAGGTCCTGTCCAAGTAATAGTGCAGGGCTCTGATTGGACATAAGGACCTGTCACCCTTAAGTGACTTATCTAGAGTGTGGGCTAGGGCTAGCATAACCACTGGTTCTTGGAAAGAAAGCTGGGTACGGGATATAAGGACACTTTAGACCAGTCTGACTGGTTTGTCAGCTGGTGCAGTACCAGGGGGAGGTTCCAAGAGGGGATACCTCTCCGACCCTTGGGTCTGTCTCTGTGAAAGCTATCCAAGAGACGAGTGAGATTCTCATCCGTGTTGACATTAATGGGAGAGTTTCCCAACTTGTCATCAATGGTTGATCTGTAGCCATAAATGGTGCCTGGCTGTAACTTCCTGTCCTGAAACAAGTACAGAAGGAAGTCAGCGATGGCTTTAAGAGGTGGCGCCCTGAAGTCCATCTGATTACTGAGGCACCATCTTGTAAAAATGGTCCACTTTGTCTCACAGACTGATTTGGTTGATCCTCTTTGCAGAGCCTCAATTTGTGCTGCCACTGCCTCAGCCATGCTCCTTGATAGCTGTGGCTCTAGGAGCCAGGCATTTAGGTTCAGGTTTGACAAGATTCCTGTGTAGGGTCTGGTTGAAGGGCTTACTCCCCACATTGGGCAGGTTGGGCAGGCATAGTGGGATCTGACTGGACATGGCCACTAGGTCCCAAAACAAGGCATGCTGGGCCACCCTGGAGCAATCAGTATGATCCTGTTGCATGGGTAGTCCTCCAACTTCTCAACCACTTTGCCCAAGATGGCTGCCAGTGGGAAGGCATACGAGTCCAGATTTTCCCAGGACAGACTGACTGCATCCACTGCCCAAGCCTGGGGGTCTGGAACCAGTGACACAAATTGTGGCCGTTTGTTGTTAAACCTGGTGGCCTGTAGGGGCACATAGGGGGCCCGACTTCATCCCCTTCTTTGTTTATATAGGCAACCACTGTGGTGTTGTCTGTGGCTACCAGAACTATGTTGTTCAAACAAAGGTCTTGGAACTCTTTTAGGGCCAGAAAGACCGCCTTTAGTTCCAGATAATTTATGTGCAATTTGCTTTCTGGAAGGGGCCAGATTCCTCTTGCAGTACGTTCATTTAAGGGAGCGCCCCACCCTTCTTTTGATGCATCTGTTAAGATCTGCAGAGCATGTTTTAGTGTAATGGTTGACCCTGAAGAACATTGCTTTCCTCCAGCCACCATTTTAAGTGAGGGTGGATCGACCTGGGGACTGGTATCACCTTTCTAGTGACTTTGGTACCCTCCAATTGTTTTCAAGTGTCATTGTATGGGCCTCATATGGAGCCGACCTAGGTGAATTTGCTTTTCTGTTGCTGTGAGAAGACCTATGAGGGACAAGAACTGCTGAACCAGGCACACTGGATCAGACAGTATTGTTTGAATCTTGGTTGTTAAGGCCTGCCAACACTCTGGTATGGGTCTGACAGCATGTCTCTGGGTCTTGTAGTTTAGGAGAAGTTGTTCATGTGGATGCGGATGCATACGCCACAGAGTGACGACATAATGTCAGCTGACTGACAGGTCAGCTGACATAAAAAGACCTGAAATAATTAAATTTTCTGAAACAATAAATCAAAGAAATGGATATTTTGCTACGTGAACAATTTATTGAGCTTAAGATGAATTAATGATTTCTACTATTTTTATTATAAATTTTCTAACCATGACATAGCTATAACTTCCTGTTTACAATTTTTTTTTCCTCGTATGTGCAATGTGTAGAAAATAAATAGGTATGGCATGAATATTATTGGAAAACCTCCCATTTCAATGCATATACCCCTGAGTGAGCGGAATTGATGCCACCATGTACCAGATCTGTTACTTATTAACAGTACTTATTGAATCTATTCTGTTTGGTTTTAAGGCTCAACGTCAGAAACACCTCTCATTTTCCTGTCACTATTCTTAGAACTCTTCTTCACCCTGCTGACATTGTCAAAAACCTAGCTATGTGGTTTGATGCTGACTTTTTGTTCTCAGAACACATTCAGGAGACTTGTAAAGCCTGCTTCCTCCAGATGCGTGACCTTGGTCAAATTAGATAGTACCTTACTCATGAAGTGGCTGTTTTTGCTGCAAATGCCTTTGTTAGTAGTTATCTAGACTATTGTAACTTCTGTTTAGATGTTAGTCAAGCTTCAATCAGCACAAGCTGCAGAGTATTCAGAATACTCTTGCACATACTGTCACAATTCATAGAAAATATGCTCATGTCACACCCATCCTGGTTGCTTGTCCTTTAATGCTGCATGTTCAAAATCACAACCCAGGTTTATAAACTTTTACACAGTGGTTCTCCTTGCTATTTTGGACCACCCTTGACCTTGAGCAGATGCTCCTACAGTACCGCGCATAGTAATCTTGATTGTTAATACCTAACAGCTCCTCCTTTCCACTCCTCACTCTACAAGTCAGTCAAAAACTTAGGCTATAGTTTTGAAGTGATCTTTCTGATAATGTACGTATACAGTTCAGCATCTATTACCTCCTTCAGGAAAAAGCTCCAATCTTATCTGTTTACAAAAGTCTCTCAACCATAGCCTTCCCATCATCCCTGTGTCTTTATTGATATGATCTGGCTATGTTATTGAACTTAAGATTATTTACCTTGAACTTTTTGATGTTTTTTTTTTCAAGTTGAAAAAAAAGAGAAAAATATAAAATTATTCAAATTAACTGCAGGACCTCCAACTTTCAAGCTGGGCCTGCAACTTTTTGGTGTAGCAGGTCCTGCGGGCCTGCAGTAATTTTCAAGGAATTTCCTACACTGGCTGGAGACAGGTTTGGTGGGAACTGGCTCTGACCAACCAGTTTCCTAGGTACTGGTGGATCCTTACACCCCTCTGTAAAGCCATTAGTTTGACCTCTTTGGCCACCACTGTTAACTCCATGGGTGATGTGGACAGGCCAAAGGGTAGTGCTTTGAACTGGTAGGACTGACCCTGGACGTGAAAACGCATGTACTTCTGGACTGACTGTGAATTGGTATGTGGAAGTATGCATCCTTGAAATCTATGGAGGTAACCCACTCCCCTGCCTGCAGGGAGGTTTTTTATTGTTTCTGGTGTCTCCATTTTGAACAACTCTGTGTTTAGAAAGGTGTTCAAGGTGCTCAGGTCCAAGATAGGTCTCTACCAGTTGTTGGGTTAGGATACTAAAAATAGTCTGTTGTAAAAACACAGTGATTTTTGAGTTTGTACGGCTTCCACTGCATTTTTTTTTTTTTTTTTTATTTATTTTTTTAATTTAAAGATATACAGACACATGACATGACATTTCAATTTAAACAATAGCGTACAAGAGTACAATGAAAAAACATGTGTATGAGACAACAAGGTTTTACATTCTCAATGTTCACGAGAAACAAGATACATTACTGTAACATCACCATGCATTGTATTATAGGATGTACATTAATTACTTTATAAGTTTTTCTGAAAGAAAAAAAATTATACATTGGCCCAATTATTTGTATCTAAAGAAACCGAATTCTACCTTATACAAGTTCCGGTATTCGGGCATCACTTCTCATATGTCAGATTGTTAAATATCAAGGAAAACTATGTTCCAGGTTGACCATTTTTTCATAAATTCTTGACCGGAATTTTTCATTTTAGAGAGGGATTCTTGCTCAGAATATTTGGTCTTTATTATTTTTTGTAAGTGGTAAATATTAAGATCTTGAGATAGCCTTGTCCTGGTAAATATGTAATATCGTGTAATTAACAAGATAAAGTTGAGGGGCCAGAAATAAGATAGGGATTCAAGACAACCTAAAATTTTCATGTTTTTGGTTATGTTGACTTTTTCTTGAGTACATGCTTCTATCCACGATATCACATTTTCCCAAAGATTATTTGATAGGGCACTCAGAGAAGAGATGAGTTATTGTTTCTGTGTTTTGATTACACAGTCTGCAATCAGCATTGTCTGAAATTTTGGTTTTAAAAAGCCAATCTTGAACACTAATAATTCTTTGCAAAATTCTATATTGGAACCAAATATAGTTATTGTTGTCTATGGTATAGAAACAGTTCTTATATATTACTCTCCAGAGGTTATGGCTTGGTTCCATATGTAAAATTAAATTCCACTTAACTTTAATTTTATTTTTTGGAGTGTTAGATTCTTGAAGCCTGAGGTATATGGATTTACTTCCAAGAATATGTCCTGTGAGAGCTTTTATGTGGAAAAGTATATGTGGTCTATCAATGGATAAGGGAAAATTACATTCAGTCTTTGTTATAAACTTTTCTACAAGCTTTTTAACAGAATAGTAGTTCAAAATATTCACAGAAAATTTGTATTTTGTCTTGATTTGTTCCAAGGACATTACTTTCCATTCAGAATTTACAATATCCCCTATGATGCGTACACCATGTTTAAACCAATCTACAAAGTATATTTTTTCAGTTCCAATTTGTCTATTATACCATATACAACTAGACAATATATCTTGACCAGTTTTGAATTTAAGATGTTGAACATAATCTTTATAATATCTAAAAACTACTTTCCAAAAAGGATTGAGTTTATACAATATAGATTCACAATATTCACTACCAACTGAGGATATTTTATTAACATCTATATCTTGCATTAACAGGGATAGCCAGCCTTTATCTTTCCCAAAAATGCCTGCTTTTAACCATTTTATTTTCACTGATTTTTCAAAGCTAAAAATATTTGTCATTTTAAGTCCTCCAGACAAGTAGGTTCCACACATTTGGTCCCTATTTATTTTGTCTGGCTTACCATCCCAAATGAAATTAAACAGCAGTCTATTTAAATTGTCTAGAAAACCATCAGTTATTGGCAAAGTAGTGAACAAATGTGTAAATTTTGAAAGTATCAAGCTTTTAATAACTGTGATTTTTCCGATTGGATTTAAGCATCTGAATTCCCAAGATTTTAATGTATATTTAGCCTTAACAAGAGCCTGTCCATAATTTAAGTCTGGCATTTCATACAAATTACATGAAAATATTATGCCCAACAAATTAAATTGTGAATTACCCCATTGCAAATTATTTGAAACATTTAACTTTTCCTTTGTTCCAAGTTTACTTCCGATCCAAATCAACTTTGTTTTTTCACTATTCATTATCAAACCTGACATATCACCAAAAATTTCCAGCATATTAAGAGTGGCTTGCAAGGATTTAGTAGTACCATCCAATACTATAGTAGTATCATCTGCAAACTGCGTAAGCTTGTACATATTAGTACCAATTTTAATGCCTCTAGTATCTGAAGATTTTTGAATCAAACATCCTAAGACTTCAGCAATAAGTAAAAAAAGATATGGGGCAATCGGATCTCCCTGTCTGCACCCCCTTTCTATTGGTATAGGATTAGACAAAAAGCCACACTGTGTCACATATGCTTTTATATCTTTGTTAAAAAGTCGTATCCATTTGATAAACTTGTCGTCAAAGCCAAACTTTTCCAGTACAATGTACAGGAAATCCCATGAAACAGAATCAAAGGCTTTTTGGAAGTCTATTTGCATTAAAAGTCCAGGGCCCGTATTCACGAAAGTGGTTAGCCAGGGCTTAGGCTTAAAGTTAAGACTTTTGTCTCAAGTTTCTGCCCAAAAACTGCTAAGACTTTTGTCTTTGGCTTAGTGGTATTCACAAAGAATTTAAGACCGGTCTTAGGCTTAGCCAAGGGCTCAACTTTTAGACTGGTTGGTAGTGGGCTTAAATTTTGTAAAGAGGACTTAAATATGGCCGCCATAAACTTTTCTCCACTTCAAAATTTGAAATGGCTGTAAATAAAGTTTAACTAGAGGATCGCTCGCAAAAAAAAAAGATAATGTTTTTGCATAGCAAAAACAAAGCGTCCCGAAAAGGCTATAAAGGTGAGTGCTAAAGTATTAAGAAAATGCTTCGTTTCTAGCCTTATACTGTTGTGGCAACCAAAGTCAGCGCAGTCTGCTCTATCTAGCACGGTTTTCAAGATATAAGCATTTTTGTGTTTTGCAAAAAATAAAAAAATTAAAAATGTCCGCTATATTTGGTGAGACAAAAGTATTTTGAAAATTGGCATGGCTACTCTGCAGAGATACCCAGCAGGTCCAAAATTTTGTTGATTTCGCTCCATATAGCACGGTTTTCGAGATATAAGCATTTTTGTGTTTTGCAAAAACTTTGAAAATTCAAAATGGCCACCATTTTTGGGGAGACAAAAATTTTTGTCAAGACCACTGCCGCGGTGTGTATCTCCCGCCGAGCATTAAAGCAGAAGAAATAGCTTTTCCGAGATATTCACAATTTTTCATTTTCGTGTGTGAAAGCTCTTCCAAAAGTAGGTGAATGAGTTATTTGAGAAAAATTGGCTATCTGCAATACTATTAAGAGATAATTCACATTTACTCATTTTGAGTAGGTGAATAATTATCTATGGGTCTGAAACTTCACCAAGTGAAAGCTCTCCCAAAAGTAGGTGAATGAGTTATTTGAGAAAAATTGGCTATCCGCAATACTTTTAGAGATAATTTGCATTTACTCATTTTGAGTAGGTGAGTAATTAGCTATGGGTCTGAAACTTCACCATGTGAAAGCTCTCCCACAAGTAGATGAATGAGTATTTGATAAAAATTGGGTATCCGCAATACTTTTACAGATAATTAGCATTTACTCATTTTGAGTAGGTGAATAAATAGCTATGGGTCTGAAACTTCACAGAGTGAAAGCTCTCCCAAAAGTAGGTGAATGAGTTATTTGAGAAAAATTGGCTATCTGCAATACTTTTAGAGATAATTCACATTTACTCATTTTGAGTAGGTGAATATTTAGCTATGGGTCTGAAACTTCACCAAGTGAAAGCTCTGCCAAAAGTAGGTGAATGAGTTATTTGAGAAAAATTGGCTATCTGCAATACTTTTAGAGATAATTCGCATTTACTCATTTTGAGTAGGTGAGTAATTAGCTATGGATCTGAAACTTCACCAAGTGAAAGCTCTCCCAAAAGTAGGTGAATGAGTTATTTGAGAAAAATTGGCTATCTGCAATACTTTTAGAGATAATTCGCATTTACTCATTTTGAGTAGGTGAGTAATTAGCTATGGGTGTGAAACTTCACCAAGTGAAAGCTCTCCCAAAAGTAGGTGAATGAGTTATTTGAGAAAAATTGGCTATCTGCAATACTTTTAGAGATAATTCGCATTTACTCATTTTGAGTAGGTGAGTAATTAGCTATGGGTGTGAAACTTCAACAAGTGAAAGCTCTCCCAAAAGTAGGTGAATGAGTTATTTGAGAAAAATTGGCTATCTGCAATACTTTTAGAGATAATTCGCATTTACTCATTTTGAGTAGGTGAGTAATTAGCTATGGGTGTGAAACTTCACCAAGTGAAAGCTCTCCCAAAAGTAGGTGAATGAGTTATTTGAGAAAAATTGGCTATCTGCAATACTTTTAGAGATAATTCGCATTTACTCATTTTGAGTAGGTGAGTAATTAGCTATGGGTGTGAAACTTCACCAAGTGAAAGCTCTCCCAAAAGTAGGTGAATGAGTTATTTGAGAAAAATTGGCTATCTGCAATACTTTTAGAGATAATTCGCATTTACTCATTTTGAGTAGGTGAGTAATTAGCTATGGGTCTGAAACTTCACCAAGTGAAAGCTCTCCCAAAAGTAGGTGAATGATTAATTTGAGAAAAATTGGCTATCTACAATACTTTTAGAGATAATTCGCATTTACTCATTTTGAGTAGGTGAGTAATTAGCTATGGGTCTGAAACTTCACCAAATGAAAGCTCTCCCAAAAGTAGGTGAATGATTTATTTGAGAAAAATTGGCTATCTGCAATATTTTTTGAGATAATTCGCATTTACTCATTTTGAGTAGGTGAGTAATTAGCTATGGGTCTGAAACTTCACCATGTGAAAGCTCTCCCACAAGTAGATGAATGAGTTATTTGATAAAAATTGGGTATCCACAATACTTTTACAGATAATTAGCATTTACTCATTTTGAGTAGGTAAATAATTAGCTATGGGTCTGAAACTTCACCATGTGAAAGCTCTCCCAAAAGTAGGTGAATGAGTTATTTGAGAAAAATTGGCTATCTGCAATACTTTTAGAGATAATTCGCATTTACTCATTTTGAGTAGGTGAGTAATTAGCTATGGGTCTGAAACTTCAACAAGTGAAAGCTCTCCCAAAAGTAGGTGAATGAGTTATTTGAGAAAAATTGGCTATCTGCAATACTTTTAGAGATAATTCGCATTTACTCATTTTGAGTAGGTGAGTAATTAGCTATGGGTGTGAAACTTCACCAAGTGAAAGCTCTCCCAAAAGTAGGTGAATGAGTTATTTGAGAAAAATTGACTATCTGCAATACTTTTAGAGATAATTCGCATTTACTCATTTTGAGTAGGTGAGTAATTAGCTATGGGTGTGAAACTTCACCAAGTGAAAGCTCTCCCAAAAGTAGGTGAATGAGTTATTTGAGAAAAATTGGCTATCTGCAATACTTTTAGAGATAATTCGCATTTACTCATTTTGAGTAGGTGAGTAATTAGCTATGGGTCTGAAACTTCACCAAGTGAAAGCTCTCCCAAAAGTAGGTGAATGATTAATTTGAGAAAAATTGGCTATCTACAATACTTTTAGAGATAATTCGCATTTACTCATTTTGAGTAGGTGAGTAATTAGCTATGGGTCTGAAACTTCACCAAATGAAAGCTCTCCCAAAAGTAGGTGAATGATTTATTTGAGAAAAATTGGCTATCTGCAATATTTTTTGAGATAATTCGCATTTACTCATTTTGAGTAGGTGAGTAATTAGCTATGGGTCTGAAACTTCACCATGTGAAAGCTCTCCCACAAGTAGATGAATGAGTTATTTGATAAAAATTGGGTATCCACAATACTTTTACAGATAATTAGCATTTACTCATTTTGAGTAGGTAAATAATTAGCTATGGGTCTGAAACTTCACCATGTGAAAGCTCTCCCAAAAGTAGGTGAATGAGTTATTTGAGAAAAATTGGCTATCTGCAATACTTTTAGAGATAATTCGCATTTACTCATTTTGAGTAGGTGAGTAATTAGCTATGGGTCTGAAACTTCACAGAGTGAAAGCTCTCCCAAAAGTAGGTGAATGAGTTATTTGAGAAAAATTGGCTATCTGCAATACTTTTAGAGATAATTCGCATTTACTCATTTTGAGTAGGTGAGTAATTAGCTATGGGTCTGAAACTTCACCAAGTGAAAGCTCTCCCAAAAGTAGGCGAATGATTAATTTGACAAAAATTGGCTATCTGCAATACTTTTAGAGATAATTCGCATTTACTCATTTTGAGTAGGTGAGTAATTAGCTATGGGTCTGAAACTTCACCAAGTGAAAGCTCTCCCAAAAGTAGGTGAATGAGTTATTTGAGAAAAATTGGCTGTCTGCAATACTTTTAGAGATAATTCGCATTTACTCATTTTGAGTAGGTGAGTAAAATGGCCGCCATTTTTGGCAAGACAAAATTTTTTTGAAAATTGGCATGGCTACTCTGCAGATATACCCTGTGGATCAAAAATTTCGTCGAAATCGCTCTATCTTGCAGGGTTTTCGAGATATAAGCATTTTTATGTTTTGCAATTTTTGCGAAAAATTCGAAAATTCAAAATGGCCGCCATTTTTGGCGAGACAAAAATTTTTTCAAAATTGGGATAACTACTCTGCAGAGATACCCTGTGGATCAAAAATTTCGTCGAAATCGCTCTATCTAGCACGGTTTTCGAGATATAAGCATTTTTGTGTTTTGCAATTTTTACGAAAATTTCGAAAATTCAAAATGGCCGCCATTTTTGGCGAGACAAAAATTTTTTGAAAATTGGGAAAAGTACTCTGCAGAGATACCCTGCGGGTCAAAAATTTTGTCGAAATTGCTCTATCTAGCACGGTTTTTGAGATATAAGCATTTTTGTGTTTTGCAATTTTTGCGAAAATTTCGAAAATTCAAAATGGCCGCCATTTTGGACGAGACAAAAATTTTTTGAAAATTGGGAAAACTACTCCGCCGAGATACCCTGTGGGTCAAAAATTTCATCGAAATCGCTCTATCTAGCACGGTTTTCGAGATATAAGCATTTTTGTGTTTTGCAATTTTTACGAAAATTTCGAAAATTCAAAATGGCCGCCATTTTTGGCGAGACAAAAATTTTTTGAAAATTGGGAAAAGTACTCCGCAGAAATACCCTGCGGGTCAAAAATTTTGTCGAAATTGCTCTATCTAGCACGGTTTTTGAGATATAAGCATTTTTGTGTTTTGCAATTTTTGCGAAAATTTCGAAAATTCAAAATGGCCGCCATTTTGGACGAGACAAAAATTTTTTGAAAATTGGGAAAACTACTCCGCAGAGATACCCTGTGGGTCAAAAATTTCGTCGAAATCGCTCTATCTAGCACGGTTTTCGAGATATAAGCATTTTTGTGTTTTCCTTATTTGGAAAATTCGTAATGATTAATTAATCATTAATTACTCGGCCATTTCTTGACCAATCAATGCCAAAATCTAATGATTTCCAGATTTTAATAGAATGAATGTATTTGCCAAGTTTCAGGTGAATTGATAAAATTGCTTTCAAGTTATCATCCGGACAAGCTTCCCCATCGAAAAAAGACATTTTTGGTCATGTGACCTCTCTGATTGGTTGAAATGTCACTGCAGCATATTCAAAAAAATTCCCCAAGGCTACTGCCTAAACCTGCCAAATTTGAAAAGAATCCGCCTAACGGTTACAGAGTTATAAGGAAAACAAAATGCGGAGCCGGCGGAGCCTGAAGCTCTCCCATACACAAACAAGCGTCCCTTGCGGGACGCTTAATTATACAGAACACCTCACTAATGCAGTCTTTGGAAGTTTATATGTGGTAACAAGGTTTTCCATTTCAAAACAGCACTTTTCCTTAGATAAAATGCATTAAATGAAGGATATATGCCACCAATAGTATAGTTTGAATAGAAAAGAAAGGTCACATGACACAGAAAACCACTGTGGTTATTTGATAATCTTGGACTTAGCTAAGTCACCCTTTGTGAATACGGTTTTAAGACAAAACTTAGCTGAGACAAAAGTCTTAACTTTAAGACTGAATTTAAGCCTAAGACCTGGCTAAGTCTAAGACCCTTCATGAATACCAGCCCAGGAATTTTATGCTTCTGAGTGTAAAACATCAGATCATAAATTAATCTAGTGCAGTCACTAATTGATCTACCAGATAAAAAACCACTCTGGTATGTTGAGATAATATCTTTTAAGATTGCTTTGAGTCTTTCTGCTAATACTGAAGAGGCCATTTTATAGACTACTGGTAATAGTGAGATTGGACGTCAATATCTGATAAGACTGCGATTCTTATTGCCTTTTGGTATACAAGTAATAATTGTCTGTCTCATTGAGAGTGTAAGAATACCTTTAGAGTAACAAGAATTAATAGCATTTGTAATAAAAAACTTTAACTTATTCCAAAAAACTTTTATGAAGTCTGCCGATATACCATCAATACCAGGGGATTTGTTATTTTTCATATGCTTAAGCACTTTTCCAAGTTCCTTATCAGATACTAGGTCACCTAATTCAGAGGTAACTGTTTGCTTTAATCTGGCTTGAGAAATGTGCTCATTAACACTACTCATTTCTTTTAAGATCCGTTTTCTTTTAAAAAGATTAGCATAAAATTGTTCAACTTCTTTCAGAATTTGTTTTTGATCAGTCAATACGGTGCCATTATTTGTCTGTAATTTCCTAATAGTTTTTTCGGTGAAGTGTTTATTTTCAAGCTTACAAAAGTAAGAAGTTGGCTTTTCACCCTCATTCAACCACTGCATTCTTGCTCGAGTTATATAACTTTTAATTTTTCCATTTCTAATGTTTTCAAGCTCAATTTTTTTGTCTTGTAACAATGCAGAATTTGTCTGGCTGGAGATATTTTCTAGATTGTGAATATCTGCCAGTAGAGTTTTTTCTTGTTGGTTTTGAGTCTTTTGCATTTTTGTTTAGAAGCTGATGCAATGCCTCCAACAAATAAAGGTTTTTGTGGGGATTTACATAGCAGCTTATGACAGTTGGTGATCAGGTCAAATTTGGTCTGAACCGGAAGGGGAGGGTATAGCCCTCTGGCCCCTAGGGCTGCCCACTTCTCCCAAAACTGGTGCAATCTGATCCCTACAGGATTTACACCTTTCTTCTGCAGATACCCTTTGACAGAATGAACAGGACTGTCAACTGACAACAGAGTTTACATGGAAATTTACAGTCTCTCTCTTGCTGGCTACATAGAAGTCCTTCTCTCCGGCTAAATCTGGTGGAGAGTTCAAACTTTCTACCTTGCCGGACACATCTACAGGGTCCTTCAGTCCGGTCACACACTTTAAACAGTAACTGTCATTTATGCTGTTTGAACCCTTAGCTATTTATGGAAATAGCACAATTATACAAAAGTATAAAAACTAATCAGTTGCAGCAATCAAAATATCTTTGTCAAAAGAGAAACACGTCAGAGCCAAAGTTAAAGGTCACACCATGATGCACACCTACACCCCTTAACCAAAGTCCCTACCAAGTGTCAATCTTCTACACCTTACCAAATCTACTAAATAGCCCAGACATGATTTTCAAACTCATGGTCACTATGACTAGGTCATAGGTCAAATCAAGACTACACCATGATGATGCACACCTACAATCCCCAACCAATATCCCTACCAAGTATCAACTTCATACACCTTAGATTTTCTGAGATATAGCTTGGACAAGATTTTATAAGTCAAGGTCACTACACCAAGGTCAAAGGTCAAATCAAGGTCACACCATGATGTTGCACACCTACAACCCCCAACCAATGTCCCTACCAAATATCAACTTCCTACACCTTACGGTTTCCGAGACATAGCCCGGACAAGATTTTAAAGGTCAAGGTCACTGCGGCAAGGTCAAAGGTCAAATCAAGGTCAGACCATGATGTTGCACATCTACACCCCTAACCAATGTCCCTACCAAGTATGAACTTCTTACACCTTACAGTTTCTGAGATACAGCCCGAACAAACTATTTCCTGCCCGAACGCCCATCCAGACACCATGGGTGAAAACAATACCACGAACGCCCGTAAGGGCTGTGGGGTAAAAATCTGTAGCTGTAGTAGTTTTGGAGAAATCTGCATGACACACTACTAAAGCATGCACACACATGATGCATTTTATAATCTCCCTCCCAGACTATTATATGTGCGAACAAGCGAAGTGGCGGTTGTAAAATGTCATCACGGTATATCAGTAAAATGCTCTCGATACAGAGATACCGGGCCTACCGACCCATCCCTAAACAAAATCATACTGATATCCAATAACTTAAAGAGAACCTTATTTTACAAACATAATGATAAATACTCCTCAAATTTAGTTCTGAAAGAATTGAAACAAAGGCAAAAAAAAAATTGAATGGGGTTATGGTAGTGGGTACATTGTTTATCGATATTGCCGATATTTACTGTTTAGGACAGGGGTGCTGATATCGACGTCAAAAGACGTATATCAATATCACCATTTTAACTAAAACTGTAAACTTACACTGCAAATATTTGTAATAAAACCTAAATCTGAAGAAACTGTACACTTTTGTCTCGCATTTTTTGAAGTTTTCAATGTGTTTTGATGAAAACTAGCATGTTTTGTTATAGTAAACAAAAAACGCTTTTGGTGTCCCAGATTCGGTCTGCTTGGTAGACAATATTGCACCCTCAATATCAGCTGATATTGAAATATTTTTACGTTCAATATCGATATCCACACACCCAAACAATTTAACTACTAGATTTATGGGAATGTTCATTCCAAAGAATCAGGTTTTCTGTTTTTCTTCAAAATGTTGATAGCAGCCAACATTGGCTATTGATAACCTGTTTGTAGATTTGATCTAAACATATTGAAGCAAGTAATAGACCAACATACACACCTTGGCCATATCTGAAATATCTTTCTATTTAATGAGTAGAAATTGTTTCTTTTTCTTTTTTTTAGAATTAGCCTAAAATCTTCACCACACAAGTTACAAATGTAACAGAAGCAAAACAAGGACAAAATTGGCTCTACATAAGTCTTCCCCACAACAAACACACAATCAACCTTTTAAGTTAGATAGAACAGTTTTCCAGTTTTCCTGTCAGAGTGTTAGAGAAAAACATTTCTCTTTACATTGTGATGATGGATGTTTTTATACAAAAATACAATGAGTTATTTGGTTTGAAACAGGAAAACAAAAACAACCCAAAAGAAGTGATATCACACTACTACATTGCTGGCACAACATTTTGGTCGTTTTAACTCCCTTTCTAGCAGTTAAGTTTTCAGTCTAAAAGGTATAAAAGTAATATTACAAGAGGGTCAGAAATGCCCCAAAAGGTGGGTTGTGCAGACAGCAATAAGGTTAGCGACTGCTGTAATTAAATTTAGAAACAAGGAAAGAAATGTTAGGTCACCCAGTTAAGGCAAATGTGTTAGAGGTGCTAAGAAATGTAAAACTTGTAATCCAGGTTACATAATTGTATCTATGCTATAAACAAAAGGATGGAATTACAACAATTTGGAAAGGAACCTAGCCATGATGGTTATCTATCTCGCTATCAAGTTTGAATTTGATTGGACAAAGCGTTTTCGAGTTACAGTCCAGAAACGGAAATGTTGATGGACAGACAAATGGACAAACAAAGAAACGGAATTACACCAATTTAGAAAGCAACTTAGCTATGATGGTGATCTATCTCCCTGTCAAGTTTGAAAATTTGATTGGACAAGGTGTTATCGAGTTAGAGTCCGGAAACGAAAATGTGGACGGACAGACGGACATCAGACAGACACATCAATCTAGTAGGCGGGTTGGTTACACACAACATGTCTAAAAAGTACACATAGAACAGTTAACAACTTACCAATAGGTATAGAGGTAGTACGCTGCACACCTATCCTTGAGGAGTTGCTAGTTTTCGGTCTGAAACAGGGCTCATGATCCAGATTTGAGGGATCATTACCAATATTATCTGAAGTACTTTTCACAACTATTCTTGATGACCTTCTAGGTGTTGACACAGAGGAAGACTCAAAATTCTGGTTTAAATTAAGATTGGGACGACTGGAGTGAGCAGTGTCAGAGTTAGTGTCTCCAATACATTTAGTGTCTCTCATTGACCTTTTTGATGTTAGTGAAGCAGAAGATTCATGACCCAGGTTTAAAGTAGGATCAGGATACTTTTCACTAGGGGCTCCCTCTGGAAAATGTATGCTGCAAACTCGGTGGTGATTTTTGGGTTCCCAATTTCTGTTGGTACCTACAAATAGAGTTTGCAAGGTAGAAAAAGGTTTTTGAAACCAAACACAGAGTACCCCAATAAACTTAAAAAATAGCATCAGAGATGCTCGTACCCCACAGCCTGGGGAAATAGTTTTCAACACCATGAGATACAGAAGTAGTGAAACAGTACAAAGATCTGGATACTTTCAGAGCAGTGTCAGTTAGAAAAAGGTCCAAATAATGTTTTGGTGAAGAAAATAATGTTTACGAGAAAGAAAATGTATTTAAAGATAAAGTATTAAAACAAGAAAATTCAGTAGCAAGATGACAGCATTAATCAGTAAACTAAAAATTATAAAGCCATAAAATTTATTAATTGGAGAATAGCTGTCAATGGAACTGGCACAACTATGTAAAAGTTAGTGGTGGCATCGAATCATCGATTACAGAAATCAAAACCGGTTACCGGGGCTTTGAAACAAAACGAAATCCGGTATTTCGTAGGCTTGTTCTGTGCATTGAAAAATTATTCGCGGGTGTACATGAGCAATAACTTGTAAATGGAAGTGGCTTTCGCGAGATGTTTTTATGTATGCAAAAATGATTTTTCCTCAATATAAGGTAAAAATGTCACATATTTTACAAAATATGTATATGTTTTGTCGTTTTGATGAAGTATTGGCCATTAGAAAGCCTAAAATAATAACGTCTTCAAAAATCGGTTCCCAAATATTCTTTGCGGATTTCGTTTTTTCTACCAAAACGAAACGATATTTCGCATACCGGTAAACCGTTAACAACACTAGTAAAAGTACATATAATAATCACTTGCAGCAATCCATATATCTTTGTTATAAGAGAAACATGTCTCAAATGTGGCAGGTGAACACATTTTGGTAGAGCCAACATCAAAGGTCACACCATGATGCATACCTACACCTCCTAACCAATGTCCCTACCAAGTGTCAACCTTCTATACCTTACGGAATCCAAGAAATAGCCGCACAAGATTTTAAAACTCATGGTCAGTATGACCAAAGGTGAAATCAAGATCACACCATGATGATGCACACCTACAACTGCTATGCAATGTTCCTATCTACTTCCTACACTGTACGGTTTCAAAGATATTGCCCGGACAAAATTTTAAAGGTGAAATCACTACGGCAAGGTCAATGGTCAAATCAAGGTCACACTATGACTTTGCACCCACACCCCCTCACCAATGTCCCTACCAAATATCAACTTCCTATACCATACAGCTTCCGAGATATAGCCCGGACAAGACATCTGAGGTCAAGGTCACTACAGCAAGCTCAAGAGTCAAATCAAGGTAACACCATGACGCTGCACACCTACAACTAATGTTCCTACAGAGTAACAACTTCCTATACCTTACAGTTTCCGAGATAGAACCCGGGCAAGATATTATAGGTCAAGGTCACTATGGCATGATCAACAGTCAAATCCAGGGTTGGGGTCAAATCCTTGAAAAAGGATTTAAATCCAAATCCAAATCCTTTGAATTTTTTCAAATCCAAATCAAATCCAAATCCTTTCTTTTTCAAAAGGATTTAAATCCAAATCCAAATCCTTTTTGAAAAAGGAATTAAAATCCTTTTGAAAAACATGCTTGAATAAACTATGATGGATGTGTACTATAATATCTACTTTACTATAACAGAAGTAACAAATTAATTAATTAGTAACAAATACTGTAAATAATTTGGAATTAAATAAAACGTTAATCTAATTAAAATTTTGTGTCACAATGTTCCTGTTTATATTTGTTCAAATTTCAAACAAACGTATATATCAAAAATCATATTACTGACCACAAGCATGTATAACAGTAGGCTTATTATAGAAAACAAGCAGAACTAAAGTGACTTATATAACTCTGTCATGTTTCACTTTCTTTAGACAAAAGCTGAATATACACACCAATAGTTGTCTTAGCAGGTTTAAAGAGGCTATTGTTAAAGCAGAAATAGTAGCTGTGTAATGTTTGCATTTGGCTTTGAAATTCCCATTCACACCCTAGGGGATGTCAATGTGTTTTTGGAATGAATGGGATTAAAAGAAATGAGGCATCTTTTATACACAAACAGACAAGTTAATTGCATTTCCAAAGCCTCTTTCAACTATGCTCCCATTGCTGCTCAATGTGGATTTCTATCCTGTTTAAGTTTATTTATGTTTATTAAGTTTATGAAAGCTAAGTGCTATTTCATCAAAGTACTGACGCTTCTTTCAACTGTACTCCTTTTCCTACTCACTGTAAACTACAAAGATAATATTACATGTAAAGCAACAATTGTATTTTGTTTGTATAGTTTTGCAGCCTGCATAAGATTACTATAATTTGTTAACATATTTTATACAAGAGGAGAGTGCCCGTGAATGGGCACTGTGTCAGCTGACTGAGTGTTTTTGATTTGTGAAGGTGATTAGAGGACAGAATAATTATCAGGAAAAGGGCTGTACAGAAATACAGTAAATGGTAACTGAACAGCAAGTTCGAAAGACTCAAATCAAGGTCACATATGACGCTACACACCTACAACCCCAACCAATGTCCCTACCAGGTATCAACTTCCTACTCCTTACAGTTTCTGAGATATAGCCTCATATAACCAAATTTTAAAGGTCAAGATCACTACAGCAAGGTCAAAGGTCAAATCAAGGTCACACTATGACGTTGCACACCCACACCCTCTAACCAATGTCCCTACCAAGTATCGACTTCCTACACCTTATGGTTTCCAAGATATAGCCGGAACAATATTTTCAAACTCGAGGTCACTACGGCGAGGCCAAATCAAGGTCAGACAATGACGTTGCACACCTACATCCCCCATTAATGTCTCTATGAAGTATCAATATCCTACACCTTACATTTTCTGAAATACAGCCCAGACTAGCATTTTCCCACTGCCCACCCGCCCATATGGACACCATGGGTGAAAACAATACCCGACAGCCCTTAATGGCTGTGGGGTAAAAATCAAAAGTGTTAAATTTTGAAGGAAGAGAAAAAGGAAATGGTATGTTGTAGAAAATTTCGTTATATAGAAATATAATCATCACAGAAGCACATCAGTAGTTATTATTAAATATTAAAAATAGCATCAGAGATGCCCGTACCCCACAGCCTTGGGAAATATTTTCAACACCATGAGATATAGAAGTACTGTACCAGTACAAACTTCAGGATACTTTCAGAGCACTGTCAGTTATATAAAGGTCCAAACAATGTTTAAATGGAGAAATAATGTTTAAAAGAAAGATAATGTGTATAAAGATGAAGTATTAAAACAAGATAATTCAATGACAAGATGACAGCATTAATCAGTAAACTAAAATTCAACACTCTTTATATACATCTGCATTTCCGAATTATGGTTTAGATGGTTTGAATATTACCATGCATACAGAAGTGGTAATACATTTAATGAATGCTTATGTGTGGTGTTGGAGTAAAATCTGCGGCTCACTTGATGAAATTCTATCTCTTACAATGGGAAGTTATGAAAGTAAAATTCTTAATAAATTCTAATATGACTTTTGCTTAATCTGCATCAAAAGACAGACCCAAAGGTGCAACAAGATTTTAAAGGTCAAGGTCACTACGGCAAGGTAAAAGGTCAAATTAAGGTCACACCATGACAATACACACCTATAGCCAATAACCAATGTCCCTACCAAGTATCAACTTCCTACACCTTACGGTTTCCGAGATACAGCCCTGACGATTTTATAGGTCAAGGTCACTATGGCAAGGTCAAAGGTCAAATCAAGGTCACACCATGATGCTGCACACCTACACCCCCTAGCCAATGTCTCTACCAAATATCAACTTCCTGCACCTAACAGTTTCCGAGATAAAGCCCGGACAATATTTTATAGGTCAAGGTCACTACAGCAAGGTTAAAGGTCAAATCAAGGTCAGACCATGACGTTGCACACCTACACCCCCTAATCAATATCCCTACCAAGTATCAACTTCCTACTCCTTACGGTTTCTGAGATATAGCCCAGACAACATTTTATAGGTCAAGGTCACTACGGCAAGGTCACAGGTCAAATCAAGGTCAGACCATGACGCTGCACACCTACACCCCCTAAGCAATATCCCTACCAAGTATCAACTTCCTACACCTTACGGTTTCTGAGATATAGCCTGGACAAGATTTTATAGGTCAAGGGCACTACGGCAAGGTCACAGGTCAAATCAAGGTCACACCATGACGTTGCACACCTACACCCCCTAACCAATATCCGTACCACGTATCAACTTCCTACACCTTACGGTTTCTGAGATATAGCCCGGACAACATTTTATAGGTCAAGGTCACTACGGCAAGGTCAAAGGTCAAACCAAGGTCACACCATGACGTTGCACACCTACACCCCCTAACCAATGTCCCTACCAAATATCAACTTCCCAAGCCTTACAGTTTCCGAGATATAGCCCGGACAACATTTTATAGGTCAAGGTCACTACAGCAAGGTCAAAGGTCAAATCAAGGTCAGACCATGACGTTGCACACCTACACCCCCTAACCAATATCCTTACCAAGTATCAACTTCCCACACCTTACAGTTTCCGAGATATAGCCCGGACAAGATTTTATAGGTCAAGGTCACTACGGTCAGGTGAAAGGTCAAATCAAGGTCAGACCATGACGTTGCACAGCTACACCCCCTAACCAATGTCCCTACCAAGTATCAACTTCCTACACCTTACGGTTTCTGAGATACAGCCCGGACAAACTATTTCCCGCCGCCCGCCCGCCCGACCATCCGGACACCATGGGTGAAAACAATACCCCAACAGCCATTAAGGGCTGTGGGGTAAAAAGTGTAGAACAGATATTGGAAAATGATTTAATTTTTCCGTGAGCCATATATCATAAGAGGGAATAACACCCTTGCTGAAGGGTCAGGTTCCTTTGTAAATAAGAGAAAATATACATAAAAAGTTTTCACTTGACATCATGTACTTTGACATATACACACACTGGATATTACATCAGATACTTCCTAACATGTGCGAGCGCTCTATGAATAAAAAATACATGTATACAAGTTTAAACAAGAGGGTCAAAGATGCCGCAAAAGGCGGGTTGCGCAGGCAGTAATAAGGTTAGCGACAGCTGTAATTACATTTAAAAACAAGGAAAGAAATGTTAGGTCACCCAGTTAAGGTGAATGTGAGACGTGATAAGAAATGTAAAATTGCGGTTAATTTGAGCATCTTTCTAGACTCTACACTGTATATGGTTTCCATGGACCTCCCTATAAATTCAAAAGCTCTAAAAAATACAAAATCTGTGATAAGATATATTTGTCTGACATGATAGTAATAAACAACATACCGCAATCTCCTTTGATATTTTGTGACCAAGCCTGTCGTCGTTCTCTATTTTTTTTTCGATCTGGGAATGTGTAAAGATAAAATGGTTGTGCACATACACAACTACCACTTCCTTTCAAGCAGCCGTGTTTCTCACATTCTTCCTGCCTCCATCCATCCAATATACGCCATGTGTTGGTACAACCAGACACTACACAATTCCGATGTCCTGGGGATTTTGCTGAAATTACATCATTTAATGTTCACCACATACATTTTCTCATGATACCGTGTATCCTCAGGTGGAACTTGGTGTAATCTGACATACAAAAAATTCAGCCATTCTGTAAATAACTGATGATGCACCCAAGATATTTTTGTGTATTCTATACCCCTTGGTCCAATAGTAAACAAGATATAAAGCTTCTTGCATATAAATCCTGTTTGACCTTGAAACAGGTGTCAAAGAAAACAAAAAGCCAGAAAAGCAATTTAGTAGGCAATTACTCATTTCGCTCACCTTTAAATACAAAAACTAGAACAAAGCGTCCCAAAAGGTTAGATGCAACATAGTATAAACTTTAAGTAGAAAAAGGTTTTTGAAAAGAAAAACATGCAGCGCTGAGAAAGAAGTGGAAGTTAAGCAATGTGGAGGTTTATGCATTAACATGAAAGAAAAATTTAAGCTTTATTTTGTTTTCTATGGGCATAAATTGTGAAAAGTTAATTAAATCAATGCTATAGTTTGTAAGAAGAGTAGTTTTAAAGGAGATATAAGGCAAAAACACAAAATCGAATCTTTTATGGCCCCAGTTTGACCCACAAGAAGGGGTCAGGGGGGAAATGTGACCAGCTATCTAGACTCTCCTTACATGAAATCCAGTCTAAAGCTGTAAAAGCAATAATAAAGGAGATATAAGGCAAAAGCATCTGACCGGCTATCTACACTCTTCTCGGCTCTTCACATATGGTTTTCCAATACCTCTTAATACATTCTAAAGCTCTAAAAGCAACAATAAAGGAGATATAATGTATAGATATTTTACTGCCCTCTATTACCAGGCTTGTTAACTGCTCATTGTCAGAAGGTGTTGTACCTGATGAGTTTAAGAAGGCTATTGTAACCCCATTGATTAAAAAGTCTTCTCTACCACCAAATGACTTAAAAAACTACAGGCCTGTTTCAGGGCTGGGCTTCATATCGAAACTTGTTGAACGTGTTGTTGCTTCTCAATTGAATGGCAGTGTGAACGGACTAGAGAATGTCAGGCAGTCTGCCTATAAACTAGGTCACTCAACTGAATCTGCATTGCTTTCAATTAAGAATGATGTTCATCTGGCTTTTGCTAAAGGTGAGGCTACTGCTGTCGTTCTCTTGGATCAATCAGCAGCGTTTGATACTATTGATCATGATACGCTTCTGGATTCTCTCAGCTCCTGGTTCAGTGTCAGCGGGGTTGTCCTCGATTGGTTCAAGTCTTATCTCTCAGACCGTGTACAGTGCATTAAGATAAGTCAATTTTATCTGATGCCAAAAAGTTATTGTATGGTGTGCCTCAAGGCTCTGTCCTGGGGCCAATCCTTTTTTCACTCTGTACTACTCTGCTGAGTAAAGTCATACAGAATCATCCTGGTATTAGTTTCCAGTTCTATGCTGATGACACACAATTGTATGTGCATCTCACATAAAAATGTTGCCTCGGCCCTTGATAAACTGGCACACTGCCTAGAAGACATTATGAGATGGCTCTCTACAAATAAGCTTAAGCTAAATCCTGATAAGACGGAATTCATTGTGTTTGGCTCCAAGTCTCAGCGTGAAAAACTTAATCACTCCTTCCCAGTCAACATACTCGGTAATCTTATATCACCAGTAGGTGCAGTTAGGAACCTTGGTGTCTGGTTTGATTCACATTTCTCATTCTCTTGCCATGTTATGAAAGTCTGCAAGGCTTGTTTTGCTAGTGTCCGGGATCTTAAGTGACTCCGAGGACATCTGATACATGAAGCTGCCCTTATGGCTGCCAATGCTCTGGTTGGAAGTCGTCTTGATTACTGTAACTCTCTGTTCAGAGGTCTCTCAGCTGTGGATCTGCGCAAACTTCAATGTGTTCAGAACAGTCTTGCCAGAATTGTTGCCAACACCACCAAGTATTCACACATCACTCCAGTTAAAAAAGCACTACATTGGTTGCCGATTAAGTACCGTTCTATCTTTAAGACTGCCGTGCTTGTTTATAAGTTCCTACACAGTGGTAACCCCAAATACTTTGAACCCTTTCCCATACCCATAGTGCATATAACACTCGTCGAAGTCAACCTGATGGCATGTTTCTTGAGGTTCCCCACTTTGCTTCAGTTTTCAAGTCTCAAAAGCATTTTGGACTCAGTTTTGCGTACGACGCACCTATGATTTGGAATGACCTCCCTGACGAGGTCCGTTCTGCAAACTCGCCCCCTTCAGGTCAAAGCTGAAGTCATACCTCTTTGGAAAAGCATATCTACCCTAAATTTCCACTCTCCTCCTGCTTTCTCCGTGGTGCTGACCCCTGCAAAATGTCTCTGGTTTATGAATATTGAACAATGTTTTTGTGTAATGCGCCTGAGTCTGAGATTAAGCGCTATAAAAGTGCTATTAGAATTAGAATTAGAATAAGGCAAAAACACAAAATCGGCTATTTCATGACCCCACTTTGACCCATAAGGGGAGGTCAGGGGGTAAATCTGACCAGCTATCTAGACTCATCGCATACGGTTTCCCAGTACCTCTTATTACATTGTAAAACTCTAAAAGCAAGAATAAAAAGGAGATATCAGGCAAAAACACAAAATTGGCTATTTAATGACCCCAGTTTGACCCATAAGGGAGGGTCAGGGGGTAAATCTGACCAGCTATCTAGACTCTTTACATATGGTTTCCCGATACCACTCAATACGTTCTAAAGCTCTAAAACCAAGAATAAAGGAGATATAAGGCAAAAACCCAAAATCGACTATTTTATGACCCCAGTTTGACCCATAAGGGAGGTCAGGGGGTAAATCTGACTGGCTATCTAGACTCTTCACATATGCTTTCCCAATACCACTTAACACATTCTACAGCTCTAAAACCAACTAGAGGATCGCTTGCAAAAAAAGGACTAGAGGATCGCTTGCAAAAAAAAAGATAATGTTTTTGCATCCCAAAAAGGATATAAAAGTGAGTGCTAAAGTATTAAGACAATGCTTTGCTTTTAGCCTTATACTGTTGTGGCAACGAAAGTCTGCATAGTCTGCTCTATCTAGCACGGTTTTCGAGCTATAAGCATTTTTGTGATTTGCATTTTTTTGCAAAAAATTCTAAAATTCAAAATGGCTGCCATTTTTGGCAAGACAAATTTTTTTTGAAAATTGGGATGGCTACTCTGCAGACATACCCTGTGGGTCAAAAATTTCGTCGAAATTGCTCTATCTAGCAATGTTTTCGAGATATAAGCATTTTTGTGTTTTGCAATTTTTGCGAAAAATTCAAAATGGCCGCCATTTTGGGTGAGACAAAAATTTTTTGAAAATAGGGATGGCTACTCTGCAGAGATACCCTGTGGTTCAAAAATTTTGTCGAAATCACTCTATCTAGCATGGTTTTCGAGATATAAGCATTTTTGTGTTTTGCAATTTTTGCGAAAAATTGGAAAATTCAAAATGGCCGCCATTTTGGGTGAGACAAAATTTTTTTGAAAATTGGGATGGCTACTCTGCAGAGGTACCCTGTGGGTCAAAAATTTTGTCGAAATCGCTCTATCTAGGACAGTTTTCGAGATATAAGCATTTTTGTGTTTTGCAATTTTTGGGAAAAAATTCTAAAATTCAAAATGGCCGCCAGTTTTAGCGAGACAAAAATTTTTTGAAAATTGGGATGGCTACTCTGCGGGTCAAAAATTTTGTCGAAATCGCTCTATCGCGCAGTTTTCGAGATATAAGCAATTTTGTGTTTTCCTTATTTGGAAAATTCGTAATGATTAATTAATCATTAATTACTCAGCCATTTCTTAACCAATCAATGCCAAAAACTAATGATTTCCAGATTTTAATAGAATGAATGTATTTGTCAAGTTTCAGGTGAATTAATAAATCCCTTTCAAGTTACCATCCAGACAAGCTTACCCATCGAAAAAAAAGACATTTTGGGTCATGTGACCTCTCTGATTGGTCGAAATGTCACTGCACCATAGTCAAAAAAATTCCCCAAGGCTACTGCATACACCTGCCAAATTTGAAAAGAATCCACCCAACGGTCACAGAGTTATAAGGAAAACGAAACGCGGAGCCAGCGGAGCCTGATTTTCTCCCATATCCAAACAAGCGTCCCTTGACGCTAAATAATAAAGGAGATATATGGCAAAATGTCAAAATTGGCTATTTTATGACCCCAGTTTGACCCCTACATGGGGGGGGGGGGGAATTTGACTTGCTTTTTAGACTCTTCACAAATGGTTTCCTACTACCTCCCAATACATTTTATGGCTCAAAATGCAATACTTCAGAAGATAATGGGGGGGGGGGGGGGGGGGGGGGAGTTCACATGAATTTTAAGCTTTCTTGTTGGTACCTGTACGAAAATTGCTCATAAATCAGTCAGGTTTCATCGGATCGCTCCCAAACTCTAATCAGCTTGCATTTTTTATAGTATGAACATATGTGTAAAATTACAGCCCTCTGCGGTCAGTAGATTTTGCTGAGCAGTGATGACGGGCAGGTGTACCCAAAAAGACTTTTCTTGATCATGTGACCTTGATAAAGACCAAAAGTCAAATTTAAGCACGTGGAAAATTTTTCCCACGCCTAAGGTATACAACTGCCAAATATGGTTAAAAAGCTTTCAATAATAAGGGAGATATTCAAGGGAGACCATAACGCAGCGGTGGCGAGGAAACTGACGCGAAAACAAATAAGCACCCTTTTCAGGGACGCTTAATTAGCTATTACTCACTTAGCTTTTGAGATAGACCTCTAAAACAGGGACCACCTTGTATATATAAGGTACGTATGTGATTCAATGTACATACCACAGAGAACGTGTCCCTTTTAAAAACCATTGCAAAAACTAGATTTCACGGCGGATATACAGTACATTTTTTAATTTAATGCTGCAGTATTTTAGGTTTATTTTATTATTTATCCGATGTCAATTTGATTTTGTTCTCAGAAATTGTGATTTTACAATATCTAGGGTATTATCGCCCACCTAGCCGGGAATTACCAATAACTGTTTTCAATCTTGGGTCATGTCTATCGTCTATTCTGCTAATTGTGTGTAATTTTAATTTGGTTCATAACTCTCACGGATGTTTTTTCATTGCCTCGTTGCCTCACTTTTTAGTTTCTCCTGTATTTAGTATTAAAATCCTCTCTTGGTTTGTGGTTGGGTTTGAGTTTCTTAAGGTTGGCTTTAGTGTTGGTTGCTAGGGTGCCCGTGAGTCGCCCACGGAACGAATATTCAAAGATTTGTCCTTAAGGCCATAAAGGTTAGGCCACCCACAGGTGATTTTGATCCTAGGGCATTTTTTTCATTTAACAAACCCAAGCAAGATGTTTGCCATGTGCATTCTACTCTTTTGCACCAAGTTGATGGTTGCCACTCATCTGAGGAGTGTCCCACAAAATTTTACTGGAAGTGGATTCCCCACTCCATCCATGTTGTGGATTGCAAAAACTCACTCCTATAGCTCCTTCAGTCATGTTTTTCCCTCTGCCGTAAAACAGAGTGGGCTTATGCTATTGATTCTTATATGCGGTGATGTTGCCATGAATCCTAGACCGGCTATGCTTGGTTTAGTAAATGCAAGGTCAATCCGGAATAAGGGCCCTCTCCTCGCTGACACAATAGCATCTCAGGCCTTTGATTTCCTCTGTCTCACAGAAACACATGTGTACTACTGATTCAGATAGTTTCCTTCGTTCCCTTACCCCGGATGGGTTCTCATTGATACATAGGCAACGTTCATCAGGTATTGGGGGCGGTGTTGTTTTTTTCATTCGCGACCCATACAAATATCACAAGGTAGATACCCTAAATTACAGTTCCTTTGAAAATATTGTCATATCAGTCTCAGTTTCGTATCGAACTTTGCTCCTAGCTTCTATCTACCGCCCTCCGGGGCTGTGTTCTTCCATTTTTTAGATGAGTTTATGTCTTTTGTTTTCTGTCTTCTGTTGATTGTAATTTCTTCACCTGCAGTGATTTTAATATACACGTTGACGTACCTTGTACTGATAGTCACAAATTGGAATCCCTTTTAGAATCATGTAATCTCACACAGTCAGTTAACAATATCACTCACTTGCATAGTCATATGCTTGATCTCATTCTTTCCCCCAGTGATCAAGATGTGGGCATGCATGTTGACTTCTGTAAATTTATATCTGATCATGCAGTCATCAAATGTGCTATTGACTTTCCTTCCTCTCTTGTTAACTGTCAAACAAGAATTTCCTATAGGAGGTACCATCGTAGCGATATGTCCGACTTCCGGTCTGACCTTAAAGAAATGCCTTTTGTGAAATGTCCAGCAAATTCTGTCTCAGAGTTCTATGATCAGTATGTACATGACTTGAATCGCATCCTTGACAGGCATGCTCCTCTGGTGTCCAGTTTGAAGCCGAAACAGCGTGCTGACTGGTTGTCAGAGACCTATAGCCTTGCAAAGTTACTCAGGTGTCAGTTTAAACATGCTTGGCGTAAAGATAAAAGTCAGTATAACAGGAGTCGTCTTTGACGTCAAATCGCCTGGTGTAATCGACTTGCGAACAGGCACAAGACTGTCTATTATAGGAGACTTATCTCTGACAACAGCCATGATTCAAAAAAATTGTGGCGGGAGTTACACAAAGTCCTGAATAGATCCCATGGCACTACTCTGCCCACTCATGAATCCTCAAAGTCATTGGCTGATCGTTTTGATACATTTTTCTCAAATAAAATCATGAAAATTTGTGAGAGTTTCTCCTAATTTGTGTCTTGTAACACTGTACATCCCCCTGTGACCCTCTTAAATTAATAGTCTTCACTCAAGTCACTCAAGATGAAATAATCAGCAAATCACCCACCAAATCCTGCCTGTTGGACCCATTGCCCACATTTCATATTGAAGGAATGCATTGACATCCTTCTACCATCTATAACCTATTGGTAAATTCTTCACTCTGTGAGGGACTGGTACCAGATGGTTTCAAAAAGCTGTAGTCACTCCACTTATTAAGAAGGCCTCTCTTCCTGTTGAGGATTTGAAGAGCTACCGCCCAGTATCTGGACTTGGCTTCATTTCTAAACTGGTGGAACGTGTAGTTGCTAAACAGCTGGTTGGTTATATTCATGGACATGGCTTGGACAACTTATACCAGTCAGCATAAAAGTTAGGTCACTCAACGGAGACGGCTCTGCTTTCCATCAAAAATGATATTCATTTGTCACTGTCTCGGCGTGAAGCTACTGCCTTGGTACTTCTAGATCTCTCCACTGCCTTTGACACTATTGATCATTCCACTCTTCTCAGCTGTCTTCATGATTGGTTCGGTGTTGGTGGCTCCGCTCTCAAATGGTTCTATTCTTATTTGACAGAACGTTATCAGGCTGTCAAGATTGGTTATACCTTGTCAGATTTACAAAAACTCCTATTTGGTGTCCCTCAGGGTTCTGTTTTGGGTCCTTTGCTTTTCTCTCTGTACACATCTCCCCTTAGTATACTGATTGGGAAACACAAAGGTGTAAACTTCCATTTCTATGCCGGTAACACCAAACTTTATGTCCATCTGTCACACATGAATGCCTCAGCTGCTTTTGATAAGTTGAACAGATGCCTTCAAGATGTCAAAGAATGGATGTCGGCTAGCAAACTCAAACTCAATCCTGATAAAACTGAGTTTATATTTTTTGGCACCAAGAAACAGAGAGAAAGGTCAAATGCATGTTTCCCTATTGACATCTTGCCCTTCACCCCACCGAGTCAGTCAGGAACCTGGGTGTGTGGTTTGACTCAGATTTTTCCTTCTCTAAACATGTCCAGAATGTTTGAAAAGGCTGCTTCATTCAACTGAGGGTTTTAGTCAGTTCTTGACTCATGATGCATCTGTGTCGGTTGCCAATGTTTTTGTTAGTAGTTGGTTGGACTACTGTAACTCACTTTTCAGGAATCTCTCCAAATTCAATCTTCATAGATTACAGTCTATACAAAACAGTGCAGCTAGAATTGTTGCAAATTCGAGTAAATACATGTATACTCGGATTACTCCGGTACTCAGGAAACTCCATTGTCTCCCTATTCAGTTTCGCTCAGAGTTCAAATTGGCTACCCTGGTGTACAAGTTTATTCATACTGGTTTCCCTAAATATTTTGCTCCACACCTATCCACATACTGCACTACTTACAATACTAGATGTAGTCAGAGTGTTGCCATTTTCCTCAATGTTCCAAAATTTCAACCTAAAATTCACAAGTCTACTAAGCAGTTTTGCTTCAGTTTTGCCTTTGGTGCTCCCACTGTTTGGAATTCACTTCCTGAAGACATTCGCGTATCACCCACTATTGCCTCTTTTAGAAAGAAGCTCAAAACCTATCTCTACGCAAAGGCATATCCTCCTTAGCTCATTTTCTCTTATGGCTTCTCTGTGGTACTGACCCATTTCCAGGGTTCGCGAAGTACCTCTAAAATATGGAGTCCAACGGACTACTTGACCTCCAAAAAATGGAGTCCCAATCATTTTATTCTGTGTCCAGTGTTTGCGTTAGGGTTATGAAATGTTGGGTACTGGTACCATATGACACATCAAAAATGGGGTACCATTGTGTGAAAATGGGGTGCAAATAATATTTTTTTCTCCCTTATTTCTGGATATATTTAAATATATAGAAGCACTGTTCAATTTCCTTTCTACTGATAAATAATATGTATCTGTCGATAAATCAATTTTAGAAATATTTTAAAAAGCTGAACCCCAGTCAACAAACTTCATTTTAGTCCAATTAAAGTGAAATTTGTTTTGTATGATTATTTTATTTAAGAAACAAATATGGTATTTATACTGTTTGAGAGAAAAATATTTGTAGTTTCTGTTGCTTTAAGTTTGATAAAAATTCATTGGGTAGTTCAAGAGATATGCATCTTTTGTTACATTCCCTATTGAATATTTGTTACAGATTTTATTTTCCGAGGGACTTTCCGGGGTTAAATGTCAAGAGTTTCCGAGATTTAGTATAGTTCGTCTCCTACGAAAGTTCACCGTTCTGGCTTGTTGTTTCGATTGTTTCCGTGCAGAGATCAGCCTTTCTTTCGATATATAACGTTTTGAGTAGATGTGCTAGTGTACCACACCAGCACTCACTGGATGTTTTGGAAGGATCTCGTCAAGCATGAAATCTCGCTTAACAATGGTGGATGTAAACAACTTGCCAGGAAATCGCTCGAAACCATTTAATTTTAAAATATAAAGCTTATCTTCAGTGCTATATATATTGTGTGCATATCCACGCTTCCTGCCATTTGAAATTCGCTTCTAAAGCAGAAATATTGTCTACATAAAAAACGCGTCCCAACGGATGCACTGACAACCGAAATTTGTGTCCAAATCTGACATACCATGTGATTAACATACTCGGAGGGCGTAATCGTGAACCCTGAACCCTGCATTTCTGTCCCTGGATTTTGAACTTGGACATTGCTATTGTGTTGTTGCGCCTTAGAGTCCACTACTCAGTGGAGATTAAACACTATAAAAGTTGAATTAGAACTAGATGAATGCTTTTGCTGACAAAAGCGAAGCGTCCCTGAGAGTTTAAAATGTCTTGTGGTTTTAATAAGCATGCTGTAAAGCTAAGAATGCACAAAGCTGTACCGTACTGTTACATAAATCAACCCCCTTAGTGATATCATGACAGGGAAAATCCTACAAAGGTCTTCTAATTAACATAAACAAGCATTGTAGACATAGACAAGCTGGAGAAAGTGTTGTACATTGGATGTACAACATTGGATGTAACTTTAGTAAATTTTGTGTAAATGCTACAAAGCATTTCAGTAATGAGTATTGATAACTTCATATAATCATATAATATAATTATATAATCATGTGTGCAAGTATGTATTGCTATTTAGATTGTCCACAGGGTTTTGCAATAGGTTTTAATACATTGTGAAAGCATAAAAGCAACAATAAAGGCAAAAGCTATTTCATGACCCCAGTTTGACTCATACATGGGGGTCAGGAGGTAAAACTAACCGGCTATTTAGACTGTCCACATATGGTTTCCCAATACCTCTTAATACATTCCGAAGCTATAATAGCAACAATGAAGGAGATATCAGGTTAAAAACGCCAAAACAGCTATTTTTACCCCAGTTTGACCCATAGGGGGGGGGGGGGGGGGGGGGGGGGGTCGTGTGGTAAAACTGACCGGCTACTTAGACTCTCCACATATGCTTTCCCAATACTTCTTAATACATTCTCAATCTATAAAAGCAACATTAAAGGAGATATAAGGCAAAAACTCGAAATCAGCTATTTTATGACCCCCAGTTTGATCCATAAGGGGGGGTCGGGGGGTAAAACTGACCGGTATTTAGACTCTCCACATATGCTTTCTCAATACCTCTTAATACATTCTGAAGCTATAAAAGCAACGATAAAGGAGATATAAGGCAAAAACTAAAAATCAGCTATTTTATGACCCCAGTTTGACCCATAAGGGGGGGCCGTGGGGTAAAACTGACCGGCTATTTAGACTCTCCACATATGGTTTCCTATTACCTCCCAATACATTTTATGGCTCTAAATGCAATACTTAAGAAGATAATAGGGGGGTTGACCTAAATTTAAGGCTCTCAGATTGGAAGGTGTGAGGAAATCACCCATAAATGAGACATTTTTCAAGGGATTGCTCCCAAAATCTAATCAGCTCGCGTTTTCGATAGTATGAACAGGTGTGTCAAAGCATAAGGCTGTGTAGCAAGTAGTTTTTCCTGAACTGTGATGACGGGGGTGGGGGGTGGGGGGGGTGGGGGGGTGGGGGTGTACTTAAAAAATTGTTTTTGATCATGTGACCTTCATAAAGGTCAAAGGTCAAATTTAAGCATGCAGAAAAAATTTCCCACGCCTAAGGTATATAAGTGCCAAATGTGGTTTGAATCCTTCTAATAATAAGGGAGATATTCAAGGGAGACCATAATGCGGCAGCGGCGGTGGCGGCGGCAGCGAGGAAACTGAGGTGAAAACAAATAAGCGCCCTTTCAGGGACGCTTAATTATATACTGAAAGTAGCTGAACAACATATGTTGGCAAAATGTTATAAAGGCAGTCATTTTAGAGTTGTAAGAAATTTACTCAAAGTAACACGAGACTTGATTTTCTACATCGAAACCTTTAAATCGACATCAAATCATCATACCACGAAAATTTTCCAAAATAACCTGAAGTTGTGGAAGTTGGTTATGGGCAAGCAATTACATGTGAAGTGACTGAAGGTAGGAAATCACATTTTGGCAGGTTGTCAGACTTGTTGTTATTATTATTATTATTATTATTACACTGTTTGAGCACTTACTTAATCTCAGTACTGCCCATCAGAAGACAGACCCAAGGAACTGTGTATAACTGCATTGAAAAAAAAATCAACTGAATTCTTTTCTGTGTCCAAGATGTGTACATGAGTTAGTGGTGATGAGTTACAGTGGTCACAAGATACATGTATCCCATGCCAGTACCTGGCGATAACTGCACAGCAACTGCAAGTTACAAGTTAGTATATTGGTGTACAGCACAAAAGTCCTAGGTATTTTTTTATCAGCCAGCTATTCTCATATTTTCAACTTAATGTGTAGATTTTTTTGATTTATTTATATTTTTGATCATCTTAATATAGGCTCACAGCCTCATTTTTGGTTGAATATGCAGTTGTGTTGAACAGAGATTTGGAAAATTTAATTTTCTAATTTATCATTATACCAATAATTTATTTGCATTTCTGATGATTTTCATCCTTTTCCATTTATGCATTATCATATCTAAACCCTCACACTGAAGATATGTATAAATAAATAGTTGATACACATGTTTTTGCCATACAAGTATTCACGTTTTCAATTATTTACACTTTAAGCTCATAGCCTCACCTTTTGGATGCCGTTTTTATAATATTTTAGAATGAATATACAGTCACACTGAATCAGAAACTTTGGGCATTTAATTTTTTTTCTTCTGTTATATATGGTTGATACTTTTGTTGGGTTGGTTTTGATATTCATCATTTTTCCATTTCTGTTGTCATATTGAAAACCTGTCCAAGGATAAATATATTTTTTTTCTGAACTATAAGCTTCAAATGTCTATACAAATTTTCATTCAGAAACTACATTTCAATTTATTTGTAAGATTGTTCATAGTACTTACACATTTTTAATGGCACGAAATGCCATGGATCACCATAGCAAGCAATACCCAACTGTAAACAATATGTCATCTAGACACAAAAAAAAAGAGTTTAAAATAATTTAATGTATCGTCACTCTTCCAGATAATGTATGGTTAAATATATGTCAGAACTTCAAATCTCTCAGAATTTCAAATTCTGTCAATGGATGTCAGATTGGAAGTTCTGTCATAACATATACTGTACACAATATGCGTATTCGAGTGGCAATGATTGAAGTGATTTAAGTTATCTTTTCTATTCTGCTGGGACTTTCAGTGTAACTAAAATCATTGCACCAAGTGATCCTATGAGGAAGACCTATTACTTCGGCCATGATATTTAAGTGAGCATGATTGTTCCCACCTGAATAGCCCTAATAATTGAATTGATTTAATTGATCATTTCTATTTGGGTGGGCCTTTCAGGGTATGTAAAATCTTACACTAAGTGATCCTTCGAGGAAGCATGACATCTTCAGTCATGGTTGAAGTGATCAAAGTGATCGTAATCTTTCCCACACGAATAGCCTATTAGCTTGTGGTTTGAGGATAAAATTTCAGCACTTTACTGTAGTACTACGTATTGTTCAGCTACCCAAGGTCGTATTCGCCAAAAAATTAAGAATATGCACTATCAACTGATACAGTATCATTTTGTCGTCTGTTATCGATGGTCATCTATTATCGACAGCCGCGCATTAATACACTGTCGTACTGTGCACATGCTTTTCATCTCAGTAAAAAATAAAATAAATAACTATTAACCTTTATTTAAAATACATTATATGGCTTTAAATGGAACTATTGTTTTGAATTTAATAAAATAAAGTCTCTTAATGCATGATGCAGTAAAATCCCGATTTTGGTAAGTGAAATATTATATCAATTTTTAAAGTAAAATCAAATACAATTGTCATTGGCCATGCTCATGGATTTCTGTTAAAAATTGGAAATTTTATCCTCATAAAATGAAGTTATAAGATATTCTGTTAAAGACAAATAGATTTATAATATTTATTTTACAAAACACTGCAAATACATTTTTATTAAATTGACTTTAATGTAATCCATTATCAATGACAGCATGAATTTGTTCAGCAGCAATATGAGAAAAATATGCCAAAAAATATTTTTATTTTTGGTGGTTATAATAGGAAAACTTCCCGACAAATGAAGATAACAATATTATACAAGTGTGTAGCATGAGTATTATATTGTTACCCTTCATGAGTGATATATTTTTTCTGTATATGCCAGATGAGTGATGGTTTACTTTTATTATCCACCATTTTGTACGATTTATGGCTTCAATAACATGAATATTTAATGAGAGAATGTGAAAAAGCTGTCAAAAAGCACAGACAACAGTGAATATAAAAACTTCAATCTTTAACTAGCAATAGCTCTGTTATTTCTGCATGGATTTTTATGCAACAGACATGAAAAGAAGCACTGTAAAACAACCTTTCTGATGACATATAATACATAATTCTAGGTAACATAGTTACGAGATATTGGTGAAAAAACGGAAGTTATTGACACTAGTTATCCATGGTGCGGAGGTGCTGTTGTATACAAATATATACCGCTTCGTATAACCCTATATACAGGTCAAATACGGTGCCCAGTAGATAATGAAAAATAAATTAACCATACCCATGATTATTACCATAAAATCACGTACTTTGTGTGGACACGAAATGGAAGAAACAGCCTTCAAAACCAACTTTAAAAATTAATGACATAATTGTCTAGGAAAATAATTTTATGTGCACATCTTCAAAACGAATGTTATTTGTCGATTATGGTAATAAAATGACAAAAATTATTCCGTTTATTTGTTAAATTATCAAGCTACAGAGGGCAATGCATAAAATAAAAAGTTTGGAATATATTTTGAATACCATTTATATTGATTTTATGTTACTAGTGTAACATGAAATTTTTCCCCTGGGAGTAAAATTTTTCTTCCAAGTCTCTTCTAACCATGGATCTCATTTAAAGTCAAATATCCTTGAGTCAATGGTCTTGCTGATTCTAGTATCATCATTTTTCTTGGATATAAGAGCATCTATTTTCACTTTTAAGAATATAAAATAGCTTCAGAGATGCCCCTACCCCACAGTCACTACAGCGAGGTCAAAGCTCAAATCAAGGTCACACCATGACGTTGCACACCTACAATCCCCCATCAATGTCCCTGTCAAGTATCAACTTTCTGCACATTACAGTTTCTGAGATATCGCCCGGACAAGATTTTATAGGTCAAGGTCACTACAGCAAGGTCAAAGCTCAAATCAAGGTCACACCATGACGAGACACACCTACACTTCCTAACCAATGTCCCTACCAAGTATCAACTTCCTACACCTTACCATTTCCCAGATATAGCCCAGACAATATTTTATAGGCCAAGGTCACTATGGCAAGGTCAAAGGTCAAATCAAGGTCACACCATGATGTTGCACACCTACACCCCCTAAGCAATGTCCCTAACAAGTATCAACTTCCTACACCTTACAGTTTCCGAGATATAGCCAGGACAAGATTTTATAGGTCAAAGTCACTACGACAAGGTCAAAGGTTAAATTAAGATCACACCACGACACTACACACCTTCAACACCTAACCAATGTCCCTACCAAGTATCAACTTCCTCACACTTACGGTTTCTGAGATATAGGTCAGACAAGATTTTATACGTCAAGGTCACTACAGCAAGGTCAAAGGTCAAATCAAGGCCACACCACAACGTTGCACACCTACAACCCTTAACCAATGTCCCTACCAAGTATCAACTTCCTACACCTTACGGTTTCTGAGATATAGGCCTGACAATATTTTATAGGTCAAGGTCACTACGGCAAGGTCAAAGGTCAAACCATGACGTTGCACACCTACACCCCCTAACCAATGTCCTATATCAAATATCAACTTCCTACACCTTACAGTTTCCGAGATATAGCCTAGACAAGATTTTATAGGTCAAGGTCACTATAGCACGGTCAAAGGTCAAATCAAGGTCACACCATGATGTTGCACACTTACACCCCCCAACCAATGTCCCTACCAAGTATCAACTTCCTACACCTTACAGTTTCTGAGATACAGCCAGGACAAACTTTTTCCTACCGCCCGCCCACCCACCGATCCTGCCCAAGGTAAAATCTGACCACATCAAAAGATGAGATCAAAAGAACCTCTAGGAACACGAATAAGCGAGTTATAAGCACCTTTAATTTTGGCTATCCTCATTTGACCTTGAAAGAGGGACCAAAGCTCAAATCTGACCACATCAAAAGATTCCTAGCACATGATTTCCTATAGGATGCTTTCACATTGCAAACCACTAGGACCAAGAAAAGGCGATTTATAAGCATTCTGGATTTTGCTATCCTCGTTTGACCTCGAAGGAAGGGCCAAAGGTCAAATCTGACCACATCAAAACATTCCCAGCCCATGATTTCCTATAGGTTGGATTCACATTGCAAACCTCTAGGACCAATAATACGCGAGATATAAGCACTTTTAAGTTTGGGTATCCTTGTTTGACCTTGAAGTAGGGGTCCAAGGTCAAATATTACCACATAAAAAGATTCCCGGCCCATGATTTCCTGTAAGCTGGTTTGCCATCCCAAATCTGTACAACCAATAATAAGCGACTTATGAGCACTTTTAAGTTTGCCTATCCTCGTTTGACCTTGAAGGAGGGGACCAAGCACAAATCTGACCACACCAAAAGATTCCCAGCGCATGATTTCCTACAGGTTGGTTTATCATCCCAAACCTCTAGGACCAATAATAAGCGAGTTATAAGTATTTTAAGTTTGGCCATCCTCGTTTGACCTTGAAGGAGGGGTCCAAGGTAAAATCTGACCACACCAGAAGATTCCCAGCCCATGATTTCCTACAAGTTGGTTTACCATCCCAAACCTGTACAACCAATAATAAGCGAGTTATAAGCACTTTTAAGTTTGGCTATCCTCGTTTGACCTTGAAGGAGGGGTCCAAGCACAAATCTGACAACATCAAAAAATTCTTAGCCCATGATTTCCCAAAAAGTTGGTTTACCATCCCAAACCTCTAGGACCAATAATAAGTGAGTTATAACCACTTTTAAGTTTGGCTATCCTCGTTTGACCTTGAAGGAGGGGTCCAAGTTCAAATCTGACAATATCAACAGATTCCCGGCCCATGATTTCCTATAAGTTGGTTTCACACTGCAAACCTCTAGGACCAATAATAAATGAGTTATGAGCACTTTTCGGTTTTGCTATCCTTGTTTGACCTTCAAAGAGGAGCCCAAGGTCAAATCCGACAACACCAAAAGATTCCAAGCCCATGATTTCCTATAGGTTGGTTTCCATACTAAACCTCTAGGACCAATAATAAGGGAGATATAAGCACTTTTCATGACTGACAAAAAACACCTGTGGCGGCCATCTTGTTTTTCAAAATTAGGCCAAAAATATTTCCAGTCATGATTTTGTAATGCGGAAAATATTCTGCAAATTTCAGATCTCTACCTATAACGCCTACCCCCTACCCTAACCAATGTCCCTACCACGTATCAACTCCCTACACCTTACAGTTTCGGAGATACAGGCCGGAGAAACTTTTCCCGCCCACCCGGACACCATGGGTGAAAACAATAACCAGACAGCCCTTAAGGGCTGTGGGGTAAAAATAGCCAAAATCTGACCTTTAACAGGCCGCCAGTGACCTTAACATTGAAGGTCAAGGTCACAAAACACTAGCATTCATGGCATTGCCTATATATACCCACATACCAAATTTTAAAGGTCTAACTAAAATATTTTTAAAGTTATCGCGTCCAAAAGGAAATCTCTGCGGCGGCGGTATGACCGTACTGAATCCTAAGTATCCGCGACTTTCATCCACGGATACAATAATTCCAGTATACTGTGCAATACTTCTTACTACACTTTAACAATACATCTCTATTATCGGCCATTTTATGACTAACGGGAAATACCAATGAAATGATTAGACTGGGTGCCCGATACGTAATAATATGATTACTCACCAGGTCCCCGATGTTTAATTAACCCATCAGCATCAGGCTCCAAATCATTATACAAATTATGTCAATGCATATTCCTATGTGAAATAGTAAGGTTTCGACTGGATTCTCGGGGAATTTCGGGAGTCACATTTCGGCCACAAGAGTTTGAGATTTAGCAGGAAACATTTGCATCAACATCCTGTTATGATGTCATTTGAACGGTAATTTTGAATCTTTTAAAGGTAGAATTTCATGCTTTACAATAGGTTTTATAGGTCTTCATTTAGTTTAATGTATAACTTATTTCATTCCTAATGTTGCTGTTAATTATCAGGTGCTAGATAAATGAATTACAGCACTTTTATAAGTTGTATGGTTTGATTAGTTTGAATCCTGAAGTGATAGGAAGTATTTTGGCATGCTAAGTCTGGGTTTGAATCCTGAAGTGATAGGAAGTATTTTTAACAGACTGAGTTTGGGTTTAAATCTTGAGGTGAAAAGAAGTGTTTTGTCAGGCTGTTTAAATTTGTATTCAGAGTTTGATTTTATTTGAAGTGTTTTATCAGTTGGGAAGTGTTTTACCAGAAGGTGTTTTACTGGAGGATTGAAGTGTACCAGATTTAGGTTAATATTTTACATCCGGAATTGTTAATTATTCTTGGTGAGAATATATTGTGTATTATTCAGAAATCGTAAACTCGGATACCATTTAATAGGGTGTTAATCAGTATATTGGTCATTATAGACAGAGACCGTAAAGTCGGAGACACTGGCTATATATTCGATATCAGAGACTGTAAAGTCGGAGACTGTGCCGGTGGTATACGTGATTAATTATTGGTTTCAGTATATTTATCGCTACAGGTCATAATATATTCCATGCTGTATTGGTAATATTTTATCCGGTAACTATCACATTTTGGTTGAAAACCAAGCATTTGGTTTAATTTATAATATTTGTGTAAAGAATTTACACAGGTTCTTAGGTCAAGAACACAGGTATTGTGTTCATTTTGAATTACAACAGATTGTTGTGATAACAGTGATATGTTGTAATAACTGTAATAAATGGTAATAACGGTAATATATTGTGATAACGATAATACATGTATTCAGGTTTTAAAAGGTTATTATTATCAGTAGCAGTAGTAATTTTAGTTTAAAACTTTGTCTCTAGGAATACTAGTATTTCGTATCTGTAATAGAGTAATACTTGTGTTGCTTGATATTTTATATTTGATTTAATAAATGTCAAATTTTTATTAATACGGTGTTATTAATAAGTTGTTACATTAAATCTAAAGACTTTATTGGTATTAATCTCTTGCGAAGATTAAGGTCAATCTTCCTTCGTTAGGAGTCAGGTCAATGAACTCAGGCAATTTTAAGGTTGTTGCATATCAAATTGATAATTAAAGTTTTTGTACTAACAAATTGTTGGGTGGGGGCTCGGAGCTGGGATTTGTTATAAATCTATTTGGGCACAACCTTCACAGCTATATCTCAATAAAAATATAAAACATGACTTCTGTGAACCTTCAGATTTTATTATCAGCATTTTTATTGAAATATTGCAGAAAGTCTGTGGCCTCACAAATGTCCACCTTTTTAACTTCTATTTATAAAATATTGCTAGGTAACCCCACAGAAGTCATATTCTCCCCATTTGCATATTTCATTTTAAAATATCGCTAGGAAACCCCAAGAAATTCCATGACATCATAATCTCTCCATTTGCATATTACTTTTTAAAATATGCCAGGAAAGTTGAGGAAACCCCAAGAAATTCCATGTTGTTATATTTTTTCATTCACATATTTAATTTTACAATATTATCCCTTTATTGGGGACCAACATCACATAAAACAGGGACCCAATGTTGAGCGCATTTATTTCTTGAAGATAAAGGGGGTTCAGCAATGAAATGAAGAGGACTGTATGACTCGATTTCTACGTTAACAATAAATATTGGGAACCCAACGTCTAATGTTTATAGCCAATGTACAGGTTTTCGATAAATTCACGTTTTCGATCATTTAAACTACAAGCTCAAAGTCTCATTGGGCGACGTTCTTATAATATTTTAGAAAGAAATTAATACGCAATCCACAAAGTATTGTCTGTTATTGACGGTAAAATAAAATCAATATTAAAGGTATTCAAAATATATTCTAAATTTTTTATTTTCTACATTGTCCTCTGTAAATTGATAATTTAACAAATAAACGGAAAAATTGTTGCAATTATATCATAAAAATTGCAAATAATATTCTTTCTTGAAGGTGTGCACATAAAATTATTTTCGTAGACTATTATATCATTAATTTTTAAAGTTGGTTTTAAAGACTGTTTCTTCCATTTTGTGTCAAGACAAAGCATGTGATTTTATGTTAATGAGCATGGGCATGGTTTATTTTATTATAGCATCCAAAAATCAAAACTGAACTAAAGCATGCAGTCAGTGACAAAAGGTTGAGATAAAGGTTAATAATAAAAAATAGATGGCGTTTTTTTTTTTAAATAACTCGAGTTTTTAAGAAATAAATAATTATATACTGATCTTGTTACAAACTAGCACTTTTGCAATTTATTAAGCCATAAAGACATAAAAATCAATGAGCAATGGTCGTTTTTTTATTTCCCTTATTTACGTGGCTGTTCCATAAAGTGCTCTGCACAATTTAACCGGCAACAAAATATACTTCCTTGCAATAAAATGGTACTAAACAGTAGTAAACACATTACACATCTTAATGACCACCGGTGTAATAGATCCCTTAATGACAAAATTTGGACATTGTTATTTTATTTATATTTGTGTCATTTACCCAAGTTCAACTCGCATCTAACAGGTGATCCTTGATCTACAGAAATCGCTAATGATAACAGCCTTAGAAGCCACTAAGATCGTCGAAAACCGGCAACGCAAGGATATCAAAGTCAAAGTTGGGGTTTAACGTCCCGTTCAACAGCCAGGGTCATATTGGGACAGGTCCTCAGCATTGCCACTTGTGGGACTCGAACCCACAGAGGTGACAGCCTATGATTAGATGCCAAACTTGCTAACCACTAGGCCACCGAGGACCTCTCGCAAGGATATCAAAACAAGTTGAATAAATGACAGTAATGATCATGTACCCGGGTGTCATTAATGTTAGGTGTCATTAATGTTAGACAATGCTATAAAAAAGGTAGCTAAACACATTTAATGTGATACATATACACTGATACATGTAAACAATGGTTTACTTATTCAATTTCTTAATAATTTAAGGAAGTAACATTAAACCAGACGATAAAATAACAACTTGTCTAACATTAATGACACCCGTGTACATCTCTACAAGGAAAATAATTGTGACGTGGTTTAAAACTGTCAAAAACTGCAAGTGACGAACTTGGGTACTGAGAAGCAAAGTACAGTAGGCGACGAACCTAGGTTGCTGAGTGACACCCTATTTTCGCCCATTCTAGAGGAGCTCCAAACAAGAAGGGTGGAATACTACAAGTTTGCTGTGTGGATGGTAGGTTTTCATCACCATATTTTAGTTTATAATATTCAAACAAATCACCTTTTTCTCCAGTCGGCATTGTGTTTTCACTTGAAGTAATGACCTAGCATATCGTCCGCCAAATTGCGCCTGTGTCGATTCCTATCGACCCACAGCCACAAGCGGTCCCTCTAAATACCGTTCGGGTCTCCACACGGTAATTTCCGCACGGTAAACGTGTGGAGTTTGTTGAGAGTAATTTCTATAAAGATCGAGTTATAAAAACCCCAGAATCCAGTTTTTGGAGAGTAATTTGTATAAAGATAGAGTTATATGAACCCCATGTGACATGATGTGTCACATGTGACATGACTTCTCAATCTAATTGCACTTCATTGCAATCTAGGCTAATCTGTTTATGTCCACAGGTAGTGTATGCATCCAAATCCCAGTTGAATGATGACAATAATGTTATGTTTTCCATTCTATTCACAATATTATCAAAAGATTCTATAATAATATTCAAATTGCAATAAGTCCTCTGGCATGTGTATAAATATAGCCAGTAATGGTATGTGATGGGCCATATGTGTGGTTATTTTTAGGCTATGGATTATATATGGACTTTTTAATCTTTTTTGTATTATTATATTAGTATGTGTATTATATTAGTATGTGTATTATGTGTTGACCTTGTTAATTAATAAAGTTTGGATAAAATACCTCATATTTTTTCTCTTTTTTTCTCTCTGATAAATAAACATAAGCTATTAATATGAAAAAAAAAGGTGTAAAAATTTCGGACCTCAGAGCAAGACCCTCAGAATTATCTAAGAATTTTTCAATTCTTGGTATGATATATCAATTTTTATAACAATTTTGTACATATTACACAATTTCAATACCTTTGCCACACAATTTATTTCTTTGACAGCAAATAAATATCCATACACATCACTTTTAAGGCTGTTTAAAACTCCGCACGTTTACCGTGCGAAGATACCGTGCGGAGGCTCCGCACGGTGTTTAGTGGGACCCGCCACAAGCATGATAAGGTTAACAAATATATTTATCACTGCACACGCAAGATCATCCCATTGTATACTTTCCTCAAGTCCTTTTGTCTTAGGTATTGCATGAGGACTGAATGACTTTTTGAACTAAATTTACATTTGTTTTGCCTACATAAAATGTCACTCTCCTGTGTCAATCATCTATCATTTATGGGCTTTAGAGTCAGCAACCTTGTGAGGATAACTGATGTGTCAAAGAGAGTTTTTGGTCCAGCAATTTCTTTTAATAAAACAGTTGCTTTTGTCCAAAACTTTAACTTAATGTCATAAAACACTAGTAATGCTGTATTTCAAATAATAATAATCCATATACAATAAGGAAATATAGTTCTTTTTCAATGAGAAAAACACAGAACAGTTAAGGGTGATGGGGGTTGGCTTTTGATTTATTTTGTTTATGTACATAAGCTTTTAGCAGGTAAAGTTTGGATGAAGGCAAATTTTGCATACCCATCTGTATAAACAGAAAAATTCAATTTAATTTAACTTCCACATGTTCTGTTAAATTAGTATAAATTGTCTCTGGTTGTTTCACAAATTTACCAGGAAAGTCTCTGCTTTATACCATAAACAGGGTATACAAATAAGACAAAACTAACTACCTAGATGGGGGAAACCTCCACAGCCAAGAAATGTCTAATCATGTACACCTAAATGGAGAAAGAAATAATGAGTATACAATAAATCACTTGAGCATGACTGTATTAAAATTTACAATTCACGCTGTGCAGTGGAATCATTTGGCTGTGTCTCTGATCAATCAACACTCCAAGCCAGGTTATCTCAGATGTAAACACAATTATGCTAATGTGTAGGGAGAATCCTTTGGGATGTGTGCATTAATTTAAATGTGGTAAAACTCATTACAAGGACAACCCCCTGGCTGAGACAAGTCTTTGTATCTCATCCCTCAGTAATTTCCCCACCCATCATGATGGGTTCATAATGATTTCATGTATGTCAGATATGGTGAAATAAGAAATACAAAGACATGGAGCAAGTCTGTCCCATTGGGATATAAAAATCATTTCACAGTTTAATAAATTCATAATTTACACATTCTTAGTCTAAAATTATTTATATTAAATTTACAAACAGCAGGTAAGAAAAAAATTGCTAAACCTGTATGTTATTTTATAAGTCAAGCAAAAATTCAAAGATATTCTTAACATAGTTTTGCCCAAATCGTAACTCTTTCTCATTTGGGAGATGGTCATATCTTGGATGTTTTATGTCTTACAGGATCCTTCTCTGTGACTCTCTATCCACAAATGACAGAACTATCTGATCATCTAATGATTAATTATTCCATCAAAGTACCAGTCAAAGAGTGCTGAACATTCAGACATGTCAAAATTTGCAAATTTCACAAATAGATATTTTTGTTCACAAAATAATATTTTTAAATATTCCAGATTTTGGTCTGACATATTACACTCAGATCTCATCAAATGCTTTCATAAAACAGTCTGTCTTCTCAGCCACCAGTAGTTTACCATCATACAAAATCTCCATGACACTGAAGCATACAAAAAGAAAGATATACCAAAGCATCCTAACACTGGATTCATGAACACTTCTACATTTGCTTGACATACTTTTTTTTTTTTTTTTTTTTTTTTTTGAGTTGATTTATTTTTTATTATAATAAATTTATGTGTTTATTCTCATTTGTAAAAATAATTTTTATCCAGTTTTGTAGATATGAGATTAGTGGTTTTCTAATAAACACTATATAAAGTTATTACCAAGATTTTTTTTTTTTTTTTTTCAAACAATAAAAATTTATTTACCCTTTTGTAACAATATTGGTGCGAGACAACCTTGGGAGGGCGAGGGTAGCAAACCCTCCGTCAAGGTGTATTTCCAGTGCCATTTCATACATAGTATGAAAATTGAATTTTAGTATACTAACAAAAGATATTTCAAATTGATACTTTGTAGGGTGTTTGTTAAATTGATTTAATAAAAGGAAACCCTGTTCACACGGTCTTAATAACTGTTACCAAATATACCATGTATATCAAGACAGATTGTTTTCTAAAACTAAGATAATTGTAAAGATTTACGAAAAGATAAACAATTACAAGAATGTTTTTAAATTAGCACATAAACTGAATTTATAAAACTTGTAATACAGTGTACATTCTAATTCACACAGAAGTGAAGCACAGCAGGATAGTCCCACCCCCAGTTAAGCCTTTTGCTGCTGAAGTAGGGAAAACTATTTCGACTGTTTCACTTCAAAAAACCAATACATCCAATTAATATTTGCAAGAACCTTTTCTAAAGTCATTTGAGAACAGTCTGACAGTTAAAATGAATACGAAGGACCAAAAATAAGCAGTTTTATAACTATCATAAGTGAAACAGCATACATTTAATCATATTTTTCATGCCTTTTCTTTGATAACTGTTAAGCAATGAAGAATCAAAAACCTCTCCATAAAAAGATAACCGTTCTTTTATTGTGTTTGCAATATTCACCGATTTATAGTCTGAATTGTTCCAACTACATTTAGACCATGTACTGAAAATGGCATAACTCACAATAACTAAACATATGTTTCTATTTTCACTTAAATAATTCTGACAAGGTATACCTAATATTATATGCTTAAGGGTAATATTTAGCTTGAGACAATTGCTCAGTATACACCAAATATGTTTAATCCTTGGACAACTGTACAACAGATGACTAATATCTTCTGATTCACCACAGAAAGTACATTTTGTTGAGGAACTTTTCCCCCATTTTCCTAGCTTTTCCCCACAGGGCAGTATATTTAGCAATATTTTGTACTTAAACTCTGAAAATTTTTTGTATCTGAGTGTCTTAAAATTGGTGAGATAAATACTTTCCCAGTCATTTTTATTTATTTCAGCCTGAAATTTCCTTTGCCACATGTATTCTGTGTATGGTCTTTCAGTTTTTTTGCCCAAAAGTACCACATACATTTCTTTGGAATTAATTTCATTTGGATTGAAAATTTTTGTCTTTGTGCATAATGTTAATTTTTGGTAAAGTGAAACTTGGGTAAACCTACATACACTAGTGTCACAATGCCTCAGGGCATTTTTGCTGATAATGTTTATCAAAATAAAGACTTCACTCATCCAGTTAGTTTTAACTGTTAGTTTCTGTAATATGTTATGTTCTGATATAAAAGAGCCATCGTGTTCAACAAGATCTTTTACATGTAAAAACCCACTTTCTAACCAGTTTTTGTAATAAAGACATTTGCCTTTTGATTTGAAATATTCATTACCCCACAATGGCTGTGACAGAATTTCTACAGTATTCAACTTGTTAATTGGTCTTATAGTTTTACACAAGTTATAAGATATTATAATTTGCTGATAGAAAGGTGGTACCTTTAAGAATACCCCAAACTCGTCAATTTTGCGAAAGTTCATTTTTAGAAGTAGGTTTGTGGTAATGGACATTTTTGCAAGATACATGTTAAGTATTTCAGCTATTGAACTTTCTTCATTCAGAAGATGTATTCTGTGTATGGTCTTTCAGTTTTTTTGCCCAAAAGTACCACATACATTTCTTTGGAATTAATTTCATTTGGATTGAAAATTTTTGTCTTTGTGCATAATGTTAATTTTTGGTAAAGTGAAACTTGGGTAAACCTACATACACTAGTGTCACAATGCCTCAGGGCATTTTTGCTGATAATGTTTATCAAAATAAAGACTTCACTCATCCAGTTAGTTTTAACTGTTAGTTTCTGTAATATGTTATGTTCTGATATAAAAGAGCCATCGTGTTCAACAAGATCTTTTACATGTAAAAACCCACTTTCTAACCAGTTTTTGTAATAAAGACATTTGCCTTTTGATTTGAAATATTCATTACCCCACAATGGCTGTGACAGAATTTTTACAGTATTCAACTTGTTAATTGGTCTTATAGTTTTACACAAGTTATAAGATATTATAATTTGCTGATAGAAAGGTGGTACCTTTAAGAATACCCCAAACTCGTCAATTTTGCGAAAGTTCATTTTTAGAAGTAGGTTTGTGGTAATGGACATTTTTGCAAGATACATGTTAAGTATTTCAGCTATTGAACTTTCTTCATTCAGAAGCTTTGGAATCCAGGAGGTTTTTAAAGCATGATGTTTTGTAACAATGTCTATCATGTTTAGGCCTCCATCCCTAGAAGTAGCAATAACAATGTTTTTTTTTAATTTATGAGTTTTGCCCCATAAGAATTTGAAAAGCATTCCATCTAATTTTTTCATTATATGAGTCGGTGTATATAATATTGTCAAGTTGTATATCAACCTAGGAACAATAAGATTGTTGATCACAACTATTTTACCATAATATGTTAATGTCCTACTGCTCCAGATTAACAGAAGCTTTTCAATTTCACTTATTTTCTTCTCCCAGTTCCATTTCTCACACTCCTTTTGATCTGTTTCTACATAGATACCTAGACATTTCACTGGACATTTTGAAAACTTAACTCCTTCAAATATATTTGGGTTATGCTTTAAAGCACCAAGCCATATGCCTTCACATTTGTCTACATTCAGCTCTAGCCCAGAAATTGTTCCAAATTTTTTTACTCTTTCCAATGCATTGATAACTGACTGTTCATTTTCTAGGGTCAAAGTTGTGTCATCTGCATATTGGGTAAGTTTTGTTGTTTTTTTAAAAAGTTTGATACCGTTTATATCATTTGCTTCCCTGATTTCAATGGCTAGGAATTCCACGGCAAGTATAAATAGCAGTGCTGAGACAGCACAGCCTTGTCTGATACCTCTGGCCATTTGTGATTCACTAGAAATCCACCCATTATTTTTCACACTAAATGTTGGTTTGTTATATAAAATTTCTATCCAATGAATAAACTGCTTACCAAAGCCATATTTTTTCAGACAACCAAACATAAAATTCCAGTCAAGACTATCAAAAGCCTTTTTAAAATCCAAACAGATTATTGCACCTGGTTTATTACCATCTTCACAATATTGTATAATATCGTCTATTAACCTTGCACTAAAACCAATGTATCTATTTTTAATATATCCACTTTGATCACAGGAAATTAGGTTAGGAATAACTTTTTGGAGACGTTGTGCAAGGACAAATGTTAAGATTTTATAGTCGCAATTTGTAAGACTAATCGGCCTGTAGTTTTTTAATAAAGCCTTATTGCCTTTCTTGAAAATTAGTGTGATTATAGACTTCCGCATACTATCAGGTAAAATACCTTTGCAGAAAGTTTCATCAATCATTCTCATATAAAGGGGTTCAATTTGATTCCAGAAAACTTGATAAAATTCAGGAGTGAGACCATCACTACCTGGTGACTTATCCTTTTTTAGATTACTAATAGTTTCACGCACTTCCTGAGTTGTAAGTGGACTCTCGCATAATCTAAATTGTTTGTCATTTAAGGATTTCACTTCGGTAAATTTGCTTAAATATTCATTTATTGTGTCAACAGATATATTTGTCTTCCTATATAAATTGCTGTAAAATTTTAAGGCAGTTTTTAAAATTTCCCGATCATTTTTAATTTCTCTCCCTTCATCACAAATTTTTGTGATAACATTGCCAGTTTGCCGTTGCTTTTCAATGTTTAAAAAATATTTTGATGGGATGTCACCCTCCTCAACCCATTTAATTCATGCTCTTATACATGAGCCTTTTGCTTTTAGATTAAAAAAGTTCCTTTGTTTACTTTCAAGTTCTGACTTGAGTAAATTATTATATTCTAATAGCTTTCTATCATTATCATTTAAACTATCTTTGGTATCCAAGGTAAGGATAGTTTTATTAACCTTGTCTAACTGATTTTGAATGTCTTTGATTATATCCTTTCTTTGGTTAGATTTTGTCTTACAGTAAGACATAGAGAAATCTTTAATATTTATCTTTGCCAGTTCCCAGATAAGCTGATATGATTTTAGATACTGATATTCTTGCGAAGTTTCAGCAATGATTTCTTTGACTCTATCATTATATTCCTTGTCATTTAGGATGCTATTATTAAGTTTCCAGTAACCTGGACCCTTTTTATGTAGGTTAATTTTGAACGATATCTTCAAGGCAGAGTGATCTATGACTCCTGGATTTTTAATGGGTTGTGTCACTGCATTATTTTGTAATTCATATGTCATATCTTGGGATATAAGGATGTAATCAATCCTACTGTAGCTATTGGATTTTTTGTCATAATAAGTATAGCCAGGTGTGTTTGGATTGGTAAGTAACCAACTATCTTTTAGTTTACATTTTAATAGTAGTTTTTCAAACAAATCAACACTTTTGTCAACTTTTCTAGCAGTAGGGAATCTGTCTGATCCATGTAGACAGCAATTCATATCCCCTGCGACAATAACATTTTGTAGGTTATCTGCATATTTCATTATCCATTGGGTTAATTTTTCAAAGAAAAACCCCCTCTCCCCTTCACTTGTTGGTGCATAGACCGAGACAATAGTAAATATAGTATCATGTATTTGGACATTTATAAGTAGGATTCTACCATCATTACTTGAAAAACTGCTGATAACATCACCCTTAAAGTTTTGTTTGAACATTACAGCCACTCCTCTACTATGACTGGAATCAGTCAGAGATAATAAAACACTTCCTTTCCAACTAGCCTTAAAATAGGGTTCAAAAGTTTTTGTACAAAAAGTTTCTTGCAGACAAATTATATCATATTTTTCATTTTCTAGCCATGAGAATAGCTTTTGCCTTTTGTTGTTATCATTTAAACCACGGCAATTATAGGATATTACTTGTAGATTATTTGTCATTGTTCTTTTCAATTATGCTTTCCTTCAGAGTTACCAATAATTTACCCATCTTGTTCTTTCTGGGCCATACACCCCTTTTGACGGTCAAGCACTGCTCTTTCGTAAGTCCAGTAGACCAAAACAAGTCCCCTGGAACAGCTTCAGCAATCACCGTATCAGAGTTTAGAAGTGCCTCACAGAATTCCGGACAGCCGTTGGACTTGGCACGAAGAACCTGCTCCATAACCTTCTCTTTCTCATCTATCCAGTTTGGGTTGAAAGGAAGAAAGCTGGCTTCAACTTTGGCTTGATATGCACTCTTTGCCTCAAGGATTCTTTCAGCAATTTTATCCTTTCCAGTCTGGATCGCCTTAGAATACTGATAGGCATGCTCAGAGGACCTGTGTGACATCCAGAAGACCTTGATTTCACAAGGATAGAAGTTACTGAGGGGATCTGCCTTTCCTGCAAAAGCTGTTACATGTTTCAGCTGTTGCTTTGCAGTTCCTGAACACTCTTTATCCCCTGGGCCATGATTCTTCCCCTTGCAGACTATACAACAGGGCTCACTCGTGCATTGTTTTCTGTAGTGGCCATCCTGGTGACAGTTTGTGCAGTATTTATTACTGGGACTTGGCTGATCTCTGTGGAAGATCCTGACACTTGTGTCTCCTATCCAAGTTTTTCTTGGCAAGGGATCATCAAAACTGTCCACAAATACAATGCGGTCACCATTTAACCAGTCTGTCAACTCATTATTTTCATTCCTTGCTTTTGCAAACTCAACTTTCCCCCTTAGTTTAATACCCTGGGTAATCAAGTATTGTTCAATGCCTTTGTTTCCCTTTGATAGGGGCAAGTCCTTGATTGTTACTTTCATAACACTTTGGTCTGTTTCCCCCTCAGCCAGTCTTGCTCTCATTGGATTGTTGTTGAACACATTCACACAATGGTCTCTAATTTCCACCTTGTTGGCAAGAACTGTTACCCTGGCCTCTTTAGTTTTCAGGTATATTCTCCACAACATGCCAATTCTTTGAACACCCAACAGGCTGTCCTTCTTAATCCTTTTGCAAACTGCCTCACATAGTTCATATTCTTTCAAAGTCTTGAAATCAGGTATTTCTCCAGCCTTCACAAACACAGAGTCCACTTTTGGTAATTCCATAATTCTTCTTTGTTAGGCAAAAAAATTAATGTCTTTGTGGTGCAGAGGTTCTAAGCACTGTGTACACAATTCACTAATTAACTTATACAATCTATCTTCAGAAAATGTTTAAATATTTCACAGTTTTCAGATTTTTTTCATCAAAATGATCACAATATACAAGTCAAAAATATGAAAATTATATATCCACAGATTCTGTGCAGTATTATGCACAATATGGTATAATTTTGAAAGCCAGAAACTAAATTATCCTTGTTCAAAAAGAAAAAAAACTCCAGAGCACAAAAAACATGTCCAGCTTAGAATGCTCAATATCTATCAGCTTGACATATGAGCAAGTATGGTGACATGACAACTCAGCCATAACTCGCAGCCAATAGCATGCTGCTGTAAACCCCTTTGATTTCCTCTTTGAACAGTCCAAATTTGAAAATTTTAATTACTTAAATGTAACTTTTATAAGCTACAAGCTTACCATGTGGGACTGAATGCTGTTCTCGGATGGCCGCAAGGCATCAGGCCAACGTCTAAGAAAAATAGACATTTATAGTTGGCCGTAGCCTCAAGTTGTCGTCTTGTGGTACACTGTGAGAACTCGTCCTACTTTCTCATTGAAATTTTTAAACCTTACTCCTCAGCTGTAATACAGCGGGGAGGCAGGTTGGGACTCTTCTCAGTCCCACATGGTAAGCTTGTAGCTTATAAAAGCTACATTTAAGTAATTAAAATTTTCAATTTTATTATGCTACAATAGCTTACCATGTGGGACTGAATGCTGAATCCAACCGCCCGGTGGCGGGATAACAGCTGAGACTGGAAGATATGTCAATTTTTCTTAGATTTTAAAGTAATTAGAATGAATGTTAGAAATACCAGTCTGAGTCCGTAACAGTGCCCCAATCCCGAAGACTGGGCCTGTGATGAGCCAAAAACCTGAACAGAATGAATTACAGAGCTAAAAACTGTCAAGATGTTTTGATTGTAGGAGAGAAGTGCAGCCGTGCTCACTTTTAGAAGTGTAAGGGCCCTTAGGGCCCATCCACGAGTGAAAACCAGCCCAATGGTTGGAATTTTCATAAATTTTTGCCACCGAATATGAGATTAATGACAACCTTGATAAGTCTTTAATACATATATACATGATAAACTAAACATAAAAAATGACCTTACCCGTAACATCTTGAGAGGTAAACCTATACCTAGACCCTGGGATTAGACTCCTGAAGACTTGGTTGTAGCGGATGTGCCCCTCCTTTCTTTTCTTTCCGAGGATACCTGGTCTGAGGGGAAGGGTCTAGGACTTGTTGTGCCGCCACCACTGGTCCCAGATACATATTGTTGTCGTCTGACCAAGTAAGGTCTTTTAGGTAAAAATTTGTAAAAGTGTTGTGAGCTTTCCAGTGACAGGCTTGCATGATTTGGTCCACCAATACCCCACCATAAAAGGCCTTAGAGGCCGCGAAGGCCCTAATGTCATGCGCTTTAACTTGGACCAAGTCCGAGGCTTGTTGGTCTGCTTGTTTATAACAAAGTAGAATGGTTTGTTTCAACCATGAAGAGAGAGTAGCGGGTCTGATGTCTGAGATGTGTCCTTTCTTGAAGGAGATGAAAAGGAGGGATCGAGACCCTCTCAGGTCTTTGGTTCGATCCAAATAGTACCTCAGGGCCCGCACCGGACACAAGGTCCTGTCTTCTTTGAATTGTCTATCTACAATGGTAGTCAAAGCAGGAATAGTCACCGGAGACACACTTTGAGAACCTGCTCTTGCTAGTTGGTTTTTGGCTATAAAGTCAGAAGAAGGGAACAAGGCAACCTTTTCCCATTGGCCTAGATTAGATACTTTGTTTGCAACCCAGGCATGGATTTCGCTGCGGCGCTTGCCGGAGGCCAAAGCTAGCTAAAAAGCAGTTTTGAGAGTAAGACATTTGAGGTCTGTGTCCTTCATAGGCTCAAAGGGTACTTTTGTGAGCTCATTGAGAACAACAGAAAGGTTCCATTTTGGAAGATTCCTGGAACTTTTTGGACGATCCCTGTGAAAACTGGAGAGTAACCTGTGGGAAGGTCTGAACTCTGTGCAATATGGTACCCCGCTGGGCCCAGAGTGTCAACAATGGCCGTCCTGTAACCATCGATCGTCGAGGGGCGCCTGTTTAGATCTTGGTACAGGTACATGAAAAAGTCTGAGACTTGTTTCACAGATGGAGTGGAGAAATCCACCGAATTTTCTCTGCACCATTTCTCAAATAGGGCCCACTTTGACTTGTAGATGGTCCTTGTTGATGACCTCTGAGGGGCAGCAATTCTCTCTGCCACCTCCACAGAGAAGCCTTGTTCTTGGATCTGTCTACTCCTAGACACCAGGCGTGGAGGTTGAGATGATGTGGATTGCTGTGAAACACATAATTGTGGGACTCTTTGAGAAGAGTTGTTGACAGCGGAAGTTGCAGTGGGATCTCTGTTGCGAGCTGCACTAGGTCCCAAAACCAGGGCATCCCTGGCCAGCCTGGGGCTATTACGATGATCAGGCAATGGCATTGCTTGATTTTTTGGATCACCCTGTGAAGGAGAGCCGATGGAGGATAAGCATAGGCAGTGAGACCCGTCCATTTTAAGTTCAGAGCATCTATGTCCCAAGCATTTGGGTCTGGGACTGGAGACACGTACAGTGGAAGTTTGTGGTTCAGATGAGTGACAAATAGATCTACATGAGGAGTGAACCACTTTTGGCAGATCTGTTTGAACACCATTCTGTTGACTACACTTGGTTCGACCTGGACAGGAGGTCGGCCATCACATTCAGACACCCTGGAATGTGTCTGGCTTTCAATGTTATGTGGTAGTGATGGCACCAGGTCATGATCTTCCACAGGAGAGCACACATCTCTGATGAGTGAGTTCCTCCTTGTTTGTTTATGTAGGCTACCACTGTTGAGTTGTCCATTTCAATTAGCACTGTTTGGTTCTGGCACTGGTCCTTGAAGCTTTGAAGGGCCAGGGAGACCGCCTTCAACTCTAGAACATTTATGTGTAGCCTTTTTTCCCGCTCTGACCACAGACCCTTGGTAGAACTTTGATCTAAGTTAGCACCCCAATCTTCGTTTGAGGCGTCTGTAAAGAGTTGGATACTGTGGTCTTTGGGATGAAGGTCTGCACCTCTCATCACGTTTGAGGGATCTTGCCACCAGTCTAGGTGTGCTGAACTGGTTTCTGTCCAAGGAAGGAGGTTGTCCAGCGACTGAGGATAACTCCAGTGCTCCTTGAGATGAAACTGAAAGGGCCTCATGTGAAGGCGTCCCTCCGGGACCATTTTCTCCATTGAGGCTAGCAACCCAATTAGTGACATCAAACATCTTGCAGTCAAAACATGTTTTGACTTGAGACGTAGGATCAAATCCTGAAGTTTGAGCCATCTCTCTTGAGTGGGTTTTACAAGGGCTGAATCTAGATGGTATTCGTAGCCCACGAACGAAAACACCTGAGTAGGTTTCAGTTCTGATTTTTCCTGATTTATTATCAAACCCAAGGACTGGGTTAGGTCTACCACTGCCTGAGTGTTCACTTGGGCTTCGTCCTGAGACTGGGACCTGATCAGCCAGTCATCCAGGTATTGGTGAAGTCTGAGTCCTCTGGAGAGGGCCATTAGCTTCACTTCTTTTACAATCATTGTAAAGACCTGGGAGGCTGTGGCTAGTCCGAATGGGAGAAAGGTGAACTGGAACACCTGCGACCTGTAGCAAAACCTTAGGTATTTCCTTGAGTTTGGATGGATGGGGATGTGAAGGTAAGCGTCAGATAGGTTTATCGCAGATACCCATTCCCCTGGAATCAGGGAGGTCCTGATGGACTCTGGAGTTTCGATTTTGAACTTTTCTATGTGTAGAAAAGCGTTGAGCCTGCTTAAGTCTATGACTGGCCTCCACCTTTGATGAGGCTTGGGTACTAGGAACAGGCGACTGTAAAACCTGAGATATTTTACATTTTCCACCCTTTCAATTGCGTTCTTTGACAGAAGAGACTTATTCCAGAACTTGGTCTTTTTGGCGGGCCTTGTACTCTGACTGAATCAGAGGGAATTTGACCAGATTTGGTTTTGAAAGGAATGGCAGTACGTAGCCATAGGTGATAATGTTTAACACATTGGATGAACATTTGTTTGTTTGCCAGTTTCTTCTGAAAGAACGGAGGCGACCTCTTACTGGTGGACTGAGGGAGGCATTTAAGGAGTCATTGGGGGGACGGGTTTCCACGCCCTCACCCCCTGTTGTGGGGTTGAAAACGACCCCTGGAGCCTCTGAAGTTTGGTTTCCCCCTACCTGAGGAAAACAATTGGTTATTGCTTTGTGAGGAGTTGCCCCTATAGGGGCGTTTCCTGTAGGAGCCTCGTTTCTTGTTGTGGGGACCATGAAAGGGCTTATTCTGATAGAGTGCGAAACCCTGAGAGTCTTTAGAGGTGCCTTTTTTGAAGAAGAAGTCTTCTCCATCCTTCACAAGTTGAGACTTGAACAAGGAGGAGTGCCAAAAGGGCGAGTTCCTGAGTTCTTGGCGTCTCATTTCCCCTAGATGTGGTTGCAAAAGGGTCATTTCGACTTCGTGTCTAAGCAAGCCAGTGTTACCTATAGTATATGGCTCCCTCTGGAGTATATGGGCCAAGGATTTGCTGAAGCATGTGAGAGCCCTGTGCTGAATAAGAACAGTCTTATTCCAGAAATCTAGATATTCACAGGCTTGCTCATGTCTACGCTTTGCTGCTTTCTCAGGATTGACACCTTTCTGGATCTGAGTCTTAACCTTCTTGAAGGTTGACTTCAAGCTATGTTGACACTTTTCAAGAAAGGCATTGCAAGAAGATGAAGTCTTGGCAAAGGTAGCAGTAAAGTTGAGCGTGGAGATATTTTGCCTAGCTTGGTGTTCCAATTCCGTAGGTGCCACAGGGGGTTTAGGAGTAATACAGATTTTAGCAAAATCTGTATTCAACTCCTCAATTTTCTCCTCCTAACAGGGCTGTCCCACCTTGTACCACTTTGTAGTGGGAGGAGGTTTGATGTATTTACCCTCAGGTAAATTAGTGGCCTGAAAATCATGTTCAAATTTATCAAAAGCATCTTTGATAACTGAGCTGAGTGGTAGCACAGAGGAAGGACCTCTAGGTCTGAGCTCTTGATGGCCTTTTTCATCATCCAGACCCATAACTGAAGTTGAGGACCTAGGCATAGACTCCCTGGGGTCAGGGAGAGAAAGAATGCGCCTGAAGGTGTCCACCTCTTCAGCATACTGGGAGGGAACGTCAGACAGAGCTACTTCCCTATAATAAGGGGGGTCTGGATCATGTTGAGGTTGGTCTTGGTCAGAGAGAGCCCCAGAGGGCTGAGCCCCAGAGGGCTTTGAAGACCTGTGTCTGGTTGCAGAGGACTGATCCTCCTCTGAAGAAGATGACACATATCTGGACCTGACCTTATGTCTACTCTTATCAGCATGTTTTGGGGGTTTTGCAGATGACATCCGAGGTTCATCGGATTGATCATTATATTGATCCGAGGCAAACCTAGGTTCAACCTCATGCCTACTGTGAGATTGAGAGTGTTTTTAGGTCTATCGAAGACCTTCTTAGAAGGCTCCTCGGATGCATTAGAATGCTGATCCGATACATTGTGAAAATCAGATCCGAGACGTGGAGGAAGTGCTGGACCATAGTCCACATCCATTTCCTCAATATGAGAGGTAGTTCTAGGTCTCGGAGGGGGTAGGTCCAAGTTAACAGCACTAGTTGAGGGTCCAGGCTTAGAAGCTGAGGCCAAGGTCTGATCCACCTCTGTCTGTTTATTAGTAGTCAATTCCTTTTGGAGTGACTGGAAAGCTTCTAACATAGATGCCTGGAAAGAACCCATTTGCTGCTGTAAATGGATGTGTTACCCAGGGATTTCTCTAAATTTGATTCTATTTTCTGCTGTAAGGTAGTACCTGGGGTGGGTGGGACAGTTTTGGGGTTGTGGACGCGGGGGTGATGTAAATAAGTTATCAGCAGCACTCTCAAGGTCTGCATTGGAACCAGTAAATGAATCCACGTCATCCCCTAGATCTAGTTCATCGTCCTTTGAATTAGCAGTGTGGCTCTTTTGCTTTTTAATATAATGCTTCCTTTGTGAGATTTTCAACATTTGATCTTCTGTAAAGGAAGCACATATTTGACACGGACTTTCAAAAGTGACACAGGGGTCATCACCCTTGCCAGATTCCCTACAGGTAGGGCAGTAATTATGTGTGTCAAATGGGAAGCAAAAGTGCCTACACTTGCCAGATCTCGGTTTGTCTTTATTCGTTTGGTGGGTAGACATTTTGAAATGCAATAAAAAAGACGTAGGAAAAGCCTGAACCGAGGAATACTAAAAAAAAAAGCAAAAATAATGAAAAATACTTATCCTGTCAAAACTGAAATTCTACAGAATAATCTATCATATATATTAAGAGAAATATCCAAAAATTAACATCCAACAATACGTATGTGCTGACAAATAGATGAAAATATCTGTGTAAACGACAGACGCTACTAAATCACGCGGCTAATGAGAAAGTACCAGTGTACCATGAGACAACAACTTGAGGCTACGGCCAACTATAAATATCTATTTTTCTTAGACGTTGGCCTGATGGATTGCGGCCATCCGAGAACAGCAATCAGTCCCACATGGTAAGCTATTGTAGCGCAATAAAAGCAACACTTTTCAATAATTGTGGCAGAAAATAAAGGGAATCTAAGGTACTGTGGAACAACAATCTTACACATGTCCTCAGATGTTCTCTTATGAGGATAGTTTTCCCAGCTGTTGTAAAACTGATTATGTCATATCCCTTCTCAAAACCGAGATTAGACAGAAACATAAAAAAAACCAATAGACCTGTATCTAATCACAGCTTCTTATAAAAGTTAACTGAGAAAGTCATGGCTTGACTTCATTGTTCAAAAGCATACAAGAGTTTCAACTCCACCATGACAGTACTGTTAAAGATCCAGAATAATATATTTTAATCTGTGGATTTTGAGAGTTTCTCTCAAATTGTTGGATATCTCTGCTATTTTTTAAACAATTAATCACTCAATTTTACATGATTGTCTTAAAGGTTGGTTTGTTGTCGATGATACTGTGTTGATGTGGATAAATTCTTTCTAATCACAAACAAAAAAATTAAACTGGGGGGACTGTTTTCTGAGCCTTTCCCCTCCATTTTGCATCCCCTGTGTGTTATGGTTGTAGAGAAAATTTCATTATTTGATTTCTATCCTAGATCCAAATGCAGGAAGTTGTTAGCACTGACAGTTATTGATCTCCTTATTTCAAGTTGTTTTACAATCATCAGGAGAAAACAAGCAATCAGTGCCCCTGAACAGGTTCTGTGTCAGCCGACTGTGTCTAGAGCTTCAGGGTAAAAGTGAAAGAAGAATAGGATACAAAAACTATACCCTGTAAATGGCATTCCGAAGTAAAGTATCATGTTTACTGTTAAGGAGTAACATATAGGTGGAAAACATATTTAAAACAAGCAATCAGTGCTCGTGAACGGGCTCTGTGTCAGCTGACTGTGTGTTTTGAGCTTTAGAGTAGAAGTGACAAAAGAAAAGGACACAAAAGTTGTGCCCTGCAAATGGTATTCAGAAGGAAAGTCACAAGGTAACTGTTTAGGTATAAAAAGTAGATTAAAACATATTTAATAAAAATACTGCAAATGCAATAGTTTTTGAGTTACAACTGATTTACTCAACAGTGAGAACCTGAGAATAACTATTACACAGCTATGCCATGAACTAAACGTCTCCAATTTTACAATGTTATAGCTAATTCAAAAGTATATGAATAACATATTTAAACAAATATTCTAAATGGAATAGTTTTCAAGTTACAACTGATTTATTCAGCAGAGAAAACCTCAAAGCAGCTATTGCTCAGCTACTACTGGTCTGCAACTTTACTATGCATGTTATAGCTGACCCAAATGTAGGTGAACAACATATGTAAACAAAATACTCTAAATGCAATAGTTTTCAAGTTACAACTGATTTACTCAAAAGTGAGAACCTGAAAGTAGCTATTGCTCAGCTATGCCATGACATACAGGTCTGCAACTTCACTATGTTATAGCTGACCCAAAGTAGGTGAACAACATATTTAAACAAAATACTCTAAATGCAATAGTTTTCAAATTACAACTGATTTACTCAACAGTGAGAACCTGAAAACAGCTATTGCTCAGCTATGGCATGAGCTACAGGTCTGCAATTTTACAATATTACAGCTGACCCAAAAGTACATGACAAACAGACAGACATGCATGCCTTGAACAGTTTTTCATCCTCGATAGATAAGGTATCTTTTTTTAAAAAACAGCATGTCTCTAGGCGTTGTAGTTTTGCAGGGGAAATTGTTCACGTAGATGCAGAGTGACGCCAGTATGTCAGCTGACTGATAAGTCAGCTGACATATAAATTACTGTAAATGCAAAAGCTTTTGATTTACAAATGATTTACTCTACAGTGAGAATGTCACAGTAGCTTTTGCTCAGCTATACAATGAGTTAAAGGGCTGTAGTTTTAGTGTGGTATAGCTAACCCAAAAGTACATGAATAACATATTTTTAAAAGATTCTCTAAATGCAATAGTTTTCAAGTTACTGATTTACTCACCAATGACAACCTCAAAGTAGACATTCCTCAGCTATGCCATGAGCTATAGGTCTACAATTTTAATATGTTATAGCTTACCCAAAATTAGGTGAAAACATATTAAACAAAATGCTCTAAATGCAATAGTTTTTGAGTTACAACTGATTTACTCAACAGCTATACTCTGAAAGTAGCTATAGCTCAGCTATGCAATGAGCTACAGGTCTGCAATTCGACTATGTTATAGCTGATCCAAAAGTAGGCGAATATCATATTAAACAAAATACTGTAAATGCATTTGTTTTCGAGTTACAATTTACTCAACAGTGATAACCTCAGAGTAGCTATTACTAAGCTATACAATGAGCTACAGGTCTGCAACTTTACTATGTTACAGCTGACCAAAAGTAGCTGAATAACATATAATACAAAATTCTCTAAATGCAAAATTTTTCAAGTTACAAGTGATTTTACCTATTATGGAAGGTACTGAAAAGTCAGAAAGTAGCTATTACTCACTTAGCTACTGGGATAGACTCCCAAGTTACTCACCATGTTGTAGCTATAGAAAAGTAAGTAAATAATATATTTTAACAAAATGATCGAAATTTAGTGCATGATTTCATGAATTTTGATGCATTAAAAATATTTAAAAAATTCATAAACATGATTAAGAAAGTTTCAGGCCTGATATTCACACAAGGAATTACTAGTGGCATAGTACATAAATGCAACATAAGACAGAAATCCCTGCAATAGAGTAGAAGAAAATAGTACTAATGTGTTGAAATTTTCACACTTTGGGTGGGGGTACCACACTTGTAATGGCTTTCGAGAACAGACAAACAGATCTGCATGCCTTGAACAAATTTTCATCCTTGATAGTTAAGGTATCTTTTAAAACTAGAAGAAATAGTTTTTATTACCCAGGGTATACAAAAATTTTTTTTGAGTTTTACATGCTCCCAACTCTTCAGCAATATTTACAAGATTTCCCATATGAACTAAAATTTAATAAATTTACATGTCTAACTGAAATGGGAAAAAAGTGAGAAAAAAACAACATACATTTGAAAGAACAGCATACACAGCTGGCATAATAAAGCTCAGTGAAAGTTAACCTTCCCATTTATTTTGATTTTCTTATATCTGTTACCCAAATCATATACAAGACTGCAAAGATAGATTCACATGCCAAAAAAATCTCCTCTCCCCCCTCTCCAATTCAACTGGAACACTGAAGGGAGCAACACATAAGACACATACAACACACACACCCACACAGAGGCAAATTTGTTCTCATATGCAACTCGTGTGGATGAATGGGGGTGAGGGATTCTTTCTGTACAGATCAGCAAGATGTATAGTTTTATATATAGCTGTTACATAATTATGCAATGAACTACAAGTTTGAAAGTTTACTATGTTATAGCCGAAAGAAAAATAGGTGAAAAATATGTTTAACAAAATGTTCTAAATGTAATACTTTTCAAGTTTTAAGTGATTTACTGCATGAACTCATGAATTTTAATGCATTACAACTTATTTCAAAAATTCGTAAAAAAGAAACAGGTCTAATACTCACACAAGGGAATCAACTTGTGGGCTAGTACATATATGCAAGATAAGACAGAAATCCCAGCAATAGTCAATGAGAAATTTTCACACTTTTGAGTGGGGGTACCTCTCTTCTAATGGCTCTGGGAAACAGGCAAACAGACAGATCTGCATGCCTTGAGCAATTTATTATCCTCAATAGTTAGGTATCTCTTAAAAGTAACTCTCTGGTCCTCGTACTTTTGGAGAAGTTGAGGGAAATACCCTCAGGATTATCCCTTTGATTAGAAACATTTATACACTGAAAATTGATGCATCCTCTAATGTGCTCGAGGTCAAAAAGGGAAAGTCCAGGGACGTATCAGGTCGAGATCCAAATTAGTGCCCATAAGTTATGCTATGGTGGAGGATATGCTGGTTTCAGAAACCCTTTTATTTTGTGCTGTGATTGGACCAATTGTGGGAGTCTGTTCCATTCAGTGGGGGAAGCCATAGCAGACCTCGCCTACCAATGGCCTTTCTAGGACAACCTGCGGAAAGAGATAGCCGATTTCTATGAGTGAGGCTACTGGTTTTGATCAAGGACCATAAGTATATAGGTTGGGAGAATTTAATGGCCCTGAAAGTAATTAGATTGTCTTTAAACAAGATGCAGTATGACATGGGGACCAGTGTAGTTTTTGAAGGGAGTGACATGGCTTGTTCTATGGAGTCTAAAACAATTCTGCAAAGGGCATTTTGAATCTTTTGGAGTTAAGCCATATTGTATTTACTTACGCCAAAGAGTAGGTAGTTACAGTGGTTGACTGCTAATAGTTGAGTTTGCAAGCACGGCTGCAGTCTCCACATTGTGGAATTTGCAGATGCGTCTTGGGTCCATGAGATGATAGTAACAGGCTGGTAAAAGTGTTTCCAGAATTGAAAGTAACACCTAGGTTTTTGACTATATAGGTAGGGGAGAAAGAATTTCCAAGGAGTTGGGTGGGAAATTTGTCTCTGGCTTATCTATCACCAATGATAATGAATTCTGACTTGCAGAAGTCAGACCCGCAGAATGGACACCATATGATTACACACCAACTTTCAAATCACAAGGTTACTGATAGACAATGAATTAGAAAAGTATTTTTATTAGCAGGAATTCTACAGTTCCAACCGAAAAATATCATCTAAAAGGAGTCAATTTTCAGTACCTCATCTTCCAATACATGATTTAAACTATAAAGTATTATGAGTGTCTAGTATGACTTATGAAGAAGTTATTTTAGTAAACAACCGGATTCTATGGGATCAGACAAATGTGCTTAATAAACTGGGACAAAAAAATAAGAAATATGCATATAAAAATTCAGTAAAATGAGCCAATGTTGAAAAGGAATGATGTACTATAGACGCATTATACAGATGTCCAATTTCACAAATCCTATCAATAATCAAGGAAAGAATAGCCATGTGTTTAGTTTGTTGAGATATCTATAGTACACATATGATTGTCCTCTATAAACCATAAATACTCCACAAAGCGAAAGTGTTATTGTAGAAATAATCCATGAGTGATCATGGTTTGTGTTCGGCATTTAACCATGGCACTTCCAGTAATAATTTTACGAAGCCGAAGCACAAACAAGGAAGAAGGGACACAACATAATTTTACTCAAAATATTTATTAATCAGCTTTTTTTTTCGTATAAACAGTCCTTAACAAAATGCATTCTGATTGAGGTTTTGAAAATAAATCAACACATGTTGTTTATGATACCTTGATATATCTGTACAAAGAATGAAATCATGATCGGAAAACTAGATGTTATAAAGTAAATGAGCTACATTGTGAACAGATATTCTATATTATATCTACTTTACCCTTTTAAATAACAACAATGGAAAAATTATAGTTTACTTTGTAATATTATCCATCCATCTAGCCTCAAACTTTCACATAGTTTCTTTCTCTTGACTTCACTTCATATTAGGTATCATGTAAGTCTAATTTTAAGATGTGATATGAAATTGCAGGTTTCTTTGTATATATAATGGATATCTTTGAGGTAAAATACCATATTTAAACAACACAATTATGTAACATTTGCTTCATGTGATCAAATTTCTTTAGAATATGATACAGTTGCAAATTTTAAATGTAAAAATATATACAGTCTACGGTCTCATACATTATAAGAACTACCTACATTCTAGGTTCTCCTGTACATAAACAGCACCAGGCCAAAACAGTGGCAGAAAACAAATAAAAAGTTAAATATAAAAACTAAACAGTCTAAATAATTAATTATTAATAGAGTTAATTTATGCATTACAAACAAAAATGTAACATAGCTACTTCCAACTATCCAAAGGTATAAATAGCACAACACTTGCAGTAAAAAGAAGACATGCACAGACATAAATGTTTTTTCAGAGAAAACTGAATTTTTTGGCGTTTACCAAATTACCATACTCAATGCAATAGCCTTTGTGTAAAATATAAAAGATTACATGAAAAGACATACAACAGAATTTGAAAAAGAAATAGAGTGACACATGTATGTCATATGCGTTTCCAAAGTATTGCCCAGGTATCAATAACTATCACATCAAAAGGCGAGGCTTTATTTATAACCAATTATCTCTTTCAAATATATCAAACAGTGCCAAACTTCTAATCATGGTGGTCCTGATAAATGGGTGGAATATCATCCCGTTCTGGACAAGAATGACTAGTCAACTTTTTAAACTTTCAAACGAGAAATGTCTAGACTCAAAATTACAAAGTCACTTGTAAACATGACTTATTTCGATGGAAAACAGTTATTTCTCCAAATTCTACAGAGTGTGGGTCACAAGAAATGATACAACACCTCTTCTACAATTCTCTCTAGATTTGCCTTTTCTCTGGAAAATATGAATAAATGTTGCTGTGCGTATATTTCACCATGTCAGAAATACTATAGGAAGTACCTTATCATCAAAACAATGTGTTTGTCCTTGTCAATAAATTGAACATAAAGTTTCAGGTTTATGTTTAAATCACAGTGCCTTTATAAATAACCACAAATTTACTGCGATCATCATTATACTTGACATCATTGTAACCTTTGTGTAACTAATCATATCAAAAGCTACATTAACACATGATCAATGGAATGTAGACGGTGATAAATATGTTCTTTACACATCTCGCAATAAAATTTAAATATTTTTGGAATGCATTCATAAACAGTAGATTGTACAGTAAAACCTCAATTATCCGAACCCAATGGGAGACATACAATCCAGTCGGATAAACGAGGGGTTCGGATAGATGAAGGAAACCAAAATTCACGGTCTATGGATTACTGAGTGGGCGATAATTGAAGAACAACGTTTTTATGCACTTTATATAGGCGTCTGTATTCATTGATGATACAGTTTAATATATTTGTGTAATATAAGGTAACTGATCCTCTAATTGTAGCTTATTTGCTCCATATCTATGAATATTACCATTTTTATTTAAAATATTAGTGCACTACGCGAATTTTAACTGGGTGTGTTCGGTTGGTACATGTATTGTGGACGTTTTAATTTTAAATAAACATCGTTATGCATTTTGTCATTTGGAAAACTCCGGGAGATTATTTATTGTAAAAACCAGAGCGAACACGCCTTCAATGATAGGTGTGTTTGGTTGGTAATGCATTGTTGACGTCTTTTCTTTTGATACACGTTGTCAGTCTGTGAACCTACTCTGGGAGATTATAAATTGCGAGAGCCAATCGAACACGCTTTCATTGATTGGCGCAAATTATAAAAGAAGTTGTTAAGCGGGGTTGTGTAATTGAATTAATCCCTCCCCTATTGTAACAACGGTGATAAAGATCAAAGAAATTAGGTGTTTCTGTAAATGGTACGTTTTATAAAGCACTAGAATTAATGGTTTCCGAGAATGTGTAAAATGCTGTATTATCGCTCATGGTAGACTGTGCTTTTAAACTGAATGTAGGGAGACAAGGTTTTGGATCAGTTAATCCGGAGATTCGGATCATAGAGGGCCGGATAAGTGAGGTTCTACTGTACTTAGTTTTAAAACTATAACTTCTACAAGTAAATATGGAATTAATATACTGAAAAAGGTTTACCCATTTTGTTATCACATAAGCTACATATATATATATATATATATATATATTTATTTTTGAAAAAAAAAAACCAAAAAAAACAAGCCATTTGTTCAGTGCACATCAGAATTGTGTATATTCTTATTATACAGCTTATATGTACAAACTTCAATTACACAATACTGGCAAGATTTCTTTTCAAACAATGTGTGAGTATTTTAACTGTACAAATCTAAATCACAAGAAGCCCAAACAATATAATAGAGTAATTTCATTAGCAGATATGTGAACTTTCATAAAAAAGAGTGAGGTATCTAAAGACTATGAGGTATCTAAACTAAACTACTTTCAAAATATGATAAAGACTGTCATTTACAACTAGTCAAATTGCAACCAATCAATAATACTAAGTAAGTTTATAAGAATACAAAACAAGTAGAAAATGCTTGTCAATGGCATACATTAATGCAATAAAATAACATTACACCACACTGATGTACTGGCTTGTCTCAGCTGGTTTAAACAGTTGTACAATGATTTCCAAAAATATACCATAATAAAATGAAATACATTAAAGACAATTTATAAAAGACAATAACATAGATGCTGATTTACAGGAAATTTGATCTAGTTACATATTTATTAAAAAAATAATAAAATCACTTTACATTCTGTTGCTTATTACATGACTTTCTACATTCTACCAATGTCTTCTGTTTTTACATGTCTCTCAGTATATCCTGAATCAATTAACTAAATTGGTTTTCAAAAATACATGAGTAATGTAATCAGAAATCTTCATCAAACAACTTTATACATAACCTAATTTCAACTAATGTAAGCATGTGTCTGTAACAAATTACATCAGAATAAAAGACTAAGTATTGGAGTATTTTTGGTACTACTAAATGAGTCTTATGGCACATTAATGAATAATTTACAAAAGTCCTGCAAAAAACAGCATAACTTTACAAAAAGACACTACTTCTTATTTTATCCAAGTAACATTATTTGCATAATTGTTTTGTTCAAAAAGTGTATGCTACCTAACTATATCAAGTGTAAAATCTTGTAGAATCTCAGATATGTATCATCATAACCTGTAAAAAAACATTGCAAATATGTACAGTGGTACTGTAAGTTGTATGTAAAACAATTTTAAAAAGTATAACTACAAAAGATTTCTCACCATTAAATCATCTTCAGTTGAATCTTAAGGTGGGATAAGCCCATCATTTATGTTGCCTTAAGTATTAATCTAAAACACCTTTCTTAAAAGACTTCTTGGTATTGAGTAGGAACATACCATAAAGTCATAGTGATTGAGTAAACTTAAACAGCTGTGCACCTTTCCCCGAATAGTGTTCCTGTCAATATTCACATCCGACCAGTCATACAGTATTTTTTACTGTACATCAGTACAGTGGTCTATTCAAACATTCTGTTATCTGACAAGGTATTTGTGGCGTCATCCATGCAGTAATACACATATTTCTGCATTGTGTGATGACAAGTGGCTTTCTTTCCCGTCACTGTTTGTTGTTATTCCTTAGTGACACAATGTGCTTCAGTGATTTTTTCACGTCTGGATCCATGCAGCCCTGGAACAGAGAAACATAAGTACATAGTTGTACGGTGCTGTACAACTAGATGAATGACATTTATTAAAAACATGGGAACACTGGGGAGTTTCCTCCCTGTGAAACATGACACTTGTATACACAATAGAAATTTTCACATCTTTTCTTTTTTTATACAAAACATCCAGTTATGCCAACAATTCCTAAATGTCAATGTTTTACATACCATCAATGGGAGTTTTTTTGAGAAAAAAATCCAGTTACACCTACAATTCCTGAATGTAAATGTCACGAAGAAATGTTTTACATACCATGAATGGAACACAAATTAACAACAAGAATAATCTGAGAATACATGTACTTGTCCATTACAGATTTATTTTTTGGGTTGTTCTGCATAAATTGTAACATGGGTATAACACTCATTTTTTGAACTGGTATAAGTAAAAAGTCAGAATAACACAGATCCGATTGCAAGGCCCTTCCATACAGTGTCTAGTTTTATTACTTTACTGGTTCAAGTAGGTGATACACACAAGTATAATTCAATAAATTGGATGAGTCACTTGAACTGAATCTACCAAATTGGCAAAATGCAGAGATTCCATTATCAATATGTTGCTTTGGCTAGATAAAACAAGCCTGGCCAATGGATTCATTTTTACCCATGAATTTAACTTCTGCTGTAACTGGAAATATCACTACAAGTCAAACATATACTGCAAATACATTATCGAATTGCTAGAGAACAGAAGAAAATTGCAAATTTAATAAGTAAATTAAATTTTTATAAGTTAATACCCTATCCAATGGACAATTGCTTTACCGGTCGGCGCGACCGGTCCCGCCAAACGCCAGAAAAAGACGTCCTGTATATACTACCGGCAGGACCGGTCACAGAGTGTGCATTCGCCAGGTGGCGCATCGTACTTCATTTCCTGTTTACCTCTTGACGTCATAGCATCTTTTTCGTGTCTAATCCTAGTAAGACCCCTAGTAAGCTGATAGCGGGGCCGGTTGGGTGGGCCTTGTCTGTCCATTGGATAGGGTATTAACTTATAAAAATTTAATTTACTTATTAAATTTGCAATTTTATTGCGTTAATACATCCTATCCAATGGACAATTGCTGAATAACTACCGCTTGGTAGGCGGGTAAGCAGCTAGGGACTCATGTGAACTCATAACAACAAATTTTAACCAATCCATTTGACCTGGGGTCAGAGAACCCTGAAAGGTCAGGGTCGGTCACTAACTCACCGGTTAACCGGGAGCCCACCGACTTTGCCCCCCCCCCTTTTTCTTTCCTTCAGAGTTGATCTGAGTTGGAAAGATAGAGAGAGAGAGAGAGGGGCTGAGTTCAGTCCCAGAAGAAATAAACTTCCCAAAGGAAGCAAGTCACAGTTTTTTTTTTTTTTTTTTTTTTTTTTTTTAACATATATGTACATTTCCCATATTTACATTATGTACATATCTAACATATTTACAATATGTACATATTTACATATATACAATATCTCCTCACTTCTGGGCCTGGTGGTGCACCTGCTGGGCAGCCACTACAGGTCCCAGGTGGAAAAGCTCTGAGTCAGCCCAGGCAACATCCTTCAAATAGAATTGGGTGAAGGTGTTGTGAGATTTCCAGTGGCAGGCTGACAAGATCTGATCTAAGGAGATCCCTGATTGGAAAGCCTTAGAAGCAGCAAAGGCCCTAACATCATGGGCTTTAACCTGATGTAAGGTGAGGGCCTCCTGGTCAGAGAGCTCATAGCACAGAACCACCGTCTGTTTGATCCATGAGGAGATGGTGGCAGGCGAGATGTCTTTATCAAAACCCTTTTTGAAGGAGACAAAGACTAACTCCTTATTCTGCCTGAGGTCTGCAGTCCTGTCCAAGTAGTAACGCAGGGCTCTAACTGGACATAGGGACCTGTCACCCTTGAGTGACCTATCCAGAGATGGTGCCAGGGCTGGGATGACCACTGGTGCCACACTATCTGGACCTTCCTTAGCCAGCTGATTCTTGGATAGGAAGCTGGGTGAGGGGTACAAGGACACCTTAGACCAGTCTGACTGGTGTCTGATGTTCTTATGTAACCAAGCATGGATCTCACTCCTGCGTTTACCTGAACCCAAAGCCAGCAGGAAAACCGTCTTGAAAGTTAAATGTTTCAAGGAGGACTCTTTCAGGGGTTCAAAAGGAGCCTTTGTGAGCTGATGTAAAACCAGTGAAAGGTTCCAGGAGGGGATACCCCTCCTGCCCTTAGGTCTGTCTCTATGGAAACTATCCAGGAGACGAGTGAGATTCTCATCTTTGCTGACATTAATGGTGGAGTTGCCCAGTTTGTCAGCAATGGCTGATCTGTAGCCATCAATAGTGCCTGGTTGTAACTTCTTGTCCTGGAACAAGTGCAGGAGGAAGTCAGCAATGGCCTTCAGAGGTGGTGCCCTGAAGTCCACCTGATTACTGAGGCACCACTTTGTAAAAATGGTCCACTTTGCCTCATAGACAGATCTGGTTGATCTTCTTTGAGGAGCCTCAATTCGTGCTGCCACTGCCTCAGAGAAGCCTTGCTCCTTGATTGCTGAGGCTCTAGGAGCCAGGCATGTAGGTTCAGATTCGACAGGTTCCTGTGAAGGACCTGGTTGAATGGCTGAGACACCAGGTTTGGTATGCTGGGCAGACAGAGTGGGATCTGGCTTGACATGGCTACCAGGTCCCAAAACCAGGGCATGTTGGGCCACCCTGGGGCAATCAGGATTATTCTGTTGCAGGGGTAGTCCTGGAGCTTCTCCACCACTTTGCCCAAGATGGCTGCCGGTGGGAAGGCGTATGGGTCCAGGTACTCCCAGGAGAGACTGAGTGCATCCACTGCCCAAGCCTGGGGGTCTGGCACCGGTGACACAAACTGGGGTAGTTTGTTGTTGAACCTGGTGGCAAACAGGTCCACTCTTGGCTGGTGCCACCTTTTGCATACAGCTTGGAATACTGCTGGATGAAGTGACCACTCTGTTTGAATGGTCTGGCCAAGTCTGGATAGCTTGTCTGCTATCACGTTCAGCCGGCCGGGGATGTGACGTGCCCTGAGGGTTACCTGTTGTCTGGTGCACCAGGACAGGATTCTCCACAGTAGGGCACACAGTGACCCCGACTTCATCCCCCCCTCTTTGTTGATATAGGCAACCACTGTTGTGTTGTCTGTAGCTATCAACACAGTCTTGTTGCAGACCAGGGTTCGAAACTCCTTTAGAGCTAGAAAAACTGCTTTTAGCTCTAAGTGGTTTATGTGCAACTTGCTTTCTGGAAGGGACCAAGTTCCCCTTGCAGTATGGTCGTCCAAATGAGCGCCCCACCCTTCGTTTGATGCGTCTGTAAAGATCTGCAGAGCATGTTTTAGAGGGTGTAATGGTTGACCTAATAGCACATTGCTTTCCTCCAGCCACCACCTTAGATGAGGGTGGAGGGACTTGGGGACCGATATCACCTTTTCCAGTGACTCTGGGACCCTCCAATTGTTTTTCAAATGCCACTGTATGGGTCTCATGTGGAGTCGCCCTAAGTGGACTTGTTTTTCTGTTGCTGTGAGGAGACCTATGAGGGACATGAATTTCCGGACCGGACAAACCGGATCCGACATCATTGATCTGATCTTGTCTGTCAAGGCCTGCCAACGTTCCTCTGTTGGTCTGACCTTGCCCTCTTTCAGGTCGAACTGGTAACCTACGAAGTTGAAGACCTGTTTGGGTGCCAGTTCTGACTTTTCCTTGTTCACCAGCCACCCTAGTTCCTGACAAAGTGTGACCAGGGTTTGAGTATGCTGGAGACAGGTGTGGAGGGTAGAGGCCCTCACCAGCCAGTCGTCTAGGTACTGGTGGATTCTTATACCTTGTCGTAAGGCCATGAGCTTGACCTCTTTGGCCACCACTGTGAACTCCATGGGTGCTGTGGAAAGACCAAAGGGCAGGGCCTTGAACTGGTAGGATTGGCCCTGAATGTGAAAACGCATGTACTTCCTTGACTGACTGTGAATTGGTATGTGGAAGTAAGCGTCTTTGAAATCTATGGATGTGACCCACTCCCCTGCCTGTAGGGAGGTTCTTATTGTCTCTGGGGTCTCCATCTTGAAGGACTCTGTGTTTAAAAAGGTGTTCAAGGTGCTCAGATCCAAGATAGGTCTCCACCGGTTGTTGGGTTTGGGAACCAAAAATAGCCGGTTGTAAAACCCTAGGGAGGTCTGATTTGTTACCGGTTCTACTGCATTCTTGTTTGTCAGCTGAGTCAGTGCCTCCAAAAGGAAGGACTGTCTTTGGGGGTTTACATATTTGCTGATGACCATTGGTGACCTGGTTAGGTTGGGTCTGAACCGGAAGGGAAGGGTGTAGCCCTCTCTCAGTATTCTGATAACTTTGGGACTGGCACCCAGAGTTTCCCACTTTTCCCAAAACTGCTGAAGTCTTGCCCCTACAGGAAGATTTGAGACAACAGTTGGGACATTTGTGACAATTTTTACAAAACTCAAGTGATCTACACAGGAAACATCTTTCACATGGTTTATTTCTCTGATAGATTGACAATAAACGGGATTTACACCTTTCTTTTGCGGTGACCCTCTGGCAATAGGAACACTTGCAACAAAAGAGTTTACATGTGGAAACACAGTCTCGCTCTTGTTTGTCACTGGTTTTGGTGGGTTCAAGCCCTCCATCTTGTCGGATACATTTACAGAGTTCACCAATCCGACCACATTTGCAAAACAGTGATTGTCATTTATACTTTTTAAATCCCCTGGCCGGCTTCTGGATGAAGTTGGAGGCTTTCCCACCACGTTGCTGAACAGTTTGCCGGTCTCTAATCTGCTTCCATGCCGGAGTAGTGGGCTTCCGGTCCGGCTGGTGAGGTGTTCGATTGGAGGAGACGTATGGATGAAAACGTCCAGGTTTCCTCGGTGTGGTACCAGCAGAACGCCTCTCTTCACTACGTAAGATCTCCTCTTCAGCCTTGACCAGTAAACTGTCCGGGAAGAGTGATAGTTGGTGAACTGGAGACGTACGTAAAGCAGACAAGGTGTCCGGTTTGACCCCACCCCTTATGAACTCTAAATAACTGTCCCGTCGGGCCAGGGTGAGATTAGCCATGCTGATGAAGACACCATCTGATAAATCCTGCATGGTACGCTGCATAGCCTGTGAAATGGACCGGTTAAAGGTAACCAGATATTCCAGTTCTTCAACAGCTTGTTGTTGTTTCTCAGCACTTTTGCCCTTTGAGGAATCGAACCTGAGGGACTTTAACTGGGTGACCATGGAGTCCTGTACTTTGGTGAGGCATCTAGAGAGGCCAGCAGCGTGATTACACATCACTGATTGTTCTCTGAATGACCTCTCCCACCTTCTAAGGGTGTCCTGGCTGAAAGTCCTGGAAGCTGGAGCAGAAGGTAAACTGCGTCTTGCAACTCTAGAAAACATACTGTTAAGCTTTGCCGGTTCCGGAGACCAGTCACCAACAGCCTGGGTAGACGCATCCTTCTTAACAGCTTGCATGTCGTACCACTTTGAAGTACGGGGTGTCTTGACAAATTGGTCACGCAGCAAACCACTGGTTTCTGTATTCCTGGCTGGATAACCTTGAGCAATGGTTATATTTAGTTTCTCCAGCTTTTTACAAAGCCATTCATCCACCGGCAATTTAACTGACACTTTACCGGTAGCCTTCACTCTAGAACCGGCAAAGGGATTGTCATCCATAGATGCAGCTGAGGTGTCATAATCCGGAATTTGATGCCAGCCCATGAAACTCCTCACCCCTCTCAAGGTTTCCCGGTAATTTGCATCTTCAGATAGCTCCTGGTCAGTGCTAGTTTCCGGTGCATCACCCTGGTAGTGAACACTAGCCGGTGAAACCGGTTCCGCATCCACCTCAGCCTCACTATCAGATTCCCTGGCAACCTCAGAATTCTGACCAATGGGAGGCGACTGGTTAGACAGCGTAGTTTCATAACCGGAAGGAAGAACCTCAGGACCTGCACCGGGAGCCTGTGGAGGCTGGGTGGCAGTCCCTGCACCGGGAACCAGTAAAGGTTGGGTGGCAACAGTCTCAGAGGTACCGGGGCCCTGAACAGGGTGGGTAGCACTCTTAATAACTTCCTTCACAGCTTGTGTACCGGGAACCCCCAGCGGAGGTTGGGTAGCCGTCAACTGCGTAGCAACGTCACTAGTGCCCTCAGCAAACATAACACTTGTAGAAGCACCCGGATCAAAGAAGGGGTGTTCTCTGGGCACCACAGAAGCAGAATTCACCGGTCTCACAGGGACAGCAAATGACTGGTTAATCAGCATTGCTTCCAGACGGGAAAATCTCTCACTCCACTTGTCATCAAGGGACTTGAGGTCGTCTGAAGAAGGCTTACTACTGTGCTTCCGTTTACTAGACCTTGGGGAACCATCAGAACGCTTCTTCTTGTGCTTGGGAGAAGAATCAACAGGAGACTGCGTCCCTGAATTGACCGGACCCAGCAGTGAAACCTCAGACGGATCAACAAGCTTGGGAGACGCACTAGATAATTCTTCAGATTTCTTCTGGCTAGAGCGTTCTTTCCGTTCCTTGTAGGTGGGGGTTGCCAACTGGTGGATCTGAGCAGGCGTAAACGCCTTACAGATACTACAATCCAACTTCTTCACACACGGGTCGTCTCCCACCCCCTTGTCACGACAACGCGCGCATTTCTTGTGGTTGTCGAAAAGGGCCATAACGTGCCCGCAAGAACCTCGTTTCTGTCCAGGAGACGACATAATGATCAGTAACGTTGTAGAAATACTTCGTACTAATAAAAAACAAGAAACTTGGAAGAGTTCGTTGTAAAAATTCAAAAACGTATGTCTGAAGAAATTCTTCTGCACACTCTTTCGCGCCAAACGAAAAAGATGCTATGACGTCAAGAGGTAAACAGGAAATGAAGTACGATGCGCCACCTGGCGAATGCACACTCTGTGACCGGTCCTGCCGGTAGTATATACAGGACGTCTTTTTCTGGCGTTTGGCGGGACCGGTCGCGCCGACCGGTAAAGCAATTGTCCATTGGATAGGATGTATTAACGCAATAAAAATGAACAATAACAAAAAGACTATTTTATTCGTTTGTCATGAGATAATTACTGGTCAAAAATGATTAGATACTGTATCATTTGAAATTTTCAGTGTACATTAATTTTAGTTGTTGACATTTAAGAACTTTGTCAAAAATAGCTCCAATAAATTTCTTCAAATTAGAAATTAATGAAAATTTGTTTTCAGTTACAATTTCAACTAATACAGTATTTTATTTTCAGTTAGCTAAAATGTGCAATCAGTGCCCATGAACAGGCTCTGTGTCAGCTGACTTTGTGTTTTGAGCTTCAGAGTGAATAACATATTTTAACAAAATACTCTAAATGTAATAGTTTTCAAGTTACAAGTGATTTACTCAAAGGTGAGAACCTAAAAGTAGCTATTGCTCAGCTATGCTAGGAGCTACAGGTCTGCAATTTGACTATGTTATAGCTGACCCAAAAGTAGGTGTATAATATATTTAAACGAAACACTGTAAATGCAATAGTTTTCAAGTTACAAGTGATTTTATAAGTGATTTCATTATGGAAGGTAATGAAACGTCAGAAAGTAGCTATTACTCAGATAGCTAATGGGATAGGCTACAAAGTTACTCACCATGTGATATTAACATAAATGCTCTAAATGCAATACTTTTCAAGTTATAAGTGATTTAGTGCATGTAATGAATTTTAATGCACTAAAATTATTTCAAAAATTTATTAAAATAATGAAAATCCAGATCTGATACTACACAAGGGAATCTACTTGTGGCCTAGTACATATATGCAAGATAAGAGACAAATCCCTACAATAGTCAATGAGAAAATTATGATAAAGTGTTGAAATGTTCACACTTTGGTGGGGGTACCTCACTTGTAATGATTCTGGGGAACAGACAAAGAAATAGATCTGCAAACCTTGAACAATTTTTCATCCTCGATAGATAAGGTATCTTTTAAAATAAACAGCATCTCTCTGGGCTATGTACTTTGAGAGAAGTTGTTCATACACAGACATCACAGAGTGATACCAAGTCAGTTGACTGACAAGTCAGCCGACATAAAAACCAGAAAAATTGTTACTGTTCTGTGAATCATCCTTATCTAAATCTGAAGGAAAAGACACTACAGAAATACCATGATTGTAGCACTGCAAGACCAGTAAAGCAAATATAATAGGTGAGCTCTGTTCATTCTGTCTATACTACCTGTTCACGCATTGGAAATTTACAATGGCAATGAAGAAGTTACTAAATATTAAAAAACACACATAATTTGAACTACATAAATCTCAAATCAGACAACAATTCAACGGAGAATTCTAATGTCACTTTGTTACGATTGATTCTGAAAATATATTCAAACTTGGAGAGGGAAATTGGACAAAACCTGAAACTGTTACTCAGTACAAAAAAAAAAAATGATACATAAAGATTACAATTATATGTTAATGAAATGGTTTTAACTTTTAAATAGCATTATGTTGTGAACGTTTTTGTCATTCAGTTTAGTTTAATAAAACTAAAAAGTTTTTAGAAAACTGCAAAACATGATAAAAATGCCAAGTTAATTTTGTTTCATTTTAGTTAGCAAAAATTTTACTAAACCATACAAAATATAATAGTTGGCTGATCATAAGTAGTAATAGCCCCCATTGGAAACCAAAAATGGTTGTGATAGACATACAGAAGAGTCCACAATGTCATCTTTTAAGGTTTAGTGTCATGAGCCAACACTAGAATAAGTTATGTGAGCATAGATTTATTATAAAATACAGTTAACTCAGTAAAATATCAAGGGAGCAAAATAATACTTCAACTGAACACAATTGGTTGAATTTAATAATCTGATACTTAAACCTGCTTAAAAAGGGAATTTTGGCAGCTAGAGCTTTATTCCAAGTGCTTGACTGCGTAAAGAGCTGAGAGCTCTGTCTTAGAAGAGATGTTAAAATCACAGAACTTCAAATCAAGGTGCACCACACTGCAATAATCACACTAAAACCACAATGATAATGTAGATAAAAGGAACTAGTGATCAAATGTGAGAGGAAAAAATCAAATATTACAGAACAGCCATTGACCATTGTGTTAATAGTTTGATACCCTGATTGCCTATTTCCTGAGAGTCACAATATGCATTAATGCATGCTTCACTTGAGGGTCTATGTGGCCCTGGAAGCAAGTTATGAATGTCAATACATAGTTACCATTAATTTTATGGATATGTTTCCTTGTATACAATTAGTGATCAACAATCCTAATTTGGTGAGTGCAATTTATAATTTGTGTTCTCATATTGGAACCATAGAATACATTGTCAGCAAAATTACTGCAAATTAAATTAATGCAAAATTCGATTTTTTTAAATAAAAAATAAACATTTTCAGAAAAAAACCAAAAAAACCCCAAGATAATCTCTGATAATGAGACAATATATACTTGGTCTAAAAATTGATTTAAAATAAAGAAATTTTTGTGTACATGGAAACATGGACTTAGCGACTTAAAAAGGATTAAAACTGAAAATTTTAATTATTTAAATGTAGCTTTTATAAGCTACAAGCTTAACATGTGGAACTGAATGCTGATCTTGGATGTCCGCAGGTCCTGGCCCACATCCAAGTAAAGTAGACGTCTAGTACTAGCCGGTGCCTCACAGGAAGTTAAGCCTCGTAGTTAAATACTGCTTGATCTCCCTTTCTTTCGAGTTGTTATTTTGCCCATACCCCCTCAGCTGTAATACAGCAGGGAGGCAGGGTTGGACTCTCTTCAGTTCCACATGGTAAGCTTGTAGCTTATAAAAGCTACAATGAAGTAATTAAAATTTTCAATTTTATTGCGCTACAATAGCCTACCATGTGAAACTGAATGTTGAATCCAACCGCTCGGTGGAGGGATTATGGCTGAGATTGGAAGTATTTGTCAATGTTTCTTGGATTTTGAATTAATTAGATTAGAAAGAATGTATTAGAAAGACAAGTCTGAGTCCCGCTTACAGTGCCCCGTTTCGGGGAACTGGGCCTGTAAGAAGCCAAAAACCAGAATATTTGAACGAATGACAGTACTAAGGCTGTCTGGATGTCTGGATTTTGAAGGGTTAAGTGCAGCCTTGTTGACTTGTAGATGGTCCTTGTTGATGACCTTTGAGAAAGTCCTCCATAGATCACCAAAAATTGTACTTCCAGATCATACTACCATCAACAGCTTAATGAACAATTTTGGTAAGTATTTTGCAGACCAAATTGCTAAATTAAGATCTGGATTATTGTCTACTGATGCTGATCCCCCTGTCAGAAGTTCCTACAAAAATAAGTTTGTTTCTTTCCGGATCATGTCAGAGGATGAAAGTCCTTAAAATCATTAAGTCCACACCAAATGAATCATGTGACTTGGATCCAATCCCAACAACACTGGTCGTTGATGGTATCAGTGTACTCTTGACTCCTATTACAAATATTGTGGACTACTCCCTACAGGAGGGCAGCTTCCCATCCTGTTTCAAGACTGCACATGTCACATCCTTGTTGAAAAAAGCTGGTCTTGACAGAAACATTCTCAAGAATTATTGACCAGTATCCAACCTCAGCTACATCTCCAAACTCATAGAGAAAGCTGTGGCTAGGCAGATAAATGAGCACATTGCTCACGAGGGTATATCCAACGAAAATCAGTTTTTCACTCAACTAAAACGGCATTGCTAAAAATACAAAATGACATTGCCATCTCAATGGACAAGGGTGCAGCTGTTGGATTAGTCCTTCTGGACTTAGGTACAATAGACCACTCAATCCTATTCAACTGCCTTCAGCACTGGTATGGCATTGATGGGGTAGTACTTAAGTGGGTTCAGTCACATCTCAATTCAAGGAAACAGCGGATGAAAATAGATGGACATCTTTCAGATGCTTTTCAAACTCCCTTATGGGGTTCCCCAGGGCTCAGTTCTGGGGCCACTCCTTTTACCCTATATACAACCCCTCTCAGTTCAGTCATATCTAAATTTAATGTGACCCATCACTTATATGCAGATGACACAAAAATTTACTTGGAACCTGACTCTAGGAACTTCGATTCTAGTATCGCTGAACTAACAAATTGCCTTGAGGCTGTCCAGGCTTGGATTGGAAACAATAAACTTAAATTAAATCCTGACAAGACGGAATTCATAGTGATTGGTGATGATCAAATCAGAAGCTCCCTGAAGTCATCTTTCCCAGTGAGTTTGCTTGGCAACATCATGGAACCAGCTGAATCGGTCAAAAATCTTGGTGTCATCCTGGATGCTGAAAATTCAATGCAAAGACACATGGCTAATCTATGTCGCTTAAGTTACTACCATCTCCGGGAACTACGAAGGGTCCGCAGGTACTTAAACCATGAAACAGCTGTAAAGGTAGCAAATGCCTTGGTTAGCAGTTGCCTGGATTACTGTAACTCACTGCTTTACAACACAAAAAAGGCATATACTGGTAGACTACAAAGATTTCAAAATGCCTTATGTCGTACGGTGTGCAAACTAAACTAGACCTACGCATCAGAGAACCGATGCAAATTCACCAAAGTCAGTGAACCATTGTTTGACCTTGAAGGAGGGACCAAAAGTCAAATGTAACATCAGAAGATTCCTAGCCCAAGATTTTGTATGAGTTGGTTTCGCATTGTTAACCTCTAGGATCAATAATAGGCGAGTTATAAGCACTTTTATGTTTGGCTATCCTCATTTGACCTTGAAGGAGGGGCCCAAGGTCAAATCCAACCACACCAAAAGATTCCCAGCTCATGATTTCCTATAGTTTGGTTTACCATCCCAAACCTCTGGGACCAATAATAAGCGAGTTATAAGCACTTTTAACCTTGGCTATCCTCGTTTGACCTTGAAGGAGGAGCCCAAGGTCAAATCCAACCACACCAAAAGATTTCCAGCCCATGATTTCCTATATGTTGGTTTACCATCCCAAACCTCTAGGACCAATAATATGCAAGTTATAAACACTTTTAACTTTGGCTATCCTCGTTTGACCTTGAAGGAGGGGTCCGAGGTCAAATCTGAACACACAAAAAGATTCCCAGCCCATGATTTTCTATTGGTTGGTTTACCATCCCAAACCTCTAGGACCAATAATAAGCGAATTATAAGCAGTTTTAAGTTTTGCTATCCTCGTTTGACCTTGAAGGAGGGGCCCAAGGTCAAATCCAACGACACCAGAAGATTCCCAGCCCATGATTTCCTATAGGTTGGTTTACCATCCCTTCTATGACCAATAATAAGCGAGTTATAAGCAGTTTTAAGTTTGGCTATCCTCGTTTGACCTTGAAGGAGGGGCCCCAAGGTCAAATCCGACCACACCACAAGATTCCCAGCCCATGATTTCCTATATGTTGGTTTACCATCCCAAACCTCTAGGACCGATAATAAGCGAGTTATAAGCACTTTTAACTTTGGCTATCCTCGTTTGACCTTGAAGGAGGGGTCCAAGGTTAAATGTGACAACATCAGAAGATTCACATCACATGATTTCCTATAGGTTGGTTTCATATTGCAAACCTCTAGGACCAATAATAAGGGAGATATAGACATTTTAAAGTCGGCTATGTGGGTTACCTCGGCACTCCGTGGATGACCTTGAATTAAGAGCTCCAAAGTCAAATGTGTGCAAGGTTGTAGAGGAAAATGTATATCTGTTATACATATCACCTATGAAGAGACTCAACCTTCTACCTATGAGAAACAGCCAGTAGAAAAATGTAGATTATTTTCAAAGAAATGCCCGTGGCGACCATCTTGTTTTTCAGAATGAGGCTATTTTCAGTCCCAGAGAAGCTTATCCCCCATTGAAGATATCCTACAAATTTGGTGAACCTAGCTGGTGTAGTTTTCCTCTTAGAGCGTTAACGCCGAAAATCTCTCTATGTGCGGTGGTGGTGGCGGCGTAGCGAACGCTAAACCAAAGTATTTCAAGCCATTAGAACCATAGAAAGCATTTCTGGTTTCAAAAAACAATTGAAAACATATCTTTTCAGATTAGCCTATCCTCCACCATGGCCTATCTCCCCTATCTGACGCTAATATGGAAACGGACCTCTTTTTGGAACTGGACTATCCCTTTTTGGACATCAGCACCTTAGAGGATGTTTACATCAATGTTGGCGCTTTATAAGTGTTTCTTATGCCACTTCCACAGAGAAGCCTTGGTCTTGGAGCTGTCCATTACTAGACACCAGGCGTGGAGGTTGAAATGTTGTGGATTGCTTTGAAACACTTGGTTGTAGGACTGTTTAAGAAGTGTTGTTGACACTGGTAAGTGGAGTGGGATCTCTGTTCAGAGCTGCACTAAGTCCCAAAACCAGGGCATCCCTGACCAGCCGGGGGCTATTACAATGATGAGGCAGTTACATTGCCTGAGTTTTGGATCACCCTATGAAGGAGAGCCGGGGGTGGGGGTGGGGTGGGGGGGGGGGGGGGTGGGGGGTAAGCATAAGCAGTGAGACCCGACCAGATTATGTTCAGAGCATCTATGTCCCAAGCCTGTTGGTCTGGGACTGGAGATACATACAATGGAACTTTGTGGTTCAGATGAGTGGCAAATAGATCTACATGAGGAGTGAACCACTTGACAGATCTGTTTGAACATCTGCAGATGCAGTGACCATTCTGTTTATTGGACTGGATAGAAGGTAGGCCATCACATTGAGGCACCCTGACTCTTAAGAGTTATCTGGTAATGATGGCATCATGATTTTCCACAGGAGAGCAGGCCAAGTGGGTTCCTCCTTGTTTGTTTATGTAGGCTACTACTGTTGAGTTGTCTGTAGCAACCAATACTGTTTGGTTTTGGTACTGGTCCTTGAACCTTTTCAGGGCCAGAGAAACCACCTTCAACTATAAAACATTTATGTATAGCCTTTATATCCCTGTCTGACCACAGACCTTTTGTAGAGACTTGTTCTAAGTGAGCATCACAACCTTCGTTTTAGGTGTCTGTAAAGATTTGTCCACTGTGGTCTTTGGGGTGAAGGTCTGCGCACTTCATCACGTTTGCAGGATTTTGCCACTACTCTAGGTGAGCAGAAATGGTCTCTGACCAAGGAAGGAGGATGATGTCCAATGACTAAGGAAAAACTCCAGTGGTCCTTGGGGTGAAATTGGAAGGATCTCATGTGAAGGCGTCCCTCCGGGACTACCTTCTCTGTTGAGGTGAGTAACCCAGTTAGTGACATCAAACATCTTGAAGTCAAAACATGCTTGACTATAAGCGTAGGATCAAATCCTGAAGATTGAGCCATCTCTCTGAGTGGGTTTTATAAGGGCTGAATCTAGGTGGTATTCATAGCCCATGAACGGAAACACCTGAATAGGTTTGAGATCGGCCTTCTAATTTATTATCCACCCTAAGGACAGTGTCAGGTACTTCCTTGGGATTTGGTGGAAGGGGATGTGAAGGTGGCGACTGACAGATCTATCGACGACACCCATTCCCCTGGAATCAGAGAGGCCCTGATGGACTCTGGAGTTTCCATTTTGAACCTTTCTACAAGTAGAGAGGTATTGAGCCTGCTTAGGTCTATCACTGTCCTCCACCTTTGGTGAGGCTAGGGGACTGGAAACAGGCGACAGTAAAATCAAAGAGATTTTACATTTTCCACCTTTTCTATTAGGTTCTTTGACAGAAGGGTCTGGATGCAAGAGGCCAGAGCTAGATCTTGATGGGCCTTGTATCCTGAGTGAATCAGGGGAACTCTGGCTAATTTGGATTGGTGATGAATGGTAGAACATGTTGTTTGAGCATTTGTTTGTTTGCCAGTCTCTTCTGAAAGAACGGAGGAGACCTCCTACTGGTGGCTGAGGGAGGCTTTTAAGGAGTCATAGGAGGAGGGGTTTCACGCACTCGTCCCCTTGTGTGAGGTCGAAAAAGACCTGTGGAGCCTCTGCTGCTCGATTTCCCCTTACCTGGGAAAACGATGGTTACTGATGGAATGGGTTGACCCCCATAGGGGTGTTTCCTATAGGTGCCTCTTGGTTGTGGCGGGGACTGTGAAAGGGCTGATTTGATAGGGCCTAAACCCTAAGTGCTTTTACAGGTGCCTTTGGGGAGGAACTCTACTCCCTCCTTCACTAATTGTGAATGGAACAAAGGAGAGGCACAGAATAGGGAGCTCCTGAATTCTTAAGATCTGGTATCTCCCAGGTGAGGTTGAAGGGGCGTCATTTCAGCCTCGCGTCTAATAAGTGCTGAATTCCCCATAGTATATAAGTCTCTCTGGAGAAGTGGGGTAAGGCCTTACTTGACAGGCTAAGGAACTCTGTTGGATAAGGATCCCCTTACACAGGATATCTAGTCTTAGGTCTTTTCATAATCATTATTTGGCTGCTTTTGCACCCTTTGAATCTGAGTTTGACCTGTTTGGCAGTAGCCTTGATACTGTCTTAACAGTTTGTATTCAGAAATGACCTAGGTAAGGGCAGCCAAAAATTAAGGGTACAGAGATTTCGCCTTGCCTTAAGCTCAAACTCTTTGACTACCAGTAGGGGACCTAGCCCATAGGGGCCCCAGAGAGACTAGGGGAGATACAGATTTTGAAATCTTGTAATTTGTCCTCAAAACAAGGTTGTCCCAATTGTACCCCCCCAGTGTAACCAGGGGTTTTACAGATTTATTTTCAGGTAAATTAGCAGCCTTGAAAGACCTGTTTAAATTTATCAAAAACATCTTTAAGTTGAGGACTGAGTGGCAGCATAGCTGAAGGGCCCCTTGGCCTAAGCTCCTGTTGGCCTGCTATCATTCAGAGCCCAAACAGTGGAGGACCTAGGCATACTGTCCCTGGGTTAAGGGAGATTCAAGAAACTGCGTAACTTTCAATGTCCTCGGGATACTGTTAATGGCAAGTCAGGCAAATCTACTTCCCTAAAAATACAGTCTGGTTCTGGTTCTGATTTGATGGAACTTGTTCAGAAGCCATTTTGGGCTCGAGGACTTTTTTGACTTGCACAGAAGCCCTAGATAAGTCCCTTTTTTTTTACAAAATCCAAGTGTATGCGAACTAGGATTGTTCGGAGTTCTGATCTGAAAAAATTATCCGAACATCCAAACTGCATGGAGTTTGGATCCGAAAGTCTGAACATATACACGGATGGTTAGTACTTGGGTGATTACGCAAGTCAAGCTGTTGGTTGGGACCAGGCTTCAAAAATCCGAACATCCGAACTGCTCGGATTTTTATAACTCGGATGAAATGCAAGTCAAGTTGTTGGTTCAGACCAGGCTTCAGATCTGAGCGGAGATCTGACCAACCCTGCTTGGAATTGTCTGACAGATTTAATCTGACAGAGATTCTAGTGTTTCCATAATAGAAGCCTGGAACCTCCCCATTTATTGCTTCAACAGTTAGTTTTAAAACAAGAGGGTCAAAGATGCCCCAAAAGGTGGGTTGAACAGGCAGCAATAAGGTTAGCGACTGCTGTAATTACATTTAGAAACAAGGAAAGAAATGTTAGGTCACCCATTTAAGGTGAATGTGTTAGACATGCTAAGAAATGTAAAACTTGTAATCTAGGTTACATAATTGTATCTATGCTATAAACAGACAAACGAAAGGACTGAATAATGCCAATTTCGAAAGCAACTTAGCTATGATGGTGATCTAACTCCCTGTCAAGTTTGAATCTGATTGGACAAAGCGTTTTTGAGATAGAGTCCGGAAACGGAAATGTTGGCGGACAAATGAACACACGGAATTACACCAATTTCGAAAGGAGCCTAGCTATGAAGGTGATCTATCTCCCTGTCAAGTTTGAATTTGATTGGACAGAGCGTTTTCAAGTTAGAGTCCAGAAACAGAAATGTTGACAGACAGACAAATGGACAAAAAACAGACAAACGAATGGACAGAATTACACCAATTTCGAAAGGAACCTAGCTATGATGGTGATCTATCTCCCTGTCAAGTTTGAATTCGATTGGACACAGCGTTTTCGAGTTAATGTCGGGAAACAAAAATGTTGACGGACAAAAAACAGACAAACGAACTGACAGAATTACAGCAATTTCGAAAGGAACCTAGCTATGATGGTGATCTATCTCCCTGTCAAGTTTGAATTCAATTGGACAAACCATTTTCGAATTAGAGTCCTGAAACGGAAATTTTGACGGACAAACGGACAAAAAACAGGCAAACGAACAAACGGAATTACACCAATTTCGAAAGGAACCTAACTGTGATGGTGATCTATCTCACTGTCAAATTTGAATTCGATTGGGCAAACTGTTTTTGAGTTAAGAGTCCGGAAACGGAAATTTTGACGGATAGTCAGTTACACGCAACCCGCCTAAAAAAACGACCACTATGTGTTGTTGAATTGAAGCAACTGGAGACAAGGCAGGCTTTACATAAACAATTGTTCACGTTTTAACTACCTTGCCATTGTGCATTAAAATTCGTCTATTTTACAAAGACCTTATACATAAAATATTTTAAATATTTTATATATTCATGTTTATATCAAATCTATGATGGATCTTTAATAAAATCCACTGAAAAGGGGGACAACTTTTTATTGGCAAACCAAGGTCTCCCCAACACCATAGGGAGATGTTAGTTTTGCAAGCACCTGCTGTCTAGACAAAGATGATTTTGAACAAGGACTCGTATTTAATTTCATATTTTAACCCTTTAAATGGTCAAATAATGTAGCAGATAGGGGTTTAAATATTTTACTTTATTTGTTTTATTTTGATAGGCATAGATCCTGTATATAAGCTACATGCATGAGTCGTAGTCTCTCAGCACATGCTGTCTAGATGATGTCACCAAACGGGTTCCCCACGGATTCTCCTCGGAGTCAGTTTCTGTGCTTTATTTCATATTTTAACCCTTAAAATGGTCAAAAAATGTAGCAGATAGGGAGTAAACCCTTAAAATATTTATTTTATTTGATTTCAACAGGCAGAGATCCTGTATATAAGCTACATACACGAGTCATTGACGCCCCCTCTTTTGACGTTGCACACCTACACACCCTAACCAATGTCCCTACCAAGTACCAACTTCCTACACCTTACGGTTTCCGAGATATAGCCCGGACAACATTTTATAGGTCAAGGTCACTATGGCAAGGTCAAAGGTCAAATCAAGGTCAGACCATGACATTGCCCACCTACACCCCCTAACCAATATCCCTACCAAGTATCAACTTCCTACACCTTACGGTTTCTGAGATATAGCCCGGACAAGATTTTATAGGTCAAGGCCACTACGGCAAGGTCAAAGGTCAAATCAAGGTCAGACCATGATACTGCACACCTACACCCCCTAGCAAATGTCCCTACCAAATATCAACTTCCTACACCTTACGGTTTCTGAGATATAGCCCGGACAACATTTTATAGGTCAAGGTCACTATGGCAAGGTCAAAGGTCAAATCAAGGTCAGACCATGACATTGCACACCTATGCCCCCGAACCAATATCCCTACCAAGTATCAACTTCCTACACCTTACGGTTTCTGAGATATAGCCCGGACAAGATTTTATAGGTCAAGGCCACTACGGCAAGGTCAAAGGTCAAATCAATGTCAGACCATGATACTGCACACCTACACCCCCTAGCAAATGTCCCTACCAAATATCAACTTCCTACACCTTACGGTTTCCGAGATATAGCCCGAACAAGATTTTATAGGTCAAGGCCACTATGGCAAGGTCAAATCAAGGTCAGACCATGACGTTGCACACCTACACCCCCTAACCAATATCCCTACCAAGTATTAACTTCCTACACCTTACGGTTTCTGAGATATAGCCTGGACAAGATTTTATAGGTCAAGGTCACTACGGCAAGGTCAAAGGTCAAATCAAGGTCATGCCATGACGTTGCACACCTACACCCCCTATCCAATGTCCCTACCAAATATCAACTTCCTATACCTTACAGTTTCCGAGATATACCCTGGACAAGAATTTATAGGTCAAGGTCACTACGGCAAGGTCAAAGGTCAAATCAAGGTCAGACCATGACGTTGCACAACTACACCCCCTAACCAATGTCCCTACCACGTATCAACTTCCTACACCTTACGGTTTTCGAGATACAGCCCGGACAAGATTTTCAAACTCAAGGCCACTACGGCAAGGTCAAAGGTCAAATCAAGGTCAGACCATGACGTTGCACACCTACACCCCCTGACCAATGTCCCTACCAAGTATCCCTTAAGGGCTGTGGGGTAAAAAACTGATGAAGTTTCAGTGTCCAACGACAAGTATATCCATACAAAAATATAAACTTCTTTCCTTGCAATAAAAATACGTCTTTTACATATCGCGGCCAACGAAAAAGAAGGGAGATCAAGCAGTATTTCATTACGAGGCTCACCTTCCTTTAAGGCACCGGCCAGTACTAGACGTCTATTTTTCTTGAACGTTGGCCGGCGCCTGCGGCCATCCGAGATCAGCATTCAGTTCCACATGATAAGCTATTGTAGCACAATAAAACTAATGTTCTCTATGTTTAAAAATAGCATCAGAGATGCCCATACCCCACAGCCTGGGAAAATAGTTTTCAACACCATGAGATATAGAAGGAGGGAAACAGTACACAGATTGGGATACTTTCAGAGCAGTGTCAGTGTCCAAATAATGTTTAAGTTGAGAAAATAACATCTAAGAGAAAGAAATTGCATGTAAAGAATAAGTATTAAAACAAGACAATTCAGTAAACTAAAAATTATGAAGCTTTAAGACTTCTCCCATTTTGATTTTCATTTGTATGGTTGAATTATGGTTTGGATGTTTTGAATATTACCCATACATACAGATGTAGCAATACATGCTTTTATGTGGAATAGGGGCAAAACCTGTGGCTCACTTGATGCAATACCATCTGTTACAATGGGAAATTGCAAAAGTAAAACGGTTAATGACTTCTAATATGACTTTAACAGTGCTTAATCTACACCAAAAGACACCCAAGGGTGCAACAACCAAGATTCAAGTAAAAAGATATAGGAGACATATAAGAGAGATAAATAGTATCAGATATCCTCGTAGAGACATAAAATAGCATCAGATATGCAAGATCAAAGGTCAAATCGAGGTCACACCATGACGTTGCACACATATAACCCTTGACAATGTCCCTACCAAATATCAACTTCCTACACCTTATGGTTTCTAAAATATAGCCCAGACAAGGCATGATAGGTCAAGGTCACTACGGCAAGGAAAAAAGGTCAAATCAAGGTCACACCATGACGTTTTACATCTACACACCCTAGCCAATGTCCCTACTCAGTATCAACTTCCTACACCTTACGGTTTCGGAGATATACCCCGGACAAGATTTTATAGGTCAAGGTCACTACGGCAAGGTCAAAGGTCAAATCAAGGTCACGTCATGACGTTGCACACCTACACCCCCTAACCAATGTCCCAACCAAGTATCAACTTCCTAAGCCTTACAGTTTCTGAGATATAGCCCGGACAAGATTTTATACGTCAAGGTCACTACAGCAAGGTCAAATCAAGGTCAGACCATGACATTGCACACCTACACCCCCTAACCAATATCCCTACCAAGTATCAACTTCCTACACCTTACGGTTTCTGAGATATAGCCCGGACAAGATTTTATAGGTCAAGGTCACTACGGCAAGGTCAAAGGTCAAATCAAGGTCACGCCATGACGTTGCACACCTACACCCCCTAACCAATGTCCCTACCAAGTATCAACTTCATACGCCTTACAGTTTCCGAGATATAGCCCAGACAAGATTTTATAGGTCAAGGTCACTACGGCAAGGTCAAAGGTCAAATCAAGGTCAGACCATGACGTTGCACACCTACACCCCCTAACCAATATCCCTACCAAGTATCAACTTCCTACACCTTACAGTTTCCGAGATACAGCCCAGACAAACTTTTTCCTGCCGCCTGCCCACCCATCCGGACACCATGGGTGAAAACTACCCCGACAAATGTGGGGTAAAAAGCATAAAAATCTCCTTACTATTTACATTTTCAAGTATCTGTTCACAAAATTTAAGCATCAACCCAACTGCTTAAAACAAATATAAAAGTAAAATCAAACACAATACCGAAAACCAATGATGTATATCAATAGTTATAACACATGTAATGGTAAAAACAAATGTTTGTCACTGAACAGATTTAGTTAAGATACAACTGTTTTTGAGTTCCTCTGACATGACAAACAAATGTTAAAATGATTGAAGTCCTGTGCTGTTGGTACAATTAATCTGAAACAACCTTCACTAGTCTTTGTGAAAGAATTTTGAAACCCCTGTTCATGTATTATTAGTGTACAACTGCCTATGAAGTTTGCCAGTGCATTAAGTATCTTGAACTGAAACCAAATCCTACAATCATTTAATTACAATAATGTTTTAGACTCTAATGAAAGTTATTGTTTAATACAGTTAATACTGACTTTGATTCTAATCATTAACAGAGAGAGATGTGCACTAAGATCAATATTTACCTGCACTGCTGCCAATAGATGGGACCTGTATGTGTTCACCACCTCATGGTGACTTTGTTCTGACTCCTGAAAAGACAAAAGTTTATTGTAAAAAACATTTGCTTCATTAGTACAAATGTACAGGTCTATATGTCATTCAAGAAAATGATATATATGAATACGGATATGGATACTAATTTTAAACATATACAGTAGACTCTGTATACCTAGAACCCCCATAATTGACGCAATTTGGTTCTGGTTATGCCAAACCTGCACTTATAGATGAAAAAATACTACATTTTCTAATGCTGGGACCTTGAAATTGGTACCAGTTACACCCCAAATTTGACTTTATACTGGATATATTTATACCGAGTCATCCAAAAACTAATTATCATTTTCTGAGAAATTCTGCACTCTTTATTAATAAATGCGTAAATCAGTCTGACTCTCCAATGCCACTATCTAATCTAATATACTGCTATGCAGGCACAATGGTTTCTATACAATGGGGAACTCTGTGCCCTAAAATAACAAAAAAAAAATTTCAAACATGCATAGTCAATAGATGACACTGGTGAATAATCCAGGGTTGTATGTGTGAATTGAGGGGAGAGTACTAACTGTGGAAGCTTGAGCTGAAGAGGTCAGTCTTATGGGGTTTCTTAAAGGATGTAACAAAGAGGATATTTCAGTTTATTTGTTGCATTTAGATGTGGGCCCTCCACAGGATCTAGTTTAAAATGTTGAATGGGGATTAATTTTGTTTAATATTTAGGTCACTTATCAAAACTGTTGCAGATTTTCTGTCAATTTTGCTTCTTGTTCTTCTTTACTTTCAGGGGTTGCCCCTGGGAACCAATCTGACACATTTTTCACATTTTTACCCTTTTCAGAGCATGACACTTACAGAAAGCTTTGTCTTCAAGCCTTCCACCTGTTCCTGTAGCTCCTTGATCTGCTGGTCTTCTTTACCAGTGTCAGAGTCTTTCACCTTGTGGGCATTCGACTTCCCAGATTTCTGCTTTTTACCATCTTCACTTTCAGTTAGCTGGATATTTACAAGATAAAACTATTTAGAAAAAATATATATTAAAACATAAAAGAAGTTTAAACATATTTTAACAACTGCTTAGATATAAAGAAAATTCTGCTGTAACTAATCAAAAAATTAACTATATGTCTTTTTCATACAGTGAAAATTAAGACTATAATATTCACTTTTCTTTCCGAAAAATTATTCTAAAATGCAAATGCAACTCCATTAAATAAGTGAAGAAGAACCTGAATAAAGACCTTTAAAAGAACTCAGCAATTAAGACTGTGACGAAGGGGTGACTTCACTGCACAGCAGTCTAGGACAAGTGGTATTTGTTTCTTCCAGTAAAATCTAAGTGTTAAAATTGATTTCAAGCTGAAATTTTTAAAACCTTTTTATCTTAACAGAAAAAGTAGTCACAAATGTCAAACCACTGGAAGTGCCAGTAAAGCCAATATGGCGGTTAATGTAAACAAAATTATGTGGAAAATGAACATAAGGTGGAGAAATCAGAACGAAAATTGAGTGTAAGCCAAGTTATTTATGAATCGCAACCATATTCTAATACTTTTACAGTACCACATTAGCCTGTTTCTACTCACTTTCTCAAAATACTTGGTTACCCTGTTAACAGCTCTAATTTATTAAAGAAGAATATCAAGGGATCACCTCAGTGGTGTTTTTCACACATTTCATACTCTCTCAGCGTATATTAGAACAAACCTTTTCCCTTAAGCTGGCATTTTCTTCCCTGAGTGAGGCTAAGTAAGTATCAGTGGCAGCATTCCCGACTTCAGTGACTTTTTTCTCATGTTTAGAAAGTCCATCTTGCAATTCCTATATAACAGAAAGTTATACAGCTGAATTCTGACTTATATATTTAAAAACAAAATTCATGAAAATGAGATAAGACATTGGAGTAAGTAATTTTTATGGAATATGTCATCAAAATAAATAATAGAATCGTCATTCCTATTTATATGAAGCTGTTTTGATTGACAGATGGAAAGCTTATAAGAAATGAAAAGTCACAATGTCCATCACTGTGTACCAATTAATAGGAAAAATATAAGGAAATATCTGGGTAAATTATTGAAAATTACTAACACAATTAAATCAATGAAGGATCTACTTATTTTGTCTAATTGTAAAGGGCAACTGAATATTTTTACACTCTGTACACACCAAATACAAGCATAACCTTTCACTCTGGTAACATTAGGGGTGAATCATACATACTCTTATCTAATGTACTGCTTTGGAGGTGCAATATCTTCCCCATAATGGGGAACTCAGTGAACAGAAATTTTCAAAAGGGATAGTCAAGGTACAGTCTAGGTCAATAACTGAGGGTTACTGGTGTGATCAGAGGTAAGAGTATACAGTTGCCCTTACATGAGTAGAATCAGCCGAATTCAAATTTAGGTGTATGTGAAATCAACATCAGAAATTGCAGAGTTTAGCAAGTGGAAGTTGTTCATACCAAGAACTAAGTCCTGTAGATATTATAGGTTCTAGTTATACAGTCTACTGAACATGCATCCCATTACCTGGACCTGCTTGTCCTTGTTTTGGAGTTGCAGCCGCAGCTGCTCACACTTGGCTTCCAGTTCCTGTATGATTTCATCCTTCTCGCTCACATCCCTGGCATTCAGAGCCTGCCCTCTGTTCTTTGTGTGAGCTGCATTATTCTCCAGCTCTTTAATCTTCTCCAATAACATATCCTGCTCTTCCATCAGGTCTTGTACTTTGGCCTCATTTTCTTCTTTCAAGTCTTCTATTTGCACATATAGCGTTGACACCTGTAGCTGTAATCCTTTATTACCATCAGCCAGCTGTTCTACTTCCTGATGCAAATCATGTTCTGTAGAAGACGGTTTAGTTGATTTTGTGGTTGCTTTGAGCCGAGTCAGTTCTGAGGTAAGTTTTGCATTGCTTGCTTTAAGGTTTTCTATGGTTGCTGAGAGTTTATCATTTTTATCTTGCAGTTGGTTCACTGTATCTTTCTTATCTATAGCTGATTTTTGCAGTGGCAGGGTCTTAACCTCAATTACCTCTGTTACTGGCTTTATTTTCCATTTTTCTCGCTCTTTTTTGAGTTCCTCACTTTGCTTCTTCCATTCTTCCTTTTGTTTTCTTTCTTTCTGAAGCTCTGCTTGCAATGATGCCAATTTATCTGGGGCATCTTTAGCAGCAGACTGTCTCATCTGCTCCTTAAGCTTTCCAGCATCAATTTCTCTCTGAAGTGACTGCAGTTCATCTAAGAGGGCTAGTTTTTCTTTCTGTACTAGCGTTAACTTATCTTTGGTATTTGCCAGCTCCTTGTTTATTTCTTTCTCTGACTCCCTCTTTCTTTCGCGTGCAATATCATCCAGGGTTTTCTTTAGTGCAGCATGCTCTGACAGCAGCTTCTTCCTCTCCTCTTGCATTTGTTCCAGTCTGTTTAATAAATCCTCATTGCTGTTCAGTAGTTTTGCAATTTGGTCCTCCTGCATAGTCTTCTCCTGTTGATGTTCCCTGATAATCTCTTCAGAAGCTTTCTGCAGGGTGGCCATGTTGTTGTTCACCACATTAGCCTCTTTGATAAGCTGTTCATTCTCTAGCTTGAGACTATCCCTGACTTGTAGGAGTTTTTGAATTTCTTTTTCTAATTCCTCCACCTCCTCTTTAGTGTCAAGGTCACCTTTTTTCTCCACTGCCCTTTCTTTCACAAGAGTTGCATTTAGAGAATCAATTAAGTTCTGCAGTGCAGTGTTGTTTGTTTCTAGCTGTTGTCTCTCAGTCTGAAGTTCATCATTTTGGTTACGCAATACAGTTACTTCTACTGGGTTATTCTCCTCACGCATTGCACTGATTTCTGCCAGCAAGTGCTGCTTTTCTAATAACACTTTCTCATATTCTGACCTGAAATTCACACCTGCTGACACACCTGATTCATATTCAAGCTCTTCTACATATGTCTTCAGTTTCTTATTGTCATTTTGTAATGTTTCAAGTTCTTGCTTTAATTTTAAAATATCATCTCTCCACTCTTGTTTACTTGTTTCTTTTACTTTGTCCTGGAGGACATCCACCTTTTCTGATAATTCTTTGGTATGAGTTTTTAGATTATTATTTTTATCTGACAAGTCTTCAACATCTTTGGTTAATCTTTGGTTTTGTGTTCTGAGTTCTTCATTGTCTTTCGATAAGTCTTCACATTTAAGTTCTGTGGCAGTGATCTGTCTTTGTAAGTCTTTGTTACTTTGGCCCACTTTCTGAAGGTTATCCTGCAATGAAACACTTTGAGAAGTCAAGTCTTTGTTTTCTTTCTGTAACTGATTCACTTCAGTTTTAAAATGCTCCACCTCACGCTCATTATCCTTTCTGTTTTGTTGCACCTCACTAACCATTGTCTCATGCTGATCTTGCTGTTCCTGTAATCGCTTACATTCACCTTCAGCTGCTTCTAACAGTCTTTGAACTTTCTTCTGTTCTTCAGTTAATTTCTTGTTGTCCTGAAGAACCCGGTCTATCTCATTCTTATGTGTGGTAGACATTTCCTCTGCACTCTGCTTACTCTTCACTGATTGGTTTAATTTTTCCTGTAAATCTGATCTCTCCTGAGTCAGCTGTTCGTTCATATTTATAACTTCCTGAAGACGGGCACCAACTGCAACTTCTTTTTCCGTTAATTCTTGCTTCCACTGAAGAGCCTGCCTAACTTCCTCACTTAGAGTAGCATTTCTCTTACTTAAGTCTTCATTGCTTTCCATTAACTGCCTGATTTCATCACTAAGGTCTTTATTTGCTGTATGTAAGTCCTTGTTTTCTGCCATTAAGGCATCCAGAGTTTCTGTATTTACTTTTGGCACCGATGGTCTTGCAGCAGATAAAGTTTGCACTTGTTGCACTTGTACAATTTCTACTGGTTTCAGTTGGGATTTCATTTCTTCTTTTTCAATGCGTACCTTCTGTACATCTCCTTTTCGTTGTCGAAGTTCTATTATGTCTTGCTCCAAATTGTCAACCACAGCCTTTTCTGAACCAATGATATCCTCAAGTGACTGGTGTTCACTTAGGAGAAACTCCTTCTCATTTTGTAACCTTCTTATTTCAGCCTCTGCTGCCTCCTTATGATCCAGTGCTTGTTGGTTTTCTGAAAGCAGGTTTTCTTTTTGAGTCTGCAGAACTGAAAATTGTGTCCGTTTTACAGCAAGTTCTTGGTTAAGAGTTTCTAACTGATCTAGGATAGAGGTCGACTCTGTCTGAGAACTGTCCCTCTCACCTTCTTCAGACTTTTGCTTCTCCTTTTTAATTTTTAGATTCTGTTCAGTCTTCTTTAGTTCATCTTTTTGCACACTGAGTGCTTTTTCCACAAAACTGAGTTCATCTTTAACACCAGACACCTTGCTTTGAACAGAAGTCAAGTCTTTCTTCTCTTTCACAATGTCTGCTTTCATCTGGCTCAAGTCATTCACTGCCGTACTTGTTTGCTTTTCTAACCGAACCAGTTCTGATTTCTTCTTCTGTAATGCTGTCTCTAAGGCTGCCACATCATCCTTTGTCACTGGCTTCTTAGCTGAAGCCTGGATAGCTTCCATATTAATCTCTTCCAGAGTCAGGGAAGCTAATGGACTGGAACTGTCCACACTTTGAGACTGCACCTCGATGACTACTTCTGATGGGGATCCTTTCTCTGTCTGTTGCTTTTTCTTGTCGTTTTCCGCCATTCCACGTATGTCTTCCATGAGTTGAGTTAGTTGCTGCTTCTCACTCTCTAAATGTTCAGCCTCTTCATGCACTTGTTGTCTGAACTGGACTAGGTCATCTATGCTTTCCATCTGAAAAAGACACAGATTAAGATACAAACCACTGCAGTGCTATATCCAAGTTAAAATATTAATAAATAATAAGGCATTTGTAATCTTATATTTGTATTTGACAAAAACAAGGGTATATCTGAAATACACAACAGATTCAGCATCCTGAAAGCAGCAATATCATACAGTAGTAGCACCTTTATTTTCCTAACCAATATTTTTTCAATATATTTGATTCATAACCACAGTTTTATCCTTCCGTACATATCTGTAGTAAAACTCTCTTCTATTGACCGAACAAGACCTGTATCTTCAGCTTCGTCTTGTCTTCTTATTCAACAAAGCTTCTTATAAAATTAAGTTAATTGGTTTAATTAAATATTATTTTTTCTGTATTCACAGACCTGTTCTAGCAGTTCCTTTTTATCCTCCTGCAGCTGTTCATTGACTTCCACCAGGCCTTCCAGATCCTCCACCAACTTCCTGTTGTCCCTGCGTAACCTATCCACTTCTTTGTTCAAACCCTTCACATGCTCATCAGTGGACATAACACCTGCATTTGGCATATCCCGCTTGATTTGCTCTAACTCCTAAATCCAGGTATTGGAATAAGCATTACTATTTGAATACTTATTAATTTGAAAGCTCTACATGGGAAAAGTAAAATTAAAACATGACAAAACTTTCTTGCTGCAGTATCATTTCACTGATCAAGCTTTTGAAGCTAGATACTAAAATATACATATTAATTCTGAGACTACGCTGAAACCTACAAAAGAATGTTAAAGCCATTTTATTGTTCAAGCCCTTTGAGGAGACCATAGAATAACTCTCTCCCCCCTTCCCCCTGGTGTTGACCTCCAAAGTAAATATGCCAACACAAGAATGAAGCTACATATAACCCAAACCCGACAGAAAAGAGAAATCATTTTAGTACCTGAAGCAGGTATTTAAAGACTCCTTTGTATCATGTCTTATCTGATTTAAATAAAATCATCTTGTTTACATATTCAATCAAGTGGGTTTTTTGTCTGCTTGCAGTTAACTTGTTAATTTAGACATTCTAAATATTTTCTACTTTTTTTACTTTTATGTATGATACATTAGAAACACAAATGTACAGATAAGTGTGAATAGATAGTTTGACAGAAATATATACTTTTAACACCTTATAAGTGCAGTCATTATGAGGTTCAAGTATTCCTCTTGGTAGACTGCTTTAGCTAACCCCATATCATAAGCAATGATAAGGTGCAGTTAAACATGATAACTAGAATCTCAGACCATAAAACAATTATTTACCAGGTTTTTAATAAAATGGTGTAAAGTTTCAATGGACGAGGACCTCAGACTTCTTTCTATTTACTTCCAATGAAAAAGGCAATTCTTCTTTTCACAGATCCCCTTGACTGGGTTTCATTGTATGTTTATTTGAGGCAACAGGAGTATGCATTTAACAACTTTTTGACTGGGAGAACAATTGGCCATTGCAATACAACGTACCTGTTGCATTTTTATGCTGTTTGACAGCAAATCATCGTATTGACCTTGTAACAGGTCTTTTTCCTCACCCAGAGCAAACTTCTCATCTTCGAGTTCATTTCCCTGCAGAGTACATCAAAGCACTAACTATTAAAGACAAAACTAAGCCACATTTCAAAACATAACAAGCATTCTGACGCATGCATTTATCTCCCGCCGTATAAATTAGATGTCCTAAAGATAGTGGAATATAAATTTTCCTGCGAGATGGAGGCACATGTAGAAGTGACAAGTTTAATGTTTGATTGCAATACTTTTAAAGACAAAAGGCATTTACTCATTTTAGTAGCTATTACTTTGCCATCCAAAGAGCTACAGTTCTGCCACTTCATTATGCAGATCAACTCAAAGTAGGGAAGCACGTCTTTAGAAGAAATAGCCTATCTGTACTACTTTTAGAGATACAAGACATTTACTTATTTTAGTGGCTATTACTCTGCCATCTAAAGAGCTACAGTTCTGCAACTTCACTATGTGGTAGATCACCCAAAAGTAGGTGAATGACTTATTTAGAAGAAATTGCCCACCTGTAATACTTTTAGAGACTAGACCAAGGATGCATCTGTGGCCAGACGCAAAATGTATCCACCGGCAAAGGCAAAAGTAGCTATTACTCAGCTATGGCACGAGCTAGAGGTCTGAAATTTTAGTATGTTATAGCTGACCCAAAAGTAGGTGAATAACATATTTGCACAAAATTCTCTAAATGCAATAGTTTTCAAGTTACAAGTGATTTTACTCATGATGGAAGTTAGTGAAAAGCCCAAAAGTAGCTATTACTCACTTAGCTATTCAGATAGACACCCAAGTTACTCACCATGTTGTTGCTATGGAAAAAGTAGGTGAATGACATATTTTAACAAAATGCTCTAAATGTAATACTTTTCAAGTTATAAATGATTTAGTGTTGAGTAAGAACTTCAAAGTAGCTATTACTCCGCTATGCAATGAGCCACAGGTCTGGAATTTTACTATGTTATAGCTGCCTCAAAATAGGTGAATAACATACTGAAACTGAATAATGTAAATGCAAAAGTTTTCAAGTTATAAGTGATTTACCCAACAGTGATAACCTAAAAGTAGTTATTATTCAGCTATGCCATGAGCTACAGGTCTGAAATTTTACTATGTTATAGCTGACCCAAAAGTAGCTGCATAACATATTTGCACAAAGTGCTCTAAATGCAGTACTTTTCAAGTTATAATTGATTTAGTGCATGATTTAATTAATTTTAATGTATTAAAATTTATTTAAAAAATTCATAAAAAAACTTAAGCATGTGAAACTTCTCCAAAATGTAGGTGAATGAGTTATTTGAGAAATACTGGCTATCCGCAGTACTTTTAGTGATAATAGGCATTTACTTATTTTGAGTAGGTGAGTAATTAGCTACAGGTCTGAAACTTCACCAAGTGAAAGCTGTCCCAAAAGTAGGTGAATGACTTATTTGAGAAAAATTGGCTATCTGCAATACTTTTAGAGATAATTAGCATTTACTCATTTTGAGTAGGCGAGTAATTACCTACGGGTCTGGAACTTCACCATGTGAAGGCTATCCGCAATACTTCTAGGGATAATTAGCATTTACTCATTTTGAGTAGGTGAATAATTAGCTACGGGTCTGAAACTTCACCAAGTGATGGCTCTCCCAATAGTAGATGAATGAGTTATTTGAGAAAAATTGAGATAATTAGCATTTACTCATTTTGAGCAGGTGAGTAATTAGCTATGGGGCTGAAACTTCACCATGTGAAAGCTCTCCCAAAAGTAGGTGAATGAGTTATTTGAGAAAAATTGGCTATCTGCAATACTTTTAGAGATAATTAGCATTTACTCATTTTGAGCAGGTGAGTAATTAGCTATGGGTCTGAAACTTCAAGTGAAAGCTCTCCTAAAAGTAGGTGAATGAGTTATTTGACAAAAAATGGCTATCTGCAATCCTTTTAGAGATAATTAGCATTTACTCATTTTGAGTAGGTGAGTTATTAGCTACAGGTCTGAAACTTCACCAAGTGAAAGCTCTCCCAAAAGTAGGTGAATGAGTTATATGAGAAAAATTGGCTATCCGCAATACTTTTAGAGATAATTAGCATTTACTCATTTTGAGTAGGTGAGTAATTAGGTACGGGTCTGAAACTTCACCAAGTGAAAGCTCTCCCAATAGTAGGTGAATGAGTTATTTGAGAAAAATTGGCTATCTGCAATACTTTTAGAGATAATTAGCATTTACTCATTTTGAGTAGGTGAGTAATTAGCTATGGGTCTGAAATTTCACCATGTGAAAGCTCTCCCAAAAGTAGGTGAACGAGTTATCTGAGAAAATTGGCTATCTGCAATACTTTTAGAGATAATTCGTATTTACTCATTTTGAGTAGGTGAGTAATTAGCTACGGATCTGAAACTTGACCATGTGAAAGCTCTTCCAAAAGTATGTGAAGGAGTTATTTGAGAAAAATTGGCTACCTGCAATACTTTTAGAGATAATTAGCATTTACTCATTTTCAGCAGGTGAATAATTAGCTACAGGTCTGAAACTTTACCAAGTGAAAGCTCTCCCAAAAGTAGATGAACGAGTTATTTGAGAAAAGTTGTCTATCTGCAATAATTTTAGAGATAATTAGCATTTACTCATTTTGAGTAGGTGAGTAATTAGCTACGGATCTGAAACTTCACCATGTGAAAGCTCTTCCAAAAGTACCTGAAGGAGTTATTTGAGAAAAATTGGCTACCTGCAATACTTTTAGAGATAATTAGCATTTACTCATTTTCAGCAGGTGAATAATTAGCTACGGGTCTGAAACTTCACGAAGTGAAAGCTCTCTCAAAAGTAGGTGAATGAGTTATTTGAGAAAAATTGGCTATCTGCAATACTTTTAGAGATAATTAGCATTTACTCATTTTGAGTAGGTGAATAATTAGCTACAGGTCTGAAACTTCACCAAGTGAAAGCTCTCTCAAAAGTAGGTGAATGAGTTATTTGAGAAAAATTGGCTATCTGCAATACTTTTAGAGATGATTCGCATTTACTCATTTTGAGCAGGTGAGTAATTAGCTACGGGTCTGAAACTTCACCAAGTGAAAGCTCTTCCAAAAGTAGGTGAATGAGTTATGTGAGAAAAATTGGCTATCTGCAATACTTTTACAGATAATTTGCATTTACTCATTTTGAGTAGGTGAATAATTAGCTACAGGTCTGAAACTTCACCAAGTGAAAGCTCTCTCAAAAGTAGGTGAATGAGTTATTTGAGAAAAATTGGCTATCTGCAATACTTTTAGAGATAATTAGCATTTACTCATTTTGAGTAATTAGCTACAGGTCTGAAACTTGACCATGTGAAAGCTCTTCCAAAAGTAGGTGAATGAGTTGAGAAAAATTGGCTATCTGTAATACTTTTAGAGATAATTCGCATTTACTCATTTTGAGTAGGTGAGTAATTAGCTAAGGGTCTGAAACTTCACCAAGTGAAAGCTCTCAATTAGCTACAAATGAGAAAATAGCTATTTCTCACTTATGGCATGCAATAGAACCCCAAACTATGTACCATCTTATAGCTAAGGACAAAGTAGCTGAACAACATATTTTAGGCAAACACTCTAACTGCAGTAGTTTTGGAGTTACAATGGCTTTACTCAACAGTCAGAATTTCAAAGTAGCTATTACTCAGCTATCAAAGATTCAACAGGTCTGAAACTTTACTATGTGATAGCTTACCAAAAAGTAGATGGACAACATATTTGAAAAGATTTCCCTAACTTTAATACTTTTGAAGATATTTGACATTTACTTCTTTTGTTATTTAGCTACAAATGAGAAAATAGCTATTACTCACTTATGGCACGCAATAGAACCCCAAACTATGTACCATCTTATAGCTAAGGACAAAGTAGCTGAACAACATATTTTAGGAAAACACTCTAACTGCAATAGTTTTGGAGATACAATGGCTTTACTCAACAGTCGGAATTTGAAAGTAGCTATGACTCAGCTATCAAAGGTTCAACAGGTCTGAAACTTTACTATGTAATAGCTTACCAAAAAGTAGATGGACAACATATTTGAAAAGATTTCCCTAACTTTAATACTTTTGAAGATATTTGACATTTACTTCTTTTGTTATTTAGCTACAAATGAGAAAATAGCTATTACTCACTTATGGCATGCAATAGAACCCCAAACTATGTACCATCTTATAGCTAAGGACAAAGTAGCTGAACAACATATTTTAGGAAAACACTCTAACTGCAATAGTTTTGGAGTTACAATGGCTTTACTCAACCGTCGGAATTTGAAAGTAGCTATTACTCAGCTATCAAAGGTTCAACAGGTCTGAAACTTTACTATGTGATAGCTTACCAAAAAGTAGATGGACAACATATTTGAAAAGATTTCACTAACTTTAATACTTTTGAAGATATTTGACATTTACTTCTTTTGTTATTTAGCTACAAATGAGAAAATAGCTATTACTCACTTATGGCATGCAATAGAACCCCAAACTATGTACCATCTTATAGCTAAGGACAAAGTAGCTGAACAACATATTTTAGGAAAACACTGTAACTGCAATAGTTTTGGAGATACAATGGCTTTACTCAACAGTCGGAATTTGAAAGTAGCTATTACTCAGCTATCCATGGTGCAACAGGTCTGAAATTTAACTATGTGATAGCTTACCCAAAAGTAGATGAATAACATATTTGAAAAGATTTCTGTAACTCTAATACTTTTGAAGATATTTGGCATTTACTTCTTTTGTTATTTAGCTACAAATGAGAAAATAGCTATTACTCACTTATGGCATGCAATAGAACCCCAAACTATGTACCATCTTATAGCTAAGGACAAAGTAGCTGAACAACATATTTTAGGAAAACACTCTAACTGCAATAGTTTTGGAGATACAATGGCTTTACTCAACAGTCAGAATTTCAAAGTAGCTATTACTCAGCTATCCAAGGTGCAACAGGTCTGAAACTTTACTATGTGATAGCTTACCCAAAAGTAGATGAATAACATATTTGAAAAGATTTCTGTAACTGTAATACTTTTGAAGATACTTGGCATTTACTTCTTTTGTTATTTAGCTACAAATGAGAAAATAGCTATTACTCACTTATGGCATGCAATAGAACCCCAAACTATGTACCATCTTATAGCTAAGGACAAAGTAGCTGAACAACATATTTTAGGAAAACACTCTAACTGCAATAGTTTTGGAGATACAATGGCTTTACTCAACAGTCAGAATTTCAAAGTAGCTATTACTCAGCTATCAAAGATTCAACAGGTCTGAAACTTTACTATGTGATAGCTTACCAAAAAGTAGATGGACAACATATTTGAAAAGATTTCCCTAACTTTAATACTTTTGAAGATATTTGACATTTACTTCTTTTGTTATTTAGCTACAAATGAGAAAATAGCTATTACTCACTTATGGCACGCAATAGAACCCCAAACTATGTACCATCTTATAGCTAAGGACAAAGTAGCTGAACAACATATTTTAGGAAAACACTCTAACTGCAATAGTTTTGGAGATACAATGGCTTTACTCAACAGTCGGAATTTGAACGTAGCTATGACTCAGCTATCAAAGGTTCAACAGGTCTGAAACTTTACTATGTAATAGCTTACCAAAAAGTAGATGGACAACATATTTGAAAAGATTTCCCTAACTTTAATACTTTTGAAGATATTTGACATTTACTTCTTTTGTTATTTAGCTACAAATGAGAAAATAGCTATTACTCACTTATGGCATGCAATAGAACCCCAAACTATGTACCATCTTATAGCTAAGGACAAAGTAGCTGAACAACATATTTTAGGAAAACACTCTAACTGCAATAGTTTTGGAGTTACAATGGCTTTACTCAACCGTCGGAATTTGAAAGTAGCTATTACTCAGCTATCAAAGGTTCAACAGGTCTGAAACTTTACTATGTGATAGCTTACCAAAAAGTAGATGGACAACATATTTGAAAAGATTTCACTAACTTTAATACTTTTGAAGATATTTGACATTTACTTCTTTTGTTATTTAGCTACAAATGAGAAAATAGCTATTACTCACTTATGGCATGCAATAGAACCCCAAACTATGTACCATCTTATAGCTAAGGACAAAGTAGCTGAACAACATATTTTAGGAAAACACTGTAACTGCAATAGTTTTGGAGATACAATGGCTTTACTCAACAGTCGGAATTTGAAAGTAGCTATTACTCAGCTATCCATGGTGCAACAGGTCTGAAATTTAACTATGTGATAGCTTACCCAAAAGTAGATGAATAACATATTTGAAAAGATTTCTGTAACTCTAATACTTTTGAAGATATTTGGCATTTACTTCTTTTGTTATTTAGCTACAAATGAGAAAATAGCTATTACTCACTTATGGCATGCAATAGAACCCCAAACTATGTACCATCTTATAGCTAAGGACAAAGTAGCTGAACAACATATTTTAGGAAAACACTCTAACTGCAATAGTTTTGGAGATACAATGGCTTTACTCAACAGTCAGAATTTCAAAGTAGCTATTACTCAGCTATCCAAGGTGCAACAGGTCTGAAACTTTACTATGTGATAGCTTACCCAAAAGTAGATGAATAACATATTTGAAAAGATTTCTGTAACTGTAATACTTTTGAAGATACTTGGCATTTACTTCTTTTGTTATTTAGCTACAAATGAGAAAATAGCTATTACTCACTTATGGCATGCAATAGAACCCCAAACTATGTACCATCTTATAGCTAAGGACAAAGTAGCTGAACAACATATTTTAGGAAAACACTCTAACTGCAATAGTTTTGGAGATACAATGGCTTTACTCAACAGTCAGAATTTCAAAGTAGCTATTACTCAGCTATCCAAGGTGCAACAGGTCTGAAACTTTACTATGTGATAGCTTACCAAAAAGTAGATGAACAACATATTTGAAAAGATTTCTGTAACTCTAATACTTTTGAAGATATTTGACATTTACTCCTTTTGTTATTTAGCTACAAATGAGAAAATAGCTATTACTCACTTATGGCATGCAATGGGACCCCAAACTATGTACCATCTTATAGCTAAGGACAAAGTAGCTGAACAACATATTTGAAGAAAAAGTTGTAACTGCAATAGTTTTTGAGTTATGAGCCCTTTACTCCAAGTAGCTAAGATAGCTATTACTCAGTTATCTTTAGGCCTAAGTCCATAAAACCAAAAAAATTTTCGAGGGCGTGAAAATTCATTGGGACAATTAATTTACAAAAAATCTGTAGCTGTAGTAGTTTTGGAGGAATCTGCGTGACTAACTAACGCACGCACACACGCACGCACAGGCATCATTTCATAATCTCCCTCCCGGGCTAAAGCCCGGCGGGAGATAACAAGCTTTACCTAATCCAAAAGATATTTATCTTTCTATGGGTATGCGTGAAATCTAACAGAACATTCATCCAGAAAATATTTAAAGTAATACTTGCAGTTTGTAGAATTTAAGGAAAGAGAAACATTATATACATAAAAACTGTAGAAAACAGACCTCAGGCTGCAGCATTTAGTATAATAAATACGCAACAATGAAAACAAAGCAACAATCAAGGTAAAAACAACAGAAATACATAGAATTCTGGAGAAAACATAAAAGAAAACTGTATTCTTAATCTATCACTGAAATTCTGTATATTTTACTAGTCTTACTCTGTCACTGAAGATCTGAAGCTGGTGTTCCAGCTTACCAATCCTCTCTCTCAATGCCCTCACTTCCTGTTCATGGGCAAGCTGAATGCCCTCAAACTGGGAGAGTTCCCGCAGGTCAGTCAGCGAGTGGCTGGTGTCGTTACTCTCTTGGAAAGAGGTGTGGAGGCGAGAAGAGTCATACTATATACAGGTAGAAACAAGCAATCAGTGACCGAATGAATCAGTCACATATATCAGATTCCTTCCTTTTCAATATAATGAGGCCTGGGTAATAGTAGGTTTACCATGGTGGGATAGGAGATATACTGTTCACAAGCATGACCACAAAATCACTGACCCAATAAACTGGCGACATATATAAGATTCCCTTTCAGAGACACATAATGACATGTACTAATACCACACTGTGTACAGTAATGAACAAACAACCATTAACAGATAAACAGGGTACATATACTTATGTCTAATTGAGAAACATTTAAACATCTAGAAGCATGGATATTAGTTAGTTATTTCAGAGGCATATAATGATACGGATGTGTGGCATTCTGTGTACAGGTATCCACAAGCAATCAGTGCCAAATAAATAGTGCACATATATCAAATCCATTTAAGACACATTTAAAAATGAGAAGTATCGACATTAGCAAGCTTATTACAGGGACAGATTAGGGAGGTTGTTGCATACTGTGTACAGACAGGAACCTGAACTCAAGACATTTTGGATTCTTTTTAAATGGAACATTACAAAGTATGTGTGCAAAGAATGCTTTCAGTGATTACATCTACCCGCAGTCTTACTCAATGAAATAACCTCAATGATTATCATGGAGTAACTGAGTATTTAAAAATAGGCAGGGTTTGTTGGAAATACAGTACAAAATAGAAAATTGGGTACTCATAAAGTTATTGCAAGATTTTTTTTTTTTCATAAATAACGATAGTGAAACCAAATTATCAAACATATCTGTTTACATAATATTCATTTCGCACACCAGTTTTCCTTATTTTTTACAGTTATTGACATAAAATTGATAAACTTATTTACATCCTTCACCATATTCATTTTATGAGTACTTTGAGTTGGTAAATCCTAAAATTTATGTACCCAGATTCAGTATGTTAGCTGCATTATGGTCAGTCAGCCACATTTTTTTCCCCAAATCCCACCCCTAATCTCGAAAAACTTTAAAACCACATTTTTTACCCAAGGAAACATATGAAGTACTTGCATAACAACACAATAAGCAGTGGAACATCAGTGGAAGAAAAACTATGAAATAAATGAAAATGTCTGTATATTTACAAACTGCTACCAGTTCAACGTGGCCAACGAGAAAGTAGGGCGATTGGTCAGAAGTTATCACGTGACAACAACTAGAGCTATGGCTAACAAGAAATGTCTTTTTTTCTAAGACGTTGGCCGTGGCCAGTAGCCACCCGAGAACAGCATTAAGTCCCACATGGTAAGCTATTGTAGCGTAATAAAATGATAGATTTGGAAAAAAAATTAAGAGAGAAATTTATATAGTAACAGTGTCACTGCAATACCACAAGAAAAAGTATTATTCTATTTACATGGTCTGTATTTAGGAAAAACACCTAAAGCAAAGAGCACATTAATACATATAATTTAAAAACAATATTAAATTTTAAGTCTCTAGAATGAAAACTACATAATGCTGTCAGTATTACCTGGTTAGAGAGTAATCTAGATAATAAGTTTATCTACATTTATATACACAGAGAAGAACTGAACTTTCAAAATAATTTTGCTTCTATTGTCTCGGGAAATATCATCACATTTCGCCACTATGTCACAAGGTCGCATATGAACCTTGCACGGTAGTTGGAGGACAGTGGCGTTTTGCCCAATGCCTATAACCGAGGGTTATACCGACTGTAATGTGAATGATACACCAAATCTCGGAAGGTATGAGGCGGTCCCGCCGCAGAGTAAAACCTTTAACCACGGGACGTACTGCCTGTAATGTGACTGAAGCGTAAGGTTCTATTGTATCACTGACAGTTTAACTTTGAAATGAGAGGTGAAAATACTGGAAGGACTGTCATTCCACAGATCATTGAAACTTAACATAAAATAAACATCAACTTTGCAATTTCCCTTTTCCACTCCCATTTTTCTTAACATATTGTTCTCTGTCTATTCTTAACTTTAATATACATTTTTTGTTAATATTCAGAATTTTCAATAATGAACAATTCTTAATAGAAAATTGTATCTTGTTATTGAAAGACTCCTTTGTAAATATAATATATTTAATATATAGCTGCATTTCTTTATCAATACCTGTATTTGTTCCTTGAGTTTGTTGTTTTCCTGTGTCAGTTCCAACACCTGGCTCTTCAGTACAGCGAGCTGCATTGCCTGTGAGCCTTTACTCTTCCCTGTATTACACAAGTTTGTATGTACCTTCTCTAAAGACATTTACAAAGAGAACTAAAACATCTCAATCACCAGAATTTAAACAGCATATATGTTTTAAATTGTACAGTTTTCTAACTATGACACATATATATATCTATGTAGAAATAAACTAAGATCATGAAGTAAATTTTAAATCAGATCGTAATGTATTATACAGTCAATACTTTTTCAGGTAGGATTCTGATTTAGTGAATTATCTTTTAATTGGAAATAAATAGTAGGTCCTTGAGAAATCTTTTTTTCATTAAAACTTAACAAGATCTGTCCATCCTTAATGACTAAAAATCACTACCTGTTCTCCTGACAGTCAATTTAACAGGGTTCAAATCTCTATGTAGATAAGTTAATGTTTATTCAGTGTAAGAATATGTCCAATGAAAACCATTACGCGCAAACTTTACCTTTCTTGTGAAACAGTTCTTCCTGTGCTGAATCATTCCAGCTGTCATCTCCACTCTGATCAGAATCATCCTGTAAAGAGTGTTACAATAACAAAGTGACATTAATTATGCAGTAAACCAGATTATTTTTCTTCAAAATATAGAAATTTCTTTTCAACTCTGATATTTCTGTGATCGTAATGTACGGTAATGTACATGTATAGCTACGTAATAGCATTCTATGTAATGCTACTAAATAAACGTCTGTGTAATGCTATCTGATAGAGTTCTATGTAATGCTATTTAATGGCATTCTATGTGATGCTATCTAATAGAATTCTATACAATGTTACTACATAGACTTTGATTAACACTTCTTAAAAGAGTTCTGAGGTCCTCGGTGGCCTAATGGTTAGCAAGTTTGGCATCTAATCATAGGCTGTCACCTCTGTTAGTTCGAGTCCCACAAGTGGCAATGCTGTGGACCTGTCCCAATATGACCTGGGCTGTTGAATGGGACCTAAAACCCCAACTTTGGCTCTCAAAAGAGTTCTATGTAATGGTACTAAATAGAGTTCTATGTATTGCTACTTAATAGAGTTTTCTATGTATTGCTACTAAATAAAGTTCTATGCACTGCTACCTGATAGTATACTATGCAAAGTTACTAAATAGAGTTCTGTTCAAGACTACTTTATAAGACCTCTACTTTAAGGGGATCAGTCAGACTTGCACACCTTGGCCTGAGTAAGTTTTCTGAGCTGTGCAATCTGCTCCATCAGTGCCTCATTCTTGTCTCTCTCTCCTTCAACTTCTTCCCGTAAATCTGATATCTGCATTAAACATGCAACAATGATCACAACACATGTAACCATGATGAAATTATGGCCATAATTAATCTATAACAAAGAGTGTTCATATACATTTCCATGTACATGACCCACAAAAAGGGACAACTGATTTGGTAGTGTAAATCGTCATGTTTGTGTGCTCAAATATGTAATGTATTTGAGTGATTTCATCCACTAATACCATATATAATTAATCCAGTGCTGTTTTTTTATCTTTTTTTTTAAAAAACATAGAAAACACAAGAAAGTATTATCTATTCTCGTACAATTTTTGCCAATTCTGAACCAAAAATAATCATATCTACTAAAGATCAATTGTCACTAGCAATTCACAGGTATTTGTAGACTTTTAAAAGCATTTCATTGGGAGAAGAAAATCATGTCTGTAGATCACATACATGGAAACAGGCGTATACTCTATTAATGGTAACTAGTCACACAGGAATATAGTCTGTACTAGTTTCCCAAATACTTCCTCAGTCATAATAATCACCACGTTGACATTCATTTCACACAGTATTCTGATATACAAAACTAGTGAGATTGATTATGAAATTATGATCATGATTTTCTGAACTAAAAGATTAAGTACATTTGGGCAATATTTAGGAACTATATGTTGCCTGAATATGTACAAAGAAGAGACGCTAAAGAGGATTGGTTTTTTAATAAAGGAGTCATAGGAAGCAATAAATTTTTGGATAATAACCAATTGGCAATGAAACATATACACATATAATTGTGAAAGAAAATGTTAAGGTAAAAACAGTTAGTTTACATGAATCAGCTTATATTTATAGAACAAATAATCATTTGTAGTCATATCATTTCTGCTAAATATTTCCAAACTTAGTGTCAAAGTATATACTTGAAATACCTTTTTAAATATATTTGATACTTGCAAATATTCACAAAATTAATCATCCATTGACAGATCAAAGGGAAGATCACATTAAAAGTACTTTAATGTTAGATTAATGAAATCACAATAATTAGCAAGACAACTCCCTTGTGCACATATTAATCCATTCAGAAGTACATATTGAATTAAATCATCGACTCATTATTTAGATTCATAAAATTATAAACACTCAATACTGAAAAAAAAAATGCAAGCAAATAAACATACTAACAAAATATATCAAAGAAACTGAAACAAACTGCAACTACTTCTCAAAACTCAAAAGTCTAGATACTAAACGACACAACAGACAGAAGTTTCCCAAGAAAAGAATGGCATAATATGGGCAAATAGAAAGAAAAGGTCAGCCAGACAGAGAGAAGTACATAATTATACATATAAAAGAAACAGCCTTCAGCCATAGCACATTATGTACTATTTCTACACAAGGCATGCTCACTAGATCTACATGTGAAGTCTCTCAAGAAGAAATTCCATTAGTCAATTTCTACAGTAAATCAATTAAGTTTTTCATAAAGTTTACACAATGGTATGAAGGCTACTCTGTATTGAGTGACAGCAAAATATAAAACGCAAAATTCATGTACCTTTTGTGCATCATATGAATGTTACCTGTTGAAGGTCTCAAACAAACTCTGAAAACATAATTTCTGGTTTTGTGTACGTTTTTTATAGGAGATTTGTTTCCCAAGGCTTCATATAGTGTGTGTAATATGCGTAAGAAAGAATAGCTTTTCTTCAGGTGAAATGATCCTCAGAATCATATCTTGACAATCAGTCACTGAGATGTGAACTAAAATAAGTTGGGTAACCTATTTAGCTAATGGGAAGATATATAAAAATTGCATCAGAGATGCCTGAACCCAACGGCCTGGGAAAATAGTTTTCAACACCATGAGATATAGAAGTAGTGAAACAGTATAAAGATCAGGATACTTTCAGAGCAGTATCAGTTATATTAAGGTCCAAATAAAGTTAAGTAGAGAAATAACACCTAATTAGTAAACTAAAAATTATGAAGCTGAAAAATTTATTAATTTGAGAATAATTGTCAATGGAAATAGCACAATTATGTAAAAGTACATATAATTATCAGTTTCAGCAATCCATATATGTTTGTAATAAGAAAAACATGTCTCAACAAGAGCACTCGGAGAGCGCAGGCCTCCACCAAGGGAGCACATACCCTGAAAATTTCATCCAAATCCGTCCATAAGTTTTTGAGTTATCTGTCTTTAAAAATTACATTTCATGGATAAAGAAGATCCAGACAGTGATCCGGATCACTCCCAAAATTGAATCATTTCTTCCTTATACATTTTCAGATATATCCTGAATATTTCATCAAAATCCATCAATAAGTTTTTGAATTATCTTGTTCACAAGCAAACTCACAAACCCACAAACAAACCCAGGCGAAAACATAACCTCCTTGGCAGAGGTAAATATGGCAGATGAATACACTTTGTCAGAGCCAAAGTTAAAGGTTACAACATAATGCACACCTATATCCCCTAACCAATGTCTCTACCAAGTGTCAACAATCTACACCTTAGGGAATCCAAGAAAAAGCCTGGACAAGATTTCAAAACTCATGGTCAAAATGACGTCAAAGGTCAAATCAAGATCACACCATGATGTTGCACATCTACAACCCCCTCAGCAATGTCCCTACCAAATATTAACTTCCTACAATTAACGGTTTCAGAGATTTTGCCCTGACCAAATTTTAAAGGTCAATGTCACTACGTCAAGATCAAAGGTCAAATCAATGTCACATATGACGTTTCACACCTACAACCCCAACCAATGTCCTTACCAGGTATCAACTTATTACACCTTATGGTTTCTGAGATATAGCCTGGACAAGATTTTATAGGTCAATGTCACAATGACAAGGTCAAAACAAGCTCACACCATGAAGTTGCACGCCTACAACCCCAAACCAATGTCACTACCAAGTATTAACTTCCTTTACCTTACAGTTTCCCAGATACAGCCCAGACAATATTTTATATTCAAGGTCACTGTGGCAAGGTCAAAGGTCAAATTACGTTAACACCATAATGTTGTATATCTCAAGCCCAAACAAATGTCACTACCAAGTATCAACTTCCTACACCTTACAATTTCTGAGATATAGCCCAGACAAGATTTTATAGGTGAAGGTCACTATGACAAGGTCAAATCAAGGTCAAACCATGATGCTGCACACCTACAACCCCTAAGCAATGTCCCTACCAAGTATCAACTTCCTACACTTTACGGTTTCAGAGATTTTACACGGACAAAATTTTAAAGATCAAGGTCACTAAGGCAAGATCAAAGGTCAAATCAAGGTCACATGTGATGTTTTACACCTACAATCCCCAACCAATGTTCCTACCAGATATCAACTTCCTACACCTTACGGTTTCTGAGATATAGCCTGAACAAGATTTTACAGGTCAACTTCACCATGGCAAGGTCAAAGGTCAAAACAAGGTCACACTATGATGTTGCACACATACAACCCCAAATCAATGTCCAGGTATCAACTTCCTACAGCTTATGGTTTCCAAGATATAGTCTGGACAAGATTTAATAGTCAAGGTCACCATGGCATGGTCAAAGTTCAAATTAAGTTCAGACAATAATGTTGTACACCTACCACCCCAAACCAATGTCACTACCAAGTATCAACTTCCTACACCTTATAATTTCTGAGATATAGCCCAGAAAAGATTTTATAGATCAAGGTCACTACAGCACTCAAATCAAGGTCACACCATGATGTTGCACACCTGCAACTCCTAACCAATGTCCCTGCCAAATATCAACTTCCTACACCTTACAATTTCGGAGATATAGCCCAGACAAGCTTTTATAGGTCAAGGTGACTACACCAAAGTGAAAGGTCAAATCAAGGTCAAACCATGATGTTTCACACCTACACCCAATGTCCCTACCAAGTTATCAACTTCCTACTCCTTATGGTTTCCTAGCTTTAGCCTGGACAACATTTTATAGGTCAAGGTCACTACAGCAAGGTCAAAAGTCATTAAAAATAACACCATGATGCTGCACACCCACAACTCCAATCCAATGTCCCTACTAAGTATCAACTTCCTACACCTTACGGTTTCTGAGATACAGCAGGAGAAACTTTTTGGGAATAACAGAAAGCAATGGCTTTATGTTGCAGGAAGAAATTTATTACTTATACACAAATGTCAGTAAAACAATGAAATTGACATTTGAGGCCTTCAGACAATAGCTTTAAGTTCTTTCTGGAACAGATTACATAAAATTCAGAACCTAAAATTGATATTGTAACCTAAAATTTGCACACTGTTCATTTATTAATTTTTTTTATATACTTTATATCTACTAAAACGTAAATGAACTTTAAAATAGTTGCACCTCCTTGCCTTTCATATTATAATTAATATACATGTACAATTTATTGCCAAAGGATACATCTCATTATCTCCCTTAGCTTCTAAAATTTGTTAAAATGGTAGTGTATAACTTGGCAAATTTAAGAAATCAGCAAATTCTAGGTTCTTAAGTACACCTCTACAATTACCTACAGTAGAACCCTTCTGACTTGCTTAACAATGAATTTCAATGGAAAATATTCTCCCAGAATCTTTTACTTTTCATTTAAAAAAATTCAATACGTCAGAGATCTACTAAAAGGGGTTTGACTGTAAGTGATATTAGTCACAAAACACTCAATAAATTTGTCATGCCTGAAAGTAAAAAGTGCAACAACCTCTCCACTGGTTAGTGTGGCAGTTATGTGTGATCTGTAATGACATCATACAAGCCAAATGGTGCAGAAGTATATAAGTAGAGTTAGAAAACACTTGTTAGTGCACATACTGTAATAATGAAGAGAGAAAATAACAGAATATTAGTAATTTAGTATGATAGTAAAATATCTTGCAGGAATGGTTTGTGAACGGGACAATTTTTTACAATGTTATTTATACGCATAAATTGGTTTGCATTACAAATTAAAGTACTGGGTTCACAATAAAATTCACAGTATACTTAACCAAAAAATACATGCAAGGTTTGTAAAGAATACATAATTATGTATATTGTGTTTCTTTTATTGCTGAGAATAATTCAAGATGGCCAAACTGTTATCCCTTACAAACTAGACATTGCGTCTCGACACAGTGTATCCCCGGACGGGACATGGGTGAAGCGTGAATGTGTCGGGCTTGAGCCTTTTTCCTGGAGCACCAGGTCAGAATTCTCCACAGTAAGGCACAAAGACTGCCCAACTTACTCCCCCCCCCCCCCCCCCCTTAAATAGGCAACCACCATGGTGTTGTCCGTAGCTATGGCAGCAATAAGGTTTAAGCAGAGGTCTTAGAACTCCTTTAGGGCCAAAAGACTGCCTTGGTTCCAGATACTTTATATGTAACTTGCTTCTGGAAGGGACTAGGTTCCCCTTGCCATGTGTTCCCCTAAGTGAGCACTCGTCCTTCTTGATGCATCTGTAAGGATTTGCAGAGCATATTTAAGTAGGTGTAATGGTTGACCTTGAAGCACACTGTGATCCTACAACCACCATTTTAGATGGGGTGGAGTGAACTGGGATCACCTTTTCTAGTGAGTCTGGTACCCTTCAGCTGTTCTTCAAGTGCCACTGTATTGGCCTCATGTGGAGGCAACCTAGGTGGACTTGCTTTTTTTATGGGTGTCAGTCACCCACACAACCCCACTGTGGAAAATAATAGTCAATTATGAGAACTGTGACCCCTGGTCTGATTAAAAGATAAATTTACCATTGCTTGAGTTGTGAAAACCAGCAAATGGGTTATAATCTTGAGGGGAAGGCTGAGTTTGGAAACTCAGGCCCCTGGTGTCAGCTGACACTGCTCACAGGCTGGGTAAAAGGCAAGCTTGGTAGCCAGTCTAGGAGGGTGGATCACTGTATCTCACTGGAACCCGTAAGAAAAATTTGATGAACCTCCACAGTAATTGATACAGCAGACTTCTTGCTGGCAGTAGGCTGACCAGTGCGGTTGAGTTCGGCATCTCACCGGGACCAATAATTGGCTGGTGTGGGGTCTGATAAGATAAGGCTGACAGGTAGTTGGACAAATCTTGTTGGGAAAGTCTTCTTGTCTACCTGACAGTAGGCTGGCTGACTGGTCTGGTAAGTTGAGACAGTCATGTCACCATGACCAATGACTGGTATAATAATTTCTCTGTAATCAATTTCCTCGGTCAGTAACTGGTTGGTCTGAGACGGCCACTTGGACCCTTAAAAGGCTACTGCTGGTCTGTTAGACAGTCCTGTGGACCTGCTCAGTACCAGGGCATAACCGGCTATAGGTGAAGCAATCCTCTGTAACCAGTTCCTGTTGGCTCCACAGTTGTATAAAAACTCATAGGAGCTGGCAGAACTGAGCGAATTAGACTACATCTCAGGAGGGGTAGGCTTATATGAAACAACTACCTTCTTCCTGTCCATAACTGTGGAATCAGCAGATTTTCTCCGTAACCAACAATCCTCTGTAACCAGTAAGTCTGGATACTGGTACTCCATCATGTACTCAACCTCCAAAGCCATTTTCAATAGTTTCCATGCAATATAGTCAGCAATAAGTGTGAAAATATCTCCAAAAAGATCAAAAATGGCCTCAGTCAGGTACTTTGGATGACCTGTGGATGACCTTTAATGAAGAGCTTCAAGGTCAAATTTCTGCATGCTTACAGATGAGATATATATGTATTATATATACCAGCCATAGGATGATCTAACTTTCTGTATATGGGAAGTGGGCCAAAATGTGAAAAATGGCCAAAATCTGACCTTTAAGAGGCCACCAGTGACCTTGAAATTGAAGGTCAAGGTCACAAAACAATAGCGTTCGTGGCATTGCCCATATATACCCACATACTAAATTTGAAAGGTCTAACTAAAATATTTTTTTAAAAGTTATCGCGTCTGAAAGGAAATCTCTGCGGCAGAGGTGGCGGTGTGACTGTACTGAATCCTAAGTATCCCTGACTTTCGTCCGGAGATACAATAATAAGTTTCAAAATAACTGTCCAATCAGAAAACTTACATACATATGAGTCAAGATGCATTTTATATAGTGTTTTGGCTGGTCAGGGAAATATAAATGTTAAAGATTAAATGGAGTTATTAAAATAATGGCATAGTACACATATACAAATATTAACATGTGCTCTGTTAGTGTGATGGTGCAATTAATTCAGTATAACTAGAGCTTCTCACCTCGGCCTCTAGAGTGTTAACTAAAGGATTATCCTCCATGACTAGAATAGCACTGCTTTCCTGCATCAGACATGTTATCATTCTGTTACTGATCTACTCACACTTCTTTCCCGCCCCCCCCCCCCTTCCCACCCAAGACTGTACGCGCAACCAGGAAAGGCAAACAACTTTTCCAGGCATACAACTTCATATCCCAGGACCCCATAGGGGAACTTTAAACATTAAAATAGGCATTTATATATAAAGTCAAAGTTGTTGCTGTTTTATGTTGATTCAGGGTTATATTGGGACATGTCCACAGCATTGCCACTTGTGCAGTCAAACCCACACAAAGGTGAATTGCCAAACTGGGGTCCTTGGTGGCCAAGGAGTCAGTAAGTTTGGCATCTAATCACAGTCAGTCACCTCTGTGTGGGTTCAAGATCCCACAAGTGGCAATGCTGAAGGCCTGTCCCAATATGACCCTGGCTGTTGAACGGGACGTAAAACACCAACTTTGACATTTGACCCAGAACCCCACAACCACAGATTTTGTGGATTGTCACGGAAAAGGGTAAACAAATATATAACATAGATTTTCAATAACTTGAGCCTGTCACAAAAAACTAGCACTTTATTCATGTAGGCTACTGTTACAATGCACTTCCTTGCATTGCTGACAAATTCTGTTAAGATTCCACCGATAATTCAATATCAACAGATAATGGTTATGGCTTTCAATGTCGAAACTGCGAAGTGTTAATTTTAATATCATTCCTAAAGAATAGGTGAGTAAATTTTCTCAACACAGTCCTATAACTTGTAACTGCTACACATTAAAATGGCTATCATTAATCAACTGCTTGCATCATTTACTTTGAAATCAAATTTCATGTATCAAAGCTTTTATTACAATATTTTAATTTGCTTCACAGAAAGTTATGATGATTTGTGAATAAGTTACACATAATGATGTTTTTGTAAAGTGATTCCCTTTTGTGGCAAGAAACATTATTTCCATATTTATCCTGATCCATATGGAAGGTCAACTTGCGTATGATATCGATTCTAAAATTTCAAACAGGGATGGCAATTAAGGCTTCCGAGGATCTTGTTTACTCCATGTTTGCCTTTATGAAGCAAAAATTAAATGTCCATTGCTTACACTGGAAGGACGTTCATTTCAAATATTCCAAAGGCTTTCAATTGTAGGGACTCAGACATTTGCCTGTTGTACTCTGCTGATTTGCACTGATGGAGTTCTGGGGACTCTGTATACTTTGGGCTCATAGCCAACACTGTTCACAGCAACATGAGCATTATATTCTTTGGTTGAGTTTATTGTACAGTGTACTTCGTAGATTTAATGCTTTCCACAAATTGATGACTGAGGAGTCAAATATCTACTGAACTCTCATACTACATTTAACCTTTTCAATCTGCAGAATTTAATTACTTCTCCATGGTATTTCTCTGATTTCCAACAAAGAATCAGACATTTGCACTCATGATAACAATTTATTAATGCAAAAATAACTCAGAGACACTACCTATTTAGGCTAGAACAGTAAAGAAAATCATATATACTGTTGGAAAAAGTTTAGACAGTGAACTTAATTTAAAAAAAAAATTTACTTAAGTATATCTTTACACAACAATCTTCAAAGTGGGAAATGATATGAATCAAATTACATATATGCAACTAAATTTGACATTTACAACTGATATGTCAGTAACTACACACAATAAAGAACAGAGTAAATTATATTTACACTGAAGACTCCTGAACTTAAAAACCACATTTAAATAAGTCTTGAGCTATATGTTAATACAGAAAGACTTATGCAATGATTAAAATCTTTTTCCAAAACCTAAGTCAGACTAACTACACATGATATACCCACTAAAGTAAACTATATATTATGACATTTTCAGATTAGTGAACCTAAACTACTGCATATTAAATGAGCAGAGACATGGATGCCTGGAACAAAATATTTATACTAACAAGAAGCAATAGAACATGGAATATATTTTAAACTTTTAGCTTTTTTCCCAGTTTAGCAGTTACAGTAAACATAAAACATTAAAACCACCTCCAGATATCAGAGTACTAAATTAAATACTGTGTTAAGCCTGCTACTACACCTTGCTTACAATTGTAAGATGGTCAAAAGGCCAAGCTGAATTTGTGTGTATTCAGGATAAAAGTATTTTTCTTACATCACCTAAAAATGGAGAGATGCCCATTGTCTAGACATCAGTAGATTTTTACATAACCACCATGTTACACATTATACTTACACATCAGAATATATACCTGGATTACTGAGGCTTGTCAGCAATTAGCTAAGGTGCAACTTCTGATGTGACATTTGTATACCATGGTAATATTTTAACTGCTACAGATTTCAATAATTTTAAAATGCAATTAAGAGAAGGGCACTTTCTTGATGAGAAGTTATGGCCTTTGTTTATACTTTATTTACTGACACAATTAAGTTGCAGTTTAAAGAAGCAAGAATTGTTTTTGAAAGAGTGACACTCTGTGCTCCAAAATTCTCAGATTAGGTTTCTTGTTTTTCCATAGTTTTCCCAAAGTGTAATGTTGCTTATGGAAATATGATGTTGCTTTTGGACCAACTTTATACTCAGCAAGGTTGTTTTGATTGTATTCTACACATGTTACTGGTACATTATCCACTAGCCCCTAACACATGCACTCCCACACGTACCTCTTTCTGCTTTGGCTGTCCCTCCACAGATGTATTTTTCAGTTGAGTTTCCAGCTGCCCCATACGTTGTCGTAACTTTCTGTTTTCTAGCATCACTTGCTGAAGTTCTGATGACAACTGGTCATGCTCTTCCTCCAACTCCTGATAATGATGATACAGGGTTTAATACTAAATATAATTAGCCTTTAATAGCGTGTAATTTCTGTACCAATAGAGTTTAATGTTGGAAAAAGAGGAATCACTTGGAAATACCCGGGTGGTTAATTACTGAGATGCCAGGCAAACAAAAGAGTTGAAAAAGCATAAACTCTGTTGAATAGGTAGGTATTAAGACTTGCAGAGTTTAGCTGACAGGTTTTTATGATCTGCAGTCACCTGGCACATTCAATTCAGTTTTGAAAATGTAAACCTCATCTAATCCCTTTTCTAGGGCTTCACATCTGTACTAGCACATTCTAAGGTGATAAAACATAATCATAGCTAAAAATTTATTACAACACTTGATATGCAGAGATGCTGGGGAACCAAGCAAAAATTAGGGTGGAAAAGCCCTGTTTTAAGTTTTTTCCTGAAATCCATTTGAGGGCAAGCTTGTAAATTCTGAGGTATTTGGATTTGGCTTTTAAGATATATGACAGTTTTCATTGTGTTACAATTGATGATAACTTCATTGCCATTACCTGGTATATACACAATGTCTTTCTATTACATTTTAATTTGGAAAAAGTTTTCATGTTACATATTGATAATTCCTTATGATTTCTACTGATCTAAATATACACCTGGGGGTGTTATTCCCACCAGGGTTCAGTGAAAGATGAACCAAAAATCAGTGCAAGTTGAGCCCTGGGCATACTCAGTACGATATAGTGATGTGAATGATAAACTGGTATTCTGCTTGCTGTTTTGTTATGATTTTCAGAAAGAATATATAAGAATCAGTTATTCAAACGAACATTACTTTAAGCTTTGTAATGACTGATACTTCATCAAAACAATAAAAACACATTTAAATTTGTGGAAGTATCTCCCATTTTTAGTGCATATTTGGTCAAAGTGACATTCATTAACATTAAAGTACCCCCAGACATTTTCTGTTTTAAATTATGACTCATGTACGACCACTGTAAAGTTTGACCATAGCTGTGACAATTGTATGAAACAGCAGATTTTTTTTTCAATTTCAAACCCCCCAAAACATTTTTCATTTTCATAAACAGTTTTACCTCTGCTACAATACTTGGTTTTTGTTTCACTTTTGGGTGTCTTTAACTTCTCAATAACTCACATCATATTTGTCTTTGTCTATAGTGTTCTGCGACACTGAATCATCTTGGCTTGGCTTAGGCTTTACAGCGCTGACATCACTATGACTCTGAATAATCTCATGAATCTCTTCAACAGCATGTTCTGAACTGTGCACTGAATCTGAATCCTGCAAGTATATCAAAACTAGGTTTAAACCCAAGAGTAAGAAATCAAAGGCAGAGTTATGGCATGCAACTTTAAACATCTGAATAAATTCTATACTCAAATGTAAACAGGAAAAGGTAAAATTATTAATCAGAAACATCAGGCTGTTATAGTGATCTAACAACTTTAATATGGGAAAAGTAGCTTCAAAAAAGTTCTGGATAAGATGAAATAACAGAACTTTGTAACTGTATTATATGGACCTGCTGGGACAGTCGGACAACAAGTGGTTCATGAACAGAACAGGCCAAACAATAGAAATTACAGAGTACCGCTGTATCCATAAGATTGAATATTCACATAATCGTAGTTCAGGTACTGGTTACAAATTAATTGCACTATCCAATCTCATTAGCTCCTGTGGAAGATATAGCATTCTAAATGCAATGACATGATTGGTTAGAGGTTTCAGACTGAGGGAGGGACAGACTTTTGCATTTATTAATGTAGATAGAGTACCACCAGTACTAGACTGACTCCGCTCACCCCATTTGACAGCCCAGGTCTGTAGAGTTGGGTATCAGACACAGAGTTGATGGCATGCTGTTGGTGGAAATGTTCTGGAACATCCACTGGCAACTCTGCCATCTGAAACAGTCACAGTCAACAGAAATTGGTTCACATGTGAATGTATGAGTGATTTTTAACTGGTTTTATCAACATATTGTTCATCAGCATTCGAAATTCCCGCCAACCCGCCGGTCCGAAGCTGACAACTTCACTCGCGGACCTGTAACTCTGTCAAGTAGACGGTCCGTTTGTCCAGAAACATTCCAGATAAGATATATTGCCACATATTTCCCTTGTTTTTCAACATATTTTAGAGGATTTACATCAGTAGCCATATTGTAAACAGTACTATCATTGCTTTTCACATCTCTCTTCTGATTCGTCGAGGCCGTCTATCATTGACCAATCAGAAACTAGCTTTCAAAATCTAACACTCAAGCAAGAGCAGAACTGTAACTAAATATTTCAAAAAATGTCTTGGTTATTAGCATTGATAATAATGTTCTGTATGTGTGCATTATGCACTTAAACCCTGTAATATATGCAGACAGTAGTAACCCCAATTTGGAAAAAAGACCTGAAATAATTAATTTTTCTGAAACAATAAATCAAAGAAATGGGTATTTTGATATCTAAACAAACAACTTATTGAGCTTAAGATGAATTAATGATTTCTGCTTTATTTATTATAAATGTGCTAATCATGACATAGCTATCACTTTCTGTTTACATTTATTTATTTTTTATTTATTATTATTTTTTTGAGACAGAAATTGTATGACAAGATTTTTTAGTTTTATGTATAACCAGTTATACCTGTTGATATGTACCTAAACTCTTCTTATATTATGCACAATGTGTAGTAATAAATAGGTATGGCATAAACATTATTGGAAAACCTCCTATTTTAATGCATATAACCCTGAGTGAGCGGAATTGATGGTATGGCAGAATTAACGCCACCCTTGTACCAGATCTGTTACTTATTAACAGAACTTATTGAGTTTATTCTGTTTGGTTCTAAGGTCTAACACCAGAAACTCCTCTCATTTTTCTTTCAATATTCTTGGAACTCTTCTTCATCCTGCTGACATTGTCAAAAACCTAGCTATGTGGTTTGATGCTGACTTTTCATTCTCAGAACACATTCATAAAACTTGTAAAGCCTGCTTCCTCCAAATGTGTGACCTTGGCCGAATCAGACAGTATCTTACTCATGAAGTGACTGTTTACTGCAAATACCTTTGTTAGTAGTCATCTGGACTATTGTAACTTTCTGTTTAGGAGTTAGTCAAGCTTCAATCAACACAAGCTGCAGAGTAGCTATCTGTTTGTCGGACCAGCAACTTTTCTCACGGACCAGTAACTTTTTGATGTTGCTGGTCCTGTGGACCAGGAATATTTTTCACTTAAGGTCGAACACTGTTGTTCATAGAGTTGAATAAAGTTAAATAAAACTCTATTCAGTGGCAGTCAATTCTGAGTTTTGATTTGTGATCCAGTTTAGTGTAGAGACCATTTTACTAAAATACCGAAACCAACTATTATTACCAGCAAGTGTTAGCACATAAAATGATGAGAAATAATTAAATGTTACAAAAACACAATAGATTTTTAACATGTGTTAAGCTTCTTTTGCTCAGTTTGATGAGACAGTTTTATTTTCAATGTCTTCACTTCCTGTTAGTAGGTGTCTTTGACTAAAACAACACTAAAACATAACATTTTAGATACCCAGGAACTGGAATGGTTTTCCATTAAAGAGATACGGAGAAAGAAAACATGAGTGCCATTTCATCCCTACTTTTGTTTTAAAGTAAAATTCAGGTCCTCAATCAGGCATTTTCCAATTATATAAAGCATGTTACCTGGATTTACCACTTTACTATAAGTATTTGTCCAGACCTTTGAGATTCAACTTAACAGATTTTAGCTTATTAAGTTCTAGGATATAACAATCACATTTTAGTGTACAACAGGCCTGGTGTTTAAGCTGGTTTATTAAAGCTCTTTACTACTGATGGGATAGCCATATTAACAGCTCAAGCTAACACAAATCTTACCATTTGTTACATAAACTTTTATAAAACAGAAATATATCGGGTTTTGCCTATTTTCTGTCTGTGATGCGCAAATGAATAAAGCGAAATATACAACATGTTTTTACAATAAAATACACATTTTTAGGTAGTAAAATTTGTGTATTTAATGAGATTAAATGGATGTGATGATAATTGTTGAAAAAAAAAACAATTAAAATTCTATTTTAACAATGAATGAGGCATAAAAGGCTGAACGAAATGGGCTGAGTCCAAAAATATGAGAATTGACTACAGTAGATATGGAACAAGATTAGTTTAAATATTCTAACTCCAAAGGAATTGTTTTCAGCTGTCAGTGGCTTCCACTTATACCTACAAAACAAATGCATTTCCCTAATGAGACTGGAGAACTGTTTTCCCTTACATGTAAATTCCACTATTACTGGTTCTGTTTAAGAGAGCCCATTGCATGCTTCCTACCCGTTCCTGGTCAATCTTCCGCATTTCATCCATGGGTACCAGGTCACAGATGTCATCGTCATCACTGTAATTCACCTTCACTGAACTGTGCAGAGATTCCTTGGAGTCCTTACTGGAGGGCGAGATAAACTCAGATATGTCCTACAAATACAAAACCAAGTTACGCTGCAGTTAAGTTATGCTCTTTTAAACAGCCTTAATTTGATTATCTTTTAATTTTTTTTTGCCCAAAAACAGTACTTAACTGGCTGAATACACATGTAAATGACAAATAATGTATTACTGTAATATGTATGACACAACCATTGGTCCTGAAAAATCTTATTTTTTTTCGACTCAGACAGGCATAAGTGTGTGACTTTGTGACTGTATTTTATATACACCACTGCCTTACCTTTACATGCTGCAGAGGAACCACCCCATGTTCTACTTGATTCTCTCTACCATAGTCTCCTTCATAGGGTGCAATGTCCGGACTGTCCCTCCCTGAATGCTGCAGCACCTCCACCTATAGACAGAAAACAGGTTTTTTTCCTGAGTAAAAGATTACCAAACAAGCACCTTTATAGTGTGGATTACTTGAGGGCAGTTAAACAGCACTCGAGTACTATAGAATAAAAAAATATAGCATCAGAGATGCCCATACCACACAGCCTATGGAAATATTTTTAACACCATGAGATATAGAAGTACTGTATCAGTACAAAGTTCAGGATACTTTCAGAGCACTGCCAGTTATATAAAGGTCCAAACAACGTTTAAATAGAGAAAATAATGTCTAAGAGAAAGATAATACATGTACTCTTTATCTACATCTGGCATGGCCAAATTATGGTTTAGAGTTTTGTTTTGAATATTAACATGCATACAGAAATAGTAATACATTCAATGAATGCTTATGTGTGGTGTTGGAGCAAAATCTGTGGCTCACTTGATGAAATTCCATCTGTTACAATGGGAAGTTGTAAAAGTAAAATTCTTAAAGAATTCTAATATGACTTTAACAGTGCTTCATCTGCATCAAACGACGGACCCAAAGGTGCAACAAGATTTTAAAGGTCAAGGTCACTACAACAAGGTCAAAGGTCAAATCAAGGTCTCACCATGATGCTGCACACCTACAACCCCTAACCAATGTCCCTTGGTATACCAAGCATCAACTTCCTACACCTTACGATTTCCGAGATATAGCCCGGACAAGATTTTATAGGTCAAGGTCACTGCGGCAAGGTCAAAGGTCAAATCAAGGTCAGATCATGACGTTGCACACCTGCACCCCCTAACCAATGTCCCTAGTCAGTATCAACTTCCTACAACTTATGGTTTCCAAGATATAGCCCGGACAAGATTTTATAGGTCAAGGTCACTATAGCAAGGTCAAAGGTCAAATCAAGGTCAGACCATGATGTTGCACACCTACACTCCCTAACCAATGTCCCTACCAAGTATCAACTTCCTACACCTTACGGTTTCCGAGATATAGCCCGGACAAGATTTTATAGGTCAAGGTCACTACAGCAAGGTCAAATCAAGCTCAGACCATGACGTTTCACACCTACACCCCCTAACCAATGTCCCTACCAAGTATCAACTTCCTACACCTTACGGTTTCCGAGATAAAGCCCAGACAATATCTTATAGGTCAAGGTCACTACGGCAAGGTCAAAGGTCATACCAAGATCACACCATGACGTTGCACACCTACACCCCCTAACCAATGTCCCTACCAAGTATCGGCTTCCTACACCTTACCGTTTCCGATATATAGCCTGGACAAGATTTTCAAACTCAAGGTCACTATGGCAAGGTCAAAGGTCAAATCAAGGTCACACCATGATGTTGCACACCTACACATCCTAACCAATGTCCCTACCAAGTATCAACTTCCTACACCTTACAGTTTCTGAAAAACAGCCCAGACAAACTTTTTCCTGTCGCCCGCCCACCCATCCGGACACCATAGGTGAAAATACCCCGACAGCCCTTAAGGGCTGTGGGGTAAAAATCAGTATTTTTGAGTGAAAAATTGAGAAAAAAGTACTACTCTCTGGTTATTGTCAAATTTTTTCCACATATTCATGTGTTCATATTCGGCCCATTTCAAAGAACACAGTCTAGGGAAAAATTGTTTGAGAATGGCTGGATTTAAGTCACCATTAAAAATCCAAGTGTTTCTTAATTTAAATCATTAGGGCATTTATATTAAATCTGTTATTTTTGAGAGTGTTATCATTTATTTAATCTTTGCAGAATTTCTATAAATTTAATTTTTTTAAATGATGAAATGTTGAGATCATGGGTTTATCAAGAGAAATAAAATGGTACATAAGCTGATTCGGGGGAAATTTTTATAAGTCCTATTATAGAAAAAAAACAGAACCAAACTTATTGATTTTCAAAGGAAAAGTACCAAATGAATATCCTTTTTGCAAGTAAATATGGCTATAATATAACCAGTCTTTTTAAATGAATCTTAGTGACTATGAGGTAATCTCTTTAAGTCATTCTTTTACTTGAAATTCTAAATTTATATTGGTAACTGCAAGATGAACAATTTAGGTGCACCAGCTCTTGTTGAGCTGTCTTAATGAGGTGTTAATTTGCATCATGTAATCTCTCTTAAAGTAAACAGTTTATATGGTAGAAAAATTACATGGCCAGATGAATAATTAGCCTGTGTTCATGTATACTAATGAGATGGTAATTTAAGTGTCAGATATTTCACCTTTATTCCACAGTCAAATAGGTTTCACAGGTTCTCATGTATTTGAATTACATGTGGTTAACTGTATTTTCTATAACTGCTATAAAATAACAGGATCAAATGTAGCATTAGCTATTTACATATAATTATACCAAGTAAATAATTCAGAATTGCAAAAAGAGAGAGACATGGATTTACTGAGAAAAAAAAAGTTTTTGCCAAGAGTCTTTGATCAGTATTTAGTCATAATTTATTTTCAATAATTTTCTTCTTTTATGTAGGTATATTAAACAGTATTTATTATTTATTCAGTTTTTGCAATCAGCCCTGTCCATAAAATCAGTCATAAAAACTGGCAATTCTATTTTGACTTGAACAGAGTCAAAATTGAAACTAGAAATAGGCCGCCCTGTTGATAGTAGATGCGAATAGAAACAGGATAGCATAGAAGAACACACATTATCATGTGTAATGTCCACCCATGAACCTTTTGCCCAAATTGTACAGTAGTCTTACAAGACCCTGTTTCATTTGTAAAATATATCAATGATGCTTAAATATTTGTTAGTGTAGATGTAAATTATTTCAGCTTCATGCCTTTTTGCATTGGTTGGGTTGAAAATTTTGACGAAATCACTCTATCTTGCACGGTTAAGGAGATAGAAGGAAATTTGTGTTTTGCCATTTTTGGCAAAAATTCGAAAATTCAAAATGGCCGCCATTTTTGGGGAGGGGAAATTTTTTTGAAAATTGCAAATATTACATTCCTTAGATACCCTGTGGGTCGAAAATTTCCACGAAATCGCTCTATCTCGCACGGTTAAGGAGATAGAAGGAAATTTGTGTTTTGCCATTTTTGGCAAAAATTCGAAAATTCAAAATGGCCGCCAATTTTGGGGAGGGGAAAATTTTTTGAAAATTGCAAAGATTGCATTCCTTAGATACCCTGTAGGTCGAAAATTTCGACGAAATCACTCTATCTCGCACGGTTAAGGAGATAGAAGCAAATTAGTGTTTTGCCATTTTTGGCAAAAATTCGAAAATTCAAAATGGCCGCCATTTTTGGGGAGGGGAAAATTTTTTGAAAATTGCAAATATTACATTCCTTAGATACCCTGTGGGTCGAAAATTTCCACAAAATCGCTCTATCTCGCACAGTTAAGGAGATAGAAGCAAATTAGTGTTTTGCCATTTTTGGCAAAAATTCGAAAATTCAAAATGGCCGCCATTTTTGGGGAGGGGAAAATTTTTTGAAAATTGCAAAGAGTACACTCCTCAGATACCCTGTGGGTCGAAAATTTTGACGAAATCGCTCTATCTCGCACGGTTAAGGAGATAGAAGCAAATTTGTGTTTTGCCATTTTTGGCAAAAATTTGAAAATTTAAAATGGCCGCCATTTTTGGGGAGGGGAAAATTTTTTGAAAATTGCAAATATTACATTCCTTAGATACCCTGTGGGTCGAAAATTTCGACGAAATCGCTCTATCTCGCACGGTTAAGGAGATAGAAGGAAATTTGTGTTTTGCCATTTTTGGCAAAAATTCGAAAATTCAAAATGGCCGCCATTTTTGGGGAGGGGAAAATTGTTTGAAAATTGCAAAGAGTACACTCCGCAGATACCCTGTGGGTCGAAAATTTTGCCGAAATCGCTCTATCTCGCACGGTTAAGGAGATAGAAGCAAATTACTCAAAAGTAGTACTGAAAATACACAATGAAGTACCTAAATGGCTATTACTCATGTACTGACAAAGCTATCAGTCCCAAATGCAATACCAAGCGAGCTATGGACATAACAATCTTGTATTCAAAATTGTAGTAAAATATCTTTAATTATTTTGGCTTAAATGCACGGAAACCAATGGGTACTGAAAATAGCTGTACTTAAGTATTACTCAGTAAGCAAAAGAGGTACAACAGCCAAAAGCAATCCCAAGCAAGCTACTGACCCAATAAGCCTGCATACCAAATTTGGTGACAATAGCTCTAATACTTTTCCTTTAAATGAGCGGAAACCATGCGTGACGCCGGACATCGGACGCCGGACATCGGACGTCGGACATCGGACAACGGACATCGGACGGCGAAAAAAGCAAAAATAATATATCCACCCCCCAGGGGGGTGGACATAATACTTCAAAACAAATGCTAACAGAGTGAAGCCACATTGACTATGATGGAAACATTAATCTGTTATTAATAAATCACTTCATTTTTGTATTTCAAGGTAATATTACCACACAAGACTTCTCCATTTAAAACACCTGGAACCAGTTCTAATAACACATATTTACGACCTGAATTAAACAAGAAAGCTAGTAGTTATCTGATGATGCCTTGTGCTTTACAGTCCAAAATTGAGATAAACTAGTGTGTGCTGTGTTGAAAATGGATGTAAGACTTCAAATAAAGTCAAATTTCCCGTAGTGTAACATTTAAGAGGTGTTTACTGAGAGCTGAGTTATAATGGGTTATAGTTTACACGCACAAACAGCTAGGATTTAGTAGTGGGTGGACAATTAGACCAACGTTTGATCAATCGTCGGTGTCATGGTACAATCGCGTACGGTCACTGACAACTTCTAGAAATCGATTCAATCTTTATGTGTCTCAATATCCACATATTTTTTATATTTTAGGCAGTTTCCAAAACTTTCCTTTAATAAATTAATAGATTTGTCATGCAATTTAGGCTTGTTTATAACTACCACCATATTTACCGGAAGTGGGTACATTTGGTAGATTCTATATGTCGGAAACACTGTTATTCTTACCGGATTGAAATACTCTTCATTCTGGAAAGTGTTTCATGACAGTGGAGTAAAAAAGTTGATTATGGGTTGATCATTGGTCGGAAAATGGATGAATAATCGGCCATAAAAACTGAGGCGATTCCACTCACTAGTATGCAGTGTCAATAATGATGTTTCAATACCAAATAATTCAGTTCACTCAATAAAATACCTCAGTTCCAAAGTCGGAAGCTTGTATCGTGACCCACCCGATCAAGTGACAGCAGTAAACATTTTTTCACTTGTGAAGGCCGGGAGCAAAACAGGGCAACCGTGGACCCCCAAAACATTTTTCAAGCATATTAAAAAACCTTTGCAAGTGACCCTCTCTGTCACAACTAGAGGTACCTGATCTCGTCCAATCAGAAACTGCGTCACCACTATTTTTTCAGTCATAAATCTTATCTTGTCACTCTTTTCAAAATCTGACAACCTTCCAGCAAAATGTAAACAAATTTCGACCCCTGCTTCACTTAGTGGAGTGAGCTTGATGGAGCAGAGTATGATTTATGTTTTTGGGCATAAGGCATAAAATGTTTAATTGATGCATCATCCTACCTTGTCCCCAGGCTCAGTCATACCAGGGTCCTGAGCTTAAAATTTGGTTAAGTCTTACGATTGATGGGTGAGAGTTAAAAAGCACTTTGAAATAATATGGTAGACCTTCTAAATGAAGGATTCTATTACCTCAAATCTGTTCTCTAAAATCTGTATTTTCTTACTGTTTTACACTACAACATCTGTTCTGTTTAATTACAATTCTACTTTAAGATACCAAACAAAGTCTAAATACCCCAGATGCTTAGATAATGAGAGATTCTACTGTACCAAATGGAGGTACGATGTAACATGATACCCACCCTGTTTTCTACATCTTCTGGGTCTTCTTCCTGAGGTCCTGGCCCTGCAGACACAGATTACATTGCAATTAAGAACACAATGAATACATAATTGAGCCCTGGTGAATTAATGAGCCTCAGTGTACTGGTGGTTAGTAAGTCTAGATACACTTTAAAAACAAGAGGAGAGTGCCCGTGAACGGGCACTGTGTCAGCTGACTGAGTGTTTTTGATTTGTGAAGGTGATTAGAGGACAGAATAATTATCAGGAAAAGGGCTGTACAGAAATACAGTAAATGGTAACTGAACAGCAAGTTCGAAAGAAATTCCGAAGCTGACAGAAGAAAAGGATAAAAAAGTTGTGCCCTGTAAATGGTATTATGAAGGAAAATAACAAGGTAATTGTTTAAGTGTAAAAAATAAGTTAAAACATATTTAAAGAAATACTACAAATGCAATATCCTCGTTCGACCTTGAAGAAGGGGTCCAAGGTCAAATCTAACCACACAAATACATTCCCAGCCCATGATTTCCTATGGTTTACCATTCCAAACCTCTAGGACCAATTATAAATGAGTTATAAGCACTTTTAAGCTTGGCTGTCCTCATTTGACCTTGAAGGAGGGGTCCAAAGGTCAAATCTGACCATACCAAAAGATTCCGAGCCAATGATTTCCTATGGGATGGTTTACCATCCCAAATCTCTGTCACCAATAATAAGCGAGTTGTAGGCACTTTCAATTTTCGCTATCCTCATTTGACCTTGAAGGAGGGTTCCAAGGTCAAATCGGACCATATCAACAGATTCACAGCCCATGATTTCCTGTCTGTTTACCATCCCAAACCTCTGGGACCAATAATAAGCGAGTTATAAGCACTTTTAAGTTTGGCTATCCTTGTTTGACCTTGAAGGAGGGGTCATTAAAGGTCAAATCTGACCACACCAAAAGATTCCCACCCCATGATTTCTTACAGGTTGGTTTATCATCCCAAACCTCTAGGATCAATAATAAGGGAGATATAAGCACTTTTCATGACTGACAAAAAACACCTGTGGCGGCCATCTTGTTTCTCAAAATGAGGCCAAAAATATTCCCAGACAACATTTTATGGTTATTAATATATACTGCAAACTTAAGAAAGCTAGCTATAATATTTTTTTTCATCAGAGCAGTAATGGTGAAATCTCTCTCTACACACTGCGGCTATCCAGTGGATAAAATGATTTACTCAACAGTGAGAACCTGAAAGTAGCTATTGCTCAGCTATGCCATGACATAGAGGTCTGCAATTTCACTATGTTATAGCTGACCAAAAATTCTGTGAATAACATATTTAACAAATTACTCTAAATGTAATAGTTTTCAAGTTATAACTGATTTACTCAACAGTGAGAACCTCAAAGGAACTATTACTCAGCTATGCAATGAGCTACATGTCTGAAATTTTACTATGTTATAGCTAACCCAAAAGTAGGTGAACAACATATTTAAGCAAACTACTGTAAATGCAATAATTTTCAAGCTACAACTGATTTACTCAATAGTGAGAACCTGAAAATAGCTATTGCTCCGCTATGCCAAGAGCTATAGGTCTGTAATTTCACTATGTTATAGCTGACCCAAAAGTAGGTGAACAATATATTTTAACAAAATACTACAAATGCAATATTTTTCAAGTTATAGCTGATTTACTCAACAGTCAGTACCTGAGAATAGCTATTGCTCAGTTGTGCCATGAGCTATAGGTCTATAATTTCACTATGTTATAGCTGACCCAAAAGTAGCTGAATAACATATTTGCACAAATTTTTGTAAATGCAATAGTTTTCCAATTATAACTGATTTACTCAACAGTGAGAACTTCAAAGTAGCTATTACTCAGCTATGAAATGAGCCACAGGTCTGAAACTTCACTATGTTATAGCTGACCCCAAAATAGGTGAATAACATATTGAAACAAAATACTCTAAATGCAATAGTTTTCAAGTTATAAGCAATTTACTCAACAGTGATAACCTAAAAGTAGCTATTACTCAGCTATGCCATGAGCTACAGGTCTGAAATTTTACTATGTTATAGCTGGCCCAAAAGTAGCTGAATAACATATTTATACGAAATTCTCTAAATGCAATAGTTTTTAAGTTACAAGTGATTTTACTCATGATGGAAGTTACTGAAAAGCCCAAAAGTAGCTATTACTCACTTAGCTATTGAGACAGACACCCAACTTACTCACCATATTGTAGCTATGAAAAAAGTAGCTGAATAACATATTTTAACAAAATGCTCTAAATGCAACACTTTTCAAGTTATAAGTGATTTACTCAACAGTGATAACCTAAAAGTAGCTATTACTCAGCTATGCCATGAGCTACAGGTCTGAAATTTTACTATGTTATAGCTGGCCCAAAAGTAGCTGAATAACATATTTATACGAAATTCTCTAAATGCAATAGTTTTCAAGTTATAAGCGATTTACTCAACAGTGATAACCTAAAAGTAGCTATTACTCAGCTATGCCATGAGCTACAGGTCTGAAATTTCACTATGTTATAGCTGGCCCAAAAGTAGCTGAATAACATATTTATACGAAATTCTCTAAATGCAATAGTTTTTAAGTTACAAGTGATTTTACTCATAATGGAAGTTACTGAAAAGCCCAAAAGTAGCTATTACTCACTTAGCTATTGAGACAGACACCCAACTTACTCACCATATTGTAGCTATGAAAAAAGTAGCTGAACAACATATTTTCACAAAATGCTCTAAATGCAACACTTTTGAAGTTATAAGTGATTTAGTGCATGATTTCATGAATTTTAATGCATTAAAAATTATTAAAAAAATTTATTAAAAAAAAAGTAAGACAGATCCAGGTCTCATACTCACACAAGAGAATCTACCTCTGGCCTAGTACATATATGCAAGATATGAGAGAAATCCCTGCAATAGTCACTGAGAAAATTGTGATAAAAAGTTGAAATTTTCACACTTTTGGTGGGGGTACCCCCCTTGTAATGTCTCTAGCAAACAGACGAACAGACAGATTTGCATGCCTTGAACAATTTTTCATCCTCGATAGATAAGGTATCTTTTAAAAAAAACAGCATGTCTCTAGGCCTTGTAGTTTTGGAGAAGAAGTTGTTCACGCGGACGCGTACGCCCACGCCGCAGAGTGATGACATAATGTCAGCTGACTGACAAGTCAGCTGACATAAAAACCAGAGGAGTTTGTACTTAACAGACCTAATGCCCAGGTCACACTGTGGCGATGTTTAGTGGCGAATATGCGCGATCATGCAATTCGTCCTTGTTGGTAGCATATTCTTGGTCCATCTTCACTGTTCTCCAACATTCTCCATGGATCGTCATCTGGCTACGACAGTTTCAAACTGTTCAAAACTATCGCCACGCTTCGTCCATTTCTTTGCAATTCTTCACAGATGGTGGTGGATTCGTCGACTTCGTAGCACCCTCGTACCCCAATTCGCCACTTCGTAGCAGGCTTCTTCATTGTTCTTCATTGTTCGCCAACTTTCCTTTGAAGATTGTCGGCTGAAAGACGAAGAACAAACAACAATATTCGCAGCAGGGAAGCCATGCATCGTCGCCCCTGAAGAATATGCTACGAGGCCCCGGAGATATTCGTTGCTCCTCTCAGCCAATGAGAAGCGAATGTCGCAGTAGTTCGTCGGTGATTGGCGAACTGACTGCGCATGCGAAGAACTGGCTACCAATCAGTTACGACCTTCGTAGGTTGCGGCGAACTGGCTGGAGACTATAAAAGCAGGGCACCGTGAACAATTGTCATCACTTGCGAATTTTTCTTCAATGCGTACACATCAACGAACTTTGGATAAATTTTTGGATATATTTCATACAAGAAATATGGTGAAGAGACCTGGACTTGGAAAGAGGAACAGGGTCACTCTGCCTCCTGTTGAAGCATCTGAGGAGCCTGAACAGCCAGAACAGCCGGATGAACTGCCTGCCACTCAAGCTTCATCATCAGACCCAGGGGATACAGCCACTCTGGCCACCCAGCCGGAAGACACAGATGACTTGGAAGAGGCAACCCAAGACAGCCAGTCCCAGGGGAGGTTCAAGAAGAAGAGGCTGATGAGGATGACAGATGGGCAAGAGGATGAGATGGCTGAGTGGCTCAAGAACCATCCGGAAATGTACAACAAGGCCAAGAAGGAGTACAGGGACACAGACAGGAAGGAGGCTGCTTGGGCCACCCAGGCCAGGGCCATGGGCCTGGAAGGTGAGTTAGACTAACCATTATGATTTAACCTTTTCATAGTTTCAGGTAATAATTTAAATTGTGATGGAGGTACTACATGTACAGTAATGTGTAAATGGACTTATGTTGAATGTTTACTTATTCTGTTAATTTATGTTATTTTGAATTGTACTCTGTCATCGTGTGATGTATTAGGCTTCACCCATTTGCAGATGACACCACAGATGTGAAGCAGTTTAAAACTTAATGTAACCCATTGTTACTTTGATAACCTACCTAATGTGTCCGTGTCTCCTCTTCCTTTTTCAGCCATCGACCTGAAGATCTGGTTCAAAGGGATGAGGACAAGGTATGGCAAGCTTACCTGCAAGAAGTCTGGTGACGGGGCAAAGGAACACACAGACAGGGACACCTGGATCCTGAGGTCTTTCAGCTTCCTGGATGACCACATCTCCAGAGTCCCCTCCAGGCAGTCCTGCAATGTAAGTACATTCTCACAGTCTGACTCACCTGGATATCCTGATGTTTTTGCTGCGTTGTGTATTCTTGACTTGTAAACAGTGACTACCTATGGATACAAGTTTGTAGCTGTAACACTAATGTTTGTCAAAAATCTGTAAAGTTTTCTGTAGTGACACAGGAGTTCATACTTGTTACTTCACAGTACCTACCTAAACTGTTTGTTGAACATGTATACTATATGCTTACCATGTGTCTTTGTTCTACTGTACTTTCAGTTGAAACCAGCTTCCACCACAACTGCCTCTGCCTCTGCCGCAGCCACCTCAGCCTCTGCTACCTGCTCATCTGCTACCACCACTGCCTCTGTCATCACCTCATCGGCCTCTGCTGCTTCTGCAACTGCCACCATGCCTTCACACCTATCCACTGACTTGGATCCTGCAGATGAGCATGTGGAGTCAGGATCACTGGGTGAATCAAGAGTGTGCAGCACTCCTCCAGGTATCACCCTCTCTGGGACTAGTGGCAGGAGAGCCACAAGGAGAAGTGCCAGCACTGAGTCAGAGCTCCTGGACAATATGTGCGAGCAGAGCGACAACAGTGCCCAGATCTCTGACAGGCTGGACAGACTCTTAACATCTATGGAGGCACAGACCAATGACTGGACTGCTTGGGCTGGCTGGATGTCAAGTGCCATGTTGAAGATCCACGAGGATCTCTGGCCCACATATCAGATGCACAGTATGGACCTCCTCAACCAGACCATCAAGGAGTCCAAGCTGCTTTCGGAGAGGGACATCCAGAGGCAGGAGCTTGATAGGCAGAAGCAGCTGGATGATAGGCAGAAGCAGCTGGACGACAGGCAGAAGCAGCTGGACAGTATGCAGCAGCAGATGAAGGTGCAGCAACAGCAGCTGCAGCAGCAACTTATTTTCCATCAGCCGCAGCCACAGCAACAGTACACCATCACACAAATGCCTCCGCCACCCGCACCTGGGCCCGCAGCTCTAGCCTCCTCTACCCCTTTGCCTCAAGGGTCAGACACCCAGAGCCAGACAACTGTTATTTTCCAGACCCCATCGGGGGCCAGTACCTCTGGACAGTCAGTGGGTTCATCATCCAGCACTTCATCCACCAAGTTTGTTATCACAGACACCGAGGGAAGGACAATAGGACTGTCAGACCTGAATTTGTCAGATTTAAATGCGTCATTTGCAGGTATTCCTAGTGTGCCTTCAACACCCATGACACCTATGGCATTACTTAATCAGGATGATTCTCAAGGTTCTTAGGTTTAGAAATAACTTTGTCCTTTGTCTATAGCCACTTAAGAAGTAGTTTAGGTGAGATGTAAGAAGTAATTATCAAACAGGTGTAAAGTAATTTATTTGTGTATTTTTGCTATGTCTGGCTCAAGTATTACTATGATTATTACTATTATAAACCAGGTTTCACTTTGACAGCTGTTCTTGTGGGTAGTTTGTTAACCTTAGCTGTTACTAATAGTATATGTAACCAGTTTCACTTTGACAGCTGTTCTTGTGGGTAGTTTGTTAACCTTAGCTGTTACTAATAGTATATGTAACCAGTTTTACTTTGACAGCTGTTCTTGTCAGTTGTATGTTAACCTTAGCTGTGAGCTAATGGTATATGTAACCAGTTTCACTTTGACAGCTGTTCTTGTCAGTTGTATGTTAACCTTAGCTGTGAGCTATAATGTGTCTGCATTTCTTTATTAAAAAGTACACTTACTATGTTATTGTGATTTGTCCTTTTTGACCTTGTTGGAATAATAAATTGTTTATGTGATTGCTTGTTTTTCTCATGTTTCAAAAACATTGGCATAATACTTGGAAGGTGTCACATCTTAACATGAAGGATCCAAAAAAAGTGGCCCAGTGGTTACCAGGACCTGTTATGACCCAATGTGAGTGGTTCACTGTGGAAGTTTCACTGTTTCGAATGAAATGCAGAAACGGAAGATAAACAAATTTTAACAGGTGGCCAATGTTAAAATTTGTTTATCTTCCATTTCTGGATTTCATTATGCTCTGATTCCAAAGCAATCGGCGTTTGGTTGCAGAGTTTCCACCTTGCAGCTGGTTAGATTTCTTAACTTTCCTTCAGTTATGGCCTTGATTGATTTTTGACCTTTGTGACCTTCTGGCCCCTGTGGTGGCAAAGTTGTGAACTGGTTTGTGTGACCTGTTACATGTTTGACCTGATTTGGTTTCAGACTTGACCTCTTTGACCCTACTATACACATAATACATATATGAAGTGCAATAGGACAATAACTTTATTGCAATACAAGAACATTGCAACTTTATTTCAACAAGTATATAACGCCCAATACAAAATATAACACAGATAATGATGCAGCACTGAATCATAACAATAATTAGCACAATACAGTCACTACTAAGAAATGTCCTTGGCATATGTGAAAGTCTCAAATCATGTCTCTTTGCCACGCCGTGGCCCCTACTGAAGCATTATAATAATGCTTCAAATACAGTCTCTGTCTCTTGGCAACCTGTGTGTGCCTGTTGCCACCAGTCACATCCTCAATGTCCTGCAAACAAGCACCTTGCCTCCACTGTCCTGGGATAACTCTGTGGTTGTCATCCTCCTCATCACCCAGTCCCTGGTGGATACCTGGATACCTCAGTCTCATGATGTTGTGCAACGTGCAACAGGCCAGTACAATAGAGGTAACAGTCTCTGGATTCTGACACATGGTGGTGAGGAGACAACCAAATCTGTTGGCCATGATGCCAAACGCATTTTCCACCACCCTTCTGGCACGAGACAGTCTGTAGTTATAGATCCTCTCCTCATCAGGAAGTCCTCTGGCACTAAACGGCTTCATCAACCGGTCCTCAGAGAGAAGGCATCATCCCCAATGAGAAAATATGGCATATCACGGTCATCACCAGGCAATGGCTCTGCATCAGGTACATCCAAGGTGCCATCAATAATGCTTGAGCGCAAATCGCAGTCATTGAAGATCTGTGCATCAGAACTGGATCCATTGGTGCCAACATCCACCCAAAGGAACTTGTACTTGGCATCCACCAGAGCCAGAAGTATTATGGAATGGAAGCCCTTGTAGTTGAAATAGAGTGAGCCACCATTCTTAGGACACCTGATTGCCACATGCTTGCCATCTATAGCCCCCAGGGTGTGATGGAAATTCCATCTGGAAGAAAATTCTGCAGCAACCTGCCTCCATGCATCACTGGTACGGGGACACTGCATGACTTCCTCACCATATTCTGCCACGATGGCCTCACAAGTCTGTCTTACTATGACTGAGATGGTGTTGTGTGCCACCCTGAAGCCAAACATCAGACTCCTGTACTTCTCTCCAGTGGCCAAGAAACGAAGTGTGATTGCAAGTCTGCATCCAGGGTTGATAGACTTCCTGAACCATGTGTCATATTTCTCAATTCTGGGCCCCACCCTCTGCAAGACCTCTCTGAACATGGCCGGGTCCATCCGGACAAAATTTCTGAAAGACACCACATCCTCAGCCTCCAGCTCCCTCATCAAATGATCATAGTGTCCATAGTCCAACCTCCTGGAGAGCCAGGGCTTCACCCAATACCTCCTGGGCCTTGGTCGACGCCTTCTCTGTCTATCAACCAGTATCTGTGCAATCACAATCTGATTCTGTACATTTAAACGATGAGCCTCAAACAGTTGCTGCAATAATCTGAGTCTCTGTAGATCCATAGCCTTTGATGTACACTGTCCGACGTCTGATGAGAAATGAAGTGAATCCAGATGATCCAGGCTGTTTATATAGGAACTGGCATTATACACGAATTGGTCGTCACTTCTTCTCAGCACGTTCTTCCTCCTCGTCGGGGGCTCGTCACAGCTCGCTCAACCCTCCACCATGGTCGTGGCTCGGTGCAAGAACATCTCACGGAAATCGCTACACTTTGCATTAATTCGTACATACTTCTACGAAGTTCGTTTAATCTTCGTCGACGTTCTTCACAGAAACAAGATGTTCTTGACTGGGTGATGAGAACATCGTACCAAGATCTTCCACAGGATGAAGATGATGGTAGCCCATGGTAGCCGGATCGAAGTAATTCGTGGATTTTTCCAATTCCAACCACGTGACCACACTTTCCCGCCCTTTCTGTGGCGAACTACCACGATTTCTAATTCGCAGCAAATCTTCATATTCGCCAGTTAATTCGTAGTGGCCTCGCCACAGTGTGACCTGGGCATAACAAATGCATTGGGATGCACAGTTCTGCACAAGCTGCTCTTATTGAATGGAACAAACTCCCTCAAGTCATCAGAATTCAGAAAAATGTCACTGGATTTAGACAACAGCTAAAGAATTACCTATTTATATTAGCCACCACCATAGTCTTCTCGCCTTATTGGATGCTAACATGGACTTTTCCTGGCAATAGAACTATCCACTTCTTGGATATCAGTGCCTTAGAGGATGTCCACATTGATTTGGCAATTTAGGAATGCTTTGTTTATTCATTCGTTCATCCATTCATTCAAAATGGAATTTTGGTTAGAAAGTTCTACTAAAATGGGTTACTGTATTCACACTGATCTAGAAAAAGCTAAGTTAGTGAGCTTCATGTGTTGAAGATCATTAAAATATTGCAGTATACTTAACTGTGAAGAGCTTGAAACCTTTGTAATGTTTTTATTCTTACCACTGTACAGTAAATCAACAACCACTCACAAACATTTGCTGGCATTATTGCAGTGGTTGTTTCAAATTATTAAGGAAACTATATACAGAAATATTTCTTTCAGCACATCCAGTCTGATATGTAATTCAGATATTGAAATAATGTCTCACAAGATAGCAAATTAATTCAACAAGAATACTTTTTCATGTGGGTCACTGCATATAAATGTAAATGTCACCTGGTGAATATTAATCTAATGATAAAGAAATGTACAAGAATTTAATTTACAAGTATGATAGACTGCATTACTATGGATGATACCGGTATATTTTCAACATACCATTAATATATCAATGTTTTCATGTTCATGAAGTTTGAGCAAAATGGTCAGTAAAAGTAATACAAAACTTAATTAAGTTTTAAATAGCTGTGCTACATTGTAGTCTTCCATGTATCCAAAGATTAATGAAACTGAATGCCAAATGTGATTAGTAAATTGCTAAATCACTACAAAAACACCTTACCAATACTCCAATTAGCCTGGGTGGGTGCTTTTTCTAAAATGCCCTTGATTTCTGTGAAGCCACTTATGGCAGCCCACTGTGCCGCATTGTTACCTGTAAATAGCATTCCTCATAGAACTGACAATCAAAACCTTTTCTGAAAATAAATATCTCCCTGACCTGTGTTTCGCTCAGGTAGACTCATAAATGGACTAATAACTGCAATAGTTAAATAAATATAGGTTTTCTGGAAAGCAAAAGCATTACTTTTGTAGAGAAAAATTTCAAATTCAAATCACATCTAAGTTGAAACTGTTGCAAAATGTAGTTTTATTGTGCATTTTGTAGTGTATCAATTGAAATCTTACAGGAGTGGTAAACCTTAAGCATTCTTCTCATTTAAAAATATTTCTGTGCTTTTTTTCAAAGTTGAAATTAAGGCATCATCTTCACAAATCTTGTTTTAATCTAAAAATTGCAAATACTGTTAAAAACAAGAGGAGAGTGCCCGTGAACGGGCACTGTGTCAGCTGACTGAGTGTTTTTGATTTGTGAAGGTGATTAGAGGACAGAATAATTATCAGGAAAAGGGCTGTACAGAAATACAGTAAATGGTAACTGAACAGCAAGTTCGAAAGAAATTCCGAAGCTGACAGAAGAAAAGGATAAAAAAGTTGTGCCCTGTAAATGGTATTATGAAGGAAAATAACAAGGTAATTGTTTAAGTGTAAAAATTAGGTTAAAACATATTTAAAGAAATACTACAAATGCAATATCCTTGTTCGACCTTGAAGAAGGGGTCCAAGGTCAAATCTAACCACACAAATACATTCCCAGCCCATGATTTCCTATGGTTTACCATTCCAAACCTCTAGGACCAATTATAAATGAGTTATAAGCACTTTTAAGCTTGGCTGTCCTCATTTGACCTTGAAGAAGGGGTCCAAGGTCAAATCTAACCACACAAATACATTCCCAGCCCATGATTTCCTATGGGATGGTTTACCATCCCAAATCTCTGTCACCAATAATAAGCGAGTTGTAGGCATTTTCAATTTTCGCTATCCTCATTTGACCTTGAAGGAGGGTTCCAAGGTCAAATCGGACCATATCAACAGATTCACAGCCCATGATTTCCTGTCTGTTTACCATCCCAAACCTCTGGGACCAATAATAAGCAAGTTATAAGCACTTTTAAGTTTGGCTATCCTTGTTTGACCTTGAAGGAGGGGTCATTGAAGGTCAAATCTGACCACACCAAAAGATTCCCACCCCATGATTTCCTACAGGTTGGTTTATCATCCCAAACCTCTAGGATCAATAATAAGGGAGATATAAGCACTTTTCATGACTGACAAAAACACCTGTGGCGGCCATCTTGTTTCTCAAAATGAGGCCAAAAATATTCCCAGACAACATTTTATGGTTATTAATATATACTGCAAACTTAAGAAAGCTAGCTATAATATTTTTTTTCATCAGAGCAGTAATGGTGAAATCTCTCTCTACACACTGCGGCTATCCAGTGGATAAAATGATTTACTTAACAGTGAGAACCTGAAAGTAGCTATTGCTCAGCTATGCCATGACATAGAGGTCTGCAATTTCACTATGTTATAGCTGACCAAAAATTCTGTGAATAACATATTTAACAAATTACTCTAAATGTAATAGTTTTCAAGTTACAACTGATTTACTCAACAGTGAGAACCTCAAAGGAACTATTACTCAGCTATGCAATGAGCTACATGTCTGAAATTTTACTATGTTATAGCTAACCCAAAAGTAGGTGAACAACATATTTAAGCAAACTACTGTAAATGCAATAGTTTTCAAGCTACAACTGATTTACTCAATAGTGAGAACCTCAAATTGCTATTGCTCTGCTATGCCATGAGCTATAGGTCTGTAATTTCACTATGTTATAGCTGACCCAAAAGTAGGTGAACAATATATTTTAACAAAATACTCCAAATGCAATATTTTTCAAGTTATAGCTGATTTACTCAACAGTCAGTACCTGAGAATAGCTATTGCTCAGTTATGCCATGAGCTATAGGTCTATAATTTCACTATGTTATAGCTGACCCAAAAGTAGCTGAATAACATATTTGCACAAATTTCTGTAAATGCAATAGTTTTCCAATTATAACTGATTTACTCAACAGTGAGAACTTCAAAGTAGCTATTACTCAGCTATGAAATGAGCCACAGGTCTGAAACTTCACTATGTTATAGCTGACCCCAAAATAGGTGAATAACATATTGAAACAAATTACTCTAAATGCAATAGTTTTCAAGTTATATGTGATTTACTCAACAGTGATAACCTAAAAGTAGCTATTACTCAGCTATGCCATGAGCTACAGGTCTGAAATTTTACTATGTTATAGCTGACCCAAAAGTAGCTGAATAACATATTTATACGAAATTCTCTAAATGCAATAGTTTTCAAGTTATAAGCGATTTACTCAACAGCGATAACCTAAAAGTAGCTATTACTCAGCTATGCCATGAGCTACAGGTCTGAAATTTCACTATGTTATAGCTGGCCCAAAAGTAGCTGAATAACATATTTATACGAAATTCTCTAAATGCAATAGTTTTTAAGTTACAAGTGATTTTACTCATAATGGAAGTTACTGAAAAGCCCAAAAGTAGCTATTACTCACTTAGCTATTGAGACAGACACCCAACTTACTCACCATATTGTAGCTATGAAAAAAGTAGCTGAACAACATATTTTCACAAAATGCTCTAGATGCAACAGTTTTGAAGTTATAAGTGATTTAGTGCATGATTTCATGAATTTTAATGCATTAAAAATTATTAAAAAAATTTATTAAAAAAAAAGTAAGACAGATCCAGGTCTCATACTCACACAAGAGAATCTACCTCTGGCCTAGTACATATATGCAAGATATGAGAGAAATCCCTGCAATAGTCACTGAGAAAATTGTGATAAAAAGTTGAAATTTTCACACTTTTGGTGGGGGTACCCCCCTTGTAATGTCTCTAGCAAACAGACGAACAGACAGATTTGCATGCCTTGAACAATTTTTCATCCTCGATAGATAAGGTATCTTTTAAAAAAAACAGCACGTCTCTAGGCCTTGTAGTTTTGGAGGAGAAGTTGTTCACGCGTACGTGTACGCGGACGCCCACGCCGCAGAGTGATGACATAATGTCAGCTGACTGACAAGTCAGCTGACATAAAAACTGGACTCATGCAAGTAAAAGATGTAGGATTGTAAAAGCTCAGGAACTAAATAATTAATAATATTTAACCAGAAACATAATTGGTGCGTAGTTAATTTCTGGTATTTGTGTGCAATCTGAATATAAAACCATTCAACCACTTTTCAATCCATCCCTGGCATAACTGAGGTTTTTACAAAAACACTTGCAATGGAATGCATAAATTATAAGTGGCCACCCACATTAGGTATGCTAATGCAATGCACACATACTTGTTATCTGAAGTACACTGATAACTCCACCACAATAAATGGGCTTTCTTTATATTAAGATACAAATAAGGCTGGAAAGGAAAGTACATTTTAAGTGCAACAATTAAAGCGAACAATTGCTACTCCTAGCTATGATGAAGCAGCATCACCTTATAAGCACACATGAGTAAAGAAAACATGAAATGTTAAAAAAATATGTGAAACAAATTTAAATCAAAATGGTAATAGTAAAATTTCAAAACTACAATGTGAAACATGACTTAAACAGATATACTAGTGTAAATTAAGATTGCCTCATTAAGAACCATATTCAAGAAAAGATTGAACAGTCCCATTAGCAAATCATCAAGAACAACTCATTTTGTGACAATGCCAAGTAATCTTGGCAATTATGCATAGGAGTAAATTGTCCAAGTTTCTGACCTTAATTACAATCTCAGGCTAAACTTTAAAAAAAAAAAACCTAAACATTGCAAAGTCAACCCAAATATCAATATAAAAGTGATATTCACTGTATCTGTTACTTTGAATGGTGGATTTTTTTCTATTTGCTTTTGGAGAAAAATCTATGTTATTAGAATAATGGTTATGAACTTATGATAAAGTAGGAATCACAGAACTTGGCAAACACACTCAATAACCTGAGGTCAATTTATGGCTCCTTAGAAGATAGCACTATTGCCTATTTTCATCAGTTAAGTTACAATTATCAAGAAGCTTTCAACAACCCTTTGGCATCCTTGTAATATTGTATACTTTATCACTTATCACACAGGTTCAATTTAGATAACCAAAAACAGATGATCTTGTTTAAATTTATCAATGTCCTCAAAATACTTCACCAATACATGTGTCAAAATTTATTCTTTTGCTATTCTAATTTTTTTTTTTGTACTTCTTTGTACAAATATCCTATTAAAATAAGCATGTTGCAGAACACTTTTATTTTAATTTTTCATATGGTTTATAAACATCAGATAGAAACTGGTTCAAATAAACTGCCTGGTATATTGTTGTTTGAAAATGTTAAAAGCCATACTTGACAAAACTTGGTACGCAATGAAAGAAAGACAATTTTTTTTGTATGTTTGGTTCCACTGGCCCCATACATGGAGATCACTGCACATAACTGAACATTTTCAAACATACTTGGCATGTCATTTTTTGCAGTGTAAATAAATGCTAACTATATTCAAAAACCATGCCAAAATGTAAACTACAACTGCAACAGCAATTCCTATCACATTCCCAAAGCATCAATGCATCAATAGCTTCAAATGGCAATACATTTCAGGAAACAATAATGACTACTTAACTGTATCCTGATTAGTATTCAAAGTTTTACTGGTGAAACAAGATTACATGTAACATTATAGTCTCCATAGATTTCTGGTGGCACTGCATGCTCTCTATTCTCAAGTTACAGCTGTAGGCACTGCACTGTGTATACACCTGGGGCTAACTATACACCACAAACTTAGAACCGATCAAATACTGAATGAAACTTTTTATTGCGTTAATACATCCTATCCAATGGACAATAGCTTTACCGGTCTGATTTGCAAAATCAGAAATTTGGAATAATTTTCTGTCACAGCAAACATTATATGCGAATTGGGCCTATAATATTGAGGACATGAATCTGGGTACCCAGATTTTAGTAGTCACCAACGGAAAGTACCAATAGCTAATATGGCAGTTAATCTGAACCTTTATGTTGAAAATAAAATGTTAAATATCTAAAAACAATGAAAATCAATGACATACCAAAAACTAAAATTAAACAAATCTGCCTGCCGAATGTAGGACGTTTCGGCCACGGACGTTTCGGACTAGGACGTTTCGGACTAGGACGTTTCGGCCACGGACGTTTCGGCTCGGCCATTTTTGAGGGTGGACGTTTCGGCCAAATATATTTTTGGATCAGGTTTTCAATGATTAAACATGCAAATAATACAACTGTGATAACAACATTTATTGTACAACCTTTCCCACATTTTATAACAATAATATAATAACATTTTACACAATTAAGCTATATACATAAACTTCAGATCACACAATTCAGAGTCATTTTAAATGTTTGGCTGACCACCTCTCAGGTTATGGCTTACACCCCGAAGGAAGTCTGGTATGGACTTGCGGCCTAGAGATCTGTCCTCACAGAGATTGTGCAGTCTACCTTGAAGTTCGGTGTATACTTTCTTGATCCTCTTCTTTGGTCTCACACCACGCTCATCCTGTAGAAGTACAGCAGATACACGGGCACACTCTGCTTGCAAACACTCAATCAGTTTCCACACTGTAGGGTGGCTTTGGCCAACAAGGTTCCTGAATTTGTTGTTCCAGCCCTCTGATACGTTGTTGGTCCTTGGTTGGTTTGCAAGGGTCACCTCATGCATATTCCATTGGGCGGGAGCAAATATGGGTGGCACACGCCGGAACCTTAGCTGAAGATCTGGAGTCTGAGGTCTGGGACGCAGATGGCCTGTCACATAATTTGTGTCAAAGTACTCCAGCAGTGGGGTTGATTCTTCTGGAGCCGATTCTCTCAGGTAGGTCATCCCTTCAGACACTTCATGTAGTGGGAGAAAGGCTAGGGCATCAATTTGTCCACAGAACAAACGGAAATCATCATCACTTTCATACAGGTTGGTGAGGCCCAAGGACTGTATCTTACGCCATATTGATTGGGTCAAGTGGTAGAAGCAGTACTGAATAGTCACGTGTTCACCAAACACTGCATGGAGTGCCAGCTCGACACTTCGTTCAAAGTCAACTATTACAACAGAAGGATCACATCCTGCTTCTTCTAGGACACGTAGCATGACTTCATAAGACGTCTGAGTTTTACGCTGCAGTAATGCATAGGTTAAGTTTGCTGATATAAGTGGAGAATGATAATATTCCATTAAATGTGTAAAAATGAGATGTTTGATGATTGATAATCACAAAAAGGGAAACAGTCTGCCTGTTTCCTCAACTTGATCAAAGAAAATTGTGCAGACACTGCTTTCCTTAAACCATAAAAGGTTTGCTTTCACAGCTCTCCTTTCAAGTCACTTAGTGATATAGATTTTCCCTTTTTGGACACAAGGACATTAAAAGATGTTCTTATTATATAAATCTCCTAAAAATATAGATTTGGCCGAAACGTCCACCCTTAAAAATGGCCTGGCCGAAACGTCTGTGGCCGAAACGTCCTAGTCCGAAACGTCCTAGGCCGAAATGTCCGTGGCCGAAACGTCCGTCCACCCTGCCTGAATAACAGGTTTTAATCAAATTATTTGGAGATGATAACAAAATTTAAACTAGAGTATTGCTTCGCAAGAGAAAAAGAAATTGCGTCCCAATGAGTATTAATGATTTTGCAGAAATGAACATCTTCCTGTGTTTAATATGTTTTTTCATTTGTGCCAAAATCCAAGGTTTCCTAGAAGAATGTGTCTTATTTTTTTTTCTGCAGAAATTCAAGATGGCCGTCAAAAATGGCGGGAAAACGAGTTTTGCGAAAAACTCGCCAACAGACTCAGCAGATGCCCTGTGCGTAAAAGTTTTTGTCTAAATTGCTCTATTTGCATTTTACGCAGAAATTCAAGATGGCTGCCAAAAATGGTGGGGAAAGTGATTTTGGAAAAATCGCCAGCAGACTCTGCAGTTACCCTCCGGGTCAAAATTTTCGTTGAAATCGCTCTATCTCGTACCGTTTCCAAGATAAATGTGTTTCTGTATTTTATACAGAAATTCAAGATGGCCACCAAAAATGGCGGGAAAGAGAATTTTGGGGAAAGTCACCAGTAGACTCTGCAGATACCCTGTGGGTCAAAAATTTTGTCAAAATTGCTCTATGTCGCACCGTTTCCGAGATAAATGCGTTCTACGCAGAAATTTAAGATGGCCGCCAAAAATGGCGGGAAAGCAATTTTTGGGAAAAATTGCCAGTACACTTTGCAGATAACCTGCAGGTCAAAAATTTTGTCGAAATCGCTCTATCTTGCACCGTTTCTGAGATATTAAAGATTTTTCATTTTCAGCATTAAGAAAAATGGTGCCGTTTAGTTAATTGTCAATAAGTCAGCCATTTTGTATTGGCTCACTTCCAAAAGTTAATGATTTCCAGGCATACATATAACAAACCAACTTGCCAAATTTCATGTAAATACGTGAAGTGCTTTTTAAGTCATCGTCTGGACAACCACACCCATTTCAAAAACATGTTTTTGGTCATGTGACTTCTCTGATTGGTTGAAATGTCATGACACCATATTCAATAATTTTTCACAGGGTTACTGCATACATGTGCTAAATTTGAAGAGAATCTGCCCAGTGGTTGCCGGGCTATAAGAAATAGAAAATGCGGGAGCCAGCGGAGCTGACGGAACCGGCTGACCCACTTTCTCCCCTAAATATAAACAAGCATCCCTTGTGGGACATTTAATTCTTTTACAAGTACGCAGATTGCCACATTCTGCTCAGTATCAGAACAAACTTAACTAATTTTAGGGTCACTTGCCTACCCTGTCACAGCCTAACATAAAGTCGGATTATAATACCTCTTTAAATTCATAGTACTGATTCAGAATATTATTTGCTTACTTTATAACATTTTACCCTTTACCTCACAATGTAACTAGTATATATAGGATTAGACATTTCTCCCAACAAGATTGTTTGAAGCATGTGCCACATTATTATCACAAGCACAACACATTTAAATTCAACTTACTTGTATGCTATGTCCCAAGGCATAATAATTTTGTTTATTTTCATTAGGTCAAATGTATGGAGCCCCTAATAGGACATGGTAAAATAAAAACTGCACCATGTATTAACTCGTGCGCACAAGATGATCTCGTGATAACGAGAAAATAAGTTGTGATAATGAGATGATCTCATTATAATGAGATAATAAGTCGTGATAACAAGATCATCTCATGATATCAAGATGATCTGGTGATAATGAGATCATCTTGTGATATCAAGATCATCTTGTGATAACAAGATCATCTCGTTATCACAAGTTATTTTCTTGTGATAATGAGATCATCTCATTAGCACCACTTGTTTTCTTGATATCACAAGATCATCTGGTGCTAGGGTATTGCAATCAGCTTTGTTTGTCTGTTTGTTCAGTCCATGCACAGAAATAAACAAGCAATCAGTACCGGGGAACGAGCTCTGTTCAGCTGACTGTGTGCTTTGAGTTTTAGAGTACAAGTGAAAGCAGAAATGGACACAAAAGTTGTGCACTGCAAACAGTATGCAGAGGTACAGTACAAAGTTAACAGTTAAAGTGCTTTCTAAGGATCTACTGAGGAAATGGTTCTTATATAAAGGTAGAGAGTTCAAAAAGTTGGTGTACAGTGACTAGCGATTAAGAGCTGATACCTTTACAAAGTAATCTTCCTCTGGTCTAGTATGTATTAGCAAAATAACAGACAAATACCTCCAATGTTCTCAGACAAAACTAGAAAAATGTTTTTGCTGACAAAAACGAAGCGGCCCTAATGAAAAAGTGCGAAGTAATCTGTAAAAGATGTCAAGATATGCATGATAAGGAATAGAAAATGTAAACGACCACAGCTTGGCAGAAGAGAAATTGTAGGTGTGAAATTTACTTCGCAAAAGAATGTATGTCCGAACACCCTCTTTACCCAGTCATTTTAGACAAAGACCTTTAAAGGCAAAGACCTTTATTTGAAAAAGTAGAAAAGGACAAAGGCTTTCAGAATTAAAAAAACAAAAGGGTACAAATTGTAAGTTATGTTTGAAGCACTGTAGTGTCATAAAGAATGAATGAGTTTCCACACAATTCATAATTGCAAAGGTATAAAACACTCAAGATATTGATAAGAGTGCTTTTTGTTGCACACTGAAAATCACAAACCAAACCTTGTAAACAAACATAAGCTTTTGTTTAAAAGAGGCCAGGGAAGAGGTAAAATAGCAGACACATTATGTAACAGAGGAAGCACAGCAGGGCTTAAGTGAGTGGAGGAGGGGCTTTATATGAATGTCCCTCCCAGATAGATAGAACACACAAGCCAATACAGAGTAGTGCAGTAGCAGAAAGAAGGAAAGGGGCAACTTATTCATTTTCAATTAGCTGGAGCTCTATAAAATACTGTATAAGCAAGACATGGCCATGAGAAATCCCCCATACAGAGAGGCAATTCTTGTGTCCCATGCATTTTTATTTAAGTGAGGGGAATGCGGGATGGAGCAGATGAGAATAGAAGAAAGAGTCACTGAAATAAAATGCAGATGTAAGGAAAAGATTATTTACTGCACTAGAATGTTTAGGTTTCACAGCAATTACTTAATTATGCAAGGAGCTACAGATCTGAAACTTTACTACGGCTAAACCCCCCTTTTTTGACATAAAGGTGACCTTAAGATTAGAGATACAGGGCTGAAACTTCGGCATGTGAAAGAATATCCAAAAGTAGCTGAATAAGTTATTGCAACAAAACGCCGAAATCCTGACCATTTCTGAGATACGGACCAAGTACCCATTTTTACAAAATTTACGAAAACAAAACGCCTACCATTCAGATGTCTATGGTCCGATTGATGAGAAAATCCTTTCCGACCTTCTAAATTTGGTGTAGAATGTACGTGATAAATTTTATAGCACAGGTGTGTGCGCTTTTTTCCGAAACACGATGAGGGGGTGTTTTGGAGTTATGCTTAAGGTTACCTTAAGTAAAGCTTAAGGTCTGCACAAAGTATCCCAAAAATTTTTCCCGCCCCTATAGTTTTAAAGAAAGGTAACAAGGAAAGAAAAATATGAAAGGCTAAGAAGTTATTCAAGGGAGACCATAATCCTGCGGCGGTGATCAGTCGAACTTCGGTAAAAACAAATAAGCGTCCCTGACGGGCCACTTAATTATGAAAAGGTGTTAAAAACTTGATATTGGACCTCACTTGTAACAACTCTGCTCCACACACAAAATTTCTAGCACAACAATAAAGGAAAGGGATTAAAAGTAGCAAGGACTAATTTAACCTTGAAGGGAAAGTAGCTATTACTCACTTAGCTTTTACAGCTATACGTTGAGCTACAGGTCTGTAATTTTACTATGTTACAGCTGACCCAAAAGTAGGTGAAAATATCTTTAAACAAAATACTGTAAATGCAATAGTTTTCAAGTTACAAGTGATTTACTCAATAGTGAGAAGCTATTGCTCAGCTATGCTATGAGCTACAGGTCTGCAATTTCATTATCTTACAGCTGACCCAAAAGTAGGTGAATAACATATTTAAACAAAATTTACAAGCCTTGAAAAATGGAACCTCTTTATATGACTAGCGTGGAAGATTTAGTTAAGCATAATAACTAAAAAGAAGTGGTGGATGATTCTAGAACAGTATGAAAGTGAAAGATAAACAACTGAGAGAGCTTCTATGATGCAAGAATACAATGACCTACTTACCATTGACATCAGTGACAACTGTACTGGCACCTTTTTTCACCAGTAATTCACAAACTTGCACCTGACCATACTCTGCAGCACACATGAGAGGAGTCCTAAAGCATGGAAACACATAGAGAACTTCTATAGAAATATGTCTTATGATATGGTCTCTATGGCCTTGTGGTTAGGGTACTGGACTACAGAGCAGAAAGTCTGGGGGTTTGATCTTTGATTGGGTCATGAAAATTGTATGCTTAGACAAGGTACTTTATACATGTGTTCCTCTTCATCGAGAAGTATATATAAGTACCAACACTAGTTGGGGAGGGCAACCTTCAATGGATTGACATCCTATTAAGGTGAGTACAAATACTCTGAGTCACTACATCCCAAACAAACCGACTCTAAGCACCGGCCAATGCGGCCTTGTGGGCTTCTTGGCCTGAAGAATGACTTTACCTTATGTCATTTTGGAACTGGAGTTTTTATTTTTCAATAGTATACTTCTCTCCAATAGCTACTCCTTTGAGTGATAAAACATACAAAAGTGGACCATCTTACTTTAAAATGACTTATTTTTGCACTATCTTGTGGAATGCAGGAGTGCCAACTCAACATACTCAAAACATATGTTTTGTACTAAAGCACACTGCAAGTGTATTTCTCATCCAAAGTAAACATCTTGAGATCCAGTTTCAAAGTAGCTATTTAGCATAAGGCATACTTGCAACTTTTTAAATGCATTCAAGTTCAGTAAAAATGGTCAAATAGTGATTACAATAAGTACCATTATAAGTCACAATGAATACGTGGATTGCGAAATGTAAGCACCATCCTAAACAATTTTTTTCAGATTCTTGATTATCATATTAAACTCAATAGAACAGAATTCATTAACCTGCTGATTTTTAATTTTGTATCAATCACAGCAAGTACTAATTAAGAAAAAACAAACATTTTGTTGGTATAAAAAGTAGATAAAGTATCCTTCATTTCCACATGAATGGTTTTTTTTTCTTTTTTATGTGAAACTGACTTCAAAGTTAGATTCAATCTCTTTACTTGTATTTTGAAAAGGTTAAAAGTGATTCTTTGTAAAGCCACTTTATCAATACTGTTAAAAAGCTATGACTAAATCCCTCTTTTACAGTGTGTACTGTATACCATCCTTAGTAACTGGCCAAAAAGCTGCAAAAATTCTGGATTTGCACATGTTTTAGAAGCCACTATAATGGTTGTAAACTGTCCAAAAATATCACAGTGCTAACTCAAGTGTTCCTGTTTCAGGTAACACAGCCATGCCTCATATATTTTCCAATACTTGCAAACATCACTGATAATCCATAATTGTGATACTTGTTATGAGTACATTACTAGCACTGCGACATCATCATAAAAGTTGTTAAAATGAAAAGAATCCACCTGTTTAAATGCAGATGCCTGGCCAGAGGCTGTAAAATAACTTAATATCCACATTTTTCAGACACACTTTTGTCTTTCTGAGTATAGGATCAAGTGTTTTTTCTTTTCATTCTCATGACTCTGACCTGTTTTCAGCATCCTTTGCATTCACATTACTCCCAGCATCCACCAGCTCTCTGCAGATGTTCAAATATCCCATCAGAGAGGAGTAATGCAGGGCAGTCCGACCATCCTGTCCAAACACAAAACCCACACAATAGAGCAACATACAACTGTATGATTTCAACACCAAGTCAATACATATGTTGTTTCATTTAGCTAAAAAATTCTATGTCAAATAAATTGCAAAGATATATCAATTTTTAATTGTTCCTTTGACAGAGAATGTAACTCTAAAAGCTATCAAAAGAGAAAAGAAAAACAACATTTTTGTTCTTTCACAAAATTGCAAATTTAATAAGTAAATTAAATTTTTATAAGTTAATACCCTATCCAATGGACAATAGCTTATCTTGTCGGCGCGGACCAGCCCGCCAAACGTCAGAAAAATACGTCCTGTGTCTCCACCGGCCAGGCCGGCCCAGTACTGTGCACTCGCCAGATGGCGTGTCGTACTTCCTTCCTGTCTAGACAGCGTGACGTCATAGCATCTTTTTCGTTGTCTAAACCTATTAGACCCCTAGTGAGCTGATAGCGAGGTCGGTGGGAGGGTCTTGTGTGTCCATTGGATAGGGTATTAACTTATTAAATTTGCAATTTTATTGCGTTAATACATCCTATCCAATGGACAATAGCTGAATAACTACCGCTTGGTAGGCGGGTAAGTTACTAGGGACTAAAAAACTTGAACTCATGTTAGAATAATGACAATTCCTTTCTAAAGCCTGGGTAGACCTTGAAGTCCAAACCCTTAAGGCTATGGTCGAATATCATCATCCGGTTATCCGGAATGGAACCGTCAGAGTCGACCTTGCCCCCCCCCCTTTTTTACAGACCTGCTCTGAGGTAGGGGAAGAGAGGGATGAGTTCAGTCCCATAAAATTAAGCCTCCCGGAGGAAGTACGTGAGATTTTTTTTGTTTTTTTGTGTTGCTTCTTAACTATATGTGCAATATATACAAATATGTACAGGTATTTACATATGTACAGATCTCCTCTAGGTACCAGTCTGTTGGTGGATCTGCTGAGCAGCCACAACCGGTCCAAGATGGTAGAGTTCTGAGTCAGCCCAAGCCACATCCTTCAGGTAGAATTGGGTGAAGGTATTATGAGATTTCCAGTGGCAGGCTGCTAAGATCTGCTCTAAGGAGACTCGAGACTGGAAGGCCTTAGAAGCCGCAAAGGCCCTGACATCATGAGCTTTAACTTGATGTAGAGTGTGGGCCTGATGATCAGAGAGCTCATAGCATAGGATCACAGTCTGCTTGATCCATGAGGAGATAGTGGCAGGGGAGATGTCTTTGTCGAAGCCTTTCTTGAAGGAGACAAAGACTAACTCCTTGTGCTGCCTGAGGTCTGAAGTCCTGTCCAAATAGTAGCACAAAGCTCTGACTGGGCACAGGGATCTGTCAGACTTGAGGGATTTATCTAGAGTAGGAGCCAGGGCTGGTATGACCACTGGGGCTACACTCTCTGGACCCTCTTTGGCCAGCTGATTCTTGGAAAGAAAGCTGGGAGATGGAAACAGGGACACCTTAGACCAATCGGATTGGTGTCTGATGTTTTTGTGCTGCCATGCATGGATCTCACCCCTTCTTTTACCCGAGCCCAGGGCCAACAGGAAGACAGTTTTGAAGGTCAGATGCTTCAGAGATGCCTCCCTGAGAGGTTCGAAAGGAGCCCTTGTCAGCTGGTGTAGCACCAGGGAAAGGTTCCAGGAGGGTATTCCCCTCCGCCCTTTGGGTCTATCTCTGTGGAAACTTTCCAAGAGACGAGTGAGATTATCATCTTTGCTGATATTGACTGTTGTATTACCTAGTTTATCAGCAATGGCAGACCTGTATCCATCAATGGTGCTGGGCTGTAACTTCTTGTCCTCAAAGAGGTACATTAGGAAGTCAGCCACCGACTTTACAGGTGGTGACCTGAAGTCCACCTGATTAGTGACGCACCACTTTGTAACAATGGCCCACTTTGCCTCATAGACTGATCTGGTAGATCTTCTTTGAGGAGCCTCAATTCTTGCTGCCACTGCCTCAGAGAAGCCCTGTTCTTTGATTGTTGTGGCTCTAGGAACCAGGCATGGAGATTTAGATTTGTCAGATTTCTGTGAGGGATCTGATTGAAGGGCTGTGTCAGCAGGTTGGGCTGGTTGGGCAGGCTGAGAGGGACCTGACTGGACATGGTCACTAAGTCCCAAAACCAAGGCATGTTGGGCCATCCCGGAGCAATCAGAATGAGTCTCTTGCACGGGGAGTCTTGTAACTTCTCCACCACTTTGCCCAATATGGCGGTCGGTGGGAAGGCGTATGCATCCAGATCCTCCCATGGCAGGGTGAGTGCGTCCACTGCTACTGCCAGAGTGTCCGGCACTGGAGACACAAACAGAGGTAACTTGTTTTGAACCTCGTGGCAAATAGGTCTATCTGAGGCCGGTGCCATTTTCTGCACAAGTCTTGAAAAATGTCCGGAAGGAGGGACCATTCTGTTTGGATGGTCTGATTTAGCCTGGATAGCTTGTCTGCTATCACATTTAATCGGCCAGGGATATGTCGGGCTTTTAGGGTCACTTGTCGCTGGGAACACCAGGTCAAGATTCTCCACAGTAGAGCACACAGCGGACCCGACTTCATTCCCCCTTCCTTGTTTATATAGGCCACTACTGTAGTATTGTCTGTGGCCACTAGGACAATTTTGTTTGTGCATAGGTTTTGGAACTCTTTTAAGGCCAAGAGGACTGCTTTTAGTTCCAGATAATTTATGTGCAGCTTGCTTTCCGGCACTGACCAGGACCCTCTTGCAGTGAACTCGTTTAAATGAGCGCCCCACCCTTCTTTTGATGCGTCTGTAAAAATTTGCAGAGCATGCTTTATAGGGTGTAATGGTTGACCTTAAAGCACATTGCTTTCGTTTAGCCACCACTGTAAGTGTGGGTGCAGGGATCTGGGTAGAGGGATAACCTTTTCCAGGGATTCCGGTACCCTCCAATTGTTTTTGAGATGCCACTGTATGGGCCTCATGTGTAACCAGCCTAGGTGAACTTGTTTCTCTGTGGCTGTTAATAGGCCTATCAAGGACATGAACTGCCGGACCGGACAGGCCGGTAGCAAGAGCAGTGTCTGTATTTTCCCTTGAAGACTTTGCCACCGGTCCGGTGTCGGTCTGACCCGGCCGGACCTGAGGTCGAACTGGTAGCCTACGAAGTTGAACACTTGTTGGGGCTCCAGTTCTGATTTTTCTAGATTCACCAGCCAGCCTAGATCCTGGCACATCTTGACCAGGATCTGGGTGTGATGGAGACAGGTTTGGTGGGATCTGGCTCTGACCAACCAGTCGTCTAGGTACTGGTGGATTCTTATACCCTTGTGTATGGCCATCAGTTTCACCTCCTTTGCCAAGACAGTGAACTCCATGGGCGCTGTGGACAGACCAAAAGGCAGTGCTTTGAACTGGTAGGTCCGACCCTGGACATGAAATCTGAGATATTTCCTGGATTGTTCCTGTATCGGTATATGGAAGTAGGCATCCTTGAAGTCTACTGAGGTTACCCACTCCCCTTGCTGGAGGGATGTCCTGATGGTTTCCGGTGTCTCCATTTTGAACTTCTCCACCTTGAGGAAAAGATTTAGTTTGCTTAGGTCTAGTATAGGCCTCCACTTGTTGTTGGGTTTGGGTACCAGAAAAAGTCGGTTGAAAAACCCTAGAGATTTTGATTGTGGACCAGCTCTATTGTATTTTTGTCCATAAGCTGATGTAATGCCTCCAACAGGTAGCTGTTCCTGTGGGGATTGACATAACGGCTTATGACAGTGGGAGACCTTGTGAGGTTTGGCCGGATCCGAAAGGGGAGGGTGTAGCCCTCTCTCAAGATTTGAACTATTTTTGGTCCGGCACCTCTTTCCAGCCAAGTTTGCCAAAAGTTTTGAAGTCTGGCCCCTACAGGCAGATTTTTTACAACAAGAGGGACATTTGTCACAGATTGGACACAAGGCAATTGAATGACAGAAGAAGCACCTTTGACATGTTTTAATGTACAACCTTTTGAATTTACAACTGACAAGCCAGGACTTATTCCTTTCCTTTGTGGATGCCCGATTGCAGAATGAACATGGTTGACAACATTTAAATTTACATTTGTTTTCAACGATTGAACAGTCAATGTCTCTTTGGGAGTGCTCCCGGCCAGCAGTCGTGCCCTTAAACTTGTTACACAGTAATGGTCATTTATACGGCTGCTTGGCCTTGGCTGGTCGTGAGGAATACTGATGTTTTCCTTTCCCTCGTCTGTACTGGCTGTGAGAGGATACGTTTTTCCATGCCGGTCGGTCCTGTTTCTTAGGGTCAGACTTCCTATCTTGACGTTCATAGGGGTGATATCTGCCCTTCTTCTACACCGACCCAGAGCGATTTCTGTCAAAATTGGCAATATCCTCCTCTGCTTGCTTGATAACTGAGTCCGGGAACAATGTATCTAACTCCAATGGGGCTGCCCTTAAAGCATTTAACGTGTCTGCCTTCACTCCAGCCTTGAGATAGGACAAATTGGAGTCACGTCTTAAAAGAGTGGTGTTGGCCATATTAACAAACACAAAATCCGTTAGGTGTTCCATAGCCTTGGCCATGGCTTGACAAACACTGGAGTTAAAGTCTAACAGAAATTGGAGTTCGTCTGTGGCAGCCGACACCTTGCTTGCTGCTTTGCCCTTGGATTCAGTCCGGATGGTACGGAGCTGAGCTTGCATGTTCTGCTGGACTTTCAGTACACAGCGGTTGAAACCAGCAGCTTGGTTGCATATTATGGATGATTCCCGGGCTGATCTCTCCCACTTTCTTACATTTTCCTGGGAAATAGGTCTGGAAAGTGGTGGATTTGAAGCTATGCCAGCTTGACGCGCAATCCTAAGATAGGTGTTGTTAATGCGGGAAGAGGAAGTATTCCAAGATTTCGGTGTGGAGCCAGAGTCCTTGGTTTCAGAGTGCACACCGTTCCACTTACTCTGGGATTTGGCCGGACGGACAAACTGGTCCCGCTGAAGAGTTCCTGCCTCAGTGGTACGTGAAGGGTAGCCCTGTACAAGAGAAATGTTCAGTTTAGAAAGTTTGTTGCAGAGCCACTCGTCCGTGGGGAGGTTGACGGATACCTTGCCAGGATGTTGAAGTTTTGGTCCAGCAAAAGGGTTGTCATCTGACGTCTTGGTGCCGGAATCAAGGTCCGGAACATGAGTCCACCCCATGTAAGACCGAATCCCCCTCATAGTTTCTCTGTAAGACTGTTCTTCAGAGAGGGATTGGTCGGGGTCGGTGAGAGAAACTTCATGGTCGTCAGATAATTCACCCTCTTCCGGGTACAGATCAACTGGAAGTCTATCCGAAGTAACACTTTCTGAGTCTGAGTCACTGGACGAGCTTTCCCTTCTGGATAAATCAAAGGCAGTGGAAAAGGACCTCTTAGCGGGCTGGCTAGAAATCCCTGAGGTTTCCGGTCGGTGAGAGGATTGAGAAGAATCAGAACCGGCCTTAGAAGCAGTGGTGACATCCACATGGTCGGTAGCAGGTGGCACCGAGGTAGCTGGTCGGTCTGAAGGTTGGGAAGATGAAGAAGGCTTCAGGAAAGGCTGAGAGCTGATAGCGTTGGCTGGTGGAGCATGAGTTGGAGTGACCTTGACAGCACTAAATGTCGGTTCCTGGTCTAATGTTTTGGCCAACAACAATGCCTCCAAGCGGTTGAACCGATCCGACCACTTTTGCTCCATAAGTTCAAGTTTCTGGTCGGTGGATTCAGTAGGAGGTTGGTGAGATAACTTGACCGACTTGTCCGGCTTTTTGGAGGTAGTGGCTTTATTTTCCTTCTTCTTCTCTTCTTTCTTTTTCTTCTCGACCGGCTTATCACTCAAATCAGAAGGCCCGGCTGGGCTCTGACCATCCACGACCCCCATTACCGTCACCAAAGACGGGTCTACAAGGGTGGGACTGAGAGTGTCATCAGTAACAGGATTCTTGGATGGAGTTGAAGACTTCATATCCCGCTTCTCCTTTTTTAGTTTATACGATGGCGTTGATAGCTGGGCCAACTGTTCAGGGGTGAGGGCATTACAGTGACGACAATTTGCCCCTTCCTTCTCTACACAAGGATCCGTCCCTTTCTTTTTATCACGACAGCGTGCACAAACTGCGTGGGGGTCAAACCCCGCCATCATGTGGCCACAACCACCCCTACGTTGACTAGGAGAAGACATAATGAGCTATAAGTCTTCTAGAATCCAATGATCAAATAAAGAAATGAAAATTATAAGAGTTCAGATATAAAACTTGAAAATACAATTCGCTGAGAAAATCCGTGCACCATGTACATGCGCCAAACGAAAAAGATGCTATGACGTCACGCTGTCTAGACAGGAAGGAAGTACGACACGCCATCTGGCGAGTGCACAGTACTGGGCCGGCCTGGCCGGTGGAGACACAGGACGTCTTTTTCTGACGTTTGGCGGGCCGGTCCGTGCCGACCGGATAAGCTATTGTCCATTGGATAGGATGTATTAAATAATGTATAAAATGATACATGTCAACTTTGAATTTTGAAACATGTTAATTTTTGTACTCTGTTCTCTAGGTATGGGCAAGAAGGCTATCTATTATTACTTGTAGGTAAATGAACAGAAATCATGTTTATTAATCACTGCCATGACATTTCTCATTTGATTCTGTCCCAAATAGATGAATGGATATACAAAATGTAATGTCCCCTTTAAGCTTTAGCAGAAGTGGGGGACATCATATCTGGTTCTATATCAGTTAAAAAATTGAACGATAAAATAACTCAATCTAATTTTACCTTGTCCGCCTGGTCAACTGGGGCATGGTATCTGATGAGTAACCTCACACACTCGGCACTCCCCCCTATAGTGGCATGGTGTAATGGAGTCTGTCTCTTCAAATCTCCCTCTCCAGTGTTATTCTTCTCCTGAATTGTACAGCAAAAATTCCAGTACCTCAACACTGATGGAGTTGATCATTAATGCCAGATGTATGGAGTGTGTACAACTCTAATAGTGTGAAATACTTGCACAAGGAAAGGACTAATTTCCTAGCCTATCATTTTAAGTCATTGGAGGATGTTATCTCTGATATTGTTACAGACTGAAAATTTGTCAGAAATATTGTTGGCAAAAGTTAAAATACTACACAACACTAAAATGTCACAGAACCACATATGATACTTCTCTTTATACTGATGTAGCTTAAATTGGAAGTGGGACCAAGACTAAGGTTCTTTCATAATTAAATTCTGTCAGAACATAGTTCATGAACATGATAATAATCTTAAATACATATGGGTTTATTGCCATTTCATGTAATGTAAATACCATATTTTTGTTTATTTAATGAGTAATACATGTATATTTACTATTAAGTTATCATACATACATTTTTTTACCAATTTCATTCATAAATACAGAAAAGGTTATTATGTATAAAATGTACCTTTCACCACTAGCTGTACACATATGTTCATATCAGTTTTTTAGATAAGTAATGTGAATATCACATTTTATCTTCTCGAGTTCAACTACTAGTACTTGAGGCCCAATCCTATTTATTTATTTCTATCTACTTTGAATACAAGTAATGCAAAAATACCACTTACATACAATTATCTCACCCTGAAGCTCACTTTTCACTCCAAATAATGTCTATTTCCCTCACAAATAACTTGGCATTCTGACAAACTTTCTCTATTAGTGATACCTTACTGCATCTCCCATTTCACATAATCCTTTACACATGTATGTCAATGACACACTTGAAAATCCCATATATATCAAAACTATTCAGAGTGGCCCAGTGGTAGGGTAAATTATGTACACATTATCAGACTGCTCACATATATTCTGCAAACTATGAATGAAACTTGCATAAATAAACTCTGCAATCCTATTATTAAAATTTAAACCGATACCAACATACTGATATACTGCTATTCCTTATATAGGTATTACACAAATTCAGTTTTGGAAACTGAAATTTGGAGACAACAAATAGGGAAAACAAGCATCTTTGAGATATTTGAACAATTTATTTCATCAATTTAGTTAATTGTTTCACAGTTGCTTTTATGAAAACGGACAGAATAAATTCATAGTTGTCCTATACAATACTGCATAAGTACTGATAATGGAGTTTGGCCTTGTATAAATACTATAATTTCACAAAGACCTATTTCATTAAACTTGCCTGGGACACATGAGAGACAACTATATTTACCCAAATACACTATTTTATGACATTTTGGAAAGATGGTCTCATTTCAAAGATACCAGTTTTCCCAGCCCATCCCTAGTTACAACACAACTTCCCAATACTCTAGAACTGACAAGTTTTAACATTAGCAGGGCACCAATATATGGAGATATGCAACCAACTTATGTCTCAGCTTCCAATATATTCCAGATTATATATAGAATTCCAGTTTAACTTCTTGGTGACTTCAGAAGTATTTTTTTTTCCTGGGTCCTGAACACATCTCTATTTATCCCTTTATAAAGCTGGTATTTTGTCAAAACAATTAAAAAAATATAAAGTTGGTCAAATAGCTCACACTTAAACTTCTTACAGGAAAAACTCTAGAGTTTATCAACTTTATTGTATCTTGATAAGATATTTCTAATTTCAAAATTACAGCTCATGTATGCAGACTTCCAGGTTTCACTATCCCAGTTATATGCAAAAAAAAGATACCCGAATTTGGTCACTTGACAGCTCTAGAAAAGTTAGTGTTAAATTTTGGAAATGACTGCACTGCTACTCTTCAAGTATAGCAAGGTAGCAGTATTTGAGAATGTACATTCTGAGTGAACATGTCAAAGAGTAAAACATGTGACTTATATGATGTAAAAGCTCCGTGTTTAAGTACTGAAACCTATAAAACTATGTTATGTCCAATGTCTGATCTGATGCTGGATTTCAATAAATTTGGCTACTTTTTGAATGAATTTAAAAGGTTATTTCCAGCAGTCAATTCTACACACTGTAGTGAATTTATCATTTCTTGCTCTCCATATTTCATGGATTTGATAAAACATAAGGTATATTAACCCTTTCATCAGCTACCTGTAATAACCTGTCTGCGACCTCTGTCCTGCCATACTTCACAGCACAGGACAGTGGGCTCCTCCCCTGAACATCTTGAGCATGCAGGTTTGCTTTGTATGCAATCATGGTCTCCACAATCTCAATCTTACCCTGTTCAGCAGCTCTGTGAAACCTGTGGAACCAGAGACACTAGATAGAGCAGTACAAATTTCTGTTCCAGGGTGAAGAGGGAAATGTATGTGTAAAGTAGCTTGTCCAGGGGTACAATCTCCATGACTCATTAAAGGAACAAACCCCAGACCTTAAACATGTTTTACTTAGCACTCCTTACCGACTTTATTTCTAGTTGGCTTAATATCACTTTCAACAGATTATATAGGTCATGTCACAACAAGCAGTCGTAAAAATAGCGGAAAGAATGGTATTGCACCAACCATTTGGAATCTAAAAAACAAAAAATGTGTACTTATCAATAAGTTGCAGCAATTAAAAGGTGCATTTATCAGTAATTTCGAGCAAATAAAAGGTGTATTTATCAGTAATCTCGAGCAATGAAAAGGTGTATTAATTAATTCTAATTTGACTTTTATAGCGCTTAATCTCCACTGAGTAGTCGACTCTAAGGCGCAATTAAAACTTTTCTGCAAATAAAAGGTACATTTATCATTTATCAGTAATTTCCAACAATCAATAGGTGTATTTATCGGTAATTTTCAGCAATGAAAAGGTATATTTATCAGTAATTTTCAGCAAAGAAAAGGTGTATTTATCATGTTGTCTCTATGGCCTTGCTGCTGGGGTAGTTAACTTCGAAGTGTAAGGTCTAGGGTTGGTTCTTTCCGTGAGTCACCAAGATTATACCTATGGACAAGCTAAATTACACATACATTTCCCTCTCCACCCAGGAACAGAAATTTGTACCAATACTAGTTGGAGAGGTAAACCTGGCACAGACTGGCATCCTGTATAGATTAGTAAAATAGTGTGAGTCACTTTAAAGAAACCACAAATAAGCACTTCTCAAATGGGCCACCAGGCCCTAAGAATAGCTTCACCTGTTACCTGACCATGTCTAATGATATGGTGAATCGCAATTACCCAATATCCATACATTTTTAAAAATGGATTCTCACAATATTTTCAATTTTAACTTTATAGTCAGTATTATGACATTGGATATATGTGAAAATAAGTACTTAACCTGTCCAAAAGCAAGAACCGAACTTGATTCACAGTCATTTTTCTGAGTAAATGCAGGGTAAATAGCAAATACTAACAGACTGAAATTCACACTTTATGTTCACATATTCAGACGTTACTCTCATGCAGGCTGTCTCTTTGATTACTTATCAATCATTGCTTGGGTCCAGGTTATACTCAACAGAGTTTAACTATAAATCAGTTTTCATTACGCACGCAGTCTGTCCTTTGGGATCCAATTTTGTGGGGTCCACTCCCTTTTTAGCCAAGAAGTTTTGTACTTTGGCCACATCCTCATTGTCCACTGCAGTCTGTAACTTCTCATCTGTTTTACTCCATTCTGACAGCTACAAGTAACAAAAATCAGAATTTGTAATGTTGATTTAATATCAGAGAACAAAGGCCATGTCAAGTATATAACATACACATTGGAAATTAACTCTAGTGAATTTCTCAAATTGTGCCAAATTAACGAAATTTTATAATTATTATTCCCACTAAATTTTATTTTGTCTCATACTGTGTGGAAGCAAACTCTATCAAAGAATAATCAAAGGTTCAAAACAAAAATCTCAGGTTATATCATATAATTTGAATTTATTCGGATATAACTTTTTTTTCTGAGAGGGTAACATCAGGTGGAGGAAAGCAGTGTAAACTAGTTGGTTCATAATTCAGAATTATGTACCATCAGACACAAGCAAGTAACTGACAACTTTCCTATTAAATCCAGGGCAAGGGAGGAAGATCAAAGAACTGAGAGCCAAGCATGTGGCAGCTAGCACATTGAGCTTACAAGACCTCTTAAACTATATATTAAAATACATTTTACTCATTTTTTAATGTAATTATTTGATGCGTAACTGCAAAAAGAAGCGTACGCACATACATACAGTATACATATTCAGGAGATTTCAACCCGAATCAGAAATATTTGTCACTAATGTAATATACAACTATCTGTTAATTTGAAGAGATGAGGAGAAAAACCTGTAAATTTATTATTTATTTTTAAGAGGGGACAATGCTGTTTGGAGAGAACAGACAGTGGAGGACAGGTGATAAATGGCTGAAGAGAAAACAAATCTCTGAAGAGGCAGCCACTTGACCCTGTGTTTGAATAGGCCTTACAAACCCCCACATGTAAACATATCAAGGGTGCCCTCACTAGGCTATGGCCTACTTTAACCTATACACATGCACTTCAACTTTTAATGAAAAGAGACAATGATATATTTATCTGTATCTCTCAGTACATTTATTACTGTAATAAAACTTCATACATCTATTAAATAATCCCATTTAACTTTCTCATAATAACTACAATGTTGATTCTAGGAATATCAAAAAGTGGGGGCGATCCCCCACCACTGCAAAAAATGTGGGGGAGGGGCTAAAAATTCTGGGGGACGACTTTATGATAAAGTTTAAACTAATGAAAAATACTTTTTTCAGTTTATTTAGACATTTTTAACAGTGGACTTTATTAATTAGTGATCAAGGCCACTTGGCTACCCAATAAGTAGTGGTTATATACCATTGAGCACCCACCTTTTAGCTAATACTTTCAAATTAAATAAATAAACAATATTTTAAATTCTATTAACAGGCTTTGATTACAATGTAACTGTACCAGAATACTAATTGATAGATATGGTATAATTAACAGTTGTACGTCTGATAATATTTGCTTTAAAGCTATGTATTTTGACAAATTACATCGATTATCGGTCATTTTATGCTATTGCACAGTCATTTAGTTTACATACAGAAGCATTGGTCCTTGACCTCTATTGTATTGAAGAAATATAAGGTGTTCATTCACTGGTAGGCTGGCATTCACTGGTAGAATGCCACTATATACAGTTATGTACAAAAGAAATCAGGTGATTTGTCTTGCCAAATAAAAATAAACTTCAAGCCTAGTGATAGAATTCCCCAAAAATATATATATATATATTGAAAATGGTTATTTTCATCAAAGTGACTCCTTTCACGGCAATGTGGTTTTAAGTTTTTGTCTAAAGTCGGCATCACAAATTCAGTCATTGTATACCATCAATTTGTACGAATATGTTGGAAAACCCCACAGAATAATGTGACCGCATGAATATTAATGAGTAGTCCACAAATTCTTCTAGTAAAATATTGTTAAAAATCCCATGAAATTGTCAATATTTTCTATGAATCTGAGCTGAGCTCTGTGGTCCATCTAGTATTTTATCTTAAAGCAGAAAATATTAAGAAACCTCATTAATATTAATGAGTTGTCCGTGAATTTTGATCTTCAAGTAAAATATTTTCTAGACATACATTGTTGAGAAACCTCACAGATACGTAGGGTCAGCACCGGCTTGCCTCTCCTGTTGTGTTAACAATCCAGCTTACTGTCAGTTTCGTTTTTCTTGCCGCCATTTTTCATATAACCATCCACTTTAAGCTTAATTTCATGTTTTTGGGGTATAATATGACTAAATACTGTCTGTAGCACATAATATTTGAGTTCTTTTACGTAAACGATCACGAAACATCGTCAACATGCATTATTCGAAGAACGTTTCGACGGAAAAATCAAAACCTCCACAAACTCTCGATCTGTGCAATGTTCCGATTTTCTAGATCTCTTGTCTTTTCGCTTCATACATTTCCCGCATTGCCTTGTGTACTACACGCTCTCATATAATTTGGTCAACGCAGACTCCAAGAAAATACGCGTTTGTAGGCGAATTTATGATCCCGCGGAAAATACACCTTAGAGGCAACTCTGTAACTATTGACTCTTATTTACTGTATCAACAAAAATATAATGATAACTTCAAGGTCCAATGAAGAAAAGTTATGTCAGTTTTTTTTCTTTTCAATTTAGCCTGGAACCACAGTGATGTGCTCTTTGTTATCTTGAAACATAAGACCACAAGAATATAGTTGTAGGTCTTTAGTGGTCTGTATGTGGCAGATATCTGAAACTATCATGCATATGTACCGGGAAAATTTAAATATTTATAGTGTCTAAAGGGTTCTGCATCCATAGATAATGATTCTGATTACAAGAGAAAATGTATCAGATGTTATTCTGCACTTACAATATACTGTACATTTGTGTACTCAGCCTACAATTGTCCCTCCTTCAGTTCAGTGACAAAGCTCAATTTACAATTTGTTTTTAAACATTTAGGAGTTTGATCAATATTTGGATAGATATGGTTTTGAAGTGAAAGCACATGGCTCCCAAATATGTAACAAAATAAGATTTAATATATTCTGAGTAGCTAAGGCATTATCAACACTACTTTCAATTTAATTCAACGCATGCCTCTTTGTCACATAAATGAGCTTTAAATTCAGTGGTTTGTGTACCTATTTTTAATTTACCTGGGTTTTTTTCAAACAATAAATGATGTACAGTACATAACAGTACACCAGATGTTTAATATTGATAAGATTTGATCCCACTTAGGGTTTACTTTCTTTGTGACATATATAGTCATTTCCAAGTCTCTTTATGCATCGACTATGAACTGTAAAGCTGAAAAAGGTAACTCACATAAATTTGATATAATTACTGGTACTATTATTTCATTGAAATAAATTATTACAGAGAGATAAATAAAATGTTTCTTTACTTTTCAAAAAAGTTTTAATGATGTTTGTCTGTGATAATTGCATTAGCATGTAGGTATCTTCTAGTGGTAACTCTGCATTTCTACCAAGTCTAGAATAGTCGCTCCACACAGTTATAAAGGAGAGTTATCAGATTACCATGGCTGAGAATACATTAAAACTATGACCTTCCAACGAACTGGATCATATGTCTAAACTCTCACTGCTGGCAAATACAAAGTCCATTAAGGACTTGGGTCTGAATTATATATGTACATCAAAACCATTTTAACTTACAGCAAGACTGAGACATTATATATTTCAACATTCATCAACTGAAAGCATATTATGTTGCATACATAAAGAAAAGTTCAATCACAATGGACAGAAAGAGTCAGTATAAAAGTAAATTATTACAAATACAAAACAAGTTTGGCAGCAGATATAAGTTCAGCCAGCAAAATAAAAACAAGAGGAGAGTGCCCGTGAACGGGCACTGTGTCAGCTGACTGAGTGTTTTTGATTTGTGAAGGTAACAATGAGAGGAAAGCATAACTAGAGGATCGCTCGCAAAAAAAAAAGATAATGTTTTTGCATAGCAAAAACAAAGCGTCCCGAAAAGGATATAAAGGTGAGTGCTAAAGTATTAAGAAAATGCTTCGTTTCTAGCCTTATACTGTTGTGGCAACCAAAGTCAGCGCAGTCTGCTCTATCTAGCACGGTTTTCAAGATATAAGCATTTTTGTGTTTTGCAAAAAATAAAAAAATTAAAAATGTCCGCTATATTTGGCGAGACAAAAATATTTTGAAAATTGGCATGGCTACTCTGCAGAGATACCCAGCAGGTCCAAAATTTTGTTGAATTCGCTCCATATAGCACGGTTTTCGAGATATAAGCATTTTTGTGTTTTGCAAAAACTTTGAAAATTCAAAATGGCCACCATTTTTGGGGAGACAAAAATTTTTGTCAAGACCACTACCGTGGTGTGTATCTCCCGCCGAGCATTAAAGCAGAAGAAATAGCTTTTCCGAGATATTCACAATTTTTCATTTTCGTGTGTGAAAGGTCTTCCAAAAGTAGGTGAATGAGTTATTTGAGAAAAATTGGCTATCTGCAATACTATTAAGAGATAATTCACATTTACTTATTTTGAGTAGGTGAATAATTATCTATGGGTCTGAAACTTCACCAAGTGAAAGCTCTCCCAAAAGTAGGTGAATGAGTTATTTGAGAAAAATTGGCTATCTGCAATACTTTTAGAGATAATTCGCATTTACTCATTTTGAGTAGGTGAGTAATTAGCTATGGGTCTGAAACTTCACCATGTGAAAGCTCTCCCACAAGTAGATGAATGAGTATTTGATAAAAATTGGGTATCCGCAATACTTTTACAGATAATTAGCATTTACTCATTTTGAGTAGGTGAATAAATAGCTATGGGTCTGAAACTTCACCAAGTGAAAGCTCTCCCAAAAGTAGGTGAATGAGTTATTTGAGAAAAATTGACTATCTGCAATACTTTTAGAGATAATTCGCATTTACTCATTTTGAGTAGGTGAGTAATTAGCTATGGGTCTGAAACTTCACCATGTGAAAGCTCTCCCACAAGTAGATGAATGAGTTATTTGATAAAAATTGGGTATCCGCAATACTTTTACAGATAATTAGCATTTACTCATTTTAAGTAGGTAAATAATTAGCTATGGGTCTGAAACTTCACCATGTGAAAGCTCTCCCAAAAGTAGGTGAATGAGTTATTTGAGAAAAATTGGCTATCTGCAATACTTTTAGAGATAATTCGCATTTACTCATTTTGAGTAGGTGAGTAATTGGCTATGGGTCTGAAACTTCACCATGTGAAAGCTCTTCCAAAAGTAGGTGAATGAGTTATTTGAGAAAAATTGGCCATCTCCAATACTTTTAGAGGTAATTCGCATTTACTCTTTTTGAGTAGGTGAGCAATTAGCTATGGGTCTGAAACTTCACCAAGTGAAAGCTCTTTGGGATAGCTGCTCTGCAGAGATACCCTGAAGATAAAAAATTTCGTCGAAATCGCTCTATGTAGCACGGTTTTCGAAATAGTAGCACTTTTGTGTTTTGCAATTTTTGCGCAAAAATTCGAAAATTCAAAATGGCCGCCATTTTTGGCAAGAAAAATTTTTTTGAAAATTGGCATGGCTACTCTGCAGAGATACCCTGTGGGTCAAAAATTTCATCAAAATCGCTCTATCTAGCACGGTTTTCGAGATATAAGCATTTTTGTGTTTTGCAATTTTGCGAAAAATTCGAAAATTCAAAATGGTTGCCATTTTTTGCGAGAAATTTTTTGTTTGAAAATTGGCATGGCTACTCTGCAGAGATACCCTATGGGTCAAAAATTTCGTCGAAATCGCTCTATCTAGCAGGGTTTTTGAGATATAAGCATTTTTATGTTTTGCAATTTTTGCGAAAAATTCGAAAATTCAAAATGGCCGCCATTTTTGGCGAGACAAAATTTTTTCGAAAATTGGCATGGCTACTCTGCAGATATACCCTGTGGGTCAAAAATTTCGTCGAAATCGCTCTATCTAGCACGGTTTTCGAGATATAAGCATTTTTGTGTTTTGCAATTTTTGCGAAAATTTCGAAAATTCAAAATGGCCGCCATTTTGAGCGAGATAAAAATTTTTTGAAAATTGGGAAAAGTACTCCACAGAGATACCCCGTGGGTCAAAAATTTCGTCGAAATCGCTCTATCTAGCACGGTTTTCGAGATATAAGCATTTTTGTGTTTTCCTTATTTGGAAAATTCGTAATGATTAATTAATCATTAATTACTCGGCCATTTCTTGACCAATCAATGCCAAAATCTAATGATTTCCAGATTTTAATAGAATGAATGTATTTGCCAAGTTTCAGGTGAATTGATAAAATTCCTTTCAAGTTATCATCCGGACAAGCTTCCCCATCGAAAAAAGACATTTTTGGTCATGTGACCTCTCTGATTGGTTGAAATGTCACTGCAGCATATTCAAAAAAATTCCCCAGGGCTACTGCCTAAACCTGCCAAATTTGAAAAGAATCCGCCTAACGGTTACAGAGTTATAAGGAAAACAAAATGCAGAGCCGGTGGAGCCGGCGGAGCCGGCGGAGCCGCCGGAGCCTGAAGCTCTCCCATACACAAACAAGCGTCCCTTGCGGGACGCTTAATGATCAGGGAAAGTGCTGTACAGAAGTACAGTAAATGGTATTTGAACAGCATGTTCAAAAGAAATTCTGAACCTGACAGAAGGACAAAAAAGTTGTGCCCTGCAAATGGTATTATGAAGGAAAGTAACAAGGTAACTGTTTAAGTGTAAAGAGTAGGTTAAAACATATTTAAAGAAATACTGCAAATGCAGTATCCTCGTATGACCTTGAAGAAGGGGTCCACGGTCAAATCCAACCACACAAAAATATTCCCAGCCCATGATTTCCTATAGGTTGGTTTACCATCCCAAACCTCTAGGACAAATAATAAGCGAGTTATAAGCACTTTTAAGTTTGGCTGTCCTTATTTGACCTTGAAGGAGGGGTCCAAAGGTCAAATCTGACCACACCAAAAGATTCCCAGCCCATGATTTCATATAGGATGGTTTACCATCCCAAACCTCTAGAACCAATAATAAGCGATTTATAGGCACTTTTAAGTTTTGCTATCTTTGTTTGACCTTGAAGGAGGGGTCCAAGGTCAAATCGGACCACATCAACAGATTCCCAGCCCATGATTTCCTATATGTCTGTTTACCATCCCAAACCTGTAGGACCAATAATAAGTGAGTTATAAGCAAAGTAGCTATTACTCAGCTATGCAATGAGCTACATGTCTGAATTTTTACTATATTATAGCTGACCCAAAAGTAGGTGAACAACATATTTAAGCAAAATACTGTAAATGCAATAGTTTTCAAGTTACAACTGATTTACTCAATAGTGAGAACCTGAAAATAGCTATTGCTCAGCTATGCCATGAGCTATAGGTCTGAAATTTTACGATGTTATAGCTGACCCAAAAGTAGGTGAACAACATATTTAAGCAAAATACTGTAAATGCAATATTTTTCAAGTTACAATTGATTTACTCAACAGTCAGTACCTGAAAATAGCTATTGCTCAGTTGTACCATGAGCTACAGGTCTGTAATTTCACTATGTTATAGATGACCCAAAAGTAGCTGAATAACATATTTACACAAATTTCTGTAAATGCAATAGTTTTCAAGTTATAAATGATTTACTCAACAGTGATAAGCTGAAAATAGCTATTACTCAGCTATGCCATGAGCTACAGGTCTGAAATTTTACTATCTTATAGCTGACCCCAAAATAGGTGAATAACATATTTTAACAAAATACTCCAAATGCAATATTTTTCAAGTTACAACTGATTTACTCAACATACAGTACCTGAAAATAGCTATTGCTCAGTTGTGCCATGAGCTACAGGTCTGTAATTTTACTATGTTATAGCTGACCCAAAAGTAGCTGAATAACATGTTTACACAAATTTCTGTAAATGCAATAGTTTTCAAGTTATAAGTGATTTACTCAACAGTGATAACCTCAAAGTAGCTATTACTCAGCTATGCCATGAGCTACAGGTCTGAAATTTTACTATGTCATAGCTGACCCCAAAATAGGTGAATAACATAGGAAACAAAATACTCCAAATGCAATAGTTTTCAAGTTATCAGTGATTTACTCAACAGTGATAACCTAAAAGTAGCTATTACTCAGCTATGCCATGAGCTACAGGTCTGAAATTTTACTATGTTATAGCTGACCCAAAAGTAGCTGAATAACATCTTTATACAAAATTCTCTAAATGCAATAGTTTTCAAGTTACAAGTGATTTTACTCAAGATGGTAGTTACTGAAAAGCCCAAAAGTAGCTATTACTCACTTAGCTATTGAGACAGACACCCAAGTTACTCACCATGTTGTAGCTATGAAAAAAGTAGCTGAATAACATATTTTAACAAAATGCTCTAAATGCAACACTTTTCAAGTTATAAGTGATTTAGTGCATGATTCCATGAATTTTAATGCATTAAAAATTATTAAAAAAATTTATTAAAAAAAAACTAAGACAGATCCAGGTCTCATACTCACACAAGAGAATCTACCTCAGGCCTAGCACATATATGCAAGATATAAGAGAAATCCCTGCAATAGTCACTGAGAAAATTGTGATAAAGTGTTGCAATTTTCACACTTTTGGTGGGGGTACCTCCCTTGTAATGTCTCTAGCAAACAGACGAACAGACAGATTTGCATGCCTTGAACAATTTTTCATCCTCGATAGATAAGGTATCTTTTAAAAAAACCAGCATGTCTCTAGGCCTTGTAGTTTTGGAGAAGAAGTTGTTCACGCGTACGCGTATGCGGACGCCCACGCCGCAGAGTGACGACATAAAAACAAATGAATAGTAGTAGTGAAATATGTACCAAGACATTATTTTGATCTTGAGCATGGCCTTATTTTAAGAATACATTTTGCCTAGATTAAATATTTTTACACTGTATGTTTTTAAGATGCACATTGGCAATTTGCCAGCCTTGAGAAGCTGAATGTGAATTGGGAAAATGGAAGATCTATTCATATGGCAAGCAGTTATTAGTCACTAGTTTTTACCCAACAAATATTTAGGGATAAATTTTAAAAATTGTCTTTCAAAGAAAGTGTACCTAAAGAAATACATGTATGTAACAACCACTGAGAAAGAATGTCTTAAAAAAATGACAATTACACACATGTAGAAATCTAAAGAAAAAAATCAGATCCTATTCAACATTTTTCTTTTGAAACACCCTTGGCAGTTAGTTTAAAAGTAAACAAAAGCACAAAGCTTGTATAATATGCAAAATAACCACCTAATAGCATTCATATATTATTATGTGTAAGTGTTATGCTCTAGTTTTTTCAACTTGAAAACCAGAGATTTTGGTAGAAAGTTTTAAGTTACCCAACCTCTTTTTCATTTTAACTGCTCTGACAATGTATGCCTTGCAAATTATTTAACTCTGTCAATATGTCTTGACAAAATTTTAATTTACTTTCTCTTCTATATTAAACTTACACAGCAGTAGTTTATGTTCCTTTAACTTTTATGGAACAACCACTTTGCATTTTTCTCACATGCAGTATGGTATTTGAACCATTGACAACAGAGGAAAGGTATTATTTCCCATACCTGGTAACCACCGGAACAAATTTGGCTTCTTGGTTGACTACAAAATGTCAGAAAATGGCTCAAGCTTCATTGTCTATTTTCAAAGTATCTTAATACATATGTCTGTTTATATGTTACCAAATCTATGTCATCCTTGGTAGTTGTTAACTAACATTGTCATGTCTAACATAGGTTTAAACATATCCTCTTAAATATTTGCCTTTTCCTTTACAAATGTAAACCTTCATATCCAGAGACATGACCTACACAATATACATCGTCATCAAATACATCTAGATTGTGACAAGTAATTTATTTTGGGTATAGAATGATCATGTTTATAACTTAACTTAATTTTAAGACAATTATTTTCATGCCCATAGTATAAGATGCTACTTTTTCTGGTTAAGTTTCTATATTAAATCATACTTTGGAGTAACTAGTTTCAGTTTTACCTACTTTTGATGTACACTGGTTTAATTTATACAGAATCTATTGTATTAACTTACATCTGTGGTACTTTTGCGGAACTTTGAGAAGAGTCCCGTCTTCTTCTTTGGAGGTTTGGTCTTCGCTGTTGAGGATTTCTCTGCCTCCTTCTTCTTTGCGACACTGTTATCATGAGATTTCTGGGGTTTGGGAGGGCTCTCACCCTTGGCTTCTGCTTTATCTTTCCCCATTGGTGAACCTGTCCTGTACTCTAGCTAGGGAGAACCATACTGATGTCTACAATGTATAAAGGTTTGAAGTAAGTTTTCCAGCCCCCTGAACTGCTTATACAGGTAATATCATGGCAGTCTCCCAGTAAATATTACATGTTGCCATGAAATAGATTTGAACCTATAACCACAGATTTGAGACTAAAGCAATCAAAAGCCCAGACTCTTAGTCCACTCAACCTCACTAGCAATGTTCAAGAAATAAAGGATTAAGTGGATATGACTTATTGAATGTAATTATTGTGCATGAATCAATAATTTGTATGAACACAATGTACAGGTGGAAATTTTACCTGGAAGGAAAGTATATTTATTTTCAAATTTTGAGTGATTCACTGAAAAAAATGAAAGGGTCAGTTTATACTTAAGAAATTAGTACACATCATATAATAAATATTTCACCAGGAAGTAATATTTGCTAACAAAGCTCATCTGCAAAAATAACTGAAATTAATACCTACTGAAAATATCAAGTGTCTTAATGCTAAACGAAAGAACAAGATTATATTCTTCTATTAGAGACAGTGTACACCTAAGTGAACAACAGAATACAAAGAAAATTGGGAATTTTTTTTGTGAGTTATTTGTTTTAACACATTGTATAGGCAAGAGGTTTTTATGATGCTTCCTATGTTCCAGGCGATAGTTAAGCTGAGTTAAATTTAAACTGTCCAAATCAACATGATTCTGAAAATTAGCCATTTGAGATGTCAGTCTTTTCACTCTAAAACATTTGGGATCCTAGGACTGATGGTTAAACTGTGACAATATTTGGGAGTGAATCGTGTGTGTGTGGCCTCCATAAATTAAAACTCTTGTAAACTTTTGGCAATCCTCTGCCATGCTTATAAGATCTTGCATTTGGGAATTCAATTATAAAGCTATCGTAGCATTTGTAAAGCAAATTTAATTTTAAATCCAAGGGTGAATAAACAGACTACATATATAGCAAATTTAATTTTAAATCCAAGGGTGAATAAACAGACTACATATATAGATAATTTTATTATTATTTATGTCATAGCAAACGACTATAAGTATCTTCATGAATGTTTCAACTTAACTCAGAAAACATTCCCGCCTGAGCTTTTGTACATTTTACACATTATGACATTCTTTTCAGAAAAGGGAATGTCAGATTCTCTTTACTGCCTCAGTAAATTAAATGTGTATGCGATGACAAAGTCTCTATACAAAGTCTCAAGTAACATGGCATTAAAAGAACATTTTCCAACTGACTGCCTGACACAACAAATGGGCAAGCATGATAGTATGCATTGGAGTACAGTCTGTGCCCTAGATAAGCACATACACATTTTCGTACATGCCAATGCACATTTAACAGGATACACAAGCACATTCACAAGCTGTTAATAAAAAGTTAAATAAGTTCTTAATTGACATGCTGTGTAATAAACATCAGTCACCAAAGATTTGGTATACATTTAAAAAATATAAATGCAGTTGATTATGTAAAAGTAAAACCACTATGGGTTGAATGTAGCCACAAGTATACACACAGTTTTGAGGTACAAATATCAGAAAAATACAGTATTTTTGTTATTGCAAGTGAAAGAGGGTCACCATTAGACCCAACTAATATTGATATTAGAGGTTATATAGAGTCCACTCTGGGTACATAGTAAATACAACATACCATAAACTTGCGAATTTTTAAGAAGAAATTATTCAAGTCAAGTACACCTTTTGTTTTATACCATAGTGTGAGCATTGTTAATCATACATATAAACAATGACAAATAAAACACCTTCAAAATTCTACACATTCTTTGTTAACATATTAAAATAGTTAGAACAAATGCCCTGTTTCTTATTCTCTTATTTGCATAATCAGGTATCAAAGATGTTAATTTGTTTAATAAGTGTTCTTTCCTTTCAATAACAAGAACATAAATTTAAAAATACACACATGTATATATATTTATTCTGCCTGAATTCTGATACAATATCCCACCACTTTCATTGAATTTATTGTAAAAACAGTCATAAATACCTAGAATGTGTTGAATCTATTAGTGATGTCCTGACAATCTCACTGTTTACATGTTTATTCCATAATAGGCTTGCTTAATTCAGTGTGAAGCAAAAAGAATGAGCTGTCAGTTCGAAATGTCTCAAGTTTACAAACAGAACACCAAACACATACACTCTGGCCTCTAGCGAAAATCTGGCAGACACCTCAACCAAGTCCAGAGAGAGAACTGCAGAGACCCGATTCAATCCTACATAACGCATTCAGGTAAACACATACAACACACACTCAAAGCTACACTGTTACCATGTTTAGACCACTGCAATAATAAACAGGCAGTGTTATCTTTAAGTTGTTCTGTTGAGATGCTTTGGTAACTGAAATTTATATACTTCAGCTAGTAATATCACAAGAGCTTCAAAGTGTTAAGGCTAATTCACTTCAAAGTGAAATGTACTGTGGTAAATAATACTTTAAAACTTACAATTTAAGTGAATGTCTGTTTACAATAATACCTTACTAGCCAAAAAAAAGTTTAAATTGTCTCCAACCACTGAGCTTTGTGTCAACCAAACTAATTCAACCTCCACATTATTCTATAATCGTAATTGTTCATGTTTCTAAAATGAACAACTTGTCCTTTTAAACTTCTTTAGTGCATACACTTAACAGAAAACATGATTTTTGTTTGCAATCAGTGGCAATGTAAAACCATAAAAATTATAACACACAGACTGAATTAAAAGTAAGTTGACCCACCACTATTTTCAAGCAATAAAACTTAAATGAAAAAGGTACTGACACTTAATGTAAAGTTGACATTTACCAGATTAAAAATTGTAAAATTTATTAACGATATCACAAAGTTTTTTCCAAAACCATGAAACAGTTAAATACTTAAGACTATTTGTAATATTTAAAAAGGTATTTGTACCATATTACCAGGATTCTTTATAGACTTTAATGCCCACTGTATATGATAAAATAGTTATTTATGCCCCTGTTCCACCAAAAGATTAAGCCCCGATCCTGTCTGGGACCCTTAATCGTGCACAGTCGGTGGAAAAAAGACAAAAATGGGCGGGAATACTGGGTCGGTACTGAAGTCTGGGATTAAGAACAGATCGTCCCCAGGACGCCTCAGGCGGCCCCAGACAGCCCCCGACTGGTCTGGGACTAAGAACCGACTAAGCCAGTTTTCAGGTCGGTTTCAACCACGATCCTGTCGTACACATACCGACTGGGTCCCAGGACGCCTCAGGCCTCCTGGGACTAAGCCCCGACTAACCCACGATTAACTACCGGCGTCCTCAGGCGTCCTCAGGCCTCCTCAGTCTTCCCCAGACCAGGATCCCCGATTATTGTTTTCCAAAGTTGCTGGATTTTCTGGGTATATATATATAAAATTCGCGATCTAATCATCATTGCTTTTCTAGGAACACAGCAGGATGCCACCTTTTAATGGAAGACAGATTCAACAACAACTTAGGGCTTTTTTGGTTTTTATTCAGTTACAAATAATCATGTATTTCCATTTCTTACGTCGACCACAGCAACCACCACCAGCACCACCAGCACCCATACAGAGACCTAGAAGGCACAACATGTGGGTCAGGCCATGGCTACTGCAGAGAGAGGAGAGGGGGGCCTACCACAACATTATGGCTGATCTGTATGCCACAGACATTCCAGGATTCACCAACTACATGAGGATGACCCCAGAATTTTTTGAAATGATTAAGACCAGACTGGAACCACACCTAGCCAGGCAGGCCACCAACTACAGAGCACCAATCAGTGTTGGGGAGAAGTTAGCCCTCACCATCAGATATCTGGCCACTGGAGAGTCCTACACATCATTGTCCTGTCAGTTCAGGGTTGGAAGATCCACCATCTCCAAGTTTATACCAGAGGTCTGCAGGGCCATCCAGGATGAGTTCACCAGGGAGTACCTGAAGTGTCCTACTACCCCAGATCAGTGGAAAGAACTGGAGAGGGAATTCAGGATCAGGTGGAATGTTCCACATGCCCTGGGAGCTCTGGATGGGAAGCATGTGGCCCTGAAGAAGCCCAAGAACACTGGAGCCCTCTACCACAACTACAAGGGGTTCTTTTCCATTGTGATGTTGGCCCTGGTAGATGGACAGTACAAGTTTAGATGGATGGATGTGGGTACTGAAGGATCCTGCTCGGATGGCCAGATATTTAATGCCTCTCAGCTGAAGAGGAGGATTGCGGATGGCAGGATAGGCTTCCCTGACCCAGCTCCTATAACCCAGGGTGGGAGAGATGTCCCCTACTTCATCCTGGCAGATGATGCTTTTGCCCTGAAGACCTGGCTCATGAAACCCTATGGCAGAAGGATGTTAACCAGAGAGGAAAGGATTGCCAATTATAGAATTTCAAGGGGCAGAAGAGTGGTGGAGAACGCTTTTGGCATCCTTGTGTCAAGATTCAGGGTGATGAGGACAACCATTGAACTACCCCCAGCAACAGTCAGGGAAGTGGTCTTGACCTGTGTTGTTCTACACAACATACTGAGAAGCCAGTATCAAGGTCAACCTGGTGGTCAGCAGCCTGGGGAGGATGATGATGATGATGATGTACCTGATGATTGTGGATTGATTGGGGGTGCTGCTGGTGGTGGCCAAGACAGAAACCCTGCTAGAGAAGCCAAAGAGACAGAGGGATTACCTGAAGGACTACTTCAACAATGAGGGAGCAGTGGCCTGGCAAGATGGCAGAATATAAGTCCTGCTGCAGTAAACAGTCCTTTTCAGGACTAACTATAACAGTCCTTTTCAGGACTACCAATTATTCCAAAAACAATTAATCAGCTATGTTTGCTACAGACGGACAAACCCCATGCCAAACATAACTTGTAGAGACGGACAAACAGACAAACCCCATGCCAAACATAACTTGTTCAGACGGACAAACAGACAAACCCCATGCCAAACATAACTTGTAGAGACGGACAAACAGACAAACCCCATGCCAAACATAACTTGTTCAGACGGACAAACAGACGAACCCCATGCCAAACATAACTTGTAGAGACGGACAAACAGACAAACCCCATGCCAAACATAACTTGTTCAGACGGACAAACAGACAAACCCCATGCCAAACATAACTTGTAGAGACGGACAAACAGACAAACCCCATGCCAAACATAACTTGTTCAGACGGACAAACAGACAAACCCCATGCCAAACATAACTTGTTCAGACGGAAAAACAGACAAACACAACTTACTCACCCAACAAACAGACAAACCCACTGTTAAACAAAAGCCAAACACAAAGTCACACATAATATCCTAAATTGAATTATTTTTTTATATATTTTGAAATCCACATCATAATTTCACCAATTTTTTTTGTTCATGGCTTGGAAATTTATTTGTAGCAGAAAGGTTTTTATGGAAATCTTCAATTTTAAATCTTCACTTCTAATCACAAAAATGTGGAAAATATAACCATGGAACTAGTTTTGCTTTCAATAATGGGGGATTGTGTTTGCAAAATAGTTTGTCAGTTTGTTGGCATGGGTTCTATTTAATTTTGGGTTTTTGTGTTTCTTGGTTGGTGGTTACTGGGGTTGGGTTTATTATTGGTAGTTGGATGTTGGGTTTCTTACTGGGTTTGTTATTTGGGGGTTATGTTTGGTATTGGGTTTGTCTGTTGGCAAGTATGTAATAATCACTTTTAAGTCTAGGGAAGGTGTAAGTGTTGGACTTTTCAATTACAGATTTTAAACTATCCCATGGATTTTACTCTAAAAATGGGCTGATTAATGGCCATATTGGGAGTTATTTTTAATTTTTTTTATGTGGCCTTTTTTGTTATGTGTGGTACCATGGGTTATTTGTTTCATGTTTGGGGTGGTGTAGGTGTTGGACTTTAACTTTTTTTTTTCTTGTGATAAGTATTTGTACTGAACTTTTTTGTTTTGGGAGGGGAATTGGAATAACATGTAGCTGAATAATTGTTTTTGGAAGATTTGGTGGCCCTGAAAAGGGCCTGGCAGGTCAAAGACCCGCCCTGACTGGATGGCTACTGAGGAGGCTGCTGCTGCTGTTGAGGCGGTGCTGAAGTGGTGATAGTAAAGAGCTGCTGCTGCGGTTGTTGCTGCTGCTGCTGCTGAGGCTGCTCGACGATCTGTGTTGATGTCAGATCTGGTAGCTGGCTTAAGATTCCACTCAGATTGTGTCTGCTCCCTTCGTCCTGTACAGTTAGGACAGATGTAGGGTTGCTGAAGCCAATGGGGCTTGGTGTATAGTACACAAAACTGCTGCTAGCTGCTGCTTGAGTGGAACTAGACACCTGTGGAGTGGTTGTTGGCAGTAGGCCCACCCTCTGGGACTCCGTGGTAACAGTGGCTGATCTTCTGGGCAATGGCTGACGTCTGCGGTTACTCTTAATAGTTTCGATGTCTCTAAATATCTTGCCCTTTAATTCTTCAAATTCTTCTTGAGTCATCTTTTCGGCCTCTGATGCCACGTAGTCAAAGAAGGGCTGCCTGTCTGACTTCTGATGCAGAAAACCTGAGATAAGTGTCCTCATCTGCTCAAAGTGTTCGAGAATCTTGGAGTCTGTAGTTGAAACGGGTGTTGATGTAATGATGGACTGACTCCTCTCCCTCAGGACACTGGACTCGAGGTGTTCTGTATCAGTAGTTGAGCCACGTGATTCGTCCTGCCTGCTGGTATTTGGACTGGCCTCAAAACCTGAACTTCTATTGGCCCCCTTTCTTCTGATGTGGGTTTTAAGAAAACCCATCTGTTGGTACACCCAGGACTGTCTCTTGGTCATCTCCCTCGGGGCTTGGCCAGATTGGAGCTTAGACAGCTTCCCATAACGGGTTCGCTGGGACTCGAACCAACGTCTCACATCAAAGGGCTGGAGCTTGAGTTCTGCAGATATTTCTGCCCAGAGAGCCTCTCTTCTGGTCCTGTCGTGGAAACGTGAATGTTCCTTGTCATACAGTTCAGGGTGCAGCTTTACAAATTCCACAATGGAAACTTCCTGGCTGTCTGTAAAAGTGGCACACACCCTGGCTCTCTTGGCTGAAGAATGGCACTCCGGATCTTCCTCACACCTCTCTTCTTCTTCTGCCACAGCTTCCCCAATAGCTGGATCTTCCTGAATCTCCTCCTCCTCTCTCCTCTCAGTTCCTTCTTCTGTAATAACTTCACTCCTCTCCTCTACTTGACTTTCCTTCTCCCTCTCATCCATCTTTTTCCTTCCTCTCTTCCCTCCTTTCTCTTTCCTCATAATCCAGTCGACAAAATAATAAAAAAATAGTAAAATGTGTCTCCTAACTGTGAAATTTGCCCTAAGCTCAAGTATATAAAATAAAAACTGAAACCCCTACAAATCAGTGACACACGTCTCTCAGTAGCCAAACAGTCAGTAACAACGACAATGTGTGCGCGGTCACTTATATAGTCCCAGACCCCCTCATTGCCTCGTTTTAATTTCCGATGCGCGGAAAACAGTCGGTTCTTAATCGGTTGTTAGTCCCAGGCCTCCTGGGGCGTCCTCAGGCTGCCGCAGACTGAAAATGTGTGGTCCCAGGCATCCTGGGGAGGCCGGTTTGGATCGGTTAGGGTCGGTTACCCTTAGTCGGTTCTTAGTCCCAGACCTTGATTTTTGGGTCCCTGGACACCGCAGACGGTCTGAGGCTTCCGGGGACTAATGCAACCGACCCACTTTCAAACGCATGAAATTCATACGCATCATATTTGAGTCTGGGATTAACAACCGGCCTCCTGGGACTAAGCTAGGGAGGTCTGGGACTAAGGGTCGCAGGCGGCCTGGGACAACACACGACTGTGTAAATTTGGGTCTGAGGAGGCCTGAGGACGCCTGGGACTGGACATTTTGTTGACGGCGGGAAATATGAATCGGTTGTAGTCGTGTGAAATATCAAACATGTTTGATTTTTCACACGGCCCCAACCGACAACAACCGACCCTTACAGAAAAGGTCTGGGACTAAGCAAATATTTCAAACCGACCCTCAAAAACCCTTAATCGGGAGCCTTAATCGTGTGGTGGAATACCCACATTAATCTATAAAATTTACTGTATATGACAGACCCATGACAAAATACAGCTATTCACTTGAAAACAACAAAAAAGTTATTTTTAGTTCACTGCAACCGTCAAAATATTGTGAATTTTTATTTTTGAACTAGAAATAGGACGCCCTGTTGATAGTAGATGCGAATAGAAACAGGATAGCATAGAAGAACACACATTATCATGTGTAATGTCCACCCCATGAACCTTTTGCCAAAATTGTACAGTAGTCTTACAAGACCCTGTTTCATTTGTAAAATATATCAATGATGCTTAAATATTTATTAGTGTAGATGTAAATTATTTCAGCTTCATGCCTTTTTGCATTGGTTGGGTCGAAAATTTTGACGAAATCACTCTATCTTGCACGGTTAAGAAGATAGAAGCAAATTTCTGTTTTTCTATTTTTGGCAAAAATTTGAAAAATCAAAATGGCCACCATTTTTGGGGAGGGGAAAATTTTTTGAAAATTGCACAGAGTACATTCCTTAGATACCCTGTGGGTCGAAAATTTCGACGAAATCGCTCTATCTCGCACGGTTACGGAGATAGAAGCAAATTTGTGTTTTGGCATTTTTGGCAAAAATTCGAAAATTCAAAATGGCCGCCATTTTTGGGGAGGGGAAAATTTTTTGAAAATTGCAAAGAGTACATTCCTTAAATACCCTGTGGGTCGAAAATTTCGACGAAATCGCTCTATCTCGCACGGTTAAGGAGATAGAAGCAAATTTGTGTTCTGCCATTTTTGGCAAAAATTCGAAAATTCAAAATGGCCGCCATTTTTGGGGAGGGGAAAATTTTTTGAAAATTGCCAAGACTACAATGCTCAGATACCCTGTGGGCGAAAATTTTGACGAAATCGCTCTATCTCGCACGGTTAAGGAGATAGAAGCAAATTTGTGTTTTGCCATTTTTGGCAAAAATTCGAAAATTCAAAATGGCCGCCATTTGGGGAGGGGAAAATTTTTTGAAAATTGCAAAGAGTACATTCCTTAGATACCCTGTGGGTCAAAAATTACGACGAAATCGCTCTATCTCACACGGTTAAGGAGATAGAAGCAATTTTGTGTTTTGCCATTTTTGGCAAAAATTCGAAAAATCAAAATGGCCGCCATTTTTGGGGAGGGGAAAATTTTTTGAAAATTGCAAAGAGTACATTCCTTAGAAACCTTGTGGGTTGAAAACTTCGACGAAATCGCTCTATCTCGCATGGTTAAGGAGATAGAAGCAAATTTGTGTTTTGCCATTTTTGGCAAAAATTCGAAAATTCAAAATGGCCGCCATTTTTGGGGAGGGGAAAATTTTTTTGAAAATTGCACAGAGTACATTGCTTTGATACCCTGTGGGTCGAAAATTTCGACGAAATCGCTCTATCTCGCACGGTTAAGGAGATAGAAGCAAATTTGTGTTTTGCCATTTTTGGCAAAAATTCGAAAATTCAAAATGGCCGCCATTTTTGGGGAGGGGAAAATTTTTTGAAAATTGCAAAGAGTACATTCCTTAAATACCCTGTGGGTCGAAAATTTCGACGAAATCGCTCTATCTCGCATGGTTAAGGAGATAGAAGCAAATTTGTGTTCTGCCATTTTTGGCAAAAATTCGAAAATTCAAAATGGCCGCCATTTTTGGGGAGGGGAAAATTTTTTGAAAATTGCCAAGACTACAATGCTCAGATACCCTGTGGGCGAAAATTTTGACGAAATCGCTCTATCTCGCACGGTTAAGGAGATAGAAGCAAATTTGTGTTTTGCCATTTTTGGCAAAAATTCGAAAATTCAAAATGGCCGCCATTTTGGGGAGGGGAAAATTTTTTGAAAATTGCAAAGAGTACATTCCTTAGATACCCTGTGGGTCAAAAATTACGACGAAATCGCTCTATCTCACACGGTTAAGGAGATAGAAGCAATTTTGTGTTTTGCCATTTTTGGCAAAAATTCGAAAAATCAAAATGGCCGCCATTTTTGGGGAGGGGAAAATTTTTTGAAAATTGCAAAGAGTACATTCCTTAGAAACCTTGTGGGTTGAAAACTTCGACGAAATCGCTCTATCTCGCATGGTTAAGGAGATAGAAGCAAATTTGTGTTTTGCCATTTTTGGCAAAAATTCGAAAATTCAAAATGGCCGCCATTTTTGGGGAGGGGAAAATTTTTTTGAAAATTGCACAGAGTACATTGCTTTGATACCCTGTGGGTCGAAAATTTCGACGAAATCGCTCTATCTCGCACGGTTAAGGAGATAGAAGCAAATTTGTGTTTTGCCATTTTTGGCAAAAATTCGAAAATTCAAAATGGCCGCCATTTTTGGGGAGGGGAAAATTTTTTGAAAATTGCAAAGAGTACATTGCTTAAATACCCTGTGGGTCGAAAATTTCGACGAAATCGCTCTATCTCGCACGGTTAAGGAGATAGAAGCAAATTTGTGTTCTGCCATTTTTGGCAAAAATTCGAAAATTCAAAATGGCCGCCATTTTTGGGGAGGGGAAAATTTTTTGAAAATTGCCAAGACTACAATGCTCAGATACCCTGTGGGCGAAAATTTTGACGAAATCGCTCTATCTCGCACGGTTAAGGAGATAGAAGCAAATTTGTGTTTTGCCATTTTTGGCAAAAATTCGAAAATTCAAAATGGCCGCCATTTTGGGGAGGGGAAAATTTTTTGAAAATTGCAAAGAGTACATTCCTTAGATACCCTGTGGGTCAAAAATTACGACGAAATCGCTCTATCTCACACGGTTAAGGAGATAGAAGCAATTTTGTGTTTTGCCATTTTTGGCAAAAATTCGAAAAATCAAAATGGCCGCCATTTTTGGGGAGGGGAAAATTTTTTGAAAATTGCAAAGAGTACATTCCTTAGAAACCTTGTGGGTTGAAAACTTCGACGAAATCGCTCTATCTCGCATGGTTAAGGAGATAGAAGCAAATTTGTGTTTTGCCATTTTTGGCAAAAATTCGAAAATTCAAAACGGCCGCCATTTTTGGGGAGGGGAAAATTTTTTGAAAATTGCACAGAGTACATTTGTTTGATACCCTGTGGGTCGAAAATTTCGACGAAATCGCTCTATCTCGCACGGTTAAGGAGATAGAAGCAAATTTATGTTTTGCCATTTTTGGAAAAAATTCGAAAATTCAAAATGGCCGCCATTTTTGGGGAGGGGAAAATTTTTTTGAAAATTGCAAAGAGTACATTCCTTAAATACCCTGTGGGTCAAAAATTTCGACGAAATCGCTCTATCTCGCACGGTTAAGGAGATAGAAGCAAATTTGTGTTTTGCCATTTTTGGCAAAAATTCGAAAATTCAAAATGGCCGCCATTTTTGGGGAGGGGAAAATTTTTTGAAAATTGCAAAGAGTACATTCCTTAGATACCCTGTGGGTCGAAAATTTCGGCGAAATCGCTCTATCTCGCACGGTTAAGGAGATAGAAGCACATTTGTGTTTTGCCATTTTTGGCAAAAATTTGAAAATTCAAAATGGCCGCCATTTTTGGGGAGGGGAAAATTTTTTGAAAATTGCAAAGAGTATATTCCTTAGATACCCTGTGGGTCGAAAATTTTGACGAAATCGTTCTATCTCGCACAGTTTAGGAGATATGAGCACATTTGCCTTTTTCAGTATTCAAAATAGCTAATTACTCATTTATTTAATTAATTACTCACTCATCTATGAAGCAATTCCCCCCAAAAGCAATCCCATACAAGCTATTAACCCAATGAACCTCCATACCAAATTTCAGAAAGCTAGGCTTAATAGCATTCCTTAAAATGTCTGGAAACCAAAGAGCTACTCAAAAGTAGCAAAGTAGCTATTACTCAGTTAGCTATACAGCTATCATCACCAAAAGCAATCCCATACAAGCTATTAACCCAATAAACCTGCATGCCAAATTTGGTAAAGATAGGATAAGAACTGTTGCCTAAAATGTCTGGAAACCAAGTGGGACGCCGGACGGCGGAAAAAGCAAAAATAATATGTCCACCCCCCAGTGGGGTGGACATAATAATGTAATTATAGACTATGACAGACTATTTCACTGAAGATATACTATTGAACAAAAGTTGCACTCTGATAATCGATAATGCATATGGTCTAAATATAGCAGAACTGTAACTTTAATGGGCAGAGAGGCCGTAGTAACAAAATACAGTGGCCACAACCATAGATTGGCTGCAACTGTAGATTGGCTGCAACCATAGATTGGCCGTAACCGTAGACTGGCCGCAGCCGTAGAGTGGCCGTAACCGTAGATTGGCCGCAAACGCAGATTGGCCGTAACAGAAGAGCATCCGTAGCTGCATTGCACAGTGTGTGTGTGCTGTGTTTATGTTCAAAGCAACAGGTTGTAAAGTTTGGTTGGTATTGTTGTGTCTGCAAGTTGCGGCCAGGCCGAAAATACCAAATGCGGCCTGGCTGTCAAATTTGCCTATATAAGGGAGAGCATTCCACTGTAGAGGGTACAATTGGTTTCTGACTTGAGAAGTGAGAACTGAGGGGTGTACAATGGGTTTCTGACTTGAGAAACATAGTGTTGTGAGAACATCTTGAGAATATATGTACATAAACATGTGTAAAGAAGTATAATTAAAAGATAGTTAGAAACTTTTAGTCTTTCTTTTGAAACTGTGTTGTCATGTTCTAAGGCACAAAACAAGAAACTTTCCACTCAAAGAAAATCCCCAAGAATATATTCTATTATCTTAACATGTTCATCTGTCACATTTAGTTCAGGGACTTTTATTTTAGATGATACACACATGCAAAACTTGTGTACCCTTGGGAAACATCATTGTCTATCGTTGGGAGAAAATCATCAGTCAGTATTTTAAAGTGTCATAGTCAAGAATTTCATGAAGTTCTGAACACGGTAACTAAACTTTTTCACTTTACCATCACATCTTTATTTACTTTTGACAACCGAGTAAGCATAATTTTGTCATGCAAGGACACTTTTTTGTGATTATCCCTTCCTATAACAACTTTTATAATGTCTGCTAGTATCATCTTTTGATCAGCGGTGATGGCAGAATGAATCTGTGTGATATTCAACTGCTTTAATTGATACAGGACTAGCTGACACCCATAAGAATTGATACAGCCTACAGTTCTTAGAAGTAGTTATTTGGCACGAGAATTTTATTCACAGAGATATACCAAAGGTTTTGCCTTTGTGTTAATGGTAGCAATGAATTTACAATCACTCTAAGGTAGGTGTGAACTAGTGTATAATATCTGAATATGAGAGGTGCTTGGCTTCTTGACTTGGACCTACCATTGAGATTGGCAGAAAGCCACCTGGTTTGAAACAGAAATAACATAACTTCTATTTACAGGCCTTATGAGCTGAGTAACTGTGCACTGTGTCTGCTATCTACCAAACAAATTTTCAGAAAACTGAAAAGAATACAATACACCAATTACAAGTATAAGAAAGCCTTCACAAACAAGAGAACTTAAAAATCTGCCTAAAATGGAAGAGACACAAATGAACTGTACAAATATTGCGAATATCATGGCCATAATACATGAATTACAAATTACGCAAAACTACAGTTAACCTTCTGTGGTGTCCAGTGTTGAATTTTAAAAAGTAGCAATTAAGCCCGCACACCCTTGTCATGGGGCATTGGAGACAAGGAATGGTTTTAAACTTGATGTTGTTTTACACTATTCTCAAATACTAATGTTTTGGGATAGTGCTGGCACTAAATTGTGATTTCAATATCAAACTTCAATTTGCCTTGTCATATTAATCAACACAGAAATATCATTCATGCTTTAAAATACACCACCTTAGAAGTAGAATTTGTGGAACAAAAAGCCACTGAAACATCACCTAAAAATAGATGATATAAGTATGAATACTAATTCATCTAAAACACCTAAACATCAGGGCCCGTATTCACAAAAGGTCTTAGACTTAGCCAGGTCTTAGGCTTAAATTCAGTCTAAAAGTTATGACTTTTGTCTCAGCTAAGTTTTGTCTTAAAACCGTATTCACAAAGGGTGACTTAGCTAAGTTCAAGATTATCAAATAACCAAAGTGGTTTTCTGTGTCATGTGATCTTTCTTTTCTATTCAAACTATACTATTGGTGACATATATCCTTCATTTAATGCATTTTATCTAAGGAAAAGTCCTGTTTTGAAATGGAAAAGCTTATTACCACATATAAACTTCCAAAGACTGCTTCAGTGAGGTGTTCTGTATAATAATACTTAAGTTACAGCCATTTCAAATTTTGAAGTGGAGAAAAGTTTATGGCGGCCATATTTAAGTCCTCTTTACAAAATTTAAGCCCACTGCTAACCAGTCTTAAAGTTGAGCCCTTGGCTAAGCCTAAGACCAGTCTTAAATTCTTTGTGAATACCACTAAGCCTAAGACAAAATTCTTAGCAGGTTTTGGGCAGAAAGTTGAGACAAAAGTCTCAACTTTAAGCCTAAGCCCTGGCTAAGACCTTTTGTGAATACGGGCCCTGGGATGGATCTCCAGTACCAATAGACAATATATTGAAGTTATCTATGATCATGTATTTTCATCTATGTTTACAAGTGTTACTGCATGGATGTATTTTAATTTTAACCACATCCTTTATAGTCATCTCTTGTGTCATCTGGGTGGTGTCAGCAGTGGGCATAAAGCTTGTGGAAGTTCCACACCCGAAACCCATGCACAGATTTTCGCCAAATTTTTAGGGCAAGTTTATCCTAACATGACACCACCATGTTTATGGTGTTGCCATGAGAACACTTTAAAGATTTTTGGGGTCTTAAAAGTTTGTGGGTGTTCCATACCCTAAACTAATGCATGGATTTTCATCAAATTTTCAGGATATGTTTACCCCAAGAAAACCTAGAGCTGATTAGATTTTGGGGGTGTATCTGACAAGAACTGTTGCCATGGCAACACATTTAAGTTTTTTGGTCTTAAACTTTGCGGGTGTTCCGCAGCCTAACCCATGCATGGATTTTCACCAAATTTTCAGGATATGCTAACCCTAAGAGGATTCAGAACTGATACGCTTTTGGAGGGTCCTTGACAACAGCTGTTGCTATAGCAACAATGTCTTATCTAATCTAATGCTTTTCAGGCACAATATCTTCCCCACAAAGGGGAACTCAGTTCGCTATTTAACAAAAATCATTTATCATAAGAAGAGTCGATGGGCAATTCAAGGTCAGTGGTCCGGAGTTGTGGGTGTGACCAAGAGGGAAGGAAACTAAGTTGGGAAACTGGACTTAAAGAGGTGGGTTTTGAGGCATTTCCTGAAAGATGCGACAGAGGGGCTACTTCTTATTTGGAAGGGGAAAGAGTTCCAATGAACTGGGGCATAGTGACTGAAAGAATTAGAAAACTGTTTGATTGATTTATAATTTTTTTAAGGTTGTAAGTGGGGTATGAAGGAACTTGAGTTTGAGGGTGCTTCGCCTTGTATTTCTGGAAGAAGTGTAGGGGTGAATTAATTCTCTTAGGTAGACTGGTTGACCTTGGTTGAGAATTTTTGTATGTAATGAGGTGTTTTTTAAATTGTACCCAGCCAGAGCCAGGTTCTGTTGACAGAACTTCAAATCCCTCCAAATTAATGAAACAGAAGAATTGGAAGTTCTGTCGACACCACTTCCAATTTGAAGTCCTTTTGACAGAATTTGATTTTAATTTTGATTTTAAGTTCTGTCACAGCATATATATTAGGATAACAAGAGGGTCAAACATGCCCCAAAAAGTGGGTTGCGCAGGCAGCAATAAGGTTAGCGACTGCTGTAATTACATTCAGAAACAAGGAAAGAAATGTTAGGTCACCCAGTTAAGGTGAATGTGTCTAGCTATAAACGGACAAACGAAAGGACGGAATTACACCAATTTCGAAAGCAACTTAGCTATGATGGTGATGTATCTCCCTGTCAAGTTTGAATTCGATTGGACAAAGCATTTTCGAGTTAGAGTCCGGAAACGGAAATCTTGACGCACAAACGAACGGACGGAATTACACCAATTTTGAAAGGAACCTAGCTATGATAGCGATCTATCTCCCTGTCAAGCCTGAATTTGATTGGACACAGCATTTTCGAGTTAGAGTCTAGAAACAGAAATGCTGACAAACAGACAAACGGACAAAAAACGGACAAACGAACAGACAGAATTACACCAAATTCAAAAGGAACGTAGCTATGATGGTAATCTATGTCCCTGTCAAGTTTGAATTCGATTGGATAAACCGTTTTTGTGTGAAACGAAAATGTGGACGGACAGATGGATGGACAAACGGACAAAAAACGGACAAACAAACAAACAGAATTACACAAATTTCGAAGGAACCTAGCTATGATGGTGATCTATCTCCCTGTCAAGTTTGAATTCAATTGGACAAACCGTTTTCGAGTTAGAGTCCGGAAACGAAAAAGGACAGACAGACGGATGTCGGACACATCAATCTAATAGGCGGGTTGGCTACACGCAACCCACCTAATAAGGATAATCGGTCCTGTATGACAGAGCCAGAAATATAAAAATATTTTCTTCTTTCACTTTTACTCTGAAACTCAAAACACAGCAAGAGATGCTTGTTTTTCTAGTTGACGGGTAATATAAGAGAATTTAGAGGAAAAGGTGACAACCCTGCAGAGTGAGTTTTGGACTAACTGCAATCTCCTTAACTCAAAATCAGTGAGTGATATGAACAGGCAATTGCAATAGTCCAATCTGCTGCTCACCAAAGCATTTGCTGAAAGAACTGATGTCTTAAGGTCAAGACAGGGATGAATTCTGTAGAGGTCTCTCCCATGAACTCTGGTGGACTTTATGACCTGTGACACATGGTCTTAGAAAGTGAAGTTGGAATCAAACACCACTCTAAGATTCTTGACACTTTGTGCTGGTGAGACCTGGTTACCAAGAATATTGATTGGAAAGCGAGGAAGGAGTTGCTTACGGTTGTTTTTGGAAACTATCAAAATAAACTCGGCTTTGTCAGGGTTCAGTTTTAATTTATCTGTGAACAGGAAATTTTGAATGTCATAAAGGCAGTTCTTTAGTTTTTGTATAAAGTGAGAGAAGTTTGCTGGGGAGAGTGTTATGTATAACTGGGTTTCATCGGCATAAAAGTGGCAGTTAATACTACTGTGAGAGTGAATGAGTGAGCTGACTGGGTTTGTGTAGAGAGAAAAAAGAATTGCACCAAGGACACAGCCCTGGGGGACTCCATACTGGAGCACAGCAGGATGTGAGAGTGTACTACCTAACTTGACCAAGAGTGTCCTTCCCGACCGGTATGATTTGCTGATTCACTGCTAGTTCACTGATTTCATAGTAACCATTAAATCTGTCCAGGAGAATGATGTGGTCAATGGTATCAAAGGACTGTGACAGACCCTTTGGCCATATTGAGAAGAATACCATAATGATTGTGAATATTAGGGAGGGCACTTTCAGTAGAATGGTGCTTTCTATAAGCCAATTGGAAGGCAGTCGTAATAAGTAAACTAAAAATTATGAGGCTGTAAAATCTATTAATTTGAACATAGCTGTCAATGGAAATAGCACAATGAAGTACATAATAATCAGCTGTAGCAATGTAAGCAGCTGTAGTGCACATAATAATCAGCTGTAGCAATCCATATATCTTTGTCATAAGAGAAAGCTGTCTCAAATATGCAGGTGAACACATTTTGGTAGAGCCAAAGTTAAATCAAGGTCACACCATGATGCACACCTACACCAATGTCCAATGTCCCCACCAAGTGTCAACCTTCTACACCTTGTGAAATCCAAGAAATAGCCCAGAAAAGATTTTAAAACTCATGGTCACTATGACAAGGTCAAATCAAGGTCACACCATGATGATGCACACATACACCCCCTAACCAATGTCCGTACCAAGTAAACAACTTCCCTCACCTTACGGTTTCCCAGATATAGCCCGAAAAAGACTTTATACGTCAAGGTCACTAATGCAAGGTCAAAGATCAAATCACGGTCACACCATGATGCTGCACACCTACACTCCCCAACCAATGTCCCTACCAAGTATCAACTTCCTACACCTTACGGTTTGTGAGATACAGCCCAGACAAGCATTTTCCTGCCAGTCGCCCGCCCATCTGGACACAATAGGTGAAAACAATACCCGGACAGCCCTGTGGGTAAGGGCCGTCAGGTTAAAACAAACAACGTACGTCACATATTTCAAAATATTTTTTTTTTATTAACCCACATTCAACATCCCAGTATTTGTCTTTATAAGTTAAATACTCAGTACATGTTATCATGTATGAACAATCAAATGCATTGTACCTGCCACACCTCAGCCAATCAATACCCTTGAAACTTCTGTGTGGGGAATTCCCACTTTTATTACGTGTTTATGGTTACTGTTTGTTTTTTTTATTATTCCTTTTTTTTTTTTTTTTGTAAATATTTATAAACAATCTGGACCTGTCCTTCTGTTGGAAAGTGTCGGCATTTATGCATATTTCACCTGCTTTTGGGGATGGGTGCTTCTGCAGATAAATTCGGTAATTCACATAAAAAATTTGTACAATGGTATACTCGACATGGAAAATTTTTGTAACTGTACATTAATATGCTTTAATTGCTTCCTTCTTTGAATCCATGGGTGTTGATATTTTTGTGTAATAAAATACTGCTCAGCCAGTGAGTTTTGTCACCCTACCACTTTAACCCTCAAAGACCAACTATATTTTTGTTTAAACACACATAGCCGCAGCTTGTAATATTTATATGTAATTGAGTGATGAAATTTAGTTTAAAAATATTTTAAAATTGTCATGAAATACAGATAATGAAATTCACTGGTTGGGCAGTAACATTTAAACGCGAAAATGTGGGAAATGCAAATGTGTATGATATCGTAACCACCATGCCTATCATGAATATTCATACATAGGTGCAGCATACAAGGAACAACATTGCAATGATGTGACAGATATATGCAGCATACTGAAATTCGTCTGCTGACCCAATCGTGGTTACCCAGTGTAGTTTACAGGTCAACACTGATACATACAGTACTGCTCAGCTATCCAAGTTTGTCGCCTACCCAAGGACCTTGGTCATAACCTGCCTTAGATGTTCGGTGTCGGGGGTAGATGCCTGGACTGGTTCAAATCATACCTTTCTGATCGTACCCAATGCATCAAGATCGGTTCTGTTGTCTGAGGCTAGAAAGCTTAAGTTTGGTGTACCACAAGGTTAAGTTCTTGGTTCTATTCTTTTTTCGTTGTATACCACACCTTTGAGCAAAGTAATCTCTAAACAACCAGATGTCAAATTTCACTTTTATGCTGATGACACACAGCTGTTTATTCACCTCAAACACAAAAATGCAAAAATTGCCTTCGATCGGCTAGGAAAGTGCCTCGAAGATGTCAAACTATGGCTGTGTGCAAATAAACTAAAGCTGAATGCTGATAAGACCGACTTTATTATATTTGGCGCCAAGTCTCAACAAGAAAAGTTTAACCCATTCTTTCCAGTAAATATATTGGGTGAATCACTGATACCTTCAGATGCCGTTAAGAATTTGGGTATCTGGTTTGACTCAGACTTTTCCTTCACCAAACATGTTAAAAATGTATGTAAACTTTGTTTCATCCAGATGAGGGATCTTAGACAAATTCGACAGTACTTGACTCGTGATGCTGCTCTTACAGCTGCAAACGCACTTGTGGGCAGTAGGCTTGACTACTGTAACTCCTTGTTTAGGGGTCTATCTGTTGCTAACCTACGCAAGCTACAATGCATTCAAAACAGTCTGGCCAGAATTGTTTGTAGAACCACATGTCTTTCTCGCACCACTCCACTAAGAAAAGCCCTTCATTGGCTACCCATAAGGCACCGTTGCATCTTCAAGACTGCCTTGTTGGTATATAAATACCTACATACTAACTGTCCAAAATATTTCAGCCCATTTCTCAAAGTTAGACAATGTGCCTATAATACTCGGTTGAGTCAATCTGATGGTATAATTCTACATGTTCCTCAATACCAACCATCTATTTACAAATCCACAAAGCAGTTTGGTCTAAGCTTTGCATATGATGCTCCCAAAATATGGAATGAACTCCCTGATGATGTACGATCTGCCACTTCTATTGCTTCCTTCAGAAAAAAGCTTAAGGCATACCTATTCTGCCAAGCTTATCCTCCTTAGTATTTTCCACCTCATATGGCATTCTCCGTGATGTCGACCATAGCTATGGATAAGGACAATGATTTTTGTAACTATGCTTATGATGTTGCACCTTAGAGTCTGTCACTTCAGCAGAGATTAAGCGCTATAAAAGTTGAATTGGAATTGGAATTAGAAACAGTCAACAACATGCAATAATGATACAGAAAAATTACATGCGAATAGTGATTATGTACAAATCTATATGAAAAAATAATTGTGAAGTGGTTTTAAAATTGTCAAAAAATGCAAGTGACAAACTTGTGTATGCAATGAACTTGGGTAGCTGAGAAGTACAGGGATGTCGGGACAATACACTGGCCAGACAGTACTGGTCAGAATGTGAAATTCATCACCAAAGTAAAGTTCATCACCTGCAGTTAAAATGCTTCTGCCTTGCTACCAATTATTGCTGGGTACCAATTATCACAGGACAGAATTCAAATAGAAATAACCAAACTTACAAAATCTAGTAAATAAGGTAGAACAAGATCTAAAACAAATGGAGCATATACACAACAAAATGCTTTCAAAATGTGTGGCCATTACTGAAATACCAACATTTTGCTTACTGGTGGTGCCTATTGGTACAGAGTTGTAACTAGACCCACGCATCGGAGAACCGATGCAAATCTGTATCCACCAGAAAGACAACTCACCAAAGCCAGTGAACTATCGTTTGACCTTGAAGGAGGGGCCAAAGGTCAAATCTGACATCATCAGATTCCCAGTCAACAATATCCTGCAAGTTGGTTTCACATTGCAAACCTCTAGGATCAATAATAAACGAGTCATAAACCCTTTTAAGTTTGGTTGTCCTCGTTTGACCTTGAAGGAGGGGCTCAAGGTCAAATCTGACCACATCAGAAGATTCCCAGCCCATGATTTCCTATGTGGTGGTTTCACATTGCAAACCTCTAGGACCAATAATAAGCAAGTTATAAGCCCTTTTAAGTTTGGCTATCCTCGTTTGACCTTGAAGGAGGGACCCAAGGTCAAATCCGACCACACCAGAAGATTCCCAGCTTATGATTTGCTGTAGGTTGGTTTACCATCCCAAACGTCTTGAACCAATAATAAGCGAGTTGTAGCACTTTCAACTTTGGTTATCCTCGTTTGACCTTTTAGGAGGGGTCCAAGGTCAAATCTGACTACATTAAAAGATTCCCAGCCCATGATTTCCTATAAGTTGCTTTGCCATCCAAAACCTCTATGACCAATAACTAGGGTGAAGTGGCTGGCCTTCTGCCAACCACGGAGTCGAATCTTAGGACAGCAGTGGGTGTTGAAATCTGTAAACTTGGTATTATCGCCCGCTAAACAGAGTGAGGTGCGGTGACAGTAAAATATTGTTAGAAACCCCATCGTAGCCTCACGTTTTCATCACTCTGTGGGTGTACAACTACCAGCATTTGATATTTTATTTGTTTTATATATTGCGAGAAGACAGAGTGAGGTGCGGCGACAGTAAAATATTGCTGGATTATATATTTGTAAAATATTATTAGAAACCCCATTGTAGCCTCACGTTTTCATCACTCTGTGGGTGTACAACTACCAGCATTTGATATTTTATTTGTTTTAAATATTGCGAGAAGACAGAGTGAGGTGCGGTGCAGTAAAATATTGTTAGAAACCCCATTGTAGCCTCACGTTTTCATCACTCTGTGGGTGTACAACTACCAGCATTTGATATTTTATTTGTTTTATATATTGCGAGAAGACAGAGTGAGGTGCGGTGACAGTAAAATATTGCTGGATTATATATTTGTAAAATGTTGTTAGAAACACCATTGTAGCCTCACGTTTTCATCACTGTGTGGGTGTACAACTACCAGCATTTGATATTTTATTTGTTTTAAATATTGCGAGAAGACAGAAATATTGCTGGATTATATATTTGTAAAATGTTGTTAGAAACCCCATCATAGCCTCACGTTTAGAAACCCCATCGTGAAAACTTCTAGGACATACAAAAGCGCCTTCTAGTGGTTGAATGTAGAACTACGGAGTTTGAATATTTTCATTGTCTGCCAGAGGTGTCCTTGATTTTGATTGGCTGAATGATAAATGTGTAGTACTACCGTGACGTCACTTCATTCATTAATTTCTTTGCGGTTTATTTGTTTGACAAATGAGTAATAGGCTGTAGATGCCCAGACAACAATTTTATAATAACAGTGACTGCGTGATAAACCAGCAGACGAATAAATTAATTGGGGTTTAAGGTCTAGAAACCAGCAGACGAAACCGTTAAAAAAGACTCGTTCGAGTACACCATTACAATAGCAAAAACAATAGTTTCTAGGACATCCGGGACTTTACAGAAAGCCAGACGTAGTGCTAGACATGCTTTTTACTTCATAAAATATAACTTAATAAAGGCATTAAAAATCTTCAAAATGGCAGATTGTATAATATACACCTTAATGTACAGATATGTAAAGAAATATTATGCAGAATTTGGTATTTAAGGGCTTAAACGGCCAATTTAAAATCGTGGCCGCAACTCAGTACATAACTCGAATCAAAGATTCGACTAATAAGCGAGTCATAAGCACTTTTAAGTTTGGCTATCCTCGTTTGACCTTGAACAAGGGGCCTAAGGTCAAATCCGATAACACCAAAAGATTCCCAGCTCATGATTTCCTATGGGTTGGCTTACCATCCAAAACCTCTATGACCAATAATAAGCGAGTTAGAAGCATTTTTAACTTTGGCTATCCTTGTTTGACCTTGAAGGAGGGGCCCAAGGTCAAATACGTCCACAACACAAGATTCCCAGCCCATGATTTCCTGTATGTTGGTTTACCATCCAAAACCTCTAGGACCAATAATAAGCGAGTTATAAGCACTTTTAATTTTGGCTATCCTCGTTTGACTTTGAACAAGGGGTCTAAGGGTAAATCCGACCACATCAAAAGATTCCCAGCCCATGATTTCCTATAGGTTGGTTTACCATCCCTAATCTCTACGACCAATAATAAGCGAGTTATAAGCAGTTTTAAGTTTGGCTATCCTCGTTTGACCTTGAAGGATTGGCCCAAGGTTAAATCCGACCACACCAGAAGATTCCCAGCCCATGATTTCCTATATGTTGGTTTACCATCCCAAACCTCTAGGACCAATAATAAATGCGTTATAAGCACTTTTAACTTTGGCTATCCTCATTTGACCTTGAAGGAGGGGTCCAAGGTCAAATCTGACAACATCAGAAGATTCATAGCACATGATTTCCTATAGGTTGGTTTCACATTGCAAACCTCTAGGACCAATAATAAGGGAGATATAAGCACTTTTAAAGTCCACTATGTGGGTTACTTTGGCACTCCGTGGATGACCTTGAATTAAGAGCTTCAAGGTCAAATGTGTGCAAAGCTGTAGAGGACATGTATATCTGTTGTACATATCACCTATAAAGAGATTCAACCTTAGACCTATGAGAAACAGCCAGTAGAAACATGTAGATTATTTTCAAAGAAATGCCCGTGGTGGCCATCTTGTTTTTCAGAATGAGGCTATTTTCAGTCCCAGAGAAGCTTACCCCCCAATGAAGATATCCTGCAAATTTGGTGAACCTAGCTGGTGTAATTTTCCTCTTAGAGTGTTAACGCCGAAAACCTCTCTATGTGCGGTGGCAGCGTAGCGAACGCTAAACCAAAGTATCCACTGGATGCCTCTGGTGGATACAATATTAAGCGAGTTATAAGCACTTTTAGGTTTGGCCGTCCTCGTTTGATGTTGAAGGAGGGGCTCAAGGTTAAATCTGACTACATCAAATGATTCCCAGACCATAATTTCCTATTAGTTGGTTTTACATTGCAAACCTCTAGGGCCAATAATAAGTGAGATATAGGGCTGGGACAGGTGCTGAAAAATTGCATCGAGTACTCGCCCTCTCACAACCGGCCCGAATTCGAGTAACCGCAAGATTTAGTATCTACAATTAGAAGTCTTCTATAAACAGTTGGTTCCGGAAAAGAAACTTTTGAAGAAAAACGTCTTCTATTTGACCAGATATTATAGAATATGGAGTAAATTATATGTTTTCAAGCGAAAATAACAACTTTAATTGATATTATGTGACGGAAATGCTGAAATGTGGCATATTTTACACAAGCGTTTCATTACGTGGGTGATAATACAATATCTTGCGAGGAACCGAGAATTTAAAATGGACTCGAGTACTAGCAAAGATCGACTCGTCTATTGAGGCTCAAGTACTCGTTCACAGCCCTAGTGAGATATAGGCACTTTTAACTTTCGCTATCCTCATTTGACCTTTAAGGAGGGACCCAAGGTGAAATTAGTCCGCACCAGAAGATTCCCAGTCCATAAGTTCCCATATGTTGGTTTACCACCCCAAACCTCTAGGACCAATAATAAGTGAGTTATAAGCACTTTAAGTTGTGCTATCCTCGTTTGACCTTGAATGATGGGCCCAAGGTCAAATCTGACCACACCTGCAGATTCCCAGCCCATGATTTCCTATAGGTTGGTTTACCATCCCAAACCTCTAGGACCAATAATAAGCGAGTTATAAGCACTTTTAAGTTTGGCTATCCTCATTTGACCTTGAAGGAGGGGCGCAAGGTCAAATCTGACCAAATCAGAAGATTCCTAGCCTATGATTTCCTATAAGTTTGTTTGACATTACAAACCTTTAGGACCAATAATAAGCGAGTCATAAGCACTTGCAACAGATTTCAAGTTGCAACTGACTTACTCAACAGTGAGAATGTCAAAGTAGCCATTACTCCGCTATGCAGTGAGCTACAGGTCTGCAAATTTATTATGTTATCGCTGACCCAAAAGTAGCTGACTGATATATTTAAACAAAATTCCCTATATGCAATTGTTTTCAAGTAACAAGTCAACAATTTTGACCCCTAGGCTTAAAATAGCTGTTGCTCGCTTGATTTTGACCCCAGGCCTACAAAAAAGATAGGGTGGTGAGATGTCTTACCCAACAATTCATGAAGTAAATGTAAAATAAATCTGAAAGAAACTGTGCCCTACAGCTTGAAGACAAGCAATAGTCAAATTTAGTCAAAATGTTTGACGTTTTTGACTCCCCAGAGCATAATTTTGACTCCTGGGCTACCAAAATAATACGGTGGCCTGATCTCTGCCATAGCAAGCCACTTGCAAAGTTTAAAAGAAATCCTAAAAGAAATGTGACTTGTAGATTGAACACAAGAAAGTCTCTGCGGACGCGATGACCTTGCATGGTCCATAGTATCCCTGCTTTTCAAGGATACAATTATCTCCATTCGGTCTCCATGCGGCAATTGCTTCCATGCGGTAATTAGTCTGGCTGTTCATGACAATTTTATGGTGGTTTACCATTTTATCGGCCCATTAAACAAGTACTAAATGTTACGTTTAAGGGCAAGTTTTACACTTTTATATGTACTTTTGATTAAAATTAAAGAATGGCAGTTGCTTAACGTTAATAGATGTTTTAATATTTGTTGAAAAACATGAATTGTTGTTGTCTTTTTATGCCAAAATACACATTATAGGCCAAATTGAATATGAATTAGGCCAAATATACAAGAATTAACCATAAAACTTCTTTACCATGATCTTTCAGCAAACAATTATCAAAGGGAAATATGGCACCTTGCTATCCAAAGCAGCTGTTCCATTTATACAATGTCAATACAATTTTTATGCCAAAATACACATTATAGGCCAAATTGAATATGAATTAGGCCAAATATACAAGAATTAACCATAAAACTTCTTTACCATGATCTTTCAGCAAACAATTATCAAAGGGAAATATGGCACCTTGCTATCCAAAGCAGCTGTTCCATTTATACAATGTTTATTCAAATGTGTACTGTATATTACTCAACTCCCCGAGGCTTTTCTTAGCAAGTGACAAACTTCACTGAAGCGACAGAATTCACTGGCTGAGCAGTACAGTAGTATCCAAATATTAACTTTTTTAAAAATACAATTCACATTGATAATTTACTTGTAAAAGTGTTACAAACAGCAGATATTTTTGTTAGCATGAAAACTAAAGCAGGTCAGAAAGATGTGTTTACAAATTACCGTCCTGTGTCATTATTACCAAGATTCTTGAAAAATTATTCTGTTTAAGATTAGATAATTTTATAAATAAATGTAACATTTTATGTGAAAATCAATATGGAATACAGCTTCTGAAATCAGGGTAACTATAAATAATGACAATATAAAGTTACTGTTACTACATTTTTAGGGATTCTCACTGATGAAGGTTTAAATTGGAAAGAACATATCTACATAAAGAAGCATTATATATCTTATGCTGTACATTATTGTTACCATACATAAACTATTGTTCTGATGTGTGGGGAAACACTTATGTAACTAACTTAATGCCAACCTGTATTTTGCAAAAGAGAATTGTATGTATTACAAATAAAGCTGGATTTTCAGACCACACATGTCAAACGATTTGTTTTTATGGAAATAAGATAGTAAACTTTCTTGATTTGGTAAAAATTCAAAATAGATTTAATAATGAACAAAGCTACAAATAGATTGCTACCATTTAACATCCAAAGACTTTTTTGTATGGAATGTACAAATAATAATTTATTTAATAGTAATTTTAAAATGAAACACTGTAGAAAAAACAAAAAAGCAATGTGTTTATCTATAACAGGGGTAAAATTGTGGAACTCTCTTGAGGAGAGAATTTGTAGGGCTAAAAGTATCTATATTTTAAGAAGTTATACAGTTTTTAATACATATAAATGGCAGATTGTTTAAAAATAACCTTAATATGAATATCTAGTTGATCGTGCATTGTTACAGTAATCTGTAAGTATATATTACACACCTTTAATGCAAACTAGCTGGAAGTAATTATTGCTGTAAGTAGTGTTGTAACTTTCGTCGATCGGGGAAGTGAGACCGTTGTTTAAAGTTCGGAGAAGTGTAGCTGCACTCTAAGCGGTCTGTGAGCAATTAGGGAGAAGTCTGGTTTCTGCAGAAGTAAGTTTTCAAAGTAAGTTTTATATATCTTGTACTTGTATGGTGTATCAATGTGTTGTAAAGTCTTAGAAAGAAACAGAAAAATACTACAGCATTTTGTGTTGGAGAAGGGGTAAGTCTTATATAAGTATGTTACTTCTACTAACCCCTTTTCCACCTTATGGGGTGATACATAATAAAAATTTTATTTATGATATGTTGTACTTAAGTGTGTTATAGTTGGGTTTCATTATATTAAAATCGGCAATGTTATGTCCCAGGACGTCCCGATATGTAACATATTGGCTATACAGCATGTCGGGAAGTGCTAAATCGTGAGAACATGGAAGTGCTTCATCTAGGGAAACGCTTTATATCACGGGATATTTTGTAACAATATTTTATAAAATCATAATGTAAGCTTGAATGAAGATCAAATACCTTAAACTCGAGAATTCACGGCCATAGCACCAACTCATTAATATTCATGAGAAGATACGAGGTGACAGATTTCCCAGGTTTTTCTAACAATATTTTATGAAATGGAACCTTCAAAGAAAATTAAATACTTTAAACTCAAGCATTTACACCAGTAGCACCAACTCATTAATATTCATAAGAAGATGATCCCGGATTTTCTGACAATACAGAAAACTAACGACAAAAAATCAACCAATAAAATTATTTCCCGACATTTGGCCAGTAGGTTACACATCGGGATGTCCTGTGATTAAACCACTGTGTATTAAAATTTGTTAAGATGTTATTAATGCAGCTTTCTTACTGGCCGTAAACACGACTTCATAGCCTGTAAATTTGTCAAGAACAGTATGCAGATCGTATTTACCACTCGTAAATTGGGTGCCTCCAGAAACTGTCCAATTTGTGACCTTCACCTCTAATGACAACAAAGATGGAGAATACATGTGCTTTTGTTATAAACAAGAGGAGAGTGCCCGTGAATGGGCACTGTGTCAGCTGACTGAGTGTTTTTGATTTGTGAAGGTGATTAGAGGACAGAATAATTATCGGGAAAAGGGCTGTACAGAAATACATTCAATGGTAACTGAACAGCAAGTTCGAAAGAAATTCCGAAGCTGACAGAAGAAAAGGATAAAAAAGTTGTGCCCTGTAAATGGTATTATGAAGGAAAATAACAAGGTAATTGTTTAAGTGTAAAAAATAGGTTAAAATATATTTAAAGAAATACTACAAATGCAATATCCTCGTTCGACCTTGAAGAAGGGGTCCAAGGTCAAATCTAACCACACAAATACATTCCCAGCCCATGATTTCCTATGGTTTACCATTCCAAACCTCTAGGACCAATTATAAATGAGTTATAAGCACTTTTAAGCTTGGCTGTCCTCATTTGACCTTGATGGAGGGGTCCAAAGGTCAAATCTGACCATACCAAAAGATTCCGAGCCAATGATTTCCTATGGGATGGTTTACCATCCCAAATCTCTGTAACCAATAATAAGTGAGTTGTAGGCACTTTCAATTTTCGCTATCCTCATTTGACCTTGAAGGAGGGTTCCAAGATCAAATCGGACAATATCAACAGATTCACAGCCCATGATTTCCTGTCTGTTTACCATCCCAAACCTCTGGGACCAATAATAAGCGAGTTATAAGCACTTTTAAGTTTGGCTATCCTTGTTTGACCTTGAAGGAGGGTTATTGAAGGTCAAATCTGACCACACCAAAAGATTCCCACCCCATGATTTCCTACAGGTTGGTTTATCATCCCAAACCTCTAGGATCAATAATAAGGGAGATATAAGCACTTTTCATGACTAACAAAAAACACCTGTGGCGGCCATCTTGTTTCTCAAAATGAGGCCAAAAATATTCCCAGACAACATTTTATGGTTATTAATATATACTGCAAACTTAAGAAAGCTAGCTATAATATTTTTTTTCATCAGAGCAGTAATGGTGAAATCTCTCTCTACACACTGCGGCTATCCAGTGGATACAATTATTTACTCAACAGTGAGAACCTGAAAGTAGCTATTGCTCAGCTATGCCATGACATAGAGGTCTGCAATTTCACTATGTTATAGCTGACCAAAAATTCTGTGAATAACATATTTAACAAATTACTCTAAATGTAATAGTTTTCAAGTTACAACTGATTTACTCAACAGTGAGAACCTCAAAGGAACTATTACTCAGCTATGCAATGAGCTACATGTCTGAAATTTTACTATGTTATAGCTAACCCAAAAGTAGGTGAACAACATATTTAAGCAAACTACTGTAAATGCAATAGTTTTCAAGCTACAACTGATTTACTCAATAGTGAGAACCTGAAAATAGCTATTGCTCCGCTATGCCATGAGCTATAGGTCTGTAATTTCACTATGTTATAGCTCACCCAAAAGTAGGTGAACAATATATTTTAACAAAATACTCCAAATGCAATATCTTTCAAGTTATAGCTGATTTACTCAACAGTCAGTACCTGAGAATAGCTATTGCTCAGTTGTGCCATGAGCTATAGGTCTATAATTTCACTATGTTATAGCTAATTCTAATTCTAATAGCACTTTTATAGCGCTTAATCTCTGTCAAAAGACAGACTCTAAGGCGCATCACACAAAAACTTTGTTCAATATTCAAAAACCAGAGACATTGCAGGGGTCAGCACCGCGGAGAAAGCAGAAAGGAGATTGGAAATTTAGGGTGGGTATGCTTTTCCAAAGAGGTATGACTTCAACTTTGACCTGAAAGAGGCAAGTGAGTTTGCAGAGCGGACCTCATCAGGAAGGTCATTCCAAATCATAGGTGCGTCATACGCAAAACTGAGTCCAAAATGTTTTCGAGACTTGAAAATTGAACCAAAGTGGGGAACCTCAAGAAATATGCCATCAGATTGACTTCGACGAGTGTTATATGCACTATGTCTGGGAATGAGGAAGGGTTCAAAGTATTTGGGGTTACCACTGTGTAGGAACTTATATACCAACATGGCAGTCTTAAAGATAGAACGGTACTTAATTGGCAACCAATGTAGTGCTTTTCTAACTGGAGTGATGTGTGAGTACTTAGTGGTGTTGGCAACAATTCTGGCCAGGCTATTTTGAACTCATTGAAGTTTGCGCAGATCTAGAGCTGAGAGACCTCTGAACAGAGAGTTACAGTAATCTAGTCGACTTCCGACCAGAGCATTGGCAGCCATAAGAGTAGCTTCATGTGTCAGATGTCCTCGGAGTCGCTTAAGATCCCGGACATGAGCAAAACAAGCCTTGCAGACCTTCCTAACATGGCAAGAGAATGAGAAATCAGAATCAAACCAGACACCAAGGTTCCTAACTGCATCTGTTGGTGATATGAGATTACCAAGTATGTTGACCGGGAAGGACTGATTAAGTTTTTCGCGCTGAGACTTTGAGCCAAACACAATGAATTCGGTCTTATCTGGATTTAGCTTGAGCTTATTTGTAGAGAGCCATCTCTTTACGTCTTCAAGGCAGTGTGACAGCTTATCAAGGGCCGAGGCAACATTTTTATGTGTGAGGTGTACATACAATTGTGTGTCATCAGCGTAGAACTGGAAACTAATACCAGGATGATTCTGTATGACTTTACTCAGTGGAGTAGTATAGAGTGAAAAAAGGATTGGCCCCAGGACAGAGCCTTGAGGCACACCATACAATAACTTTTTGGCATCAGATAAAATTGACCCAATCTTAATGCACTGAACACGGTCTGAGAGATAAGACTTAAACCAATCGAGGACAACCCCGCTCACACCAAACCAGGAGCTAAGAGAATTAAGTAGCGTATCATGATCAATAGTATCAAACGCTGCTGATTGATCCAAGAGAACGACAGCAGTAGCCTCACCTTTAGCAAAAGCCAAATGAACATCATTCTTAATTGAAAGCAATGCAGATTCAGTTGAGCTGACCCAAAAGTAGCTGAATAACATATTTGCACAAATTTCTGTAAATGCAATAGTTTTCCAATTATAACTGATTTACTCAACAGTGAGAACTTCAAAGTAGCTATTACTCAGCTATGAAATGAGCCACAGGTCTGAAACTTCACTATGTTATAGCTGACCCCAAAATAGGTGAATAACATATTGAAACAAAATACTCTAAATGCAATAGTTTTCAAGTTATAAGTGATTTACTCAACAGTGATAACCTCAAAGTAGCTATTACTCAGCTATGCCATGAGCTACAGGTGTGAAATTTTACTATGTTATAGCTGACCCAAAAGTAGCTGAATAACATATTTATACTAAATTCTCTAAATGCAATAGTTTTCAAATTATAAGTGATTTGCTCAACATTGAGAACTTCAAAGTAGCTATTACTCAGCTATGCAATGAGTCACAGGTCTGGAACTTCACTATGTTATAGCTGACCCCAAAATAGGTGAATAACATATTGAAACAAAATACTCTAAATGCAATAATTTCCAAGTTATAAGCGATTTACTCAACAGTGATAACCTCAAAGTAGCTATTACTCAGCTATGCCATGAGCTACAGGTCTGAAATTTTACTATGTTATAGCTGACCCAAAAGTAGGTGAACAACATATTAAGCAAAATACTGTACATGCAATAGTTTTCAAGTTACAACTGATTTACTCAATAGTGATGACCTAAAAGTAGCTATTACTCAGCTATGCCATGAGCTACAGGTCTGAAATTTTACTATGTTATAGCTGACCCAAAAGTAGCTGAATAACATATTTATACTAAATTCTCTAAATGCAATAGTTTTGCAATTACCACTGATTTACTCAATAGTGAGAACCTCAAAGTAGTTATTACTCAGCTATGCAATGAGCTACAGGTCTGAAATTTTACTATGTTATAGCTGACCCAAAAGTAGGTGAACAACATATTTAAGCAAAATACTGTAAATGCAATAGTTTTCAAGTTACAACCGATTTACTCAATAGTGATGACCTAAAAGTAGCTATTACTCAGCTATGCCATGAGCTACAGGTCTGAAATTTTACTATGTTATAGCTGACCCAAAAGTAGCTGAATAACATATTTATACTAAATTCTCTAAATGCAATAGTTTTCCAATTACAACTGATTTACTCAATAGTGAGAACTTCAAAGTAGCTACTACTCAGCTGTGCCATGACCTACAGATCTGAAATTTCACTATGTTATAGCTGGCCCAAAAGTAGCTGAATAACATATTTATACGAAATTCTCTAAATGCAATAGTTTTGCAATTACAACTGATTTACTCAATAGTGAGAACCTCAAAGTAGTTATTACTCAGCTATGCAATGAGCTACAGGTCTGAAATTTTACTATGTTATAGCTGACCCAAAAGTAGGTGAACAACATATTTAAGCAAAATACTGTAAATGCAATAGTTTTCAAGTTACAACCGATTTACTCAATAGTGATGACCTAAAAGTAGCTATTACTCAGCTATGCCATGAGCTACAGGTCTGAAATTTTACTATGTTATAGCTGACCCAAAAGTAGCTGAATAACATATTTATACGAAATTCTGTAAATGCAATAGTTTTCCAATTACAACTGATTTACTCAATAGTGAGAACTTCAAAGTAGCTATTACTCAGCTGTGCCATGACCTACAGGTCTGAAATTTCACTATGTTATAGCTGGCCCAAAAGTAGCTGAATAACATATTTATACGAAATTCTCTAAATGCAATACTTTTGCAATTACAACTGATTTACTCAATAGTGAGAACCTCAAAGTAGTTATTACTCAGCTATGCAATGAGCTACAGGTCTGAAATTTTACTATGTTATAGCTGACCCAAAAGTAGGTGAACAACATATTTAAGCAAAATACTGTAAATGCAATAGTTTTCAAGTTACAACCGATTTACTCAATAGTGATGACCTAAAAGTAGCTATTACTCAGCTATGCCATGAGCTACAGGTCTGAAATTTTACTATGTTATAGCTGACCCAAAAGTAGCTGAATAACATATTTATACGAAATTCTGTAAATGCAATAGTTTTCCAATTACAACTGATTTACTCAATAGTGAGAACTTCAAAGTAGCTATTACTTGGCTATGCCATGACCTACAGATCTGAAATTTCACTATGTTATAGCTGGCCCAAAAGTAGCTGAATAACATATTTATACGAAATTCTCTAAATGCAATAGGTTTTAAGTTACAAGTAATTTACTCAATAGTGAGAACTTCAAAGTAGCTATTACTCAGCTATGCAATGAGCCACAGATCTGAAACTTCACTATGTTATAGCTGATCCCAAAATAGGTGAATAACATATTGAAACAAAATACTCTAAATGCAATAGTTTCCAAGTTATAAGCGATTTACTCAACAGTGATAACCTAAAAGTAGCTATTACTCAGCTATGCCATGAGCTACAGGTCTGAAATTTTACTATGTTATAGCTGACCCAAAAGTAGCTGAATAACATATTTATACGAAATTCTCTAAATGCAATAGTTTTCAAGTTATAAGCGATTTACTCAACAGTGATAACCTAAAAGTAGCTATTACTCAGCTATGCCATGAGCTACAGGTCTGAAATTTCACTATGTTATAGCTGACCCAAAAGTAGCTGAATAACATATTTATACGAAATTCTCTAAATGCAATAGTTTTTAAGTTACAAGTGATTTTACTCATGATGGAAGTTACTGAAAAGCCCAAAAGTAGCTATTACTCACTTAGCTATTGAGACAGGCACCCAACTTACTCACCATATTGTAGCTATGCAAAAAGTAGCTGAATAACATATTTTAACAAAATGCTCTAAATGCAACACTTTTCAAGTTATAAATGATTTTGTGCATGATTTCATGAATTTTAATGCATTAAAAATTATTAAAAAAATTTATTAAAAAAAAAGTAAGACAGATCCAGGTCTCATACTCACACAAGAGAATCTACCTGTGGCCTAGTACATATATGCAAGATATGAGAGAAATCCCTGCAATAGTCACTGAGAAAATTGTGATTAAGTGTTGAAATTTTTACACTTTTGGTGGGGGTACCCCCCTTGTAATGTCTCTAGCAAACAGACGAACAGACAGATTTGCATGCCTTGAACAATTTTTCATCCTCGATAGATAAGGTATCTTTTAAAAAAAACAGTACGTCTCTAGGCCTTGTAGTTTTGGAGGAGAAGTTGTTCACGCGGACGCGTACGCCCACGCCGCAGAGTGACGACATAATGTCAGCTGACTGACAAGTCAGCTGACATAAAAAGCAAGAGTTTATGCATCGGGAACCTGATGTCTAATTGTTTACTTATATGTCAGGTTCCGGATGTTGAATGAGGACATCATGCATCAGTCAAGCAATTTGACTGGCCAAAATGTATAACCAGTAAATGGAAAGGGAACGTCTGACATGAATATTCATGAACAAATAAAAAGTATCACAAGGTATGCATACACAAATCCACAAATTGATTTGATACTCAAGCAGTCTTTCTATTTATAAGATATTGTTAGAAAAGGCCACAGAAATCTGTTAGTCATATTTTCTCACTTTCTCGTTTGATCAAATATTTTAAACTCAAGAACTCACGGCCATAGTATCAACTTACTAATATTCATGAGAAGATACGAGGTCATGGATTTCTCTTGGGTTTTTTTAGCAATATTTTAAAAAATGGAAGCTTCAATGATTTAACCACTGCGTAAAGTATTTGATCAAGCAGCCTCATGTCTCCTCATTATTAATATTCATAAACTGGATTCTATTCTTTGGTTTGGTCCACAAATATGAAGTATTTATAAAATATTGTTAGAAAGCCTTACAGAAATCTGTGGTAGTGAGAGTGTTAGGATATGCTTTATTTTCTTTGTGACCCGACACATAAAGCAAATATACAGCAGGGACCCGATGTGCATTGCCAACAATATATGTCTGGCACCCGATACCTAATCACTTCGTATAAAAAAACATGTTAAATAAACTGTTTCAGCACTCTTAGACCGATTAATCTGTCTCTCAGCCAATTTTTAAAGATGGATGTATCCATCAGTTTTAAAAAGGCATATTTTGGGACAGAAAACTCGGTCTAAGTACTCTGGATTTTGATAAATAACCTAAGAAAACGTATAACAAATCAAATAGTGGTGGTGGACCAGTTCATGCCCGGGTACCAATTCACGCCCACCCTCAATTTTCTTGAAGATTTATGATTTTTCATAGAGAAGATGTTTACCACATTATAGATAATCATCAAATTGATCATATACATTTGTAATTTATTGTTTAACTGTGATTGTTTTCGATAAATTTAGGGGTGGGCGTGAATTGGTACTCCGGCGTGAACTGGTCCACCACCACTATGCATGGTGGATAACGAAATATTGTGATTTCTTTTATTTCTTTCTCTTTGTTATGCGTTTGTTAGATCCACAAATAAACATACAGGTGGTGAATTGTTAACAACGGTCAGAACTTTACACTGGTAGGTACCAACTCACGAGTGGTGTGCACGGGCTCACAACCTACTTCTGAACGCAGCATTATAACTATTCTACTGTACTGTACAGCTATATCATATACAGTACGTATCATATATGTAAATTTTGTTAAAGTTACTACTGCTTCCCTGCATAAGCTGGCCTAGACCGAGTTTCTGTCCCGTCGCCAATTGCTATTGATATACTGCTGGACACAATGGCGAGGGACAGAGTTCCCATGTACCTGTTTTCTGTGTAAATTTTGAAAAGCACACAATTTTTGCATTTACTTAACAATGTCCTTGCTATGACTATACACATTATATCCAGTTTATAATACATATGTTGTTACAGTAAGCTGATTTTGAAAGCCAGAAATTTATTTTGTACATAACACAACAGTTGTGAAGTTTTGTTGACATTTTAAAAATGTGTTGAAATATACACATACCAATAAGATATGCATTAAATATTAGTGAACGGCATACATACATACCTCAAAGAATGCAAATAACACTTTATATTAGTGGCAATATGTGTAGAAATATGCCGTTCAAGATTTACACAGAAAACAGGTACATGGGAACTCTGTCCCTCGCCATTGTGTCCAACAGTATATCAATAGCAATTGGCGACGGGACAGAAACTCGGTCTAAAGCTGGCCGCGGGTCGTAAGTTGGCCGCCACTCATTTAAATGTATCAAACAGATAGTGGTGGTGGACCAATTCACGCCCGGGTACCAATTCAGGCCCACCCTCAATTTTCTTGAAGATTTATAATTTTTCATGGAGAAGATGTTTACTACACCATAGATAATCATCAAATGGATCATTTACATTTGTAATTTATTGTTTAACTGTGACTGTTTTGGATAAATTTAGGGGTGGGCGTGAATTGGTACCCGGGCGTGAATTGGTCCAGCACCACTAAAGGTGTGGTTACACAGGTTTTAAAAGTGGTAGTTATAATAAATCTTATTATAATAGACCATTCAAGAATGATACAGGCCTTTAGATTCATAGAAATTTCACAATATGATGATGGCGGCCAACTTACGACCCGCGGCCAACTTATGCAGGGAAGCAGTATACTGTAGTGCACTGTAGATGGGAAACGGCATGTAGAAAGCCACCAAGAAAAGAAAAAAAAACGAATTTTACATTAACACATTAAAACTCACAAGCTTTATGGAATGTGCATCGTATCTATCGATAATATTGAGTACTTTTGCTAGTTCTGCACAGTACCTTTACATGTATATCTCATGCACGCAACACGAAAAACTTATGGCGTTTGGTTGTGTCTAAACCTCTGTAACTTCTAAAACTGGACTTTTTTCGCAATAAACTAATAAACTGGAGATATCAGTACTGTGACTTTCAAGTATATTAAAAAAGTCTCAATTTTTTACATATCAACAAAATTTCAGGTCAATTTAGAATTTTGTCTTCCACTTTAATATTTTGATATTTCATAAATAAGTTTTAAATAAAAGTAACATTACAGTAGTATAACCCCATCTATCATCCTACTGCTTCTAGGCATAAGTTGGCCATGGTCATAAGTTGGCCACCACTCATTTGAATGTGTCAAACAGACAAATGTGTGGTTGCACAGGGTTTAAAAGTGGTACTTATCATAAATCTTATTATAATAGACCTTTCAAGAACGATACTGGCCTTTAGATTTATAGAGATTTCAAAATATGATGCCAACTAGCAAAGAGATTATAATTTCGTCAAGGGTCCTTCGTTATCCAATATTAAACAGGTGGAATAGGGGCATAAGTATCCCTGCAACCTGACCTCCCCTGGAAAGCTAGGTTGGCTTTCCAAATGCCAAGTATTACTACTAGATGTGTCAAGTGCCGGTCAGTGATCTGCCAAGGACATGGGCCATACCCTAAAATTCACTTCCTAGATGATGCCAGACCAATCACAGAACAACCAGTGAAGTATTCCGGAATATCACCAGAACATTTCTGCACTGTGGCCATAGTACTTCTAGACTTAGGCAAATTATTAAATCTCCTGAGAAAGCATTCATTTTCAATTACAATCAAAGGGTGCACATCAATATATTTCAGAAAATAATCATATTTTAATATAAAATGTCAGTGAAGAGGAAGAGGAAATGTAATAAAAAGACTATGGGGGACTTGTAGAGGACGCCTGTGCAAGAAGGGTCACATGAGGACACAGATATACCCCAACCCCAAAAAGGAGAAAGGATGCAAGCCCAAATGTGGTCACACTAAAAATCAAGATGCTACAGCCCTTATCTCAAATCACCCAAGACCCTGGGGATACCAGGCTGGCCATTGACAAGGAGGATACTGTGAAGAAGAAGAAGACAAGGAAGAAAGCTGTTGCTGAAGCAGATGTTGTTGGAGTAACTGAAGGATGAAGACTATGTTTTTACAACAAGAGACACAAATATTACAATGACATTAAAAAGAGGGAAGGGTCTGGATGCAACTGTAAAACATTGTGTGAGTCAGTGTGAAGATTCTGAAGCAGTGGTTTTCCATGCACAGTCCTAGGGATTATACCATCCAAACTCCTGAAATCTGAGGGAAGACTTATCTGCTCCCCCACTGCAAGTGTTTATGTTATCTGAAGGCCCTGTAATTATTAATAGTCCATCATCTGCATGTGTCTTGTGGTTGTAAATGACATTTAAAATGTATTGCCAGTACTGGAAGAAAGCAAGTATACTTATCAAACTCAACCCACATTTAGTTGTTGAATATATGCTTGTAAAAAGAAGCATGTATACTGTTTCTATCATTTTCATTCACTAGAATATAATGAAAGAGTTGTATTTTATTGGTAATGTATTGAAAGACTTGCATTTTATTGGTACACATATTTAATATCTCCACCAAGGAGGTATTGTTTTAATGACCATTTGTTTGTTTGTCTTTTAGCAGGATTACACAAAATACTACTGCTTGGATCTTTCTTTAAAAAGTCATAATCTGGGTCAGGATCTGACTGATCCGGATCGCTGTCTGGATGTAAACTAATAATAATAATCCAGATTTTTTCAGTTACTTATTAATGAACCTTTTTAGCCTTGTATATTATGTGGACTAACTTGTCAGTCAGCTGACATTATGGCATTACTCTTTGGCATACGTGTCTGTCCACGTGAATAACTTCTCCAATAGTACAAGGCCCAGAGACATGCTGTCACTTTTAAAAGATACCTTATCTATTGAGGATGATAAATTGTTCAGGGCATGCACATCTCTCTGTTCTCCTGAGCCATGAGAAGAGAGGTACCCCCACCCAAAGTGTGAAAATGTCAACACTTTATCACAATTTTCTCATTAACCATTGAACTGATTTCTCAATTATCTTAGATATATGTACTAGGACACAAGTAGATTCCCTTTTGAGAGTATCAGGCCTGGATCTTTTTTTGCATTTCACTTTGTTACACCGCAGCCGTCGCCCTGCAGTATGTAGATTTTGCCATTACCACTCTAATGAAAAAATATTATAGTTAGCCTTTTCAAATTTGCAGGATATATTCATAAACATAAAATATTGCCTGGGAATATTTTTGGCCTCATTTTGGCGATTTTTTTTACTTTCAGCAAGGAGTTTTGTTGGCCCTCTAGAGCAAAGGGTATTATAGGTAGAGATCTCAAATTCGCATGATATGATCATCATTACAAAATATTGACTGGGAATATTTTTGGCCTCATTTTGAATAACAAGATGGCCACCACGGGCGTTTCTTTGGCATTCATGAAAAGTGCTTATATCTCCCTCATTATTGATCCAAGAGGCTTGGTATGTAAAGCCAACCTATAGGAAATCATGGGCTGGAAATCTTTTGATGTGGTCAGATTTGACCTTGGATCCCCTCCTTCAAGGTCAAACGAGGATACCAAAACTTGAAAGTTCTTATAACTGACTTATTATTAGTCCTAGAGGTTTGCAATATCAAACCAACTTATAGGAAATTATGGGCTGGGAATCTCCTGATGTGGTCAGATTTGACCTTGGACCCCTCCTGCAAGGTCAAACGAGGATAGCAAAACCTAAAAGTGCTTATAACTCGCTTATTATTGGTCCTAATGTTTTGCAATGTAAACCAACTTATATGAAATCATGGGTTGGGAATCTCTTGATGTGGTCAGATTTGACCTTGGACCCCTCCTTCAAGGTCAAATGAGGATAGCCAAACTTAAAAGTGCTTATAACTCACTTATTATTTGTCCTAGAGGTTTGCAATGTGAAACAAACTTATAGGATATCATGGGCTGGGAATATTTTGATGTGGTCAGATTTGACCTTGGGCTCCTCCTTCAAGGTCCTTCATGGTTGATTGGCTTTGGTGAGTTGTCTTTCTGGTGAATACAATTTGCATCGGTTTCTCCGATGCATTTTTTGTGAATTTTTAAAATAATTTTTAATGCATTAAAAATTTCATGAATTCATGCAGTAAATCACTTATAACTTGGAAGATATTGCACTTAAAGCATTTTGTTACAATCCCTGAATTCTTATCTGATTTTACAATCATATGTCAATTGCAGGTCAACCATAAGTCCTATTACATTATTTCAATCATTTTACAATCATTAACATGTCAATCGCAAACCTTTTTCCCTGGGCAGCAATTTCAAAAGGACTGTGATGTAAACAATCAGATTGTGTGTAAAAATGAAAAAAAGAGTGTCCGATTGTCAAAAGAAGGCACCACAAAGGCAAATATTGGGTTTGTGATGAATAGGATTGTTATGCGATTGACTTAGGATTAAACAGATCGACCTGTGATTAACATGAGATGGTTTCACGATTGACATACAATTATGGCCAAGATCCCAAAAGTGTTCTCCACAACCCTTCTATCATGGCCGATGCAATAGCTGTAGACATGCTGATTCAAGTCCATAGATATCTGGGAGAAGGGTGTTATCCATCTAAGGCTGAAGGTGTCATCACACGGGATGAAGACATAAACCTTGTGGCCTTTATCTGTGATGTACTCCACAGGGGAGAGGCCAATGGTCCTAATGAATTTTGGCCCGAAGTTTACTCGCCCATAATATCGGACCATCAGAACTGGACCCAATTTTGTAGTCAATATCTACCAGGGCTAGTAGGTCTATAGAGTGAAACTTTGTAATTGAAGTACTCGCTGCTGCCATATCTTGGGCATCTGATTGGCATGTGCTTGCCATCCATGGCACTGATGACATGCAGAACAATCCATCTCTCTCAGAAGCACAGCTCAATCTCCTTGCAGTCATCTGGGCTTGTTGGACACATCACAACCTAGTCTCAGTAGTATCTCACACTGGCATCACACACCTGAGGGATGATACGGTTGATGGCAGAGCACCCCACCCTGAAGGTATACTGCAATGGCACATAAGTCTCCGTCATTGCAAGATGTCTCAGGGTGATAGCTAACTTCAGTCCAGCCAGGTTTTTTTATGTGAAAGATTTGGTCTGCCTATGGAGGTCAGGGGTCAGGTGCTGCTCCATTTCAGAGAATATCTCAGAAGACATTCTCATGAAGTTTTGGAAGGCTGGCTGATCTTCTTTGTAAAGTTCAGAGATGTGGTTGTGGTACTGCCCCCTGTATTCTCTTTTTCTGATTAAATCTTTGACCCAAACTTCTGCAGCTCTTTTCCTTTCTTCTCCCTTGAGCTCTATGTCACCTTAGAAATATTGCCAGCAGTTCATCTAATTCAATAACTTAGTTAGCTCACTTAGTTGTCGAGCAATACTGGTCTTTGCTACTGCGGGGGGGTGTGTGTGTAAACCAGTGATTGTTTCTAGGAATTTGCAAACGTATACTGATCGGAAACCAATCTTTTGCAATTGTAAGTTGATCTTTTGCAATTAGATTCATCGTAAGTTGAATCTAACACATTTGCATGGACTGGACATCAGTCTTATTAAGAATCAGAAGTGAATCTTTCAAATCGTAACTCAGTCTTTGCAATTGTAAGTCAATCTTAAGTCAAACCTAAAGTAATCTTCCTCAAATTGTAACTCAGTCAAAGTCCTTTTTGGCATGCTGAATTGTAGAAAAAACACAGGATTGTAGAAAAAACACAGGGTTGCTCAATCTCCACCAAATCACATTGCATTACAGAGATGGAAAATGTAACAAGTAAACAAAATATTGAGTTTGAAGGGGTCACCATACAGCACAGCAAATAACGGTTATAAAAGTTATAGAAAAGCCCTATAAATTCTCCTATTCAATTATTAGTGTGTGACTTGTTGAATTTGTGTGCATTTTGATCTAATCTAATCTAATCTACTGCTTTGCAGGCGCAATATCTTCCCCACTAAGGGGAACTCAGTGCGCTAGTTAACAAAAATCATTTTTAATAAGGAGAGTTGAGGGTAGTTAAAGGTCAGTATTCCAGAGTTGTGGGTGAGACCGAGAGGGAAGGAGACTAAGTTGGGAAACTAGAATTGAAAAGGTGGATTTGAGGTGTTTCCTGAAAGATGTGACAGAGGGACTGTTTCTTATATAAAGAGTTCCAAAGAACTGGGGCGTAGTGACTAAAAAAAATTAGAGAAGTGTTTAATTGATTTATGAACTCTACGGTCAAAAGTGGGGGTATGAAGGAACTTGAGTTTAGGGATACTACGCCTAGTATTTCTAAAAGAAGTGTAGGGGTGAATTAATTCTCTTCGGTAAACAGGTTGGCCTTGGTTGATGATTTTGTATGTAATGAGGCCTATTTTGAATTGTACTCTGTACCTGACTGGAAGCCAATGGAGTTTTTTCAGTTGAGAGGTGATGTGAGAAAATTTTGAGTAATGGGTGACAACCCTGCAGAGTGAGTTTTACACTAGTTGCAATCTCATTGTTTTTAGTTTGTTTGCTGCATTAAACTAAAGTAAAAGTATTTAACAAGTTGAACTTTTTTTTCATTATTTTATTGTAACAAGAAAACATATACAGTACACAATATATCTACAGGTACAATACACTATGTATATACAAATACAATCCAAGACATAAACAACACATTAGACATACACAGAGTGAAAAGAAAGAAAAGAAAATACTATACATATCAAACAATTCAGCAGTTGTGTGCCAGCCCTGAGTAAACCATCAAATATTTTTAGGAAGGATTGTTATTCAAAAGCTCATAAAAATTTAATTTTTCATTATTTTTTTTCAATTCTGTGCAAGATTTTTAAATTTTGTTTTAATATATACATAAACTCAATGAATACAAGTTCTTTGTTATGGTTTCTCTTATAATTTATGAATTTTTTTGCCGAGATAATGACATAGTTCAAGACTTCTAGCAGAGGGTCCCCAACTAAAGGTAATCCAAATAGAATTTCACAAACAGTAAAATGGAATTTGACCTTTAGTTGCTTATATAGCCACTCTTTCAGGTTTTTCCAGAAAAATTTGCAAGCATTACATTCATATAAGTGGTGACCTACTGTATCCACACTTGTGCAATAAATACACTGTGATGACTCTTTAATACCCCATTAATGAAGATTATAATTGCAATTAATTATTCTGTTCAAAATTTTGTATTGGAAACTTTGTAGTTGTGCTTCTCTGAGAATTTTATAAGGAAGAATAAAAGTATCAGTCCAATTAAATTGTTCAAGAAATGGGTAAATTTCAATCCATATATTGATCGATGTTGGTGGCCTAGTAATTTTTTAAAGCAAACTTTCATATATTAACTTTGAATTAGTTTTACTAAGGGGAGTCCATTTACTGTTCACTTTAACGTTAATTTCATCCATACCGTGTCCTTCTTTAGGGATTTGGACTTGTCTCAACTTCTTCTTCCATACTTGTGGTATAGAGCTTACAACAGAATTATACAACATTTTGCTTAAATGTGTTTCAAGTTTCTGATTTAACAGAGATCTTTTCAAAATATTTCCCCCATTGTCCAGTATATCTACCAGTTTAATGTCATAGGAATATTTATTTGGAAGCTGATCTAATGCAATAATCTTTTTACCTATTATAATTTCTCTGTTGTACAGAATGTATTCATTTAAGATCTCTGTAGTAGTTTCAGGTTTAACACAAAATACCTTTATCCAGCTTTCCAGGACTTGTCTATGAAAAGGAGAGAGACAGTTTTTTGCATATTCCAGATCAATTTTTTTTGTTTAACATATTTTGATTTATCGACATTTTGAAAATATTTTTTTCCAACAACCATTTTCCTTTGAAACTAACCATTTTATCCAACTACATTTGGCTGCTACATGCATGTTATACACATCTATCATTTTTAGTCCACCATCTTCAAGCTGTCCAATAATAGTTTCTTTCTTTATTTTTGGAGGTTTATTTCTCCAGAGAAAATTTAAAAATTCCTTATTTATTTGATCAAGTATCTCTTTTGGTACATAAATAAGATTGAACAAGAATAAAATCTGTGGCAATACAAGTGCTTTTATAATGGTTATTCTCCCTTTTAGTGACAAAGTCCTGGAGTTCCAAGTGAAAAGTATTTTTTTAATATTCTCTATTCTTTTATTAAAGTTAAGAGTTACCATGTCTTTTGGATTTTTTGAAAACCATATACCTAAAGTTTTAAATGGACCAATTTTAATATTAATCATTGATAAAGAGTCTGGTCTTTGTAACCCTGAAAATTTTTCAAAGTATTCAAATTCCCTAATAGCTAGTTCCACTGATTTCATATTCTTTAATATGAGACTTGTGTCGTCTGCTAACAATTTAATTTTAAATATACTTCCATTGACAATAAGCCCTTTAATATTGTTATTTTCTCTCAAACTTATTGCAATTATTTCAGCTACTATAAGAAATAGAAGGGCTGAAATTGGGCAGCCTTGTCTGATACCTCTTGTCAAGTTAAAATAACCAGAATAAAAACCATTGTTTCCTACACATGAATATATGTCAGTGTATAGTATTTTGATCCATCTCATAAACATGTTACCAAAATTAAATTTTTCTAAGGCTTTAAAGAGAAACTCCCATTCTATTGAGTCAAAGGCCTTTCTAAAGTCGACCAGCACAATATATCCTGGAATTTTATTTTTTTACTGGTATAGGTCATAATGTCCTCCAGCGTTCTTGTATTTTCACCTATATATCTACCAGGTATATACCCAACTTGATCTGAGTTAATGATATTAGGCAACACATTTTGTAACCGTATTGCTAAGCATTTGGTCAAAATTTTACAATTCGTTTGCAAGAGACTAATTGGTCTCCAATTTGATAGATATTGAAGGTCTTTCCCAACTTTTGGAATAAGGTTGAGAACCCCTCTTCTCTGTTCTTGGCTTAATATTCTGTTTTCAAATGAATACTTAAAGCTTTGAAACAGTAGGTCTTTAAGATCGATCCAGAAAAATTTGTAAAAATTTGTACTAAAACCATCAGACCCAGGTGACTTATTATTTTTTTTAATTTTTAGTGCTTTAGTGCATTCTTCTATTGTTAATGGTTTATCACATAATGCCTTATCTAACTCATTAAGCTGTGGAATATCTAATTTATTAAACAAGTTTTCCATACCTTTTTTTTAGAGTTCCTAGTGCTTGTATATAAGGCTTTGTAAAATACCTTTTCTTCTTCAATTTTATCTTTTAAGTTTGTAAGTTCTCTATTGTCCCCTGATATCAATTTGTTTATATATTTATTATTGTAATTTTTTTTTTCCAGATTTAAGAAAAACCTAGACTTTTTGTCACCCTCTTCTACCCATTTTGCTTTAGATCTTAATATTATTGCCCCAGTTTTCTTTTTAATTAAGGATTCCCATTCTTGCTTAGATTTAAGGTAGTGTACATATGTGCTATCATATGTGCTATCATCCAGATTATTTGAAGTTTTTCTCCAAAAGGGTTAATCTATTGGATAATTCTATTTCTTGTTTTCTCATTTGCTTTGCCTTGTTTGTAGAATAAATTATAGTTTGACTTCTAATTTCACATTTTACATAGTCCTAAAGTGTATTTTTGTTTTCAAATTTAACATTGTCCTTTATGTTAATAATTGTGTCTTTTATTAACTGTACATAAATAGGATCATTGTTGAATTTCCACAGCCCTTTTCCCCTTACTGTTGAACTTCAACTGTGACAATTAGCCTGTCCCACACCAACATAAATTACTGTTGAATAAAGTGTGACACACCAACATCTCCCTTCTTTTAAATTGAAACAAAATTTAGCACACTAACTTTTCTTTACTTTTTTGAAAAAAAAAAAGATTTAATCTGAAGAGTGTCTTTAATGAGTCCCTGTTTCAAGGAATTCTATTCGGTCATGCATTACACAGTTTATATAACATTATCACCAAACACTTAAGGGTAAGGGTAGACTACCTCCCCTTAAAAACCCAATGCATGGGTTTATTCTGCCTATTTTTATCATTTGGTAAATTTTGAATACATTTAAGATTTTGTCCTTAAGCAAATCCAGCCTGATATTTTTCTACAGGTTTTGATGTCCTGCTGCTTCTTCTTGGGGCTTCTGTGTTGTTTATTGTGTTGTTACTAACACTTTCCTTGGTCTTTTCAATTTTTCTTGTTGGACTCTTTTGCTTTCAAGTGTGTCCTATTTCTTCTATAGCGTTCTCCATTCACATCTACAATGTAGGACCTATCTGACAATTTGTCCTTGCAAATGGCCTTTTCCCATTTGTGTTCTTGACCTACCTTTGACTTCATATAAATTGGTTGACCAATTTCAAGCTGTGGTAGATTACTGGCTCTTTTGTCATGCTGTTGTTTTGTGAGTCTGCGTTTGTGTTCAATTTTTGTTTTAACATCTGGAACTACACTTGGTAGAAGTAGACTCTCAGACATTGGCAGGGTACTCCTTGTTCTTCTGGACATCAGTCGTTGGACTGGGCTGCTGTCCATATTGACAGTTGGTGTATTTCTCCAATCCAGAAGTGCTTTGTATATGTCACCTCCTTCATGCTTGCATTTCTTGATGAGGTTCTTTGCTATTTTCACTGCAGATTCTGCCTTACCATTAAAACGGCTGTGATAAGGTGATGATGTTGTGTGACTAAATTCCCAGTCACTTGCAAATTTTGCAAATTTCTTACTCACTAGCTGTGGTCCGTTGTCCGATATTATCTCATCTGGTATGCCATGAGTGCTAATGTGGGGTTTTAGTGCCTTCACTATTGCTGTGGTTGTGGTAGTTTTCAGTGGATCAACTTCAAAATAATCTGAAAAATAGTCAATTTATTTATTTATTTGGGGTTTTACGTCGCTTTCAACACTGTACAGGTCATATCACGACGGGTAGTTGGAAGGGCAGAGGAAACCAGTACATAGAGTTCGCTAGGGTTGTGTACTGTAAACTGCCGACCAACGGCAAGCAACTACCAGCTTTTCCACTTAAGGCCATCACGGGGATCGAACCCCGGCCTCAGAGGTGGGAGGCGAGAGTGTTACCACTCTGCCACCGTGGCCCTGAAAAATAGTCAACTGTCACCAGATAATCTTTTCCTTTGAGGGTGAAGATGTCTATTCCAACCTTTTCCCATGGCCTGTTTGGTAGTTGTGGGGTTTGCAATGGCATATTCCTGTTTTTGGAGGCATAAGCTTGACATGCTTCACATTTCGATATGGCTTCTTTGATTTCAAAGTTCATGTGAGTGTTACATATATTGGACACTATATTAGTACATTGTATATTACATATATTAGGCACTATATTAGTGCATTGTTTAATTTAAGCTGTATGTTTATAAAGATAATTGTGTTGTTGGTTCTTTTTGTGTGTTAACATTTAAAGTAAGGGAGTTATTGATTTTTGTGTTTTAGTGTTTATTGATTTGTTCACAGACTGGGGGAAATCCCCCCCTCAGTGGTTATGTTAGATTTGGGGAAACCCAATTACCAGTAGTTTCTAGAACTTCCTCCTTTGGCCTAGATGGCTCAAGCTTTTGAGTTGGTTCTGTACAATTCCAGAAGAATCTGTGAATGTATATAAGGAATGTACATCTGACCACAAGTAAACTTTGTATTCGCTTGCTATAAGGAGAGCTATTGTGTTTTGGAATATAATATATGCTTATATCACTGTGAACTTTTACTGGAGTGAACTGGATACATCATCTGGACAGATTTATTGTACTTTGGATATTTTGGATATTGTACATTCATATAACAGAGAGTGAATTTACTGCATTTTGGACATTGTCCACATCTTGGAGCAGACAGTACAGTTGTGTTAACTCTCTAAATATCTCCAGACAGACATTCTGTGTGACTGGATATATAAAGAATAGCAGGACAAGAACCTTTTGTGTTGTTGAGTGTGAGACCGGTCACAAGATATAGATATCTGTGTGTGAGTGAACATTGGACAGATCACAGGACAGACCACAGGACATTGGACAGACCACAGAATATATTACAGGACGGATTACGGAACAGATTGCTGGATACGGCGGATAAATTTAACTCATAATCTCTGTGGTCAGGTCAGCTAGATCTTATTATTGTATTAGTGTGTTTAGTTAAGAGCATACCAGTTGATTGTAATCATTATTGTTGACTATTAAATAAATTTGTTAAGTTCAACTTTTTGCTTTTTCTGTTACAACTTAAAGACAACCGGTAATTGCTACCGTGCTTGCCCGTGACCGTAACAGGAAAATTGGGGGCTCGTCCGGGATCCAACCATTTGATTACAACTATTTGATCAACCGTTCAATTAACATTTTGAAAATCCATTTGATTTAGTAATTGGTTACAGTCAACAGTGCTCAAAATGGCTAGTGCTAAAGAGTTTGTACAGTCACCATCTATGGAAGTTCTAGAAACTTTTAAAAAAGATATGTTAATGCAGATAGCACAAGAGTTACAGATAGAGGTGAAAAGGTCAACACATAAACATGAACTTAAAAGGCTTATTGTTGAACAGTTAGTTGATGAAGATGTTTTACCTGATAGTTGTTTAGAAGTGTATAAGCCTCTACCAATGGAACCTTCTGGGCAATATGAGATCAGGCGATTAGAAATTGAAAGAGAGCTAAAACTTAGAGAATTTGAAGCTAGAGAAAGAGAGCTTGAAGCTCAACAACGAAAAGAAGAGCTTGAAGCTCAACAGCGAAAAGAAGAGCTTGAAGCTCGACAAAGAAAAGAAGAGCTTGAGGCTCGAAAAGAAGAGCTTGAAGCTCAAGCTCAAAAGGAAGAGCGAGCGCTTAAACATGAAAGAGAAATGAGAGCTTTAGAACTCAATGCCCGTAGAATTGCCCATGAAGAGTCCATTGCTACCAAATTTGATTTGGGTAAAAATGTGCGACTGGTACCACCTTTTAATGAGTTGGAGGTCGATAAGTACTTTCAACACTTTAAAAGAGTAGCTCAAAATTTGAAATGGCCTATAGACCAGTGGCCTTTATTGCTGCAAAGTGTTTTGAGGGGAAAGGCCCAGGAGGCATACACGGCTTTGCCAATTTCTGAATGTGTGGACTATAACTCTGTCAAAAATGATATTTTGAAAGCATATGAGTTGGTACCAGAAGCATATCGTCAAAAATTCAGAAATTATCGTAAACAAGAAAGTCAAACTCATGTTGAATTTGCCCATGAGAAAGAAGTGTACTTTGACAGATGGTGTAATTCTAGGGAAGTAGGTACAGACTTTGAAAAACTTAGGCAAGTTATTTTGATTGAGGAGTTCAAAAGGTGTGTTCGTGATGACATTAAAACCTATCTAGATGAACAGAAAGTTGAAAATTTGGCAAAAGCAGCAGCTTATGCTGATGACTATGCGCTAACTCACAAGTCCACTTTCAACAAGAATAAGTCCTTTGGTCCTGCTAAAAAGTCTTATCCAGAAATAGGAAAGAAATCTGAAAATGTAGCTCCAGAAAAGAGTTCAGATAAGGGTCAAACTTCAAATCAGACTATGAGTAAGGATAGGAAACCCAGATCCTTTGCTCCTGTGTGCCATTATTGTAAGAAACCTGGGCATGTTATGTCTGACTGTTGGCTCTTAAAGAAGAGAAGAGAAAAGGAGGCAACGCCCAACGCCTTTGTGTCTAGCAAGTCTAACTGGCGTTCAAATCGCAATAGAGCAGAGTCTAGTATTGGTTTAGACAAGTCTGAGATTATTAGGGAAGAGTTTAAACCTTTTGTGTCTGAGGGTTTTGTATCCTTGGAAAGTAGTTCCAGTCAGGTCCTCATTAAGATATTAAGAGACACTGGAGCTACTCAGTCCTTACTTTTAGAAGGTGTATTGCCATTGAGTGTAAGCACATCTACTGGTGAGAGTGTCATTGCTCAAGGTATTGAAGGAGGCTGTGTGAACGTTCCCTTGCATAAGGTCAAGTTAGTATCAGACTTAGTTACTGGTTCTGTTGTTGTGGGTACCAGGCCCACTTTACCCATTAAAGGGGTATCTTTGTTGTTGGGAAATGATCTTGCAGGTGGAAAGGTAGTTGCTGATCCTAAGGTTACTTCTAAGCCGATCACTTTGGTTAGCACTGAGAAATTAGAAGAGGTTATTCCTGGTATTTTTCCCTCCTGTGCTGTGACTCGAGCTATGGCCAAAAAGGCCCAAGAAGAACCAAAAGATTGTAAACAATCTACAGATGTCTTAGTTGATTTGTCAGATACATTCTTAAACAACTATGACCATGATATGCAGAATTCTAGTGATACAAATCCCAAGGCCAGGGTAGATTCTGAAAAAGAAGACTCAATTGACTGTCAAGATGTATCACTTTCAAAATCAAAATTGATTTCAGAGCAGGAAAATGACCCTGAATTAGCTCCTTTATTCAAGTTGGTCTTGCCACCAGTAGAGCTAGATAAGGTCCCTGTAGGCTATTATGTCAGAAATGGTGTACTTATGCGAAAGTGGAGGCCACCTAATGTCCCTGCATCTGAAGAATGGTTAGTAGTACACCAGATTGTTGTGCCAAAAGTGTACCAAAGTGAGATATTAAAATTGGCTCATGAATCTCCAATGGGTGGCCATTTAGGCATCAACAAAACTTACAACAAGATAACCAAACATTTCTATTGGCCTCAAATTCGGCACTGTGTGGCAGAATTTTGCAAAACTTGTCACATTTGTCAAATGGTAGGAAAGCCAAACCAAAAAATTCCTGTAGCTCCTCTCAAACCCATTCCAGCATTTGAGGAACCATTTAGCAAAGTGATAATTGACTGTGTAGGTCCCTTACCAAAAACTAAATCCAGAAACCAATATCTTTTGACCATTATGTGCGCCTCAACCAGATTTCCCGAAGCCATACCATTGACCAACATAACAGCTCCCAAAATCTCAAAAGCTCTGGTTAATTTCTTTACTCTAGTTGGCTTACCAAAAGAGATCCAGTCAGATCAAGGGTCAAATTTTATGTCAGGACTATTTCAACAGGTTGTATTTCAGTTAGGTGCCAAACAGATCAAATCTAGTGCTTATCACCCAGAATCCCAAGGTGCACTTGAAAGGTTCCATTCCACTTTGAAGAATATGATTAGGACATTTTGTTTAGATAATGAAAAAGACTGGGATGAAGGCATTAGCTTATTGTTGTTCGCAGTTAGAGAGTCTGTTCAAGAGTCTTTAGGCTTTAGTCCCTTTGAGTTGGTCTTTGGGCATTCAGTCCGTGGTCCTCTCAAGCTGTTGAAGGAAAATTGGTTATCTGAGAACACCGAGAGCCTAAATCTGTTAGATTATGTCTCAAGGTTCAGAAATAAGTTAAAGAAGGCTTGTGAGCTGGCGCAACAAAATTTGAAAAATTCTCCGTCAAAAATGAAGATGCTTTTTGACAAGAAATCACAGAATCGTGTCTTCAATCCCGGAGGCAAAATTTCAGTGTCATCACCTGGCCAAATGAATAAACTACAGGCCAGAGATCTAGGGTCATGCCCAGTGACACAGAGAGTAGAAACTCTCCATAGGACAATTAAAAATTATGATAACAGACATTCAAACCACTTGTGTGAAATGACTATGGTAAAGCCATATTTCGAAAGAGGTATAACATAGCTTATGATGACTATTAATAGAAACACTGTTAAAGATAGGAATTCAGTGTATAAACAGGACTTTGAAAAAGTAACATATGGCGTCCGCATGGATACGCCCTGTCCAGAAGCTGTATTTAAAGTGTAATTTATATACCTGTAATTAGTAAGTTTATAAAGGTTATACATGGTACTAATTTTACTTTTGTATTTAGACAAAAATGTTTTGTAAAATGTTATTACCTGTGTTTGTATACATCATGAAAATCTCTTGTAAAATTTTGTAATCCCTTGGTTTCCAAAATTTTTCTTTAAGGGGGGAGGTGTTACATATATTGGACACTATATTAGTACATTGTATATTACATATATTAGGCACTATATTAGTGCATTGTTTAATTTAAGCTTTATGTCTATAAATTGTCATAAAAGATAATTGTGTTGTTGGTTCTTTTTGTGTGTTAACATTTAAAGTAAGGGAGTTATTGATTTTTGTGTTTTAGTGTTTATTGATTTGTTCACAGACTGGGGGAAATCCCCCCCTCAGTGGTTATGTTAGATTTGGGGAAACCCAATTACCAGTAGTTTCTAGAACTTCCTCCTTTGGCCTAGATGGCTCAAGCTTTTGAGTTGGTTCTGTACAATTCCAGAAGAATCTGTGAATGTATATAAGGAATGTACATCTGACCACAAGTAAACTTTGTATTCGCTTGCTATAAGGAGAGCTATTGTGTTTTGGAATATAATATATGCTTATATCACTGTGAACTTTTACTGGAGTGAACTGGATACATCATCTGGACAGATTTATTGTACTTTGGATATTTTGGATATTGTACATTCATATAACAGAGAGTGAATTTACTGCATTTTGGACATTGTCCACATCTTGGAGCAGACAGTACAGTTGTGTTAACTCTCTAAATATCTCCAGACAGACATTCTGTGTGACTGGATATATAAAGAATAGCAGGACAAGAACCTTTTGTGTTGTTGAGTGTGAGACCGGTCACAAGATATAGATATCTGTGTGTGAGTGAACATTGGACAGATCACAGGACAGACCACAGGACATTGGACAGACCACAGAATATATTACAGGACGGATTACGGAACAGATTGCTGGATACGGCGGATAAATTTAACTCATAATCTCTGTGGTCAGGTCAGCTAGATCTTATTATTGTATTAGTGTGTTTAGTTAAGAGCATACCAGTTGATTGTAATCATTATTGTTGACTATTAAATAAATTTGTTAAGTTCAACTTTTTGCTTTTTCTGTTACAACTTAAAGACAACCGGTAATTGCTATCGTGCTTGCCCGTGACCGTAACAGTGAGGCCAATATACAATGTCTCTTGCTTTTCTAAGGCATGATTCAACTCCAAGGTGACTGGCATGTATGCAGAGCAGCATTTCTGGATGCATAGCTTTTGTAATTACCACTCTGTGTCGTACACCATTTTGAAAAGTGAGCTCTTCCGTAATTGGCCAATAGTCCCAAATGCACAATGGAGTGTCCTCCTTTCTTTCAGGCCATCCACTCAGAATAACTCCTATTAGGGACTGCAAAGAAGAGTCCTGGTGAATATGTGTTCTGATTTGCTGTAGATGTTGATCAGAGACAGGCAGATATTCTGCATGATTAATGTTCTGGAGTTCAGAACAGAAGACTTCAAATGTATCACCAATCTTTTTCATTGTTGGAGCTTGTACCCTTGACAGCAGGTCAGCAATGTACATTTCAGCTCCACGCTTGTATGTAACCTTAAGGTTGTAGCGTTGCAGCCTTAAAAGCATTCTCTGTGGACGTCGTGGCGCAGATAGGAGTGACTTGCGAAAAATAACTTCTAGGGGCTTGTGGTCACTCTACATTTATGGCTTCTTTACCAATGAGGTATTGGCTGAACCTCTCACATCCAAAAACAATTGCCACCAGTTCCTTTTCTATTTGAGCATAGGCTTGCTCTGTTTTGGATAATGCACGTGATGCAAAGGCTACTGGTTGTCCATTCTGCATCAATTCGTACCAAGAGCCTTCTCACTGCAGTCACACTGGAGTGTTACTTCTTGTTTGACATCATAGAATTTTAGCACAGGTTGCACTGTCACTAGATTTTTACCTGTGTCAAATGCCTGCTGTTGTGGTTTGTCCCATAGTCATGGTGACGATTTGTCAGTAAGCCAACGAAGTGGCTCACAGATCTCTGACAATGAGGTGAGAATCTTGACAGATAATTGATGAAACTTTTCCCTTGAGAGGCTTTCTATTTTCTCTGACATAATCACATGTCAGCAATGTTAAATGTTCACAAGTATTTGCTGACAGCAGTGGCTTTTGGGCATGACGCAGTGGTACCACTTGAAATCTCAGCTTGTAGTGTTTGCCCTTGTAGTTTGTATGCAGGGTAGCCTGGCCCAAAGGCTTCATATAAGATCCATCATAGAATCTTAGTCTCGCGTCACTGCCTTGCAAATTGGGCTTTTTCGATTTTGATACTTTGCAGTAGTCCTCGAAGCTCATGATATTACAGGTTATCCCTGTGTCGAGCTAACATTCAATGTTTTCTGGTACATCATTCTCTGAAGTGCCAAAATTGAGTTTTACTGAAAGCTGCTTACCTCTGGCCTTCACAGATTTCGCAGTATACTCCATGCTAAAAACTGATTCATCACTTGAAAGTTCATCTTCTACTGCATGAACTTTGGCTTTTCTGGGTGCTTTCGATCTACCCTTCGGTTGACATACAGATGCAAAATGATTTTGCTTCTTGCATTTTGAACAGGTTTTACCATATGCTGGGCACTTAGACTTGGAGAATTCATGAATTGTACCACAGTACTTGCATTTGCTTTTCTTTTCTTTGTGGGCCTTTCCAATCTGTCTGTCCTTTTTGGTGTAGTGGTGCTTGAGCTGTGATTGTGAAAGTTCTGCGATTTTGCACATATTCATAGCTTTGGTCAATGTCAGTTCTGGGTTTCGAAACATTCTGGCACACACATCTTTGTCTTTGGTACCAAGAACCAATCTGTCTCTTAAAAATTCATCTGACAAAGTGCCGCAGTTGCATGTTGCAATGAGATGCCGCAGCCTGGTGATATATTGCTCGGCGGTCTCATTCACTCCATGATTTGCACTGCCAAATACACAACGCTCATACACAACATTTGTTGAGGGTTGGAAATATTTCTCCAATGCATCTAGAGATGGCTTCACCTTGGCTTTATCATTCTCGCCTCCAACCTCTGAGGCCGCCGGTTCGAATCTCGGGCCGGGCGCTTCATGTTGGAAAGTTGGTAGTTACTTGCCGATGCCCGGTGGTTTACAGTGCACAATGCACTGGTTTCCTCCACCTGTAAACTACCCGTCGCAATATGACCCTGGCTGTTGAACGCGACGTAAAACAACAAATAAATCTAAATCTAACCTTGGCTTTATCTGCATCTGAGATCTGAAGGTGTTGATACATCTTTTGGCCCATTACTGACCTCAATGTGGCCATTCTTTTTGAATCCGGCTTTTCTGTCAGCTGTGTTGCCACTTCATAGTCCTCCCACTGCATCCTGAAGAACTTGAAGTTTTGATAAACATCCCCCGAAAGCTTAACTGGAGCAGGCAAAGGGAAATTATATGGAACAGCTGGAGCTGCTGCTACTGGTTGAGCTGTTGATAATGATGTTTCCTTGTGATCACTCATTATGAATATCCAGATTAGTGACAGATAATATTAACAAGAAACACAGTCAAATATATTTGTATGCCACAAATTTTTTGTGTGTATTTTTTTGTCCTTTCAATATGCTGCAATGTGAGCAATTGTTAATACTGTTAAATTTCTGTGCACACTTTTAGTTTCTTTAACTATTTGTATCATTAAAGTTTCACTTCTGAAACCATGTTTTTAGTTTGTTGGCTGCATCAAACTAAATTATTTAACAAGTGTTACAGAAGAAGCTGTTTATTAACCAGTGACAAAGTGACAGAAATCGCTCTATCTCGCACGGTTAAGGAGATACAAGCAAATTTGTGTTTTGCCATTTTTGGCCAAAATTCAAAATGGCCGCCAATTTTGGGGAGGGGAAAATTTTTGGAAAATTGCAAAGAGTACATTCCTTACATACCCTGTGGGTTGAAAATTTCGACGAAATCGTTCTATCTCGCACGGTTAAGGAGATAGAAGCAAATTTGCAAATTTTAATTAGTAAATTAAATTTTTATTAGTTAATACCTTACCTACCAGACGATAGCTATAGCCCGGCGCCAGCCGGTCCCGCCAAACGAAAGAAAAAGACGTCCCGGGTTTCACCCCCGGCAGGACCGGCACACTACAATCCACTCGCCAGGTGGCCTAGTTCCTGCCTCACTCGCCAGAGGGACGTGACGTCATAGCATCTTTTTCGTCCCTAAGATTGAATGATGAGGCTGGAAGCGGGGAAGGCCGGGTGGGAATTTCCCGTCTGGTAGGTAAGGTATTAACTAATAAAAATTTAATTTACTAATTAAAATTTGCAATTTCATTGCGTTAATACATCTTACCTACCAGACGATAGCTAGAATAACTACCCAGTGGAAGGAGGGCAGCCTTTTGAGGATTGGAAAGAACTCTTATTATACTTAGGTGTGAGGTTCTAGTCCTTTGAGGAGACATGTTAGTCTCAAGGATATCTAGACCTACCTGCACCCCCCCCCCCTTTTTGACTGCTCTGAGGGGAGGAAGAGAGCAAGAGTTCAAGTCCATGATTCCCACGGTCAACCTGGAAGAGTAGGGAAAGTCCTATACCCAGAGAATTACTCTGAAGTAAAAAACTTTGAGAAGCCAAGGCATAGACTAAAAGTGAGCCTGCACCTAAAACTAACTAGTATGTACACTATATATAATTATATACAAAGAAGCTTAGGGGACTAGTGGTGGATCTGCTGGGCCGCCACCACAGGACCCAAGTGAAAAAGCTCCTTATCTGCCCAGGCAACATCCTTAAGGTAAAACTGTGTAAAGGTGTTGTGGGACTTCCAGTGGCATGCTGCTAGAATCTGGTCCAGAGATATGCCACCTTGAAAAGCTTTGGAGGCCGCAAAGGCCCTAACATCATGGGCCTTGACCTGATGTAAGGTCAAGGCCTCTTGGTCAGAGAGATCATAACACAACACTACTGTTTGTTTGATCCAGGACGAGATAGTGGCAGGAGAGATGTCCCTGTCAAAACCTTGTTTGAAAGAAACAAAAACTAACTCCTTTCCCGTTCTTAGGTCCTGTGTTTTGTCCAGGTAGTAGCGAAGAGCCCGAACGGGGCAAAGGGATCTGTCTTCCTTTAAAGACTTATCCAGAGTGGGGGCTAAGGCCGGGATGACCACAGGGGCCACGCACTCTGGTCCCTCTTTTGCCAAGTGATTTTTCGCCAAGAAACTTGGTGATGGGTAGAGGGAAACTTTGGACCAATCAGCTTGGTGTCTGATATTTTTGTTTAACCAAGCGTGTATCTCACTTCTGCATTTTCCTGAAGCCAGGGCTAGGAGAAAAACAGTTTTGAAGGTAAGGTGTTTCAGAGAAGCCTTTCTGAGGGGTTCAAAAGGTGCTTTTGTAAGCTGGTGTAAAACTAGGGAGAGGTTCCAAGCAGGAACCCCCCTGTGTCCTTTGGGTCTATCCCTGTGAAAACTGTCTAACAGTCTAGTCAAATTGTCATTCTTGCCGACATTAATCGAGGTATTTCCCAGTTTGTCTGCAATGGCTGACCTGTAACCTTCAATAGTGCTAGGCTGGAGATTTTTCTCCTGGAAAAGGTGCAGGAGGAAATCTGCTATTTGTTTTATAGATGGGTTCCTGAAGTCCACCTGACTTGTTTCGCACCATCTGACAAAAACGGCCCACTTCGCTTCGTAGACTGTTCTGGTTGAACGTCTTTGAGGCGCCTCAATTCTTGACGCCACTGGGCTAGAGAACCCCTGCTCCTTGATTGTCTGGGCTCTAGGAGCCAGGCATGGAGATTTAGGTTTGTCAGATCCCTGTGACGTGCCTTGTTGAACGGTTGGGTCACTAGATCTGGGTGGTGTGGAAGACAAAGAGGAACCCTCGCAGATAGCTCCACTAGGTCCCAAAACCAAGGCATGTTGGGCCATCCCGGGGCAATCAGGATTGCTCTGCGATACCAGTGATCTGACAGCTTGCTGACCACCTTCCCCATCAGAGACACTGGGGGGAAGAGGTACATGTCCAGGTCCTCCCAGGACAATGTTAGAGCATCCACTGACCAGGCCTTTGGGTCTGGAATTGGGGACACAAATTGAACTAGCTTGCAGTTGTACCTTGTTGCAAACATGTCCACTCGGGGATAATGCCAGGTTTGACAAAGAAGGTCGAAGGTCTCTTGATGGAGGGACCATTCCGTCTGAATGACCTGCCTTTGGCGAGACAATTTGTCTGCAATTACATTCAGACGGCCTGGAATGTGTCTGGCCTTCAGTACTATTTGATTGAGGCTGCACCAACATAGGAGCCGCCAAAGAAGGGCACAGAGTGAGCCTGACCTCATACCTCCTTCCTTGTTGATGTATGCTACAACCGTAGTGTTGTCTGTGGCAATCAGGACGACCTTTCCTTGCACTAAATGTTGGAATCTTTTTAGTGCTAACAACACGGCTTTTAGTTCTAAGAAGTTTATGTGCAACTTGCTTTCGGGCACTGACCAAGTACCGCTTGCTGTGAAGTCGCCTAAGTGAGCACCCCAGCCTTCTTTTGAGGCGTCTGTAAAGATTTGAACTGCGTGTCGCAGGGGGTGTAAGGGCTGACCCTTTAGGACATTTTCCTCTTGGGTCCACCACTGCAGGTACTGATGGAGAGACCTCGGAATTGGGATCTCCTTTTCCAGAGATTCTGGGACTCTCCAGTGTTTCTTGAGGTGCCACTGAATAGGTTTCATGTGCAGTCTGCCTAGGGTCACCTGTTTTTCTGTCGCAGTGAGAAGACCTATAAGAGACATGAAAGTTCTCACTCGGCAAGATCTGTTCTGTAAAAGCACTGTTATTTTTTGTTGAAGGGCTTCCCAACGGTTTTGAGTAGGCCTGACTACTCCGTTGAGTAGGTCGTACTGGTAGCCTACGAAGTTGAAGACTTGTTGGGGTTCCAGTTCTGACTTTTGCATGTTTACCATCCAGCCCAACTCCTGGCAAAGGGCTAGGAGGGACTGGGTTCCCTGGTGGCAAGATTCTTTGGTAGGGGCTCGAATCAACCAGTCGTCTAGGTACTGGTGGATTCTTATACCCTGTGACTGAGCCATTAACTTGACCTCTTTGACCACACCAGTGAACTCCATGGGAGCTGTTGACAGGCCAAAGGGAAGTGCCCGAAACTGGTACGACTGGTTCTGAAAGTGGAACCTGAGGAATTTTCGGGATGTGAAGTGAATGGGAATGTGGAAGTAGGCGTCGCTGAAGTCTAGCGATGTCACCCACTCCTCTTGTTGTAGAGAGGTCCGGATTGTCTCTGGAGTCTCCATTTTGAATGTTTTTACGCATAAAAACTGATTTAGAGTACTGAGATCCAAGATTGGCCGCCACTTGTGGTTCAGCTTTGGGACAATGAACAGTCTGTTGAAAAAGGCCAGTGAGGTTTGAACCCTGACCCTCTCTACTGCCTTTTTCTCGATCAGAGCTTGTACAGCTGCTTGCAAGTGGGAGTCTCTGATGGGGTTTGCATAGCCACTTACTATCAGGGGATCCCTTACTAAGGGAGGTCTTACTTTGAAGGGAAGAACATAACCCTCCTTTAATATGGACACTACTTTTGGGTTTGCACCCTTGTGAGCCCATATTTCCCAAAAACTCTGAAGACGTCCCCCCACTGGTTGGACACTTGCAACATTGGGGACATTTGGAGCAGAAACAAAGTGACCGACAAAAGAAGCACTTTTCACACACTTTATTTGACTTTTGATCTTTGATTTTGGCCTTACGTCTTTCTTTTGTGACTGCCACCTTGTTACAGTAGGTACACGACATACAACATGATAAGAAACATTTGTTGGAACAGATACAAAAGAGTTTCTTGTTACTACACTTTCCACAGAACTGACTGGCCGGGCCACCGGCACCGGACTTGACTTGCAGTAATTGTCATTTATACTGTGTCTTCTCATGAGCCATCTTGGTACCACGTCCGGGTTGACCACCCCGGCCTCTGCCCCGGCCTCTATTGCGGGAACCAAACGCTTTCCAAGCTGGTAGTTCCTTTCCGGCTTGAGAAGTTGTTTTAGCAGTGTCTTGAGGCTTCCAACCAGTACTGTAGGGTTGGTATCTCTGTTTTCTGCCTCTACCGGCGAACCCCCCGCGGCCCGGGCCGGGCTGGGAAGTACGTCGGGAAGCTTCTAATTGGTTTATTTCATCCTCAGCTTTTCTAATAGCAGCATCGGGAAATAACCCATATCCATTCAGGGGGCAATTTCTCAAGGAATTGAAAGTATCTGGTTTAATCCCCGGTTTCACAGCTTCCAAGTATGAATCCCTACGGAGTAGGGTCAAATTTGCCATCTGCACAAATGTAAAGTCTGCCAAATGTTGTAGAGATTTACCCATGGCGAAACTGACATTCTGGTTAAATGAGGATAAATACAAAAGTTCATCCAATGCACCTTGAGCTTTGACAGAAGACTTGCCTTTCTTAAGTTCACTTTGTAAAATATGCAATTGTTCTTGGAAGGCATCCTGTATTTTGGTAATACAGCGATTAAACCCCGCTGACTGGTTGCAAATATATGAAGACTCTTTTGCTGCTTTCTCCCACTTACGCATAGTGTCTTGTGATAGTGGGCGGGATGGAGGCTGAGGAGATGCAGAAGATATGGTTGAAATCCTGGGGAATGAACTATTGATCTTCGCCGCATCATTTGGCCAAGAATTCACTGATTTACCCGGCCTAGTTGGATCTGTAGGCTCCGCCGGGTGTATCCCATACCATCTGCTCTGGGATTTGGGGGGTCTGAGGAATTGGTCCACATGCAGGCCACCTGGATCACTAGATTTTGAAGGATATCCTTCTATCAGTACAAGGTTTAGAGTTTCTAGTTTTCGGCACAACCAATCTTCCGGTGGAAGATCCACAGAAATCTTGCCCACCGGCTGAGAACGGTGACCTGCCCAAGGATTATCAGTGCGGGATTGAGGAGAAAACTCCAGGTCAGGAATGTGTGTCCATCCCATGAACGCGCGGACGCCTCTCACAGTCTCGCGGTAATTCTGATCTTCACTGAGGACCCGGTCCGGGTCTGAGGTTTCTAAGTCTGGGGATTCCTCTGCGTCAGATAACTCACCCTCTTCAAATGTTTCCTGAGGATTGACATCGCGGAAGGTGACCGGCCCGGAGCCGGAAGAAGGTTGTTGAAATGCAGATTGAGAGGAAGCAGACATAGCAGCAGCTGACGACACAGTAGCCACCGGAGCAGGGTGTTTAAACATAGGTTCTGCTTCCGGGTAGAGGTTTTGAAGTGGAGATTGTCTGTCAGCAAAGGAAAAATCCTGATCTCTAGGCTCATCCGGGCCAACAGCCGGACCGGCTGGGCCGGAAGAAGCCGAAGTAGAGACAAAAAAGGGTGTCTGGGAAAGAACACCTGCTGGAGCAGCATGAGAGACCGGTACTTTGACCGGAGAAAATGTTGGATTTTGTGCAGAAGGTGAGGAGCGATGTCCTAAAGTGATAAGTGCCTCAAGCCTGGCCATACGAGTGGCCCACTTTTCGTCCAGTTCCTGAAGATCTTTCTTAAACTGAGGCACAGGAAGGGACAAATCCGGAGCAGAAGAAACAGATACAGCAGGTTCTTGTTCTGGCTGGGTATCAAGTACTACCACAGAAGACGGATCGACTAACACTTCCTTTGCTTTAGCCTTTTCCTTTCTGAGTTTATAGGTAGGAGTACTTAACTTGAGCACTTGCTCCGGGGTAAGGACACTGCAAAAGTCACACTGCAGATTTTGAACACAAGGGTCATCACCCTGTCCTTTCTCGCGACAACGCGCACACCTACTATGTTTGTCAAATGAAGCCATAATATGGCCACACGCACCCTTTTTCTGTCCTGGAGATGCCATGATAGAAAAGTCAACTAATGGCAACAATTCCGACACAAATTAAACAGATATAACACAAATATAAAACTAAAAAGTTTACAGATAAAAATCCACAACTTTAAATATCGCGCCAAACGAAAAAGATGCTATGACGTCACGTCCCTCTGGCGAGTGAGGCAGGAACTAGGCCACCTGGCGAGTGGATTGTAGTGTGCCGGTCCTGCCGGGGGTGAAACCCGGGACGTCTTTTTCTTTCGTTTGGCGGGACCGGCTGGCGCCGGGCTATAGCTATCGTCTGGTAGGTAAGATGTATTAACGCAATGAAATTGTGTTTTGCCATTCTTGGCAAAAATGCGAAAATTCAAAATGGCCGCCATTTTTGGGGAGGGGAAAATTTTTTTGAAAATTGCAAAGAGTACATTCCTTAGATACCCTGTGGGTTGAAAATTTCGATGAAATCGCTCTATCTCGCACGGTTAAGGAGATAGAAGCAAATTTGTGTGTTGCCATTTTGGGCAAAAATGCGAAAATTCAAAATGGCCGTCATTTTTGGGGAGGGGAAATTTTTTTGAAAATTGCAAACATTACATTCCTTACATACCCTGTGGGTTGAAAATTTCGACGAAATCGCTCTATCTCGCACGGTTAAGGAGATAGAAGCAAATTTGTGTTTTGCCATTTTTGGCAAAAATTCGAAAATTCAAAATGGCCGCCATTTTTGGGGAGGGGAAAATTTTTTGAAAATTGTAAAGATTACATTCCTTAGATACCCTGTGGGTCGAAAATTTCGACGAAATCGCTCTATCTCGCACGGTTTAGGAGATATGAGCACATTTGCCTTTTTCAGTATTCAAAATAGCCAATTACTCGTTTATTTAATTAATTACTCACTCATCTATGAAGCAATTCCCCCCAAAAGCAATCCCATACAAGCTATTAACCCAATGAACCTCCATACCAAATTTCAGAAAGCTAAAAACCAAAGAGCTACTCAAAAGTAGCAAAGTAGCTATTACTCAGTTAGCTATACAGCTATCGTCACCAAAAGCAATCCCATACAAGCTATTAACCCAATAAACCTGCATGCCAAATTTGGTAAAGATAGCATAAGAACTGTTGCCTAAAATGTCTGGAAACCAAGTGGGACGCCGGACGGCGGAAAAAGCAAAAATAATATGTCCACCCCCCAGTGGGGTGGACATAATTACTGATGAAATAAGTGTGACACACGAACACTCCTTAACTCAAAATCAGTGAGTGATAAGAACAGGGAATTCCAGTAGTCCAATCTGCTGCTCACCAAAGCATTGGCTAGAAGAACTGATGTTTTAAGGTCTAGAAGGGGGCGAATTCTGTAGAGGCCTCTTGCATGAACTCTGGTGGACTTAATGACCTGTGACACATGGACAGAGAAGGTGAAATTGGAATCAAACACCGCTCCGAGGTTCTTAACACTTTGTGCTAGTGAGACCTGATTACCAAGAATATGATTGGAAAGTGAGGAAGGAGCTGTTTACAGTTGTTTTTTGAACCTATCAAAATGAATTCAGTCTTCTCAGGGTTTAGTTTTAATTTATTTGTGAACATGAAATTTTGAATGTCGTTTAGGCAATTCTTTAGTTTTTGCATAGAGTGAGAGAAATTTGCTGGAGAGAGTGCAATGTATAACTGGGTGTCAACGGCTTAGAAGTGGTAATTAATACTACTGTGAGAGTGAATGATTGAGCTGATTGGGTTAGTGTAGAGCGAGAAAAAGAATTGGACCAAGGACGGAGCCCTGGGGGACCCCATACTGGAGGGTAACAGGATGTGAGAGTGTGCTGTCTACCTTGACCGAGTTTGTCCTTCCCAACAGGTATTATTTAAACCAGTCGAGTGCCAGTTTACTGATTCCATAGTAACCATTAAGTCTGTCCAGGAGAATGGTGTGGTCAATTGTATTGAACGCGGCAGAGAGATCTAGAAGGGTAAGGGCTCTAACAGACCCTTTGGCCATATTGAGAATATCATTGTGTGCATTTTGATATCTTTTTCTTTCTTTATTTCATTGTTTGCTGGATTATGCAAATAGTATACCTTGGACCTTCTTGAAAAAATTGAACATGGGTCTTGGTCCAACTTAGATCCTTGTTAAGTTTGATCTGATCAGGATCACCAAGCTTTTCACCACACTTTGCCATGTCCAGCCTTGGGATACACTGGGTCAAATCAACACAGTTTCTAGTTAGATATTACATGCCTTGGCAGAGATTTTTGTTCTCGGAGTACTCTTATTTACATTATTAGATGCTAGTGACAAATGGGCCAACATTGCTATATCTGTGTATAACAGGATACATTCCTATGAGCACAAAGTAAATTGGTTTGTAGGACAAAACGTTTTCATAGTAAAAAAATTAATCTCCCAGACTAAGCACATTTTCTTAAGTTCTAAGATCTATGGATACATCCAAAACACAAAATCAGTAAAGAAAACATTACATCCTTAAACACTGCACCAAATAATCTATTCCTTAAATTACAAATTGACCCAAATGTTTGTACTACTTTAATAAATCAAGCTTCAAAAAACTTGCATGGTTGCACAAAAATCAAGTAAAACTAGAGATTGCATCTCGATGCAGTGTATCCCTGGACAGGAAATGGTTGAAGCGAGACATACAGAGTATTATGGCTGACACAAATATACCACTGTGGGGAGGGGGCCTAAGTGTTTATGGGAGCAACTTGTACTGACACTAAGTAAACAAAATGTTTGTTTAATGAAAGATACAAATGTAACTAGACATAGCGCATCGGAGAAATGATGCAAATTGTATCCACCAGAAAGAAAACTCACCAAAGCCAATCAACCATCCCTCAACCTTGAAGGAGGAGCCCACGGTAAAATCTGACCACATCAAAAGATTCTTAGCCCATGATTTCCAATAGGTTGGTGTGACATTGCAAACCGCTAGGAACACGAATAAGCGAGGTATAAGCACTTTTAATTTGGCTATCGTCATTTAACCTTGAAAGAGGGGCCAAAGCTCAAATCTGATCACATCAAAAGATTCCTTGTGCATGATTTGCGATAGGATAGTTTCATATTACAAACCTCTAGGACCAAGAAAAAGCGATTTATAAGCACTTTAGGTTTTGCTATCCTTGTTAGATATCGAAGGAAGGGCCCAAGGTCAAATCTGACCACATAAAAAGATTCCCTGCTCATGATTTTCTGTAAGTTGGTTTACCATCCCAAACGGGTACGACCAATAATAAGCGAGTTATGAGCACTTTTAAGTTTGGCTATCCTTCTTTGACCTTGAAGGAGGGGTCCAAGGTCAAATCTGACCACATGAAAAGATTCCCAGCCCATAATTTCCTATAGGTTGGTTTACCATCCCAAACCTCTAGGACCAATAATAAGTGAGTTATAAGCATTTTTAAGTTTGGCTATCCTCATTTGACCTTGAAAGAGAGGTCCAAGGTCAAATGTGACCACATCAAACGTTTCCCAGCCAATGATTTCCTATATGTTGGTTTACCATCCCAAACCTGTATGACCAATAATAAGCGAGTTCTAAGCACTTTTTAGTTTGGCTATCCTCATTTAACCTGGAAGGAGGGATCCAAGGTCAAATCTGACCATATCAAAAGATTCCCAGCCCATGATTTCCTATAAGTTGGTTACACACTGCAAAACTTTAGGACCAATAATAAGTGAGTTATGAGCACTTTTATAGTTGGCTATCCTTGTTGGACCTTGAAGGAGGAGCCCAAGGTCAAATCTGACCACACCAAAAGATTCCCAGCCCATGATTTCCTATAGGTTGGTTTACCATCTCAAACCTGTAGGACCAATAATAAGGGCGATATAAGCACTTTTCATGACTGACAAAAAAACGCCCGCGGCAGCCATCTTGTTTTTCAAAATGAGACCGAAAATATTTCCAGTCAAAATTTTGTAATGCAGAACATATTCTGCGAATTTGATATCTCTACCTATAATACCCTTTGCTCTAGAGGGCCAACAAAAGTCCTTGCTTTAAGTCAAATAAACGTCCCTGGCGGCCATCTTGTTTTTCAAAATGAGGCAAAAAATATTCCCAAGCAAGAATTTATGGTTATGAATATATCCTGCAAATTTGAGAAGGCTATATATGTATTATTTATCCCAGCCATAGGATGATCTAACTTTGTGTATACGAGAACTGGGCCAAAATGTAAAAAAATGGCACAAAACAATAGCATGCGTGGCATTGCCCATATATACCCACATACCAAATATGAAAGGAAATCTCTGCGGTGGTGGCGGCGTGGCCATACTGAATCCTAAGTATCACAGATTTTCGTCTGGGGATACAATGATACATGAAATACTCCTATACACAACTTTATAAAAGAGGCTAATTTGTGTGATGTACGTGAAATACTGGACTACAGTTAGACAAGAAACCCCAGATGTGAAATCATTTGTGGTTTGTGGTAATTCATTATCAGCACCCTACCTAGTTAAAATAAACACAGTCAGATGGGGAGCAGATAGACCTTGCTCATAAGTTGTTACTTTGGGGTTTTTTGAGACAATGAATGAGTGCATTTTATAACAGTCTGGATTTTACACTCTGGAGTCTGGATTCAGACACACCTCTAGCTTTGTTGGCCTGGTGCATCTTTTCAATACTGTTTATCCTGTCATAAACAGTGTTGGATGCTGTCCAGAAGTGAGTTTGCTGCTTTTAATTAAACATGGGAAGTCTTGGACTCACTAGTAGTAAGTCAATCTATTGCAGGCATTTATATATATCAATGTAGTTTTCTATCAGAAAGATATTCAAAAAGAAATACTTTTATTGTAAAAAGATTAGTAAGTTGTAGAAATATATTTTTACAATAAATCAGTGTATTTTATATTGACAAAATAACAAATGATCAAAAGCATAAACATGCCAAATATAACAAATAACTGTGCCTTTACAGATACCCATGTACAAAATGAAACAAGCATTCTGACGCATGCATTTATCTCCCGCCGTATAAATTAGATGTCCTAAAGATAGTGGAATATAAATTTTCCTGCGAGATGGAGGCACATGTAGAAGTGACAAGTTTAATGTTTGATTGCAATACTTTTAAAGACAAAAGGCATTTACTCATTTTAGTAGCTATTACTTTGCCATCCAAAGAGCTACAGTTCTGCCACTTCATTATGCAGATCAACTCAAAGTTGGGAAGCACGTCTTTAGAAGAAATAGCCTATCAGTACTACTTTTAGAGATACAAGACATTTACTTATTTTAGTGGCTATTACTCTGGCATCTAAAGCGCTACAGTTCCGCAACTTCACTATGTGGTAGATCACCCAAAAGTAGGTGAATGACTTATTTAGAAGAAATTGCCCACCTGTAATACTTTTAGAGACTAGACCAAGGATGCATCTGTGGCCAGATGCAAAATGTATCCACCGGCAAAGGCAAAAGTAACTATTACTCAGCTATGGCACGAGCTAGAGGTCTGAAATTTTAGTATGTTATAGCTGACCCAAAAGTAGGTGAATAACATATTTGCACAAAATTCTCTAAATGCAATAGTTTTCAAGTTACAAGTGATTTTACTCATGATGGAAGTTAGTGAAAAGCCCAAAAGTAGCTATTACTCACTTAGCTATTCAGATAGACACCCAAGTTACTCACCATGTTGTTGCTATGGAAAAAGTAGGTGAATGACATATTTTAACAAAATGCTCTAACTGTAATACTTTTCAAGTTATAAATGATTTAGTGTTGAGTAAGAACTTCAAAGTAGCTATTACTCCGCTATGCAATGAGCCACAGGTCTGGAATTTTACTATGTTATAGCTGCCTCAAAATAGGTGAATAACATACTGAAACTAAATAATGTAAATGCAAAAGTTTTCAAGTTATAAGTGATTTACCCAACAGTGATAACCTAAAAGTAGTTATTATTCAGCTATGCCATGAGCTACAGGTCTGACATTTTACTATGTTATAGCTGACCCAAAAGTAGCTGCATAACATATTTGCACAAAGTGCTCTAAATGCAGTACTTTTCAAGTTATAATTGATTTAGTGCATGATTTAATTAATTTTAATGTATTAAAATTTATTTTAAAAATTCATAAAAAAACTTAAGCATGTGAAACTTCTCCAAAATGTAGGTGAATGAGTTATTTGAGAAATACTGGCTATCTGCAATACTGTTAGTGATAATAGGCATTTACTTATTTTGAGTAGGTGAGTAATTAGCTACAGGTCTGAAACTTCACCAAGTGAAAGCTGTCCCAAAAGTAGGTGAATGACTTATTTGAGAAAAATTGGCTATCTGCAATACTTTTAGAGATAATTAGCATTTACTCATTTTGAGTAGGTGAGTAATTACCTACGGGTCTGGAACTTCACCATGTGAAGGCTATCCGCAATACTTCTAGGGATAATTAGCATTTACTCATTTTGAGTAGGTGAATAATTAGCTATGGGTCTGAAACTTCACGAAGTGATGGCTCTCTCAATAGTAGATGAATGAGTTATTTGAGAAAAATTGGCTATCTGCAATACTTTTAGAGATAATTAGCATTTACTCATTTTGAGCAGGTGAGTAATTAGCTATGGGGCTGAAACTTCACCATGTGAAAGCTCTCCCAAAAGTAGGTGAATGAGTTATTTGAGAAAAATTGGCTATCTGCAATACTTTTAGAGATAATTAGCATTTACTCATTTTGAGCAGGTGAGTAATTAGCTATGGGTCTGAAACTTCACCAAGTGAAAGCTCTCCTAAAAGTAGGTGAATGAGTTATTTGACAAAAAATGGCTATCTGCAATCCTTTTAGAGATAATTAGCATTTACTCATTTTGAGTAGGTGAGTAATTAGCTATGGGTCTGAAACTTCACAGAGTGAAAGCTCTCCCAAAAGTAGGTGAATGAGTTATTTGAGAAAAATTGGCTATCTGGAATACTTTTCGAGATAATTAGCATTTACTCATTTTGAGTAGGTGAGTAATTAGCTACGGGTCTGAAACTTGACCAAGTGAAAGCTCTCCCAAAAGTAGGTGAATGAGTTATTTGAGAAAAATTGGCTATCTGCAATACTTTTAGAGATAATTAGCATTTACTCATTTTGAGTAATTAGCTACGGGTCTGAAACTTGACCATGTGAAAGCTCTTCCAAAAGTAAGTGAATGAGTTGAGAAAAATTGGCTATCTGCAATACTTTTAGAGATAATTCGCATTTACTCATTTTGAGTAGGTGAGTAATTAGCTATGGGTCTGAAATTTCACCATGTGAAAGCTCTCCCAAAAGTAGGTGAATGAGTTATCTGAGAAAATTGGCTATCTGCAATACTTTTAGAGATAATTCGTATTTACTCATTTTGAGTAGGTGAGTAATTAGCTACGGATCTGAAACTTGACCATGTGAAAGCTCTTCCAAAAGTATGTGAAGGAGTTATTTGAGAAAAATTGGCTACCTGCAATACTTTTAGAGATAATTAGCATTTACTCATTTTCAGCAGGTGAATAATTAGCTACGGGTCTGAAACTTTACCAAGTGAAAGCTCTCCCAAAAGTAGATGAACGAGTTATTTGAGAAAAATTGTCTATCTGCAATAATTTTAGAGATAATTAGCATTTACTCATTTTGAGTAGGTGAGTAATTAGCTACGGATCTGAAACTTCACCATGTGAAAGCTCTTCCAAAAGTACCTGAAGGAGTTATTTGAGAAAAATTGGCTACCTGCAATACTTTTAGAGATAATTAGCATTTACTCATTTTCAGCAGGTGAATAATTAGCTACGGGTCTGAAACTTCACGAAGTGAAAGCTCTTTCAAAAGTAGGTGAATGAGTTATTTGAGAAAAATTGGCTATCTGCAATACTTTTAGAGATAATTAGCATTTACTCATTTTGAGTAGGTGAATAAATAGCTAAAGGTCTGAAACTTCACGAAGTGAAAGCTCTCTCAAAAGTAGGTGAATGAGTTATTTGAGAAAAATTGGCTATCTGCAATACTTTTAGAGATGATTCACATTTACTCATTTTGAGCAGGTGAGTAATTAGCTACGGGTCTGAAACTTCACCAAGTGAAAGCTCTTCCAAAAGTAGGTGAATGAGTTATTTGAGAAAAATTGGCTATCTGCAATACTTTTACAGATAATTTGCATTTACTCATTTTGAGTAGGTGAATAATTAGCTACAGGTCTGAAACTTCACCAAGTGAAAGCTCTCTCAAAAGTAGGTGAATGAGTTATTTGAGAAAAATTGGCTATCTGGAATACTTTTCGAGATAATTAGCATTTACTCATTTTGAGTAGGTGAGTAATTAGCTACGGGTCTGAAACTTGACCAAGTGAAAGCTCTCCCAAAAGTAGGTGAATGAGTTATTTGAGAAAAATTGGCTATCTGCAATACTTTTAGAGATAATTAGCATTTACTCATTTTGAGTAATTAGCTACGGGTCTGAAACTTGACCATGTGAAAGCTCTTCCAAAAGTAAGTGAATGAGTTGAGAAAAATTGGCTATCTGCAATACTTTTAGAGATAATTCGCATTTACTCATTTTGAGTAGGTGAGTAATTAGCTAAGGGTCTGAAACTTCACCAAGTGAAAGCTCTCAATTAGCTACAAATGAGAAAATAGCTATTACTCACTTATGGCATGCAATAGAACCCCAAACTATGTACCATCTAATAGCTAAGGACAAAGTAGCTGAAGAACATATTTTAGGCAAACACTCTAACTGCAATAGTTTTGGAGTTACAATGGCTTTACTCAACAGTCAGAATTTCAAAGTAGCTATTACCCAGCTATCAAAGATTCAACAGGTCTGAAACTTTACTATGTGATAGCTTACCAAAAAGTAGATGGACAACATATTTGAAAAGATTTCCCTAACTTTAATACTTTTGAAGATATTTGACATTTACTTCTTTTGTTATTTAGCTACAAATGAGAAAATAGCTATTACTCACTTATGGCATGCAATAGAACCCCAAACTATGTACCATCTTATAGCTAAGGACAAAGTAGCTGAACAACATATTTTAGGAAAACACTGTAACTGCAATAGTTTTGGAGATACAATGGCTTTACTCAACAGTCGGAATTTGAAAGTAGCTATTACTCAGCTATCCATGGTGCAACAGGTCTGAAACTTAACTATGTGATAGCTTACCCAAAAGTAGATGAATAACATATTTGAAAAGATTTCTGTAACTGTAATACTTTTGAAGATACTTGGCACTTACTTCTTTTGTTATTTAGCTACAAATGAGAAAATAGCTATTACTCACTTATGGCATGCAATAGAACCCCAAACTATGTACCATCTTATAGCTAAGGACAAAGTAGCTGAACAACATATTTTAGGAAAACACTCTAACTGCAATAGTTTTGGAGTTACAATGGCTTTACTCAACCGTCAGAATTTCAAAGTAGCTATTACTCAGCTATCCAAGGTGCAACAGGTCTAAAACTTTACTATGTGATAGCTTACCAAAAAGTAGATGAACAACATATTTGAAGAGATTTCTGTAACTCTAATACTTTTGAAGATATTTGACATTTACTCCTTTTGTTATTTAGCTACAAATGAGAAAATAGCTATTACTCACTTATGGCATGCAATGGGACCCCAAACTATGTACCATCTTATAGCTAAGGACAAAGTAGCTGAACAACATATTTGAAGAAAAAGTTGTAACTGCAATAGTTTTTGAGTTATGAGCCCTTTACTCCAAGTAGCTAAGATAGCTATTACTCAGTTATCTTTAGGCCTAAGTCCATAAAACCAAAAAAATTTTCGAGGGCGTGAAAATTCATTGGGACAATTAATTTACAAAAAATCTGTAGCTGTAGTAGTTTTGGAGGAATCTGCGTGACTAACTAACGCACGCACACATGCACGCACGCACGCACACACAGGCATCATTTCATAATCTCCCTCCCGGGCTAAAGCCCGGCGGGAGATAACAAGATAAATATAATGGTGGTACCCAACAGGGAAAACACTTTCACAAAAGCACATTGTTGAAACAAAAAATTCTGATTTAAAAGGATTATGGTTAATTTCTTTTTATGGATTATTACATTATCACAAGCAAATTGAAATCAGGTCTTTGGATGCTGATAAAAGTTTAAATCTCTAAAACTTTTCAGAATTGTTTTTATACTTTATGAGGCCATTATGCATTAAAATTTATATCCAAAAATTTAAGCTACAACTTGGTGGACAATTAATAAAGCATTATTTGACATTTTTACCAGGCATTAATTTTAGCAATTTTAAATAATGAGGCTGGATACTGAATATTAATTCCTTGTGACATATTAATTCTGTATTAACATCTAAAGTACCAATTAGCCATAAGTGAAAATCAACTCTTGTGAATTTTTTAAAAATGATAAATTAGAGAAATAATCTTCCAGCCAAAATTTCTAAAGAATGTTACATGCTGTTGAATATCCGATGGAGCTTATGAAAAAGCTAAAAAATGGGGAAATGACTAGTCACAACTGTGTTACTTAATTTACACAAACACTTTTGAATACTTTTTTATTATTCAATGTTTTAGAATAATTTTTTTGGAAATATGGTATCTCTCCCACGTATTCTGTTAAACAGATATTTTATTACAAACTAGTCTTGTCATCAGCCATAATACACAATATTGTTACACCACATGCAAAGGGCCACCAAGCCCTGCAAAGCACAAAATTGTACTACTACTGAATGTGCTTCCAGTAAAAGTTAGATTAATGTTTTACAAAATTTCAAAGCAAATGTGTTTGACATATTAGAACAAATGCATTAACACACAATTACACATTGAATAACTGGTTACAACCCAGTTAAACTGAATTCACAAGGGATAAATTTATTTCTTGAACAGGCATAATATTTGTACACAAAATCCCACTTAACATACTGTCCTTCATGCTCCATAAGACTAATGTTGTTCTGAGGTAAAATAATACCATTAAACCCTAATACTAGGTCAAATACGATTATCTTGTATTCATTCTTAACACATGTTTCTTTATATCAGCAGTTTACATTTTACTTCTGATAGATTTGTTTATATCAACCACCTTATGCTCTAAACTGGTTTGTACAAAAATGCAGGTAACTGGATTGAGGGTTTTAATTTTTCTCTTCAATATATCTGGCCCAAGTCTTCTTTGTTATAATTGCCCATCCCCAACTTCTTTAAATATATGGTCTAATTACCCTGTGAGATACAGAGAGGGGATACAGCTAGTAAGTTAGTTCTACTTATTCTGGTTCAACTATACATTTAGATGGTAATATTTTTACCAGTGAATTGCAAAATACAATGTAAATTAACACTAACTACAGAATGATTGTCCATGCAAATAAAACTACAGAGAACAAACAAGTGTAAATTCTCTTGTCAAGCATTTTATGTTACAAACATGTAGGAGACATTGTTTTAAACAAGCAGGGAAAGGCTGTGGTAAGGCACACTTTGCAAACAGATAATGTATAAAGTCTACAATATGCCTCCAAAAATGTATATTTCTGATTTTCATATCAGCGAACATAAATAGCATACACAGCAGTACACATGTATGGACGTATAACAAATATCAAAGTGAATTGACACAATACAATGCAGACAGTTTAACCAATTAAAATACAGTTAAACCCTGTTAATTTAAATCAAAAGAAAAATACTTCTATATCAGCAGCATTGCCAGATACTTTATGAGCTCATCAATGAATATATACCTCTATTATCTCAACATGTTGGATGAGCAAAGTTTTGGTTGGATAATAGAAGAGTCATTGAATAGTAGAGGCATTTTAGTAATAAAATAGGGAAATACAAATCTCAGTATGTGAATATTCAAGTAAATGAAAGATCAATAGAGGTTCTGTTGTACTTGTTTAAACTGTCTCAAGCAGTATGACAACACCTTTATCCTTGTTAACAAAAAAAAATTTACAAAACCAGTTTTACTTGGCTTAATGCTTAAACATTCTATTTGGCAACAGTTTTGATCTTAGTGAAGCTCAATCCTGATATAACTCCTTATAACAATCTCTTTGGTCATGCTGTACATTTGATCAAGTTAAGCTCACTCTATATACAGTTGAAAACAAAACTCGTTGGGGTTAATGAGAATCCACAAGTGCCTATTCAGGTCAATTATACTTACACAAAAAAGAAATGCAATTTTTTTAAAGAATAAATTACAATATATCTTGTGGGTTTTTTGGTCAAGTATATATTCACACAAACCAGAAAGAAGGCAATCTCAGGTTCACTTTACAGAAAAACTCACAATAGAAAACCATATAATACTATTCCATCTCTTTGAGGACACTTTAAACAAGGTTACTTCTACCATGAAGACTTCAGGTGGGCACAATCTCTCTGCACATATGTCAGTTTCAACTATTTTTTGACTATTTATCTTTGCAGATAAGTCTATAGACAACTCATATTCTGTTCAGTTAGTGCCATTCTGTTCAGTTAGTGCCATACCAATAAAGTATTAGCCTCTGCAAGATTCTTCAATAAATTCAACAATACATCCCACTCAGTAAATCAAATTACTACAGTTTGCTTTTGTTAAGCTAATACATATTGCTATACATGGTGTATTGTGAAGAGTATCTGAAACTGCTAAGATATTTTGGGACAGCTCCAATAATGCATCTCACACTGTCTACTGGTTGTAGTGTGACTGTCTTTGCCTGAACACCGACACACATACTGAACAAATGACTGGTCATTTAACACCCTCAGCAGTGCCTTCTCACCACCCTCAGTGGTACACTCAACACCCAGGATAACTTCGTCCTGTAACACAGACACCACAATGTTAATCCAATTTTGAATTGAATCCCAAACAAGGTTATCTACTGTGTATAAATTCCAAGTAGTTATTGTTCAAATATACACACAGGGATATTACATTTTGTGCACTTAACACTCAGAATAACTATATCCTCTTCAAGAAACTGTTTTCAGGTAAGTCTGCAAACTTTTTATTGCAAGTTCACTTGATACATGGCCATCACACATATCCCATCATGGTTTTAACAAGTGAATCTGAGGGGAGGTGACTTTGATACCCTTTGATTTCTAGTCACAGATTTATTTACAAAACATATTTTGCTTGAGTTTCATGTTTCCATATGAACTGAAAATCAATTTCTGCTTTAGGGTCTATTGGGGTCACAAGATTTGAGGATAATTAAACATTAACCTATAAACAGGGGTATCTAACAGAAGGTATACAAGATACTGTCTGATTTGAAGTTCAGAGCAGTATACGCTGAATCAAAACATCCAGAAGTCTATGCTGTACACCTCCAGAGCCCCACTGTTGTTCTTTGCAGAATTAAGCCCCTCAAAAATACCGGACTGTATAACATTCAAAAGACTGCATACATTTTAAAACTTAACTGGTTTGCTTTTGGAAACTTACAACTGCAACTCTAAACAATTATACCAAAGACTTCTTATTCATTCCACAATAAATGTTTATATTTATCCCATATATATCACAAATGTGTCTTGTACTAACTCTGAAAAAACTACTGTAATTGACTTTGTCACACTTTACTTTTGTGGTACTTCACTTTGATAAACTGATGGGGTGTCAGGTAACCCAGTCGTCCTGACCCACTTCCAACACTGCCATAGCTATAGATATTGAGTTGTTTTGAGCCTTGTGTAGCCTTTACTCAGGCTATCAATGATACCACTTTTAAATATCCGGCCCACTCACTATACAAGTCACCGATATTGATCGTCTCTTGCTAAAAAGTGTTTTTTTAAAATTATTTTATCACTTCAAACAAAACTTTGGATCCTGTGCAAGTTGTTTTTTATAAATATAAATATTTAACTTAATATGAAGACATTTACTGCTCAGATGAAATGAGTGTACAAAGATAAGTTTATCATTACATACATGTAAATGTAGCATTGTATCTTTTATTTATGTTTTGTGTTGGGTTCTTTTGATATACATGTAAAATTAACGTGTTGTATTGTTATTTTTGTTTTTCAATTATTTAAGCTAACAAAATAAATTAGTAAGCATTATTTCCCAGTATTGTTTAAGAGTAACAGTATTAAGAAATGCCAAAACAACCCTGGCATCAACTGACAACTAATTTAATATCCAACTCTGCAAGAGGGTTGTTTTTCCTCCAAGAAAACAAGCCAAAAAAAAAAATGGAGGAGAGAAATAAGAAGCATTAAGCAACCCTCGTTACCATAGATACCCTTCTGTAAAGTCAGCAGTTCATTGACTTTATTTACATTTACAGCATCGGGACTTCCCATAATAAAAGCGATGTTAATGAAACGGACAAGCTAAACAGGATATTTACAAGTGTTGGGAGGAATGTGAGTGTTTATTTGTGTATTATGATGCTTCATATTGTGTCAGAAACAAAGATTGTGTGCTTTGAACAGAACAAGGGTATACAATTCTAAATGTAACAAATAGTCAGAACTAGAGTCTCATGTCAGTGAAGCTGAATGTCAACACATAGATTAACACTAGCCTCAACCATAGGTAAGTAACATGCAGTCATACTTTGTCAAGCAGAAACTTAAGGCACCAGTAACAATATACTTCCACTCAACACAGACTTCAAGATACCAGGGAATGTTTTACCAGAAAGCCTCTTTTCAAGGACTTAATATTTACTTCTTCTAAGAAATTTCCACTGAAGAATGTTATACTTAAAGAGGTCACACTGTAGTTGCTTGAATATTAAAAGTTTACACTGTTTGTTGTGTAAGATCCTACATTGTGTGTGATTACATATTTTTGTACATGGTTGAAGTAATATTAATATTTACTTCTTCTAAATAGAGATTTCCACTGAAGAAAGCTATACTTAAAAAGGTCACACTATACTTGCTTGAGGTAATATTAAAAGATTTACACTGTTTGTTGTGTAAGATCCTACATTGTGTGTGATTAAGTACCTTTGTACATGGTTGAAGTAATATTACAAGTTTTATGCTGTTGGTTGCGTATGATCCAACACTGCTTGCGATGTAAGTTATTGGTTATCTATACCAAATATTAACTGGTAAAATACAGATTGTATAGAACCAATCAAGCTGCACTCAAATATGCTGATCTTGTTCCAAATGTAAACTGTAGGGGTCATTTGGTATATATCCTATAGAAGTAAACTCAGAATTATGGCTTTTTAAAATGTTGGACATAACATTAGTGTTCCAATTACATAATTTATTGAAAAATTATGCAACAAATGTGGCAAGTCTATGCTTGCTAGATATACACTTTAAGCTTTTGATTTGTGCTACATGTATCTGTGAAGACTAGTGCTGTAACGAGTTGACCGAAACTCGAGTCGTAACTCGATGGGCGATATTTGGGGATGACATCGGTTTACGCAGTTTAAACTCGAGTTTTTAAGAAATATATAATGATATACTAATCTTGTTACAAACTACCACTTTTGCAATTTTTTTAACCATAAAGACGTAAAAATCAATGAGCAATGGTCGTTTTTTTTATTTCCCTGATTTACGTGGCTGTTCCATAAAGTGCTCATATATATCTGTATGTAATGGCAGATCCCTTAATGACAATATTTGGACATTGTTATTTTATTTATATTTGTGTCATTTACTCGAGTTCAACTCGCATCTAACAGGCGATCCTCGATCTACAGAAATCACTAATGATTACAGCCCTAGTGAAACCCACCCTTGAATTATTTAACAAACGTAATGCCTTTACTATGAACATGCATTCCAGTTCCTTTTTAGTTAGACTTAAAAGTCTGTTAATCTATATTACAAAATGAGTAAAAGCATCATAGCACAAAGGTCTTACCATATACTGTGAATGGTCACTGGGCACTGGTCCTGTTTCTGTGTAAGGATCAAAGGCTGAGCCACCAGCAGACTTCTTGGAATGAACACATTGAGACAAATTGCCTGACCCTGAAGGACCCTGGAGATCAGAACATACACAACATGCAGAGACGTCCACCATTGTACATATATAACCACGTAATCATGTTAATGGCATGCATAGAAACACCAAATTATATTCATATCCTTATGACACATGTTTATATTTATGTTCATTTCACCTATAGGAACGCTACTAAGGATGATAGGGTTAAATATAATACTTGGCTTGAAGTCTTTTACAAACACAAATCGATATGGACTGTATGAGAATACATTGCCACATAATAGTGACACTGGAGACATACTTTAATCTCCTCTACAGTAAATGGCAGAGATAAGGACTTCCCAGAAAGAGTAGGTACATAGGTAATATCACCTCAGGGACTTTATTTCAAAACATTATAATAATTATTAAATGTCACGTGCAGGTCTTACCATTTTCCCTAAATTTCAACTATGCTTTAGTACAACAAATATGACAAACCAAACTGCATTAACGAGAACTAGAAGACTAAATTAAAGCAATTGTTAAATACTTCTAGGAAATTATTTGGGCGAAAGCAATAGGTTATTTTGTCAGAGATACCTTGGGTCCTTCCATTTTTGTGACATTTTGAACATGTGATGTCAACTGAATGAATTTCGAGTCACTATTCTCCTGATAGTATTCCATGTTAAATTTTATTTCTTGTAGCAGTGTAAACTGGGAGCTACTATTGGCCTCCAATGCCTTTACAACAGCCTCTAGTGATTTAACCTAAAAAATATTTTGAAAAATAGTCATACTTAATGCAAACCTGATTAACAAAATCTGTAATTCTTTCACAAAAACTGACAAGACACATTTGAAGAAAATTACAAAATTAAAAAAAAAAATGTCTGAGATCAAATTAATGTCTGTTCAAGATAAATACTTGGCATAGAACGTCTTGCAAGTTTCTTTTTTCTGCATCTAAAACTGGCACCTTCATAGGATTGATTCATGTTATCTGGTGTTACACATTAAATATCTGAAGTATAATATCTCAGACAAATATAGTCTTTTCAAGCAGATTACAACAATTGCTGTGCACCAAGAAAGGAATTTGGTTTCCTGCTTCAGGTGAAAGGAAAAAAAGGATCAAATGGCATTCAAAATCCAGTTATTTGTAAAATTTGTCACAGACCAAATTTCCTAGTTTTATGTTTAGTTATGGGGAATAATATAATAATTATAATATTATGGGGAATAATTATAATATTATGCATTTTAAAAAAAATTTTGTTAGTTATCTAATCTACTGCGGAACTTTCAAAATATTTGTGTAAAGTTGATCCTTCTAAGGAGTGGTGTCAGAGGCAATTATAACAGATTTCACACACTGTGTCAAATGTGTCACATGCTAGAGCAAGTTCCATATACTGTTATACATTTCACATTTCCTGCTGCAGACAATAGAATCAAATTTAATGTCCTTACAAATAGAATGAAAATACTAACAAGATAATGACCACAGAAAATATTTTAAATGTATCTCTAATGATGGATTATAATGGCTCTTTTGTGACTCTAGTCCTTGTGTTAGAAGTGTTAACACCTGTCATGTTAGAGAAAAAGTAAAACTAACCAGGAAGTTCTGAGAAGATAAAATGCTCCATAAGTCACCATGCTTTATTTAAGTTACATGCATAAAGAGTCTTTTTTAACATATTTATCCTGTTTTCAAGGCTCTCATGGTGAACCATTTTCAATTATCACCCATGCACGCAGGCATTTTAAGTTTTCACCATGCAAGTCTATATTGCAAATATGAAAGGGTTGTTCTCTTACAACTTTATGTTGGTTTATGGCAGAAACTTAATTTAAATACAGTTTGTACATTAAAAATTCTAAGCTACTGGAACAATATACCTAGGAACACAACACATACATTGCTTTAGATGACAAATTAATGAAAAAGCAAAGGCAAAATCTCCCACCTTTTTTTCCAGCAGTGAGTTTTTTTTTTCTAGCAGTTGAATATGTTGCACTATGCCTTCAGCACTGTGATTGTGCGGAGATATCAAATTTGCTGTAATTGGTTTGTCTAGAAGGAATTTTTAAAAAGTGACAACAAATCATCAGTTTGTTAACAGTTTGTTAAGGAAAGGGAACTAAAAAAAACCCCACAAAAATGTTTAAATACACTCTAACTTAAACATTGGCTATTACATCCAGTACATATACAATACCCAAATATATTCTTTTTCAAAAATTAAGTGTCTAAATTTTAAAAACTGTTAAATTTTGAACCAATGTAAGAGGGCAACACATGGCTTTGGTGAAACATTTATTTAAATTTTAAAAAGTAATACTTTGATAAAGTATACATAAATAATCAATGGTATGACCCAGAAATTAATGTTTAATTCTGAAACAACCCATGAAAACTAACTATAATCTGTGAACTGAACTATACAAATAGCAATGTCTTTACATATTAAATGTGTGACAAAACATCTTGCATTAACATATTGGTGTAGATCAAATACTTTACCAAATATGTATTTGCAACTTAAACCTTTGACAAAATTAGCCAAATCTTACTGAAATCTGTGATCATATTCTGTCACAAAGTTTCAGATTTATATACTCCTTCCTTATTATGTTATCAAAATATCAGTATATGAACATTTTGTAGCTGTAAATAAATTTATGACACCAAAATAACATCAGTGTTTTAACTGTTATGGTATCGTGATACTATACTGACAAGCAAGTTGATAATGTTGTGATGTCACTTCTGTATTACATTGATGGCACTAATACCCCAATTCCGCTGGAATTAATTTGCCCTATGACCACCCAGGTAATGCAGTTGAGGCCATAATCTTTTTGACTGTGTGACTTATAATCATTACACATGCATGAAGGTTTTGGGAGTAACTGCAGCATTCTGTCTCAGCTACTGCCCTGTGATCTTGTCAGTGACTGTATTATGACCTATCTTTTGCCTCTGGGTGATATAACCTATCTTTTTGTGTCATACAACCTATCTTGTCCAATCTTTAGTTACACAAATAATTTTCTTGTTAAAATGGCTCCAAGTGATCTTGTTCCATGACAAGATACATCTCTCGAGTCTCCAGATGCTTTCCAAGAGTGATTCTGTCTCTGCGTTATGAGTTGTCTTCCTGAATGATAGTCAAGGTTAAACCTCTCTTTTCAGCCATATAAATAAAGGTCCTGATGGGCAAGGAATGCAGTAAGAGGGTTTAGCTTTTCGGCTGTAACACACTAAGAGTTTACATGGTAACTCACTCTTTTCCTATCATTTCTAGAGAGAATCTGTTGTAGCAGGGTCTGACTTGAAAATCAGCTAGGGCTTAAGTTGAGGTATTACAATAGGAACTACTAAATAAAGCCGGAGCATCGATGTGCACTCACCTGCATGCCAGTAGATTCTGGTGAAGGTGTAGAGAGACAGGCATAGGGAGATCAAACTCACGAGTACAACCATAAAAAGACAAGGACACAGACAGGCACAACTCTGTTTGGCTGGGGATTTTTTACTAATCACGTCTGAATCTTCATCTTCATGGTCGTTGCTGTCATATAGTGGGTTTTGACGTTTCCTACAAGTTGTGGATTAGGGTTTAAATGAATGCTGCTGAGTCAGCAGACATCTGAACATGATCATATTACAGAGAGGATGACAACAGGATGAACTAACAGAGAGGATGACAAATATATTGGACCTTGAAAAAGACATTTTAATCATAATTTAAATCATTTTTTATCATAAATTTTAGTATTTGTTATTTTTTTTTTTTTTTTTTTGGGGGGGGGGGGGGCCGGGGGGGGGGAAATGTCATGATGAAAATAACTTAATTTAAATATAAATCAACATAACTTTATTAAACAATATCAGAAGAGATAATGTTTTGAAAGAAACATGCCAACAACTAGAGGAATGCTTTTGCTAACAAAAGCGAAGCATCCCTGAAAGTTTAAAATGCTTTGTGGTTTTAATAAGCATGCTGTAAAGCTAAGAATGCACAAAGCTGCGCTGTATGCTTTCCCAATACCTCTTAATACATTCTGAAGCTATAAAAGCAACGATAAAGGAGATATAAGGCAAAAACTCCAAAGCAGCTATTTATGACCCCAGTTTGGCCCATAAGGGGCGGTCGGGGGGGGGGGGGGGGGAAACTGACCGGCTATTTAGACTCTCCACATATGCTTTCCCAATACCTCTTAATACATTCTGAAGGTATAAAAGCAACAATAAAGGAGATATATGGGGGGGGGGGGGGGGGGGGGGGGGTCGGGGGATAAAACTGACTGGCTATTTAGATTCTCCACATATGCTTTCCCAATACCTCTTGATACATTCTGAAGCTATAAAAGCAACTATAAAGGAGATATAAGGCAAAAACTCCAAAGCAGCTATTTATGACCCCAGTTTGGCCCATAAGGGGGGGGTCAGGTGGTAAACCTGACCGGCTATTTAGACTCTCCACATATGCTTTCCCAATACCTCTTGATACATTCTGAAGCTATAAAAGCAACTATAAAGGAGATATAAGGCAAAAACTCAAAAGCATCTATTTATGACCCCAGTTTGGCCCATAAGGGGGGGGGGGGGGGGGGGTCGGGGGGTAAAACTGACCGGCTATTTAGACTCTCCACATATGCTTTCCCAATACCTCTTAATACATTCTGAAGCTATAAAAGCAACAATAAAGGAGATATAAGGCAAAAACTCAAAATCAGCTATTTTATGACCCCAGTTTGACCCATAAGGGGGGGGGGGCCGGGGCTAAAACTGATCGGCTATTTAGACTCTCCACATATGGTTTCCTATTACCTCCCAGTACATTTTATGGCTCTAAATGCAATACTTAAGACGATAATAGGGGGGTTGACCTAAATTTAAGGCTTTCAGATTGGAAGGTGTCAGAAAATCACTCATAAATGAGAAATTTTTCAAGGGATTGCTCCCCAAATCTAATCAGCTCGAGTTTTCGATAATATGAACTGGTGTGTCAAATTATAAGGCTGTGTAGCAAGTAGTTTTTCCTGAACTGCGATGACAGGGGGGTGTACTTCAAAAAAAAATTGTTTTTGATCACGTGACCTTCATAAAGGTCAAATTTAAGCATGCAGAAAAATTTTCCCACGCCTAAGGTATATAACTGCCAAATATGGTTTGAAACCTTCTAATAATAAGGGAGATATTCAAGGGAGACCATAATGCAGCGGCGGCAGTGAGGAAACTGAGGCAAAAACAAATAAGTGCCCTTTCAGGGATGCTTAATTAAGAGTAAAGGTAATATTAACCAAGGTAAATTTGAGTTTGATCAGATCCAGTATATCTAGTATCTCATAATTACATACCTATAGACTGGCAAAGGAGGTGCTCCGTTGAATAGCAAGTGGTCATTACTTCCTGTGTGTGAGGACTGGACACTGTTGAGTTTGGTGAACATTGGGGGGCCTTGTCTGGAGCCAGGGAATTGATCTCCAGAAGAAGAGAAATCTACACTTTGCTGCCTAGGATGAAAAAAAAGGAAAACTGATATGGATGCACAGCAGAATTCTTTAAAAAAAAACAAACTTACCAATTTTAGCGCTTAGACTGTTTAAAGCTGTATAATATGGAAAGGACTGTAAATCCAATAGATTAACCAAGGTAGTAAAAATAATCATTTGTCACTGAACTAATATCACAATACAGCCATCTTAATAAACAACTATCATATTATTTTGCATCCAATTTGACAGGTTATAAAAAATTGTCAGAAATATAGGACATATAAGTTTGCTTACAGACTACTTATAGCAGTAACTAATTGGTTGCTTTTCCCATAAAACATCTGAAACTGCACAATTTTACAGCTATATTTCACGATAACACTTTTTTCACTCTTCTTTAGCAACTTGAAAATTGAGTTTGTGATCAAGTATGGCTAATTCTTTAAACCAAGAAGTTTTATCAAAGTATTCAAAACTAAATTATGCTCAAGTACAGATGTATATCGCCAAAGGCCAATATATTTGGCATACAAATTCTCTAATGGCGTCCATTTGTCATCTATCCATGTGCATAACTCCAAAACAATATATTGGATTTGGAACATCTTTTCACATCAGGAGGAATGTAGATTTGGCTTGGTCCTCCGCAAGGATGATATGGATCCAGCCTGAGTTTCCAAAATTCTTCACTTAGCTCACACAAGATGGGGCAGCACAGAATACAATTAGAAAGACAAGAAAGATTTATAGTGGGGTCCTTAAGAGTAAACCAAATAAGCAATTTTTTTTTATATTTTTCAGCACAATCGGCAGGCCTCATTAGAAATAAAAATTTTAACTGTCTTCTGGCTTAAGGTCAGTTTGTTTGTATGTCTGTCCATGTGCATAACTTGAACGCTCTGTATTATATTGTGGTCAAATTTTCATACAAGGTGAGGCCTACCGATGGCTTGGTACTGTTCACAGATGAGCTGGATCTGTATAGGGACTCCAGAATTTTTCTTGGAATTTTGTCACCAATACCTGATTCCAAATCCTTGGGCAAGATTTTGTGCTCCCCTACTAGCAATGCATGTTTTCATTACTTGTGCTTAGTGATGCTGGGAAAGCATGGGAGGCAAAACAAATGATCCACATTGGGCAATGGATAGTAAAAACTGTACCTGAAGTGGGCAGTTCTTTGTATATTTGTCTGTACAAAGAAGTTTATATGTTGGCTGCCATTAATAAACAGTGTCAGATTTTACCAGAAAGTGGGAAGTTCTTTATACATTTGTTCATGTAATAATATTATACATTGGCTGGGGTAAATGAACTGTACCAGATGGTAAACTATGCCAGTAACACTACCTGGAAGTAGGAAGTTCCTCATATTCATGTCCACGTACTGCTAGACTCTCAGGTCTTCTCTTGATGGGCATGTTCTCCGTGTTGTGAGGGGAGAACTGTTCAGGAGGACAGCTTGTGGGTGAAACTTGTGAGGCCTGTCTGCTGAAGTGGTCTGAATCTCTGTCCACCACTACACCTATTAATGTACATTAAAGTAAAATATGTGAAATATGCCACAGTATGCAAATAACATATTAGCTTAGAATAATTAAGGTTCATAAAAAACTTCAACACAGATATATTTCTGACTTTATGACATTATCAGGAAATGTAGATTCATTATCATTGTTTGTTAGTTCGAGTTGTCATATATCACGAGAATTACAGAATGGTTCTTGAGTCACCATAATGTATGTTCTGTTGTGTGCACTATGTCAAAAGATTAAAATTTTTTAATAAGATTACAATTATCCAAAAGCTTATATGAAAGGATGAGTACAAAGTTGTACTATAATTTTACATTTGAGTGGTAAACAGTTTTAAAATGTACACTTTACAATTCAATTCAGTTTCATGTGAAGTTATTAATATAGCAGTTCTTGTCTTTCAATAAAAGAAATGGAGTGGGGTGGGGAGTGGGAAACTAGGTTGAATATTCAGGGACATTTCATCATTCCTGAGGTTCAACAAAAATTCCTCTTTCATATTTTGTGTAGTTCTGTTCTGCGCAGGTTGTTTCCAGGGTACAGTTATTACAAAGAAGCAAATTAGGTATACCGCATCACAACTTTAATGCAGTATTTTCAATTATCACCTGAAGTCCTTATTTCAAGATAACCAAGTATATTTGGAACATATATCTTATGAAAATACTGAAAAGATAAGATAAAGTTATAATTTGGAAGATAACACAAGAACATACAAAATGTATTGCAATAATATGGACTAATACCCGTTCGCGGAAGAGCAATGCACAACTGTTTTACTGTAAAGTGGACCAGTAATCAACACTTAAATAAATCTTCTGAAAAGGTCTTTCAGGGCCCTGTTGGCTGACTTAGTTCATTCATGTAAATAGCTGCTTCTGCTACTGAACAATTTGTCTTCTAATTTTACCCTTGTAAGCAATAACAAACTAGAGGATTGCTCGCAAAAAAAAAAGATAATGTTTTTGCATAGCAAAAACAAAGCGTCCCGAAAAGGATATAAAGGTGAGTGCTAAAGTATTCAGAAAATGCTTCGTTTCTAGCCTTATACTGTTGTGGCAACCAAAGTCAGCGCAGTCTGCTCTATCTAGCACGGTTTTCAAGATATAAGCATTTTTGTGTTTTGCAAAAACTTTGAAAATTCAAAATGGCCACCATTTTTGGGGAGACAAAAATTTTTGTCAAGACCACTGCCGTGGTGTGTATCTCCCGCCGAGCATTAAAGCAGAAGAAATAGCTTTTCCGAGATATTCACAATTTTTCATTTTCGTGTGTGAAAGGTCTTCCAAAAGTAGGTGAATGAGTTATTTGAGAAAAATTGGCTATCTGCAATACTATTAAGAGATAATTCACATTTACTCATTTTGAGTAGGTGAATAATTATCTATGGGTCTGAAACTTCACCAAGTGAAAGCTCTCCCACAAGTAGGTGAATGAGTTATTTGAGAAAAATTGGCTATCTGGAATACTTTTAGAGATAATTCGCATTTACTCATTTTGAGTAGGTGAGTAATTAGCTATGGGTCTGAAACTTCACCATGTGAAAGCTCTCCCACAAGTAGATGAATGAGTATTTGATAAAAATTGGGTATCCGCAATACTTTTACAGATAATTAGCATTTACTCATTTTGAGTAGGTGAATAAATAGCTATGGGTCTGAAACTTCACAGAGTGAAAGCTCTCCCAAAAGTAGGTGAATGAGTTATTTGAGAAAAATTGGCTATCTGCAATACTTTTAGATATAATTCACATTTACTCATTTTGAGTAGGTGAATAATTAGCTATGGGTCTGAAACTTCACCAAGTGAAGGCTCTGCCAAAAGTAGGTGAATGATTTATTTGAGAAAAATTGGCTATCTGCAATACTTTTAGAGATAATTCGCATTTACTCATTTTGAGTAGGTGAGTAACTAGCTATGGGTCTGAAACTTCACCAAGTGAAAGCTCTCCCAAAAGTAGGTGAATGAGTTATTTGAGAAAAATTGGCTATCTGCAATACTTTTAGAGATAATTCGCATTTACTCATTTTGAGTAGACGAGTAATTAGCTATGGGTCTGAAACTTCACCAAGTGAAAGCTCTCCCAAAAGTAGGTGAATGATTAATTTGAGAAAAATTGGCTATCTGCAATACTTTTACAGATAATTCGCATTTACTCATTTTGAGTAGGTGAGTAAATAGCTATGGGTCTGAAACTTCACCAAGTGAAAGCTCTCCCAAAAGTAGGTGAATGATTAATTTGAGAAAAATTAGCTATCTGCAATACTTTTAGAGATAATTCGCATTTACTCATTTTGAGTAGGTGAGTAATTAGCTATGGGTCTGAAACTTCACAGAGTGAAAGCTCTCCCAAAAGTAGGTGAATGAGTTATTTGAGAAAAATTGGCTATCTGCAATACTTTTAGAGATAATTCGCATTTACTCATTTTGAGTAGGTGAGTAATTAGCTATGGGTCTGAAACTTCACCAAGTGAAAGCTCTCCCAAAAGTAGGTGAATGAGTTATTTGAGAAAAATTGGCTATCTGCAATACTTTTACAGATAATTCGCATTTACTCATTTTGAGTAGCTGAGTAATTAGCTATGGGTCTGAAACTTCACCAAGTGAAAGCTCTCCCAAAAGTAGGTGAATGATTAATTTGAGAAAAATTGGCTATCTGCAATACTTTTAGAGATAATTCGCATTTACTCATTTTGAGTAGGTGAGTAATTAGCTATGGGTCTGAAACTTCACCAAGTGAAAGCTCTCCCAAAAGTAGGTGAATGAGTTATTTGAGAAAAATTGGCTATCTGCAATACTTTTAGAGATAATTCACATTTACTCATTTTCAGTAGGTGAGTAATTAGCTATGGGTCTGAAACTTCACAGAGTGAAAGCTCTCCCAAAAGTAGGTGAATGAGTTATTTGAGAAAAATTGGCTATCTGCAATACTTTTAGAGATAATTCGCATTTACTCATTTTGAGTAGGTGAGTAATTAGCTATGGGTCTGAAACTTCACCATGTGAAAGCTCTCCCACAAGTAGATGAATGAGTTATTTGATAAAAATTGGGTATCCGCAATACTTTTACAGATAATTAGCATTTACTCATTTTGAGTAGGTAAATAATTAGCTATGGGTCTGAAACTTCACCATGTGAAAGCTCTCCCAAAAGTAGGTGAATGAGTTATTTGAGAAAAATTGGCCATCTGCAATACTTTTAGAGGTAATTCGCATTTACTCTTTTTGAGTAGGTGAGCAATTAGCTATGGGTCTGAAACTTCACCAAGTGAAAGCTCTTTGGGATAGCTGCTCTGCAGAGATACCCTGAAGATAAAAAATTTCGTTGAAATCGCTCTATGTAGCACGGTTTTCGAAATATTAGCATTTTTGTGTTTTGCAATTTTTGCGCAAAAATTCGAAAATTCAAAATGGCCGCCATTTTTGGCAAGATAAAATTTTTTTGAAAATTGGCATGGCTACTCTGCATAGATACCCTGTGGGTCAAAAATTTCGTCGAAATCGCTCTATCTAGCACGGTTTTCGAGATATAAGCATTTTTGTGTTTTGCAATTTTTGCGAAAATTTCGAAAATTCAAAATGGCCGCCATTTTTGGCGAGAGAAAAATTTTTTGAAAATTGGGAAAAGTACTCCGCAGAGATATCCTGCGGGTCAAAAATTTTGTCGAAATTGCTCTATCTAGCACGGTTTTTGAGATATAAGCATTTTTGTGTTTTGCAATTTTTGCGAAAATTTCAAAAATTCAAAATGGCCGCCATTTTGGGCGAGACAAAATTTTTTTGAAAATTGGGAAAACTACTCCGCAGAGATACCCTGCGGGTCAAAAACTTCGTCGAAATCGCTCTATCTAGCACGGTTTTCGAGATATAAGCATTTTTGTGTTTTCCTTATTTGGAAAATTCGTAATGATTAATTAATCATTAATTACTCGGCCATTTCTTGACCAATCAATGCCAAAATCTAATGATTTCCAGATTTTAATAGAATGAATGTATTTGCCAAGTTTCAGGTGAATTGATAAAATTCCTTTCAAGTTATCATCCGGACAAGCTTCCCCATCGAAAAAAGACATTTTTGGTCATGTGACCTCTCTGATTGGTTGAAATGTCACTGCAGCATATTCAAAAAAATTCCCCAAGGCTACTGCCTAAACCTGCCAAATTTGAAAAGAATCCGCCTAACGGTTACAGAGTTATAAGGAAAACAAAATGCGGAGCCGGCGGAGCCGGCGGAGCCAGAAGCTCTCCCATACACAAACAAGCGTCCCTTGCGGGACGCTTAATGACGCTATGGTGCAATTTTTATGAAAATGCCATAAAATTAACTTCATCTCCAGACAATATCCCACCTCCCATTTCATAAGTGTGCATAAAAATATACCAATGGGGTCTCTAGCCTGAATCATCACACAAAGCACCAAAATTGTTTAATATTTGGCAGTTGCTAAATGTTAAGTACATTAACTGTTTTAAGTGGAAAACTCTTTTGAGTTGAAATACATATCAGGTCATCAGAGAGACTTTTCTTTTGAAAATTATGGTTACAGTTTAGAATTTCTGGTTATTTGGAAGTAATAGAATTTCTTTGGATTTAATGTTACTGGGTTCAACTTAACTTATTTAACGAAATTATTTTCAATTTACTGCAAACTTTTCATTCATATATTGTGCAATATTCAGATTAATACCCACCTTCTATTCCCCAGTTACTTCCTCTATCTTTTTGTTTCATTTCTGTTGTTTTATTTCATCAGATTTTTTTAACTTTCCTATCCCTTATAATTTAGTTGTCAGTTTCAATTTCAAAATAAAATTGTATTACAGGGGAAAGTACAGTAGCCCAGTTTTATTTTTGTGTATTATTTGCAAAAGTTTCACTGTTTTTATTCATATTTCACTTTAATTTCATATAAATATGCAACCTGAGGCGCTGATTCATGGATTAATCATAGACAGAAGGCAATGGGGTTTTTGTATAGCCTGGCATATACTCAGAACACTATTTCATTATGGGTGTTAAAAGTCAAATTTTGAGATTTGTATTTCATATCCCTTTCACTGGCTAATGAGTTAGGGCAGGCCATAAATGAATTCCTTATGTTGTTAATGAGTTGTACTGGAAACCACAAGGCCAGAGATGACACCCAGATGATTAAATGCCAAACTTACGGACCACTGGACTAACTTGTTTAAGTTTAGTTTCCACAAGCCTTTATGTCTTAATGTTCTCCACTCATCATTATGAGAAAATGAGAGCAAGGTTTAATTTCAATACATGTGAAAGCAATCTAATTGCAATGACTCATTTGTAATTACTTTTTTCCTTTCACTGACAAAAAAATTGGCATGAAATCATATAACTTTTATGTTTTTTTGTTTCATATTTGATAAATAGTTGTGACATGTGACTATGTAAATTACACCAAAACACATACACACCATAACCAACAGATTTATGTTTTTAAAAAATAGTTTTGAAAAACATATCCAGGAATGACAGGTTCCAGGAAATTTTCATTCCACTTTGATTGTAAAGGAAAATTCTGTAAATGCAGCTAATAAAAATTAATTTACAGTTCTCTGGAATAAAATGAACCATCCCTTTTCTGCCTTAATTTTGCCTAAGCTTACCACAGTCCCTTTTTAATACTTGATGTCTGAATGATTCTGAAGACTGACTCTGTTTTTTTTTTTTGTTTTTTTGTGTGTGCCTCAGAATCTGCTAGTACAAAGTTAAGTGCTATAAAAGTCTGATAAGATTAAGTGTAGACGTCCATGTACGCAGGTGCGGCTTTTGCCCAAAAAAATCAATTGGTACAGTTATAGTGGGAGTGTTTCCATGTACACGGCTTATGGGTGAGGGCTGCGGGTGTGTGTAGTCTATATGCCTTATTTTCTATGTTAATTTATTTACCACAAAACCATTGCAAGTTATTACGTAAGCCGCAACCTGCACCCGCGTACATGGATGCTTACACTAACAAAAATGTTTTTCACATGATATATTATTTTGTGTTATGACCTCCACCAGGTGGTCATTTTGGGGGGTGTTCGTTTGTCAGTGTGTGTTTGTGTTAGCAACAACTCCAAAAGTAACTAGATCTATGCATCAGAGAACAGATGCAAATTTGTATCCACCGGAAAGACAACTACCAACGCCAGTGAACCATTGTTTAACCTTGAAGGAAGGGCCCAAGGTCAAATCCGACCACACCACAAGATTCCCAGCCCATGATTTCCTATAGGCTGGTTTACCACCCCAAACCTCTAGGACCAATAATAAGCGAGTTATAAGCACTTTTACCTTTGGCTATACTCGTTTGACCTTGAAGGGGCGGCCCAAGGTCAAATCTGACCACACCAGAAGATTCCCAGTCCATGATTTCCAATAGGTTGGTTTACCATCCCAAACCTCTAGGACCAATAATAAGCGAGTTATAAGCACTTTAAGTTTGACTATCCTCCTTTGACCTTGAAGGAGGGGTCCAAGGTCAAATCTCACCAAATTCGCAGCACATGATTTCCTATAGGTTGGTTTCACATTGCAAACCTCTAGGACCAATAATAAGGGAGATATACCGTATTTATTGTAATAAACGCCCCGGGGCGATGCATTTTTCAAAAGGGGGGCGACTATTACAGATAAACAAAATCATATCTCGAGTCCAGTGGCAATGGGCGATAATGGACATTTACAGCCTTGTTCTCGCTTGCTGGCATGTATAATGGCGAGACAGCTTAAAACATTTAAAACACACCTCAAATCTGAAGAAATTATGTAGTTTTATGTCGTATTTTTGCAGATTTCAATGCGTCTGTGACCAAAATTGTCATGTTTTGTTTTTATTTTCCTTATTTCTCGTAAGCAATATTGACTTGGGAAGTACTAAAATGCACCATTTTTCGGAATCCCGGAATCGCAAAGGTGTTGGCTGTGGAGAGGGATGTAAAACCCCAAAATATGAACTTTGCAAAGGTAGAGAAGAGGGGGGGGCGATTAATAGGGAGGGGGCTTTTATTACAATAAATAAGGTAGGTACTTTTAAAGTCCGCTATGTGGGTTACTTCGGCACTCCGTGGATGACCCTGAATTAAGAGCTTCAAGGTCAAATGTCTGCAAGGTCTTTCAAAACAATGTCTTTCAAAACAACATAATATAAAGTTTTAATAGTGAGTGATCACCCTTACAAGTGGTCCAGAGAAGCAAAATACAGTTTTATTATAAATACTACTTTACCTGAAGTAACTGGAATTAAGTAGGGAAATTCAAATTCCTCTTCAACAATATCTCTTCTTGTCTGATTATTCATTTGCATGTTTATAATTTACTTCACTAAATAATGCTAATTACTTCCACCAAAATTTAACTCTGATACCACATTCTAGAGCTATATTAATATCACAACTTTACAAACTCAAACATCCACAAACAGATGTCACATGTCCTCTATTAAATTCCTATAATTGATTTACAATTTACTTGAGCTGGTAAAAATCCTAAGTAAATACATAAATATCTTCTCTCTTATTAAATTTTTACATCTCACATTGATATTCTTTCTGTAAATCTTTCCATTAATATTTTACAATCTTTTAAACTGAAAATAGTAGCTATCTTTTGAAATAAAATTTTTCTAAAATTATCTAAGTTCACTCTCATTTTCATTCATATCCTGTTGAAGTTTCACAAGATTAATCTGAACTTAATACACGTCACACTATGTATCCCCATTCATGGCCCATTACAGTTTTATCAGTATCAAACCAGCTTGTCTAGCAATACAAGTATATCACAAAAAACAATCCACACATTTAGGAAACAATAATGACGCTGCACTTTACACCCAAGGATCACCACTTTTTCACACTATGACAATATTAAAATACATATTACTGTGAAACAGAACATCAGAAAGGTACTCTCCACTTACTTGTACACAGGCCATTATCTCAACAACAGGGAGTAAACAAAACTTGAGTTCAACTGCACTCTTGACAATGTATTTGTAGCATTCATATTACGGAAATACTAGTGCAAGGTTTTATACTGTGTGCACAACTTACTGTGATCTTATTATGATGTAATGCACTAAGTATTTAACAAACTTATGATCTCAGTTAATATTCTGCTTGTTTTATCCTGCACGAAGAAGGATTGCTATGTTATTATGTCATATCATTTGGCGGTTTTAGCCTATATGGATTTGTCTTTTTGGTGGGGTTTTGTGTATAAATCCTAATGTAAATGAATAAGATTTTCACATGGAATTTTCAAGATATCCACCATCTATTTTTTTTCTCCAATTATTTTCTATTTTGCATTCTATATCAGATACCTTTAAATATACATGGAGTGTATTCTCAATCAACCAGTCTGAAGAAAGAAATGTGATAAGAAACGCTCAAAAAACACTTACTAAGAAACGATCAATATGCAAAACACTTTACACGTTAAAGGGATGGAGACAGAAGTGGGATGTATTAAAGTAAGTAAATAGTGTACCTAACACTCAAGCAAAAAGAGTTTTACAGAACTCCATTAAAAGACGGAATTGAGCACTTCCTCTTAGGTGGAGGTCTGGGATAGTTGTTTTTGGGAAAGTTACTGTGGTAAAAATCGGACCCATTTAGTTTTAAATATCCCTTGAAAGGCAACAAGGGGGGCAAAAACTGACATCCCTAGGTTTGAATAGTTCTGAAGAATAATTCAATTAAGTATTATAGGATTTTAGGTAATAATTTTGTAGATACACTGCAAAATACAAGAAATTCAACTTTATGACCCCAGTTTTACCTTGAGGAGGGGCTTGGGTAGAAAATTTGACATGATTTTTATCTGCCAATACATTTCAAAGTTCCAAATCCAAAAATTATGGAGATATTTGACATTTTACACATTTCTTCTACCTGTTTACTGTATACCACAGATATCTGATGTGGATGATTTTAATGTAACCTTAACATGAACATCAAACTTTTAAAGCTCTAAAGCCAATTTTCATGGCTTCAATAACATACTGAAACTATAAATACAGAACATTTATCTTGTGGGGAATCTGATTTTGATACTATCTCCAGACAGAAACAGACTCAAGAGTCAAGACTGAGCCTAAATTTATGATAAACTTTAATGAGAGAACAAAAAATAATGAAATTAAATTAAATAAACTATAGCTTATAGAACTTGAAAAGGATTGTGTGTCCAACTAATATCACATCTTTGAAAAAATATTTCAATGGCAAACAAGTTGAGAAAATAAAACTTGTCTCCCAATTTCTACTGACTACTGTCAATCCAAAGGTGAATTAAGTGACTGAATGACTTTGAATTTGTCAATGAATTTACTATTATTTCTAAGCTAGGGACACATTATTATTTGTCTGCATAATCTACATGAATGGGACATTAAAAGTACACTTTATAAGAAGGCTTGTCTGAACATAATAATTCACCAAGGTAATATAAGCCACTTTGATTTCCTGTTGTAGTGTCAATGACTTTGATGAAAAGCTCTTTCTAGTCTTGTGTTTGGCTGGTTAACAACTCTCTTCCACTTTACTGATTACTGAAGTGATTGTATCAATGAGAGTCCATTTTATTGATATATTTTTGTCAATTTTAAAACCTATTCTAAAATGGTAGGTTGCGCAATGACCATGCAGATGTCTTTTGCGCAGTTCTGGAATCACGAATACAGAATGGCAAATAAAGTAATGCTGTTGAATTCTACAAACATCATCCGTATGAATGTAAACAACTCGCAGTAAAATAAGTGGTAAAAATATTCATAAGATTGTCACTTCTTACTGGATTTCAACAAATAGCATATCATTTGAAGGCTTACAACAAACTGAATGCATCTACCATGACAATCTCTAAATATTTCACAACAGATTCTATGAAAATAGAGTAATAAAAATACTTTTTTCTACCCAAGATATCATCACACGTTTCCTTGATGGAACAGCCAACATGGCCTTGGATTTATTTCGATTTTAACATACGATTTTCACCTTATTTTCATCAAAATAATAATATACCCATTTTGGAAAAGATATATACGACAAATGCTAGTACTTTATAATGATTTTAAACTATTGATCGTTTTTATTAGACCACTCAGCCTCTTGGCCTCCATTGGTTTAATACAGCCGATTGATAGCTTAAAACCATCATAAAGCACTCCAATAAGTCAATTATTCCTATATTAGCAACTGATGATGAAGATAGAAATCATATACAATTCTAATACCAAAATAGATCCAGATAAAAGAATTATTTTAGAACTGATCAATATCGTATGACAGGATGACTGTGCCATGGTGTGTTTTTGAGCTAGCTTTGGGGCTCTTGTAGTGTATATCTTACGACAGCTTGTATTATTCTCAGAATATGTGTTAATGAATGATGTTACAAATTGAAAAACTAGCTACAATTGCCTTGTAGTGTCAGTTTCTCTTCAACTATGATAGCCAGACTGTACACGTATAGAACCTCTTTAAGGCCTGTACATACTAACAATGACACAAAGGTTAAAGTTGGGGTTTTACATCCCATTCAACAGCCAGGGTCATATTGTGACAGGTCTTCAGCTTTGTCACTTTTGGGAGTCAAAAACACACAGAGGTGACAGTCTGTGATTAGATGCTAAACCTGCTAACCCACTAGGCCACCGAGGACATCTTGGAAGATGCTACAAGCTGACTTGATAACAAAGCTGGAAATGATATATCATAACATGACACTGATTACAATTATTTTTATTCTTAAGAATTTTCCATTTTTTTGCTTTGTGGAGTGGTTGGAGACTGTCAGCTGCACGGCAAATCTTCAGCAAAAATGACTAACACTTCCTGCTTCCGATTTAGTTTTTGGTTTTGTATTTGTACAGTTTAAAGAGGGCTTGTATTTGAGGATATCCTATCAGTTTGCTGCATATTACATATGTCAGGAAATTCAGAAAACTCAGTAAAATTCTGGATAAGTAACCTCAGTAATAGGTCCTTAGGGAACCTTCACAATTGATATTTGCCACTATTTAGAATTGCTGGAGAAGTAGAAGAATCTTTCTGGAATCCTTAAGATTTGAGATAATAGGCTTCAAGTAACTTATAACTCTCTCATGTCATGCAAGTAAGATGTTGTGAAAAATATTTCTGAAGCTTATATCTGTTTTCCACTATGTTACCCGCTAACAGAGATTTTTGGGTGTGACATCAATACTGTCAGCTATTACTCATTTCATGTAGAAAATGACTTGGCCATGTAAACTACCAATGTGATGGTTCTTTTTTTAAATTAATGTTGTGTTTTTGTGTTATGATTTGGTTTACAACCTCTATTGCATCATTTAAAAACTTGTAGTCCTGCAAAAAGCCTGAAATAACATTATGTTCATCATTACCACATCTGAACACTGAGGAGGCATTCTGTTGTTGCCTAACAACACCTAATACTGAAATTGTGAACACTCTTAATACCTTTAGTGAGTTTAGTCAATAAGATTCATACCGTAAATGACCTATTTAGCGCACAGTGCGCTAGGCAAAGTCTATTTTTATTCAATATTTGGTGGGAAAAAATTCCCCTTTTAGCGCACCCATCATGAAACACTTTCCGGGATGAAGTATAGGTCAATCCGGTAAGAATAACGGTGTTCCGACATTTAGAATCCACCAAAAGTACCCACTTCCTGTAAATATGGCAGTAGATAAAAACAAACTCGAAAGCCATGACAAAAATGTCAATTTATTAAGTAAAAATACATGTAATATATAAAAAAATGTTTGGATATTGTGCCCTGTCAACAATGATATTCTTGGGAAAAAGAGGTAGGGTGCGGTTACAAGGGTGGATGCGCTAAATAGGTCATTTACGGTAATAACAATTTAAGTCTTTTGCAAGGCTAGGTCCCTACCTGAATCGTGTTCCTGAGTGGGTCTGGAAGGACTTTCTCTTTTCACAGGCCGAGGGTTGGGGTCCAAGTAATTAGAGGGATGCTGGTAATCTGAAGGTGGGATGATGATGTCAGATAATCGTTCACTCTGGTTGTCTCCACTTGACAGTGCAGGGAAGGAAGAGTTAATCACACTCATCATGAAAGGGAAGGATTACACAGTCATACTGAAACAAATGTGAAAAACAAAAACAGTAAAAATATGCAACATACCTCCCACATTCAAAGAAATACCTTCAACACAATTTCAGCATAATTTTTTCTTTTATATTTTATACCCTTTACAGTTTGAAAATGATTAATACTAAGATATTATTTCTTGAAAATATAGCAACTATTTAATCTTGTAAACCATCAAAACTGTTGATATCTAAATTTTCTTTCCCATAATATTCGAATATATAACATTTTAAGCCATTTTAAGTCAGAGCCATGTGACAAAACTAAATTTTTTGACAAACCGTTAAAACCTATGCCACCATGGGCAACAAGGTTTATATCTGGTCATAAGATGCATATATTTATATCTGGAAAACCTGGAGTAAGTGTAGCAATCCCTCCCCTCTGTGAAAAAAACCATGGAAAAAATAAGATAGGGTAACACGAGGAGTGGCAAAATCACGAACATTCATTATACCCAAGCATTAACTACAGTACCTCACTGACAGCAAAATGTGCACCAGATTTTTATGAGAAATGTGTCTCATGTCCTATACTTTATAAACTTTAAAAGCATTTAATGATCTCCAATGTGTTTTTAAAGAATACAACATTATAAAATGGCTTTATAACTGGCCTGTCAGTCACTTATAACAAACTATATGTTCATCAATTAAAAAATGATTTATAACATAAATACACAACAATAATAGCTAGGTTATCATTAAAAATCAAGAATAAAATGGTTCCTTCCCTACCATATTTTGAAAACTAAATTAATCCATATTGCTCTATTATATCCTGTTCCGACAAATGTTATGAGTTAAGCAGATTAAATATTTCAACACTGCTCTGAGCCTGCCAATCATCAATTTGTCATAACCATCATATAATCATACAAGTTATACTTACAATTCAACCAACTGTCTGATTGGAGTTCTTTTACAAGTTAACAACTCACAAAATTTTATGTAAATAATATTCTGCACAAAATCTGTATCATATGTCTTTTGTGGTATATTTTGAATCATTCCCTCTTTAAAACATGTTAGAAGTCTTCTTGTAAAAACTCTGTACATGAATCATGGCCATTATTGTCCTTATACATTATTTACTGTTTGTCTGCATACATACATGTATATAGAAGCCTGAATAAACTACCCACACATAAAAACTGTAAATGGCTCCGGCCAATGAATATATCCTGTAAAAAGCATGAAATTTAACTAATAACAGGTCACAATATCTTGATTCAGAATTATACATAAAAAACTCCAGAAATGATAAAATACTGCAATTTACACTAATTGAAATTTACAAGTAAAGACGTTGGTGAATCTTTTAGAAGGAAAACATTCCATAGTAAAGTACACCAAAAGCCAAGACATTACATAATCATGCTGTACCATGTACAATTAATATACACCGTGTATTGTACTAAATTGTTGAACTGATAGCTCTTACATATCAATATGACTTCAATGGCCAAATATAGCCACCCTTCAGCATCAGCACACTGATGGAGGTGATGTTTAATATGCTTAGATGGTTCTATTGAATATTCTAATTCAGTCTCCTGTGAAGTGTTGATGACACACAGCAAGAGAGATTTCAGACTCACTTTCACATGAAAAGACTTACCCTGAAAAGATACAAAAACTCAAAACCTAGGATAATACTGAGTTTAAGTACTGGTGAAGTGTCCTATATTTTATATTTGTTACTCGTTATTGAGATTGTTGCTACTAGATTTTATATGAATCAAAAGAAGATAATTTGAAAACAAAATGTTTTATACACAATTTAATAGCTACTGACATAAAAATGCCTCTACAGGAAAAGTTTAATGGTGAAGTTTAAAATGATTAAGTCCTGCATGCGTAACTGTCCACAGTCAGTCTTTTTATTTCTTAATTGTCATATAAATGGACAATGTTTTGATTCGTGCTGAAAACAATGTTTATCTCAACAAAGACTCCAGAGGGTCACAATTATTTGTATTTAACACTGAAATAACCAAATCATTATACATATATCACCATTTTCTAAATTTACCTGTGTATTAGTTACATTTGTCAGACAAAAAAGTTACCAAAAGTTGTCTTTTGTAGAAACATATCATGAAATCTAAATCAATTACTCTCAAAATCAGGAGGTCTTATTTTCAAATGCAGGACGTTTCGAACATGGACGTAAATATATGAAGCTGGCTCTTCTGGTAAAAGAGGGACTATTTTGTGGCTAATTGTTTAAACCCTTAAAGAAACCTACAAGTGGACCATGAAAATCTACACAAAACTTCCAACTGGATTGTGCAATCTCTGTGAGGACAGATTGTCAGGTTGCAAGTCCACAGTAGATTTTCTTCGGCATGTGAGCCACAGTTTGAGAGGAGATCAGCCAAATATTTAAAATGGCCTGGATTTGTTCCGTTAAATTATACTGTTGTGTCAAATGTTCAGTTAAAGTGATAAATATTGACAACAAGAGGGTCACAGATGCCCCAAAAGGCGGGTTGCGCAGGCAGAAATAAGGTTAGCAACTGCTGTAATTACATTTAGAAAAGAAGGAAAGAAATGTTAGGTTACCCAGTTAAGGTGAATGTGTAAGACATGCTAAGAAACGTAAAAATTGTAATCTAGGTCACATAATTGTATCTATGCTATAAACGGACAAACGAAAGGACAGAATTACACCAACTAAGCAACTAAGCTATGATGGTGATGCATGTCCCTGTCAAGTTTGAATTCGACTGGACAAAGCATTTTCGAGTTCGAGTCCAGAAACGAAAATGTGGACAGACGGATGGAGAGAAAAATGGACAAACGGACAGGAAAATGGTCAAAGAAACAGACGGAGTTACACCAATTTCGAAAAGAGCCTAGCTATGATGGTGATCTATGTCTCTGTGAAGTTTGAATTTGATTGGACTAACCGTTTTCGAGTTAGAGTCCGGAAACGAAAATGTGGACACACAGATGGACAGAAAAATGGACAAAAAACGAACAAACGGACAAACGAACGGACGGAATTACACCAATTTCAAAAAGAACCTAGCTATGATGGTGGTCTATGTCCCTGTCAAGTATGAATTCGATTGGACAAACCGTTTTCGAGTTAGAGTCCGGAAACAAAAATGTGGACAAACAGATGGATGGACAGACAAACGGACAAAAAGCGGACAAATGAATAGACGGAATTTCACCAATTTCGAAAGGAACCTAGCTATGATGGTGGTCTATCTCCCTGTCAAGTTTGAATTCGATTGGTCAAACCGTTTTCGAGTTCGAGTCTGGAAACGAAAATGTGGACAAACAGATGGATGGATGGACAGACAAACGGACGAAAAACGGACAAACGAAGAGACAGAATTTCACCAATTTCGAAAGGAACCTAGCTATGGTGATCTATCTCCCTGTCAAGTGTGAATTTGAATGGTCAAACCGTTTTCGAGTTAGAGTCCGAAAACAAAAATGTGGACAAACAGATGGATGGACAGACAAACGGACAAAAAGCGGACAAAACAATTTCGAAAGGAACCTAGCTATGATGGTGATCTATCTCCCTGTCAAGTTTGAATTCGATTGGTCAATTCGTTTTCTAGTTCGAGTCCGGAAACGAAAATGTGGACAAACAGATGGATGGATGGACAAACGGACGAAAAACGGACAAACATACAGAATTTCACCAATTTCGAAAGGAACCTAGCTATGATGGTGATCTATCTCCCTGTCAAGCTTGAATTCGACTGGTCAAACCGTTTTCGAGTTAGAGTCCAGAAACGAAAATGTGGACAAACAGATGGATGGACAGACAAACGGACAAAAAGCGGACAAACGAACAGACAGAATTTCACCAATTTCGAAAGGAACCTAGCTATGATGGTGATCTATCTCCCTGTCAAGTTTGAATTCGATTGGCCAAAACGTTTTCGAGTTAGAGTCCGGAAACAAAAATGTGGACAAACAGATGGATGGACAGACAAACGGAAGAAAAACGGCAAACGAACAGACGGAATTTCACCGATTTCGAAAGGAACCTAGCTATGATGGTGATCTATCTCCCTGTCAAGTTTGAATTCGATTGGTCACACCGTTTTCGAGTTAGAGTCCGGAAACGAAAATGTGGACAAACAGATGGCTGGATGGACAGACAAACAGACGAAAAACGGACAAACAAATAGACAGAATTTCACCAAAATGTGGACAAACAGATGGATGGACAAACGGACAAAAAGCGGACAAACGAACACACAGAATTTCACCAATTTCAAAAGGAACCTAGCTATGATGGTGATCTATCTCCCTGTCAAGTTTGAATTCGATTGGTCAAACCGTTTTCGAGTTAGAGTCCGAAAACAAAAATGTGGACACACGGATGGACAGACAAACGGATGAAAAACGGACAAACGAACGGACGGAATTTCACCAATATAGAAAGGAACCTAGCTATGAGGTTGATCTATCTCCCTGTCAAGTTTGAATTCGATCGGACAAACCGTTTTCGAGTTAGAGTCCGGAAACGAAAAATGTGGACGGACAGACGGATGTCAGACACATCAATCTAATAGGCAGGTTGGTTACACGTAACCCGCCTAAAAATGATATATAATAAATTTTTTTACTGTAGTGATAAATGTTGACAAAAATAACATATGGTAAAAAAGCTCGTTTTGCAATTCATATATTATGTGAAACAGTGAAACACATGTAAATTGTTCTTTATTATGTAATTCATATTTTATTTAACACTGTGAAATACAGGTAAACAGCATGCTACATGAAAGATAGGAATCATTTCTGCTACATTTAATGTCTAGAATAATTTCTTTAATGTCATTTAAACAATTAAAAAAATAGCATCAGAGATGCCCGTACCCCACAGCCTGGGGAAATATTTTTCAACACCATGAGATATAGAAGTAGTGAAACAGTACAAAGTTCAAGAAACTTTCAGAGCAGTGTCAGTTATATTAAGGTCCAAATAATGCTAAGTAGAGAAAATAATATCTAAGGAAAAGAAATGTATGTAAAGATGAAGTATTAAAACAAGGCAATTCAATAATAAAATGACAGCATTTATCAGTAAACCAAAAATGGCCAAATTATGGTGTGGATGTTTTGAATATTACCCATGCATACAGAAGTGGCAATACATTCAATGAATGCTTATGTGTGGTGTTGGAGAAAAGCCAGTGGCTCATTTGATGAAATTCCATCTGTTACAATGGGAACTTGCAAAAGGAAATTCTTTATGAATTCTAATATGACTTTAACAGTGCTTAATCTGCATCAACAGACAGACACAAAGGTGCAACAAGATTTTAAAGGTCACTACAGCCATGTCAAAGGCCAAATCAAGGTCACACTATGACATAGCACACCTACACCCCCTAACCAATGTCCCTACCAAGTATCAACTTCCTACACCTCTTACGGTTTCCAAGATATAGCCCAGACCAGAATTTATAGGTCAAGTTCACTACAGCAAGGTCAAAGGTCAAATCAAGGTCACGCTATTACGCTGCACACCTACACCCCCTAACCAATGTCCCTACCAAGTATCAACTTCCTACACCTTATGGTTTCCAAGATATAGCCCGGACCAGGTTTTATAGGTCAAGGTCACTACAGCAAGGTCAAAGGCCAAATCAAGGTCAGACCATGACGTTGCACACCTACACCCCCTAACCAATGTCCCTACCAAGTGTCAAACTTCCTACACCTTACGGTTTCCGAGATATAGCCCGGACAAGATTTTCAAACTCAAGGTCACTACGGCAAGGTCAAAGGTCAAATCAAGGTCAGACCATGACGTTGCACACCTACACCCCCGAACCAATGTCCCTGCCAAGTATGAACTTCCTACACCTTACGGTTTCTGAGATACAGCCCGGACAAACTATTTCCCGCCGCCCGCCCGGCCATCCGGACACCATGGGTGAAAACAATACCCTGACAGCCCTTAAGGGCTGTGGGGTAAAAATGAAACTTTAATCATCAAAATTTTTAATGCAGCTTTTTGGCACAGAATGTTAACTATAGAGCAAGTTCTTGTCAAAGATTTGGGAACAACTTAGGAGATACCTGAATAGGGTTCTTAATGCAAAGTGTATTATTGTAGGAGTGTTAGACAAAAATGAAACAGATTTAATAACTAATATATTCAGTATATGTAAAAATATATTTATGTAACTAAATTTCTGTCAAAAACTTTGTGTACCTCAGGCTGTACAATTGACAAAAAAGATTACTGAATATAATATAGCAATTATAAAAGGTGCAACTGTGAAGCGATTTAACAATAAATGGGACCCTGTCAGGGTATGTTTTATCTAAAACCCACGGGAAAGCTTTTTTCTCCTATTTCCTACTGTGTTAGTTGATGTAAAACCTGTTTTATTAAAATGTCTATCTTTTAAATGTTTTTACAATATCAAATAGGATTCTATAATTAGTATGGATATTCCTTGCAATGTTAAATATGGTTCTGTAATTTCATCAATTGTACAAATATATGCTATGTGTACTCTTTTTGTATTGCATGTGTGTATGTTTGTAATGTGACTGGTCTGGAGAAAAATTTTTTTTGAGAATAGTCATAACACTGGAGCTTGTTTGAAATTAACTCTGCACACTGTAGCTCTATTTTTTCAAAAAAAAATTCCATGGATGGAATGTAGAATTTTTTAACTACAATTTCATCAGTTGTAAATGTTTCAGTTGTCAGTTTCATCAGTTGTAAATGTAGAATCTTTAATTAAATTTGTTTTCAAAATATACTGGAGATTTACAGACAATAACTGGTGTACCCAAATGTTACTTTTTGGATAAAAATAACTTGGGGGAAATTAGTTTGGGTAAAAGTGACCCCTGAAAAAAAATTGGGCAAAATTGATTTTGGCAAAACTGACTACATGATTCCCTCTCTCTAGATTCAAAATAAATGTTTCTGCTACATTACTTCCCACCGCATTCAACAACTTGTGATGAAAATGTGATACACAGATGAGTTATATTATGTGATGAAAATGTGATAGGCAGATGAGTTATATTAAGTGTGTCTGTAACAGAGTTGCCCAAAATTTCACACATGTCAACAACTGGTAAGTTAGAAATTTGAAACAAACTGTTGACAAACTCACTTGCGAAAATTCTGGAAAAAGATTTAAGAGCTTAAACCAATTTATAACTTGGCCATAAAAGATATTTTAAGATATTTACATGAAAATAAAGTCAAAAGTCCTCACTCCCAGAAATCTAAGCCTAAAGGTAGGAAGAACACCTTTCCATAATAAAACAGGATGTTTTTTACCAAATGCTAACAATCAACCTTTAAGAGACTGAGAAACTAAAGAAGGAATTCCCTGAAAATGGGGCGTAGTGACAGAAACTCTGATTCAACCTGCAAATGTGCATGTAATCTTGGAACCAGCATGGCTTATAACATGAGGAAAGACATTGTCCTTGACCTTCTGTAATGTATACAGTAATTAGTCTGGCATTGGTCCTTGTGGAATGTGAATTGCTACGGAGACAGTTGAAAGTGAAAACCTTCTGGAATACCTAATAATGTAGCTTAAGAATTTGGTTATCTATAAAAGGAGTTAATCTGCTTGCAGTGAGAAAAGTACACAGAGTATATCTTGTCAGGTAAGCCACAGCTACAGTATAATGAGTACACTTGTTGGTCTGTACTCTATACTTGGATGTATTTTTTTTTTTTTTTTTTTTGGAAGATGAAATGTGTTAGGTCAATACTTATTTTTTGTGAGACATATCCCGATTATTAAGCCAGAAAATTGGCAAAATGTTTTACATTTGGTGATTTTTGTTAGGCTATTTGTTTGTCTGTCGATTTGTTTGCAAAATAACTTGTAAAGTTATGGATAATTTTTGATTAAATTTTCACAAAATGTTGACAATGGCATAAGGAAATGATTAGTTTTTGGTGGTGAATCAGATTACTGTCTCAATCCAAAAATGTTTGAAAGGAATTTTCACCATTGTATTTATAAGCATATTACTAATAAGCATATTGGAGGCATCAGACCTTGGCAGAGGTACAGACTGCTCTTGTTAAGTGTTTTCTTGTGCCAATGTGTACTACATGGTGATGCTTGTTTGCCGTTGGTAGTAATCAGTAGTCTATCTTTTCCTATAAGGCATATACCTACATTTTGTACTTTGATTTATTACTAGTTAATAAGTACATCACTGACCTAACATGTACACTTGACTTCGAAATGGGTACAACAAAATACAATATAAAATGACCATGTGCCCCAGTTTCATTGATCAGGGACAAGGCTCTTTGATCCCATTATGATTTATGAGCAATTTGCATAGGCTTGGATATTAATGATTCTTCTAGAATAGAAACAACCTGGTAATAGAGCTACAAGGAGCTTGAAGTGCAACATCAAGAAGCATGTAACTATTAAATAAAATTTTTTTCAAATAAACTAGTGCTGGGGGGAAAATTCATAGGCAAGAATTTAAAATTAAACTCTACTTTGCACATCAGAGAACCAAACCATACTTGTATCCACCAGGAAGACAAGGCAACTTAACTTACAAGCATACTTATTAGTAACCAAGTTAAGAGTCTATGATTTCCTCAGGACATTTATGACCGTCAAAATGACACAAGTTGGTTTCGCATTACAAACAGTTATGAGTAATAAGCAAAATATAGGTACCCTTGAATGATAGGTCAAAAGATCAAAAGATTCTTAGTCCATTATTTACTACAAGCTGAGTTAGATTCCAAAAGTCTATAACCAATAATAAGCAAGATACACTGACTTTTAACTTTGACTAACCCTGTTCAACCCTCAATGATGTATCAAAGGTTAAACGTGATGACACCAAATAGATTCCCAACCCAACACTTCTTACAGGTTGGTTTCAGATCAAACACTGGAGAACCACTAATAAGCCAGATACAGTTTAGTTTTTTAAGTTTGGACAAAAATTAGCTATGTACGTTTACTTTGGTATTCATGGAAACCTTGAATAAAGAACTTCAAAGTCAAAATGTCTGTTTGCTTATACAGGACATATATGTATTCAACATACAAATATCAGTCAGCTTGTCAATACAAAAAGTCATCATTCATTTTAAAATAAGATAAAACCAGAGGATCGCTCGCAAAAAAAAAAGATAATGTTTTTGCATAGCAAAAACAAAGCGTCCCGAAAAGGATATAAAGGTGAGTGCTAAAGTATTAAGAAAATGCTTCGTTTCTAGCCTTATACTGTTGTGGCAACCAAAGTCAGCGCAGTCTGCTCTATCTAGCACGGTTTTCAAGATATAAGCATTTTTGTGTTTTGCAAAAAATTAAAAAATTAAAAATGTCCGCTATATTTGGCAAGACAAAAATATTTTGAAAATTGGCATGGCTACTCTGCAGAGATACCCAGCAGGTCCAAAATTTTGTTGAGTTCGCTCCATATAGCACAGTTTTCGAGATATAAGCATTTTTGTGTTTTGCAAAAACTTTGAAAATTCAAAATGGCCACCATTTTTGGGGAGACAAAAATTTTTGTCAAGACCACTGCCGTGGTGTGTATCTCCCGCCGAGCATTAAAGCAGAAGAAATAGCTTTTCCGAGATATTCACAATTTTTCATTTTCGTGAGTGAAAGCTCTTCCAAATGTAGGGGAATGAGTTATTTGAGAAAAATTGGCTATCTGCAACACTATTAAGAGATAATTCACATTTACTCATTTTGAGTAGGTGAATAATTAGCTATGGGTCTGAAACTTTACCAAGTGAAAGCTCTGCCAAAAGTAGGTGAATGAGTTATTTGAGAAAAATTGGCTATCTGCAATACTTTTACAGATAATTAGCATTTACTCATTTTGAGTAGGTGAATAAATAGCTATGAGTCTGAAACTTCACAGAGTGAAAGCTCTCCCAAAAGTAGGTGAATGAGTTATTTGAGAAAAATTGGCTATCTGCAATACTTTTACAGATAATTAGCATTTACTCATTTTGAGTAGGTGAATAAATAGCTATGAGTCTGAAACTTCACCATGTGAAAGCTCTCCCACAAGTAGATGAATGAGTATTTGATAAAAATTGGGTATCCGCAATACTTTTACAGATAATTCGCATTTACTCATTTTGAGTAGGTGAATAAATAGCTATGGGTCTGAAACTTCACAGAGTGAAAGCTCTCCCAAAAAGTAAGTGAATGAGTTATTTGAGAAAAATTGGCTATCTGCAATACTTTTAGAGATAATTCACATTTACTCATTTTGAGTAGGTGAATAATTAGCTATGGGTCTAAAACTTCACCATGTGAAAGCTCTCCCAAAAGTAGGTGAATGAGTTATTTGAAAAAAATTGGCTATCTGCAATCCTTTTAGAGATAATTCGCATTTACTCATTTTGAGTAGGTGAGTAATTAGCTATGGGTCTGAAACTTCACCATGTGAAAGCTCTCCCACAAGTAGATGAATGAGTATTTCATAAAAATTGGGTATCCGCAATACTTTTACAGATAATTCGCATTTACTCATTTTGAGTAGGTGAATAATTAGCTATGGGTCTGAAACTTCACAGAGTGAAAGCTCTCCCAAAAGTAGGTGAATGAGTTATTTGAGAAAAATTGGCTATCTGCAATACTTTTAGAGATAATTCGCATTTACTCATTTTGAGTAGGTGAGTAATTAGCTATGGGTCTGAAACTTCAGCAAGTGAAAGCTCTCCCAAAAGTAGGTGAATGAGTTATTTGAGAAAAATTGGCTATCTGCAACGCTTTTACAGATAATTAGCATTTACTCATTTTGAGTAGGTGAATAATTAGCTATGGGTGTGAAACTTCACCAAGTGAAAGTTCTCCCAAAAGTAGGTGAATGAGTTATTTGAGAAAAATTGGCTATCTGCAATACTTTTAGAGATAATTCGCATTTACTCATTTTGAGTAGGTGAGTAATTAGCTATGGGTCTGAAATTTCACCATGTGAAAGCTCTCCCACAAGTAGATGAATGAGTTATTTGATAAAAATTGGGTATCCGCAATACTTTTACAGATAATTAGCCTTTACTCATTTTGAGTAGGTGAATAAATAGCTATGGGTCTGAAACTTCACAGAGTGAAAGCTCTCCCAAAAGTAGGTGAATGAGTTATTTGAGAAAAATTGGCTATCTGCAATGCTTTTACAGATAATTAGCATTTACTCATTTTGAGTAGGTGAGTAATTAGCTATGGGTCTGAAACTTCACCAAGTGAAAGCTCTCCCAAAAGTAGGTGAATGAGTTATTTGAGAAAAATTGGCTATCTGCAATACTTTTAGAGATAATTCGCATTTACTCATTTTGAGTAGGTGAGTAATTAGCTACGGGTCTGAAATTTCACCATGTGAAAGCTCTCCCAAAAGTACATGAATGAGTTATTTGATAAAAATTGGGTATCCGCAATAGTTTTTGAGATAATTCGCATTTACTCATTTTGAGTAGGTGAGTAATTAGCTACGGGTCTGAAACTTCACCAAGTGAAAGATCTCCCAAAAGTAGGTGAATGACTTATTTGAGAAAAATTGGCTATCTGCAATACTTTTAGAGGTAATTCGCATTTACTCATTTTGAGTAGGTGAGCAATTAGCTATGGGTCTGAAACTTCACCAAGTGAAAGCTCTTTGGGATAGCTGCTCTGCAGAGATACCCTGAAGATCAAAAATTTTGTCAAAATCGCTCTATGTAGCACGGTTTTCGAAATATTAGCATTTTTGTGTTTTGCAATTTTTGCGCAAAAATTCAAAAATTCAAAATGGCCGCCATTTTTGGCAAGAAAAATTTTTTTTGAAAATTGGCATGGCTACTCTGCAGAGATACCCTGTGGGTCAAAAATTTCGAAATCGCTCTATCTAGCACGGTTTTCGAGATATAAGCATTTTTGTGTTTTCCTTATTTGGAAAATTCATAATGATTAATTAATCATTAATTACTCGGTCATTTCTTAACCAATCAATGTCAAAATCTAATGATTTCCAGATTTTAATAGAATGAATGTATTTGCCAAGTTTCAGGTGAATTGATAAAATTCCTTTCAAGTTATCATCCGGACAAGCTTCCCCATCGAAAAAAAGACATTTTTGGTCATATGACCTCTCTGATTAGTTGAAATGTCACTGCAGCATATTCAAAAAGATTCCCCAAGGCTACTGCCTAAACCTACCAAATTTGAAAAGAATCCGCCTAACGGTTACAGAGTTATAAGGAAAACAAAATGCGGAGCCTGCGGAGTCGGCGGAGCCTGAAGGTCTCCCATACACAAACAAGCGTCCCTTGCGGGATGCTTAATTATCTATAAGTCAGTCATTTATAATCAAGCCCTGACGGTGCAATTTTCAGAAGCATATGTATAAAATTTTGCTAGAAAGAACAGTAACAAAAAAATCTCCTTACAATGATGTGGTGTTAGTGTCATAATAAAGTGCACTTTATTTTTGATCTATCGATCAGTTTGTATGACACTGTTAGATTTTTAATGCTTTGGGTGCTGTGTAAAAGCTTAATTATTTAAAAATAAAAACATGTTAATTCAATAGCAATGAAGTTACAAATGATTTGCTCATTGGTAAAATGTCAAAGTAGCTATTACTCAGTCAGCTATGGAGCTACAGCTCTGAAAATTCGCTATGACACAGTACATCAAAAAGTATATGAATAATATTTTACTAAAAACATCTTGATTCAATTGAATTGAATTTACAAGTGATGTACCCATTGTCAAAATGTCAAAGTAGCTTTCACTCAGTCAGCTATGGAGTTCTAAAAATATGCCAGGACGCTAATAAAAAAGTTGGTGAACAACATATTTAACCAAAACATTGTAACTATTACACCGCCAACAGTCACAAAGAAAAAAAGTCATTCACTTATTTTATTTGCTGTTTATACATAAAACAGCTACAACTCATTTAGCTATTGAGGTAGACCTCTAAAACAGGTACCATCTTTAATGTACAGAGAAATTATTAGCTAAATAACATTTTGACAAAATGCTGTAAATACAGTCGTTTTGGAATTATATGCAATTTACTAAAAGTAGCTACTAGCCCCATTACTCACTCAGCTTTTGACCTAGATTTGTAAAAGCAACAGAAATATTATGGAGTACACAAGAAACTAAGCCAAGAAAACTTACCGAACTGTACAGATATTCCTCAGATAATGATAGCAGGACTTGCAGATGTAAGTTATGTAATTATTTAATGTAAGCTCATCAATGATAACACCGAGGTTTTTAACATAGGGACTAGCTGGTATAATTGTTCCACTTACACTGAGAGAGTCAAACAATACTTTTGCATGCTGTCAAGATGTTCCAGCTATCAGGAATTCAGTCTTATCTTCATTAATTTTTTACTTGTTCCTGTTCATCCAGTCACTTATCTCTGCATTATAGCAGTCAGATGGTCTTCCTCAATGTTTGGTGATATTGACTTATACAATTGAGAATCATCTGCATACATGTGGAATGAAATCAGAAAATTTCTGATAATAGTCCCTAGAGGAATTGTATAGTCACAATATAGCTGTGGACCCAAAACAGAACCTTGAGGGACACAGAACTTTAAAACTCTCTCGTTGGACATCACACTGCCTATCTTGACAGACTGTGTCCTACCACTTAGATATGAGGCAAACCAGGAAAGTGCATCTCCACTGACACCAAACATGGATTGAAGTCTCGACAATAGCATGCTGTGATCAACAGTATCAAAGGCTGCAGATAAATCAAGAAAAGCCATCAATGCCAATTGCTGATTATCAGCAACCAGCAATAAATCATTCATTATTTTCAACAGTGCAGTTTCTGTGCTAAGCTGTCTTCTATATGCAGACTGATATTGTTCATTTAAATTACTGACAGTGACATGTTGAGCTGACTGTTGTGACACAACCTTTTCAATGACTTTGGATAAGAAGGGTAATCAAGACACTGGGTGAAAGTTTTTGTAAATAAGCTCTAAACCCTTCTTTTTTGAGGAGCGGAGTAATAACAGCATGTTTAAAGTCCTTTGGCATCTCTCAATGGACAGGTTAACTATTTTAGTAATAATTGGCATAAATTCAGATTTACATTCTTTCAGCAGTGAGGTGGGTAAAGGTTCTAACACACATGACTTGGATGGTGACTTCAAAATAATGTTTTTGGATTTCCTCAACAGACACTGGTGTGAACTGTGACAGCTTGGGTATAACAAACTCTAATATCATATTTATCAAAGCCTTTGGATGTTCCAAAATTATCTCTAATTTTGTCTATTTTTTCCACCAAAAACTGCCAAAAATTCTCCGCTAATTCCTCCTTGGAGTCCTGTTCAGGTAATGGTGATTCCTTAAATGATCTGCACAAACCTTTTACAACTTTAAATAACTGTCTTTGGTCATTTTCATTTTCTTTTATTATGAAATTAAAATGATCAACTTTAGCTTTCCTTAATATCTTCATGATCTTTTTGCAGAAAATAACATGTAGTCATCAACATGCCTTTATTTCCTCCATTTTCGTTCAGAAATTCTCATTTGCCGTTTACTGGTTTGCACATTTTTACCATACCAAGGCTGTGATTCTCTCATTCTTAGGTTGTAGGCTTTTGAGAGGTGCATGTTTATCCAAGATATTTGACAGGGTATCATTATACTGTTTTACTAAGCCTCCTAGGTTCTCAGTATGATTCTGCACTATATCGGATTCTATACTATCTTTCTTGAATGATGATAGATCAATATCTTTTATCTTCCTATAGCAGAACTCTGTGGGCTTCGGTTTAGGTTTAAAAGATTGAAGGTGGCATATGATTGCTGCATGATCTGAAATAAAGTCTTTAACCTTTGGTTTTGCAATCAAAATATCATCAGAGCTTCTGGTCATGACCAAATCAAGAGTATTGAAGGACTTGCAAGTTGGTGATGTGACATGCTGCTGTAGAGAAAATTCTACTAGCAATTTACCAAACTTGATTACATTGGGATCAGTGTTTTTGTTAATGTGAAAATTAAAATCACCAAGTAATAGTAATCTTTTTTTGTCAACAATAAGTATTTCAAATAATTCAGCAATTTCATCAAAAAATGTTCCACCTGATATTCTATCAATAAAGGGGGTCTGTCAGTAAACTACATATACCAGCATGTTCAGTGTTTTGTAGGACTACTGAGATAAATGCAGTGGTTTTGGGGGTAATAAGCAATTTACTAAAGTAGCAACAAGCCCTATTGCTCACTTAGCTAATGACTTAGATCTGCGAAAACAGCAAAAAATGGAGGGCGTGAGAAACATTCCCACATGCACAAGAAGCATTTCATAATCTCCTGCCTGACGAGCCGGCTCTTGACAGTAAAGTTCATGTACGCTTGCATTGAATTTTTCACCATATCAGTGCAAACTTTCGAAATCCCAGATTTTGTTTGGTTTAAAGCCCCGGAAACTGTTGTTTGTTTTCAGAACCGGTCCGACCACTACCCACTGCTGTTCTCTATATACGTCACTCCTTTGAGTATGGTTATTTACTGTAAGGCACACCAACATCAAATTCAACTTTCATCCTGACTACACAATGTTGTTTGGTCATTTGTCTCATGAAAATGCAGCCTTGGCCTTTGAAAAATTTAATCATTGTCTTCAGGATATTAGAATAGATGTCATGAAGTATGTCTAAATTAAACCCTGATAAAACAGAGTTTATTACCTTTGGGTATCATGCTCAGCTTAAGAAATTAAGTTTCAACCTCCCTGCCAGGACATTTGATAATTTCATGAATCCAGCAGTTCTTGTATGAAACCTTGGTGTCTAGTTTGATGCAAATTCTTCATTCACTGATCATGCCCACAATATTTGTAAGACTAGTTTCATTCAAAAGGGTGATCTCGGGTGGGGGTGGGCGGGGAATGTATCTAACAATTGAGGCTGCTATCCTGGCAGCTAATGCCTTGTGGAGTAGTTGTGCTGACTATTGTAACTAGAGGAATGCTTTTGCTAACAAAAGTGAAGCATCCCTGAAAGTTTAAAATGCTTTGTGGTTTTAATAAGCATGCTGTAAAGCTAAGAATGTACAAAGCTGCGCCGTATGCTTTCCCAATACCTCTTAATACATTCTGAAGCTATAAAAGCAACGATAAAGGAGATATAAGGCAAAAACTCCAAAGCAGCTATTTATGAACCCAGTTTGACCCATAAGGGGGGGCCCGGGGTAAAACGGCTATTTAGACTCTCCACATATGCTTTCCCAATACCTGTTAATACATTCTGAAGGTATAAAAGCAACGATAAAGGAGATATAAGGTACAAACTCCAAAGCAGCTATTTATGACCCCAGTTTGGCCCATAGGGGGGGGGGGGGGGGGGGGGGGGGGGATAAAACTGACTGGCTATTTAGACTCTCCACATATGCTTTCCCAAGACCTCTTAATACATTCTGAAGCTATAAAAGCAACAATAAAGGAGATGTAAGGCAAAAACTCAAAATCAGCTATTTTATGACCCCAGTTTGACCCATGGGGGGGGGGGGGGGGGGGGGGGGGGGCGTGGGGTAAAACTGACTGGCTATTTAGACTCTCCACATATGGTTTCCTATTACCTTCCATTACATGTTATGGCTCTAAATGCAATACTTAAAAAGATAATAGGGGGGTTGACCTAAATTTAAGGCTTTCAGATTGGAAGGTGTCAGAAAATCACTCATAAATGAGACAATTTTCCAGGGATTGCTCCCAAAATCTAATCAGCTCACGTTTTCGATAGTATGACCAGGTGTGTCAAATTGTCAAATGATAAGGCTGTGTAGCAAGTAGTTTTTCCTGAACTGCGATGACGGGGGGGGGGGGGGGGGGGGGGGGGGGGGCGGGGAGTACATAGGTCAAAGGTCAAATTTAAGCATGCAGAAAAATTTCCCCACGGCTAAGCTATACAACTGCCAAATATGTTTGAAACCTTCTAATAATAAGGCAGATATTTAATGGTCTCTTATGGTCGGCGGCGGCGAGAAAACTGAGGCGAAAACAAATAAGCGCCCTTTCAGGGACGCTTAATTATCTATTCAGAAGTCTGTCCAGTGTCAACATGCGCAAACTGCAGTTATTTCAAAACACACTTGCTAGGATTGGCATAGTTGGATCACTGTTTAGTTGTGTAAAACATGTTAAAATCCAATTAAACTGGTTTTTTTTTTACTAAATAGTCATTATTCTATCATTATCTGTACATATGTAACTGTTTTTCACCTTACTGAATATATTCTTTAATACTGAAATATACAATGAATATGTCTACTACTTGGTGCGATAACTTGGACCAAAACCAGAGACAGAATATTTTGACAATTTTACATCACTGGAAAACACTTCTACATTAATGGGAGTAAACTTTTTTGTTTTATTTACTTGTTACCTGGGAGACACACTTAAAATTTTCAAAAGAAGCTACTGTATATGGTGTCCCTATGTAACTTTAGTGTACTAAGTGACTGATGATGCATAAACAACAAGACCACTGCAGTGGTATGATCTCCCGGGAAGCAAAAATGTGCTATTTAAAGTGAGTTTTACATCCCAAACCTCTGGAAGCAATAATAAGCTAGATATAGGCACTTTTAAGCTTTGCCATCCTCGTTTGACCAATAGTAAGACCAACTAGATTGGGCCAACTCGGCGCCAACATATCCCCAGACAGGTCATCACTCACGCCACAGGTTTTGATCGGGAATTTTTTAAAACATAATTACCCATTATTATATGAACTTCAGCACATCAATCTACTCTGTTTATATCTCCCCAAGGAAGATGGTGTATCCCCAGACGCCGAATACATAACTCAAATTATATTTTCAATCTTCCTGCAATGATAACTCTAAACCTATTTTCAAAGTATTTAAATGATTGATGATTGAATGTCCATTCTAAAATAATAATCCCAAAAGAGCATATCTGTTTCTATATTTGTTGACAAATAAAATATTATTTTTAACTCAACTCATCATATTTTTCAATCTTCCTTCAAAGTATTTAAATGATTGATGATTCAATGTCCATTCTAAAATTCATAATCCCAAAAGCGCATATCTGTTTCTATATTTGTTCACAAATAAAATATTATTTAAAAAAAAATTATTTATATTATTATTTTATTATATTATTTTTAGAATTTGCAAATTGTTTTCAGTTATTCATTTCCTCTATACCTATATATGTGGTCCATATATATGCAACCTAAATATGTGACACAATCTCAGTTCTGACTCCCCTTTGTGTTATATGTAATGAAGCCCACCACCTCCCACCCCCACCCCTCTCCCCTTCTCCACACCTCTCTCACTATTACACAAGATCTGCAACCCCATTGAGTTCTTTGTTTCTCATCTGATATCATTAAATACCTTTGTTTATTTAGTGTCACTCAATATAGCTGGAGGTCCCAGAGGTGGGTGGGGGGAATCCGGGTGGGGGGATGTGGGTTGAGCATAAATGGTAAACAAACAATCTATATAAAAGGGGTACTCAAATACAAAAAGAATTGAGAATTTTAAGTATGTGATTATCAACTGAAATGAGTTCATAACTGTAGGAGCTGTGCCAAAATTAACTGAGGCAAGTTGAATAAAACTGGGCTAGTTGAGGGTTAAAAATCCCCTAGTTTTACTACATAAGGATATAATTTCATTAATATTGGGACTTAAAGCTCACTTAAAGTGTCCATTTTGTCTACTTCAATATGTTTCACCAGTTTCATTTTAAAAAGTGAAAAACTCAGCAAGCAGAGGTATAACACACAAAAATAAGTTCTTAAAAGACTAAGATAGCCACAACATTATTAATATTCAAAATTTAAATAGACAGGCATTTCCTTTTAAAAATTCAAAGATTTCAGCTCTATAACCCACATAGTTTGACAGTTACTGGGCTTTAAAGTGGCATAATATCCATAAATTGGGTTTCTGTGAGCATTTTACAATTGTTAAAGAGACCTTAGCAATTAAACTACAGATCTGAAACTTTTTGGGGGGACATACATAACAAACAAAAATCATATATAATACAGTTTAAGACTTGTCACACTAAGCATTTCCAAATAACAGGGCAAAATACGGAAAAAATGTCAAAAAAGGCACTTGGGCGAGTGTCTATGGCCCTCATACACAGGTTAAATGTCTACTAAAAACCTTGATTTTCGGCATATGTAAAAAGGACATAATAATGCATTCCCAGATGGGATTTCAGCTCCATCAATCACATAGTTTAACAGTTACAGGGCTTAAAGGTGGTAAAAAGTCCAAATATTGGGTCATTGTGGGCCTTTTAGAGATCTCGATGTGGCTTTCAAATTAAAGCTTCAGACTTAAAATTTGTTACATACTAAGATTACACATAGAATATGTATCTAATAAAGTTTGAAACTTCTCAGACTTACCATTTCCAAGTTACAGAGCAAAATATGTGAAAAATGGCTTAAAAGGGTCACTCAGGTGGGTGTTAAAGGTCCTCATACACAGGTTAAATGTCTACTTGAAGCCTTGATTTTTGGCACATGTAAAAAGAACATAATAATGTATTCCCAGATGAGATTTCAGCTCTATCAGGCACATAGTTTAACAGTCACAGGCCTTAAAATTGGCAAAAAGTCCAAATACTGGGTCTTTATGGGGCCTTCTAGAGACCTAAATGTGGCCTTCAAATTAAAGCTTCAGACTTAAAATTTGTCACATACTAAGATTACACATAGAATATGCATCTAATACAGTTTGAAACTTCTTAGACTTACCATTTCCAAGTTACAGGGAAAAATATTTGAAAAATGTCTAAAAATGGTCACTCGGGTGGGGATTTATGGTCCTCATACACAGGTTAAATGTCTTCTTAAAGCCTTAATTTTTGGCACATATAAAAATAACATACTAATATCTTCTCAGATAGGATTTGAGCTCTATCAGTCACATAGTTTGACAGTCACAGGGCTTAAAAGTAGCAAAAAGTCCAAATATTGGGTCTTTGGGAGCCTTTTAGAGACCTCAATTTGACCTTCAAAATTAAAGCTTCAGACTTAAAATCTGTTACATACTAAGATTACACACAGAATATATATCTAATACAGTTTGAAACTTCTCAGACTTACCATTTCCAAGTTACAGGGAAAAAGATGTGAAAAATGTCTTATAAGGGTCACTCGGGTGGGTGTTTATGGTCCTGATACACAGGTTAACTGTCTATTAAAGGCCTAAATGTTGGGGCACATATAAGAAAACACATAGATATATTCCCAGATGATATTTAACTTAGATGAGAGACATAGTTTGAAAGCTACAGTGCTTGAAAGTGGCAAAAAGTGCATAAATTGGGTCTCTGTGGGCACTTTTGAGACCTTAAGTCGACCCCTTTGGGTAAACCTACAGCCCTAAAATTTTCTACAGACAAGGATTACATATCAAAGTTATACCTAGCGCAGTTTGAGACTCATCAGAATTACCACTTCCAAATTATAGGGCAAAATATGTGTAAAGTATAGCAAAAAATCCCTAAGTGGGGGTATTTATGGGCCTCAAACACAATTTTCTCCTCAACTTAAAGTCATGATTTTCGGCACATGTACTAAGAACATATTAATGTGTTGTCAGGTAAAATTTCAGCCAGCTGAGCATCATAGTTTGTGACCTACAGGGCTCTAAGTGGCCAAAAGTGCAATTTCTGACCTTAAGGTGGCCATAAGTTCTTTTTTACTGGGAGTTTAAGGTCACCTTAAAATAGGGATCTTCCTTTGGGCACCCTTAACATGTGTACCAAGTTTGAAAAAAAAATATTAATTTGTTTTTGAGTTATCGCGTCCACAAGGAAATTTCTACGGCGGCGGCGCGACGGACCTGAATCCAATATATCCCCGACTTTCGTCTGGGGATATAATAATAAGCGAGATATAGGCACTTTTAAGTTTGGCCATCCTCGTTTGTCCTTGAACAAGGGGCTCAAGGTCAAATCTTACCACATCTAAAGATTCGCAGAACATGATTTCCTATAGGTTGGTTTCACATCCCAAACCTCTAGGACCAATAATAAGCGAGATATAGGCACTTTTAAGTTTGGTCAAAATTAGCTAAGTAGGGTACTTTGGCAGTCTGTGGATGACCTTGAACGAAGAGCTTCAAGGTCAAATGTCTGCATGCTTATAGAGGGCATATATATGTGTTAAATATCTGCGTTTTATAATCTTCCAGGCAAAAGTTTTGCTGTTAAAAGTGATTTACTCAAAGTAAACAATCAAAGTAGCTATTACTCAGCTATGGACTTACAGCTGTAAAACTTTGCCACGATACAGAACATTAAAAAGTAGGTGAATAACATATTTGACAAAAATCCTCAAAATGTTAGCTATGGACCTACAGCTCTGAAACATTGCCATGACACAGAACATTAAGACGTACGTGAACAACATATTTGATAAAAATCCTCTAAATTTAATAGTTTTGCAGTTATAATTGATTTACTCAATGGAGAACCAGTAAAGTAGCTATTACTCAGTTAGTTATGGACTTACAGCTCTCAAAATTTGCCATATAAGTGATTTACTGAATGGAGAACCATAAAAGTAGCTATTACTCAGCTATGCACCTACAGCTCTCAAAATTTGCCATTACACAGTACATCAAAAAGTAGGTGAACAACATATTTGACAAAAATCCTTTCAATTCAACAGTTTTGCTGTTCTAAGTGATTTACTCCATGGAAAACCCTCAAAGTAGCAATTACTCAGGTAGCTATGGAGATACAGCTGTGAAATTTCCCATGACACAGTACATCAAAAAGTAAGTGAACAACACATTTCACAATAATTCTGTAAATTCAATAGTTTTGGACTTGTAAGTGATTTATTCAATGTTGAAATTCAAACTAGCCATTACTCAGTTAGCTATGGAGATATAGCTCTGAAACTTAGCCACGACACAGAACATTAAAAAGTAACTGATTAACATATTTTTAACAATAATTCCCTAAATTCGATAGTTTTGGAGTTATAAGTGATTTACTGAATGTTGAAATTAAGACATTTCAAAGTAGCTATTACTCAGTTAGCTATGGACTTACAGCTCTGAAAATTCACCACGACACAGTACATCAAAAAGTAGATAAACAACATATTTGACAAAAATCCTCTATATTCAATAGTTTTTGAGTTATAAGTATCTTGCTCAATGGTCAAATGTTAAACTTAGTGTAGCTATTACTCAGCTAGCTAAGGTGCTACACCTTGGAAACCTCACCATGATATAGTACATGAAGGAGTTGTTCAACACCATATTTGAGACCAATATTGTAAGTAACAGTTACAAAGACAAAAGCAACTTACTCATTTCACTCATTGCTAAAAACAGAAAATAGCTATTACTCACTTAGCTATCCAGATAGACCCCTAAAATTGGTACCACCTTGTAGGCATGGAGAAAGTAGCTGAACAACGTATTTTACAGAAATGCTCTAAATGCAGTCGTTTTGGAGTGATGAGCACTTTACTCGAAGGAGCCACCATTGCTATTACTCACTTAGCTATGGACCTAGGTCTGAAAAAACAGCATCAAATGAAAAGACATAAGCAATAAGGTCATACAACATTGCAAAGGCCAAGGAGAAACAACCAGTGTGATGTACAGCCCTTTTTAAAAATGTGACACACACACTCATGCACGCACACACCCATGCCCGGAATGCGTTTTATAATCTCCCGCCCTGCGGGCCGGCGGGAGATAATAAACTGCATGAACATTCAACAAAACAAAACTACATCATGGCACCTTATGTCTTTCCACATGTATTCAACAAATATGTAACTTAACCAAACTATTTATTAAAAGCCGCAATATAGTCAGTGGACAAACAAAAATCATTTAAAATGCCAATATAACTTCAGTGCACATCATGACTCCCAATGCTGGAGACAATGATAATAAATGAATTCCAGTCTTTTAAGTATTAAGAACAGAATAGCCTTTACCCAGCCTTTGACATTATAATAAAATGATGTATTTCCTGTCATAACAATTGCAAAACTAGACCGAGCGCATCGGAGAACCGATGCAAATTGTATCCACCGTAAAGACAATGCACCAAAACCTCTAGGACCAATAATAAGCGAGTTATAAGCACTTTTAAGTTTGGCTATCCTCATTTGACCTTGAAGGAGGGGCCCAAGGTCAAATCCGACCACACCAGAAGATTCCCAGCAGATGATTTCCTCTATGTTGGTTTACCATCCCAAACCTCTAGGACCAATAATAAGCGAGTTACAGGCACTTTTACCTTTGGCTATCCCGGTTTGACCTTGAAGGAGGGTCCCAAGGTCAAATCCGATCATGCCAGAAGATTCCCAGCCCATGATTTCCTATAGGTTGGTTTACCATCCCAAACCTCTAGGACCAATAATAAGCGAGTTATAAGCACTTTTAGGTTTGGCTGTCCTCATTTGACCTTGAAGAAGGGGCCCAAGGTCAAATCCGACCACACCAGAAGATTCCCAGTGCATGATTTCCCATATGTTGATTTACCATCCCAAACATGTAGGACCAATAATAAGTGAGTTATAAGGACTTTTAAGTTTGGCTATCCTCATTTGACCTTGAAGGAGGGGCCCAAGGTCAAATCCGACCACACCAGAAGATTCCCAGCCCATGATTTCCTACATGTTGGTTTACCATCCTAAACCTCTATGACCAATAATAAGCGAGTTATAGGCACTTTTACCTTTGGCTATTCTCGTTTGACCTTGAAGGAGGGGCCCAAGGTCAAATCCGACCACACCAGAAGATTCCCAGCCCATGATTTTCTATATGCTGGTTTACCATCCCAAACCTCTAGCACCAATAATAAGCGAGTTATAAGCACTTTTAAGTTTGGCTGTCATCGCTTGACCTTGAAGGAGGGGCCCAAGGTCAAATCTGACCACATCAGAAGATTCGCTGCACATGATTTCCTATAGGTTGGCTTCCCATTGCAAACCTCTAGGACCAATAATAAGGGAGATATAGGCACTTTTAAAGTCCGCTATGTGGGTTACTTCGGCACTCCGTGGATGACCTTGAATTAGGAGCTTCAAGGTCAAATGTGTGCAAGGTTGTAGAGGACATGTATATGTGTCATACACATCACCTATGAAGAGATTCAACCTTCTACCTATGAGGAAGAGCCAGTAGAAAAATGTAGATTATTTTTAAAGAAATGCCCGTGGCGGCCATCTTGTTTTTCAGAATGAGGCTATTTTCCTCCCAACAGAAGCTTACCCCCCAATGAAGATATCCTGCAAATTTGGTCAACCTATCTGCTGTTGTTTTCCTCTTAGAGGGTTAACGCCGAAAATCTCTCTACGCGCGGCGGCGGGGGCGTAGCGGACGCTAAACCAAAGTATCCACCGGATGCTTCCGGTGGATACAAAAAACACATTGAAAAAAGCTGTCAAAAAAGGAGGAAAAATATACTGACCAAATTGATACGTGAATATATACAAATTACAAGGACTTGTCAGATACATTTAGAATATTTCATGGCTGTTTAAAATTGTTTTTCTCTGTGGAAACAGTTAAATATGTGCAAAGCAATATGAATAAACATTTATCAATCTCTCATTTATAAAAATCATATATATATATTTTTAATTAAAACAAGAAATAGGAAACATTGGCATGCGTAATGTCCACCCAAAGGGAAGCATGAGTTTTGCTCTAAAACTTGGACAAAATTGGCAAGAGTCGATTGCTGAGATACTCTGTGGATGGAAACTTTTGACAAAATCGCTCTATCTTGCACGGTTAAGGAGATAGAAGCAAATTTGTGTCTTTGTGACGAAAATTCAAAATGGCCGTCATTTTTTAAAGCAGATGAAAATTTTTGGGAAACTTACAGAGTAGTTTGCTGAGATACCCTATGGCTCGAAAATTTCGACGAAATCGCTCAATCTTGCACGGTAAATTTGTGTTTTTCCATTTTTGTCAAAAAATCGGAAATTCAAAATGGCCGCCATTTTTGGGGAAGGGAAAATTTTTTGAAAATAGCCCATAGTACATTGCTTAGATACCCTGTGGGTCGAAAATTTCGACGAAATAGCTCTATCTCGCATGGTTAAGGAGATAGAAGCTAATTTGTGTTTTTCCATTTTTGGCAAAAATTTGAAAATTCAAAATGGCCGCCATTTTTGGGGAGAGGAAATTTTTTTTGAAAATTGGCAAGAGTACATTGGTTAGATACCCTATGGGTCGAAAATTTCGACGAAATCGCCCTGTCTCAAATGGTTTAGGAGATAGACATATTTATGTTTTTTGCTATGTAGCTATTACTCAGGAGATTAAAGCAATTACCATCAACAACAATACCAAGCAAGCAATTGATGCTATAAACCTTCACACCAAATTTTAAAAAGATGAGTTAAATATGTTTCCTTTAAAAGAGTGAAAACAAAAATGCAATTCAGAGTAGGCTCAAAGTAGTAAAGCAGCTATTACTCAGATAGCTACAAAGCTATCATCGACCAAAAGCTATCCTGGCCAAACAATTTTTGTGAAGATAGAAAACATTGTTTCATTAAAATGTCTAGAAAAAAGTCAACTCAAAATAGCGTAATAGCTATATAGCACAGTAGCTATTACTCAGTTAGCTATAAAGGTATTATCACCAAAAGCAATCCCAAGCAAGCTACAGATCCAATTATCCCCATCCCCAATTTTGTGAACATAGGTGAAATACTTTTCCTTTAAACTGATTAAAATAAAAAAGCTACTCAAAGTAGCTAAGTAGCTATTACTCAGTCAGTTACCCAGCTATTATCGCTAAAAGCAATCCCAAGCAAGCTATTGACCTAACTATTGTTCATACCACATTTGGTAAAGATATGTCAAATATTTTTCCTTAAAATGCCTGGAAACGAAAGAAGTACACAAAAGTAGCTAAGTAGCTATTACTCAGCTATAGCTACAAAGCTATCATCGACCAAAAGCTATCCTGGCCATACTATTGACCCAATTATCCTTCATACAAGTTTTGTGAAGATAGAACACATTGTTCCATTAAAATGTCCAGAAAAAAGTCAACTCAAAATAAAATAATAGCTATATAGCACAGTAGCTATTACTCAGTTAGCTATAAAGGTATTATCACCAAAAGCAATCCCAAGCAAGCCACTGATCCAATTATCCTCCATCCCCAATTTTGTGAACATAGGTGAAATACTTTTCCTTTAAAATGCTTAAAATAAAAAAGCTACTCCAAGTAGCTAAGTAGCTATTAATCAATCAGTTATATAGCTATTATCACTAAAAGCAATCCCAAGCAAGCTATTGACCTAACTATTGCTCATACCAAATTTGGTAAAGATATGTCAAATTTTTTCCTTAAAATGCCCGGAAACAAAATAAGTACACAAAAGTAGCTAAGTAGCTTTTACTCAGTTAGCTATACAGCTATCTTCACCAAAAGCAATCCCATGCAAGCTATTAACCCAATAAACACCCATACCAAATTTGGTAAAGATAGGATAAATACTTTTCCTTGAAATGACCGGAAACCAAGTGTGACGATGGACGACGGAAGGCGGAAAAAGCAAAAATAATATGTCCAGCCCCAGTGGGGTGGACAATAGGAAAACGTCCCGAATGACATGTACAGAAAAAATATATCACGAATGAAGATAGGAATATTATACGAGTGCGTAGCACGAGTATTATATTGTTAATCTTCATGAGTGATATATTTTTTCTGTATATGTCTGATGAGGGGTGTTTTACTTTTATTATCCACCATTTTGTGCGATTTATGGGTCAAATAATATGAATAGTTTATGAGAAAACGTGAAACAGACTGTCAAAAAGCATGAGCAACACTGAATATAAAACTTCAATCTTTAACTTGCAATATCTCAGTCATTTCTGCATGGATTTTTATGCAACATACATCAGCAGAAGCGCTACAATAACACCTTTCTAATGACATATTATACATGTTTGTAAGTTGCATACTTTCCGAGATATTGTTGAAAAACCGGAAGTTCTTCACACTCATTATCCATAGTACCGGGGCGCCGGTGTATACAGAAAAAATACATCCCGGTCTGTATTTCCCCGTATTTAGGGCAAATACGTCGCGTGGTGGATAATAAATAAATATACTTCCAGCTACGATCACCATACAGAATCAGAACAGACACAACTAGTGCTGGGCCTATTAGTGGCCCGTTCGGTGCATTGATCGAGGATGGCATCACATTCGATACATCAAGTGTAACCACATGAAATCACTGCAACTTAAACCTCTATTTTCAACCAACTACAGTGTTTCCTCTGGTCACAAATTAAAGAGAGACACACCTGTCTCCCTTCACTTGAAAAAGCAAGACAAATGTGAAAAAATGTGAGACATAATTTGTATCAAGTTATTTTGGAGTATTTAGTTCTAAGTTGGGACTGCATAAAATCCATTTTATTTAAAAAATAAGAAATTGATGCCAAACTAAAACTTCAAATCAATTAATTAATGCTGTTTTTATTTGTCATTTTTTTAAATTTCACTTCAGAACCAGATCTAAGCCTTAATGGCTGGTTACTACTATGTCTTGCTACTTTTATCTGGATTTACAAAATAAAATATACTGCATTTCTTCTCTTAGCTATGAAGAAATATATATTTCTCCTTTCCGATAACACTCGAATTTCTTTGGTCAGTAGTTGTTTCGCCTGTTTCGCCTGTGAAACTATATGCACAAGACGAGTTAAAAATTCAACAAAAAGCACTGAAATCTCACGAGAACACCCAAATTCTCGCGTAAATTAGTGTTAGCTGGATTATCAAATAAAATAAACTCCCTTTCATGTCTTTCTCACCTATTTCTATGAGGAAATATGTATGTTGTCGCTTCCAATAATAGACAAATTTCTTTGGTCAGTAGTTGTTTTGACTAGTAGCGACAGCGCAGACGCATTGGTGAGTTGGTTTTGCGACAACTCACCCCAGAGTGTGTACAAACTAGCGCTCGAGAGCGAACACTGCAATTAGCTGCATGTATAGAGACGTAGCAACATCTTTTGCTCATATATTATTTTGAAATATTGCTAGGAAATCCCACGGAATTCCATGATCTCATATGAATGAGACCGCACATTTTCTAAATTATTTTAACAATGATACTCTCCAAGTAAGATTTCATTTTGTGTTAGTCGATAGTATTAATACCTTAAGTAATGCTTATGTCATGACGTCATTTTTAACACTGGTGATTAAATCGATTGATTAATCGATTGGAGGTAGTGATAGTCAGGTCTCTACAAACAGCATTTAATATATGTGGCGGTAACCGCCAAATAAACATTTTTATGGGTGGCAATAATTGGTACCCAATATTAATAGTATTGGTAGCAATAGTAGAAAGACTCCACTGACACGAAACACCAGTTAACCATATGTTTAACACAAGTAAACCAAATGTTGATTTTAACAGATTAGTCATGCAAGTTCTAGGTGGAGTCCTGTCATGACTCTACACACAGCCTATTAAACAGAGTCGTGGTACCATGTCTGCGGTACTGTATGTGATAGTGGCTTTCTTCCAGGAAACACCTGCCTACCAGTGAACGCTCGCCTTATATTTCTTTGTTGGAGGTCAAGTAGACCGAGTCTCGGTCGCGTCACCAATTGCTATTGATATACTGATGGTATGCAATGATGAGGGACAGAGCTCACATGTACTTGTTTTCTTTGTGTAAATCTAAAACTGTCGGAAATTATTTCATCTACTTTAAAAAGCCCTTCTTATGTCTATATAACTGTGTCCAGTTTACAGTACATATGTTGTTAAACTGATTTTACACGCCAGGAATTTCTTTTGTAGATAACTATGTAATGTTGAAATTTTGTTTACATTTAAATATTAGGCTTAAATACATGCATGCCAGTTTGATTGGCATTGAGTATTAGTGAACGGCACATATGCATAAGTTAAAGAATTCAAATAACACTTTATACTTGTGGTAATATGTGTACAAATATGCCATTCAAAATTTACACAGAAAGCAAGTACATGTGAGCTCTGTCCCTCGTCATTGCTAGTGGGTGGACGATTAGACGTGTGCTCGATTAATCGTCGGTGACAGTGTAGAATCGCGGTCGGTCACTGATGTTTTTTAATGATCGATTATTAAGCTTATATCTTACCTTTCCTCATTTATATCAATATCCACGTATTTTAAAAATATTTTAGGTATTTTTACATAATAAACTGATAGTTTTGTCTTGAATTTCAAGTTTGTTTATGTCTACCGCCATATTTACAGGAAGTGGGTGCTTTCGGTAGATTCTAAATCTCGGAACACCGTTATTCTTAAAGGGTTGACCTATACTTTATCCCGGAAAGTGTTTCTTATATAATAAACAATAGTGGAGTAAAATAATCGATTATGGGTCGATCATCGGTCGGAAAAATGGACGAATAATCGACCATGAAATAGGAGGCGATTCCCAACACTAGTCATTGTGTACCATCAGTTTTTCAATAGCAATTGTCGACGGGACAGAAACTCGGTCTAGAGGTCAAGGACAAATGCTTCGATTTATCTACAAAATCGGCGTTCACTAGACCGAGTTTTTTGTCCCAAAATATGCCTGATGGATGGCTTTCTGGGACAGAGTTCCTTGCCACACAAAAAACTTCAATATCTGAAAATTACTGTCACTTTAAACTTTAAAATATCCACTTAAATGTATTGACAGTATAAAGCATTTAGATGCAGCAACACAATTTTCAGTGTTTGCAGTAATATAAACACTTTTTCTGCACTTCCTGTTTGTATAAACAATGATGAAATTGTGCAAGTGAAATAAGTGATACTCAAGGTTGTAGCCTAGTAGTGGTGGGAATCGGACTTGAAAATTTGAATCGAATAATCGGAAAAGTCCAGAGACGATTAATCGAGTCGAATCGATTTTTGAATTCCTTCCATAAAAAATACGGTCTGGGCTACTGTCAGTGATGGATTTACAAATATTGATCTTGGTTTCCAGTAGAAATAACTGTCAGTATTTTTCTTTGAAATCTATCAATCTTTCCTGATATTTTAATGATATATATGTTATCTTAAATTCATTTACAATAATAGTTATAATAATATATATTATAATAATAGTTATTTTCTGGACTAAAATGGATGTAAATTCTGTCACTTTATTGTCAAGAAGTTTCACAACTTGCACTTAAGTTTCATAGATGATAATTAACATGTAAACTTCTAAACAGTGACAAATGTGTTGAAATAACATAAAATATCCTCAGAGTGACAGAATACAGCTAATTAAACTGAACACAATGGTGAAAAAATTATAAAAATTGGACAAGAAATAAGGAAGTTATGGTTATTTTAACATACATTACACATAAAAACGAAGTACCGGGATCGCATAAATTCCCGATTATCGACCATTTAAAACCACTTTAGTTACCACTGACGCTTCTGAAACTGTACCTTGTAGCTAGTTAGTTCACCTTCATGTTGATAATATCGTCACTAGTTGTGTGTTATTCCTTCATTGTAGCCAGTATTTCTATTATCGTCCACTCAAAACGTCTTCCATGGTTTCGTTTTTTTTTCTTCGTCACTGACGTTTCCAATAGGGATCGATGTAGATGCTAAAATGTGGACTCAATTTTGAAAATCAAGTTCTCAGCGAATCGTTCCACCACTATAGCCTAGTACATGTTTAATGTCAGGATGTGTGCCATTTGTTGCCCTGCAGGACGTTTATGTTTTTTGCATACTTATGCCATCTGTCTCTTGTCAATACATCCATCCTTTAAATATTGGCTGAGAGACAGATTAATCGGTCTAGCATTCACTGGTATTTCCTGTTTGCGGTAAAAATGGCTGATAATAGAGATAAATGATGAAAATATAAATCTTTGAAACCAATGTAACAACACGCACCTCAGTTATTAATTATTGTGTATATCATTTGACAATCTGGTGGTAGAAAAATAAAAGCTAAAGCTGTTATATAATTTAAATTCAATTAATTAACTTCAGCGTGGACGTTCACTACTAGGAAGTCACTACTGTACCCAGTGGTATATGAGCATCTCATGACCACGGCAGCTCGTGACCAACAACTCATACCCACAACTCGTTCCCATGATTTTTTTTAAAAAATATTGCAGGAAACCCAACCGACTTCTGTCTGCTCACGTTTTTTTTCCCAATTTGCATATTGTATTTTAAAATATTGAGGTAAACTCCACAGACTTCTGTCTCCACACATTTTTTTCTTATTTTATAATAGTTCTAAAAAGCACTCTGGGAATTCCATGACCTCACATTTTCTAATTTGCATATTTTATTTCATAATATTGCTAGCTAGGCAACCCCCACGGAAATACGAGAATTTAAAGTATTTGATCTCTAACTGAACAGATGTTCTTACATAAAATACTCACTCTTCAAGCAGCGTTTCTATTTATTAAACATAAAATATTGTTAGAAAACCCCACATAATTGGGTGATCTCATACTATTTCTTCATAAATATTATGAGCTGCATGTACAAGTAGCGTGTTCCGATGTAACTTCGACGCAATAACGTTAAAAACACGCATTTCACAGAAAATTTATATGAAATTTGTATAAAAGTCAACATCAAATATGTCTGTTAGTGTCTTCCACCATTATTTGCAAGGTGATAGCGAAGAAATGAAAAATTACAGTAAATCTTGCCCATTTCTGATCATATGTCCATCAGCCATGTTGTAAACAGGAACTTTATAACTTCGACGTATCAGAATCCTTGTTTCAAAAGTTTAGTACTGGGTGCAAAATATGGCTTGAGGTAGTTCTAACATTAAGATAGGAGCTGTTGAGTGGTGGAGAATTTATAATGAGGCAAATATATTTACAATTTACAATATATTACACAATATTAACAATATATTACACATATGTACTGAACATACAGAAATGGAAAACTCTACATCAATAGTTAAATGGATTTGAAGTGATTTTTATGTAACACAAAGATAAAATTAATGGTGGAATATTAGTTCAGCACAGAAATGTGTGGAGGAACTATCATACAGCAAAACAAATGTTTGACATTTTTGGCATGGCAAATTTAATGAAGTGATTCTTCAGGATATTTGGAACATTTTCCTTGATCCTGATATGATCTTGAGCTGATTTTTCGCTCAGCTTGATTCATTTTAGTGAATTAAGGACCCTTGGGTAGCACCTTCAGGTAGCTCATCAAGCATTCTTTGACCTTTGAAAATCAAAAAGGGAGGGAAGGGATGGCCAATGGCCAGTTTAGGTGGGGTATGTTGAATGTTCAGGAGCGAAATCACTTTTGTCAATGTTGTTTGTATATTAAACCTGGGGCAGAAAATATGTCCTATTTCTCCAAAATTTTGGAAGATTTTGGAAGTATGTTTCTACAGTTTCCTTATGTTTTTGATTGTTGTTTGAGGAACACCTGTCAACTTTGAGGCTTTCTAAACTCATATTCCCTTTTCTATAAGTGACATTGCCTCTTCTAAATTATCTTTGGTATAGTTTCTATAATCAATTTTGGCCTTGCAGGAATTAACCTAAGCAAAGACATAGGTGAAAAATTTCAAACTTTTAAACATACAAAATTGGAGAACAAATGTTTACCAGAACACTATGACATAAATTAAAACATATTTAAAACATATGTCATACCAAATTTACTTTTTTTAAATAAACCAAATGACTTAGCACAATTGGCCAAAACCTAGTTCTTATCTGGGGTTTAGTATGGCATTTTTGCACTCGGTACTGATTTTTTGGATCCATCAACAGGAATAAAATGTCCGTGGAGAGGAAGTTTGAAAAAGATGTTAAAATATCTGGATTTTAAACGAATAATAAACAAGCAAAATATGCAATTATTGTCCAAATATATCTGCAATTATTCTTAAAAACCCTTTAAAACTCCTCAAAAACGACCATATATGGTCGATGATCCAGTTTTCGTGCTAGCACTAGTTTTCGTGTGTTTGCAACACATTTAACAATATCTCAGCCAAAACAAAACAAATTTTCTTCAAATGAAAACCATCAAAATCTACTATTATTTGTCTTTAAAATGATACATTTGTCATTTCTGTGGATGAATTAGGTACTTGGATATCACTTATCTAACTCGTTTAGTCCTTATTTTGGATTCAAACCATACTTTGTTTGCCAATAAATTTTTATCCATACAATGTGAAATTTTTAAATCTTTAATTGCTTGTAAATCTGTCAATATGTTATCAATTTTTACAATTAAAACACCATTGAAAAGGTTATTATGTGAAGAGTTTAACACTTATTTCTTTTTTGTATATTATTGTATGAAAATTATTTAAATTTTAAAGTTTCTGAAACAGCCAATAGATAGCATGAAAACTAGGTCAGTAACCCAGTGACATAAAACCTTTGACAATCACAATTAAATGATTGAAACAAATATTTTTCAGCAGTTTAGTTGAAATTTCCTTCATAATTTGGCATAAATAATGCCTGAAGTATTTTATAGTTATGGAAAAGCTAATGTATATATGTTTTATCACATACTTTATTGGTATTTTTGATTAAGTAGCATGATTACTAGTGCAGCCGACATATGTATTACGTCGAAGTTATATATGAGTCGAAGTTACAATTCAATATTCAAGCAGAAATAATGTTTATTCTAATAAAATGTTTGTGTACGAGTTGTGGGTACGAGTTGTTGGTGACGAGATGCCGTGGTCACGAGTTGCATGTAAATCTACACAGCGGCCACGTCCAATTTGGGCGATAATTCAATAAAAAGCATCATATTTACTTCCTCTGCAATGATAAACTTTCTGTTTAAACTGATTATGTAGATAAGTACTTCGATAATATGAACAATAGCTATACAAAACAAAATGTTGCCTGTTACACGCAATTTCAGGTTGCTTTATCTAAAAATCGAGTTACATCAGTAGCACTACCCGGCATTTAAATACCATTATTTATTCTGTCAATAAATATACCCGATTAATAATCGATCAGGACAGACAGGAGCAGAGCCGATTTATGCCAGTTTACGTACCAATGGTCAAAGTGGTGAAGAGGCTAGAAACTTATGACCAACGGATTCGCTTGTGATGTGACTTGAATCTGAATCTGGATTATGAATCCGTTGATCTACCTCGAGAGGTAGATCAACAGATTCAGTGACCTTGGATTACCCATAATTCTTTGTAAAATAATGGCTGCAACATGTGGCAGGAAATTTTAATATTTGGGGAATTTTTATTACATTGTTAAATTATAATATTATATTATGGCATCTTAGTTTGTAATAATATATGATATATAGGCGCGGCTGTAGAATCCCCCTGACGGAAGTGAAAATATGATAATAAGGAAGTTTATAGGAAAAGATAAATAATAATTCTTGTAATTATGCTAATTAGGTAATATTATGAAATAGATAGGGCAGACATGGTCGACAACATAATTTCAAATAAATCCCTGGTCTCCAAGGTCGACAAACAGATACACATTAATATTTATATCAGTAACTGGTCTACAGGTCGACAAAGTTGACAAAATGCTGTAAAATATTAAGACCTGAAAGCTTACAGGAATTGGTCGACAAAGTCGACAAAATTCTGTAAATACTAGATCTAAGAACCCTGAAAGCTTGTCAACCTTTATAAAAGTCGACAAAAAAGGACAAGAACATGTGTATATAGTGTATAAAAATGTACTAAGATATATATAAAGATATTAGCAATTGGTCGACAGGTCGACAAAGTCGACAAAATGCTGTAAATATTAAGAAATCTGAGAGCTACTTTATATTGTCGACTTTGTCGACCAAATGTAGTGTACTTTGGTGAGTTTGTAATTTATATTCATGTCTTCATATACATAAATATTAATTAGTTTTATTTTACACAAAATTACCATATTTCTACTTCCGTCAGGGGGATTCTGCAGTTCAGCCGATATATTTGTTGCTTTATGTTATGTTTTAAATTTGGATTCAGATCTACAGAAAATTGCATTTCACGGATCTAACTAATCCTTGAATCCAAATCTGAATCTAGATTCGACGGATTACGGTTGTGAAATACGCCTAATACTTAATGTATATATTTGAAGCCTTTGATTTGGTTACAACACAAAGTTTATGCACAGGGAATAGGATCATTCTTCCTGTTTGCAAATGTTGTTTATTATATTTGATATTTTTTATCTGTTGTTACTGTAATTTACATACCTAATGTTATGGTTGTAAATCAAATTATTTTCTGCCATGGCTTCTGGCTGGGAAGACAGTTGTGCTTTCGGGTGGGTTATTGTGCATCCTTGTTGTGAAAGTTCTTGTCCGAACTATGTCACAGAAACTGTGAGATATAGGAACATTGGCTTGGGAGTATAGGTGTGCAACATCATGGTTTGACCTTTATTGGACCTTTAACCTTACAGTAGTGACCCTGAACTTATAAATCTTGCCTGGACTATATCTTGGAAAAAGTAAAATGTAGAAAGTTGAGATTTCGTATATGCAAAGTCAATGTTTGGGTTTTATGTACAAACCAACATTCAGGGGATACTTGGTAGGGGCATTGGTTAGGGGTGTAGGTATTCAACATCATCACATGACTTTGATTTTATCTTTTGACTTGCAGATTGACCCCGACTTCTAAAATCTTGTCTGGGCTATATCACTGAAACTGTAATGTGTCAGAATTAATAATTGCTATCGACATTGGTTGGGGATGTAGGTTGACCTTTGACCAGACATATTTATTCCTATAAGAAAACTGTATAGATGGCTGAAGCTGATCATTGTATAAAATTTTACCTAATTATGTTATTTCCACTGACAATTATATTTCAATTAATAAATAGACCAACTGATTAACGTTGCAGCTTCATAAATATAAAGTTACAAATTAATACTATGAAATTATTATTAAATTGTGTACATATTTTGTCTTTACATACATTCAATTTCTTTAGTGTTATTTCTCCTGCATCTTTTCATAACTTATACAGTCTATACTGAAAGTCTCCTTATCTTTGCAATTTTTTTTATCTCTTCTATATCTCATGGTGATTGACAGGATTTGCATAGGCTGTGGGGTATAGGAGTATCTGATGTTGTTTTATTGATTGTTGTGTGTATGCACAAAACAGCAAAACTCGAAGACAGCTTTTTCAACAAATTGAAAATGATAGCAATGTGCATGTGTCAACACATAAGAAACACATGACATATCATATTCAACTGTTGCCTCAGGGATATTGATATATGTACACATATCATAATCTGTTGACATTCTTGCATAAGATAAAAAATAAGAACAGGAGACTGTTAAATTGGAGTTTCTTGCTACAGGATTATAACCTGGATGTCAAACATATCACAGTATTCACATAAAACATAAATATATTTTATCAGTTACAAAGGAGTAGTATTTCAGAAATTTTAAAATTAAAATTTCTAAAAAATTCTTAAAGGAGGGAGGTGTCATAGAATAACTAAATGTAGGTGTGCATTTAAGTGCACATTCTAGCTGTTTACATAGGTGAGGTGTTCCAGTTAATGACCTACAATTTCATATACTGATAAGTGTTATTTATAAGTAAAGATTTTCACATTGTTAAATATTAAAATAGGTGAGTTTCAGTTTTAACAAAAACAGGATTCTTTCAAAGAGATGTTTGTTTTGAATAATTAATATAAATATAGATTTAGGATGTTGATTTATTAGAAGATATGTATGTTGTAACTGTAAGGTTCCTGATCACTTCTCTGTATAAGCTGGACTTCTCATATTTGCAGATTAGTATTGTGGGGACAGGAGTTTCATACCCAAAATGAAATTGTATTGCTGACTCAAAACTTTTTAACTGAAGAACCTGATTGGTGTAGTGAAAACGATGCTATCCAGCAGGTTATCTGGTAATGAAGTCCACAAGAGCAAAGAATTCGAGCATAGCAATAAAGGGGGTGAATAATGTACATGCAGTGTCACTACCACTAAATTGCATTCACCAAAAACCCCAAACTGTTATAAAATAAATATATTTTTTTTTATTACTGCATAGATGGGCAATTTAATTTAAGAATTTTATATAGTTCTTATAGTTAATTACATTCATGCTTAAAGTAAAAACTGCAAATAGAATGTTCTTTAAAGTTGATGAAAATAATAGGTGTCAACATATCTTTTTCTGTTGCAATTTAACTGTTACCTGGATTGTAGTAGTTTAAATAGGTCCTCCACTACAGGCCAGTGTAGTTTATTTTGCAGACAGGTATGAGCTCTATTTTTAGGAAGTATATAATTTGTTGTGAAAATTATTGTAAGTAAAATGTGATAGAATTGTACTCGAAGTTGAACTGAAACAACATGTCAGTCACATATCCTATGTTTCTTAGTGTCACCAAAGCAAGCTGTTTAGAATAACATGATAGCTCACTGTAAGTCAATGCCCTGTTCTTGTACCCATTTTCATCACATGGATGGATCTCTACAATTAGAATATACACTTATTTTAGTTGATTTTAGTTATAATTTAAAATCATTATAAGCAAATATTTTTAGATACATTAAAAACCACGGTGGAATGTATTGTAGCATTCATTTTCATTTTACTTATAGACTAATTACCTCCACCTGGAGATTATGTATTGGGTGCGTTTGTTTGTCTCTATTTATGCTTTTCTGTGTTCAACGTAACCCCAAAAATAATCAATACATCTTTCTGTTTTTTTAAAAATTTCTAGATAGGGTTTAACCAAAGGAAGAAGTGATTAATGAGGAAGAGAGTGAATGAAAAAGTGATTAATATTGGTGAGCTGTTTGTGTTGGTGTCCACGTGTGGTGTCTTCCTAATAAATAGATAAACTCAAAGGCTTGAGGTATAGTTTGGAAATTAGTAACAAATAATCAAGGGCCAAATTTACTATCATTCTTATTCTTAGAAAAATAAATCTTCTTAGAATTAGAAAATTTTCTTATCTAAGAATTTTCTTATTCTAAGAAAAAATTGTATTCACAAAGCAATTCTTAGTTAAGAATTATTTCTAATAATAAGAATTTTGCTAGTTAACAGTAGTGAACAGAAACATGTGCATGCATATAGTTTTTGATGTCACTTGATCATTCAAGTGATTTATTTACACCTTTATTGTTTGCAATGGAGTCAGAATAAGGTGCCAGATTCACAAAAGATCTTAATCTTTGTTTTTTTATTTCTTAGGCACATTACAAAAGAACCTGGTTGTTATGGTTGAGATTTTTCTCTCAGCTAAATATTTTTGTTATGGTTGAGATTTTTCTCTCAGCTAAAATTTTTATAAATAGGTATTCATAAACAGGTTTCATAAGACAGGTTTTTAGCTAGAGTCAAAGTCAAAGTCAATTGAGAACCTTCTAACCACTTAAAACATATAAACAACAAGATGCACTCAGAGAGAGCAAAACGCTCGACTCGATGTGACCAGTCTCACAAGTGTTATAAAGTATAACACACATCCATCATGGTGGCATTTCCAGAAATTCTGGAGGCTTCTTGGTATCCAATATATTAATTGGATCTTTCCTAAACTATAATCACTCCTTCCCATGGCTAGTCCCTTCCTACTTCAAATTTGACATCAAAATTTATTAATTACTTTTGAAGAAATATGAAGTAGAAAGCTAAAATCATTAAAATACATTGAAATGGGACCTATGAAAATTCATGATTTTTTTGTATCCAAAATATGATCCACGTCTTTCCCAAAAATTAGTAATTTCTTCCTTTCACCAGGTCCTACTCACAAATTTTTTATAAAGATCTGTTCATTAGTTCTGGAGTAATCTAAACACCAAAACCAGGCAGACAAATAGACAAAAAAGCACACAACAAACATAAATTCCTGGTAGAGGTAAAAATATTGGTTAAAAGCCACTTCTTGGTCAAAATTACTCAGGGTAAATTTTTGTGATGGACTGTCAAGAAATTGAAACAAACAAACAAAAAAAAAAAAAAACAAAAAAAAAAAACAGAAATAAATAAACATGACAAATACACCACTTCCCTCTCAATTGTATTTATGTCAATTTCAAGACATAAATTTAATGAGAAGAAGTATATCACACGTATCACAAGCTAGGTTTTGTGACCTCACAATGACAATTGCATTGTGACATCATTAAGTAATGACATCATCAGACAGCAAAATATTGATGTTTTTACTTATGCAATAAAGAAAATCAGATTTCTCTGTATATGCCAAATTGATCTATTATTGCCCATCAAATTGAACACTTTATCTTAGTTAAAGTTTTTTTTTTGAACAGTAAAATTTTAGATGCTGTGTTTTTTTCTTTTCTTTTTAAAAGACCTTTAAAAAAATTGCTAAAAAAAAATTACTCAGGGTAAATTTTTGTGATGGACTGTCAAGAAATTGAAACAAACAAACAAAAAAAAAAAAAAAACAAAAAAAAAAACAGAAATAAATAAACATGACAAATACACCACTTCCCTCTCAATTGTATTTATGTCAATTTCAAGACATAAATTTAATGAGAAGAAGTATATCACACGTATCACAAGCTAGGTTTTGTGACCTCACAATGACAATTGCATTGTGACATCATTAAGTAATGACATCATCAGACAGCAAAATATTGATGTTTTTACTTATGCAATAAAGAAAATCAGATTTCTCTGTATATGCCAAATTGATCTATTATTGCCCATCAAATTGAACACTTTATCTTAGTTAAAGTTTTTTTTTTTGAACAGTAAAATTTTAGATGCTGTGTTTTTTTCTTTTCTTTTTAAAAGACCTTTAAAAAAATTGCTAAAAAAAAACCTAAAAAAAAAAATTAAAAAAAAAAAAAAATTTAGAATTGACTGGTATTGAACCCCAACCATGAGATTACAAGTTCTACACATTGCACTCACAGCCACAGAGGATATCTGATGAGGCAAGAATTTATGAGGAGGAAATCCTATCATGATATTGATTTTTGAAGACAAGTAGGTTTCACTGTATATACCCAATTAAAAATTTAAAAACCTGTCTCCTGACTTTAATTTTCAAACAAATTACACCAAATTTGGAAGATTCCATCTGTACCCCATGAAATATCTACCCACCAAATTTGAGCTCGATTGATGGTATAGTTTTTGAGTTATAAGGGCAAAACGGTGCACAGACAGACAGACAGACAGACTGACAGAAACAAACTGATTACAATAACCCTCTCCTATCGTCGAGCGTTAACTACTTTCGGAGGTGTGTAAGTATTTTAAACTTAATTCTATCCATTTGAAATTTTGAAACAGGGAAAATATACATGGCAGCCATATTTAAAACCAGACAACAAGATAGCATAAGTCACTCACTACAGCCTTTGACTGTAAATCTATAAACCTCTTGTAAAAATCATACTGTTAAAAACAAACGTTGGATTTCTCTGGTCACAGAAAAAAATCTCTATTTGTATTCAATTGATATAAAAACGTGAAATATGTTCCATTTTTCTTAAGTAAAGTCTTGATCATTCTTAGATTTGAACATCATTCTTAGAATAAATTCTAAAAATAAGAAAAAAAATCTAAAAATTTAGTGAATACTAAAAATTCTTATTCTTAGAATTTTCTAAGAAAACTTCTCAGAAAATTCTTATTCTAAGTATAAGTAATATTAGTGAATACAGGCCTAGGGGCTGCATTCAACAACAATACTTAGATAAGGTGACCTTAGATCTAAGTTAGGGATGGTTTTTCACTTAAGTTTTTCTTGCACTTTGTATTCACAAAACAAATGTTAGGAATAAAACAAATGTTAGGAATGTTCAATTTCATCATTTCTTTCTTGAAATCTAAGTTAAAAATGATCTAAGTATAGTTGTAGAATCCGGCCCCTGGTGTTGAGCTGTTGTGGACAGAAGGCTCCTGAGTTGCTGGAGGGTTTTAGAACAGTGAAAAGTTTGTCAAATTATGCTATTTTTAAGGTGTGTAAATATTGAATTTTTAAAGATTGGAGGATTCTATTTTGATATGTGGGCAAAGATTTATCCATTCTCTCTGCACTCTTTTCACTTTAGTTTAAGTTTTAATTAATGATGCAGTTAGCTCAATTCATTTCATGCCACCTTAGGTTCATTATTATATTTCATTTTATTTTACTAATGGTACTAAACTACTAATGTATTTTTAATGGTAAGGACAAATGGCCACAAACTTATTCAATGTTTTATTATTCAACAGCTTTGGTTTTGGCATTGCATCTACTTATATTGGTATAAAATAAAAATCTTCATGACATCTGCTAGGCTATAACCTCTGTGGCTTGGACGTCTGGCACAGGTCTGATCTTGAATATATGCTATTTACTCACTAGTTTTTATGATAAGTTGTAGCTCCCTTACCTAAAATAAAGTATTCGTCATGACAGTTACAACTACAATAGTTTTATGCCTTGGAGATTTAAAACTGGTCATGATTATATATGTATGGCCACTAGGTTACTCCATGGTCATCATGCTGAAGGTTGGTATTCGAACTTGGACCCTCTATTTTAGGATCTGAAATGATCACTGAATTTTGTCTGGATATTGAAAGTAATTAGAAATAATTATCCACAAGATAGACTTGGGAATTGGGTTTTCTTTTCTCTGTGACAAATCTGGTTCTCCATCCCAAGCCTCTCATTTTGAATTTTGGGCTTTGAATAATAACAGATTCCTGGTTTGGAATGACTAGGTGCAGGGTTTGAACCTTACTGTAGAAGTAGAAGGTAGACTGATAAAAATTTGTCTATGTAGGTATGTATTGTTTTAGGACCTCAAATTGTAAACTAATGTTTAAGAAATTTTTATAAAGCTTATTTTGACAAATAAATATATATGCTTATGTTTTTATATTTTAGAAAGCAAGATTTAAAGTAAGATGGCAAACAGCATCATACCCCTCTGTAGCCTGAGAGGAGCCAATTTGTATAAAAGACGCTATAGAGGTAAAACCTAGTCAACCAATTTTAATAATTACTGATTTTAAAATCATCACAAATGTAGGATAATGATAAAAGTTATGTCTCTTAAGTCGATTTTCCTTCCAAAGGTTAGCATGGTTCAATATATTGATGTTCTATTTCCCAAGCATCCAAACAATATGCTGAATTATGTGTGCCATACAGTGCATCACCCTCTATTTAAGCCCTTTTCTAGTTTCAAATTAAGGGATATCTTTGATACAAAATATTATACTGAATATTGCATTATTACAGTATTATCTTTGCATACATTATAGCAGAAGCCAATAAATTGATGAACACCCTGGTAAATATTCATTGAGCAAGTTTATTCTTTTCGTCATGGATGTGTCTATCAAGGATCAACTCAGAAATGAATTGTACAAGAAGTAGTCCATTTTGAAGAAGGTCCTGATTCCCAAAGATGAGTATAATGCCATAATTAAGAAACACAAGATTGCAACCAGTGTTTCTTGAAGTAAGAATCACCACGAATATTACCTGCTGTGTAGTCGCGAGATCCTACAGTTTGTGAATGTTGAGAAGCGGATCTGGAAGAGGGAAGTCCCAATGGATCCATCCAATATATGCTGCCTATAAACGATCTTTCTGATATCTTAAAAGGTGCCCACATTAAAACCGCACATTGTTGTTATGATAGAATTATCAAATAAATATATGATCATTTTTATAGATTATCAAAGGAATGTCTTCTCACAAGTCGATTATGGTGTAGCAGGATGATCTCACCAAATTCTGTGTGCTGAAAACCCTGACATCCAAATGTACAGCTCAGATAGCATATTAGTTGGTGGAAATTTTCTCGCTACTTGGAGCTCCTCATATTGTGCAAAGTAACTGATGGGATTTGTGGATGGATTAATCATTGTACATGGCAAACCATGGCATCCCTGGAGCCGGGGTTTAGTAGAGCATGCTAATGGTGACATAAAATATATTTTACTTGCATGAGTGACAATGCAATCAATGACTGATCTCCTGACCAATGCTAGACCACCTCCATATCCTGTGCCTCACCCACTAACCAATATTGTACCACCAACTCTGCCTCATCCACTGACCATTACAGAGCCCACTCCTGCAGGTCATGCACTGACCCACATTGAAATACTCCTTTTGCATTAACCACGGAGCAACATTGGACCACCTCCTTTATGTCGCCCAGTGACCAATATTAGACTACATCCTGTACCTCACTCACTAAGCAACATTTAACCACCTCCTTTGTCTTATCCATCAAGCAACATTGGACCACCACCTGTACCTCACCCATCAACTAATGCTGAATTAATTCCTGCTGGTTACCAGTTAACCATTGTTAGACCACCTCTTGTGCTCCGACCACTGAGCAACATTGTACCACCCCTTCACCTCAACCATTGACCCAAATTTAAACCACCTCCTGCACTGCACCCACAAACAAACATTGGACCACCTCCTGTGCTTCACCCACTGACAAAAGTTGAGCATATTTCTGCAAGTCGCCCATTTAATAAGGTTGTGTTACTTCCTGTGGCTCACCCTGTGGCTTCCATGGCTGATCCGAGTGAAACCATCTGTGATATTATACAAGAGAGGAAAGTGAACATTTTCCGAAATACAACCTATGCATGTTCATCTCAGCTTGCTAAAGCTGAGGGTATGATGAGAATGTTTGATGGTATCACAGTGGAAAGGGACAATGTTGCTATCTCCAGATTTGATAGAGTCAGAGGAGACCTAAGAATTTTTCTTAGTGTCATATTAACTTGTAGTAAGAATGAACAATACACAATATTATTTTCATTGAGGATGCTTAAGGGAAAGGTCTCAAGGATTAAGTTGACCTGTAGCCTCAGAAACTGTTATCCATGAATATTGTCAACACTAATGCCACTTTATCTTTATGGGAAGCTGCCTGGAGTGATAGTGCATCTGGGGGCCAAGGGTCAATGGTTAAAAAATAATTTAATCTGTAACATTAGGTGTCACACAAGCCTGAAATGTATGGAAGTCAGACAAGTGTGAGAACTTGTTGCGATGAATAGAGACATATATTATAAAGTGTTTTAGTAATTTATAGAAAATCATAAATGCTGAAATTAATATGTTTGGAGAAAACATTGAGTGTCACTTAATTTGTGGAATGTCAGATTAAATAAAATATGACAATTAAGAAAATATAAATATATATATTAATTTACAGTGTTTTGTTAATAGCATCATACAGTTATGTTATTTTTAGGGATTTGGCCAATTGCCCGAGGTTAAACTCCAGGGATATGGCCAAATTACTTTTAATTTTAGGGATTTGGCCAAACCCCAGGTGAAACAATGATTTGGCCAAGTCACTGGTTTTGAAACATTCAGTGTAATATGTATTATAGTTTTTAGTTACTTGCATTTATTCACTTAATTGGTAATGATACAGAAAGACCAATTCTTGTGAATAAGTATAATGTTTTAATATGGCTCACTAGTTCTTATTAATAATACTTAGTTCACATCTTTCCATGCTGGAGTCAACGATCTCAGCTGAACAGGCTGTTCTACTTTGGTTCCTGGTTTGATCTGCTTCATATTTTGGTAGGACACATTTTGAACTTTGCATGAGCCTGCATGACCTGTACTCAAGTAAACATGCTTGACGGGAGAGGGAGGCAGGTTGGATACTCATTTTTCAACGTATACTATCCAGATATAAGGTTTCTTTTTTGAGCCATAAGGACCAGGTCAACAGCCGGAAAGCAAATACGTACAAATGTGACTTTAAGGAAAGGTATGGCTGGGCTATAGAAGGAAAACCTCTGTGTCACTGTGAGATTACAGCGAGGTAATTGTTGGTTCCTAAATTAAATGACTACCCTTTACATATTGATAAATGGGTGAAGGGACTGTTTATTTAAAATTTATGAAATAAGAATAATTGTGTTTCAGATACAATCAGTGATGAAGATATTGCTGAAGGAGAAGTTACTCCATTGATAACTTTCCTGAAGGAAGGTATGAAAAGTGACTGTCACAAATAATAAAACAACTGAATCACTGCTCATTACTTAAAGCATATTGTTTTCATAACTTTTATTGTGTTCTTTGTTAATATCTATCTATATACTTTTTATATGGTGCATGGTCACCACATATTTGTTGGCTCCACAAGGAGCTTATGTAATTGGCATTATGTATTTGTCTGTTTGCAAATTATTTCAAAAAGTTATGGACAGAGTTTTATGAAATAGTTAGGAAATGTCAACAATGGCACAGGGAGCAAATGATTAAATTTTGGTTGTGATCTGGATCACTATCTGGATCCAGGAATTTTTAACAGATTTTTTTATCATAGGTGATGGGTTTCGTAGGTCTGCTTACATTAAAATTTCAGTAAACAAACAACATTTGGGAATATCCTGTATTTTCAGAAAAGAAGATGTCTAACTTCCTCCCCCATATTTTGTTTCAAGTGTCGAAGCTTCATTTGCTGTGGGAGAAGCAAGTCAGTGTCAACTGTATGTCTCTGCATGTTGCATCAGACACATTACTTATCAGCCAATTCAACAGGTTGTTATTTTTACTGTCTAATATTAAGTCGTTAAAGTTCAAAGTTTTGTTTACAATGATAACGATTACAATGATTCATTATTCTATTATATTCTGGACTTTTATTATGCTTAATCCCTGCATTCAGACTCTAGGCGCAACAACCATAAAAGCCTACATATCGGTAATATTAATGTATAAAATGGCTCAATTAAAGGAATATATGTAAATGCTCTAACTTGTGCGTTTATATTAGATCATGTAGATCATCAGATCAAAATTCAACAGGGATCCCTAAATCTGTTACTTTGACTTAGCTTGTTGGGCTTTTCACCATTCAACTATACCTCATGTGTTCAATGTGCTTATTGCGTGCTCATTTTGGGCATGTTATGTGAGTGGGGTTTTAAGCATAGCATTTCAACACGTTCAATGACATCTCATGATTCATAAAATATGTAGTGGTTCTTTCAAACCAACGCAGGCAGCTGTAATTCACAAGATGCAGTTTCAAGAGGTCACATGCCAAAGCATGTAGGTTATCTAGTAAGAAAGTGCAAGTAGCATTTCTATATTTACACAGAGCTTTGATCATGTGACCACCAATAAATCTAACAGGCTATAAAGATTTGACTCACTGGCATTCCATTTTTGTGTGTTGTATAAAACAAAAAGCACATGGTCTCAGAATTAAGACGGATGATATTAGGTGCATATGAGCAGATGCTGATGCTACAGACGTCAAAGATTAGTTACTAATTTAAAAAATGAAAGAAAGAAATAAAAATTATTTGCCAAAGCGGATTTATTAGCATTTTACAGTGACATATGGAGTAGCATGGAGAGCCAATTCTTTCAGACATATTACTTTACCAATGAAAAATGATTAACATTAACATACCCAAGAAAACATGGGAAAGGTTCTCTGTCACTTATTTTTTTAATATTTTGTGAATAATATTTAAAGCTAACAGAGGCATAAAAATCTCTTCAAAGTTGGGAGCGTGTTAAAACTTAAAAATAAGCATATATATAGAATTTTTACTGCATAAAGCAACTGTCAAGTAGGCAAGTATAAGAATCAAACAACAATAGTGAAACAGAAACTCAACACACTCATCATAAGCAACAAACTTCACCTCACGCCTTTCTGTAGATATAATACCCTGGTACTCAGATATGCATACACATTTTTGGTCTTTTTCACTTCTGTGTTTAGAAAGGAGCATGAATTAAAACTATATGACATTGCCAAAGATAGGGAAATGTGTGTCATCAATACCAAGGAGGACTACTTTGATACAGACACAATTGTTATCATTGGCTCCTGGGGACTAAATCTGCTTGCATACACTATCCCTTTAATGGATGATGGAGAAGCTGCTTTGGTTAAAATAGACATAAATACCATGTCCACCTCCAAATTGCAATCATGGGATCTTTCTGTGTTCTGGACGCATAGAAGTCTTATCTATCATAAAGGTAATTTTCAATTTCAAACTTTTATCTTTGTGTATTTCTATTGATTTCATCCTCTCAGGAAAATCAATAAGCTTTAATATCAAAAAGAGTCTATTGTGACAATGATTTTCACATTGTACTTCAATATTTAAATACGGTGGTAAACCTCAAATGCCCCCCCCCCCCCTTGTACAATTGCTGAGTTTAAACTGTCTGTTTTACCTCGGAGTAACTGTAATTATAGAATCTAATGGCACTAGTGATTATATTATAGAGATTGACTTCTATCTAACCATTTATAATAACTAGTAAAGGTTGTTTACCGTTTAAAAACCGTATTGGAACATTTTGATGAATATATACACCAATATAATATGCAGAAGCAGGACCCATCAGCAACAGCATCAAATTTGATAGCACAGCTACACAGGATGGGAAGTTAATCATTTTGACAGGGCCATCAGAGACATTTGGTTCCTCAAATGTGTGTAAAGTCATCAATGCAGAAACAACTGAAGTTATCCAGGTAGCAGTGCTGTAGCAGAAATGTATTATTTTCTTGCAACCTGTCTTTTTATGTAGTGGTAATGTTTTATTATGCAGGGATTATACTTAACAACCTGCGATAAATGATCTGTGATATTGTTGAAGTTGGTTATTGCTTTCAAATACTATGCAACATACTGGGATTTATTTGTCTGAAAATTTATTTCAAAGTACACATTTGAAACAAAGGTATCATACATATTACTTATTAATTGGATACTTTGCAATGGGTAATAATATAATTTCTGTTTGAAATCAACCCCCAAATTGATATATGGTCAACAAAGAAACAACATACAAATCTAGCTTCCCTGCTAGGTTAGGTCGTAAGGTCTTGCTTCACTTTATTCTCAACCATTTGTGATGCTAACTTGATGAAATGTCTTGTTAAAACAATTAATATGCAGCATTTTCTTCCCTGACTAAATTATCCTTGTGATATGGCCTGTATATAACATGTTGAAATGAACATCAAATGCAAACATAAATATATATGTTCTTTGATTTTTCAGGTAATTGGTTTAAACAATTACAAGTGTACTCATGCCACAGCTTTTCACCCGGATAATAATATAATTGCCATGATATGCTCTTCAGCCATTGACTCTTATGTCAGTGACCCTAAAAATTCAAACAAGGAAACATATTCTAAGAATCATGTAATCTGCTATAGTTTATCAACTAAAGAAATTATTGCAAAGTCAACATTCAGTGATGTAGTACCTCAGCTGCTTAGGATAAGTCCTGATGGGGAACTTATAGGAATCAAGCGTGCCTCAAAAGGAGCTGTTGCCATTCTCTGCTCAAGAACATTACACTGTTTTTTATTGGTGGAGCAGGAATTCAACTTCTCAGCAAATTCAGAGCTATTGACAAACCTACTTTTTCAGACATTCCCTTTGTTCTCTAGAGATAGCAGACAGTGTGTGGTGTTGCAAAAGAAAAGAAAAATTTGTGGCGACCGAAGAATGAAAACGTTTCGCTGGTCAAATGGTGATCTGCTTGTGACGAGATTGTCTGTCCCAAATGTCATTGGAGAATCAAGATTAACAGAAGATGGGCATCACAGAGATAGGAAAAAGTCCCATGGAAAATATTGCTCCCAAAATAATGATTTCAAGGAGGGAAACCACATGCACCACCCCGTTTTGCAATTTGGTAATGCAACTGATAACAAACGAGGCCTTTCCGGACAACATTCTTTGGTCCAGCTAGATAACTTGAGCATTTTTTAAAACATGTGATTGTTTGCTAATTTCAGTCCAACATGGATTCATTTTCTAGACAAAGACACAAGACGATATCAAGATCCAACTGGTTTAAACAGTCATGTAGGAATGAAACTATACTATTTGCTCTTTTTGGTAACAAGTTGCAGTTTATACGCTGAAGCAACCATACACCTTAATTATATGTCTCGTGATGGCTTTTTGTCCAGTATCCCAAGCATCATATTTAATGTTAACTCTTAGCTTAACCAAATGTGTGCTACTTTTCATTATCACTTCTAAGATTAATATTTATGATTTCTGGAAGAATTTGGCGGGCCTTTAAATAGATATTCGTAGACACGGTTGAGTAATGAGTGACACACTTATCTCCCACCCAACATGTTCTGGGCTCAATTTTGAGCATGCCATGGAGAAAGTTGGTAGTGGCAAGTGGTTGATGTTTTCAGTAGTACAGTTCAAAATCTGAAACAACTAATACAGTCTGCTTGTTTTCATCTCCTGAACTTTTGATGTGGGTAATGAATTGAGAGTTGACAACCAAATCAATCAACCGATCAACCAATTAATCAATCAGTCAGTCTACCAGACATTCGCTATTTTTCACAAAGTTAAAAAGTTCCAAAACTTTTACATAATATGACATTATTGAGTCACTTCATCTGTCTCGCAGATATTGAGGATTTTTATTAATAGTATGGAGTCAAAAAATTTGCTTGACACAGATCTGAGGTTGAGGCACTGATCGATTCACGTTATTTGTGACAGACAAGTAAATTTCTGTAGAGTCACATACACACCCTTTTGAAAGCTGGCATGCATCAAAATTACAAAATGACAAATATAAGAGACCAATGTATACAAAATTCTCTCCATATTTTATTTTGAAATATCCAATGTTGATTTTTTCTGACAAGTTAGATCATTTGGCCAGCGTGATATTGCTTATTGTTAAGGGCTACCCCCATGTAGTGGAATATATCCGTGTGTTTTAAAATTACAAGACCTCCTCTATATCATTAACACAAGTTATTTCCTCAGAATAAGTCTATTTCTGTGGCAAAAGACGTATTAGTTTCCTAATGATAATTGTTTGACGCCCGGAAAGTGCCTAGATGGTGGCTCTTCAGTTGTCTTCATATCAAACTGCCCTGGATAATTTCTCTCTGTTAACTATTTTTTTTTTCAGTTTTCTTTGTTTCTGAAGCTATGCCAAATGTTTCTTCACTTTGTGTCCCCATGATTTCCAGGAACATACGTGACGTCTAACTTCTGGGTCAGAACAAATTAGAGTTCATTGATGGGTCATTACATTGTGATTATCATGTATCAGATAAAATGTCTTCAGTTGGAAACGTATGGTGAAATTACACTGTCCATCAGCAAATGTTAAACTAGACTGAGTTGAAAGCATGTTAAATGTATAAAATGTATCATATTTGTAAGGTTATAAAATAGATTAAAATTATGTTACCCACATAAAACGATATTTATTAAATACTTGTTTAAATTATTGTATACCGTTCCCGGTGGATTCCCGAGGGCTGTACCTCGTAAGCCTATCGAGGAGTTCCATATTTTCTGCACACTCTGTACGATGGCTTTAAGATCATTCCGACTGAAAAAAAAATACCTCCCTCTCAGTTTTTGGGGGATCAGGGGCAAGGTTTACGATATATCGCAGAAGTGGAACAGCCCTCATCACATGACAGACTCTGAGACAGTAGAGGTGTTAGACCTGCTCCAAGTCTTTGTATTTGTATCATAAGTAATCTGAATAGTTAAATTTAGATTAGAAACTTACAGGTGTTCATTATACTATAAGCATTCTGGAGTAAGGCGGGTAGTCCCTGAAAAAATAAACTTTTGTCAGGGCTGGCTGTTTCTTCAAATGTCATACAGTACCCATATCTTTCACAAAAGACAAACGGACTTGGTGAAAGTCTATAGAGGTGTACATAACACAGAGAAGGAAAGAATCAGAATCCAGAAACCAAGTTGAGACAGTTGCCCAGAATACTTTAAACTGTTGCTCTGGTTTTCGTCACATTTCACTACTTCCTTTCATACTTGGACATATGCATAATGTGATATATTCTATTATTTTAGAATTACGTTTGATGCCCATTTCTATTGTGACGGCACAGCTTACAATAAAAAGATTTTAGCCAACCAGACAGGCAGCTGTTCAAACGGGACGGAGATATAAAAGAGCAAGTATATGTAAGAGTACATTATGGAAACTGGAATTTTTCTTAACAATTACAAAGACATTAGAGCTTGAAGCAAATCTCCCAGATCCCATTAAGTAAAACTTTGTAAGGTGGTCTGTCTTTTGCCATTCACCGACTTCTAGTTTCAGTGTTTCCTTGTACAGACAAGTGGCTGAACGCATACGATCAGGCAGATCATTCCAAATCATTGGAGCATCATATGCAAAGACCAAAATGCTTAGAAGAATTGTATACTGATGATGCAAAGTGTGGGAGCTCAAGCACCACACCATGTGCTCCAGTTATCAGGTATCTGGTATCCATATGCTTCTCCGAACTTATGAACTGAGGAACTATAGAAGGGGACTTTGAGGAACATCTTTTCTGGATTACTACGTCTTGTCTTAACAGCAGATGTATATAAAGACAAATATGGGGCAAATTATTTTGGCTTTCCAGTGGTTAGGAACTTGTATATGAGTAACAGGGTTTTGAAAATGATTCGTTCTTTAACAGGAAGCCAGTGAAGAGACTTTAAAATGAGACATGAGAAAATCTAGATGCACCAGAGACAAAGCGTGCCAAAAAATTTTGGATATTTTGAAGCCTTGTGATATTCTTGGAGGACAAACTGAGAAACAAAGAATTGCAATAATCCAGACGACTACTAACCAATGCGTTTGCTACCATAACTAACACATCATATGATCTGAGAGAAAGCGTCTGATACAATGCAAATCTCGAAGGTTGGCAAAGCAAGATTTAATGACAGAATTTACATGATTGGTAAAACTGAATTTAAAATCAAACAGTAGACCCGGATTTCGAATAACATCCTTTGGGGAGAGGCAGTTTCCCAAAATGTTCACAGGGAAGGAATCTTTGTGCCATTTATACTTATCCATAGAACCAAAGACTACAAACTCAGGATTTAATTTAAGCTTATTTCAAACATCCAGATATGGATATCATCCAAGCAGGCCTTTAGCTGGTGAAATGAATTGGCACAATTTCCAGGAGATAGGTAGTCGTCTGCATAAAAATGGCATATGACATTCTTAAATTTTGCAATTACCTGACTGGGGGGGGGGGGGGGGGGAAGTAAAGGGAGAACAGTAAAGGACCAAAAACTGAGCCCTGAGGGACTCCGAATTTTAATTTGAAACATTCTGAAATCACTGAGCCAATTTTGGCAGATTGAAAATGATCCAGGAGATATATTGTAGACCACCTAACCAAACTTTGTCGACAGACAGGTGAGGAGTGTGTCATGGCCCATCGTGTCAAAGGCGGCTGACATGTCGAGGAGGACCAGGGCCGTAGGCATACTCTTGGACAACGACAAGTGTATCTCATTCTGAATGCACAACAGGGCAGTTTCCATCGAGTGTCCAGCTTTGTAGGCAGACTAAAATGTGTTACCAAGATCATTTGAGTCAATGTGAGACTTTATTTGAGCAGCAACTACACGCTCCACCAGCTTCAACAAGAAACTTAGCACAGAAACTGCCCGATAATTCTTGAGGTCCTCCTTGGGCAATGAGGTCTTCTTGATAAGAGGTGTGACTATGGCATTTTTGAAAAGTTCTGGAAAGACACCATCTTGAAGAGATAAATTAATCAGTTTAGTTATTGAAGGGAGGAGAATGTCTATACACCTTTTCACCAGGAAAGTGGGCCAACTGTCTAAAGAGCATGTTTTAGATGGGGATTCCTTAATGAACTTAAGGCCTTCGATTTTGGAGACCAACTGAAAAGAACTGAAAGAGGGAGGCTTCTTTGCTAAAGGAACACACTTTGATGTGCAGTTTCTAAAAGTGTTTGACTTCTATAGGTATTTTACAAACCATGTCTAGGTTTAAGAAAAAGGTTCAAAATATTAAGAATAACCAATTAGGAACTTTTATACCAGGAAGGCAGTCTTAAGCACAGAGTAATGCTCCATAGGCAACCAATGGAGAGTCTTTCTTACAGGGGTGATGCGCAAATACTCGGGATATAGGTAATGGTTTAACAAAGACTGTTCTGGACACATTGCAGATTGTGAAGATCAAGAGAAGAGAGATTCTGAAGCAAGGAGTAAGTCAGCTAACAATCAAAGCATTACCAGATATGTCAGCAACGTCTTAATTATGTGGGATAACAACTGAGCTGCTCAAGATCCCTGATTTGAAAATAAATTTTAAAAGAAAGATGAAAGAGAAAAAGCTGTCGGAACATTTCATGTCTATGATCGGCAAGTTTGCATTGGTGGTCAGCCTTCAGTACACACCTGACTAGTGTGTGGCTCAGGTATACAATCTACATTATCCATTACACAATTTGCAATAGTTTTGTACAAATTACCAGTACAATTTCACCATTAATATCAAATAATCAATCACCCTCATTTTGAATTAATAATCAAGATGTATTGACAAAACCATAATCACGCATATTCTTTCTTCCTTTTTGGTTCCTTAAGCGAAAAATATTACAGTTGCTAATCTAATATTTCCCTTCACAAATCACATTAAACAAGCCCACTGCCACAGTGGTTATCTCCCGCCTTAGGATCAGTAATAAAGGAGAAGTAAAGGTGATAATAGGCCTTTGTAGTAAGATAACCCCACTTGATACTGAACAAGGGGTCAAAGGTAAAAGTCAGCAATTGGAAAAGAGTCTCAGGCCATGACTTCCTATATTTATTTATTTATTTGGGGTTTTACGTCGCTTTCAACACTGTACAGGTCATATCACGATGGGTAGTTGGAAGGGCAGAGGAAACCAGTACATAGAGTTCGCTAGGGTTCTGTACTGTAAACTGCCGACCAACGGCAAGCAACTACCAGCTTTCCCACATAGGGCCTTGACAGGGATCGAACCCCGGCCTCAGAGGTGGGAGGCGAGAGTGTTACCACTCTGCCACCGTGGCCCATATGACTTCCTATAAATTGTTTTCACAGTTGGAACCCCTAGTAGCAATGATAAGGGAGATATAAGGCCTTTTTAATAGGATAATCTCATTTAACATTAAACATGTGATATGACGGCCATTTTGTTTTCGACACTAGACAAAATTACCATCAGGCTAACTTTTCTAGCCATATATCTTTTGTGCAAAGTTGATAAACCTAGCTGGAATATTTCAAGTTTTAAAGCATCTTATTGATTTTAAAAAATTGGCTATGGCGGCCATTTTGTTTTTTTAAATAAGGCCAAAATTTTTATTAGGCAAAACATTTGTAGGCCAGGACATTTCTTGGTCTGTCTATACATTCTGAAGCTATAGCACCAATAATAAGGGATAAATAAGGACGTTTTAGTGTGATGACCCCATTGAACCTTGAAGCAGGGGTCAAAGTTTAAGTTCAACACATGGAAAAGATTCCCATGCCATGACTTCCTACAAGTTGTTTTCACATTCCAAACCTCTAGGAGTAATATTGGGAGAGATACAAGGCCTTTTTAATAGGATAACCCCATTTGACATTAAACAGGAGATATGTGGACATTTTGTTTTTTGAACTAGGCCAAAATTACTATCAGGCTAGCTTTTCTAGCCATATATCCTTTGTGTGCAAATTTGATGAAGCTAGCTGAAGTATTTCAAGATTTAGAGTACCTTTATGATTTTTAAACAATTGGCTATGGCAGCCATTTTGTTTTTCAAAATGAGGCCACAATTTTGCACAGACAGGTTTTTATAGCCATAAACATTCCCTGTAAATTTGGTGAAGATATCTTTATAAATGAATGAGATATTAAGGTTTATGTTAAAACATGACGAATGGACGGTGGATGGAAGGCGTTTTATAATCTCCTGACCACGGCCTTCAGCAGCTAGTGGCAGATAATTATATGGACACACTTATATATTTCTATATAGGAGAGGTGAAAAAATATTTGTGATTTCCTTAGTAACGTGGATGTTTCTTCATTTAAGAAAAGTGACAATTTAAAAAAGGCTTTAGAGATAATTACACATAATTCTGGAATATATTACATGCAGTTCTAGCTGTCTAGAATCTATCCAGGCATGTATATATATATATATATATCGCTGAAACATACATTAGAAAGGGACGTAGAACTGTTTTCCTGTCATTTTTTTTATCTCGTTACCACAAGATAGAAAGTCATTACCACAAGATAGCAAGTTGTTCCCACAAGTTAGCAAGTCGTTACCACAAGATAGCAAGTCGTTTCCACAAGTTAGCAAGTTGTTACCACAAGATACTAATTAAATCGTTCCCACAAGTTATCAAATGATTACCACAAGATAGCAAGTCTTTACCACAAGATACTAAGTCATTCCCACAAGTTAGCAAGTCGTTCCCACAAGATTATTAAGTTGTTCCTACATGATACTAAGTCGTTCCCACAAGTTAGCAAGTCATTCCCACAAGATAGCAAGTCGTTCCCACAAGTTAAAAAGTCATTCCCACAAAATAGAAAGTCGTTACCAGAAGATACTAAGTCGTTTCCACAAGTTAGCAAGTCGTTACCACAAGATAGAAATTTGTTACCACAAAACACTAAGTCGTTACCACAAGTTAGCAAGTTGTTACCACAAGTTAGCAAGTTGCTACCACAAGATGGTAAGTTGTTCCCACAAGATAGAAAGTCATTCCCACAAGGTAGAAAGTGGTTCCCACAATATGCTAAGTCATTCCCACAAGATACTAAGTCATTCCCACAAGTTAGAAACTCATTACCACAAGATAGAAAGCCGTTCCCATAAGATAGCAAGTCATTCCCACAAGTTAGAAAGTTGTGTTAATGAGATATTAAGTAGTGGTAATGAGATACTAAGTCATGGGAATGAGATGTTAAGTTGTGGGAATGAGATACTAACTTGTGGGAACGAGATACTAAGTGGTTACCACAAGATAGCAAATCCTTGTTTTATTTCATACCCAACACTTATCAAGTCATTCCCACCACTTACTATCTCGTTCCCACCACTTACTAACTCGTTCCCACCACTTACTATCTCATTCCCACCACTTAGTAACTCCTTCCCACCATTTAATAACTTTCCCACCACTTATTTACTCATTCCCAGGGACCAATAATATGCAAACAGGGGTTAACAATATTTATTATACCTAATAGTTATAACAGTGACCACTAACAGCTTGGCAGTATTAGCAATTTTTACAGAAACTAGTAAATAATACATAAATTCATTTAACATTGTTACTAGATAAAAAACAGAAAAAATATTTACAAGATATATGAGCACATAACCGTGTGGTTCTCCCTGAAGGTGCCACATGCAGACATTATAACCCAATTAGTAGTAAACCTCTACATTGCCCATACCCATACTAGAAGAATTTAGAAATTTAGACGGGGGTTAAGATCAGGGCAAAAATGGCAAATTTTTGTAAGAAAATAAAGGTCTATGAAGAAAGAAAGGAAAGTTATAGTTTAATGTATATAAAGAAGGGGTTGAGAATGCTAAGACTATGCAATTTACAGAATGAAAAGGCTATGCAAATGGCAGCACAGCAAATATGAGTTTTGTTGTGTTCAGGTACAGCTTATATGAGAATCTAATGGAGATCCTGCAAGGTATGCTGTGCCAAAAAACACCCAATCCAATGTAACATACTAAAATATCTTAGAAAAACGAAGGAAAGTACCATAAACAGGCACCTCTAAAAGACAGTAATGCAATATACCTGTAATAATAAGTAGCTGACCTCTGAAGGTCACTAGGTAGGTAACTACGAAGAATAACCATTAAAATTACTAAAACAATAGCCATAATGGTATAAAAGTTGGACATGTAAAGTAATACAAAACATGCGACCTCTGAAGGTCACTAAAAACCTACAGACATATGCAAACTTGAATGGTATGCCAGTAGATGGGTGGCCTCTATATAAGTTAGGTATCATAGACAAAAAATTGCCTGTACATTGCCATCAAAGCATGACTTAGTAAAACTTGTGGGAATGACTTCATATCTTGTGGTAATGACTTGCTATCTTGTGGTAACGACTTGCTAACTTGTGAGAACGAGTTAGTATCTTGTGGTAATGACTTGCGAAGTTGTAGGAACGAGTTAGTATCTTGTGGTAATGACTTTGCTAACTTGTGGGAAAGAGTAGACTTTATTTTATTTGGTGCCAAGTCTCAACAAGAAAAGTTTAACCCATTCTTTCCAGTAAATATATTGGGTGAATCACTGATACCTTCAGATGCCATTGCATCTTCAAGACTGCCTTGTTGGTATATAAATACCTACATACTAACTGTCCAAAATATTTCAGCCCATTTCTCAAAGTTAGACAATGTGCCTATAATACTCAGTTGAGTCAATCTGACGGTATAATTCTACATGTTCCTCAATACCAACCATCTATTTACAAATCCACAAAGCAGTTTGGTCTAAGCTTTGCATATGATGCTCCCAAAATATGGAATGAACTCCCTGATCATGTAAGATCTGCCACTTCCATTGCTTCCTTCAGAAAAAAAACTTAAGGCATACCTATTCTGCCAAGCTTATCCTCCTTAGTATTTTCCACCTCATATGGCGTTCTCCGTGATGTCGACCATAGCTATGGACAAGGACAATGATTTTTGTAACTATGCTTATGATGTTGCGCCTTAGAGTCTGTCACTTCGACAGAGATTAAGCGCTATAAAAGTTGAATTGGAATTGTGGTAACAACTTTCTAGCTTGTGGGAACGACTTGCTAACTTGTGGGAACGACTTTCTATCTTGTGGTAACGACTTTCTAACTTGTGGGAATGACTTAGTATCTTGTGGTAATGACTTTGCTAACTTGTGAAAACGAGTTAGTATCTTGTGGTAATGACTTTGCTAACTTGTGGGAAAAGTTAGTATCTTGTGGTAACAACTTTCTAGCTTGTGGGAATGACTTGCTAACTTGCTCCTCTTATATCCCCATCTTCCCCGACAAGCTATAACCTACTGAGCCAACTTCCAGACATATTGCATTTGAAGAAGTAAAGGCTCCCCCACATGCCCAGCCTGGTATCAACTCCATGGTTTTCACAACACCTTTTCATAGGTTTTTAATGAGCTGGTAGTTGCCCACTTCATACTTATACAATTTGTGTGACTAGATTGCTTACAGTAAGAAAATATGTTTGTCACACTGTTTTATATGTCATCAAAGATGTGTCACATTATTATAGAGAATTCTAATTCTAATTTGACTTTTATAGTGCTTAATCTCCACTGAGTAGTGTACTCTAAGGGGCAACAACACAATAGCAATATCCAAGTTCGAAATCCAGTGACAGAAATAGGTCAGCACCAGGAAGAAGCCATAAGAGAAAATGAGCTAACGAGGATATGCCTTTGCGTAGAAATAGATTTTGAGCTTCTTTCTAAAAGAAGCGATAGTGGGTAATGCACGAATGTCTTCAGGAAGTAAATTCCAAACAGTGGGAGCATCAAAGGTAAAACTGAAGCCAAACTGCTAGTAAACCTTTGAATTTTAGATTGAAATTTTGGAACACTGAGGAAATTGGCAACACTCTGACTATGTCCGGTATTGTAAGTAGTATATGGATAGGTGTATTATAGTGAATCCTGGTGAGAACCTCAGTTTTAAGGCAGCTATACTGAGTAGTGTGGTCAAATTTAATGTCCGGGGCATAATACTATAGATTTGGGATTGATTTGGGTTTCATAGGCTCCCAATACATTGTTTTGGTAATACATCGATGGTGTTATGGTCACGGGCAAGCACGGTAGCAATTACCGGTTGTCTTTAAGTTGTAACAGAAAAAGCAAAAAGTTAAACTTAACAAATTTATTTAATAGTCAACAATAATGATTACAGTCAACTGGTATGCTCTTAACTAAACACACTAATACAATAATAAGATCTAGCTGACCTGACCACAGAGATTATGAGTTAAGTTTATCCGCCGTATCCAGCAATCTGTTCCGTAATCCGTCCTGTAGTATATTCTGTGGTCTATCCAATGTCCTGTGGTCTGTCCTGTGATCTGTCCAATGTTCACTCACACACGGATATCTATATCTTGTGACCTGTCTCACACTCAACAACACAAAAGGTTCTTGTCCTGCTATTCTTTATATATCCAGTCACACAGAATGTCTGTCTGGAGATATTTAGAGAGTTAACACAACTGTACTGTCTGCTCCCAGATGTGGACAATGTCCAAAATGCAGTAAATTCACTCTCTGTTATATGAATGTACAATATCCAAAATATCCAAAGTACAATAAATCTGTCCAGATGATGTATCCAGTTCACTCCAGTGAAAGTTCACAGTAATATAAGCATATATTATATTCCAAAACACAATAGCTCTCCTTATAGCCAGCAGATACAAAGTTCACTTGTGGTCAGATGCACATTCCTTATATACATTCACAGATTCCTCTGGAATTGTACAGAACCAACTCAAAAGAAGATTGAGCCATCTAGGCCAAATGAGGAAGTTCTAGAAACTACTGGCAATTGGGTTTCCCCAAATCTAACATAACCACTGAGGGGGGGGATTTCCCCCAGTCTGTGAACAGATCAATAAACATTAAAACACAAAAATCAATAACTCCCTTACTTTAAATGTCAACACACAAAAAGAACCAACAACACAATTATCTTTTATGACAATGTATAAACATAAAGCTTAAATTAAACAATGCACTAATATAGTGCCTAATATATGTAATATACAATGTACTAATATAGTGTCCAGTATATGTAACACCTCCCCCCTTAAAGAAAAATTTTGGAAACCAAGGAGTTACAAAATTTTACAAGAGATTTTTACCAGGTATATATACACAGGTAATAACTTTTTACAAAACATATTTATCTAAATACAAAAGTAAAATTAGTACCATGTATAACCTTTATAAACTTACTAATTACAGGTATAGAAATTACAATTTAAATACAGCTTCTGGACAGGGCGTCCGCACAGATATTATCCTTTCCTTTAACATGTTCTATTTGAAGATTGTGTTCTTGCAACATTAAACTCCAGTTCAATAATCTTCTATTTTTGTTTTTCATTTTGTGCAAGAAGACTAGTGGATTGTGATCTGTGTATACAATGGTGGGTTTTAATGATGAAGATATGTATATGTCAAAATGCTGGATGGCCAAAATGAGTGCTAAACATTCTTTTTCTATTGTAGAGTAGTTCTTTTGATGAACATTAAATTTTTTTGAAAAATAGCAGATGGGATGTTCAATATCTTCATTATCACATTGCAGTAAAACTGCACCTGCACCCACATCACTGGCGTCTACAGCCAGCCGGAAAGGTTTACTGAAGTCCGGAGCAGTTAGTACGGGCTCTAAACAGAGAAGGTTCTTTACTTTGTCAAATGATTTTTGGCAAGTCTCTGACCAGTGATATTTTACATTCTTTTTCAGTAGCTCAGTCAGTGGAGCAGTGACCTCTGAAAAATTTTTGCAAAATTTTCTATAATATCCTGCCATTCCAAGGAACCTCATTAAGCTTTTCTTATTTTCAGGAACGGGGTAGTCAATGATGCTTTTGACTTTGGCTTTGATTGGTGTCACAACTCCATGACCTACTACATGCCCTAAGTAAATAACTTTGGCTTTTACAAAGTCACTCTTTGACAAATTTACAGTGAGGTTTGCCTCTTTAAGCCGAAACAAGACTTGTTCAAGCCTTTTTAAATGTTCTTCCCAAGTATCACTAAAGATGACAATATCATCCACATACACTTCAACACCTTCTAAGTCTTTTAAACATATATTCATTAGTCTTTGAAATGTGGCTTGGGAGTTCTTCATGCCAAATGGCATTACCTTGTACTAATATAGACCATCAGGGGTCACGAAGGCTGATATTTCTTTGGCCCGCTCAGTAAGAGGTACACACCAATATCCTTTCAGTAAATCACACTTTGTGATGTATTTGGCATTGCCAATCCGATCAATACAGTCTTCCATCCTTGGGATAGGGAAGGAATCCGTTTTACTCAAAACATTGACTTTTCTGTAGTCAGTGCAATATCTGATCGAACCGTCTGGTTTCGGGACCAAAACACAAGGAGATGCCCAACTACTTTGACTTGGTTCAATTATATCTTTTTCTAGCATGTATTGCACTTCCTGCCTTAATTTTTCGAGTTTCATAGGATTTACCCGATACGGATGCTGTTTGATCGGACGGGCATCGCCGACATCGACATCATGCATGAGTATATTTGTCCTATTAGGGGCATTTGGGAACACTGACTTATACTTTAAGAGCAATTCAATAAGTGGAACCCTCTTATCTGGTGGTACATGACTCAGTTTGGTTTCCAAATCATCAAGGATCTCAGAATTACTCAACCTAATTTTACATTCAACATCAAGATCAGGAGTGTCGTCCCATATTTCATGCTCCTGATTACTGTTACTTTCTATATTACAGTCAGTAACCATAACAGGTTTTTTCACACCCCTTTCAAAGTGTGGTTTTACCATATTTACATGACATAGTTGGGTTGACTTTCTTCTGTCCGGGGTTTCAATGATATAGTCCAGGTCACCTACTCTCTTTAACACTTTGTATGGCCCATGATATCTGGCCTGTAACGTATTTCCCTGGACAGGTAGTAACACTAAAACCTTGTCACCTGGTTTGAAAGTACGGTTTTGTGACTTCCTATCATAAAGCATCTTCATTTTTGACTGAGAATTTTTCAAATTTTGTTGCGCCAGCTCACAAGCCTTCTTCAACTTATCTCTGAACTTTGAAACATAATCTAGCAGATTTAGGCTCTCGGTGTTCTCAGATAACCAATTTTCCTTCAACAGTTTGAGAGGACCACGGACTGAATGGCCAAAGACCAACTCGAAGGGACTAAAGCCTAAAGACTCTTGAACAGACTCTCTAACTGCAAACAATAATAAGCTGATGCCTTCATCCCAATCTTTTTCATTGTCTAAACAATATGTCCTAATCATATTCTTCAAAGTGGAATGGAACCTTTCAAGTGCACCTTGGGATTCTGGGTGATAAGCACTAGATTTGATCTGTTTGGCACCTAACTGAAATACAACCTGTTGAAATAGTCCTGACATAAAATTTGACCCTTGATCTGACTGGATCTCTTTTGGTAAGCCAACTAGAGTAAAGAAATTAACCAGAGCTTTTGAGATTTTGGGAGCTGTTATGTTGGTCAATGGTATGGCTTCGGGAAATCTGGTTGAGGCTCACATAATGGTCAAAAGATATTGGTTTCTGGATTTAGTTTTTGGTAAGGGACCTACACAGTCAATTATCACTTTGCTAAATGGTTCCTCAAATGCTGGAATGGGTTTGAGAGGAGCTACAGGAATTTTTTGGTTTGGCTTTCCTACCATTTGACAAATGTGACAAGTCTTGCAAAATTCTGCCACACAGTGCCGAATTTGAGGCCAATAGAAATGTTTGGTTATCTTGTTGTAAGTTTTGTTGATGCCTAAATGGCTACCCATTGGAGACTCATGGGCCAATTTCAGTATCTCACTTTGGTACATTTTTGGTACAACAATCTGATGTACTACTGACCATTCTTCAGATGCAGGGACATTTGGTGGCCTCCACTTTCGCATAAGTACACCATTTCTGACATAATAGCCTACAGGGACCTTATCTAGCTCTACTGGTGGCAAGACCAACTTGAATAAAGGAACTAATTCAGGGTCATTTTCCTGCTCTGAAATCAATTTTGATTTTGAAAGCGATACATCTTTGCAGTCAATTGGGTCTTGTTTTTCAGAATCTACCCTATCCTTGGGATTAGTATCACTAAAATTCTGCACATCATGGTCATAGTTGTTCAAGAATGTATCTGACAAATCAACTAAGACATCTGTAGATTGTTTACAATCTTTTGGTTCTTCTTGGGCCTTTTTGGCCATAGCTCGAGTCACAGCACAGGAGGGAAAAATACCAGGAATAACCTCTTCTAATTTCTCAGTGCTAACCAAAGTGATCGGCTTAGAAGTAACCTTAGGATCAGCAACTACCTTTCCACCTGCCAGATCATTTCCCAATAACAAAGATACCCCTTTAATGGGTAAAGTGGGCCTGGTACCCACAACAACAGAACCAGTAACTAAGTCTGATACTAAGTTGACCTTATGCAAGGGAACGTTCACACAGCCTCCTTCAATACCTTGAGCAATGACACTCTCACAAGTAGATGTGCTTATACTCAATGGCAATACACCTTCTAAAAGTAAGGACTGAGTAGCTCCAGTGTCTCTTAATATCTTAATGGGGACCTGACTGGAACTACTTTCCAAAGATATAAAACCCTCAGACACAAAAGGTTTGAACTCTTCCCTAATAATCTCAGACTTGTCTAAACCAATACTAGACTCTGCTCTATTGGGATTTGAATGCCAGTTAGACTTGCTAGACACAAAGGCGTTGGGCGTTGCCTCCTTTTCTCTTCTCTTCTTTAAGAGCCAACAGTCAGACATAACATGCCCAGGTTTCTTACAATAGTGGCAAACAGGAGCAAAGGATCTGGGTTTCCTATCCTTACTCATAGTCTGATTTGAGGTTTGACCCTTATCTGAACTCTTTTCTGGAGCTACATTTTCAGATTTCTTTCCTATTTCTGGATACAACTTTTTAGCAGGACCAAAGGACTTATTCTTGTTGAAAGTGGACTTGTGAGTTAGCGCATAATCATCAGCATAAGCTGCTGCTTTTGCTAAATTTTCAACTTTCTGTTCATCTAGATAGGTTTTAATGTCATCATGAACACACCTTTTGAACTCTTCAATCAAAATAACTTGCCTAAGTTTTTCAAAGTCTGTACCTACTTCCCTAGAATTACACCATCTGTCAAAGTACACTTCTTTCTCATGGGCAAATTCAACATGAGTTTGACTTTCTTGTTTACGATAATTTCTGAATTTTTGACGATATGCTTCTGGTACCAACTCATGTGCTTTCAAAATAGCATTTTTGACAGAGTTATAGTCCACACATTCAGAAATTGGCAAAGCCGTGTATGCCTCCTGGGCCTTCCCCCTCAAAACACTTTGCAGCAATAAAGGCCACTGGTCTATAGGCCATTTCAAATTTTGAGCTACTCTTTCAAAGTGTTGAAAGTACTTATCGACATCTGACTCATTAAAAGGTGGTACCAGTCGCACATTTTTACCCAAATCAAATTTGGTAGCAATGGACTCTTCATGGGCAATTCTACGGGCATTGAGTTCTAAAGCTCTCATTTCTCTTTCATGTTTAAGCTCAAGTTCCTTTTCTCGCTGTTGAGCTTCAAGCTCTTCTTTTCTCTGTTGAGCTTCAAGCTCTTCTTTTCGTTGTTGAGCTTCAAGCTCTTCTTTTCATTGTTGAGCTTCAAGCTCTTCTTTTCGTTGTTGAGCTTCAAGCTCTTCTTTTCGTTGTTGAGCTTCAAGCTCTTCTTTTCGCTGTTGAGCTTCAAGCTCTTTTTCTCTAGCCTCAAATTCTAAGTTTTAGCTCTCTCTCAATTTCTAATCGCCTGATCTCGTATTGCCCAGAAGGTTCCATTGGTAGAGGCTTATACACTTCTAAACAACTATCAGGTAAAACATCTTCATCAACTAACTGTTCAACAATAAGCCTTTTAAGTTCATGTTTACGTGTTGACCTTTTCACCTCTAACTGTAACTCTTGTGCTATCTGCATTAACATATCTTTTTTAAAAGTTTCTAGAACTTCCATAGATGGTGACTGTACAAACTCTTTAGCACTAGCCATTTTGCGCACTGTTGACTGTTACCAATTACTAAATCAAATGGATTTTCAAAATGTTAATTGAACGGTTGATCAAATAGTTGTAATCAAATGGTTGGATCCCGGACGAGCCCCCAATTTTCCTGTTACGGTCACGGGCAAGCACGGTAGCAATTACCGGTTGTCTTTAAGTTGTAACAGAAAAAGCAAAAAGTTAAACTTAACAAATTTGTTTAATAGTCAACAATAATGATTACAGTCAACTGGTATGCTCTTAACTAAACACACTAATACAATAATAAGATCTAGCTGACCTGACCACAGAGATTATGAGTTAAGTTTATCCGCCGTATCCAGCAATCTGTTCCGTAATCCGTCCTGTAGTATATTCTGTGGTCTATCCAATGTCCTGTGGTCTGTCCTGTGATCTGTCCAATGTTCACTCACACATGGATATCTATATCTTGTGACCTGTCTCACACTCAACAACACAAAAGGTTCTTGTCCTGCTATTCTTTATATATCCAGTCACACAGAATGTCTGTCTGGAGATATTTAGAGAGTTAACACAACTGTACTGTCTGCTCCCAGATGTGGACAATGTCCAAAATGCAGTAAATTCACTCTCTGTTATATGAATGTACAATATCCAAAATATCCAAAGTACAATAAATCTGTCCAGATGATGTATCCAGTTCACTCCAGTGAAAGTTCACAGTAATATAAGCATATATTATATTCCAAAACACAATAGCTCTCCTTATAGCCAGCGGATACAAAGTTCACTTGTGGTCAGATGCACATTCCTTATATACATTCACGGATTCCTCTGGAATTGTACAGAACCAACTCAAAAGAAGATTGAGCCATCTAGGCCAAATGAGGAAGTTCTAGAAACTACTGGCAATTGGGTTTCCCCAAATCTAACATAACCACTGAGGGGGGGGGGATTTCCCCCAGTCTGTGAACAGATCAATAAACACTAAAACACAAAAATCAATAACTCCCTTACTTTAAATGTCAACACACAAAAAGAACCAACAACACAATTATCTTTTATGACAATGTATAAACATAAAGCTTAAATTAAACAATGCACTAATATAGTGCCTAATATATGCAATATACAATATACTAATATAGTGTCCAGTATATGTAACAGATGGCCATTTCATGGGATTGAAGAAAACAGTGCATCTGCAGTAATTGGTCAAGTTTTGGCACTGAACCCCACTGGGCACTGCCAAACATCAATAATCCCGGTTTAGGTATACACAGTAAACTATGGAATGCAGATGTGAGTTAGCAAAAATAACTTTTGGAACTTCAATCACCGTCATATCAATAACACCAAGATCAGTCCAATCACATTGGGGGTGGGGTGGGGTGGGGGTGGGCATTATCTTTCTAAAATTTAAACATATGCAGAGGATTCCTTTCTCACACAATTGTACCCCAAACTAGTGGACACAAGGGTACTCAGAGAACGCATACCTCTTTGATATTTTTGTCTCCAGGAGGTGATCCGGATCAGTCTCAAAATTAAATGGGATCTAAGTTGGCCCAAGACACATCTCATTTTTTTCATGAAGATCCAAGTAGTACGTATTTGTGTAATCCTGTTAACAAACAAACAAACAGTCATGAATTAAATTCCTCTTTTGGCGTAGATAATAATTTGATACTAGTATTCTGCAATTATAAGCTACAACTGTAATAGCAACCGGCAAAGTTCATAATTAGGTTGTCATGTTACATTTTGATACATAATTAGCATTACATGTATTCTATTGTGTGCTACCCGTCACTTTATGATTTAAGTATTTGGTTACATCTTCCAGTTAATGAAGCATATGATTGGTAAGATTAATTCGGACAATAAGTATATTCATACATTTGTTGAACGTAATAAATAACCAACAAAAGAAAAATGGGTGAATTTCAATTCAGCAACATTATGAATATGGACAAATTGTAAAATTTGGGTCATTTTTGACATAATTTACACGTTCAAACATTTAGCACGGTTAAACATATTAGCAACTGTAAACACAAACAGGCAGCATGTCTAACAATAGTCTACTATATTTAGTAACAATGTTACTCTTCATTGGACGATTACGACTTTGTTCAGGTAAGTTGTTTAGTTGAACGTTAATGTTGTTTTGTGAAGATTTCAGTATCCAATCATATCTATCCCGTTTGACAGTTCAATCTCTGTCAGTTTTACCTTCACCAAGGAAGGCTGTGTGCATTTCCCGTTTGTTTGTCAAATAATTCCAAAAGTTGTATGTGGATATTGATGAAATTTTCAAGAAATATTAACAATGACACATGAAACAGAAAATCAAATTTTGCTGCTAATCTAGATCACTGTTTGGATCCAGGAATTTTCAAACGTACATTTTATTGCTGCACTCAGAAGCAATATTTGGAGTGCTGGGCCTTGCATGGCAATCTGTTTGTGTTCTTGATTACCTCCGCCAAGGAAGTTATGTTTTCGCCTGGGTTTGTTTGTGGGTTTGTGACTTTGCCTGTGTGTTTGTTTGTGAACAAGATAACTCAAAAATTTATGGATGGAATTTGATGAAATTTTCATGATATCTCTGAAAAGGTAAAAGGAAGAAATGATTCAATTTTGGGAGTGATCCGGATCAAAGTGGTGGTAATTTCCTTGTCATTCCAAAGTTCTACCCTTCTGTTCATAAATCTGTCAAACAGTTTGGTAATAGTTTTGATTTTGATGCTCCCACTGTGTGGAATGCTCTTCCAGGTGAGATTCGAGCCTCTCCCTTCCTCGCCTCTTTCAGAAAGCAACTTAAAACCTACCTGTACACCAAAGCATACCCACCTCAGCCTGGATCATCCCCTGACTTGACCCCCACTCATGTCTCTGGATACTGAAATTTTGTCGACTGCTTTCAGGTTTTGTTGTGCCTTAGAGTCCTCTTGTATGGGGAGATTAAGTGCTATAAAAGTCCAATTAGAATTAGAATCACTATCAGGATCTTCTGGATCCATGAAATGTAACTTTTAAAGACAGATAACTCAAGAAGTTATGGAAAGATTTTGATGAAATTTTCAGGATATGTGCTCCCTTGGCAGAGGTCTGCACTCTCCGAGTGCTCTTGTTTTGTAATGTGGCTAAAAGATGCAACTACCTATGGTTGCATCTGCAACTACCTATGGTTGCATCTTAGAGCTTTTAAAGTTATGGGGTTAAAGAAAACTTTCAAAATCACCATTCCTCTGTCAAATAAATATACATGTGCATGTTATCATACTATGATAATTGTTTTACATGTTAACATTATAGTAAAGATATGCATGGTAATGTTATACTAATATTATATGCCTATTAACATTTTATTTTAAAAGGTATGTACAATCATAACATACTGTTTGAGTAAAGATGTGTATGTTGTATGTTGCAGTGGATATGTAGAACAGTAAATAATAAACATGCACATTTACTGAAAATTTAATTAATTTTAATTCGGTAAAAATTCCTTTAAAATCCAGTGTAATGCATAGTTACTGTTTTTTTTTTAATATTTATGTAGACTAAATTCTACAAAACATAAATTAAACACATCGATTAGAAATCATTACAAACTTGTCACGATCACACAAACGTAATTTTATTACGCTACAATAGTCCTACCTATTGTAACAATATGCTTTACCGGTGGTTTTACCACGGGAAGCTTCCAACCGGAGTAAATGTTGAAAACTTTACCTGTGAAATTAAAAATAACTGGTCACAATTATGCCGGCATATTACCGGTATATTTCCGGTATATTGCCGGTATAGTACCGGTGCGGGTAAGGAGCACCTGTCTGGTCATGTGACCTAGGGAACCTATCAGATGCTAGCTATAGCTCTTCCTCATTTTTTGTTGGAAGCCATCTTGTATAGCTGGTTTTCAAGTAACTCTGCTTTTTTAGTATAGTTACCTTATTTTAACTGTGGGTAGACAGTTTGATTTTGCATATCTTATTGTGCTTACTTTATAGATTCTTGTGATATCATGGTGAAGACACCACCTTATCAAAAAAGGGGCAAATGTGGCCATTTTATGCCCCAATTTGACTCCCATTTAACTTGTTTTGGATGTAGATCCAAGCGCAAGGGACAGGATCCCTGTGCTAAGGGAGCAAAGATTGATCAGTGTGCCGCCTGCTCTGCTCTCACAGAAGAGCAATGGATTCATTTGCGTGAATGCTTTTCAAAGAGATCTTCCTATCGCCAACGTACCGGCTCTCATGATGAGAGTTTAGAACCGGAAGATGAGGAACCGGTATTTACCGGTGAAGATCTCGGCCAAGTGGACGACACTCTGCTAGATTTAGATGCTGAACAGACCGGCAATATTGCACCGGTCTCCGGCATTAGCCCTCTCAATACCCAGACATCTTCTGCTTCTGTACCGGGGATGAATTTCCCGGCTACCGGACCGGTTCAACAATCGTCTGATTCTTCAGCCCTTTTCAGGGCGCCGGATCCGGTATTAACCCAGGATACTCTATCCACCGGACAAACACCAAGCAGACACACATCCAGGATGTCTTTTCAAATGCCACAACCACAGAGGACGGCTACTCCTATCGATATCCCTCAAACACCCAGGACACAACTTCTTAAAAGTCACCTGGAACAGCAAAACTTTGAACTGGTGCACAAGCTTCAAAGAAAAAATGAAGAACAAATGAGGGATATTTCAACACAACTCCAGACAGGTCTCCAAGCCTTTCTACAACAGTCAATGGAGAACATGTTTAACCGTCTGGCTCCTACTCCTGCTCCTCAAGCTCCTCCGGCACAACCTCACATCGTCTCAACTCCTTTGTCTGCAGTTCCAGCTGCTTCAAAATCTGAGGAACCAATGGACGAGACTCCATTTCAACCCCCTCCGGCTATTAAGAAGGGACTAGCCAATGTAAAGGGTTCATCATCCATTGCCTCTCAGTCACTTCAGGCAGTGGCTTCTCAGATCCAAGTGCCTTCTGTGCCTACACAACCCGCTACCGCACCTCCCTCTGCTCAGCCTACGGTAGTTCCAACCTCCATCCCTTCTTCTACTACAAAACTGCAGTCACCCTTGCAGGTATTAGAACAGGAGGAATACAGCGCAGACTCCTCGGCTTCTTCTTTTGCCACTTCAAGGCCAGAAGAACCCACCGATGCAGGTGAACAGGCAGCTCCCCCTAACCTTCCCTTCCGGGAACTAGTTCAAAAAGTTAGGGAGTTTCTCTCCATCCCAGACCCGGCTTCAGAGGAACACTACAAACCGGGTTCGGCGTTGGGACGCGACCCTCTTCTCCTTATGCAAGAGAAAGCAGGCAGACCGCCATCTATCAAACTACCCATGGTATCTGACCTCTCGCGCCTCCAAACAGCCCAGGATGAAGCGGTGAAACCTAGCACTTCCTCTACACTGGACATTGGTAAATTTCCAGCTATCCCCCCTCATAAAGGTAGCTGGTACAACGTCGTAGACGAGAAGTACTCGCAGACCCCACAAATTGTGCCCCAGGCCTTCTCAAACATTGCCAAACCGGGATATCGCAGTGGTCCTCCAGCCACGGTACAACAGAAAGAACTTGTAAAATTGGAATACATGGTTCGAGAAAATTTTAGTATTGCCAATTTTCTTTCTACCTTCGGCATGGCCAGTGAGTCATGCTTAAACAATCTCAGAGTCTCCAGAGACCAACAGGAAAAGTTGTTTGACCAACTTAGGACCACACAGGATCATCCTACGCGGGACCAAATCTTGCTTCAACTCTATCAAATTACTCAGCAAGAAGCCGCACAAATGCAATTTATGCTTGACATCAGCAGGAGTATGTCTAAAGCCTACGCGGATCTGGTTGCAAATTTCATCTCCTCACTCACAAATCTTGTGTTACTAAGGAGGGATGCTTACCTCCGCCACGCCCATCCAAACCTGGATGCATTCAGACTGCGCAATCTACGCTCAGCAACCATCTCAGGCGGTGACTTGTTCGACAGAACCTTAATGCAGGAATACGAACAGCACCTCATCGGGCTGGGGGTCAAACCAGTCTCCAAGAAAGACCGCTTCCACCCTTACAAAAAACAAAAGAGAGGCAGAAGTGGACAGCGTCATGCCCCTCAGGGCCTTTTCTATCAGCCAATGCCGGCACCTCAATACATGGTTCAGCAACCGTTCTTCCCCCACCCTCACCAAGGGGGCCGAAGAGGAGGTCGAGGCGGTCGCAGGGGACGCGGCCGTGGAGGTAACTCTCACCCTGGCAAACAACAACAGCAACCTCCTCAATAACATTTCTCAAATACCGTTACCTCCACAAGTTCCTGGACAAAGACCTGCAATGTTTTCAGACGTTCACTTGGATTACCCTCCCCAGTATGTTCCCCAAGAAGGGAAAAAGTCTCTGAGTGCAACAACCCTACAGGAGTGGGAAAGGACTCCTTGTCCCCACACCCTACCGGAGAGGGTAAGGACTCCGTGTTTTCTATCCCCACAGGAGGGGGAAAGGACTCCTCACTTTCACACCCCACAGGAGGGGGTAAAGACTCCTTGCTCCCACACCCCACGGGAGGGGGTAAAGACTCCTCGTTCCCACACCCCACAGGAGGGGGTAAAGACTCCGAGTGTACAGTCTCATATTGTATTTATTCAAGATCAAGTTCAAAAGGAGAACAACCTAAAAGTGGGAAGCAGGTTAAAACTTTTTCTGCCAGTGTGGAAAAATTTAGGCGCGCATCATTCGATTCAAAACTTGATTGCAGAAGGATACAAACTACCCTTCAGGGAGCGCCCAAAATTGTCCAGGACTCCTTGCATAATCAGCGGATTCTCAGATCTAAACAAACAAAGTGCCTTGTCGACTGCTATTCAAGACTTAATTCGCAAAGGCGCAATCGACATAGTGCAAAAACCAGACAGCCTCGGATTCTACAGCCGTCTGTTCCTGGTCCCAAAACCAGGAAACCGCTGGAGGCCAGTAATAGATCTAAGTTGCCTCAACAAATTTCTGGCCATATCAAAGTTCAAGATGGAAACCCCAGAGTCCATATGAGCTTCCCTCAGAAAGAACGAGTGGGTCACCTCGATCGACCTCACAGACGCCTACCTTCACATCCCCATTCATCCTCACTCACAAAAGTACCTCCGGTTCCACCACAAAGGTGTCTCTTACCAGTTCACTAGCCTTCCGTTCGGCCTAGCTACAGCCCCCTTGACCTTCACCAATGTAGTGAAGGAGGTCAGACTTTTGGCCTTGCAACGGGGGATACGCATTCACCAATACCTGGACAACTGGCTGGTTCGCGCCCCCTCCAAGGAGGAGTGCCACAAACAAACCCAAAAGTTGTTGAACCTAATCCGGGATTTGGGTTTTATAGTGAACTTCAAGAAGTCAGAACTGGTACCTTCCCAGAGGTTCGATTTTCTGGGTTACCACTTTTTGCTAGATTTGGGGCTTGTCAAGCCCACGCAAGACAGGTGGACGAAGCTTCAGGATATGTTCCGTCGCCTCTCGTCGAAGTCTGTTATCAGTGCAAGGACTCTTATGTCCACCATTGGATTACTTGCATCAACGGAGAAGACAGTCAAACTGGGCAGGATGCACATGAGACCTTTTCAATGGCATCTCAAGACTCACTGGAAATATCCGATGCCTCTGGATACTCCAATCCCCTGGAATCAGAAGATGATACGACACGGGGAATGGTGGTTAGACCCCAAAAACGTGCTACTAGGAGAGTTTCTCCACCCAAGGGAACACGAAAAACTGATCTTTACAGACGCCTCAAACGCAGGTTGGGGCGCTCACTTAGATCACAACTCAACAGGAGGGGTCTGGTCTCACATAGAAAGTCATCTCCATATCAACCTTTTGGAATTAAAGGCAGTTCTCCTAGCGCTACAGTTCTTCAAGACCACTTGCAAGAACAATCGCGTTCTCATTGCCTCGGACAACACCTCCGTAGTGTCCTACATAAACAAACAGGGCGGCACAAAATCCGCAGAACTTTGCGCTCTAATGTGGAGAATTCTGACATGGTGCAATCTCAACAACGTCACACTCAGAGCAAGACACATACCCGGATCCCTCAATGTGATAGCGGATGGCCTCTCAAGGAGGAACCAGATCCAAAGCACAGAGTGGTCCCTATCTCCACAAGTTTTCAAACAAATATCAAGGATATGGGAAAGTCCCCAAGTGGACCTTTTTGCAACCAGGCTGAACACAAAACTCCCCTTGTACGTCTCTCCGATCCCGGACCCCCAAGCTTGGGCAGTGGACGCCTTGAACATTCCATGGGAGAATCTGGTTGCATACGCTTTTCCCCCAACCGCCCTCCTGCCCAAGGTTATACAGAAACTCCAGTCACAAATGTGCAGGCTTCTTCTGATCGCCCCAGGCTGGCCATCAAAACCATGGTTTTGGGACCTAGTGGAAATGTCGCTGGACGTACCTCGACGGTTACCTCAAACGCGAACCTTACTCAAACAACCAATGAACAACATTTTCCACTCCAACCCGGCCTCCCTCAACCTCCACGTCTGGTATCTAGGAGCACAGCGTTGCAACAAAGAGGGATCACTGCAGAAGTGGCAGACAGAATTGCTGCTCCTCAAAGACTCTCAACAAGAGCCATCTACACCTCAAAATGGTCTGTTTTCCAAAGATGGTGCATGGAACAACAGGTGGACTTCGGGAGTCCCTCTACAGGGGACATCTGCAATTTTTTCTGGTATCTTTTTCACGATCTAAACAGATGCCCTTCCACCATCGAAGGTTACAGGACCGCTATTGCAGATACCCTCGGGAACTCTGACCTTAACATTGGCTCCAATACGGATATAGCCAGACTTATCGCCAGCTTCTATAGAGACAAACCAAAAAAGTCCAGGCCACTCCCAAAGTGGGACCTTGCTTTGGTCCTTCACAAACTCACACAACCTCTGTTTGAACCACAGGAGGAATGTACACTAAAACTGACCACGTGGAAGACAGTTTTTCTATTAGCTCTGGCCTCGGGAAAGAGGCGCAGCGAAATCCACGCCTGGACTCATGATGGTACTCTTTGCCTAGGCAACTGGGAGCAGGTTCAACTCACTCCCTCACCCTCCTTCATAGCCAAGAACCAACTAGCAAAGGAGGGTCCCCACATAGTTTCCCCGGTCATCATTCCAGCCCTAAAAAGTGACCAAGACTCGCGAGACTTGGATATTCTCCTTTGCCCTGTCAGGGCCCTAAAACACTATCTGGATAGAACAAAAGACTCCAGAACAGGTAGACACCTGCTTTTTATTTCTTATAAACTGGGCCACTCAAAGGATATTCAATGTTCCACCATTTCGTCTTGGATAAAAAACACAATTCAATTCTGTTACTCTAGGGCGGAATCGACAGACATGGTCCTGACTGGGGTAAAGGCCCATGACGTCAGAGCCTTCGCGGCCTCAAAAGCCTTCTACAGGGGAACATCTTTAGATCAGATCATGCAAGCCTGTCATTGGAGATCTCGCAATACCTTCACCAAATTCTATCTCAAAGACCTTACTGGTCAAGACCAAAAAGAAGGCTCCTATCATCTAGGATCCTTTGTTGCAGCTCAGCAGGTCATGCCTCCTTCCAGCTAACTCCAGGGAAGAAAACAGGGGGGGGGGGCACTACTCCGGGAACCACCTAGACGGGGCGTGTCAGAATCCCCTGACACCATAGAGCAGATTCTTCAACCCTTTCAGGTAACTAATCATTTCTTTTATTTCCTGCTGTTTTCTCTTTACCTGTGTTCTGTTACCAGGAGTATATTCTTATTCCAATTATCTTTAGAATGTAAGGTTAAGTTTTACTTTTTCTGTAATCTTAGTTTTGCTTTCTTTAGATTTTTCTTATATCGTATCATGTTCCCTTTTTTCACATCTTTTCATCGTACTTTGTGTACTTTCTGTTTTAGATCCTGCAATGGAGTGCCTGCGCTGGCTGTGCTTACCAAGACGGTCTCCCTTCCCTTGGTGTGGCACATCAACCTCAGGAGAGCCGGAGTATACCCCTTCGCCTTGATGTACCTTTCCTAGAACACATTCAGGCTCCTTCCTCCTCCCTGGACTCCGGACGTTCTTCCTGAATGGTTAGTCTTCCACCAGTTTTTTCTTAGCCAGTGTCCAGTCTTCCCAGCCTTCCAATATGCTGGGATTCAGCATATTGTTACAATAGGTAGGACTATTGTAGCGTAATAAAATTGAAAATTTTATTTTAAATGTAGCTTTTATAAGCTACAATACCTACCTATTGTAACAAGTACAGGCCCTCCCTGGTCCTCCCCGCTTTCCAGACTTTCCACTGGAAGATGGGGCTTAGGTTCCAACAAAATGAGGAAGAGCTATAGCTAGCATCTGATAGGTTCCCTAGGTCACATGACCAGACAGGTGCTCCTTACCCGCACCGGTACTATACCGGCAATATACCGGAAATATACCGGTAATATGCCGGCATAATTGTGACCAGTTATTTTTAATTTCACGGGTAAAGTTTTCAACATTTACTCCGGTTGGAAGCTTCCCGTGGTAAAACCACCGGTAAAGCATATTGTTACAATAGGTAGGTATTGTAGCTTATAAAAGCTACATTTAAAATAAAATTTTCAATTTAAAGTACTCAAACTCTTACTAAAATGAGCGTTGTCACATTCTAGCATTTTCTCTTGGTTTGCCGAAGCTGAAGGGTTTGAATCTTGAATTTATCAACCGGAAGAAAACAGAAGTACAAACCTTAAAATGAAATGAGTTTGTAATACTTTGATACCCTACCCATATTGGCTCACTTACAGATGGTCTAATTATTTACAGGGACCTGCCACACCATGATCTCCTATGGATACGCTCGAGGAGATCCATTGATACACAGATGGTATTTAACAGGCGACATCAGAGAAGGTTATAATGTGTGGAGAACAGAAGATCAGTCACTTTACTTGTTTGCTTATTTGGACATAATGTACCATGAACATCTCTGGGTGATAGATTACCGTACCACAGGTATAAAGCGCTAAAGGTTATTTTGCACACACAGAAATGTAAACGTGGCTGCAACTGAAACTTACAGTCATGTTCATTTTTAACATAATTGATAAATATCCTCTACATTTTAATGCTTCTGAAGTTACAATAGATTTACTCATTAGCAAAATAGCAAAGCAGCTATTACTCAGTAAGCTGTGTAGCAATATCTGTGAAAATTTGCCAAGAATAGAACATTAAAAAGTAGTTGAACAACATATTTGATAAAAGCCCCTAGACTGAATAGTTTTGAATTTACAAGCAACTTACTTACTGGCAAAATGTCAAAATAGCTATTACTTAGACTTTGAGTTCAGCTATAATAATTTGCCACGACACAGACCATCAAAAGTAGTTAAAACAGGTTTCACAAACATCCTCTAAATTAAATAGATTTGTAATTACAAGTCATTTACTTAAAGATGAAGTATCAAGTAGCTAATACTATGATATCGAACTACAGCTATGGAAATATTCCTTGATACACATCATCAAAAAGTAAGAGAAGAACATATGGATAAAAAGCCTCTAAATTCAATAGTTTTGAAGCTGCAAGTGATTTACTCATTAGCAAAACAGCACAGTAGCTATTACTCAGTTAGCTGTGAAGTTAGCTGTGGCATTAGCTCTGAAAATTTGCAGAGTGGTAATGAGAAAGTCTCTACACACACTATCCGGTGGATACAATAAATGGACTGTCATAGCAGTTGGACATTAAATGATTGTGTCTTGATAAAAATTGCCATTGCCTGATTGAGTTAATGCTAGGACAACAAATCTTGATGGCACTGTTTAATAACTGTGTTCAATGCCCATGAATCATGGTCCTAAATGATATATAAATGTTTTCTTTTACTTTCTGTGAAGATTCCTAACTTCAAAGTGATTCCTTATATTCTGGAGCTCAAGACAGAATCTCACTTGTCCTCATAAGTTTGATGTAGCTTTTTGGGAACACTTCATGAATTTAGAGATTCTTGTCAGATTAAAATCATAAGTGGAAGTCATTCCACACGTTCAGAAGTCTTTCCTAAGTTGGTCTTTAAATTCCAGACAATGACCTTTACCGGTGTACCCTTATAAACAAGCCAGGGCCCTGCAGATGTACCAAATGATGGGGCCAAGTTGGATATCTATCTATACATTCCAGTTAAACATGTAAAAGTTGGATATCTGTCTATACACTCCAACTAAACATGTAAAAGCCAATAACCAGTCCACCATCAAACTCAGCCATTCCATCCACAAACACAGCCAGTTCACTGCAAACCCACACAAGATACCACCAGTGTTGGTTCCACTGCAAATTGTGACATTACTCAGACAAATGACTTGCCTCACAGCAGATTCAGTCACCGACCCTACTAAGTGTTATAGAAGGAGCTTTAAATAAATCTTCAATGTCATCACTTGGCATTGGGTTTAAGGAGAGATATCCACCTGGCTGAAGTTTTCAAAGAGACACTCCTCAACCCTTTTTAGATTAACCAGAAGATACCCCCTCAAGAAAAGGATGCGCTAATCATAAGTATATGACATCATAAGTAAGGCACCAAGTGTAGGTTGGATCCTCGGGAAAACTTAAACTATTTTACATATTTGAAGTTACACAAAGAGAAGTCTTGCATTCAAATATACAGATTGGTGTGTGTGTCTTAGTCACAATGGCCTGGCGTTAGGGTAGAACCTACAACTGAATGGATGTGTGCCTTACTTACACTGTTACTGGGTGACTCATATTTGTCATATCTAATGTCCCCCAATTCTCAAGATTCAGTGTTTTTTTTACAAATACACAATGGTAGAATCAATGTCACAGTATCTAGAAAAACCTGTTATGACTTTTCCAATTCCATAAAAACATTAATAATTATTTCTTAGCATCACATATTTGAGACTTTTTGAGGCTTTTGAATTGCTGAGAGGAAGCATAGAGCCCATTTCTATGGAACCCATACATGTGTCCGCAAAAAACCTGTCAATCTCTGCAGCTTCATCCTGACTTAATAGAGCCTGTGACATTCAAAGAGCCTATGCTTTTTGAAGTCATAATACCCAAGTGTATTGTGGTAAGAGTGAAAGAGTGCTACACAAGGTCAACCAAACTGGTGAGATCTGAATAGAAAGAGTGCTACACAAGGTCAACCAAACTAGTGAGATCTGAATAGAAAGAGTGCTACACAAGGTCAACCAAACTGGTGAGATCTGAATAGATGGAGTGCTACACAAGGTCAACCAAACTGGTGAGATCTGAACAGATAGAGTGTTACACAAGGTCAACCAAACTGGTGAGATCTGAATAGAAAGAGTGCTACACAAGGTCAACCAAACTGGTGAGATCTGAATAGATAGAGTGTTACACAAGGTCAACCAAACTGGTGAGATCTGAATAGAAAGAGTGCTACACAAGGTCAACCAAACTGGTGAGATCTGAATAGAAAGAATGCTACACAAGGTCAACCAAACTGGTGAGATCTGAATAGAAAGAGTGTTACACAAGGTCAGCCAAACTGGTGAGAAGATCTGAATAGAAAGAGTGCTACACAAGGTCAACCAAACTGGTGACATCTGAATAGAAAGAGTGCTACACAAGGTCAAACTTGTGACATCTGCATAGAAAGAATTCCACTGGTTGTGGAATCTAATCTAATCTACTGCTTTGCAAGCATGATATCTTCCCCACAATGGAGAATTCAGTGTGTTAATTAAACAAAATCATTTTTGTATGAAAGTCGAGGGGCGTTCAAGGTCGGTAATCCAGGATTGTGGGTGTGACTGGGAGGGAAGGAAAACTAAGTTGGGAAGCTAGAGCTGAAGAGGTGAGTTTTAAGGTGCTTCCTAAAAGTTGCAACAGAAGGACTATTTCTTACATGGAAAGGGAAAGAGTTCCAAAGGACAGGGGCATAGTGACTGAAGGAATTAGGAAAGTGTTTAATTGATTTGTAAACTTTACGATCAGAAGTGGGGGCTTGAAGGAACTTGAGTTTGGGGGTTCTTCGCCTTGTGTTTCTAGAAGAGGTGTAGGGGTGGATTAATCCTCTTAGGTAAACTGGTCGACCCTGGTTGAGAATTTTATATGTAATAAGACCAATTTTAAATTGTACCCTGTATTTGGCTGGTAGCCAATGAAGTTTTTTTAGTTGAGGGGTAATGTGTGAGAATTTAGAGGAACGGGTGACAACCCTGCAGATTGAGTTCTGGACTAGCTGCAATCTCCTTAACTCAAAATCAGTGAGCGATAAGAAGAGTGAATTGCAGTAGTCCAGCCTGCTGCTCACCAAGCATTTGCTAACAGCACTGATGTATTCAGGTCTAGAAGGGGACTAATTCTGTAGAGGTCTCTCGCTTGTACTCTAGTGGACTTAATGACCTGTGACACATGGATTGAGAAATTGAAATTAGAGTCGAACACCACTTCGAGGTTCCTGACACTTTGTGCTGGCGAGACCTGATTTCCCAGAATATTGAAGGGAAGGGAAGTGAGGGAGGAGTTGGTTATGATTTTTTGGGAGCCTATGAGAATGAACTCAGTTTTGTCTGGGTTAAGTTTTAATTTATTTGGGGACATGAAATTTTGAATGTCGTTTAGGCAGTTCTTTAGTTTTTGGATAGAGTGAGAGAAATTTTCTGGTGAAATGTATAACTGGGTATCATCAGCGTAAAAGTGGTAGTTGATGCTACTGTGGGAATGAATGATTGAGTCGATTGGGTTAGTGTAGAGAGAGAACAGGATTGGTCCAAGGACAGAGCTGTGGGGTACTCCATGATGGAGCGCAGCAGGATGCGAGAGTGTACTGCCTACCTTGACCGAGTGTGTCCTTCACGACAGGTATGATTTGAACCAGCCAAGTGCAAGCTCACTGATTCCATCATAAACATTGAGTCTCTCCAGGAGAATGGTGTGGTCAATGGTATCGAAAGCGGCGGATAGATCCAGAAGGGTAAGGGCAGTGACAAAACCCTTGGCCATGTTAAGAAGAATATCATTTTGAATATTCAGGAGGGCACTTTCAGTAGAGTGGTGTTTTCTATAAGCTGACTGGAAGGCAGTCATAAGACCGGCTTCATCAAGATGAGTTTGTAGCTGAACGGCTACTACCCTTTCAAGTATCTTTGAAATAAAGTTTAAATTTGAGACAGGTCTGTAGTTTTTAAAAACTTTTTTGTTTAATGATGGTTTTTTGAGGATAGGGGTAATATGGGCCTGCTTGAAAAAGTTTGGACACTTACCTTGCACAAGAGAAGCGTTGATTATTGAGGTGATGGGGGTAATGAGAATATCCAGATAATCCAGAACAAGGAAAGTAGGCCAAGGGTCTAGGGAACTTGATTTACTAGGAGAATTGGTAATAATTTTAGTAACTTGATCCTCTGTTACAGTCGAAAAAGTGGAGAACATATGGGGAGGAGTGTCAGGGGGATGTGTTGCAAATTGGCAAAAGTAGAGAATGTTGAGCGTAATTTTTCAATTTTTTCAGTGAATAACTCTTCAAACCTGTTAGCCAAAAGCTGAGGGGGCTTTATCAATGGGAGGATCTTGGCTGGAAGTCTGTGTAACACATCACCCAGGACACGCCATAATTTTTGTGGATTGTTGTGATTGTCCTGAATTTTCACTTTAAGGAATTGAGATTTGGCTTGCATGGAAATGCATGGAAAAAATCCTCCTCAATGGATGAAGAATGTTTATATTATTCCAAGTACCAAATTTCACTCATGTATCAATTTTTAATTTATTAATGTTAATAGTTAAATGTCCAGTAATTAGACTTCTAGATGTAGCATTTGAAATAAGAATTATGTACTGGAACTTTAAAATACACTATCTTGAATCAGTAATCTGATTTTTATATACAACAGGCTACAAAAACAGCAAGAAACCTAAAGAAATCTTGCAATTATGTCCCCACTTCTTTGGTATATTTTAGGAGGGAACTGGGTTGCATACACCTTACTGTATAAAGATAATGTACTGTCTCCATATGAATATGCCTTCTTCAATCACCATGACTGGGTTTATTATGAACAATTCAAGTTTACTTGTGAAGGTAAGAATAAAGTTTTTAGCAGAGATTATTTTCTGAGAATTTGTCCTTATCTACTGATTTACTATCAATACCCTCAACGAACAAACTCACTGAAGCAGTTTTTGTAGAATTTTCTTAGAAACAGGTGCAATATTCTATCTTAGTTTTAAATTAAATAACTTAAATGTTCCTTTATTTGTAAGAAAAGCCAATTTCTAAAGATTCATTACATTAGTTAAAAAGATAAGTGCCTACACTAAAGATAGAGAAACATTAATCACTTATCTAATATGAATTTTCAAACATTTTGAAGCATTTAAATTACTCTATAATAAACATCTACTCAAGACTAAGGAAAAATATTTCTTTAATGTAAGATGATTCTTTAAATTTAAGTAAAATTCTTTCATTCCTGTTGGAACTCTTGTGATAAACATCCACAATATATCTTTGTAAAGATGCATCAAGACGTTATTGACCAACAAGGAATAAGTTCTGGATAACCTGTATAACAACCAACTATGAGATAGAATCTATAAATGTCAAATGTCACATTTCCCTTTAAAATTCAACAAAACTTTGTGTGTTTTCTTATGTGGTGAAAACACTGATCATGAATACTAGCTAAGATAATGTTTCAAATTTAAGCCTGTTTTTTTATTATTTTCTGTTTGTTATGATTAACCATGACAATAATGAACAATAACACAGGATGGTACAACCTTCTTTAAAATTATTTTGGAAATGTCTTATTTGTAACTGTTCTTTCTTCTTTTCTTTTTATGAAAGTAGAATATCAGTACTCAGGTTTAATGTTTATCACATATTTGTTAGGTCATTGCCAAATCGATTGTTCATGTCCTAAACTTTTTGCTCTGTCTACATCATATGTTGTTCATGTTATTATGCGTAATTGCTTGTCATTTTGTCCCAACTTCTCTTGTTTTTATTTTTTTTATAAAAAGTGCATCATTGTATCATTTCTAAGGTTTATATTTTCATCAACATTCTAAATTAAGAAATTTGATACTTACAGATGACATTTACAATATCCTTGAAGTGTTTATGATTGATGGTTATTGTGAGGAATTTATTATGACAGAACATGTGGTGAGTCTAACTTAAAAAGCTGTTTTAAATATTGTGTGCTTACTATTAAATGGTAAATTGAATCAAGTCAGACTTTTATTATTTATTGTGTCTCTTGTTTGTTGTAGAAGACTCTAAGGCAAAACATTTATAAATCCTATAACAAGTATGGGTTGTTTTACCATTGGCATGCGAGGTTACCAAGGATATAATAAGTGTGGAAAACCTCTGTTGAACCAGTAGATGTTTTAGCCGTTGTCAGAAAATTAAATGGCATAATTGAAATTAAAATAATTGAATGGTTTTGTTAAATATAAATTATTAAAAGGTAAATGATATTCATACAATCTGGGTGAAGAGGAACACACATTACAAGGTAAATCCCCACAAAAGTAGAATTTCCTTCATTTGAGTAATGACAGAACTGAAGACTTTGAATATTAAAGGTACAACACTGAGCAGTCATTTGGTTACAGAGTAAGTCTGCGCTTGCTTTCAGTGAATAATTATGAAATATACATACACAGAAATGAGTGCTGATGAGACTGACAATGCCTATGTATTTTTAATTGGATGAAACTTAATGGATAAAAATGGTGTATACAGTAAAAATATTGAGAGCAATTTCAAACATTTTCAATATTTTGTCTCATGAAATGAGAAGGTGGAAGGAGATTTTTGATTTTGTGTAGATACTGTATCAATAACATAACTAAACATATGGACTTATTTGAAAGCTATTTCAAAGGGATGTGCACACTGACAATACCGGAAGCACACTATTAATTTAATCATATTTAGATTAACAAATGCAGCTCTTGGTAACCAAGCATATTCAATAAGTTGACAGAAAATATATCTATGTAAAATCAGTTATGGTTCTAACACTTTCAGAAGACAGCCAAAGAACACCACATTTCACAGTGCTTGTCTCACTGCCAGGGGATTTCAGGTTGTACAGCCTTCACTTTCACTGACCACTCCTGTGTGCCACACACCAGGGGTTGTGTGAAACCTGCACTGAATGACCCTGGACATGGCAGCAGACATTACAGTTGGAGTACTGGTAATACAAGGAGCTGAAATTTGTAGCATTATAACCCTGGTAACAAATATTGCATGCAGAACCTTGTAATCCCTATCATCATTGGGGTAAGATCGTGGATAAGTCAAACAGCAAAAGAGTTTTTACCTTTTAATATCCACTGTGGAGGAAAGAAAATCTATTTTCTAAGTTTTATTTTTAAACTGCAAAATGAGAGTGTAAATTTTGGTGAAAAATAGGAATCATCTGTTTTGTGTGTTTAATTCATTGAAGAAAAGAGTAACCATATGTTTTATATCTCTCAATTGTCATGACTCAAAGAGTAACCATATGTCTTATATCTCTCAATTGTCATGACTCAAAGAGTAACCATATGTTTTATATTTCTCAATTGTCCTGACTTAAAGAGTAACCATATGTTTTATATCTCTCAATTGTCATGACTCAAAGAGTACTCATATGTTTTATATCTCTCAATTGTCATGACTCAAAGAGTAACCATATATTTTATATCTCTCAACTGTCATGACTCAAAGAGTAACCATATGTTTTATATCTCTCAATTGTCATGACTCAAAGAGTAACCATATATTTTATATCTCTCAACTGTCATGACTCAAAGAGTAACCATATGTTTTATATCTCTCAATTGTCATGACTCAAAGAATAACCATATGTTTTATATCTCTCAAATGTCATGACTCAAAGAATAACCATATGTTTTATATCTCTCAATTGTCATGACTCAAAGAGTACTCATATGTTTTATATCTCTCAATTGTCATGACTCAAAGAGTAACCATATATTTTATATCTCTCAACTGTCATGACTCAAAGAGTAACCATATGTTTTATATCTCTCAATTGTCATGACTCAAAGAGTACTCATATGTTTTATATCTCTCAATTGTCTTGACTCAAAGAGTCACCATATGTTATACACATTTGAAGTTCTATGTTCAATTACTAGCTACATGTTTTACATGTTTCAAGCTTATAATGCAAGGCGAAGCCATATGTTTTATATGCTTAAATCCTATGACGCAAAGTGTAGCAGACATGTTTTATGTCCCATATGTTTTACGTGCCTTAAAATTTTGATCTAAGAAGTAGCAATGTGTTTTACTTCCTTTAAGTTCTTTGATCCAAGATATTTATATTTTTCCATTTAAAATTGTCAAAAGAAAAGTCAAATATTTTATATTATTTCAGTTCAGTGATTCAAGGTGTAGTCATATGTTTTATGTATTTTAAGTTCCGTGTTTCAGGAATCTTTGATATGTTTTACATGTTCTAACTTTTCAGTTCTATAATCCAGCAAGTAACAATCAAAGTAATGTTTTATTTCAGTGGGTATTGAAGGACTGGACACAGCTTATCAGAGCAGTGTGGGCTGGGAAGGAGAGGCCATCAGAGCTCTGGACAAAGGCTATGGTGGGGATTTCTTCAGTCAAGTCACATGTATCAGCACTTTGGTAAACCATTTAATTTATGGTGTTTATTTAAGTATCCCTACAAGAGGTGCTTAATTGCTTTTTGGTCAAGTTTCCTCGCCACTGTAACATTATTAAAATTTTTCCACATGCTTATATTGAAACATTATCAAGGCCCCACGATCAAAAGAAGTTTTTTCATCAGGTATGACCACTCGTCATTGCTGCTTAGCCAAGACTATTTACTGCAGTAAGGTGTGATTTAACATACACGTTAATAACTTAATACTATCAAAATCTCAAGCTGTTTAGATTTTGGGAGCAATTGGATGAAAATTCAGCAACGCATGAGTGTTTTATACCAGGTAGCAGTCGGAAAGCTTAAATTCATCTGGACTCCCCTATTATCCATTGCATTTAGAACCTTAAAATATACTGGGAGGTAATAGGAACCATATGCAGAGAGTCTAAAAAACTGGTCAGATTTACCCCTTGCTCCACCCCCCCTCCCCACTCATATAGGTCAAACTGGTAAATCACAGAATTTCAGTTTCTGGCTTGCAAGTCTTTCACGATTGATTGCTTTTGAATATATTGTATTGAGGTAATGGGAAACTATATACAAGGCATCTAGAAAGCTGGTAAGATTTCACCTGTGCCCCCCCCCCCCCCCAACCTTTATGGGTTTAACTGGGCCCAGTAAACATTATTGGGTTTTGCAAACAGTTGAAAGGAAACGTTTGGCAAAGGTTAAAAAATGATGGGTACGAAAACCATTTGTAATAGAATGTTTTTAAAATGTTTTATGAAAACTGTTGATTAAATGTTTAACGATAAATGTTAGAAAAACATTATAAATGAACATTATAATAATGTGTGAATAATAATGGGGTCGGAGGTCAAATTCAATATCTTTGTATGGTTGCTCACTATTGAAAATATTATTTTTATGTCTAAAATTGTAAGATAGTGGCTTAGAACTTGTGCCCCCATTCAATTGTTAATTTTAGGGATTGCATGTTGGGCAATATTTGACAAAGTCCTCTAAAATCCCCTATAATTACTCACCACCATCTTTTTTTGGACATGTTTAAAGGTGAAGGTTTAAAAATATGGGTTTAAAAAACGTTTTTGATAGAATGTTTTTAAAACATTTGACAAGCAATGTTGTTTAAACATTTTATGTGTACTGTTTATCAAACATTTCCTGATGAATGTTTGAAAAACATTTCCAGCAAAACCTTAATTTCTTCAGCTATTTTATGAATGTTTTTAAAATGTTTCCAGTCAAACCTAGCTTCTTCAGTTGCTTTATAAACATTTAATAAATGTTTTCAGTAAAAACGTTTGTACAGAGAATGTTTATAAAACGTTTTTAAACATTACAGCATAAATGTTTACTTAGAAACGTTTTAAAAACTAAAGATAGGCTTTAATTAGGTTTTAAAAATGTTTTTTAACCATTTAAACTATTTAAAAACGTTTCTAATGTTTACTGTGGGGTCATAAAATTGCTGATTTTGTACTTTTGGCTTATTTTTAATTTATAATTGCCTTTAGAGCTTTAAAATATGTTGTGAGGAAATAGAAAACCATATGCAGGGAGTTTAGAAAGCTGGTCAGATTTATACTCTGTCCCCTCCCCCAACCAACCCGCCTATTAGATTGATGTGTCCGACGTCCGTCTGTCTGTCCGTCAAAATTTTTGTTTCAGGACTCTAAAACTCGAAAACACTTTGTCCGATCAAATTCAAACTTGACAGGGAGATCGATCAACATCACAGCTAGGTTTCTTTCGAAATTGGTGTAATTCCGTCTGTTCGTTTTTTGTACGTTGGTCTGTCCGTCAAAATTTCTGTTTCCGGACTCTAGCTCGAAGATGGTTTGTCCAATCGAATTCAAACTTGTCGGGGAGATAGATCACCATCACAGCTAGGTTCCTTTTGAAATTGGTGTAATTCCGTCCATTTTTCCGTCAACATTTCCATTTCCGGACTCTGACTCGAAAATGGTTTGTCTTATGGAATTCAAACTTGACAGGGAGATAGATCACCATCATAGCTACGTTCCTTTCAAAATTAGTGTAGTTCTGTCTGTTCATTGTCTGTGTTTTGTCTGTTTGTCTGTCCATCAAAAATTTTAGTTTCTGGACTCTAACTCAAAAACGCTTTGTCCAATCAAATTCAAACTTGACAAGGAGATAGATTACCATCATACCTAGGTTCTTTTTAAAATTGGTGTAATTCTGTCTGTTCGTTTGTCCGTCAACATTTCTGTTTCCGGACTCTAACTCAAAAACACTTTGTCCAAAGGAATTCAAACTTGACAGGGAGATATATCACCATCATAACTAAGTTGCTTTTGAAATTGGTGTAATTACGTCCTTTTGTTTGTCCATTTATAGCATAGATACAATTATGTAACCTAGATTACAAGTTTTACATTTCTTAGCACGTCTAACACATTCACCTTAACTGGGTGACCTGACATTTCTTTCCTTGTTTCTAAATGTAATTACAGCAGTCGCTAACCTTATTGCTGCCTGCGCAACCCGTCTTTTGGGGCATCTTTGACCCTCTTGTTGATCAAACTAAGTTAATAAAATGTTTTTTTTTTGCTTTTATCTCCTTTTCTATTGCTATAAGTGCTTTAGATATATTGAGAGGTATTTGGAAATCATATGTAGGTAATCTAAAGAGCAGGTGAGATTTAAACACCTTCCCCTATTGGTCAAACTGGGATCAAAATGGGTACACAGTCACTATCTCAGAAATTATGAGGAATTCAGCATTGTGTTGGAATAAGTTATTCAATTGCTTGTTCAGTTTATTTCTTATGCCAAAATTTCAGACTTCTAGCTATGGTATTTATTGATTATTGGACAAATTCCACACTTAAATAATTCTTGTGGGTCTGTTTTACTGGACATGTATATTTGTAGGAAAAAATAAGTTGTATACATGTTTGTGTTCTGTGTGCTGTGGTTTTCAGAGCCCTAGATATTATATTAACTAGATACTGGACACTTAAACTTGAGAACTTTTCAATTTAGCAAGGTCAGAAGACAAAAAAAGCTCTTTTCAATCATGTGCTTGTGATCTATTTTTGTGAGACGCTAATTCAGATATCTCTACCCAACTTGAGACATTTGAGACATTGAGACAATACTCCAGAAAAATATGGCTGCTAGGACAAAACTCCAAAGCTAATTTCAAGGGGAAGGACAAAACCCCAAAGTTATAATTCTAGAGAAACTATCACAAAATAAAATAAAAAGAAATACATGTTCTTATTCCGATTAACAATGGCTCACATGCAGTGTTAACTTATATCTTCATTTATTGTTCTGAAATCTATTAACTTTTTGTTAAAAGTAGATATTAAATAAAAGATGTACTAATATTAAACAATTCTTTTTACAGGATAAAACAATAGTTAATATTACCATCAGAGAACATGTTCAAACTTAATCCTGTATTTAACGCAGACAGATACACATCCTTGGTGGGCAGTTGACCTGAAGTATTCACACATGATTCAAGGGGTGGCTATCAAGGTAATGACTGATTTAGAGAATTTTGTCCTGATGTATCAGATTCATATTCATATATATATATTTATAAATATATAAAATCACATTCATATGACACTACTATTCCAGTTACGATTTACATTATAATTATACCGATCAGAGTGCTCAATTGCTGAGTGGTCTGACAAGTCTGCTATTAGATCACCTGACCATTACCTTTGTGCCTTGCATTTGAGTCTACTTTAGAGTTATTGGGTTAACAAAGTATCTGTCTGATGAGATCTTAGTTGTTGACAGGACATTGAACACCATATTGACCTTTATCATCTGTGCATCAGATTAACTTATGTACACCTATATCCTCTGGTTACCTCAGGTGCGCACAGACTGCTGTTCAGACAACCTTGCTGGTGTAGTCATTGGTTTGGGAGTAGGTAACTTGACAAAACAAGTGGATACCTTCAACAGTGGACAGTTCCACAATTTAGTGATTTGTACTACAGTAGGTAGATTTCTGAATTGTGTTAAAACTTTTATTGTTAGAGCATTTTCTTCTAGATGCTCAAAATGAACATTTAAAAATCTTTTAACATATGAATTTGTCATTTATATGGCTATATCTTACTCACTTTCACTGCATAGAGCAAGCTATTATACTATAAAACCACGGGCCAGGTGGCAGAGTGGTAACACTCTCACCTCCCACCTCTGAGCCCAGGGTTCGGTTCCCGGCACGGCCTCAGAACCCTGACGAACTGTATGTACTGGTTTCCTCTGTCCCTCCAACTACCCATCGTGATATGACCTGTATAGTGTTGAAAGCGACGTAAAACCCCAAATAAATAAATAATTATACTATAAAACCCAGACATATTACCCTTCCATTGTGTAAACTCTCCATTATTTTTGCATAATGGAGAGTGAACACTACATTATTTTCTAACAGTGGAATGTGTTTTAGTTCAATGGCCAGTCTGCCAAGAACATTATGGCATTTGCCAGTCATCCTCAGCACAATGCATTCAATATTGAAATGTTTTCACAACTTCTTTCATATGAATTAGTTCAGTGGGTACATTTACAGTCTTTTTAATTCTGCATGATATTGACAGTGCATAGAAAAATTCCTCATGGAAAACTACGACCTTGGAAAAATGCCTCCTGACAAATACAAAACAAGCAATTTAATTTATGAAGTTGGATATTTTTTTAATCCTTTGCAATTTCTTTACAATCTGACTTTACAGTAATCTTCTGTGTACTTAAGCAAAGGAGCAGCTACCTTTCAAACAAACTCATTGTTAATATCTAACCAGCATACTACATTAAGAGGAGTGTTTTTAGTGTTTTAATAGCTAAATTTGTAGAAAAGAAAAGGAGTATCCAGCTCTTACCTCATTAGTGAACCCTGGAACTAGGTGATTAAATATACTAATCAATCTGCAGCATTAACTATATTCTAGAAAGCCATTTATGTGCCAAAATGACATACACAAAGAAGTGCTTTTGTAGAATATCTTGTTAATCTAAGGTCTGAGCCTTCATTAAAGTTGCCCAACAGAATTATGTGTTAATGTTTTTATCTACATGTAACCAGGTCACTTATGACTTTATACGTACCAAGCGCTGGCTGTTTTTCTGTAAAGATGATGCCGAGTATCTAGCTGACTATATAGTACTATACCAACCCTCAGACGGGCCGACCTTCCTCAGCTTCTGTGAAATCGAAGTTATAGGACATGCTGGTGAGTGATGTTATGATACAGTGTTCCTGCTGTGTTTAATATCATTTATGATAGGTGATAGGTGATGCAAACTCAGATATCCTGATTAAATTTGATATCTACGTAACATCTATTTTGATAAGTCGTGGAAATAAAAGAGGTTTTCTTAGTGGCAAATTCACATGCTTGGATAAATTTCACTTTTGTTACTCTATGGGAATCCTCTGTTGAAAAATAGTTTATTGTTTGGTATTTTACCTCTTAACTGTGTATTTCAATACAGCTCAAGGTAACATATGGGTCACAAGATAACATATGGGGGCTCTGGACTTGCTCTGATATGACCTTGACTGTTGAAATGAATGAAAAACACCCAATTTCTAACTCATCTTTTCCACAAGTATGAACATACTTTTCTTTAGAAAGCAATTATTGCAAGTTTTAATAACTTTTCTAGGTACAAAATACACAGTCATTGGTGAAAGAGTCACACAACAAGATGGCGATACTGTTTGCTCATCAAAACTTTCAGGGAAGGGACTCTTGGCTCGCAGCAAGGTGATAATGAACTTGTGTACCTGCATTTTATGAAATTACTTTCTCCTAAATGCACCAGTGAAGCTGAAACTAAATATCAGTATTAAAGTATTGGCTGTATGTACAAACAATGACAGAATTAGAATTAACTGGATGATTTTGTTCAAAGTTTTACACATAAGTTAGCTATTTTTACTGCAAAGCCCTTAATAGGACATGGTAAATATATTTATTATTTAAAAATGTACACACATACAGAAGTTATTTCACAGATTAAATTAGTGAGCAAACACTAAAATTCTAATCACAAAAAGTAATCTATGAGTAATCTAATCTAGTCTTTGCTTCACATTTGTATATAGCATCTCACAAGGGAGAATGGGAGATGTGATCACAGGTTAATAATCCATGCATACAAATTGAAACTGTGATTACAGTTTGAATCTGTGCACTCACAGTTTTTGAATTATGATTACAAATTAATAATCTGTGATGACATATTTTTATTTTAAGCATAAAGTTAATCTTTGTTCAAAGTTTTAATCACAGGATTTATTTCTACACTAAATACATATAATGTGCTTCTTTATGGGCTCTGTAGTTATCTGGTTTCATAAAAAGACTAATCATAATTTAGATTTCAGTAGATTAGAATATAACTTCAAAGGTTTATATTTTGTTGGTAAGTGTAGGTAAAGAAATTTCTGGTGCTGTTATAAATATTCACATACATACCCCAGAATCATAAGGAATTTTAATCCAACTTTCTCTTATATTTCTAAAAGGCTTAAAAGAAAACAGTTTTTTGAATTTTCTGTTCACAGACTAAAGAAGAATTTGATTTGATGGCTGCTGAACTAAAAAGACACAATATCGACATTGCCTGGACTGGGCATAAAAATGGGGATTCTCTTTATACTGAGTTCTGGTACCCCAATGTCACAAATAGTGAGCATGTATATTTTGCTATTGCTTCAAGAATCTCTTATCACTCTGTTATTCAGACATGTATGTTTTTTTATCAAAACACAAAAATGTGTACATAGTTTACATGACTATGTTTGACTGAAATGACTCTTAAAGGTGGTAACCTAAATTCAAGATTCCTTGACTAATGAATCTTAAACATTTGAAAGCTTAAACATCCTGATATACACATAGCAAGTGACTTATTATTGTATTACACACATGAAACAAGTGTCAAAAGTGGTGAACTACAATCTCATCAGCTACAGATGTTAGATTTCTAGAGAAATACGAGCCATATCCCATAAACTCAAAAAGGAGGGCTCTCAACAGAATTTAATTTTAACCATTTCAGTAATCAACAAAAAACTGCTATGCACTAAAAGGTTTAAACAGGATTTCACTGTGATATTTAAGTACTCGGTTTGTTCATACATGCAAATAGTAAATTTAAAACATTTCTTTCCTGTGCTTGTTGGAAATTCATCACACATTTGTGATTTTGACTACATTTTTAAGCCTGTAATTTCCCCTGGTGTAAAATTGCTACAAAATTTGATTATTTTGTATTACTTTTATAAGGTAGTCCCAGGATGAATGTCATATTTCTACCTCTATAAATAAAAAAGTCAGCTTCAGATCCTGAATCAGATTTACCCCATTAAATTCTTGTTAAGCACAAGTATTTTTCTGATTCTTTGAAACTTAATGTAACAGGGTTCAAATTATAGTAAATTTGAGGTGCTTGCTATTTGTAGGACGTCTGATGAATGTATACACACCTTATTATGGCCAGTGTGTATCTACACCAGTTACTTCAAACATGAAGTGTGACTTTGCTTTTGATGGGAATACTGGTATGTTTTTAAATGCAGGGTAGTAATTTCCATTCTGTAGTAATATTCTACTTTGCAATTATAGTTGGTACTATTATTTTTTACTTCCTTATAATGTATAATCCTTCATCACCTTTACCTGCAGGCCCTGCATATACTTTCAGCTAAACACAAAATTTTCTTTAAAGTGTGCACATTCTCAAAAACTTGTTAAAACTTAGCCAGTGAATGTGCAATAATGTGACCATATTTGTAAAATCAGCATGTTTGAACATAATCAAGGGCCTCAGCAACCCAGTGATGATCAAACTTGTTGCATCATGGCTGACAAATTTGTTGTCACATCTATGAATCTACCTTTGAATCAAGCTCATGAGGCCATGCCAGATTTAATGTCCCCATATGATACTAGCTGTTGAGCAGGACCTGAACTTTGACTGTAAGAAACTATTCTCTATCTCAAGATTACCCATTTCATACATAAACTAACTTGTAACTTTGTATGACATCTGTTTAATTTACGAGGACTCTTTTCTATTCTAAATGAAGTTTGAGTGCTGGAAATCTTTAGTTCAAAAGTTTCTATTTCTATTTCACTTTTGTTTTGAAGATTTGAATTTTACACGTTTAACATTGGCATGCTTTATAATTTTACAAGTAACATTCACAATGAAGTATTCATGTTATATGAAAGTTTTCTGAAATGTTTAGACCCTACCTCCAGCTGGATATTTGAAGGGCCATATGGTGCAGCATGGTTGAAAATAGAACTGAGATATGCTTATATATTGCATAGGATTAATCTTATGCAGACATTCTGCAAATGCTCTTCTATCAATGAAATAGAGCTCACATACTCTGATTTAAGTACACAAAAGGTAAGTTCGTCAGTCCATTAGGAGTAAAGGCTGCAGCTAACCATCATTTTTTTACCATAAGGTTAACAAATAAAAATTTGATTTGTGACAAAAAGTAAGTACCACATATTTCTTAACTCTAATGTTCAATTTAATGGTTAGCTTTGGTCAAAGTATTGCCTTTTGATCAGAAATTTTATAATTAAAATGTCATATCAAATTGTTAACTTTGATAAATATCCATAGTAAAGTAACTATTTTCTTTGGTCAACATTTTATACATTCAAGTAACTATTTTCTTTGGTCAACACTTTATGCCTTTAAGTTTAATCACATACAATGCATTTATATGTGTGTAATAAAGTATTGCTTTTTAATAGGGAGCTCCAGCAAGGCTCATGCTTCTACAGATCTCTTTTTTGTCACTGAACTTTCATGAGAATTGACAGTGATGAGTACCAGTCTCATCATTGGATTTAAGCAGCAATGGGCTGCATTAGTACTTAGACACTACTTGTGTCTCTGATGGCTTTGCAACCCGCGCATGAAAAAATTTTCAGCCTTGTTGATTAGAAATTTCATAGTTAAAATGTCATATCAAATTTTTAACTTTGCTAAACATATATTCTAAAGTAACTAAAGCCCCAAAATAAACATACACCCGTGTAACAAACATGTCATTTAATCTTTGTATATGTGGTCACTTTTGTGAATACAATCCCATCATTATGTCCATGTGTTATTTAGGTGAATGGTTCATATCTGCTTATGACAGATTTTCATAGACTTTTCAAAACCTGGATTACATCTACTATGAATGTTTTGAGCATTTTATAACCTTCACTGCTGTAAGATTAACAGCAATGAATGTCTTAGCACACATTTAAACTTATAAAACTGAAGATCAATGTGAAGTAAAACTGAATTGAACAGACACAAAGATATTTATTTGAGGGGTTTGTAACATTTGTTGAAACCTAAGAATTACATATTTACTGCTGACCCAGTTTCAGTTAAAAGAGCGCCAGGGGTTGTCATCCAGTGACAGTGCAGGCCAGGAGTGGGATGTGTTGACTCTGAATGGTGTCATGACTAAGACTGTTCTACTTGTGATTCTTTCTGTGCATGATAACTACACAAAACAAGGTGGTATAGTGGAGATGCAGGTTATTGGAGAGGACTGTAAGGAATTTTCATGGAATTATATATTCGGTCAATGATGATATTCTACCAATGTAACTTATAATTGTATCTACTTGCTTTGACTAATTAAAAGTGTTATTTACTGACAGATAATTTTTAACTAGCTCCACTAATTTCACTTATTTGACAGATCAGAGCGCAAATTTAAATTTTACACCTGGTCATTATAATAGCTAGGGCCATATTGAAAGAAGCCATCAGTATTTTGCATGTGTTGCCATCAGCTTGATTGGAAGTCACAACCAGATAGGTGAAATTAAAGTGATCATTTGAGCGAACTAGATAACAGTGAGAAATGGAGTTAAAACACATTTGAAGTATTCATATTCCTTTCTAAATAGTTCTTCCTGAAAAAAGGCTTACTAGGCTATAATCTTTGTTGATTTTGCCTAATTGTTTCAATAAAATATTGTTTTATGAAAAAAAAACAGACATAACCAGTGCAAAAACTGAGACTACACATCACTGTTTTGTCTGGAGAAGTTGTCAGAGGTTTCAATTTAAATTTAAAAAATGACTTCAGTGAGCACCAATAGCTGCTTCAAATAACAACTTAAGATGGAAAAAATAAGCATTTTGATAAAAAGTGTATGATGCAAAAACACCTGTTTCTGTTATATGTTTGCTTTATTTTGTTCTCTTTTGTTTTCCTTTTTACCCCACAGCCTTTAAGGTATTATCACCCGTAGCAGGGGGGAAATTTTTGTCCGGGCTGTATCTTAGAAACTGTAAGATGTAGAAAGTTGATACTTGGTAGGGATGTTGATTTGGGGGTACAGGTATGCAACGTTATGGTGTGACCTTGATTTGATCTTGGACCTCTCAATAGTGACCTTGAGGTTGAGACTCTTGTTGCAGAAACTATAAGGTGAAGGAAGTTGGTACTTGGTATGGACAATGGTTGAGATGTGTAGGTGTGCAATGTCATGGTGTGACCTTGATTTGACCTTGCTACAGTAACCTTGACATTAAAATCTTGTTCTGGCTTTATATCAAACACCATAAGAAAGATGAAAGATGTGTAGAAAGATGGCACTTGGTAGAGACATTAGTTAGGGGGTCTAGGTGTGCCATATCATGTTGTGACATTCACTTAATCTGTGACCTTGCTGTAGTGACCTTTACTGGACTATCTTGTCTGGACTGTAATTTGGAAACTGTTACATGTAGGAAGTTGAGACTTGGTAGGGACAATAGTTAGAGGATGTAGGTGTGCAATGTCATGATGTAGCCTTGATTTAATGTTGACCTTGCCATAGTGACCTTGACTTTAAAATCTGGTCTGGGCTATACCTCATAAACTGTAAGGTGTAGGAAGTTAATACTTGGTGGGAATATTAGTTATTGGATGTAGGTGTTAAATGTAATGATGTGGCCTTGATTTGACCTTGCCATAATGATCATGAACTTTAGAATCTTGTCCATGCTGTATCGGAAACCATAAGTTGTAAGAAATAATTATTTGGTAGAGAGATTGGTCGGGGGCTGTAGGTGCCCAACAGCATGGTGTGACCTTGATTTGACCTTTGACCTTGCCATAGTAACCTTGATTTTTAAAATCTTGTCTGCGCCATTTCTCAGAAACTGTAATGCATAGGAAGTAGATTCTTGGATGGGTTATTGGTTGGGGACTGTAAGTATGCTAATTCATGGTGTGACTTTTAACCTTGGCTCTACCAAAGTGTTTTCAACTTCATATTTGAGACATATTTCTCTTATGACCAAGATATATCAATTGCTGTCACTGCTATCACTGATTATTATATGTACTTTTTAATTATGCTATTTTGATTGACAGCTTTACTTCAGTAAATAAATTTTACAGCTTCAAATTTTTTTGTTTACTGATTAATGCTGTAATCTTGCCATTGAATTGTCTTCTTTTAATACTTTATTTTTATATACATTTTCTCTCTCTCTTAAACATTATTTCCTCTACTTTAACTCTCTATTTAGACCATTACATAACTGAAAATGTTTGTTCTGAATGTCTCCTGTTCTTTGTACTGTTTCACTTCTATATTTCATGGTGTCAAAAACTATTTTTCCTGGCTGTGGGTGGAATCTAAGTTTTGTCAAGTTTTTACTAACTTAGATCAAAATGGTATTATCAACATTCCTAACTTTAAGATCATCTTAGACCTGTGCTTAGATGTCAAGTTATCTGCAGTTATCTGTTACCTTGGATGGATGATTTTTTTTAAAATAAGCCATTATTGTATGGAATATTTTGTTTCATTGATGTTAAACTGTGACACAATATTAAAACAGCATTTTCTCTCAAAAAAGGAGCTTTTTCACCATTTTTTACCAAAGCAGATGATTCAGCAAAAAACAAAGTACACCTTATGTAAGAATTGTTTTGGAATAAGACTCTTCCTAACTTAGATATAATGGTTTCCAAGTTTACAGTTACAGTACAAAGTGTAGGGAGTTTTCCTTACTTAGAATCTGAGTAATACTTAACAAAGTAGAGGTTGATGAATACAAAATATAAGAAATACTTTAGTAAGCAGGAAACCATTCTTAACTTTGATCTGTTGCGACCTTAGCAAAGTATTGTTGAAGAATACGGCCCCTGAATTTTATTCTGTAATTTTATTACCACTAGATGGAGCAGATTTGAGAAGTGGCATTTGTCAGGGATATGATATACAAACACTGTATGGAGACATTGTGAGTTGCTATGTGGCATGTAGAAATCTGGACAATTGTCAGAGCCTTGTCTATTATTACAAAGGATCTGACTTCACAACATGTGTCCATAAATCTGCTATTTGTTCAGACAATGAGATATTATCGAATGACAATGCTTTCACTCTGGACATTAAAGGTGGGTGGCAATTTTTTGTATTACTTGTTTAAATAATGATAAAACAAGAGCAATCAGAGAGCACAAACCTCAACAAAGGGACATAATAATAAATAAATGGGAAGATCTGGATTATTCTTTTATATCCAGATGGCAATCTAAATGACTCTCAAAATTTAATGGCAGCTAAGACCAGACCATCTAGACCAAGACCCATCTGAATTTTTTTATGAAGTTCCAACCAGTAGTGTGTGTGTAATCCTGCTAACAAACAAACAGACAAACAAATAGTCATGAAAATATTACATCCTTGGCTAAGGTAATAAAGTAGAATAATAATAAACTCTGAAATACATATTGTTTGTTCCATTCGAAAAAACCAGTGTGATTTCAATAGTGTTTAAAATCTAAGGTTCTGTAATAGTTTCTGCTTTTCTTTACTTATACCCAGTGAAGTAATATTTTGTCAGTGCAATTAACTCTTTTGTGATATCTTAAAAATCCAATTTTAATATCGCCAAAAAACTGCCAAAAAACATTTGCTCAGCCATCAATGCTATCAACCAGAGATAACCCAAAGGAAGATTAGACCAACCACGTTTTTTCTTAAAGGACTTAACAGATGTGATACATGAAGTCACACATGGAGCAATGAGATGAAAATTTCTTTGTTTTGTTATGTCTCACAAGATGCCTTGCATGAATATTATGCACAACAAAATATATGATCTGATGAAATAGCATACAACTTTGCCAGAGCCATCCTGCTGTTAAAGTCTAGTTTGGGTGGTTTCTTACAGGTTTTATTTGCTGAAAAATGTAAAACAACTGCAGTACAACAAATTCTGTCATTGATACAAATGTTGAGATATTTGCTTTGGAGTAACACATGAAGGAACAAGACCACTGCCGCGGTATGTATCTCCCGCCGAATACCGCAGGGGAAGAAATACTACATTGAAATTTTTCCCCTTTGCATAGGACACTGTTGTACCATCCTGCAGGTCGAAAATTCACTTGAAATCGCTCTATCTGTTACGCTTTTCGAGATATTGACACTTTTCCATTTTCAGCAAAAATCCAAGATGGCCGCCGAAAGTGGCGAAAAATGAAATTTTTCCCCTTTGGACAGGACACTCTTGTATCACCCTGCGGGTCAAAAATTCGCTCGAAATCGCTCGATCTCTTACGGTTTTCGAGATATTGACACTTTTTCATTTTCCGCAAAAATCTAAGATGGCCGCCAAAAGTGGCGAAAATTGACATTTTCCCCCTTTGCAAAGGAGACTCTTGTACCACCCTGCAGGTCAAAAATTTGCTCGAAATCGCTCTATCTCTTACGGTTTTCGAGATATTGACACTTTTCTATTTTCCGCAAAAATCCAAAATGGCCGCCAAAAGTGGCGAAAATCGATATTTTTCCCCTTTGCACAAGACACTCTTGTGCTACCCTTCTGGTCAAAAATTCGCTTGAAATCGCTCTATCTCTTACGGTTTTAGAGATATTCACACTTTTCCATTTTCCGCAAAAATCCAAGATGGCTGCCAAAAGTGGTGAAAATTGAAATTTTACCCCTTTGCACAGGACATTCTTGTACTACCTTGCAGGTCAAAAATTCGCTCGAAATCGCTCTATCTCTTATGGTTTTCGAGATATTCACACTTTTTCATTTTTTTCCGCTAAAATCCAAGATGGCCGGCAAAAGTGGCGAAAATTGAAATCTTTCCCCTTTGCATAGGACACTTTTGTACTACCCTGAAGGTCTAAATGCAATAGTTTTCAAGTTACAAGTGATTTCACTCATGATGGAAGTTAGTGAAAAATCCAAAAGTAGCTATTACTCACTTATCTATTGAGATAGACACCCAAGTTACTCACCATGTTGTTGCTGTGGGAAAAAGTAGGTGAATAACATATTTTAACAAAATGCTCTAAATACAATACTTTTCAAGTTATAATCGATTTAGTGCATGATTTCATTAATTTTAATGCATTAAAAATTATTTTAATAATTCATAAAAAAACTTTAGCATGTGAAATATCTCCAAAATGTAGGTGAATGAGTTATTTGAGAAATACTGGCTATCTGCAATACTTTTAGTGATAATAGGCAATTGCTCATTTTGAGTAAGTGAGTAATTAGATATGGATCTGAAAATTCACTAATTGAAAGTTCTCCCAAAATATAGGTGAAGTGAGTTATTTGAAAAATACTGGCTATCTGCAATACTTTTAGAGATAATTTGCATTTACTCATTTTGAGTAGGTGAGTAATTACCTACAGGTTTGGAACTTCACCATGTGAAAGCTCTTCCAAAAGTAGATGAATGAGTTATTTGATAAAAATTGGGTACCCACAATACTTTTAGAGATAATTAGCATTTACTCATTTTGAGTAGGTGAGTAATTACCTACGGGTCTAAAACTTCACCATGTGAAAGCTCTTTCAAAAGTAGATGAATGAGTTATTTGAGAAAAATTGGCTATCTGCAATACTTTTACAGATAATTCTCATTTACTCATTTTGAGTAGGTGAGTAATTACCTATGGGTCTGAAACTTCACCATGTGACAGCTCTTCCAAAAGTAGATGAATGAGTTATTTGAGAAAAATTGACTATCTGCAATACTTTCAGAGATAATTCGCATTTACTCATTTTGAGTAGGTGAGTAATTAGCTACAGGTCTGAAACTTCACCAAGTGAAAGCTCTCCTAAAAGTACATGAATGAGTTATTTGAGAAAAATTGGCTATCTGCAATACTTTTAGAGATAATTCGCAGTTACTCATTTTGAGTAGGTGAGTAATTAGCTACAGGTGTGAAACTTCACCATGTGAAAGCTCTCCCAAAAGTAGGTGAATGAGTTATTTGAGAAAAATTGGCTATATGCAATACTCTTAGAGATAATTCGCAGTTACTCATTTTGAGTAGGTGAGTTATTACCTATGGGTCTGAAACTTTGCCATGTGAAAGCTCTTCCAAAAGTAGATGAATGAGTTATTTGAGAAAAATTGGCTATCTGCAATACTTTTAGAGAGAATTCGCATTTACTCATTTTGAGTAGGCGAGTAAGTAGCTACGGGTCTGAAACTTCACAATGTGAAAGCTCTTCCAAAAGTAGATGAATGAGTTATTTGAGAAAAATTGGCTATCTGCAATACTTTTAGAGATAATTAGTATTTACTCATTTTGAGCGGGTGAGAAATTAGCTACAGGTCTGAAACTTCACCAAGTGAAAGCTCTCCCAAAAGTAGATGAATGAGTTATTTGAAAAAAATTGGCTATCTCCTATACTTTTAGAGATAATTCGCATTTACTCATTTTGAGTAGGTGAGAAATTAGCTATGGGTCTGAAACTTCACCATGTGAAAGCTCTTCCAAAAGTAGATGAATAAGTTATTTGAGAAAAATTGGCTATCTGCAATACTTTTAGAGATAATTTGCATTTACTCATTTTGAGTAGGTGAGTAATTAGCTACGGGCGTGAAACTTCACCAAGTGAAAGCTCTCCCAAAAGTATATGAATGACTTATTTGAGAAAAATTGGGTATCTGCAATTCTTTTAGAGATAATTCGCATTTACTCATTTTGAGTAGGTGAGTAATTAGCTACGGGTCTGAAACTTCACCAAGTGAAAGCTCTCCCAAAAGTAGGTGAATGAGTTATTTGAGAAAAATTGGCTATCTGCAATACTTTTAGAGAGAATTCGCATTTACTCATTTTGAGTAGGTGAGTAATTAGCTATGGGTCTGAAACTTCACCATGTGAAAGCTCTTCCAAAAGTAAATGAATGAGTTATTTGAGAAAAATTGGCTATCTGCAATACTTTTAGAGATATTTAGCATTTACTCATTTTGAGTAGGTGAGAAATTAGCTACAGGTCTGACACTTCACCAAGTGAAAGCTCTCCCAAAAGTAGATGAATGAGTTATTTGAGAAAAATTGGGTACCCACAATACTTTTAGAGATAATTAGCATTTACTCATTTTGAGTAGGTGAGTAATTACCTACGGGTCTAAAACTTCACCATGTGAAAGCTCTTTCAAAAGTAGATGAATGAGTTATTTGAGAAAAATTGGCTATCTGCAATACTTTTACAGATAATTCTCATTTACTCATTTTGAGTAGGTGAGTAATTACCTATGGGTCTGAAACTTCACCATGTGACAGCTCTTCCAAAAGTAGATGAATGAGTTATTTGAGAAAAATTGACTATCTGCAATACTTTTAGAGATAATTCGCATTTACTCATTTTGAGTAGGTGAGTAATTAGCTACAGGTCTGAAACTTCACCAAGTGAAAGCTCTCCTAAAAGTACATGAATGAGTTATTTGAGAAAAATTGGCTATCTGCAATACTTTTAGAGATAATTCGCAGTTACTCATTTTGAGTAGGTGAGTAATTAGCTACAGGTGTGAAACTTCACCATGTGAAAGCTCTCCCAAAAGTAGGTGAATGAGTTATTTGAGAAAAATTGGCTATCTGCAATACTTTTAGAGATATTTAGCATTTACTCATTTTGAGTAGGTGAGAAATTAGCTACAGGTCTGACACTTCACCAAGTGAAAGCTCTCGCAAAAGTAGGTGAATGAGTTATTTGAGAAAAATTGGCTATCTTCTATACTTTTAGAGAGAATTCGCATTTACTCATTTTGAGTAGGCGAGTAAGTAGCTACGGGTCTGAAACTTCACCATGTGACAGCTCTTCCAAAAGTAGATGAATGAGTTATTTGAGAAAAATTGACTATCTGCAATACTTTTAGAGATAATTCGCATTTACTCATTTTGAGTAGGTGAGTAATTAGCTACAGGTCTGAAACTTCACCAAGTGAAAGCTCTCCTAAAAGTACATGAATGAGTTATTTGAGAAAAATTGGCTATCTGCAATACTTTTAGAGATAATTCGCAGTTACTCATTTTGAGTAGGTGAGTAATTAGCTACAGGTGTGAAACTTCACCATGTGAAAGCTCTCCCAAAAGTAGGTGAATGAGTTATTTGAGAAAAATTGGCTATCTGCAATACTTTTAGAGATATTTAGCATTTACTCATTTTGAGTAGGTGAGAAATTAGCTACAGGTCTGACACTTCACCAAGTGAAAGCTCTCGCAAAAGTAGGTGAATGAGTTATTTGAGAAAAATTGGCTATCTTCTATACTTTTAGAGAGAATTCGCATTTACTCATTTTGAGTAGGCGAGTAAGTAGCTACGGGTCTGAAACTTCACAATGTGAAAGCTCTTCCAAAAGTAGATGAATGAGTTATTTGAGAAAAATTGGCTATCTGCAATACTTTTAGAGATAATTAGTATTTACTCATTTTGAGCGGGTGAGAAATTAGCTACAGGTCTGAAACTTCACCAAGTGAAAGCTCTCCCAAAAGTAGATGAATGAGTTATTTGAGAAAAATTGGCTATCTCCTATACTTTTAGAGATAATTCGCATTTACTCATTTTGAGTAGGTGAGTAATTAGCTACGGGCGTGAAACTTCACCAAGTGAAAGCTCTCCCAAAAGTAGATGAATGACTTATTTGAGAAAAATTGGGTATCTGCAATTCTTTTAGAGATAATTCGCATTTACTCATTTTGAGTAGGTGAGTAATTACCTACGGGTCTGAAACTTCACCAAGTGAAAGCTCTCCCAAAAGTAGATGAATGAGTTATTTGAGAAAAATTGGCTATCTGCAATACTTTTAGAGATAATTCGCATTTACTCATTTTGAGTAGGTGAGTAATTAACTACGGGTCTGAAACTTCACCAAGTGAAAGCTCTCCCAAAAGTAGGTGAATGAGTTATTTGAGAAAAATTGGCTATCTGCAATACTTTTAGAGAGAATTCGCCTTTACTCATTTTGAGTAGGTGAGTAATTAGCTATGGGTCTGAAACTTCACCATGTGAAAGCTCTTCCAAAAGTAGATGAATGAGTTATTTGAGAAAAATTGGCTATCTGCAATACTTTTAGAGATATTTAGCATTTACTCATTTTGAGTAGGTGAGAAATTAGCTACAGGTCTGACACTTCACCAAGTGAAAGCTCTCCCAAAAGTAGATGAATGAGTTATTTGAGAAAAATTGGCTATCTGCAATACTTTTAGAGATAATTAGCATTTACTCATTTTGAGTAGGTGAGTAATTAGCTACGGGTCTGAAACTTCACCAAGTGAAAGCTCTTCCAAAAGTAGGTGAATGAGTTATTTGAGAAAAATTGGCTATCTGCAATACTTTTAGAGAGAATTCGCATTTACTCATTTTGAGTAGGTGAGTAATTAGCTATGGGTCTGAAACTTCACCATGTGAAAGCTCTTCCAAAAGTAGATGAATGAGTTATTTGAGAAAAATTGGCTATCTGCAATACTTTGAGAGATAATTAGCATTTTCTCATTTTGAGTAGGTGAGTAATTAGCTACGGGTCTGAAACTTCACCAAGTGAAAGCTCTCCCAAAAGGTGAGTAACTAGCTACGCGTCTGAAACTTAACCACGTGAAAGCTCTCCCAAAAGTAGGTGAATGAGTTATTTGAGAAAAATTGGCTACCTGCAATACTTTTAGAGATAATTCGCATTTACTCATTTTGAGGAGGTGAGTAAGTAGGCCAAAGTTTACCAAACCATTTTCCCCTTAGCATAGGATACTCTAGTACTACCCTGTGGTTTAAAAATTTGCTCGAAATTTCTCTATCTCTTACAGTTTGAGAGATACCGTATTTATTGTAATAAACGCCCCGGGGCGATGCATTTTTCCAAAGGGGGGGCGACTATTACAGATAAATAAAATCATATCTCGAGTCCAGTGACAATGGGCGATAATGAACACTTGCTGCCTTGATCTCGCTTGCTGGCATGTATAATGGCGAGACAGCTTAAAATATTTAAAACAAACCTTAAATCTGAAGAAATTATGTAGTTTTATCTCCTATTATTGCAGATTTCAATGCGTCTGTGAGCAAAACTGCCATGTTTTGTTTTTATTTTCTTTATTTCTCGTAAGCGATATTCGCTTGGGAAGTACTAAAATGCACCATTTTTCGGAATCCCGGAATCGCAAAAGTGTTGGCTGTTGAGAGGCCCGAAACCCCGAAATATAAACTTTGCAAAGGTAGAGAAGAGGGGGGGGGGGGGGGGGCGATTAATAGGGTGGGGGCGTTTATTACAAAAAATACGGTATTTCTGATTTTTCACATTTTCACTAAAAGTAGCAATAAAGTAGCCATTACTCACTTGTACATTGAGCAACAGTTGTGAAACTGAAATATGTTACAGTTCACAAAAAAGTACATTTGAGAGAAATTGTGTAGCTGCAATACTTTTGAAGATATAAGCAATTTACTCATTATGGTTATCATTAAAAATTGAAAAAGTAGCTATTACTCACTTAGCTATGGAGATACACTTCCAAATTATTGACCATGTTGTAGCTGTGGAGAAAGTAGCTGAACATCATATTGGAACAAAATTGTGTAGCTGCAATACTTTTGAAGATATAAGCCATTTACTCATTGACAGTTAAAAGTCATATAATTATATTAGGTAAAAGCGCTATTACTCACTCAAAAGTAGGCCAAAGTTCACCAAACCTTTCCCCCCTTAGCAATAGGATACTCTAGTACTACCCTGTGGGTCAAAAATTTGCTCGAAATTGCTCTATATCTTATGGTTTGAGAGATATTTCTGATTTTTCACATTTTCACTAAAAGTAGCAATAAAGTAGCCATTACTCACTTGTACATCGAGCAACAGTTGTGAAACTTAAATATGTTACAGTTCACAAAAAAGTACATGAACAACATATTTGAGAGAAATTGTGTAGCTGCAATACTTTTGAAGATATAAGCAATTTACTCATTATGGTTATCATTAAAAATTGAAAAAGTAGCTATTACTCACTTAGCTATGGAGATACACTTCCAAATTACTGACCATGTTGTAGCTGTGGAGAAAGTAGCTGAACATCATATTGGAACAAAATTGTGTAGCTGCAATACTTTTGAAGATATAAGCCATTTACTCATTGACAGTTATAAGTCATATAATTATATTAGGTAAAAGCGCTATTACTCACTCAAAAGTAGGCCAAAGTTCACCAAACCTTTTCCCCCTTAGCAATAGGATACTCTAGTACTACCCTGTGGGTCAAAAATTTGCTCGAAATTGCTCTATATCTTACAGTTTGAGAGATATTTCTGATTTTTCACATTTTCACTAAAAGTAGCAATAAAGTAGCCATTACTCACTTGTACATTGAGCAACAGTTGTGAAACTTAAATATGTTACAGTTCACAAAAAAGTACATGAACAACATATTTGAGAGAAATTGTGTAGCTGCAATACTTTTGAAGATATAAGCAATTTACTCATTATGGTTATCATTAAAAATTGAAAAAGTAGCTATTACTCACTTAGCTATAGAGATACACTTCCAAACCACTGGCCATGTTGTAGCAGTGGAGAAAGTAGCTGAACAACATATTGGAACAAAATTGTGTAGCTGCAATACTTTTGAAGATATAAGCCATTTACTCATTATGGTTATCATTAAAAACTGAAAAAGTAGCTATTACTCACTTAGCTACGGAGATACACTTCCCAACTACTGACCATGTTGTAGCAGAGGAGAAAGTAGCCGAACAACATATTGGAACAAAATTGTGTAGCTGCAATACTTTTGAAGATATAAGCCATTTACTCATTATGGTTATCATTAAAAATTGAAGAAGTAGCTATTACTCACTTAGCTATGGAGATACACTTGCAAACTACTGACCATGTTGTAGCTGTGGAGAAAGTAGCTGAACAACATATTGGAACAAAATTGTGTAGCTGCAATACTTATGAAGATATAAGCCATTTACTCATTATGGTTATAATTAAAAATTGACAAAGTAGCTATTACTCACTTAGCTATGGAGATACACTTCCAAACTACTGACCATGTTGTAGCTGTGGACAAAGTAGCTGAACAACATATTAGAACAAAATACTGTAAATGCAATAGTTTCAGAGTTATAAGCCATATAATTATATTAGCTAAAATAGCTATTACTCACTCAAAAGTAGGCCAAAGTTCACCAAACCTTTTCCCCCTTAGCAATAGGATACTCTAGTACTACCCTGTGGGTCAAAAATTTGCTCGAAATTGCTCTATATCTTACAGTTTGAGAGATATTTCTGATTTTTCACATTTTCACTAAAAGTAGCAATAAAGTAGCCATTACTCACTTGTACATTGAGCAACAGTTGTGAAACTTAAATATGTTACAGTTCACAAAAAAGTACATGAACAACATATTTGAGAGAAATTGTGTAGCTGCAATACTTTTGAAGATATAAGCAATTTACTCATTATGGTTATCATTAAAAATTGAAAAAGTAGCTATTACTCACTTAGCTATAGAGATACACTTCCAAACCACTGGCCATGTTGTAGCAGTGGAGAAAGTAGCTGAACAACATATTGGAACAAAATTGTGTAGCTGCAATACTTTTGAAGATATAAGCCATTTACTCATTGACAGTTATAAGTCATATAATTATATTAGGTAAAAGCGCTATTACTCACTCAAAAGTAGGCCAAAGTTCACCAAACCTTTTCCCCCTTAGCAATAGGATACTCTAGTACTACCCTGTGGGTCAAAAATTTGCTCGAAATTGCTCTATATCTTACAGTTTGAGAGATATTTCTGATTTTTCACATTTTCACTAAAAGTAGCAATAAAGTAGCCATTACTCACTTGTACATTGAGCAACAGTTGTGAAACTTAAATATGTTACAGTTCACAAAAAAGTACATGAACAACATATTTGAGAGAAATTGTGTAGCTGCAATACTTTTGAAGATATAAGCAATTTACTCATTATGGTTATCATTAAAAATTGAAAAAGTAGCTATTACTCACTTAGCTATAGAGATACACTTCCAAACCACTGGCCATGTTGTAGCAGTGGAGAAAGTAGCTGAACAACATATTGGAACAAAATTGTGTAGCTGCAATACTTTTGAAGATATAAGCCATTTACTCATTATGGTTATCATTAAAAACTGAAAAAGTAGCTATTACTCACTTAGCTACGGAGATACACTTCCCAACTACTGACCATGTTGTAGCAGAGGAGAAAGTAGCCGAACAACATATTGGAACAAAATTGTGTAGCTGCAATACTTTTGAAGATATAAGCCATTTACTCATTATGGTTATCATTAAAAATTGAAGAAGTAGCTATTACTCACTTAGCTATGGAGATACACTTGCAAACTACTGACCATGTTGTAGCTGTGGAGAAAGTAGCTGAACAACATATTGGAACAAAATTGTGTAGCTGCAATACTTATGAAGATATAAGCCATTTACTCATTATGGTTATAATTAAAAATTGACAAAGTAGCTATTACTCACTTAGCTATGGAGATACACTTCCAAACTACTGACCATGTTGTAGCTGTGGACAAAGTAGCTGAACAACATATTAGAACAAAATACTGTAAATGCAATAGTTTCAGAGTTATAAGCCATATAATTATATTAGCTAAAATAGCTATTACTCACTCAAAAGTAGGCCAAAGTTCACCAAACCTTTTCCCCCTTAGCAATAGGATACTCTAGTACTACCCTGTGGGTCAAAAATTTGCTCGAAATTGCTCTATATCTTACAGTTTGAGAGATATTTCTGATTTTTCACATTTTCACTAAAAGTAGCAATAAAGTAGCCATTACTCACTTGTACATTGAGCAACAGTTGTGAAACTTAAATATGTTACAGTTCACAAAAAAGTACATGAACAACATATTTGAGAGAAATTGTGTAGCTGCAATACTTTTGAAGATATAAGCAATTTACTCATTATGGTTATCATTAAAAATTGAAAAAGTAGCTATTACTCACTTAGCTATAGAGATACACTTCCAAACCACTGGCCATGTTGTAGCAGTGGAGAAAGTAGCTGAACAACATATTGGAACAAAATTGTGTAGCTGCAATACTTTTGAAGATATAAGCCATTTACTCATTGACAGTTATAAGTCATATAATTATATTAGGTAAAAGCGCTATTACTCACTCAAAAGTAGGCCAAAGTTCACCAAACCTTTTCCCCCTTAGCAATAGGATACTCTAGTACTACCCTGTGGGTCAAAAATTTGCTCGAAATTGCTCTATATCTTACAGTTTGAGAGATATTTCTGATTTTTCACATTTTCACTAAAAGTAGCAATAAAGTAGCCATTACTCACTTGTACATTGAGCAACAGTTGTGAAACTTAAATATGTTACAGTTCACAAAAAAGTACATGAACAACATATTTGAGAGAAATTGTGTAGCTGCAATACTTTTGAAGATATAAGCAATTTACTCATTATGGTTATCATTAAAAATTGAAAAAGTAGCTATTACTCACTTAGCTATAGAGATACACTTCCAAACCACTGGCCATGTTGTAGCAGTGGAGAAAGTAGCTGAACAACATATTGGAACAAAATTGTGTAGCTGCAATACTTTTGAAGATATAAGCCATTTACTCATTGACAGTTATAAGTCATATAATTATATTAGGTAAAAGCGCTATTACTCACTCAAAAGTAGGCCAAAGTTCACCAAACCTTTTCCCCCTTAGCAATAGGATACTCTAGTACTACCCTGTGGGTCAAAAATTTGCTCGAAATTGCTCTATATCTTACAGTTTGAGAGATATTTCTGATTTTTCACATTTTCACTAAAAGTAGCAATAAAGTAGCCATTACTCACTTGTACATTGAGCAACAGTTGTGAAACTTAAATATGTTACAGTTCACAAAAAAGTACATGAACAACATATTTGAGAGAAATTGTGTAGCTGCAATACTTTTGAAGATATAAGCAATTTACTCATTATGGTTATCATTAAAAACTGAAAAAGTAGCTATTACTCACTTAGCTACGGAGATACACTTCCAAATTACTGACCATGTTGTAGCAGAGGAGAAAGTAGCCGAACAACATATTGGAACAAAATTGTGTAGCTGCAATACTTTTGAAGATATAAGCCATTTACTCATTATGGTTATCATTAAAAATTGAAGAAGTAGCTATTACTCACTTAGCTATGGAGATACACTTGCAAACTACTGACCATGTTGTAGCTGTGGAGAAAGTAGCTGAACAACATATTGGAACAAAATTGTGTAGCTGCAATACTTATGAAGATATAAGCCATTTACTCATTATGGTTATAATTAAAAATTGACAAAGTAGCTATTACTCACTTAGCTATGGAGATACACTTCCAAACTACTGACCATGTTGTAGCTGTGGACAAAGTAGCTGGACAACATATTAGAACAAAATACTGTAAATGCAATAGTTTCAGAGTTATAAGCCATATAATTATATTAGCTAAAATAGCTATTACTCACTCAAAAGTAGGCCAAAGTTCACCAAACCCCAAAAATATTGAAGAGCAAAAAAATTCATTAGGACTTGTGATTTACCAAAAATGTGTAACTGTAGTAGTTTCAGAGAAAACTGCGTGACACATGCACGCACGCACGCACGCACCCATGCACGCACGCACGTACACACGCACATGGTGCAAATTATAATCTCCCTCCGGCGAGCCGGGCGGGAGATAAATATATTCGGAAAATGATGCAAGTGATACTTCGGGTAATCACTGATGTAGACCTTTTCTGATTACCTATTGCATGACCTATGTTTTTAATAATGATAATAATAACATTTCCACCATATAAAATACCATACAATTCAGGTATGGGCTGTCCTTTGTTTCAGATTTTGATGGAACATACACACTGAGGTATGGGCAGGACAGTCGTTGTGTGCTGAATAGTTTCTACATAGACACCATTCACCAGTGTTCATATTTTGCTGATGTTATGGTTGGTGCAGTCGGCTTTTCCATAACTGCACAGCAATATGATATGTGTGTTTTACTATGTGCTAAAGATTCCACTGGGCATGTCACTACTGATACATCCAATTACATTTTCTTTGAAAAGATTGGTAGGTATAACTGAATATATATATTGAACATTGCTTTATAAGAGGAATGTTTATTCCCAAACAGTGTTCTTGATTGCATAGAACACTCTGCATGAAGAATAGTCTTTGGGTAAGTTGCATAAATTTGAGTATGTGGGAAAGTGAAATATTAATTAAGTTAAATGTGAAAACATAATATATTATACTTAAATAATAATAGAATTTCACTCATAATTTTATTTGCAGTATATTTTTGTAGATGTTCTGACGACAAGCAAATATAAAAACAAATACATAACTAACTTAATTCATTTGCAAATATAGGTCTGACGCCCAACAATCCAGCCAATGTACCCAGTACAGCATCTAGCTATGTGGGTTGTTACCATGAGTGGGAGTTATCACATGACCAATATAAGTCTAATGTCAAAGTCACTGATCCAGTCTCAAATCTGCCTCCCAACTGCATCACAACATGTCACAATCAGGGCTATCTTTACGCTGCTCTACAGGTAAAGTGTCTTACATACTTGTCTGGATAAACGGAGACGTTGTTTATAACAGAGTATTGATAATGTGCTAAATTGATGGGAACATCATGTGCCAAAAAGTGCCACAAAAATGGAAATTCCACGTTTAAAAAAATAGGTTATAACCAAAACAGCAACTGAGCAGTGAAATATAGCTTGGGAGAGGATGAATGCCCATCTTGAACTATGCCCATTAGAATAATGCCAATCAGGCACTATCCCCATCACCAATTTATCATAGGTGGAATTTTGCCCATCAATCAAGCTTTATCTGACCAAAGGTTCATTTCACACCTTAAGGTGACCATAAGTTCTTTATTACTGTGAATTGAAGTTCACCTTAAAATAGCATTCCTCCCCTGGTCAAAATATATGTGTGTACCAAGTTTGAATGAAATCTATAAAAGCCGTTTTTGAGGTATTGTGCATACAAGTCAAAGCTTTTTGTGGCAGTGCAATATAAGGGCATTCAGTATATCATCACTCCCATCTGGTGATATAATAAAGTCAAATTCATAAACTTGCAAACCTGTGTTTCATAGACTGTGATTCTATTCAAATATAACTGTCAACATGTGGGTTCAATCCCAGGTACAGGCAAATATATAGTGGCTCGGATGACCATTAAAAATGGCGGTCCTGTCATTGGGTCCTATCCCCAGTGGCAGGTTAAAGAACCTCAAGGATGTTGATAAATGTCATCCTTGAGCCTCTGTCTTTCAGTTAGGGGAATGTCAGTAATTTGAGAGTTGGATTGTACTTGTACATTCTTATGTGTCATATAGCGTTTTGAGTCCTGTAGTACATGGAGATATTGTGCTGAGTATAAATACAAATACAACAACAATAACAACATTGGATGTAAAACCAAAGTTTTTGTAGAGCTGTGATGCCAATTAAGATATAACTCTAATTATTCAAAATAATTTGAAAAGCACCATGTCTTACAGATTCGTGACTGCATGTGTCGAGTGGCTTTGGGTCAGCAAGTAGATGGATGTTCAGCTCAGTGTTTTGGGGATGACAGTCTTGTAGAAAGATGCGGTCTTTCATCTTCCAAGTGGACAGTTTACACAACCCTGCCACAATTATCTACAGGTAAGTAATGACTGTTTTTGTGTCCTTCTGTGATCTGACCTCACAATATGTAACCATAGATGCACTAATTGTAAAGAAAATCTCAAATTTTTTATTATTAACATTAAATGAGTATTGGGAACTTTGTATAAGTGTTAACATCATGATATAACAAGACTTTCATAGTACCTTACAATAACAAAGTGTACAAATTTTAGCAGAAAGTACACATGAAGCAAAATATTCTTTCAAGGCATGTCATCCAGTTACCTACAAATACATAATTTTTTTAATATTTGAAGTAAGGTAGATAGTGATTCTAACCCAAAAGCAACAAACAAAACATGCAGCACTGGTGAGGATAGGTGAGTAGTTAAATTATAAAAGCCACATGTTGTTTTGTGTTATGTAGGTATATGATGAGCTTTTGTTGGGGGGAGAGAGTGGTAGATTACCTATAATGACTCACCAGTTCAAGTCATTTAAACATGGTCATGCAAAGAGGAAGGATGTGTTTAAGGCAGTTGATCTCACTCTATAACCTCCTTCAAATTAAATTGATTAATAAGTGTATAATGAGCATATAATGCTGTGTTATCTATCATCAATTGTGCTAAGTGTTCCACAACCACCTGTGACATAAATTCAGTGTTATTAGTCATTGAATGAAGATTCAAACCAAACCTGGGAAAGCTGGTGATTTACTGTGAATTGCAGTAGTTTACTTTGCAGAATCTTGACTATTTAATGTTAATCAAATTCTTATCGTGATAACATAAGTATGACTCCTGGTGAGGACATGCCAACTTTAATAAAAACATGTCACATGTTCCTTTAAAATTTTAATGTCTGATTATGGCAAACAATATAGGTCATGCATAAAAATTATTTTATCTTGTTGTTAGAGGGTATATTCATCTTATAATGCAAGGTAAGTCTCACAATAACAAGATATCATTTTTTTGTAAATACAAGTAACGATACAACATTTCTCGTGACTACAAGATGACCTTTTTTGTCATTTCAGACAATCCTTAATATCTTGCAATTACTCGAGGAGTATTGATTTTATTTTCATGAGATATTTCTTGTAATTTCAACATACACCTTGGACTATCTGAGAATTGAAATTCAAAGCTAGTACTCCTTATTACACAGAGTGGTATCTGCAAGATATTATCATCACTGCAAAAATTGCCGTATCTTATAATAATCTTGTTTTAACCTTATTCAATTTGGTAATTTCAAGACAGCCTTACTCATCAGTTATTTAAGTTAGCATGTTATTGTAATTATGAGACAGGAAATAACTTTTGACCTGTGCAGCCATCACAATCTGATTCACTCTATCTTTCAGACTGTATTCAACTCAGTAAGAAGATGTTGGAAGCTCCATTAAACCACCATCCCTGGATGGCTGACACTGGAACTAGCCAGATGCAGAACAATTACTGTGACACTGAGTATCCTCTGATTTGTGAAAACAGTCAGTTTAGTGAGTACTCTGTCAATCTGGCAGTAGCAAGCATGTATCAGTAGTAAATGTACTACAGAAAGGAAACGGCATCAATTTTAGCAGTAAATCAGGCTTATGAAACTGTTGAAAAAATTCATCAGGGAATTATGAAATCCAACAAAATATTGTTTGTTGGATTCGTGGCCTACTTTTTGGTTAAGGAGTGTTTAGAACTTTTCTGCCCTCAATCAATAAACTTGTTAATTGTCTCCTGTCTAAAGGTGTTAGTCCCGCTATTAAAAAAAAATTGTCACTCCACTAATCAAAAAATCTCACTACCACCTGATGAATTTAAGAATTACCAACCTGTGTCAGGCTTGTGCTGTATCTCCAAACTTGTCGAGCGAGTGATCGCCCTCCAGTTAAATGACTAATAAATTTGTCAGTGCTAATGGACTTAAAAATGTCAAATAATTGGCATATAACTTAGGTCACTTCACCAAAACTGAACTGCTGTCGATTGAAAATCATGTTCATCTTGCTCTGGCTAGAGGTGAGGCCACTGCTGTTGTGCTGCTTGACCGATTGACAGCATTTGGTACGATTGACCAAGGCACACCCCTAGATTGTGTGAGCTCTTGCTTTGGTGTTGGTGGTGTAGTTTTGGACTGGTTCAAGTCCTACCTCTCTGATTCTTCACAGTGTGTCAAGATTGCTTCTATTCTATCTGATGCTAAGAAGCTTTTGTTTGGGGTGCCACAGGGCTCTGTCCTTGGTAAAATATTCTTTTCCTTATAGAGTATACTACTCCCCTCAGCAAAATAATTCAAAATCATCCCGGCATAGGTTTGCACTTCTATGCGGACGATACACAGTTATATGTTCATCTCACACACAAGAAAGTGGCTCATGCTTTTGACACATTGAAAGCTTGCTTAGATGATGTCAAAAAGTGGTTGTCTGCAAATAACTTGAAGCTAAACCCAGATAAAACTGAATTCATCATTTGTGGTTCAAAGATGCAATGTAAAAAACTCAACAAATCTTCCCCAGTTAATAATCTTGGTAATTTCCTCTCTCCTGCTGAGGTGGTCAGGAACCTTGGGGTATGGTTTGATAAAGATTTTTCCTTTTCGAGGCATGTCCAGATTATCTGTAAGTCTTGTTTTGCTCAAATCTGGGATCTTAAGCATCTTAGAGGCTATCTCGCACATCATGCCAATCTTATGGCTGTGAATGCTTTGGTTGGTAGTCGACTTGACTACTGTAATTCTTTGTTTAGGAGTCTCTCTGCTCTTGATCTTCGTAAGCTACAATGTGCTCAAAATAGCCTTGCTAGAATCATTACCAACCTCACCAGGTACTCACACATCACTCCTGTTAGAAAGACGCTCCATTGGTTGCCTACTGAACATTGTTCTATATTTACGAATGCCTTACTGGTATACAAGTTCCTACAAAGTGGTTATCCAAAATATTTTGTACCTTTTTTAAACTTAGACATAAGTTTTAGTAATACACGTAAAAACCAAGCTGATGGTGTCTTGCTTGAGGTCCCACACTTGTTCATTTCAGTATATAAGTCTACTAAGTATTTCGGCCTCAGCTTTGCTGATGATGCTCAAAAGATTTTGCCTGGTGTACCTTGGGCCACTTCACACTTTCAGAAAGAAGCTCAAAACTTATCTCTTTACAAAAGCATAGAAGCTTTAATCAGTTTATGGGTCTAATTTTGGTGAATTTTTGGATTTTGATCCTCCCTAACACAAAGAGTATTTCATAAATTTCAAATGTGAAGTAGAGCCTCTGCATGCTTCTAGTTCTAGGAAATGAAGTATTTTTGGGTGGAGGTAATGATCAGTTAATGGGTCTAATCTTGTTCAATTTATGAATTCGAACCTTAATAACACATTCAGTATTTAATGTATTTTAATGTCTATAGCTCAGATGTCATCCCTTTATCACTGTGCTAGATATCATTTCTCAAGTATTTGTAGGTATATTAAAACATTGTTTTCTTTTTTTCTAATTGCTGAAAACCCTGTGATCAGTTTATGGGTTTATTTTGAAAACAAAGTATATCACTTGACTGATTACTTCAAAGATTAATGTATGTACTGTTACTCCTGTGGTAGAAATGATTCTACATGGGTCAAATATAGATTATTGTTTTCACCCATGGTGCCCATCTGCGTGGGCAGGCAGTTGGGCAGGCAGGCAGACAGGGGTAAATATCTTGTTTGGAGAGTATCTCAGTAAGGTGTTGGATGTTGAAACTAAGTAGGGATATCAGTTAGGGGTTGTACAGGTGCCATGTCATAGTGTGCATTTAGTCCGACTTTTGACCTTGACTCTGCCAGAATGTTTTCTATACTCATATTTGAGAAATATGTCTCTTATCACAAAGCCATGTAGATTGATGCTACTGTTTATTACTTCCACTAAGGAGTTATTATTTTCATGACCATTTCTCTGTTTACTTGAAAAAAGTTTTTGCAAAGTATGTTACTCAGTCTGTTTGCTTGTTTTTTCGTTTATCTACAGCATATCTCAAAAACTACTGCACACATCATTATGAAATTTTCAAGGAGCACCAAAATGATTACAAAGAAGAACTGATTCAAATTTGGGCATGATTGGGTCAATTTTCTTGATTCTGGAATGATTTTTTTGTCCATGTTAGTGCCCATGGGTCCTAATATGAGTATGGGTGAAATGAGATCATTCAGTCAATGCCCAGCACAAAAATTTTGCAAAGTCTTCAGTCAGCTCTCCCCTTTGAATGCTCTTGTTTGTTTGTTTACTTGCTTCTTAGCAGGATTATACAAATACTACTGGTTGGATCTTCCTAAAATCAGAAGATTTGGTCCTGGTCCAACTTAGATCCTAGTAAATTTTGAAAGAATATCATCTGGATACAAAAAATAATACGGATTTTCCCATTTACTTATTATCACATGCTTTGACAGAGGTATGCACTCTCTGAGTGTTCTTGTTATATGTACTTTTACCTAATTGTGCTATTTCCATTGAGATCCATACTTTAATAAACTTTACAGTTTCATAACTTTGGGTTTACTTATTAATAATTTAAATGGGGCCACGGTGGCAGAGTGGTAACACTCTTGCCTCCCACCTCTGAAATCGAAGGTCGGTTCCCGGCCTGACCTCAAGTGGGAAAGCTGGCAGTTGCTTACCAATGGTCGTCAGTTTACAGTACAGAACCTTGACCAGCTGTATGTACTGGTTTCCTCTGCCCACAAAACTACCCATTATGATATGACCTATACAGTGTTGAAAGCGAAGTAAAACACCAAATAAATAAATAAGTAAAACTAATTAATAATTTAATCTTGCTATTGAATGGTTTTGTTTTAATACTCTGTCTTTGCATAGTTACATTTTCTGTCTCTTAAGTGTCCTGCACCTTTGTATATCGAGGTCCTCAGTGGCCTAGTGGTTAGCAAGTTTGGCACCTAATCATAGGCTGTCACCTCTGTGGGTTCGAATCCCACAAGTGGCAATTCTGAGGACCTGTCCCAATATGACCCTGGCTGTTGAACGGGACGTAAAACTCCAACTTTGACCTTTGCACCTTTGTATAACTTACACTCTAAGTGTGATATCTAATGGTGTCCAATGATATTTCCTTAGACTATGGGGCATGGACATCTCTGATTCTTTTCTGTCACTTGTTAAATTTAATTAAGAGTGATGAAAATAAAAATATTGTAAAAAAACACCCCATACATAATTTTATGTTTACATTTGTAATCATACATCAAACACACCACTATGCAACTGCTGAAATAGGCTCACAATTTGACCACTGTCCATGGGTTACGGTCCATTTATGGTACACTTGATGCAGCTAGGGGTTCAGTCAGGTGTAACATTTTTTTTTCAAAATAGACCCATAAACTGATTCAAGGTTTTTCATTAAGTCTCTCTTACATCCCGTCGTACGTGTATAGACACGTAAGTGTGCTGCAAATATTGTTGAAAAATATGAACGTAGCCTGGTAGTGGGGTAGCAGAGATTTGCACTTGCAAACAATGTGTATTCTCCCATCAACAGTATCACTTCTTGAAGATCAAAGAACAAATTGCGACTAGCTACAGGTCGTACAGTGGGTTTATATACATGCAAGGTACACTTGAGTGTATCTTACAGTATGTCTAAACAATGTAAATAATTGGGGAGAACCTACAACACTTGCAAGGAGAATGCACATGCACAAGTCTCTCATAAGTTACCCTTGAGGCATGGATGCGTTTTTAGATATCTTGCGTGCACGCAGGGAAAATGTGCATGCCAATTTTCATTGCAGGGCCTGTGCGACCTTGATATTTTGTTCTAAAATCGTAAGTGTGCCTTGAGGGTCCCTTGCAAATCAGGCGATTTTTCTCTGTAACCAGGACGTACGTGCACGTACGATGGGATGTAAGAGAGGCTTTAATTAGAGATGGAAAAAATAATATTTTTAATATTTGCACAACCACCAAGGGAACAATAAAATATAGTGATAAAGGGAAAACACACCTATTATTTGAGCTGTTAATAACATTAAAAATATATGAAATACTTTTTGTGTTATTGAGGTCCAAAGTAAAAAATTCACCAAAATTAAACCCATAAACTGATTAACGCTTCTACCCACCCTAATTTGTTCTTTTTCATGGTCATTCTCCATGGTGCTGACCCCCGCTATGTCTCCGGTTAATGATTATGGATTTCTGCTTTTTCTGTATTATGCACCTAGAGTCTGTCTTTAGATGGACATTTAGCACTATAAAATTACTATTACATAGAGTGTGTCTTTAGATGGACATTTAGCACTATAAAATTACTATTAGAATTAGAATTGTATCAGTGTCCCATCATTTATCTTAAACAGACAAGTTGGTTTTTCTGAGGACTACTAATTTGTGTAATTTGTCATGTTTCACCAAGAATTTTAATTAAATGAAAACACTGTCACAGTTTTTCTGTCCCATGATTTTGAGATATTGAATAAATTTTGATTTATTATGTCCATATAACTAGGATGAGAGCTATTTTGTACTTTTACCATACAAGGGAAAACAAATACAGTTAATATGAGGCATTTGTTTTATTTCTCTTCATTCCTCCAAAAGCACACACATCACCAACTATAAGCCAGGCAGATTCATGTCTCTAATTTAGTGTTGTATGCCTATTTGTTGTGTACTTGTCTTTCAAAAAGCTGTTGAACAGCCAGCTCTTAGCTTGTACTCCTGTTTCAGTTAGTCATACTTACGAAGTTTCACAGGAGTTAATGAAATATATGCACAGATATATTAGATATAGTTTTTGCCTCTTCATATCATGACTTTTTAATTTGCTGGTATTTTTTATTAGGATCCCTGCAAATTTATATTTTGTTCCTGGATATACTGGTATATTATTGGAAAGGAAATAGTAATACTAAAGCTATTTCTGTGAATATAAACAGAATAACACTCATTTCTCCAAAGTGTAGTATACAACAGTTTTCTCCCGAAAATGACCGAACACAGACATTAACTGTTTTCTTTTTCATAGATTTCTGTGACCAAGCCCCGTGTGAAAATGGCGGGCGATGTGAGGCCTTCTCAACTACCTATACATGTCACTGTGCACAGGGTTATACTGGAAATCACTGTGAAAATGGTTGGTGTGAAGATAGAAAGTTTATTTATATTTGTCACCAGAATATCTTACTGGAACACAAACCAGTACATTTGTAAAGTTCCCAGCCCCATTGGAGCTTTTAGTGATAGTAAAACTAATAATACATATTTAATTTTAGTATGAGTAGAGAAAGAAGAATGATACATGACAATATTATTTAAACTTTTTACATTTTTGTAGTTCCCATGATTGAATGAAGTATTTAGCTAAATTTTTCTAACAACTATTTTTTTGCAATCTAAATTAGTTTTCCAGAATTTAAACTCTGAAAGTAAATTGCAGTTCAAATAACTTTTTTATTATAAGTATGTGCAGCGAACACTCAATATAAATAATTAGCTTGTTAAAATATGTGCAGCTAACACTCAATATAAATAATTAGCTTGTTAAATTCCATGTAATTCCATTATTTTTAGACCAAGTTGAGCTATTTGATATTATTTGAGATCCAGTATAATTTATTGTATCAGAGAATTGTATGTTATTATTTTTGTCAAGTTCACTGGTTTTTATAATGAATCAATGCTATTAACTTTGATATAAAATTGTATAAAGACAGGCTCTTGAAAACATACCATTCAATCATTGTTTATGATTTTGTGGCAGATTTTATTGATATCTTGTTGTTCAAGCTATCTGTTGTAAACTAAATCAATAAATGATAAACCATTTTCCTGTGAATAAGTTTTTTGCATATAAAAAGAAGTTGATGTATAAATATCGACAAATTCTCTGTGTGTTTTTCATCATATATTAAAATATATAATTGGCGTTTAATATTGGATAAAAGTCTGAAAACAATGCCTGCTGTTAAGTTTTTGCATTTGTTCATCCATTATTCCTTGTTTGAAAGGTATTGACTTGAAAGTATTTCTATTAGTCACAGATTTTAAAATTTACTCATTGTTTAAGTTAAATAGTCATGAAAAATAAATTTCAATTATTTTTTCTCACTTTATATTTTGTGGATAATTTCCCATTTTTTTTCTCTAAATCTGCTATTTTTATTCAGTTTTGACCATGGGCAAAACACTTACAGTTTAAAAGAGTTTTGTTCAAAGGCAGCGGCCAGTTTTTATGACACACATATCAGTTTATTGCAATAAAACAAAAGCTAGAAAGCATAGTTTTCTTAATCAGGTTGCCCAATGCCATTTCTGACCTCAACAGTGTCATGGTTCACCTGTTCCAGCCATTCAAGAAACAAAGTGTACACCAGAGTGTTTTGGTTTGAATAATTTTACTGTTTTGTATTTAAAGAATTCACACCTAAAGAAACCTCCATCATCACAGATCACACGTTTTACTGTTTGACATTGTGTACTTGTTTTCCCCTTATTTTAATACAGATGTAGATGAGTGTACATCAGCTGATTCCTGTTCCAATGGGGCACAGTGTGTGAATTCAGCTGGTAGCTTCAGCTGTGTGTGTTTGCAGGGGTATACAGGGACCATCTGTCAGACAGGTACATTCAATCTTAAAATTATCTTGACAAGAAGAAAATCTGAAATTTAGCTTTCAGTTGCACATCTATTTCTTTGGTCTAATTTAGACTTCCTTTAAGATAAGTACATGTACTTGTATGTTTCTTCCACTAATTTGACTCAACCTACAGAACTCTTTTCAACAACAGAAGTCATATTGGAGTGGGGTTACTTGTATGTTTCTTCCACTAATTTGACTTAGCTTATAGATCTGTTTTCAACAAATGAAGTCGTATTGGAGTGAGATTACTTGTATGTTTCTTCCACTAATTTAACTCAGCTTATAGATCTCTTTTCAACAACTGAGGTAATACTTGAATGAGATTTTAGTTTTTCTTGCATGGTATAATGAGCTGGATTCAAAATTCACAGTGATGGAGGCAAGAGCAAAGTAAGTGATCAGTTGCCACATTTGATAACTACCAAAACCTGTGATGCTTGTTCTTGTCTGTTAGAAGGCATGAACGGGTCAAAATAAATGACTGCCATGAGATCTTATCAACATATCAGTTCAGTTTCAAAGTGGAAAACTGATGTCTCATTATCACACAGCACGTAAAAAAATATGTAAATCACAGTGTACATATAGTTACACTTTTTTTCTTCAAAAACTAGATATTGATGAATGTTCCAGCCAGCCTTGTCAAAATAATGGAATTTGTGAGGATCGGGAGAATTCCTACAGTTGTGACTGTGACCTTGGATATACTGGACTGGACTGTGAGACAGGTAATGAGAGGGCATTGATTATACTCTTGTATCATCTTTTTCTATCATTGACAGACCTCATTTCTGCAAACGTTGGTGAATGTACCAAATATTGGTGTAGAGTGTCAAAATTACAAACAATTCTTAACTTTTTGGTTTCAGCATCTAATTAATATTATTATTATTTTGTACAATAAATATTGAGCTCAAATTTGGATGAATATGACAGCCAGCCATGCCAACACAGCCGAGTGTGTCAAAATTTTGTGGAATTCCAAATTCTTTTGTTCCTCTAATTGTAAATCTTTCAAGTTGGACTGATAGTATTATGAGCAATTTCATAACAATGCATTCAATTTCAGATATCAATGAATGTGACAGTCAGCCATGTCAACATGGTGGAGTGTGTCAGAACTATGTGAACAGATTTCACTGTTTGTGTAAGGCTGGGTATGCAGGTGTGTGGTGTGAGAGGGACATTGATGAGTGTGCTTCTCAGCCATGCCTTAATGGAGGGACATGTTCAGATTGGCTGGATAAGTACCAATGTTCCTGTGTCCTAGGATATGATGGTGATATTTGTCAAGTTGGTGAGCTTTACAGTTGTTGTTGATTTTTTTTTTGTCTGAGTAAGGTTACAGTTAAACTATGCTAAATTGCACGATTTATGTTGAAAGTAAAACCCTTCGTATATCAATATGTAAAAATATGGTTACATGACAAATGTATCCGAAACTACGACCATAGATGTGAGAACCAGCCAAACATTTGTTAAACTTAGTAACCACTAGCTCTATAAATATATTGCAGGATCTATACATATGTTCAATATATATACTGTACCATAAAATGTGTCACAAATAGTAATGCTAAGCTGTGGGTTTATACTTCCTTCTGCCATTGTGGCCTTGTGGATAACACACTTGCTTTGGAACACAGAGGACGTGAGTTCAACCCCCCATACTAGCCAGATACATAGTGGCTTGGATGAAAACTAAAGATATCAGTCCTTTGTTATTGTGTCCTGTTCACAATATAAAGAACCTAAGGGATGCTGACAAATGGTCATACCTAAGATTCTGTCTTTCAGTTAAAAGTATGTCAGTTGCTAGTGTTTGGACAGTATACATGTGCAGTACATAACTGAAACAGGGAACATAATTCCTGCAGACTTGGGTACACCAGTTGTAACATTAAATTGTGTTTAGTTATATAATTATTGCTTTTACATTGTTTTTTCCTGGGTTCAGATATCAACGAATGCAGTTCTTCACCATGCCAAAATGGAGCCACATGTCTTGACCTTCTAAACCAGTTTGAATGTAAATGCGTCACTGGATTTGATGGGATTCACTGTGAAAATGGTAAGTTTAATCTGACCAATTTCACCAATATATAAATTTTTATTCATATACTGGTTGTAAATAAAGGTGATAATAAATGACAACAATATATTTTTGGTCATTTTAATTCAGTAAATTCTCAGCTCTGCCTTAATGGCATGAAGGTTAAGCTACGAAGGTTAAGCTGAATTCTTTAAATTTGTGTTATCTTTCATACTTTGTAACTTTTTCAATATCAAATATCTAGTACATATATTAATTGGATTTCTGAAAAAACACCTAGCTTGAATGACATATTTAGTTATTGAGTCACTGAATCTCTCAATGAGACTTGTGTATCAAACAGTTTTCCTTTTTTCCAGATATAAATGACTGCTGGAGTGGGCCCTGTGAAAATAATGGTCCATGTATCGACCTTGTTGATGGCTATACATGTGACTGTCTTGCTGGGTTTGGAGGAGATAACTGTGAATTATGTATGCTTCATCAAATGCTCCTGCATGCTTGCTATCACCAAGATTGTCTTTTTAAGCCTTCTGTTTCTTTTCTAGCCCTACCAAATTTTAAGAATTATTTAGATTCTATATACTTGGAGTTACATGCATATCTGGTATAAAAATATAGAAAATTGAGCTACCTTTGGTAAGATGTATTTTAGATTAAAAAAAAAACTATATCATTGTTCGATTCAGTCATTGTTTTTTTTCCATTTCTTGTTTGGAAAATAAAGTGACAAAGGATTATTTATGATCAAATTAAATTGCAGCCTTTCCTTTAACTTAGATCCCACAAATCTTTATTCACTTTCAAATATCCTGATAACTTAAAAAATAACATGTTTTTTCTTGCATCGATAATCGCATATGCTATAACACTTTAAGAAGACTTTCAGTTCTTGTGTGTTTCTTTTTAATCACATTTATATTCAGTGTTTTGGTCCAAAGCCAACAGCAGTTTGAACAATCTAGAGTTTGTGAGGTGGCTTTAGCAGACAAAATTCTTTTCAGACATTGGTAACCCCGGAGACTGGAGTGAGTGGGGGTCTTGGGGTGAATGTTCTACATCATGTGACCAAGGAGTGGCATACAGGACACGTGACTGTGTCCCACAGTTTCCAGAGCTAGGTGGTGGTATTTGCAGTGGGTCTGACTCGGACAGTACTATTTGTATGGAGGTATCATGTGGTCCAGGTAAGACACCAATTATTCTACTGCATGTTTTGCTTCCTGTTCCGCTAATTAAAGCTAACATAGAAGCATAACTTTACTTATGTTTCAAATGGAAATCAAACTAAATCCTACTATTTATACTATAAATAAAGTTGGTATTTATACAAGAATAATAAACTGCTTCGTTAGTGTTAAATACTACTAATGTTTTTAAGGGTTTACATTTTGAATATTTTTTAACTGGTGAAACTGGTTGTTGCTTGCGCAGTCTCTACCCAACTAATATACACAGCTTCCCTTAAGTTCCTTAATTAACCATTGTGATATGGTTTTGTATTAAAACCAACATCACAAGCTGGACAGTTCATTCAATCTTTTACCTTTTCAGTGGATGGTAGATGGAGTCCTTGGTCTCCCACTACAGCCTGCAGTCCTCACTGTGGTCCTGGTATTGTGGCTGCTGACAGAGCCTGTAATGCTCCCAAACCTTCAAATGGTGGGGACAAGTGTGCAGGAGAAAATACAACCATGTTACTCTGTGAAAATAGACAATGTCTGAGTAAGTTAAAGTGTGTGTCAGATTCACAAAATATAAATGGATTTACAGTAATATTTAATAATTAAATGAAATTTGATCCATTTCGATACAGGAAGTGTACATTTTCTACAATTTTCTACAAGTGCCTGATTTTTAATATTAAACCCCAACAAAGATATTAACCTAGAGATTAAATATTGTCAAATTTTTTCACTTTTAATTTACACTTTGTACATAGTTTCTGTGAAAGAAGAGACAAAGAGACCATAAATTCTACCCAAGTAATAGTTAAATTTTAATAGTCTTTCCTTTTGCATAGAATTCTAAATGTGGAATATGGCATATAAATGCATGTTATGCTGCACAATAATTTAAATATCCAACTGTAAACCTCAGATCGACAAGCGTGTACTAAGTGGACAGAATGGACAGTTTGTCATGGAAGCTGTGAATTGGAATATAGGAGCAGAGAAAGGAGTTGTCGTACAGACGAGGACATAACTGAAGTAGTGGAAGAACAGGTACAGCCGTGTCAGCCAGATAACTGTCATACTGCAGGTACATCATCTGAAAATATGTATCCCAGATACTCATACAGCCGTATCAGCCAGTAATCTGTCCCACACGTATATCAGCTGAAAATATGTATCCCAGATACTTATACAGCCATATCGGCCAATTAATGTCCCCTTACAGATATGCCAACTGAAAACATGTATCCCAGATACTCATATAGCCATGTGGCCCAGTTAACTGTCTGACTACACGCATGTCAACTGAAATTATGTATCCCAGATACTCATACAACCGTGTCAGCCTGATAACCGTCGTAATACAGGTATGTCAACTGAAAATATGTATCCTAGATATTCATACCGCCATGTCGCCCAGTTAACTGTCTCACTACAGGTATGTCAACTGAAACAGATACTCATACAGCCATGCCAGTCAGATAACTGCCATACTGAAGGTATATCAACTGAAAATACCTATGGTAAAAAGATACTTGTACAATCTATGTTGACCATATAACTGTCATACTACAGGAATGGCTACTGAAAATATGTAAACAACTAAAAATATGTAAACAGATACTCTATACAGCTATGTCAGTCAGATAATGATCAAACTCTAGGTATATTAGCTGAACTCCTAATCATAAACAGATATTAAGACAGCTCAGACTACAGAAAAACTGGAAATATAGATGTGCTTGTTAATTGTCATTATCCACAGTCAGGCAAACTTATTGAGTTTTACACTCAGGAGATACACATACACAGCTGTTAGTGCCAGCCCATTGTCCTACTGCAAGTTTTGCTCTTTTTAACAAATTTGTAAAATCATGATGGTAAAAAGGTATTACCTGAAAGTTTGTGAATTGATTTGGTTTAACCCATAAACCATATATACTTTCTGAATAGTTCCAATTTTGGTAACGACCTTCAAAACCTGCTGACTTTTTGTTGTTACCATTGATTTCCGGATTACCAATTTTAATAAAAAGGACAATATGCGTTATGTCTTCTTGTTATTACTCCTAATTATATGAATTGCAATTATTTCAAAGAGGTATTATTTCTTCGACCTATGATCTCTCCTTCAAGGTCAAATAGTGTTTTGCACACAGAAGCCATAATATCTCTCTTATTATTGTCCATAAAATTTTAGGAAGTGAAACCACCTTAAAGGAATTTATGGACTGTAACTTGTTTGCTGGATAAGATTTTGCCTTTGATCCTTTGAAGAGGATCAGAGCCGATCATAAATATTTTACAAACGGTGTATCAACTCTTGTGAGCCAAACACATAACTATCATCAGTAAAATCTACCAATCTTTTCATATTTTTATTGTCATGCACCTAGGTATTGTTATCTCCTGCCAGCCACCGAAGGCCATGGTCGGGAGATTATAAAACGCCTTCCTTATGTGTGTCCATGCCTGCGGTCGTCCGTTTGTCACGTTTTTACATAAACCTCAACATATCATTCATTTATAAAGGCATCTTCACCAAATTTGCCTTATATCTTCTTTATCATTGCTACTAGGGGTTCAGAATGTGAAAACAACTTATACATGAAGTCATGGTCTGGGAATCTTTTCCAAATGTTGAATTGATGGTTAACCCCTGTTTCAAAGCCAAATTTGGTCAACATAGTAAATGTCCAGATATATCCCTTCTTATTGGTCCTACAGCTTCATAATGTAAAAAAAGCCTATGGGAAGTCCTTGCCTGCAAATGTTTTGCCTATGAAAAACTTTGCCCTCATTTTGAAAAACAAAATGGCCACTAGAGCTGATTGTTTGAAAACCATATGGATGCTACAAATCTTGAAATATTGCAGCTAGCATGATAAGATTTGCACAAAAGATACATGACTATGACTAGGAAAGCTAGTATGATAGTAATTCAATCTAGTTTCGAAAACAAAATGGCCATCATATCACATCGGGTTATTGTATTAAAAAGGCCTATTATCTCCCTTTTCATTGCTCTATGGGGTTCAAAATGTGAAAATAACTTATAGGAAGTCATGGCTTGAGACTCTTTTCCAGTTGCTGACTTTGACCTTTGTACCCCTTCTTTAATGTCAAGTGGAGTCGTCTTACTACAAAAACCTTATATCTCCCTTAGTTCTCCATTATTACTGATCCTAAGGCGGGAGATAACCACTGTGGCAGTAGTTTTTTTTAATTAGCAGGTTTGGAATGTTCAGTGTGTTCATCCAGTGAGTCATATGACTCTATTCACAGTATAAACTGTGGCGACACACAGCGATGTACTGATGATGCCCATGCTTGCTCCACATCATTTGAAATTTCTGAGGGAAATCTTAAATTGACAAAAGGGTGAGTCAGGAGTATTTTGACTGAAATTTACAGAGACATATAAATATATTTGAGCCATAAAATGTAACAACTGTTCCAGCTTTTTCGTAACATTGATTATCTATTGAACAAAATTGGAAAATCTATTTTATTATAATCAATTATATTGTAGTCTATCAAATCTTCCTTCCACAGAAAAAAAAACTGTAAAGAAAATATCAATATTCTTAAGAGTTTATCATAAGTCCATAGTGTACAGACGTATTTATTTTTTCTTATTCAATTGATAATGCCTATTTAGAGCTATTTTATTAGGAACAGTTTATAATAGTTTTCATAATTTTTCTCGAAATTAAACTATAAACAAATTTGTCAATCATTTTTAGAAGGGACACAAAAATATGTATCAAATCTTTAATGAAATTTTCCAGTGTTATATATAATGTCATCTGCAAATATGAAAAAGTTCCACATAAACTTGTCTTTGGTATATTCTCTTTTTGTCCTAATAGAATTGTGAACTTGAAATTGTCCCTAGTTATCACTTTAAAAAGAATGTTAAAGTTGACTTTTACATCAACTGAGCTAATCACTTTGTCTAGGTGTATGGAAAAATCAGCATGCCAGTCACTGAGTGAGGTAGATAGTCATTGCAAACAATTAGCTGCACTGGGGCTGATGAATGGTCAGAGGTAATGTAGAAAAATATGGTATGGAGATCAGGGTACCAGACTTGAGTGACGCAAGGTCCACCAGCATTAATATCATTTTGGCCCATAGCATAAACAAGACTGGCGCTATAGATAACCTAAAAAAGTTTCACTTAGCTTTTAACATTAATGATGAATTGTTATCATTAACATGCTTTATCTTTGTTTTAACTATAATTTATATGTAACATGATGTTCTGTGGTGTTCTGGCTAAAATGATATTGTAAAGTTTCAAAGCCAGTGGGAAAAATAAGAGATAAACTTGAGATATGACCATGTAAGTTATTGTTATAGTGTCAACTCATAATTAAATAGCTAATGTAAATAGTATTGAATAAAATAACAATTGAGTCATATCCAATGTTCATATCCAAAGAGGGCAAGTCTATTGTAAAAATAGATCATTCCTAAGACAGCATCCAAACAGATGAGAGACTTACTGGGAAGAGGTCAATATGAAGAGCTATGTTTTGGTGACTTCTGAAGCCAGTCTGTGTATTCTTTGATCTGACAATTTGACAAAACTTATTCTATTCAACACAGGCAAAGTAACACCTGTTATTTCTGTTATTTTGGTCAAGTCAGACAAATTCAAAGGATATTTCCCATATGAGACTGCCAGACCATATATGCAATGATAAATAGTGTCTGGATTGATTTACAATCTGCTATCTGTGTGACACATGAATACTGTTTAAGTGTGAGCAGATAATTACCTTCATATACATAATTACACGCAAAACAGAAATACATGGATCAGTGACCACTTTATACAGGGATACATAACCTTTAGGTCAGTTCAGAAGAATTTGATGTGTGAAATCTTTGCATTATATATGGTAGTATGTAATATTTTAGTAATAGTTTTACTTTATGGTAGTATAAATCAGTTAAGCCTTTGTTGACAATTTTAAATATTTTACTTCAGGTCATATGTATATTACACTTCTTCTTAAAGGCATTTTTAATATATGTGAAGTGAAAGAAACAGAACATGTCAGTGTAACTTTTCAACCACTCTCAATCTGAATCTGGAACTATCCCTTGTCTCTCTGAATTGAACAAGTGATTGTTTTTCAGTTTAAATGGGACTGATGTCCATGCAGTTGTGGTCATTGATGTGCTGAGACTGTGGCTCTCACTGCAAGACATCTGCTCTCTCTGTTGTAACACACAAAACTGCAATACTGAACTTATTCCACATTGGGAGTCACTTGTAACAAGTTAATTTGCCTTTTTGAGCATAAGCTCCACCTAATTGATCCTGACATATGGCTAATGGTGAAATATTCAGGAATGTACCAGAAAAATTATATTATTTTAATGCAAGGTGTTAACAGACACTAAATTAAATCAATGACATGTTTTCTTGCTTACTATGAATAAATGTTTCTGAAGAACAGATTTATGTTTTTGTTTGTTGAAAGTATATGTATGACTTGCCATATCATAAATCAATTTAACCTTTGTTGACAAGTTTAAATATATTACTGCAAGTTAACTGTTTATGAAAATTCATCACAAGGACACAACTTTGACCCTTCTTAGGGTTTAATGGCTCTGTGCCGTGTTAATGATCTTTGTTTGCAAATATAATATACCAGTGAAAGAAAAAGTTATATATTTCATCCATTTTATATAAATGTGGAATAAATAAAGTTGTTGTTTATCACTCATTTATAAACTAACAAAGCGTTTACAATGACATTATTGATCTTTCATTTTAGTATAAGAGTTTATTATGATTGCCCTATAACTGCTCTTTGTGTAAATGGAATGGAATCCATTTCTGGTAAGTGACAGGTGATAAATGATGTGGTGTGTCAATAAGATTTAAACTGCAAGAAATAAACATTAAGCAGAGTATTCCCAATATATTTCAACATACCATCTGTAGCATTATTTTATTGATTAAAGTATTGATAACTGTTCCATCAATTTTTAAACCTGTGTGAAGATGCAGTGTTCTGTGATCAAATTTAATTCTTGCTCAAACCTACAACATGGAAGGCGTGCAGACTAGGCGTAGAAATGCACAAAACAGATTTTGGATAGTAGTGATAGTATTAAGTATTGTTGCAATAGTTTATTTGTTGTATAAACCAAGTAGCCAAAGAAGTACACAGGGCGGGGGCACTAACAAGGTAGTAGGTCAACAGAAGCAAACTATCATTGAGAAAGTGCAAGCTGTGTTCCAAGATCCCACAGATTATGGAGACTTTGATTACACAACTACTGATATGTTTATAGACAACTGGCAAGATAGAATGGGGCGTCCGCATTACCTGGCATGGGATGAAGACTATAGTACAACGCCTGTTACTGATTATGTGGATGAAGAAAATGATGAGGAAGGAAGAGAGGCTGAACAGGTAATAGAGCATGAAGGAGACCAGGTAGAAAAAGAAAACAGAGAAAAAGTACAAGAAATAGAAGCTGTGGACAAAATAGTAGAAACAGTTAAAACAAGCCCTGCAGCTGAAGAGAAACAAGTACAGCTTCCTGGACCATCTTCCAGCACCAGCAATCTTCTCAACAAACTAAAAGACCTGAAGACCAAGTTTGAAGGAGTCAGTTCTGACATGACACTGCTGAAGACTACAGATCCTCTGCAGATCAGTAGCATAGAATTCATCACTTCATACAGAAATCCTTGCTTTAATGACAATGCATCAAACTTCCGATGCTTCCCTGCATTTTTCATAGCAGGCATGCCTCGATGTGAAACAAAGTTGTTGCATACAATTTTGGACAAACATCCATCTATCACGGCTCCAGATGCACATTCACCGTCATTTTGGACTGGAAGTGATCAGATACCAGTGGAGAAGTATCTGGATCATTTTAAACAGCCTGCACTTACCATCAAATCTCAGGTCACCAAAGAGAGCACTAAGGATACGTACAAGGCTCTTACCTTTGATTCTAACCCGTCATTGTTTTGGAAAGGTGCAATCACCAGTGGTGAATCCTTCAAGACTCCATTACATCTGAAACATATCCTACCTAATTCAAAGATAGTTATAATGGTGAGAGACCCAATAGACAGACTCTACTCTGAATATATGAGATTTGAGACAAAAGGTACCCCAGAGTCATTTGACACCTTCGCCAGAACGTCTCTGACAAACCTCCAAAAGTGTGAAGTTGAAGTCAAGAAGTTATTTAGCTGCATACACAGGGATTTGAGTGATGACAGTAAACCACACTTAGAAACAGGAATATACTACTTGTTTTACCAAGAATGGATAAAATCATTTACATCAGCTCAGATTCTGGTCATTCGGATGGAGGATTTTAACGCTCAAATGAAGGAGACAGTTAAAAAAGTTTTAAACTTTTTGCAGGTTGAAGACACATCTGAAGGCATTCTTGATACCATGCTGAAAGATGCTACCCCATCACAAGAAGCACTTCCTCCCATGAAAGCGTCAACTAAAAAATTTCTGTATGAATTTTATCAGCCATACAACAGTCAATTTGCCAAATTGTTAAAAAATGATGCCTTAAGTTATACCCAGGATAAAATTTAAAAATTATTTGTATTTTTCAGAGACAAACGCTAGGACAAAAAAGTTGTTAGTTATGGTAAGGATAACATGTACAGGGCACAGAAGTTAGCGACTATTTCTTTTTCAACTATACGTTACCAATATTACCACTCTGATGCTTCATCTGTTTTGTTAATTTTATTTTAATAACTTGATTTCTAATTGCTCTAAACTGAAACATCCCATAAATTTAGCACATAATAAAGGTAGGATACTGCTTTCATTTGTGTCATTTTTATTGATCAAATCTGTTTAGTTTTAAATGTAATTAAAACCTGTTAAATATAAATGAATACAATTTATCTGAAAATCTTAGATTCTTTAAAAGTTCTAATATTGCTGCATTTTAGAATGATTTTGTGGTTTTAAGTATTCTGTGCAATGCTCTGTATACGTATGGGAGTGCTTTTGAGCCTTAAACAATATTTAAGAATATATATTTTTTAAAATCTTTGTTTTATTGCTTCAATCCTATTGCTGGAAAATAAAGAAGGTTAACACGTTTTGTTGAACTGCAATATCCCAGTAAACATTAGAAATGTTTTAAAATGGTTTAAACGTTTACAAAACGTTTTTAAAACCTATCTAAACCCTATCTTTTGGTTTTCTAAACGTTTCCAAGTAAACATTTACCCTGTAATGTTTAAAAAACGTTCTCTATACAAACGTTTTTACTGGAAACATTTATTAAATGTTTATAAAATAACTCAAGAAGCTAGGTTTGACTGGAAACGTTTTTTAAACATTTATAAAATAGCTAAAGAAATTAAGGTTATGCTGGAAATGTTTTTCAAACATACATCGTGAAATGGTTGATAAACAGTACACATAAAATGTTTTAAAAACATTGTCGATCAAATGTTTTAAAAACATTCTGTCAAAAACGTTTTTAAACCCATATTTTCATAATTCTTATGGTACCTTCACCTTCAAACATGTCCAAACAAAGATGGCGGTGAGCAATAATAGGGGATTTTAGGGGACTCCCACATGCAATCTGTAAAAGTAAGAATTGAATTGGGGCACAATTTCTAAGCCACTATCTTACAATTTTAGACATAAAAATAATATTTTTATTAGTGAGCAACCTTAACAAGATATTGAATTTGACCTCTGATCCCATTATTATTCAGACATTATTATGTTCATTTGTAACATTTTCTAACATTTATCATTAAATGCTTAATAAACGTATACATAAAACGTTTTTAAAAAACTGTATTATAAATGGCTTTTGTACCCATCATTTTTAACCTTTGCCAAACATTTCCTTAAAGAAATTAATTGGTTATATATCCTGCACACACATGTTTATTATTTTTCACATTTAAACATTGCTGAAAACGTAATTCTATGTACATGGCTACAATTGGAAACATTGCATCACACATTTTGCTATCTAATTGGCACTGCAGAATACACAAAGACAGTGTTTTCCAAACAAAAGATAATTTGTCTACAATGGTATACCCTTGTCACTAATGTTATGCCCTGTTCCACCAAAGGATTCATCCCTGATTTGTCCTGGGACCCTTAATCCTTGAGAGTCTGTGAAAAAAACATGAAAAATAGGCGGGAAAATGGAATCCTGATCGAGGTCTGGGATCAAACCCAGATCGTCCTCCAGAAGCCCAAGGAAGCCTCAAACGTCCTTAGACAAATCACAATCGTTTCCCGACTATGAAGCAAATAAGCCACGTTTGTGATTGGTTTCAACCCCAATCCTGTAGGGGATTATACCTCAGTCCTCCTGGGACTAATAACCGATTTCCTGAGACAGCAATGGCCGATTTTTGTTGAGGTCTGGGACTATGAGTCCTGGGATTAAGAGTAGCAGGATGCCTCAGACAACATAGGATTGTTTAAATTTGGGTCTCATGAGGCCTCAGGAAGCCTGAAACTGGGAAATTTGTGGGTAGGGTGTTTGATATTTTTACCGACCACAACAGACACAAGCCGACTGTACAGAACACAACATCTTTTGGAAACTGATCCCCAAAACCAGTTAATTGGGAGCCTTAGTTGTGTGGTGGAAAAGTGGCTTAAAACGGCAACAATTGTGTGGTCATACAGTCATGTACTGGAAACTTCAGCCAGTGTGACGTTGTACATGTTGCACAATATGTGATCGGCAAAAGGAGAGTCTGACTGATTGATATCCAGCAGAGGAAGATGCGTCATATTCCGTCAGGGTCTTGGAGTATCAGTTACCATCGTATACTAACAATGGATTATCACATTAAGAATATTCTAACTTTTTGAGATTGCAAAAATTCTCAAAATAGCCTCAATCAAACTTGAAGATGCACAGAATTTTTTGCAAACATTTCTTCTTTAATTCACACATTTTCTTCATGTGCAAAATGTAAAAAAGTCCCAAATGTCAAATATTTTTATATCACTGAAGGCTTCAAATTCAAATTGTGGCTCATGGCCCTTTTTGTTTTATGCTTAATTTAACTTCTATTTGGAGCTATCCTCTTGGAAATTAATCAAGACTTGGTGGTGTTTTGATCTCTCTGATAGAAATATGCCCACCTACATGTGCATTAGTGTTTGTCAACTACGTGTGACAGCAGTCAAAACCAAAGGTCTAGATGGTGAGATTATAAGGTGACAATAAGAATATAGTTAAGGATAGGCAGTAAGATAACCATGAAACAAATGGTTTGGCATATATAAGATAAAATTTTGGACCATGAGCCTTTTTTATTTACATGACATACACCCAAATCTACAATGTTAAAACTGTTAAACAGATGAAACATATTAATTAAGTGGGTAATAAAAGGCCTACACATAGATGCAACACTGAAAAGAATAGAAGATGTAAATAGAAGCTGAACATAAGACTGGTAGGCAGTTTAATGGTGTAAACAGTATAACCTGTGACAAGAAAAACAGAAGGTGGTGGAGCAAACCAAAGCTCCAGCCCAGATAGCATTCCGCTGTCCTACCGACATTGGCTGTTGGTCACATGGTCGGCAGATTTTGCCAACGTTGGGTCAAAGTTGGCACAACATTGGCTATGGGTCGCATCAGCAGATTTTGCCAATGTTAGGCCAACATTGGCCCAACAGTGGCTTGCCGGCTACAACTCAGGTTAGATATCTCTATATTGTGCCTACGTTGGGCCAACGGTGGATTTTTATTCAAGATATAGCTACGAGTAATAATAGGGGATTTTGTGAAACTTAGTGAAAAATTATTTATTGTGGTATGTCTAAAAATCATATTTCAGTGACCCCACAAATTTTAACTATTTAACAATTTTAGACATAAAAATAATATTCTCGTTATAAATTCACACTGAAAAAGTTGTTTGCGGGAGGAAGAGAGGTTTTTTTTTAATCGGATACACAATGAAATTAAGTAAGTCTGCCAGAAGAAAGTAAACTATAGTAGAGGGAAAATTGAACAAAACTTACTCACTTCCCCCTACAGAAGTTGACAAGTTTACACAATAATAATAACAGACCCGTGATTTTAACAAAGAAGTAGTGTCAAGCAACTTCCAGCGAAACTCGCGATATTAACAGTCTGTAACAAACAAGTGATTGTGTGAGTTAAGTAAATTATAATCACAACTGAAATCTGCTCTTTGAGTCAGATTATGATTTTGCAGTTCACATCGTTAACACGGTGTTGAGTATATGACTGCAGTTTGAATGTCACTGTAGAGATTACATTGGTGGTGTTGGATTATAAACATCCCAAGATTTTTGAATCGAAGTATTTTGGAAGAATATGCTCAAGACAAAGCAGGGATTTTGCATCAACAGCTGACGTGACATCAAGACATGACATCAGTGTATTCCATATGTTGCTCTGATCTCAAACCCAGGACCACATGCTAGAGCCAACTGATTAAAAGACAAATTTGTTAAAGGTCTGACAACCAAATCAGTATATTTATATTTTCAATACATATTGCTATTTTAGCGAATAATTCACCAAACTACACCTTCGCAAATATTGTGCACCAACTGCTGTATAAATGAATCCAATTGACCACAAAAAGACAGTCAAATTGAAACTCAGCATTTTATAACCATCCATTATCTATATTAACAGGTCGTAGATCTTCAGTTTGCGCATATGTTGTATTTGAATCACCCAGATTAAAACCAACGCCCACCAAAATGAAAAAAGCAGTTTCTGTAAAGCAGATAGTAAGTTCATCGATGGTACACAGAGGCAAATGATTTGGGGTTTTATACAATCAGGGGAAAACAAATTACCTTGGAAGTGATAAAATATTTAGCTCCGCCTCACCCCCTTCCAGTTCTATGGTGATACTTTAGAGTGAAATTTAAAGCATTGACGTAACTTCACTCGTTCATATGTTGGACATTGTTAATGTTGCCATTAAAATAGATTAAATAGACTATTTGTAGGAATTCTTTGGATTTTGCTTCTAAAAGAAAAAAAGAAGAAAAACAACCCTGATTCCCTTGATTAGCCTGCATGCTATAGTCCATGCAATGGTTACTGTATCAAATTTATAGAATTGGGAGCAATAATATTACATGTATAATAGTGACAGAGCATTGACCTTGAAAAGAAATGGACTGACTGATTTGCGATTAACGTCACTTTTGACAAATTGTCTTGGCTATATCACAACAGGGAAAAAAGATGAAGTGGGGAAACCTGGCATAAAGTTTGGAAACGCTGGTCACTGTAAAACACCCCCACCCATCGATATGCAATCCTGAGTGTGATCATATTGGTTGTATGACCTTATTGTTTTAGTAATGAAGGTGAGAAGCCAAGACTCGTGGAAAAAATGTTAGCAACCTTTGGGAGTTAGCAATTTTCTCCCGAGTACTACTAAGTTATCTTTTCAGTCTTAATGCAGTCATATTTTTGCATGGGGAGGGGGGGGGGGGGGGGGGGGGGGGGGGACTACGGCTAATATTCATGGTGTTAAGACACTTGTAAGAGATTTGTGATTACAACATTAAATTCTGTTGGTTTCTGTTGACAGACTTATATTATAAGAAAGAGAAGTTTTACCTTTTAAAAATTCATCCATGTAGTAAATACATCTTATGCAAAGGTGTTGTGTTTTCAATGTTAAAACATTGCTGTAATCAGGTCCAAACATTGTGATCTAAACAGTCTATTTATCCAACTTGCCTTCAGTGCCACTATAGAATACTCCATTTTAAGTCTTCCTGTCCAGAATTGTAACATACATATTTATCTTATCATGTTTATTAGAATATATGTGTTTAAAATATATTTGCTTACTTCCTTCAATGTAAAAATATTTGGTAAAGATAAGCTTGAAAAAAAATGGTTTAACATTCACAGAAAAATCATTCCTCTGACAAATAAGACAGATTCACTGAAAATTATAACCCTACTAATTTAAATTATGTAGTATTCCATTCAGTTATTTTAGGAATGATCTGAATATTTTTACCAATCCAAACTATCTTCATTATATTCTGTATAAATGTTCACTCCTGCAAAATGAGGTCACCTTATCTGCAGCCATGGCTGTTACAACCATTAACGTGTCAATAACCAATAATGTATCAGCTAACCAATAATGTAGCAAAAATTGACCAATAATGTATCATCAACCAATAATATATCAAAATTAACCATTATATCAATTATCTAACCAATAACGTAAACATTACTTGCTCCAATAACGTATCAACAAGTAAGCAGCAATAATGTATCAACCAATATAATTATAATGCAATCAAACAGTTATGTCTATACGTATTAACGCCAGTGGGAAGGCTAGGTCATCACATTCGATATAATAAAACTTTAAGGCCATATGTAAGTGAATGTGTTTCATGAACTTATTTATGTTTTAATCCAAATATCCCTCAAAACTGTGTGTTCATAAATCAGAAAATAACTTTGCATTCGCCCTCGTATCTTTTTATTCACAAACACACAGTTTCCCCCATGGTTTCTCCTAGCCTTGCTTAAGGCGCAGACATCTTTTTCAAACATGCACACAGATATTTGATTTAAACATATTTTATTAGCAATTAGGCAACAATCGTAAAAGATACAATTATATTAAGCCCTCTTGCAGGGTGAAGTATTTACAGATGATGTGAAGATGAGGCTGCACAAAAGGGTCACTGCTGGCAATTAAAGAATCAAAAGCGTTTAGACTTGACAATATATCTATGGACTGCTTCAAATATTTTAATATTATCCTCAAAACATAAGTTTTGGTTTCCAAAGAGAATCTGGTCAAGAATTACTGAGTTATCAGACGGGGGTAATGATCGCAACAGTTCATCTCTGATATTTGTATATAGGGGGCAAAAAAGGAAAAAGTGTGATGTGTCTTCATTTGGGTAATTGCAGGCGCAAGAGGAGTCATCAGTTACATGCAGGTTCTCTTTTAAATGGTGATTAAGCTTACTACAACCTAACCGTAAGCAGGTATGCTGAATATTAACCAATCGGCTCCCAAAATTTTAAAGTTTTTTTGTTTCTTTTTGAAGTAAGTCACTTGGAAATATCTTGTTTAGTGCTTTTGAGAAAGATCCCAGTGTTGGTTTAGTTCTTACTTTAGTAGGGAGAGAGTTCCAAAGTTTGGAACCTACTACAGGAAAGGAGAGCTCACTCAATTTTGTCCTCACTATTGGAATCAGATAATCTCCAATTGAAAGTCTTGAATTAATACCTTGTCTTAATCTTTTCAGGTTAGGGGGGATCTCTTTAATCTGAGGTGGGAGAATATCAGACAGATATTGTGGAGCGAGGTTATTTGTAATTTTGTACATCATCTTTGAAATATGAATTTCACGTCTTTTTGATAACAGCTGCCAACCTGTTTCTTTATACAGGTTAGCTATATTAGATCTTGCAGGAGCACCTGTTATTAGTCTCATTGCTTCGACAATTACGTGATCAAACTTGGCAAGTAGACTGAAAGGTGCTCTGGACCAAACTATGTCTGCGTATTCCATTATAGGCCTAATGTAAGACAAAAAAATATTTTCAAGAACTGGTCTATTTAGTTTGAACTTTAATGGTTTAAGTAATCCAAGAAGAGTAGAACATTTTTGAACAGAATTATTAATGTGGTGGTCCCACTTTAGATTATGTGTAATCCACAACCCCACATGTTTGTGTGAGGGTATATTAGCAATGGGAGTGTTGTAGAAGACGAGTTTTTTGTAGTTATTTCGTGAGTTTTGCTTTAAGGATATGACTGAGGACTCAGTTTTTGAAGGACTAAATTTCATCAACCATTGATTGGCCCATTTTTCAATGTTTAAGTAAATCTTTGTTTATACATGTAGTTGCTATTGCAGGATTTATTACTTTTAGGAAAAGACAGGTGTCATCGGCAAATAATCTAATGTCACAGTACTTAACAACCGAGGTAATGTCATTGATAAATACAAGAAAAAGCAACGGACCCAACACAGACCCTTGAGGAACCCCTGCAGTAACTTTTAACCAATCAGAATATTGGCCGTTAATAATTACTCTCTGATAGCGATTTGACAGATAATCTGAAAACCACTTCAACAGTTTACCACCAATACCAAATTTGTTTAGCTTAAATAGTAACCCTTTATGCCAAACCCGATCGAATGCTTTCGATATGTCAAGATAAACAATCCTTACATCCTTGCCTTCATTGATTGCATTATAAAATTGGTGATACATTTCTAATAACTGCGTCACAGTTGAAAATCCTGGCAAAAAGCCAGATTGCCATCGACTAATAAGTGAATTCTCCCAAAAGTGATTATAAACATGTTTGAATATAATTCGCTCAAATATCTTGCCCAAAATACAAAGTAGAGAAACTGGCCGATAGTTATCAGCATATTGTTTTGAAGATTTCTTGTGCAAAGGCAGTACATTTGCTTTTTTCCAATTGGATGGAAATATTCCATTGCTAAGAGAAGTGTTAAACAACAATGTTAGTGGTTTAACGAGAGAGAGACCCGCCATTTTAATAAATCTTGGTGAAATGCTATCTGGCCCATATATTGCAATCTAAGATCTTAATTTGGTCCAAAACCTCTTCCTCTTGTACAACTATATCACTTAACATTGGGACGGGTTCAGCATTTAATGAGGGGATGGAAGCTGAAGTGTCATCAACCATAGAAGATTGCGTAAAGAATTTGTTGAAGTGGTTTGCCTTTCCATAATCATCAACAATTATGTCACCACTATCAGTGATTAATGGTGGTATAGTGCTATCCCTTGATGATGAAATGATAGATTTTGTGAGACCATAAAACTTTTTGGAGGTTAAATTTTCTGTGTTAATTTTATCAAACTTGGACTGTGAAAAATCAGACTTGGCTTTTTGAACTTCTCTTATATATATATTTCTTTCTGATCGAAATTTTGCCCAGATGTCAGGTGTATTGGTATTCTTGGCTTTATTGTGTAGCCTGTTTAACTTGTATTTCAGCTGTCTAAGGTGATGGTTGTAAAAAGATTTGTCATATGGCCTTATAGTTACAACCTTATTAGGGATGAACTGTTTCGCGGCACTCAAAATTATGTTTGTAATGTTATCACAAGTTTGGTCAATGGACTTGCCTTGAAAACACTCATCCCATTTAACTCTGTCAAGAAAGGATTTATAACCGTCAGTATTTGCTTCAGAGAATTTCCAGATATGTCTCTTGAAAGGTTTAGGTTGTTTAATCTTAAAAGTAAGTTTTACATATATTGTACAATGATCATTGTTGGCCAGGGGTGGTATGATGCCTGAAGTCCGGATTATCAAAGGGCAGTTCGATAAACACTGATCCAGTATAGAGCTAGACCTGTCAGTGATCCTAGTTGGCTGATTAATGTGCATCTTTAGTCTGTTAAGACTGGCAAATGTGTTCAATTTATCACCAGTGTGTGTATTGGGATCTGAATTTAAATCTCCTATAATTATATAATCCTGCATATTACTTTGTTGTCCTTTGTCTATGGCAGACTGAAATATATCATAGAAATTTGATAAACCAGGAGGCCGATAAGCAGTACATGTAAGAAATTTTTTATTTTTGTACCTAATTTCCAGCCAGAGAGCTTCCAGCTCATTTAATTCAAGGTCCTTTCTTCTTTTAGCTACTATATCGTTCCTTACCCAGCATAAAACCCCACCCGCATGTGTAGGTCTGTTCAAAACAAAAGGGGTTTGAAAACCATCAATTAAGTAGTCTTGAATATTGTCTGTATCGGATAGCCATGTCTCACTGACTGTAATTATATTAAATCTGGGTGCAAGATCATGGCGAATAAGTTCCAGTTTGACATTGATTCCATTCAGTTTTGATTTTAAACTACGGACATTGAGATGACATATTGAAATTTCTGAAGAAGTAAAGTAGAAAAACTATCTGGTCCCGGATTTAGCTCAATGTCCCATGCAATAAGGAAGTTTGAAACACAGAGTGCATACCCTTTTGAAGTATTTGATTTTGTGAAAATTCTGATATTACAAATTACAAAAATGTGGCTTTTGTAGAAGGGGAATCTGGTCGATATCATAAAAAACAGAGCAGTCCAGTCCGGTAGTGTAAAGGTAATACTAACTAGGAGTGGTTAAACAGTAAGTACTTTGACAATGGCCAGACACAGTGATCCAAATGTGCAGCAACAAAATGATGATGAGAAAAACAGTCGACAGAAAAAAAAAAAAAAAGAATATATACATACATAGAGAGTACATAAGAGGGAAATTTACAAAAAGGAAAACAACAAAGTTCATCAGGGTAAGTGGAGTAAAAAGCAAACATCACAAAAAAAGAAAATAAAAACAGTTGAAACATATAAATGTAACACAAAAAGTAACAGGAGCTAGAAATGCTTGGGGTACAATAAATTTCTACTGTTACAGCATAAACATCAGTTAGAATGAATAGAATCATAATATGTTACGGCAATGCTTAATTTTATAGCTCTTGAGTAGTTATCAAATACTTTGTCACATCTTGTAATCAAGAACAATGTGTAGATAATATTAATGTTCAAAATGGCTTGTCTTATAGTTCAAAGATGCAAGACACTGTTGATATAAAATCATACACAATGGGTGAACATGCGACTAGAAGAATAAGTACAATTTTCATATATTTACATCTGGAAGTTATATAGAGATATAAGCAGTATCAAATACAAATGTTTTGTAGGTGTGTACATAAGGAAGTGTTTAAAGAAGGAATTGTTTAACCACAGCAGAGTGTACAGTGTGAGATACTGAAACGCAACATATTAGTCATTTCGTTGTAATGTATCACGCAAGTCTTCCAAAAGGGAACCAAGCACATTTTTGCCCTTCCACTTGCTGCTGTCCCAGATTGTTTCATCCTGTAAGGCAAGACCTACTCCCCAGTAGCTGTCATGTGGGTTTCCTTCAGCAAGCCTCCTGGATATAGTTCCTTTGAGGAAGTTTGAGAGATGTACATTTTGACGGAATTTCGCGTAAAGACCAGTTTTCATGATCTCGTCACATACCTGGCTCCAACTTGACAAATCAAAATTTGCTACCTTTCTTCCAAGGGATTTGGCATGCTTGGGATCAGTAGTTTGGAGGATTTTAGTTGCAGTGTCTTTGTCATGAAAATAAAGAGCTTTCCTAAACATGAAAAACTGTTCAGTGGAATGGAAGGTCTGATGATCAATTGTAAATTTGCAACGATGGTGGTTAGATAGTGGAGAGTCTTGTGTGAAAAAAGCTGTAATATTGTTCTTTGTAACAGTTGACAAGTGATGAGGCTGAAGATCTGGTGGTAACTTTGAGGTGTCACTGGTAGTATAGAGTTTACCATTAACTTGTAGTTTATCAGCTACCAGTTTTGCTTTGAATCTACCTTCTGACTTGTAAGCTGCCTGAAGTATGGGTTTAAACTGTTTCCTTTTCTCCAATACCTCAGTAGGAAAGTCTTCAACAACTAGGATTCCTATTTAACAAAATTTGTTTTTGGCTCTTAAGACTGCAATTTTGTCCTTGAAGTGATTGAACTTTACGATGATTGGTTGGCTGCTGTCTCTTATTGAACCTGTGCGGTGAGCTCTCTCGATTGCTCTACCTTCAAACACGATGCCCATATCTTGACACAAGGTCAACACTGTAGTTTCGCAATTCTCTGTACCATGATCAGTTGGCAATTTAATGTTCAGAAACTTCAAATTGTTTCGCCTCATGTGGCCTTCCAGGCTGATGATACGCTCAGTAAGCAAATTAATCTTTATGTCACTTGAGGCTTGGTTTGCTTTAAGTTTGGCGTTCTCTGACTCCAGAGAGTTAACTTTCCCCTCAAGAACTTCAACCACAGACATAAGATGATCTTTCACTGAATTTATCGATTCTTGAACAGTTTCAACTTCTTTATTGAGCTTGTCACCTACAGAGTTTATTGATGTTTTGATATTCTGAAATTCGTCATGTAAAGGGATTAATTCCTCTGCTAAAACTGACCGAATATCTGTAATTGACAATCCAGGTGATGTTGGGGAAACAAGGGTATGATCCCTCTTGGGTGTCTTAGCTGCCGGAGCTCCTGGAACCTGTGTTTTGGCTCCCCTAAGTGGGTTTCTGGATGCCATAATTGATAGCTCTGAGAAATATATTAGCTGAGCTGTGGTGATCTACAGTTACTGTTGATAATGATCTTTAAGATAATTTACAATTATTTGACCATAAGAGCAAAGTGACAGTCCATAATGTAAGCCAGTATGCTATAGTAACAGGCCTGGTTGATTGGTCAGATTGAAAAATATTTCTTGTTTACAAACAGTTCAGTCAAACAAGGAAATTGGGCAACACCATTACCTCTCACAATGTGGTAGAAATATTTCTTGTTTACAAACAGTTCAGTCAGACAAGAAATTATGTAACACCATTAGCTCTCACAATATGGTAGAAATCTATTGTATCTGGAGCCTTTCATGGTCCTCTCCCAAATCTAAGACATCATGCACACTTGTTGACCCATTGTTCTGGGGTGGTAATTAATATCAACAAGGAAAGTTCAATTAAGGTGACAAGTTGATACACTTCTCTTTCTATCCTTGGAAATTATGTGCATTTGAAAAGTATTTGATACAAAGATAAAATATATGATAAATATCCTTTTCCAGATGTTACAAAGTTAAGAAAGGTATCCTCTGATTCCTTGAAATTTCTTGTTAACATGTGTGTAAATTTAGGTGATAACTCCCTGTATATCCACTAAATATATAGCAAAAAAGCCAGAGCTGATAAAAACACAACCTCACACAACCTGATGGGAGGCATGAAGATATTTGATATTCATAAAGCACTCATACATGTTAAGAGATAGAAGCTTATGTCGTAGCATTATGCTGCTTATCTCATAGCATTATGCTTCTAAACTTCAGTACATGCATGAGTGCATTATAAAAACTGAAACTCCATTTTCTGAACTAAAAATTTTCACTATCTGCAAAGAAACTTGAGCCTTCAGCAAGGCTAGGTTTCTCCTACACATTGAGACAATGCATCATCACTTGTCTGCCTCAACCAGGAAAATGAACAGTTTATTGGCAATTGGCATCCTCTACCAGTGTTTTATGTCATTAATAAACTGGTTTCAGGAGTAATAGTGAATCAAATTAAATCATTTTTAAAATAAGCAAACTGGTTTTGTGCCTTCATAAGTTAATCAACCCGCCTTATATACAAAATAATGCATCATATTGAAAAGACACACGTACCAGAACTTCTCACACTTCTTGGTTTTCAAAAAGCATTTAATTTAATTTCATGGCATTTTATGTTCAAACGCTGTATTTTATGGGCCTTTTAAATCAATTCTCCATTGTTAAAGGTGAGTGCTGACCTGTTTAATTCTACAGCTTGATAACTTTATTCAGTAATAACAAAAAGCAGTAGTGTTGCAAAGCAGATTTATGTACGAATTTTTTACCATTGGCCATAAATTCTCTGTTATCTTCTCATATATTTTAATTAGCTGAGGAGAACCCAGACTAGAAAAGCTTCTTGTAGTGTACATTATGACAAAAATATTTGATGTTTGCATTATTGTTCAGACAGCCTGGAAGGCCAGACTAGTGATGACCTACCCTTTGACAACAGTCCCAGCAAACATTTTTGAATTTTCCAAAGATTTGAAAGGAAACGTATGGCGAAGGTTACAAAATGATGGGTACGAAAACCATTTATTATTGAAGGCCATTTATTATTGTATTATTTACACTGTTTATTAAACATTTAATTAAAAATGTCAGAAAAACATTAGAAATGAACATGATTATTCTACAAAATATTACTTTGCCATTGCTAATCAATGATTGCTTAGCAACATTAACCTCAATTGGGGTCAGACGTCAAATTCAATATGTATTTAGGTTGTTCACCAATGAAAATATTAACTTTATGTCTAAAATTGTAAGATAATTGCTTAAAAATTGTGCCCCCATTCAAGTCTTGCTTTTGCACATTGCAATTTTTGATCTCTAAAATTCTCTGTTATTGCTCCCGCCATCTTTGTTTGCAAATGTTTCAAGGTAAACATTTAATGAATCAATCAACATTCTGAAAATATGGGAATAAAAACTTTTGTGATAAAATGTTTTCAAAACATTTGATAAAAATCATTTCAAAAACATTTTTAAATGGTGGGTATGAAAACCAGTTGCTATTAAATGTTCATAAAATATAGGGTTTTAAAATGTTTTGTAAATGTTTAAACCATTATAACCCTTTTTTGTTTACTGGGGTGTTGGTTCTGAAAATGTTCAATTTGTTTTATATAAAATCTTTTGTATTCTGGTTGTACATTTGTGTCCGTTTGCATCTTTACAACCATGTCCAGTGAAAGAAAATGACAAAGCCTGTTTAATATTTTAAAATAAATAACAGTGATAGTTCAAGGCAGAGTCACCTGCGTGCGTTTTCCATTGGTAAAAACCAGTATGAGATAAATTGTGTGCATATGCTTATAATAAAACCACAAGTTTAGCAACTTACAAATTAGTCAAAGTTCCACCCACTGTTGTTTCATCAGCAGTATTCCTTTAGTGCTCCAACACATCACACAACAAATGCACATAAACTTAAAAATAAATTTTATGTTATCCATTCAATGAATTAGTTGTGCACCTCATATCATGTACACTAAAAATAAAAATAGCATCAGAGATGCCCGTACCCCACAGCCTGGGAAAATAGTTTCCAACACCTTTAGATATAGAAGTAATGAAACAGTACACAGAGTGGGATACTTTCAGAGCAGTGTCAGTGTCCAAATAATGTTTTAAGTAGAGAAAATAACATCTAAGAGAAAGAAATTGCATGTAAAGAATAAGTATTAAAACAAGACAATTCAGTAAGCTAAAAATTATGAAGTTTTAAAACTTCTCCCATTTTGATTTTCATTTGTATGGTCGAATTATAGTTTGGATGTTTTGAATATTACTCGTACAAAGTCATACAGATGTAGCAATACATGCTTTTATGTGGAATTGGGGCAAAACCTGTGGCTCACTTGATGCAATACCATCTGTTACAATGAGAAGTTGCAAAATTAAAACAGTTAATGACTTCTAATATGACTTTAACAGTGCTTAATCTACACCAAAAGACACCCAATGGTGCAACAACCAAGATTCAAGTAAAAAGATATAAGAGAGATATAAGAGAGATAAACAGTATTAGATATCCTCGTAGATACATAATATAGCATTAGATATGCAAGATCAAAGGTCAAATCTAGGTCACACCATGACGTTGCACACCTACACCCCCTAACCAATGTCCCTACCAAGTATCAACTTCCTACACCTTACGGTTTCTGAGATACAGCCCGGACAAACTTTTTCCTGCCGCCCGACCGACCGCCTATCCGGACACCATGGGTGAAAACAATACCCCGACAGCCCTTAAGGGCTGTGGGGTAAAAACTTTGTTTCTTTGTTTCAAAACTATTTTTCTCAAATCTGAATTTGTGGAGGATTGTGTGACACTTCTTCAGCTTAGAAATCACCTGATCTGTGAGATTAAATGTAAAAAAAAATTGTGACACCAATAAGTGTTACCAAAACCTAGGTTACCAAAATCATTATACATGATCAATTTGCAATTTATTTTCATAACATATGCTTTTAAAAGCAACTCAACTGAATTTGCTGATAATGTTCTCACAATCCTATTTTAACACCAAAACAAGATGTACACAATATGCCAAAAGGTATATATGTTACAGATAATATGTGTGTAATCCGTAAATGGACCAGGGAATTTGCGAATTGCCTAAACATATTTTACTTTCCCTATTGAACCAAAAAAGTTAATGGACATAATTAATTCTTTACTATCCTTCTTTAGGACTATATTTATAACACCATAAAATAATATGATATGGAAAAGATGTGTTTACTGAAAAAAACTTAAGATTAAAATTTGAAAATAAACTATATCATGATAGAAAATTTCTTAAGAATGCTACCATGTTTTCAAAGTCTTGAATAAAACCTTTAATCTGTCCTAATGTTATACTATTTAGGCTTACATGACCTCCCTTTCTTTATCTCCATTACCAGCTACCCACGCAAATAAAGATAATAATTTTCATTGATTAGCCTGATCTGAACTGATTTGGAGTGTAATGTATTGGTGGAATCTATTCTATCTCACCACGCACATAGCAACTCCAGAATTACCTGAGATGCAGAACTGCATATCACGTGTAATATTTATTTAAATACATTAATTCAAACTAAAAAAGTAACTATATCATTATAGAGCTTAAGTAAAATGGAAATTGCAGGAACTGTCAGTAACATATACTATTAATAATACTTTCAATCACACACTGTTAGTTAAATTCCCTAAGTATGTTCAGGGATTTTTTTATTTTAATTTTTATTATTTCTATTTATTACTATTTCTTTCATCATCTCTTACCCCAAATTCGTTTAGAATCAAATAATATTTTTACTGTATTCCTTTATAAAACTGTTTTCAGCCTTGCTAGACTGAGTAGCAAGGCTATCTTAGTATTGATGGTCAACACAAAACAGAGAGTGGTGAAAGGGCAGATTCTAAATTTCTATGTATTTAGTGTGAATATTGCCAAAAGAAAATTAATTGATTTCATCGGCTGATCACCCTGGATGGAGGATTTTGCTAAGTATCTGCATGATATTTGAACTCCGTTAAGCTTCTAGCAATATGGATCAGATCTAAAATGAATGTGGGTCACATATTGTATTTTTATGCAGAAAGTTTGGGATTGTTGGATTAAAAAAACTTGTTTCTATTGTAAGAGTAAGAGTACAAAGAAGAATTGTGCTTTAATCAAACACCGTAAGAAGCTTTCATAAATGTTGAAAATTCAAAAGTGTTAAAAAGTGATTTCTTTTCAAAATATCATAGACTGTTTATTTCTGAGTCAATGCCTAGTGTCAAATATTATTTTTTGAAGTGAATGTCACTGTTTGAAAGGTTATATTACAATACAAAGGGCTTCAAAGGGCACCTGGGATGTCGCTGTGATCATTGTCCTCATGTACGAGTCCTTGATGGTCTGCCCTGTAATATGTCTGTATAATGATTGTGCAAATTCACACAGGCTTGAACAACAGATGTCTCATTGTATGGCTCTGGTGCCATTGTAGCCAGTGGCCATATGATTGTCCAGGATCCAGAAAGCATTCTTCACCACCTGTCTTGCTCTTGACAGCCTGTAATTGAAGATAAGCTCCTCATTGTTGAGATTCCTTCACGAAAAAGGCTTTTTAAACCAAGTCCTCAGTGCAAAGGCATCATCAGCCACAATGAAATATGATGTGTCCCTGTCAATCACTGGGCATTGGATCTGCATTAGGAAATATATGGTCTCATCAGCGATGCTCTGCTTCAGGTGACACACGTTGAAGATCTGGTCATCAGAACCCGACCATGACTCCCCACATCTGCCCACAGAAACTTCTAGTGAGTGTCTACAATTGCAAGAGCTAACACCTCCACTGAATTGAAGCCCTTGTAATTGTAACATCTGGACCCTTACTGCTTGGAACATATTATGGCTATATGTTTCTCATCTAAGGCCCCCACAGCATGGTGGAAGTTCCACCTTTGTCCAAAATGCACTTCCTTCTCAAGCCATTCTTGTGGGGTAGTTGGACACTTCAGTTGCTCCTCTTTGTAAAGTTGGAAGATTACCTCACACAGCTCTGGCACGAAGAGTGAGATGGTGTTGTAAGGCACCATAAAACCGTACATCAGCATCTTGTAGGAGTCCCCTGTGGCCAGATATCTCAGCGTGATGGCCATCTTTAACTGGGCTGCATTTGGCTCACAAAATCATGTCTTTTCGCAAAGAGTGGCTTCTCCATTATCCAGTTTCTAACCCAATACTGTCTCAGGTGCCTATGCCTTCCATGATGGGCCAAATCAAGATGAACTGTGACATTTTGCATGATTCTATGATTCTTAAGTTGCATATATCCCACCAAGCAATCTTCATCTGTCGGTTGGCTAGATATTCATAACAATCTGTCAGTGGAACTCCCAGGAGGATATTTGGTGGTCCACTGTGATGCACGATTTTTTAGGCATTTGGGCTCCAAACTTTTGCCGAGACACAGCTGTCAGTAACAGAAGGATGACAGGACTACAAATCACTGAGAGGAAACCTCCATTAACTGCCAATCACCTTACCTAGCCATTGGAGTAACACCTGTAAGCAACTGGTAGAACATATCCATGTCCATAACTTAGACAACTTGTACCAGTCTTCCTTTTAAACAGGTCATTCTACTGCGATAGCTCTTCTCTCCATAAAAACTGAAGTTCACTTATCCTTGGCAAGAGGCGAATGTACTGCCTTGATATTGCTTGACTTCTGTGCTACTTTTGACACCATTGATCATTCCAAGCTTTTCAGTTGTCGTCAGACTTGGTTTGGAGTTCGGGTTCTGTTCTTTAATGGTTCACTTCCTACTTAATCGAACATTATCAGTCAATAAAAATTGGTTCTACTCTGTTTGATCTTTGTAAACTCCTATTTGGTGTTTGTCAAGGTTTTGTATTGGGCCCTTTATTGTTCTCATAATACACTACTCCCCTCAGCTTGGTTATTGGAAAACATAAAGGAATAAAGTTTTGTTTTTATTCAGATGACACCCAAGTTTATGTGCATTTATCCCAGAAGAATACATCTGCTTTGAAAAGTTGAACAGGTGCCTAGATGATGTAAAACAGTGGATTTCAACTAGTATACTGAAATTGAAACCTGACAAGACTGAGTTTATTGTAATTGGTTCAAAAATACAGTTAGATAATTGAGATATTGGGTAGTGCTCTTTGCCCTGCTCAGTCAGTCATAAATTTGGGTATGTGGTTTGATTCTGATTTTTTCATGTCCAAACGTGTTTAGAATGTCTGCAAAAGTTGTTTTGTGCAATTCCATAGATTAGCCATGTCAGGTGGTTTCTTACTCATAATGCTTTTGTAATTGTGGTCAATGCTCTTGTTAGTAGTTGGTTGGATTACTGTAACTCACTTTTCAGGAGTCTCTCCAAGTTCAATTTACATAAATTACAGTGCATCCAATACAGTACAGCTAGAATTGTATTAAACACAAATAGTTACACACTAGTAAAACTCCTGTGCTTAGGAAATTGCATTGGCTTCCTGTTGAACACCGCTTCATTTCTAAAACAGCCACACTTGTTTGCAAGTTTCTTCACACTGGATGTCCCAAGTGTTTTGCTCCATATCTTTCTTTCTCCAGCAGTTTTATAGGACCAGGTGCAGTCAGAGTGGTGGTAATTTCCTTGTCATTCCAAAGCTCTACCCCTCTAGTCATAAATCTGTCAAGGGCTTCCATTCAGTGGAGATGTTAGCTCTTGCAATTGTAGACATTCACTACAAGTTTCTGTGGGCAGATGTGGGGAATCATGGTAAATCTGTCATGTTTGGTTACTGTTTTGCTTTTAATGCCCCCACTGTTTGGAATGCTCCTTCCTGATGAGATTTGTGAGTCCCCCTCCCTAGCCTCTTTCACAAAGTAGCTTAAAACCTACCTGTACACCAAGGTATACTAACCTTAAGCACCCCCTGGCGTTCTTTGTGGTGCTTGACCTCTTTTCTATCTCTGAATACTAAAATTGGTTGACAGTTTTGGTTTTGTTGCGCCTTAAAGTCCCCTTTGATTGATTTTTTTATTTGGGGTTTTACGTCACTTTCAACACTGTACAGGTCATATCGCAATGCGTAGTTGGAAGGGCAGAGGAAACCAGCACATACAGTTTGTCAGGGTTCTGTACTGTAAACTGCCGACCAACGGCAAGTAACTACCAGCTTTCCCACTTGAGCCTGTGCTGAGAATCGAACCCCGGCCTGAGAGGTGTGAGGCGAGAGTGTTACCACTCTGCCACCGTGGCCCCTAGAGCCCCCTTTGAAAAAGAGAAATTAAGTGCTATAAAAGTCCAATCAGAATTAGAATTAAAATTAACACCTGATACTGAAACCAAAATGTATCGTGACCATAAATGGGCGTAGCACCAGAGTAACAGAGTCACACACCATTACCCAGTAAACATTTTTGGGTTTTGCAAATGTCTGAAAGGAAATGTTTGGCAAAGGTTAAAAAATGATGGGTACGAAAACCATTTGTAATAGAATGTTTTTAAAACATTATATGTATACCGTTTATTAAACATTTAATGATAAATGTTAGAAAACCATTATAAATGAACATAATAATGTCTGAATAATAACAGGATCAGAGGTCAAATTCAAAATCTTTGTATGGTTGCTCACTATTTGAAAATATTATTTTTATGTCCAAAATTGTAAGATAGTGGCTTAGAAATTGTGCCCCATTTCAATACTTCCTACTTTTACAGATTGCATGTGGGGCAATTTTTGACAAAGTCCTCTAAAATCCCCTATTATTGCTCACCGCCATCTTTGTTTGAACATGTTTGAAGGTGAAGGTTTAAAAATATAGGTTAAAAAAACGTTTTTGATAAAATGTTTTCAAAACATTTGACAAGCAATGTTTTTAAACATTTTATGTGTACTGTTTATCAAACATTTCATGATGAATGTTTGAAAAACATTTCCAGCAAAACCTTAATTTTTTCAGCTATTTTATAAATGTTTTTAAAATGTTTCCAGTCAAACCTTATATTCCCACACTCCATTTAATGTCCATTGGGTTTGCTTCCATTAACTCTATTTGACAATGTATCGCTAATTAAAATGTTAATTTTATTATTTATCCAATTTCATAAGTACAGTAATTTGCTTTTACTCATATTTATGCAGGGATTTGTGAGATTCATTTGTTGTCCATGCCATCTGACGTTTATGAGAGGTTATGGGTAGCAATAATAACTACCTTATCTTGGCATCCAAATTCATTCTATAATTGTTCAACGTATTGTTCATTAAACACATTGAAATATCATTAAATTCTTTTGCTTTTGGTACATAAAACACTGTCCCAGATAACATTTCGATGTTGGCCCAATGGTGGCCCAATGTCAGCACATCCATCGGTCCGACGTTTTCTGCCAATGTGGCCCAACGGCTTTTGGCCGGATGGAGGTAAAGTTGGCCCAATGTCTGCAAGCCACTGGTAAAAAAAATTCACTCAATGTATAGCATCAGCCAATCAGCTTGCAACATTGTGTTATATGGCCATTGTTTAACAGAAGTCAAGTGATAGATTGTAGGAGGACCTTAGTTAAGGGAATCCCTGATAAGTCACATGACCAAACATTAACAATGGTGATCAAATTATATCCAGTGATCAAATTATAATGTTCACAAACAACTTTTTTAGTGCGAATTTATAATGAGAATATTATTTTTTTATGTCTAAAATTGTAAAAGTGATCAAATTAATCCAGTGATCAAATTATAATGTTCACAAACAACTTTTTAGTGCGAATTTATAATGAGAATATTATTTTTATGTCTAAAATTGTAAAATAGTTAGTTGAAACTTGTGGGCTCACTGTAATATGATTTTAGACATATTATAATAAATAATTTTTTGCTGTTTCCCAAAATCCCTTATTATTGTTCGCCGCCATCTTGAACAAAATTCCAACGTTGGGCCCACATTGGCAAAATCTGCTGATGATGTGGCCAACAGCCACGAAGTGAATTCCTTGAATATTTCTGGGAGTTAAAAGCTATAATCATTCTAGAGAAAAATTTTAACATATAGTCCTCCAGGATTTGTTCAATTCAGATTTAGGCTCCAGTTTATTTTCAAAAGTTGTGTAAGAATTTCAGTAATTTTTATTGTTTCAGGGCATGTTCTTGTTTGGTGAGATCCTGGTGAGATCCTTGTACTCTTTCACACTTAGAATTCAGTACACTATCAACAATAAAGTATTGTAAAGCTGGACCATGTATGGAGAGTGTTCATTGCATAAATATCTCCACTGAAACACCACAAATAGACTACTATTGCTTTATTCTACTTTGATATATACATTGTCAATATGTAGTGGACATACTAAAACACACACAGAGAGTATTTAACTTCAAGTAGTACATTTAATATTGTTACATCCTCCCATTTAAAGCTTAAAACTGCACCAAATGTATTACAGTTCTTTAGGTTGAGTTCTGAAAAAAACCATGACATTTACAAAGTTGGTTGGCACATTTTACAAAAACATGAAGTTTGATTCGATAAGATATTTAAAAACACTAAAGTGTCATACTGCACTATAAAAACATTAACTACTATAAATACATTAACTAACATTCACAAACATATATACAAATAATTAAAAACTGGCAAAAATACCAAACAAAAACAAGATTATACGAAATGACTAGAATAAACAATGTAAAAAACCACAATCAACAATACATAAACAACAAACAAAATAAAGTGTAAAAATACAAAATATAGATCAATATCACAGAACAACATTAACCAAGACTAGATTTTACAAAATAAATTAACATGACGGACAAAACACAAAATAATTTAATTAAAACTTTTTAAACAGGCCACATTCTTTTAAATAATTTATAAACTTTATAAACATTTTATTAAATAACTTTTCCATCGTATTTATATCTCTATAATATTTTATTCTAGTGTCACGTAGGTCGATACAGTCTAATAATATATGCTTGACTGTATCAGGACAATGACATGGAATGCACCAGGGCATATCTTCACCTTTCAACAGATAGCTGTGTGTGAAATAGGTGTGCCCTATACGGGCTTGAGTTATAACTATTTCCTTCTTAAGAGATAAACCTGTCCAAACATAAAAATCTCCAACAGTAGGGTTTATTTGAAATAGTTTGTTATCTGGACACGCATTCCATTGAGCTTGCCACTTTTGTTTAAAAACACTATTTACATTCACTTTCAAGTCTGTATAGGGGACTTTCAAGTCTAAAACATTAAAATTCAATGCCTGTTTGGCAAGCTCATCTGCTTTTTCAGTGCCCTTTATGCCAACGTGACTAGGAACCCAAGTTAAAACAACTTTCTTATTTACTGAACAACAATCATTAAAAAGCTTTAAAATATCTTGAATAAAAGTATGATCACAGTTGTTGTCATCAAGAGCTTGAAGACTAGATAAAGAGTCAGAAAATATAATAAAACGATCCCCATCACAATTTTTAACTATATTAAAAGCCATTTTCAGAGCCTGTAATTCAGCTGTGAATATACTAGCATTGCCAGAAAGTCTGACCTGGGCACTGAGGCCATCAGATGTAGCAGCTGCAGCAACCCTATTTTCTGTTTTCGATCCATCACTATATATAGCCCTATGGTCAGAGTAATAACTTTTTAACTCAGGAAATAGACTTTGAAAACAATCATCATCAAGATATTTCTTTTGATGGGTGAGGAATAAGTCTATGTGAGGTTTTTGTATAGTCCAGGGTGGGTCATCTGGCAATGACACAGTCTGAATAAGATCCAGCTGAGGACAGACAACAGACAAATCTTCCTCTACATGATGCCCAAAAGATCTTATTGCAGATGGTTTCTTATCATAAAGATCATATAACTGAGGGTTAAAAACAACATCATAAGCTGGATTGTCAGGATTACTTCTCAATTTCAAGGCATACTGAATACATAATATATCTAACCTTAAATACAAGGGTGGTTTATTTGCCTCAACATACAAGCTTTGCATTGGAGAAGTCCTGGTTTTGAGTGGGTTCCAATTTCTTAAGGTATGACTTACGAGCAGAACTAAAATCAGCACAACCATATTCCAATCTAGAACGAACAAATGAACAATAAAGTCTCAATAAAACACTTCTATCTGCTCCCCAATGCATTTTAGCAACTACTTTCTGTAAGTTCTTGGCTTCTTCACATTTCTGACGAATATAATCAATGTGTGCCTTAAAATTCAATTTACTGTCAAATATAACACCAAGGAACAGGGATTTGTGAATTATATATTGTCAATGTTGTGTCTGGATGAAGTTTTCTTTTATTACAGAAATGCATGCAAACAATTTTGGTTTTAGAAAACGTAAACCATTTTCATCAGCCCATTTTTCTACCTTATTCAGACACAACTGAAGTTGCCTTTCTATTGAAGCCATATTTCTAGAATAACAAGTGATTGAGAAATCATCAACAAAAAGATACTTTTTTTCAAAGCTAGATGGAATCACATCAGCAATACTGTTAATCTTTAAAATAAATAACGTAACAGAGAGGATGCTGCCTTGAGGGACACCCATCTCCTGCCCATGTATATCTGAATAAACAGATCCTAAACAAACTCTAAACACTCTGTTTGATAAAAATTCTGACTAAACATGGGTATATGCCCCCTGAAGCCTACTTTATGTAGATCTCTTAAAACACCATACTTCCATACTGTATCGTAGGCTTTTTCTAAATCAAAAAAATACAGACTACATGGCTGACTTTTAAAAAGGAATCTCTAATAAAAGATTCAAGTCTTATTAATTGGTCTGTTGTAGTTCGACCTTTTCTAAAACCACTTTGATATTTTGTTAAAATATTATTTTTCTCGAGGAACCAAACTAATCTAGTGTTAATCATTCTTTCCATGGTTTTGCATAAACAGCTCGTCAGAGATATGGGACGATAATTGGATGGGTTTTTTGAGTCTTTGCCTGGTTTAGGAATAGGTATCACAGTGGCCTCTTTCCAGCATTCAGGGATTTCACCTGAAGCCTATATATCATTAAATATGTCAAGTAACACCATAGGTGAGTCTCTTGGTAGATGTTTAGTAGCTGATAATGAATCGCATCTGGGCCAATAGCTGTGTCATGAGACTTTTTCAGAGCATCACATAGTTCTCTAATGGTAAACGGTACATTGTAGTTTTCCTAGTTGTCAGTGTCAAAATCTAGATGTTCTTTTTCAGCTTTCTCCTGATATTTTTGAAACTCTCTACGGTAATTGTTGCTGCTGGAATTCTTGCTAATTTCTTGGGCCAACCTATTTGCTATGTCCACTCTTTCTGTTATTTTTGTCACATCATTATTTTCCAGATGGTGTATTGTGGTGTTACTTTGTCACTTATTGGTTTGTCACTTATTTTTCTTATCATTTCCCATACCTTCTTTGCTGGTGTCTTTACATTTAGTTTTGATACATATTCATGCCACGATTTCCTTTTATTTTCTTTAATTATTTTACGAGCATTAGCTCGACAGTTTTTATATTCATTTATGTTATCCGATGTAGGATTTATACGGCATTTATCCATTGCATTTTGACAAGCTTTAACAGCTGTTTTGCATTCACTGTTGAACCATGGTTTGAAGCTACCAGTGGACTGTCCAGTTGACTTTGGCACACATTTTGTTGCTATGTCATTTAACTTATTTAAAAATGCAGGAAACTTTTCTGTTGAGACAGTAAAATCTTGCCTATTAATATCTAGAGAACACTGAAGTTTGAATTTTAGCCAATCAGCCTTTTTAAGATTCCAACGAGGAACATTGTTCTTAGGCATACTCTTAACTATATCAATTAAAATAGGAAAATGGTCACTACTACACTGATCAGAATGGACCTGCCATGTAAAATCAAGAAAAACAGATGCAGAACATAAAGACAAGTCTATTGAGGTGAATGAACCAGATGCAAGATGAAAATAGGTAGGTAACTTATCATTAAGTAAACAAATATTAGAGGATTCAAGATGTTCCACCTTATTGCCTAAACTATTAGATGAGGGACAACCCCATAAATCACTATGTGCATTAAAATCTCCAATAAATAGAAAAGGTGCAGGTAACTGGTTGACTAGATTATCAAGATCATTTTGTGCAACATTAAAATGTGGTGGAATATGTACATTACATACAGTTATAGTTTTATGCAGAGATGCTTTTACAGCAACTGCCTGCATGGGGTATACCTTTCTTAACAAAAATAAAGCAGGCACAAGTGGCTCTCCCATCTACTTCAGACATACAAGTTTTAAAATAATGATCAAAGCCTCTAATATTTACATTATCTGTATCTTTAAAATGAGTTTCCTGTAATGCTAAAATGTAGGGTCTAAAATTGGAAATTAAATTTTTAATTTCTTCAAAGTTTGGCCTAAAGCCACGACAGTTCCACTGTAGTATACTTTTATTTTTGTTTGGTTCCATTATTTACATTTTTATTGCCACTCCGCCCTTGTGAACTTGTCATTGGGGATTCTTCAACACTCATTTCGGGGGCCACGGTGGCAGAGTGGAAACACTCTCGCCTCCCACCTCTGAGGCTGGGGTTCGATCCCCGTCATGGCCTCAAGTGGGAAAGCTGGTAGTTGCTTGCCGTTGGTCGGCAGTTTACAGTACGGATCCCTGATGAACTCTATGTACTGGTTTTCTCTGCCCTTCCAACTACCCGTCGTCATATGACCTGTAAAGTGTTGAAAGCGACGTAAAACCCCAAATAAATAAATCAACACTCATTTCACTGTCACTATCACTCAAAACATCATATTTATTGTATTGTTTAACTGGCCTATTAGATCCCTTATGCTGTTTGGTCAAATAAACTTTGCTTTGGCTTATTTTCAATTTAATGGGGTCATTTTGAGATGCACTTGCCTGACTTGATGAACTCGTTTTAGTTACTTTAGTTGTCTGTTTTTCAACTGCACACTTTTTGAGTTGTTTTGAACCATCTGGCCAAGTCATTTTTGTTTGTGTTTCCACTGTTGCTGTTTTCACCACAGGTTTGGTTGCTGCAGCTGCTTGGGCATATGTTGTTTTCACAGAATTAAATATTTCCATTTATTTCTTGGTTTCTGTATATGAAATTCCTCTTTCTGCCTTGATTCTTTGAATTTTCTTTTCCTCTTTCCATTTCGGACATGTTTTATTATTAGAGGCATGGTTTCCTTGGCAGTTAACACATCTTGCTTCATTTGTGCATTGTTGAGAGTCTGTATGACCTTCTTTCCCACATTTATTGCAAAACTTCATTTTTTCCTGCAGTTGAATTTAGTGTGACCAAACTTTTGACACTTGTAGCATCTCACAGGATTCGGGATAAACTGTGACACAGCCACCCTGTAGTAACCACCCTTATGTAGTTAGGTAAGGTCTGGCTTTGAAATGTCAGTATAAAGGTCCCTGTCGGTTTTCTTTGTCCATCTCTAAATACCAAAATCCTGTTTAGCTTGATGACACCTTCAGTTTTCAGGCCTTCTAATATTTCATTATCAGTACAGTATTTTATGTCTGGGCATCTAATGACCCCTTTCTTAGTATTTAAACTGTAATGAGGTGAAACATCGATTGGTATAGCATTGTCCATTGTCAGATTTAATTTTGTAGTTTTCAGTAATTTCTGGCTCTGTGTTTCCTTATCCACTTCCACAAAAATGCTTCCATTCCTTAACTTCTTTATGTTAAACAGATCTGAACCAAGTATAGCAACAATGGCTTTAACAGCAAATGGGGACAGTTTGTACAAGGGTCTTTCATCATTTGTACCTTTAATCAGCAAGAAACGTGGCCATGAGCAAATCTGAGCATAATCAAAGTCTGTAGTCATAATATCAGGTCTAGATCTTTTCCTATGAATCAATAGTGAGTTTTGAGTAGCCATAATGTAGTAGATATTTTTCGTTGCCAATGCTTTCCACCCACCCTTCGAGCCCAACAAGGGGATATCATAATAGTGTGGAGCTGAGCCCTGCACACTGATATCAGAGATACATTAGCAATATACTCAAAGAACAAATAAAAGTGAACCTTGATTGACCTGTTAAGCAGCCGCCTTCTAGATACTCCAAACAAAAACACAAACCAATCACCAGCAGAATACAAACACCAAAACAACGACAAACCTTCACAATCAACAAGCCATCATTATTTTGGAGCACTAGGGCTTGGCACTACCAGCTGATTGATTAAACCTTCCGACTAAGTGAAATTGAGGCCAAAGCTGTGTATTGCCTCCTCAATGCCACAACAAAGTTTTGGCTCCATAGCCAGGACCCTCTCTTCCACTGACACGGATCGCAACCCACGGGAAACAGGCTGCCCGCAATTAGTAACCTCTTACGACACGCAGGAGGATACATTAGGCCTATTCTACATCCCCGGACCCACAGGGGGCTGAAGTTTGATTCATATCTGGTCATAATTAATAGGTACAGATTTAAACAGTCACATATTTCTCAATAAAACTACTAAATGTTCATCAGAATTTTGTTTTATAAATCTTCATGAAATTACAGCTTTGGCACAAATTATTAATTTATTGAATACTGTATTTGTAGATTGGTAGCACTTATAAGTCAATACTTTAATCAAACATATTTACTTCATTTGGGAACTTCAATTATTTACAGATTTAATGAACATCTGATAAAACTATTTTGACATTGCAAACTGTAAAATAAATACACAATCTACATAAACTCTTTGTACATAAAAATCCATATAACCAACACTATAATGCTGACATAATAATGTCAATACATGTTTCTCACATTTTTACAGGAATAATTTGTAAATCATAATCGCAAAATAATGTCATTTTTCACACCTTGTTTTATTAAATAACTTATTAAAACATGTGTTCATTAGTATACAGATTGAAACACATGTGTACAACTATGGTTCAGCCCTTTTTACTGAAAAGTGTTCTTGTGAAACAAGTATTAGTAGACATGTTATTTTATGTTATGTCACATATTCTTTAAGGTATTTTGGGATTGTGCACTCCCTAGTTGGATGTCTTAGTGTTGTAGGTTCATGCACATGAGGTGGTGCTTTGGGTTCATGCATGATAGATGGTTGAGCCTCATTTTCATTTAGCACCTGAGGGACAATGTCTGGCGAGTTCACCTCAGTATTCTCTCTTGTGTCAGAGACAGTTCTCATTTGTCAGTCTGATGTCAACTCTGTTTCTGTGGAAGACATTTAAGCCAGATTGAATTTCATATGACTGTTCATCAAGTTGTTTTAGAATGGTGCCTCTTTCCCAATGACCTTTGTTGTTGAGAGGTCTCATCCTCACAGTTTATCCTTCAGCTAGATGCTCAAGATCATGAGCATGTTGGTTGTAATACCACGCTTTTCTACTGTCCACAGTTTCTGTAATCCACAGTTACTAAATAATTGTCTTCGTTGAGTTCAAACAAATCCACTCCTGTCTTTTCAAATGGCCTATCAGTGGCCTCATGTGGCCTAATATCAAGGTCTCTTTTTGTTGTTTTTGTCCATAGCTGTTACACAACTCACATTTCTGGAAATATTCTTTCATCCCTGGCCAGTAAACACATTTGCGTGCTCTGCACAAACTTACTTCAATTCCGCAATGTGGAATATGTAGTGCTTCATGAATTTCTTACCTCATTTCAGCAGGAATAACTATTCTACTTCCTTTGAAGATAAGTCCATCTTGTACATTTAACTCATCTCTAATGTGGAAATAGGGGATGGCTTCTGGAGGTAAATCTTTTCTATCCTCTGGCTAACCCTGAGTTATCATATCAGTGATTCTTTGCAATGTGCAGTCTGATTTTGATCTGACTTTGGTAATCACACCCTGTAATCTGTTGTAAGATGCACATCACCAGGTAAAGTAACATTCTCATCATTGAAAACATCCTTGAATTCTGCTAAAATCGCAAATTCAAACAGTTTGTATGTGTCCATAATTTACACGAATCAGTCCCATCCTTTTACAAACTCTTTTATCCAGGACTGGTGTCACATGGCCATCTACCACGAAGAACTCAACACTATATTTTCTCCTATTCTTTGGGTTTCTGAGTATTAATCTGCACCTCCGTTTTACTTTTAGCTCAGTTGAAAGCCACGACTTTAACTTTGTGTTCGACTGTTGCAGTTTTACATCTGGTATAACATATCTCGGAATGGCATTTTTTGCAGCTCCAGTATCAATTTGGAATTTGACACATTTGCTGCTGTGCACTCTTTCCATTTGAGCTGCTACTGTATTGCTCTGCATCCTTTTATCCTGTGCAATTGTCATAACAAATTCGGCTTCAGAATCACTCTCTTGGGTTTCTTTAGCATTATGCACTTTTTGTTTGGGATATCGTTTTGTGCTGGAAGACTGACATTTCACTACAGAGTTTTTTTTCATCCACATCTGTTGCACATTTTGCCATAGGCAGGGCAATGTTGCTTACCCCATTGATCCTTTTTTGAACAAAAATCACAATCTTTTGACCAGATCCTTTTGTGTTTTGTTTCACAGATGACTGGCCAGCACCACTTTTCAACCACTGATGAGGTGGTTTTGGTTTAATTTTCACAGCTTGTACACTTTCATGTTCCTTCATGGAACTGCCATGGAATGTAGATAATTGTCGTCTCACTGATAGGTATATCTGAAAAATTTCTACAGCTTTATCAAATGTCAAGTTTTCATATTTCTTCCTATAGAATTTCTCATGCAGTGCATCATCTGTACATCCAAAGATTAGCCAGTCTCATCTGAGTTTTCTCTTCTTAAGTCATTGCCAAAGTCTCAACTTTTGAGAGTTGTTCATATCCTGGTGATGAATTGTTCCAAGCTTTCTGTTGATCTCTGGAACATGGTACTTAATGTTCTCCTGGCACTGAGCTGGTTCTTTTAACATTAAAATATTCATCCATTTTTGCTGTGACCCTGGTATATACTTTTGATTCATCCAGGATATCCTCGGTTGGAGCAGCCCATGTTAATCCATTATATATGTCCTTGAGTTCTGCCCCTCCCATGTAAATCAGCAGTGTAATTTTTTCTTCATCTGTTTTGAGTTGAAACCAGCAGCTGGCATGAAATAGCTGAAATCTTCTTCAAAACATGCCCAGGTGGCTTCATTATTTCCATCATTGGATATCTGGATTTTGCTTGGAGGCTTTAAACAAAAAAACTTGCCATCATTATAGTTCTGATATTAGCATCAAATTAATAGAACATTATGTATCCACAGGGACACCATACACTAATAGATCAACACTCACAGTTCACAATAGTTAAAGCACCAGTACATTATGTAGTCTGTATGATCTGCTATTATTAACCACTAATGCTGTAGTCCATTAAATCTCACATTAATCACTTCACATGTGGGTCCTCTTTAGTATGCAGTTTGTGTAGCTATTAAGCTGCCATCATGTATAAATATCTCCACTGAAACACCACAAATAAACTACTATTGTTTTTTTCTACTTTGATAAATACATCAGCACATGTAGTGGCCATACTAAAGCACATACAGAGAGTATTTAACTTCGAGTAGTACACTTAATATTGTTACATTGGTAAAACATGTTCACGTTTTGGCCTATATAATGAACTAAATTTATCCATAAGAAAGATGCATAATTAAACACTCTGTACTAAATGGGGACACTGCTCAGCCTACCAATATTGAAAACTATATTATATTGATTCCTGACACATAGTTGTCAAATTTTGAACAAAAAACAATTTGAGCATACCTGCACATTAAATATAATTTATAAATATGTCACATCATTCATTGCTGTCATTGTGTCCACTTTTATTTCCTTTTTAAAACATTGTTTTATCCTTTTAGTTTTGAAATTTAATTCCCACTCTTTCAAACCCCATTTTGTGTGTTTGCCATCCATCATACTTCCCAATGTTATGATCAGTACTCAAATGTGGAAACACAAACTCCATTCTAACCATAGGTCAATCAAGGACAACTCATATAAATGGTTTGAATTAAGAATTTTATTCCAGAATACTTAGAACCAGGCCATATTTATTAAAATTATACTGAAGTGAAGATGCCACATGTATTAAATGCAGTACTGATATTGAAAATATACTCCAAATGCTTGTGTATATATGCCCTGAGATACATCATTTAAAATAATACTAAAATGTAAAAAGTAGGTTCTGTACAACATTGTCATTTACATGTTTTAATATCATCATGGTTATATTTTAACAGAAGTTAATCAATAACATACAGACGTTTCTCAAAAAGCAAACATATTTGAGTCTTCAATTTGATGTCAGACTTTAGTCTGGAAGGTTTATGTATTGGTCACAAATGTACATAGCACAACAGTCATTAAGTCACTTATGCAATGAATAAACTCATTTTTAAAAACTTTGGCTCAGGTGGCTACCACTCATGGGCAGTTAAATAAGTGGCTCAACATATATTGTATATATCTTAACTTTTTTACACAAATAGGAGACTATAAAGGTATGCAATCACATAAAAGTTTGGCCATACTAACTGCTTTAATGTTGTTGCAAGACAAAAAGGTTGATTATTGTCCTACGTTACACTGCACTTGTAATGTAAATCTGATGGAGGGTTTGCCTCATAGATTTTTGCGCTGGTGTAAAATGGTGAATAAAATTTGAAGAAACCCTTCACATTTAATTAAAATGAGTGGCTACTTAAAGTCATCATAGTTTAAAGAGGGTAGGGGAATAGATGTTGAAGAGAAAATAGAGTACTTTAAATTTATATCAGATCATCATTTAATATGCACTTCATTTTGAATTTTTGGTTCTTCGAGACAATATAGTGGCGTGTGTGCCATAACCTTCACCTTCGTGAAACAAAACAACACCAACACAACTTTTGGGCTTGATATAAAAAAAGTGATAGATATTTTTTGTTATTATGGCTAATAGTTCTACCTTGCCCTAGAAGTTTAAGTGTAAGTATACAATAATTTATTTTAGCTGAAACTATATTCAGAAAATGTATAGTTCTTTCAGTTCCCAATACATGAAAAACAACAGTTCAGAACCCTGACACTCGCTGCATTTCCAGCAACATTAAGCCAGGTTTTTGAGACTAAAATTAAGACACTATTCAAGGAAGCCCTTGTCAATACATTTTTAGGAATTTTTATAGACTTTCTAGGGTCTTTGTGGGGTTTTTATGCTGTCTTGCTACCAATTATCGCCACCAATATAATGGTGGTGGACCAATTCACGCCCGGGTACACGGGTGGTCATGAAGATAAACGGTCATAGAGATAAACGGTCTTCAGAATTATTCAAATCTTAGTGGTGTAAACAACAAAATCACACAAACTAAATAAGAAAATACAATCAAAGAAAGCTTATCAAGACATTTGGTTTGGTTTGTGCTGCTCTTTAGACTACTTATATTTGAAGAATTCTGAAGACCGTTTATCTCTATGACCGTTTATCTTCGTGACCACCCGTGTACCAATTCATGCCCACCCCTAAATTTATCCAAAACAATCAGAGTTAAACAATAAATCACAAATATATATGATCAATTTGATGATTATCTATGATGTGGAAAACACCTTCTCTATGAAAAATTATAAATCTTCAAGAAAATTGAGGGTGGGCGTGAATTGGTACCCGGGCGTGAATTGGTCCACCACCACTAGTCAATTAAGTATCCTTGATTCGAGGGTCTTGTTGATTCGAGTATCGCCGTTTTTCTTGGATATAAGAACATCTATTTTCACTTTTTAAAACATAAAATAGTGCTTTGTTATTCATAGTTTTATAAAACACATTTAAATTGCAGCAAAATAAATTCTTCAGAGGTGAAATAAGCCTGTAATTGAAACGTTAAAACTCGCGAATCATCAAGACGTAAGGCTAATATAACATTCATATTGCAGTAATGGCCTCATGTCTTCTTGTTTAGTACTATTTGTTGTACTAATTTATTTTTGAATTAATGTATATTTTGAAACTGAAAAGATGGTTTCCAAATATTTCGACCTTCAAAACATTTTGACCATGTTTTCTAAAGACATTTAGAAACCTATTTTTGCCTAATCTACACGTGTATACAGACATCTCAACCGTCTTTTTCATGGACTTCCGAGTTCTGTGACCTCACATTTTCTATTTTGCATATTTTATTTTAAAAATTTGCCAGGAAATCCCATGGAATTTTGTGACCTCACATTTTCTGATTTGCATATTTCATTTTAAAATATTGCTTGTATATCCCATGGAATTCCATGACCTCACATTTTCTAATTTGCATAATTTACTTTAAAAAGTTTCTAGGAAATGCCACGGAAAACTTTGACATCAGGTTTTCTAATTTGCACATCTTATTTCAACACATTGCTAGAAGTTGCATATTTTACATAGGTGATACAATATGCCTTATTGCAGTCTGTAAAGAGTTGGATAATTCTTCTACCACTTGGGGATTCTTCTTCTATGGAAAATTATTTAGCAATAGGTTAAAATAATTGCTAACTCGGGACAGTTTTTCTCAGGACATCCATACACAAAAGTGATAAAAAGTTATTTTATGTATTTATTTGGGGTTTTACGTCACTTTCAACACTGTACAGGTCATATCATGACGGATAGTTGGAAGGGCAGAGGAAACCAGCACACACAGTTGGTCAAGGTTCTGTGCTGTAAACTGCTGACGAACGGCAAGCAACTACCAGCTTTCCCACTTGAGGTAGGGCCATGAACCGAACCCCAGCCTCAGGTGGGAGGCGAGAGTGTTGCCACTTTGCCACCGTGGCCCCTGATAAAAACTTAAACTTAAGCGATAATCGCACCACCCATGTATCAATACACAAGTGTATTTGTCCTAACCCTACCAAAATAATATATTTTTGAATAACTTTTACCATATTATTCCTGAGATGATAGAGTGACACTTTTAAGATGTCAGCCAGTGCAGATATACAGTGACGTTGCTGGAATCAATGCGTATTTCCTTGTTATGTGTTTTGTTTTACACAAAATAGTTTTTGTAAAGAACATCAATAAACACAGGATATAATAAAAAACTAGACATTGCATCTCAACCCAGTGTATCCCTGGACGGGACATGGTTGAAGCATGAATGTGTCGGGCTTGAGCCTTTTTCCTGGAGCACCAGGTCAGGATTCTCCATAGTAGGGCACAAAGAGGGCCCGACTTACTCACCCCCCTCCTTAAATAGGCAACCATCGTGGTGTTGTCCATAGCTATGGTAGCAATAAGGTTCAAGCAGAGGTCTTGGAACTCCTTTAGGGCCAAAAGACTGACTTGGTTCCAGATACTTTTTGTGTAACTTCCCTCTGGAAGGTACCAGGTTCCCCTTGCAGTGTGTTCCCCTAAGTGAGCACTTGCCCTTCTTGATGCATCTAGGTGGACTTGCTTCTGTATGGGTGTCAGTAACCCACACAACCCCACTGGGGAAAACACTAATAGCCATTTATGAGAACTGTGACCCCTGGGCTGATTAACAGATAAATTTACCTTTGCTTGAGTTGTGAAAACCGACAAATGGGTTATAATCTTGATGGAAAGGCTGAGTTTGGAAACTCAGGCCCCTGGTGTCAACTGACACTGCTCACAGGCTGGGTAAAGGCAAGCTGGGTGGGCAGTCTAGGAGGGTGGATCACTGTATCTCACTGGAAACTGTAAGAAAAACTTGATGAACCTCCACAGTAACTGATACAGCAGACTTCTTGCTGGCAGTAGGCTGACCAGTTCCAGTTGAGTTCGGCATCTCACCGGGACCAGTAACTAGCTGGTGTGGAGTCTGATAAGATAAGGCTGACAGGTGGTTGAACAAAAGTTGGGAAAGTCTTCTTATCTACAGTCCCTTTCAACCAGCTAGGAGGTCCTGACAATAGGCTGGCTGACTGGTCTGGTAGGTTGAGACAGTCATGTCACCAAGACCAATGACTGGCATAAGAATTTCTCTGTAACCAATTTCCTGGGGCAGTAACTGGTTGGTCTGAGATGGCCACTTGGACCCTTAAAAGGCTACTGCTGGTCTGTTAGCCAGTCCTGTGGACCTGCCCAGTACCAGGGCCTAACTGGCTATAGGTGAAGCAATGCTCTGTAACCAGTTCCTGTTGGCTCCACAGTTCTGCGAAAACTCATAGGAGCTGGCAGAACTGGGTGAATTAGACTACATCTCAGCAGGGGTAGGGATATATGAAACAATTGCCTTCTTCCTGTCCATAACTGTGGAATCAGTAGATTTTCTCTGTGACCAAACAATCCTCTGTAACCAGTAAGCCTGGATGTTGCTACTCCATCATGTACTCAACCTCCAAAGCCATTTTCAATAGTTTCCATGCAATATAGTCAGCAATAAGTGTGAAAATATCTCCAAAAAGGCCAAAAATGGCCTCTGTTAGGTCTGTGGATTACCTTCAGTGAAGAGCTTCAAGGTTAAATTTCTGCATGCTTACAGAGGACATATATATGTATTATATATACTAGCCATAGGATGATCTAACTTTCTGTATATGAGAACTGGCCCAAAATGTGAAAAGATGGCCAAAATCTGACCTTTAAGAGGCCCCCAGTGACCTTGAAATTGAAGGTCAAGGTCATAAAACAATAGCATTCGTGGCATTGCCCATATATACCCACATACCAAATTTGAAAGGTCTAACTAAAATATTTTTAAGTTATCGTGTCCGAAAGGAAATCTCTGTGGCAGTGGCGTGACCATACTGAATCCTAAGTATCCCCGACTTTCGTCTGGGGATACAATTACTTTTTACCTTTGATTTAAGGAAATAGATATAATCTTTTAAAAGTGTCGTGAGTTAAAAATTGAATGAATCCCAGGAATACATGTTTGTTGTTGTTAAGTTGACAAGAAGGCATTTTATACAGGACAATTTTCTGTGACTGCTATACTGTCACTGCTCTTCTCGTATGATAAGGATAAGCTTTTTTGTTTATTTGGGGTTTTACGTCGCTTTCAACACTGTACAGGTCATATCACGACGGGTAGTTGGAAGGGCAGAGGAAACCAAGCATATATTCTAATATTCTTTGTTGTGTATTAACACTATTTGTTCAAAAAGTGTCCCGAGTTTGCAACACAGGTGTACAAAATGTGAGGGCACAGTATTCCGTGGGATTTCCTAGCAATACTTTAAAATAAAGTATGCAAATTATAAATGATCAAAATGTCTACAGATTATTTAAAGTTTGGCTAACACTAGTGGAAAAAGACAGTCGAAAGGTTTTCAAGGTTGAAACGTCTGGATACCGAAGATTAAAAAAATTAAAATATTTCTCATCAAAACATAACTTTAAATAGGTAAATGTATATCACAAGGCTAAAAACATGTGGGACTACAAATAAAACATAATTTTCTTAGTTGAGTTTGAGCATCCATTTTTCACTTCAAAAAGAATTTAACAAGCAGCACTCCTCTGTAAAATTAATTTTCAGTTACATTTTGACAAAAACATCAGTTGTTAATACAAAGAAATATTGACAACTGCGACAGTTCGGAATATAACAGTATAATTTATATGCAGACCATTGGAAAATGTGACATACGAAAACTCCAGTGACACCACAGACAAGCATACCAACTTTCCAAGCAACTGATCATGCAAATACTCCACATGTATTCCACAGAATTTGTTACTGAAACACATTATTATTCAGCTGACCTGTCATTCAGGTGACATTATAGCATCACTATTCAGTGTACGCATGCACAACTTATCCTCCAAATGTACAAGGCCCAGAGGCATGTTGTTGCTTTTATACCTTATCTATCGAGGACGATAAGTTGTTCAAGGTATACAAATCTGTCTGTTCTCCAGAGCCATTAGAAAAGACCCTTAATCACCATTTTCTCATTGACTATTAAAGGGGTTTCTCTCTTATCTTGCAAATATGTACTGCACCAAAAGTAGATTTCCTTGTGTGAGTATCAAGCCTGGATCTTTCTTTATTAAGGGTCCCTGAAAAGGGCTCTTATTGTATCCCATACTTTGATTTAGCATTCACTACGCCGCCACCGCAGTTGTTTTCTGTCTTCTGTTGATTGCAAGTACTTCATATGTGGTGATTTCAATATACACGTAGATGTACCCTGTACTGATAGCCGCAAATTGAAAGCCCTTTTAGAATCATGTAATCTAAGACAGTCAGTAAACAATACCACTCACTTGCACGGTCATATCCTAGATCTCATTCTTTCCCCCAGTGATCAAGATATGTGCATACATGTTGACATCTGTGAATTCATATCTGATCATGCAGTCATTAAATGTGCTATCGAAGTTGCTTCCTGTCCTGCTACCTGTCAAACAAGAATTTCCTATAGGAGGTATCATCGTATCAACAATATGTCCGACTTTCGGTCTGACCTTAAGGAAATGCCTTTTGTCAAATGTCCAGCAAATTCTGTCTCACAGCTCTATGATCAGTATGTACAAGACTTGAGTTGTGTCCTTGACAGGCATGCTCCTCTTGTGTCTAGTTTGAAGATGAAACAGCGTGCTGACTGGTTGTCTGAGTCCTATCGCCTTGCTAAGTCACTGAGACGTCAATTTGAACGAGCTTGGCGTAAAGATAAAAGCCAATACAACAGGAGTCGCCTTTGACGTCAAATTGCCTGGTGCAATCGTCTTGCAAACTGGGACAAACTGTCTATTACAGGAAACTAATCTCCGATAATAGCCATGATTCTAAGAAACTATGGCGGGAGTTACATAAATTCCTACATAGATCCCATGGCACTACTCTGCCCTCTTGTGAATCTCAAAGTCATTGGCTGATCGCTTTGCTATTTTTTTCTCAAATAAAATCATGAAAATTCATGAGAGTTTTTTACCCCACAGCCCTTAAGGGCTGTCGGGGTATTGTTTTCACCCATGGTGTCCGGATGGGCGGGCCGGCGGGCGTCCGGGTGGGCGGGCGGCGGGAAATAGTTTGTCCGGGCTGTATCTCAGAAACCGTAAGGTGTAGGAAGTTGATACTTGGTAGGGACATTGGTTAGGGGGTGTAGGTGTGCAACGTCATGGTCTGACCTTGATTTGACCTTTGACCTTGCCGTAGTGACCTTGAGTTTGAAAATATTGTCCGGGCTATATCTCGGAAACCGTAAGGTGTAGGAAGTTGATACTTGGTAGGGACATTGGTTAGGGGGTGTAGTTGTGCAACGTCATGGTCTGACCTTGATTTGACCATTGACCTTGCCGTAGTGACCTTGACCTATAAAATCTTGTCCAGGCTATATCTCGGAAACTGTAATGTGTAGGAAGTTGATATTTGGCAGGGACATTGGTTAGGGGGTGTAGGTGTGCAACGTCATGGTGTGACCTTGATTTGACCTTTGACCTTGCCGTAGTGACCTTGACCTATAAAATCTTGTCTGGGCTATATCTCAGAAACCGTAAGGTGTAGGAAGTTGATACTTGGTAGGGATATTGGTTAGGGGGTGTAGGTCTGCAACATCATGGTCTGACCTTGATTTGACCTTTGACCTTGCCGTAGTGGCCTTGACCTATAAAATCTTGTCCGGGATATATCCCGGAAACCGTAAGGTGTAGGAAGTTGATATTTGGTAGGGACATTTGCTAGGGGGTGTAGGTGTGCAGTGTCATGGTCTGACCTTGATTTGACCTTTGACCTTGTCGTAGTGGCCTTGACCTGTAAAATCTTGTCCGGGCTATATCTCAGAAACCGTAAGGTGTAGAAAGTTGATACTTGGTAGGGACATTGGTTAGGGGGTGTAGGTGTGCAATGTCATGGTCTGACCTTGATTTGACCTTTGACCTTGCCGTAGTGACCTTGACCTATAAAATGTTGTCCGGGCTATATCTCGGAAACCGTAAGGTGTAGGAAGTTGGTACTTGGTAGGGACATTGGTTAGGATGTGTAGGTGTGCAACGTCATGGTCTGACCAGGATTTGACCTTTGATCTTGCCGTAGTGACCTTGAGTTCAAAAATCTTGTCCGGGCTATATCTCGGAAACCGTAAGGTGTAGGAAGTTGATACTTGGTAGGGACATTGGTTAGGGGATGTAGTTGTGCAACGTCATGATCTGACCTTGATTTGACCTTTGACCTTGGCGTAGTGACCTTGACCTATAAAATCTTGTCCGGGCTATATCTTGGACATTGGTTAGGGGCTATAGGTGTGTATTATCATGGTGTCACCTTAATTTGACCTTTGACCTTGTCGTAGTGACCTTGACCTATAAAATCTTGTTGCACCTTTGGGTCTCTCTTTTGATGCAGATTAAGCACTATTAAAGTCATATTAGAATTTATTAAGAATTTTACTTTCATAACTTCCCATTGGAAGAGATAGAATTTCATCAAGTGAGCCACAGATTTTTCTCCAACACCACACATAAGCATTCATTAAATGTATTACCACTTCTGTATGCATGGTAATATTCAAACCATCTAAACCATAATTCGGGCCTTGCAGATGTAGATAAAGAGTGTTGAATTTTAGTTTGCTGATTAATGCTGTCATCTTGTTATTGAATTATCTTGTTTTAATACTTCATCTTTATATGCATGATCTTTCTTTTAAACATTATTTCTCCATTTAAACATTGTTTGGACCTTTATATAACTGACAGTGCTCTGAAAGTATCCTGAAGTTTGTACTGATACAGTACTTCTGTATCTCATGGTGTTGAAAATATTTCCCTAGGCTGTGGGGTACGGGCATCTCTGATGCTATTTTCTTCATCTGAGTCTTGTAACACTGTACATCCCCCCTTTGACCCTCCGAAACTGACAGTCTTTACTCAAGTCACTCAAGATGAAATTGCAAAAATAATCAGTAAATCACTCACCAAATCATGCTTGTTGGACCCATTACGAACATTCCTTATTAAGGAATGCATGGACATCCTTCTACCATCGATAACCAAGTTGGTCAATTGTTCACTCAGTGAGGGACTGGTTCCAGACGGTTTCAAAAAAGCTGTAGTCACTCCACTTATCAAGAAGGCCTCTCTTCCTGTTGAGGACTTGAAAAACTACCGCCCAGTATCTGGACTTAGCTTCATTTCTAAACTGGAGGAGCGTGTAGTTGCTAAACAGCTGGTTGATCACATTCATCAACATGACTTGGATGACTCATACCAGTCTGCATATAGGTCAGGTCACTCAACTGAGACGGCTCTGCTGTCCATCAAAAATGATATTCATTTGTCACTATCTCGGGGTGAAGCTACTGCCTTGGTACTTCTAGATCTTTCGGCTGCCTTTGATACCATTGATCATTCCACTCTCCTTGGCTGTCTTCTGGATTGGTTCGGTGTTGGCGGTTCAGCTTTGAAATGGTTCTCTTCTTATTTGACTGAACGCTATCAGTGTGTAAAGATTGGTTCCACATTGTCTAACTTTAAAAAACTCCTGTTCGGCGTACCTCAAGGTTCTGTTTTGGGTCCTCTCCTATTTTCTCTGTACACATCTCCCCTTAGCACACTGATTGGTAGACACAAAAGTGTAAACTTCCATTTTTATGCAAACGACACACAACTCTATGTCCATCTCTCACACAGGAATGCCTCTGCTGCCTTTGATAAGTTGAATAGATGCCTTCAAGATGTAAAAGAATGGATATCGGCTAGCAAACTTAAACTCAATCCTGATAAAACTGAGTTCATACTTTTTGGCTCCAAGAAGCAGAGAGATAGGTTAAGTGCATGTTTCCCAATTGATATCCTGGGCAACCCCCTTCACCCCACTGAGTCTGTCAGGAACCTGGGTGTGTGGTTCGACTCTGATTTTTCCTTCTCAAAACACATACAGAAAGTTTGTAAAGGCTGCTTTTGTCAACTGAAGGATTTTAGAAATATCAGGCAGTTCTTGACTCAGGATGCAGCTGTGTCGGTTGCCAATGCTTTTGTTAGTAGTCGGTTGGACTACTGTATCTCACTTTTCAGGAGTCTCTCTAAAGCCAGTCTCCATAGATTACAGTCAATCCAAAATTGTGCTGCTAGAGTTGTCACAAATTCGTGTAGATACACTCGTATAACACCGGTACTCAGGAAACTCCATTGGCTCCCTATTCAGTTTCGCTCAGAGTTCAAACTGGCTACCCTGGTGTACAAGGTTATTCATACTGGTTTCCCTAAATATTTCACTCCACATCTATCCACATACTTACACTACTTACAATACTAGACGCAGTCAGAGTGTTGCCAATTTCCTCAATGTACCAAAATTTCAACCCACAATTCACAAGTCCACTAAGCAGTTTGGCTTCAGTTTTGCCTTTGATGCCCCCACTGTTTGGAATTCACTCCCTGAAGACATCCGTGCATCACCCACTATGGCCTCTTTTAGAAAGAAGCTCAAAACCTATCTCTACGCAAAGGCTTATCCTCCTTAGCTCACTTTTCTTATGGCTTCTCTGTGGTGCCGACCTGTTTTTTGTCCCTGGACTTTGAATTTGCCTATTGCTATGGTCTTGTTGCGCCTTAGAGTCCACTACTCTGGAGATTAAGCGCTATAAAAGTCGAATTAGAATTAGATTTTCGGCGTTAACGCTCTAAGAGGAAAACTACATCAGCTAGGGTCACCAAATTTGCAGCATATCTTCATTGGGGGGTAAGCTTCTCTGGGAAGGAAATTAGCCTCATTCTGAAAAACAAGATGGCCACCGCAGGCATTTCTTTGAAAATAATCTACATTTTTCTACTGGCTGTTTCTCATAGGTAGAATGTATCTCTTCATGGGTGATATGTATAACAGATATACATGTCCTCTACAACCTTGCACACATTTGACCTTGAAGCTCTTAATTCAAGGTCATCTATGGAGTGCCGAAGTAACCCACATAGCATACTTTAAAAGTGCCTATATCACTTATTATTGGTTCTAGAGGTTTGCAATGTGAAACCAACACATAGGAAATCATGTGCTGCGAATCTTCTGATGTGGTCAGACTTGACCTTGGACCCCTCCTTCAAGGTCAAATGAGGATAGCCAAAGTTAAAAGTGCTTATAACTCGCTCATTATTGGTCCTGGAGGTTTGGGATGGTAAGCCAACTCATAGGAAATCATGAGCTGGGAATCTTTTGGTGTGGTCAGATTTGACCTTGTGCCCCTCCTTCGAGGTCAAACAAGGATAGCCAAACTTAAAAGTGCTCATAACTCACTTATTATTGGTCGTAGAGATTTGGGATGGTAAACCAACCTATAGGAAGTCGTGGGCTGGAAATCTTTTGGTGTGGTCGGATTTGACCTTAGGCCCCTCCTTCAAGGTCAAACAAGGATACCCAAATTTAAAAGTGCTTATACCTCGCTTATTATTGATCCTAGAGGTTAACAATGTGAAACCAGCTCCTACAAAATCTTGGGCTTGGAATCTTCCGATATTAGATTTGACCTTTGGCCCCTTCTTCAAGGTCAAACGATGGTTCACTGCCTTTGGTGAGTTGTCTTTCCGGTGGATACAAATTTGCATCGGTTCTCCGATGCGTAGGTCTAGTTGTTTATTGACCTTTAGTAAAACAACATGACTGATGATGTGTTTGGTGAATCTCAAAACCTAGCAGTTCCCACAACCCATATAATCAATAATGGATGTATGCTTTTTAAAAGTTATAATTTCTTTCATGATGCTAAAATAGTTAAGGCTATTATGTTCAGCTGCAGCTTAGAGTCCCACTTAATGGTAGTGGTAAAGACAGCAAACCAGATAGTTGGTTTATATTTGATTCATATAAATGTAAACAAAATCCGGTGACAAAAGTCCAAGAACTGGTTCCTGAAATGTCACATATTTCACATCAAACATATAAAATATTGCACAGAAACGCTTAAAAATATTTACTTATGTAATATTTTGGAAATATGCATGCAGTGAAATAATATCCAAAACTTCAGATTTTATCAAAAAAATTAACTGTATACTAATTAGAATGAATCCAGTTTACAACAAATTTTTGTTTTCGGGACCCGGCTTTCATATTTACTTTTGATCCTAACTAGGAATGGGTCGGTAGCAAAAATGTGTACATCAGGAGGTTGTCAATCCAAAAGCATACTGATTCCGGGACTCCAGGTTTTAGTAAACCCCAAAGAAACATGGATGTCTCCTCTTCACGACTTCGCAATAAAAGTGGCCAAATACACCAAATATAACATAAAATCTTACAATTTCTTCAGATTTCTTGTTTGTTTTCAATATTTTCCTAAGTTTTCCTTCAATTATATAATCTGACAAGCGAGATTGAGGTTATAAATTGTCGTAACCAAAACATGACAGTTCTGCTCAATGTAGTCGCTAATACTGTATAAAGTCTACAAATGCATGAAAATTGGGGATAACAGCTTATCATTTCTTCAGATTTTGTATATGTTTCTCATATTTCAACTGTTCTTTCAATTATATGTGTTCACAAGCGAAGTGGTGGTTGTAAAATCTCATCACAGTATTTCAGTAAAATAGTCTCGATACCGAGATACCGGGCCTACGGACCCATCCCTAATCGTAACAGTACTTAATGGAGATTAAAATTCCGCATTACATTAGATTTTAGGCTCATATTTCTGCCCTGTAACTACAGTTACATGATCATTTTGCCAGCCATCTTGTATTCAAGTGACCGAACAGTAATTTTTAACGGACACCTGTAAAAGGCTGTGGTTATTGTTTTCACACTTGGCGGTCATTATCCCTGAGAATAATTTTTTTTTTGCTTATGAGTCTTTATTTCATCAGGTTAATGCCAACTCAAGAGATGTGACCGATTCATTTGGTGACTGATTGCTTGTTAACACTGTCTCTCCAAACATGTACCAAGTTACCAACAGATGTGTCGAATTTCCAAATATAAATAAGAGATCACTTTGTTTTGCAACTTGAACTAATACTTATGATATTTTAAAAGTCACAAATATCTTGGAAATGGTAAGAGACAGAGTAGTTTGAAAGTCATTGGAAATCCTTCATCCTTCAGGATAATTAAGAGTACTTTGGCATCATTCTAAAAATTTTTGAGAATTTTACTTAACAGATTTTTGTGGGTTTACAGTATTTGTTGAAAATGTGCGAGGATCTTACACATGGCAGTAGATACAGTGATTTCGAGCTCATATGGACAAAACAGAGCTCTCATTTAGGACATATTCTTCAGTTCCATTCATACTGGCCAACAGTTGAAACTATTTCCCAGAAATGTCAGCTGAATCAATGCCTGCAGGGCACTCTATTCATATTTTCTTGTTCAGATATCTTTTTTGCAGAACTAAAAACTAAATGGGTCGATATATTTGCAAGTTCATAGCATGACAATTTCTTTTATGAAGTTAACTTAGTTATTTTGTATATTCCATGTGCCAGAAACTGTTTTTAGTTGGGTTCAGATGTGTTGGATAAATCAGGTGTAATATTATGTCATGTTACAAGTTAGATTGTCTTGGAATTGCTTAATAAAGTTAATTTCTATACATAAGTGTAGCTGTGTATGCATGTTTTGGTGCAATAAATAATTTACTATTTGTGTAATATTTTTTATTTGTGTGTGATATTAGTTGTGATATATTTTGCCTGAAGTACATTTGTATTTGCAAATATTCAAATATACAGACTTGGATCTGCTTGTTGAAGCTGATCAAGCTATGCTTATGCCAAAAATTCAGTCTTTGCCAGTAGAATTGTATTGGATTTTTACATGACATAAAACTATTATGGATATAACTTATCTCATGAATTATCAAATTTCTTTTTTGCAAATTATCATTGTTAAACCAACTATCCTACTGACTCATTGTGGGGATTATTTGTTGCTGAGACTTTTGTCATTGTTGTGAAATTCAAAGGTAAAATATTATATCTTGGAGTAAATATTATATATTGGAGTAGAGTTTAAACAAAATAATAATAGCAAATTATAAAATAAATACGAAGAGCTTGTGATATCAGGTTTACTGTGACCTCTCTCCAGAATGTGACAATGGTGCTGATTTTGGTATAAAATTATGAATAAAACTTTAATTTTTGTATCCACCGGATAGCATCAGGTGGATACTATGGATTTCGCTTTGTTACGCCACCGCCACAGTGTATAGAGAGATTTCACCTACACCGCCCTAACGAAAAACATATTATAAGTAGCCTTCACAAATTTGCAGGATATATTCATAATCATAAAATCTTGCCTGGGAATATTTTTGGCCTCATTTTGAAAAACAAGATGGCCGCCACAGGCTTTTTCAGCAAGGACTTTTGTTGGCCCTCTAGAGCAAAGGGTATTATAGGTAGAGATCACAAATTCACAGGATATGTTCCTCATTACAAAATCTTGACTGGAATATTTTTGGCCTCATTTTGAAAAACAAGATGGCCACCACGGGCGTTTCTTTGTCAGTCATGAAAAGTGCTTATAACTCGGTTATTATTGGTTCTAGATGTTTGCAATGTGAAACCAACTTATAGGAAATCATGGGCTGGGAATCTTTTGATGTGGTCAGATTTGACATTGGACCCCTCCTTCAAGGTCAAATGAGGATACCCAAACTTAAAAGTGCTTATAACTCGCTTATTATTGGTCGTACAGGTTTGGGATGGTAAACAAACCTATAGGACATCATGGGCTGGGAATCTTCTGGTGTGGTCAGATTTGACCTTGGACCCCTCCTTCAAGGTCACAAATGAGGATAGCCAAACTTAAAAGTGCTTATAACTCGCTTATTATTGGTCCTACAGGTTTGGGATGGTAAACCAACTTACAAGAAATCATGGGCTGGGAATCTTCTGGTGTGGTCAGATTTGACAAAGGTCAAATGAGGATACCCAAACTTAAAAGTGCTTATAACTCACTTATTATGTCCACCCCACTGGGGGTGGATATATTATTTTTGCTTTTTCCGCCATCCGCCGTCCGTCACGCTTGGTTTCTGGTCATTTCAAGGAAAAGTATTTATCCTATATTTACCAAATTTGGTATGTGTGTTTATTGGGTTAATTGCTTGCATGGGATTGCTTTTGGTGAAGATAGCTCTATAACTGAGTAATAGCTACTTAGTTACTTTTGTGTACTTCTTTTGTTTCCGGACATTTTAAGGAAAAATATTTGACATATCTTTACCAAATTTGGTATGAGCTATAGTTAGGTCAATAGCTTGCTTGGGATTGCTTTTAGTGATAATAGCTATATAACCCACTCAGTAATAGCTACTTGGCTACTTTGAGTAGCTTTTTTATTTTAAGCATTTTGAAGGAAAAGTATTTCACCTATGTTCACAAAATTTGGGATGGAGGATTGTTGGATCAGTAGCTTGCTTGGGATTGCTTTTGGTGATAATACCTTTGTAGCTAACTGAGTAATAGCTACTGTGCTATATAGCTATTATGCTATTTTGAGTTGACTTTTTCTGGACATTTTAATAAAACAATGTTTTCTATCTTCACAAAAATTTATGTAAAGGATAATTGGGTCACTAGTTTGGCCAGGATAGCTTTTTGTCGATGATAGCTTTGTAGCTATCTGAGTAATAGCTGCTTTGCTACTTTGAGCCTACTCTGAATTGCATTTCTGTTTTCACTCTTTTAAAGGAAACATATTTAACTGTTCTTTTTAAAATTTGGTGTGAAGGTTTATATCGTCAATTGCTTGCTTGGTTTTGTTGGTGGTAATAGCTTTAACCTCCTGAGTAATAGCTACATAGCAAAAAACATAAATATGTCTATCTCCTAAACCATGTGAGATAGAGCGATTTCATTGAAATTTTCGACCCACAGGGTATCTAAGTAATATACTCTTGGCAATTTTCAAAATTTTCCCAAAAAATGCGGCCATTTTGAATTTTCAAATTTTGGCCAAAAATGGAAAAACACAAATTTCCTTGTATCTCCTTAACCATGCGAGATAGAGCGATTTCTTCAACATTTTCGACCCACATGGTATCTAACCAATGTACTTTTGGTAATTTTCCAAAAATTTTACTCTCCCCAAAAATGGCGGCCATTTTGAATTTTCAAATTTTTGCCAAAAATGCAAAAACACAAATTTCCTTCTATCTCCTTAACCGTGTGAGATAGAGCGATTTCGTTGAAATTTTCCACCCACAGGGTATCAAAGTGATCTACTCTTGCCAATTTTGTCCAAGTTTTAGAGCAAAACTCATGCTTCCCTTTGAGTGGATATTATGCATACCAATGCATCCTATTTCTAGTTATTGGTCGTAGAGGTTTGGGTTGGTAAACCAACCTATAGGAAATCATGGGCTGGGAATCTTTTGGTGTGGTCAGATTTGACCTTGGGCCCCTCCTTCAAGGTCAAATGAGGTTAGCCAAATCTGAAAGTGCGTATAACTCACTTATTATTGGTCCTAGAGGTTTGCAATGTGATACCAGCTTATAGGAAATCATGTGCTGGGAATCTTTTGATGTGGTCAGATTTGACCTTGGACCCCTCCTTCAAGGTCAAATGATCATACTCAAATTAAAATGCTTATAACTCGCTTATTATTGGTCGTACAGTATTGGTTTGGGATGATAAAAGGTCAAACGAGGATAGCAAAATCTAAAAGTGCTTATAAATTGCTTTTTCTTGGTCCTAAAGGTTTGTAATGTGAAACCATCCTATAGGGAATCATGGGCTAGGAATCTTTTGATGTGATCAGATTTAACCTTATGCCCCTCCTTCAAGGTTAAACAAGGATACCCAAACTTAAAAGTGCTTATAGCTCGCTTATTATTAGTCCTAGAGGTTTGCAGTGTGAAACCAACCTATAAGAAATCATGGGCTAGGAATCTTTCGGTGTGGTCAGATTTGACCTTGGGATCCTCAAACGGAGATAGCAAAACATAAAATGATTATTACTCACTTAATATTGGTCATATAGGTTTGGGGTGGTAAACCAACATATGGGAAATCATGGGCTGGGAATCTTCTGGTGTGGTCAGATTTCATGTTGGGCTCCTCCTTCAAGGTCAAACAAGGATAGCCAAACTTAAAAGTGCTTATAACTTGCTAACTCCTCCTTCAAGGTTAAACTATGGTTGATTGGCTTTAGTGAGTTATATTTCTGGTGAATACAATTTGCATCGGTTCTCCGATGCACTAGGTCTAGTGATTTTTCTTCTTTTTTTTGTGAATGAGTTTGCTCTTGTATTGTGTGTGAGGGGCATTGGTGGCCCAGCTGTTATCAAGTTTTGAAAAGAGCATTTTCTATCTTAGCTGTCACTTCTGTAGTGTTTGGTGGCCTCTTCTAATAACTTCTAAGACCATAATTCTGAAAGGGGACTTTGATCATGTGACAGAAAATGTATATTACAAGTTCCTTTACATTGTTAAATATTTCTTGTTTTTACCAGTAAATGTTTCAAGCATATATAGCTTATGAATTGCTGTCTCTCAGGTAACATGGAGGAAGAGGGAGTGACAGATCCAAATTTGGCATTCCATGTGGATCCTTCAAAACTTAGCCAGGACAGGGGAAGAGCAACAAGAAGGTAAGCTCTTCATGAATCTGTCACCAAGAAGGTAATTTACAGTTTAATATATTTTAAGTCTGTCTAAGTGGAAGAGTATTTTAACAAAATAAGTGAGGTGCTCAGGGAGACCTCTTACACTGACACTGGGAATTAATTGGTACATTGTTTATCGAGATTGCTGATATTTGTATCCACCGGAGGCATCGCTTCACTTATTCACAATAAATTTTGCAAGTAGGTTTGTTATATGGAACTCATTAACTTTATGAAATGATCTGATACAAAGTGGCTGACTTATTAACAATTAACTGATGATTACAATTTCTCTTAACAGAAAAAAAAATGCAAATTCCTTAATATCACAGAAAAGGTGCAAGATAGAGTGATTTCGGTCAAATTTTTGGCCCAGAGGGCTACAGTGGTCATATTTGTATCCCCGGCGCGAAGTGGAGATACTATGGATTCATCATCGTCGTCATCCGTGTCCGCAGAGATTTCTTGTTAGCGACCTACAGTCCACATTTCTTTCTAGATTTCTTTCATATTTGGCAGGTGGCTTGGTATGGTAGAGGACTCGCCACCCTATCTTTTTGGTAGGGTTTATGTCTAAATTAGGCCTGTGGTAGACAAAAATGTCTAAAATGTGGAATATTGCTTGTTCGCGACCTACAGTCCACATTTCTTTCCAGATTTCTTTCATATTTGGCAGGTGGCTTGGTATGCTAGAGCATTCGCCACCCTATCTTTTTGGTAGGGTTTATGTCAAAGTTAGGCCTGTGGTAGACAAAAATGTCTAAAATGTGGAATATTGCTTGTTAGCGACCTACAGTCCACATTTCTTTCCAGATTTCTTTCATATTTGGCAAGTGGCTTGGTATGCTAGAGGACTTGCCACCCTATCTTTTTGGTAGGGTTTTTGTCTAAAGTAGGCCTGTGGTAAACAAAAATGTCTAAAATCACCTACTCAAAATGCGTAAATGCGAATTATCTCTTAAAAGTATTGCAGATAGCCAATTTTTCCCAAATAACTCATTCACCTACTTTTGGGAGAGCTTTCACATGGTGAAGTTTCAGACTCATAGCTAATTACTCACCTTGTCAAAATGAGAAAATGTGAATTATCTCTAAAAGTATTGCAGATGGCCATTTTTTCTCAAATAACTCATTCACCTACTTTTGCTAGAGCTTTCACTTGGTGAAGTTTCAGACCCGTAGCTAATTATTCACCTACTCAAAATGAGTAAATGCTAATTATCTCTGAAAGTATTGCAGATAGTCAATTTTTCTCAAATAACTCATTCATCTACTTTTGGAAGAGCTTTCACATGGTGAAGTTCCAGACCCGTAGGTAATTACTCACCTACTGAAAATGAGTAAATGCAAATTGTCTCTAAAAGTATTCCAGATAGCCAATTTTTGTCAAATAACTCCTTCACCTACTTTTGGGAGACCTTTCAGTTGGTGAAGTTTCAGACCTGTAGCTAATTATTCACCTACTCAAAATGAGTAAATGCTAATTATCTCTAAAAGTATTGCAGATATCCAATTCTTATCAAATAACTCATTCATGTACTTTTGGGAGAGCTTTCACATGGTGAAGTTCCAGACCCGTAGGTAATTATTCACCTACTGAAAATGAGTAAATTCGAATTATCTCTAAAAGTATTGTAGATAGCCAATTTTTCTCAAATAACTTATTCACCTACTTTTGAGAGAGCTTTCACTTGGTGAAGTTTCAGACCCGTAGCTAATTATTCACCTACTCGAAATGAGTAAATGCGAATTATCTCTAGAAGTATTGCAGATAGCCAGTATTTCTCAAATAACTCATTAATATGAAAACAACTTATAGGAAGTCATGGGCTGCAAATCTTTTCATGTGGTCAGATTTGACCTTGGGCCACTCCTGCTTATTATTGATCCTAGAGGTTTGCAATGTGAAAACGACTTATAGGAAATCATGGGCTGTGAATCTTTTGATGTGGTCAGACTTCACCTTGGGCCCCTGCTACAGGGTCAAATAAGGGTAGCCAAACTTAAAAGTGCTTTCAGCTTGCTTATTAACGAAAAATGCTGTTTATCTTCTAAACTATGTTAGTTGGCCTTTGTCGGTGGATACATCCAGCATCTGGCCACAGATGCGTCCTTAGTCTAGTTTTAAAAGCTATTGTTGGAATTTAACATTTCTATCACAGTGGGAGAATTGGTGGCACAATACTGCTGTAATTGTAAATAAATTCTTTTTTTTCCTTTGGTTCTTTTATTTATTTTCTTTTTAACAGGTATTGTAATCATTTTTCCTGTTCTATCTCTTTTTAATTTTATCTATTTATGACAATCATAAAAAACAGTGCTGCTTTATTTTCCCGGATCCAGCACTAAAAGCAACAGTGTGATTGCTTTTAGTTGCCTTCCTTTCTGCTGGCAGAAAGTTAGGTATTGTTGAAATAAATGAAGTCTTTCAAACACCCACTGGACTCTCAGGTGTGCATGCATGCCCGCATGTGTCGCACAGTTTTCTCTAAAGACAAGGGCTGTGCAGTCTTTTGCTTAAATAAGTTTTGCTTAGCTTCTTTCATGCTCCATATTTTTACTGCTTTTGGAGATCCAGGTCCATAGCTGAATGGATAATAGTGCTGGTTGCTGCTTTTGAGAAAATTACTTCTAACTCCAAGTTAGATTATTTTAGTAAAATACATTGATCAGCTAATTTCTCCAGGCGAATAAGATGATCTCTGTTTTACAAGTTGATTTCAATAGCTAAGTAATAGCTATATTCTGTTAACAGTGAACAAAATGAGTGTGCGTTTTTTTCTTTAGTGTAACAGTGTGACTATCATAGCACTTTGTTCCATATACTATGATTTCTATGATAAATGCTCCAGAGCAATGCATTTTGGAAATGGGGCTATTATTTAATTAATTAATTTATTTATTACAGTCTTGCTCTTGGCACAGGAATTATATAGGTGTATTTACATGTACATACAGATGTACATACATGGATACAAACAGATAAACAAGTAAACAACATCAAATTTAAAAATATAAAAATTTCTATTTTATAACAATAAGAATCACACAGTTCCGGCCCTTTATTTACCAAAAATATACAGCTATCCTAAAATGGTCCTCTCTTTCTTGTGTTTTGCCGCAGAGCCATTAAAGGCTGTGCAGGAAAAAATATCTTGTCTTAACTGTATCTCAGAAACTGTGAGGTATAGGAATTACTTGGAGGAGACATTGGTTGGGGGGTGTACAATATCATGGTGTGACCTTGATTTGACCTTTGACCTTGCCGCAATGACCTTGACCTGTAAAATCTTGACCAGGCTATATCTTGGAAACTGTAAGCTGCAGGAAATTGATACTTGGTAAGGACATTGGTTGGGGATCGTAGGTGTGCAACGTCATGATGTGACCTTGATTTGACCTTGCTGTAATGATCTTGACCTATAAGATCCTGTCTGGGCTATTTCTGGGAAACCGTAAAGTGTAGGAAGTTGATACTTGGTAGTTACATAGGTCGGGGGCTGTAGGTGAGCAATGTCATGGTGTGACCTTAAATTTGGTATGCAGGATTATTGGGTCAGTGTCTTGCTTGGGATTGCTTTCAGCTGTTGTAGCTTTTTTGCTTACTGAGTAATACCCAAGTATAGCTATTTTCAGTTGATTTCCTTGCATTTAAGGGAAAATGATTCAAGATATTTTAGTAAAATTGGGAATATAAGATTGTTATGTCTATAGCTCACTTGGTATTGCATTTGGGACTGATAACTCTGTAAGTGAGTAATAGACCCAAAGGGTAATAAAATATTATCCTGGTTAAAAACGAAAAATTTCAATTTTCGCAACTTATGGCTCAAAAATTTTGACGAAATCGCTCTATTTCGCACCGTTTTCGTCAAAATTTTTGAGCGCCAGGGTAACTCCAGAGTCAACTGGTGAGTTTTCCTAAGAATTGTTTTCCCACCATTTTTGGCGGCCATCTTGAATTTCTGCGTAAAATGTAAGAACACATTTATCTCAGAAACAGTATGAGATACAGCGATTTCCTTGAAATTTTTGACCCCCAGGGTATCAGCAGAGTCAACTGGTGACTTTTCCCAAAAATCAGTTTGCCGCCATTTTTGGTGGCTATCTTGAATTTCTGCGTAAAATGGAAATACGCCTTTATCTTGGAAATGGTGCGAGATAGAGTGATTTCGTTGAAATTTTTTATCTCTAGGGGGTATCCCCAGAGTTGACTGGCGACTTTTTCCAAAAATCGTTTTCCTGCCACTTTTGGCAGCCATTTTGAATTTCTTTGTAAAACACATAAACACATTTATCTCGGAAACAGTGCGAGATAGAACAATTTCGTCAAAATTTTTGACCCCCTAGGGTGTCAGCAGATTCAACTGGTGACATTTCCCATAAATCATCTTCCCGCCATTTTTGGAGGCCATCTTGAATTTCTGCGTAAAACACATAAATGCATTTATCTCGGAAACTGTGCCTGATAGATCATTTTTGTCGAAATATTTGACCCCCAGGGTATCAGCAGTCAACTGGTGACTTTTCCCAAAAATTGTTTTTCGTGCCATTTTTGGAGACATCTTGAATTTCTGCGTAAAACACAAAAATGCATTTATCTTGGAAATGGTGCAAGATAGAGAAATTTTGTTGAAATTTTTTACCCCCAGGGTATAAGTAGAGTCAACTGGCGGCTTTTCCCAAAAATCTTTTTCCCGCCATATTTGGTGGCCATCTTTTTCATGCCATGCAAAAATGCATTTATCTCAGAAACGGTGCGAGATAGAGCGATTTCATCGAAATTTTTGAGCCCCAGGGTATCAGCAGAGTCAACTAGTGACCTTTCCCAAAGATCTTTTTCCCGCCATTTTTGGAGGCTATCTTGAATTTCTGCGTAAAACACAAAAACGCATTTATCTCGGAAACGGTGCAAGATAGAGCGATTTCGTCAGAGGTGTTGACCCCCAGGGTATCAGCAGAATCAACTGGCAGCTTTTCGCAAAAAATCAATTTTCGGGCATTTTTGGCGGCCTTCTTGAATTTCTTCGTAAAACACAAAATCGCATTTATCTCGGAAACAGTGCGAGAAAGAGCAATTTCAGCGAAATTTTTGCCCTAAGGGTATCTGCAGAATAATCTTGCGACTTTTCCCAAAAATCGTTTTCCCTCCGTTTTTGGGGGCCATCTTAAATTTCTTGCATTTTAAGATAAATGGAAAAACATATTAAACACAGGAAAATAGTCATTTCGACAAAGTCATTAATGCTCATTGGGATGCTTTGTTGATGCTGTGCAAAACCAATTTCTCTTTCTCGTGTGAAGCAATACTCTGGTTTAAGATTAATATTGTATATTTACATCTTCATCTTTTCGTTAAACGACTTATAGCCTTTCCAAGCATCATGGGTGGACATTACACATGATAATGTGGTTTCCTGTATGCAGTCCACCTATTTCTCTATTGTTCCACTTTCTATTTCTAGTTGTTTATTGACATTTAGTAAAACAACATGACTGATGATGTGTTTCGTGAATCTCAAAACATAGTAGTTCCCACAACCTATATAATTCATAATGGACGTATACTTTTTAAAAGTTGCAATTTCTTTCTTAATGCTAAAACAGATAGGGCTATTTATGTTCAGCTGCAACCTAGAGTCTCAATGGAGATTAGAACTCCACATTACATTTAGATTTTAAGATCATATTTTTGTCCTTAAAGCTCATATTTTTAACCCCAGCCCATAAAGGCTGGGGTTATAGTCGTCCCCTGCGCCGTCCGGGCGGTGGGGGGCATAAAGCTTGTGGGTGTTCCACAGCCTAAACCTCTGCACGGATTTTCACCGAAGTTTCAGGGGATGTTTACCCCTAGAGGATCTACAGCTGATTAGTTTTTTGAGGGGTATCCAGTAACAACTGTTGCCATGGCAACACTTTTAAGATTTTCGGGTCTTAAATTTTGTAGGTGTTCCACAGACTAAACCCCCACACGGAAATCTATAACCTCATATCATCTCATGAATATTAATGACTTGGGGGCTATGGCCATGAGTTCCCCAGTTTAAAGCATTTGGTCTTTCATTGAGGCACTTCTATTTTAAAAAATATTGCTAGAAAGGTATTGTTGTAGAATATGGCCCCAGGTCTTTGATATTTTTCTTATCCAAGCACTGATCCAGATAAGTACTGCCTTGCTACCAATTATCGCTGGCTTCCAATTATTGCCAGACAGAATTCAAATAGATATAACTTTGCCAAAATAGCATCCCAAGTCTAGCAAATAAGGTAAAACTATTTCCAAAGTGAGTGGAACAAATACACAACAAAAAGCTTTCAAAATATTTAACCATTACTGAAATATGAACGTTTTATTTTCTGATGGCGATAATTGATAGCCGGCGATAATAGGTAGCAAGGCAGTAATAAAAATTAATGTGATCAAAGTTGGATCAGTTTCCATCTTCTATTTTTTTTCTCGAAGATCCATACAGTAGCATTTGTGCAATCCTGCTAGTAAACATACGGACAGACAAATGCTTCCGAAATTAATCCCTCATTGGCGGAGGTACAAGTTCCCATTTTTATTGACCAAGCCCCCACATTTTTATGTCGTCACTCTACGGTGTGGGCGTTCGCGTGAACAACTTCTTCTCCAAAACTACAAGGCCTAGAGACATGCTGTTTTTTTTAAAAGATACCTTATCTATCGAGGATGAAAAATTGTTCAAGGCATGCAAATCTGTCTGTTTGTTTGTTTGCTAGAGACGTTACAAGGGAGGTACCCCCACCAAAAGTGTGAAAATTTCAACACTTTATCACAATTTTCTCAGTGACTATTGCAGGGATTTCTCTCATATCTTGCATATATGTACTAGGCCAGAGGTAGATTCTCTTGTGTGAGTATGAGACCTGGATCTGTCTTATTTTTTTTTAATAAATTTTTTTAATAATTTTTAATGCATTAAAATTCATGAAATCATGCACTAAATCACTTATAACTTGAAAAGTGTTGCATTTAGAGCATTTTGTTAAAATACGTTATTCAGCTACTTTTTTCATAGCTACAACATATTGAATAACTTGGGTGTCTGTCTCAATAGCTAAGTGAGTAATAGCTACTTTTGGGCTTTTCAGTAACTACCATCTTGAGTAAAATCACTTGAAAACTTGAAAACTATTTCATTTAGAGAATTTCGTATAAATATGTTATTCAGCTACTTTTGGGTCAGCTATAACATAGTAAAATTTCAGACCTGTAGCTCATGGCATAGCTGAGTACTAGCTACTTTTAGGTTATCACTGTTGAGTAAATCACTTATAACTTGAAAACTATTGCATTTAGAGTATTTTGTTTCAATGTGTTATTCACCTATTTTGGGGTAAGCTATAACATAGTAAAATTTCAGATCTGTAGCTCATGGCATAGCTTAGTAATAGCTACTTTTAGGTTGTCACTGACTCACTGTTGAGTAAATCACTTATAACTTGAAAACTATTGCGTTTACAGAAATTTGTGTAAATATGTTATTCAGCTACTTTTGGGTCAGCTATAACATAGTGAAATTACAGACCTGTAGCTCGTGGCACAAGTGAGCAATAGCTATTTTCAGGTACTGTATGTTGAGTAAATCAGTTGTAACTTGAAAAATATTACATTTGGAGTATTTAGTTAAAATTTGTTGTTCACCTATTTTGGGTCAGCTATAACATAGTGAAATTACAGACCTATAGCTCATGGCATAGCTGAGCAATAGCTATTTTCAGGTTCTCACTATTGAGTAAATCAGTTGTAAGTTGAAAAATATTGCATTTACAGTATTTTGCTTAAATATGTTGTTCACCTACTTTTGGGTCAGCTATAACATAGTAAAATTTCAGACCTGTAGCTCATGGTATAGCTGAGTAATAGCTACTTTGAGGTTATCACTGTTGAGTAAATCACTTATAACTTGAAAACTATTGCATTTAGAGTATTTTGTTTCAATATGTTATTCACCTATTTTGGGGTCAGCTATAACATAGCAAAATTTCAGACCGGAAGCTCATGGCATAGCTGAGTAATAGCTACTTTGAGGTTATCACTGTTGAGTAAATCATTTATAACTTGAAAACTATTGCATTTACAGAAATTTGTGTAAGTACGTTATTCAGCTACTTTTGGGTCAGCTATAACATAGTGAAATTACAGACCTGTAGCTCATGGCACAACTGAGCAATAGCTATTTTCAGGTACTGACTGTTGAGTAAATCAATTGTAACTTGAAAAATATTGCATTTACAGTATTTTGCTTAAATATGTTGTTCACCTACTTTTGGGTCAGCTATAACATAGTAAAATTTCAGACATGTAGCTCATGGCATAGCTGAGTAATAGCTACTTTTAGGTTATCACTGTTGAGTAAATCCCCTATTACTTGAAAGCTATTGCATTTAGAGTATTTTGTTTCAATATGTTATTCACCTATTTTGGGGTCAGCTATAACATAGTAAAATTTCAGACCTGTAGCTCATGGCATAGCTGAGTAATAGCTACTTTTAGGTTATCACTGTTGAGTAAATCACTTATAACTTGAAAACTATTACATTTACAGAAATTTGTGTAAGTACGTTATTCAGATACTTTTGGGTCAGCTATAACATAGTGAAATTACAGACCTGTAGCTCATGGCACAACTGAGCAATAGCTATTTTTAGGTACTGTATGTTGAGTAAATCAGTTGTAACTTGAAAAATATTGCATTTGGAGTATTTTGTTAAAATATGTTGTTCACCTACTTTTGGGTCAGCTATAACATAGTGAACTTACAGACCTATAGCTCATGGCATAGCTGAGTAATAGCTACTTTTAGGTTATCACTGTTGAGTAAATCACTTATAACTTGAAAACTATTGCATTTAGAGTATTTTGTTTCAATAATTATGTTATTCACCTATTTGGGGTCAGCTATAACATAGTAAAATTTCAGACCGGTAACTCATGGCATATCTGAGTAATAGCTACTTTGAGGTTATCACTGTTGAGTAAATCACTTATAACTTGAAAACTATTGCATTTACAGAAATTTGTGTAAATATGTTATTCAGCTACTTTTGGGTCAGCTATAATATAATGAAATTACAGACCAGTAGCTCATGGCACAACTGAGCAATAGCTATTTTCAGGCACTGACTGTTGAGTAAATCAATTGTAACTTGAAAAATATTGCATTTGGAGTATTTTGTTAAAATATGTTGTTCACCTACTTTTGGGACAGCTATAACATAGTGAAATTACAGACCTATAGCTCATGGCATAGCTGAGCAATAGCTATTTTCAGGTTCTCACTATTTAGTAAATCAGTTGTAACTTGAAAACTATTGCATTTTCAGTATTTTGCTTAAATATGTTGTTCACCTACTTTTGGGTCAGCTATAATATAGTAAAAATTCAGACATGTAGCTCATTGCATAGCTGAGTAATCGCTACTTTGAGGTTATCACTGTTGAGTAAATCAGTTGTAACTTTTAGAGTATTTAGAGTATTTTTGTATCCACCAGAAGCATCCGGTGGATACTTTGGTTTAGCGTCCGCTACGCCGCCGCCGCCGCGCGTAGAGAGATTTTCGGCGTTAACGCTCTAACAGGAAAACAACAGCAGCTAGGTTCACCAAATTTGCAGGATATCTTCATTGGGGGGTAAGCTTCTCTGGGAAGGAAAATAGCCTCATTCTGAAAAACAAGATGGCCGCCACGGGCATTTCTTTGAAAATAATCTACATTTTTCTACTGGCTGTTCCTCATAGGTAGAAGGTTGAATCTCTTCATAGGTGATATGTATGACACATATACATGTCCTCTATAACCTTGCACACATTTGACCTTGAAGCTCCTAATTCAAGGTCATCCACGGAGTGCCGAAGTAACCCACATAGCGGACTTTAAAAGTGCCTATATCTCCCTTATTATTGGTCCTAGAGGTTTGCAATGTGAAGCCAACCTATAGGAAATCATGTGCTGCGAATGTTCTGATGTGGTCACATTTGACCTTGGACCCCTCCTTCAAGGTCAAACGAGGATAGCCAAACTTATAAGTGCTTATAACTCGCTTATTATCGATCCTAGAGGTTTGGGATGGTAAACCAACATATAGGAAATCATGGGCTGGGAATCTTCTGGCGTGGTCGGATTTGACCTTGGGCCCCTCCTTCAAGGTCAAATGAGGACAGCCAAACTTAAAAGTGCTTATAATTCACTTATTATTGGTCCTAGAGGTTTGGGATGGTAAACCAACCCATAGGAAGTCATGGGCTGGGAATCTTTTGGTGTGGTCGGATTTGACCTTGGGCCCCTCCTTCAAGGTCAAACGAGGATAGCCAAAGGTAAAAGTGCCTATAACTCGCTTATTATTGGTCCTAGAGGTTTGGGACAGTAAACCAACATATAGAAAATCATGGGCTGGGAATCTTTTGGTGAGGTCGGATTTGACCTTGGGCCCCTCATTCAAGGTCAAACGAGGACAGCCAAACTTAAAAGTGCTTATAACTCGCTTATTATTGGTCCTAGAGGTTTGGGATGGTAAACCAGCATACAGGAATTCATGGGCTGGGAATCTTCTGGTGTGGTCGGATTTGACCTTGGGCCCCTCCTTTAAGGTCAAATGAGGATAGGCAAAGGTAAAAGTGCTTATAACTTGCTTATTATTGGTCCTAGATGTTTGGGATGGTAAACCAACCTATAGGAAATCATGGGCTGGGAATCTTCTGGCATGGTCGGATTTGACCTTGGGCCCCTCCTTCAAGGTCAAACGAGGACAGCCAAACTTAAAAGTGCCTATAACTCGCTTATTATTGGTCCTTGAGGTTTGGGATGGTAAACCAGCATATAGAAAATCATGGGCTGGGAATCTTCTGGTGTGGTCGGATTTGTCCTTGGGCCCCTCCTTCAAGGTCAACGAGGATAGCCAAAGGTAAAAGTGCCTTTTACTCACTTATTATTGGTCGTAGAGGTTTGGGATGGTAAACCAACATATAGAAAATCATGGGCTGGGAATCTTCTGGTGAGGTCGGATTTGACCTTGGGTCCCTCCTTCAAGGTCAAATGAGGACAGTCAAACTTAAAAGTGCTTATAACTCACTTATTATTGGTCCTAGAGGTTTGGGATGGCAAACCAACATATAGGAAATCATCTGCTGGGAATCTTCTGGTGTGGATTTGACCTTGGGCCCCACGGTCAAGGTCAAATGAGGACAGCCAAACTAAAAAGTGCTTATAACTCTCTTATTATTGGTCCTAGAGGTTTGGGATGGTAAACCAATATGATATAGGAAATCATGCACTGGGAATCTTCTGGTGTGGTCGGATTTGACCTTGGGCCCCCCTTCAAGGTCAAATGAGGATAGCCAAACTTAAAAGTGCTTATAACTCGCTTGTTATTGGTACTAGAGGTTTTGGTGTATTGTCTTTACGGTGGATACAATTTGCATCGGTTCTCCGATGCGCTAGGTCTAGTGTTTAAATATGTTATTCACATAATTTTTGGTCAGTTATATCATAGTGAAATTGCAGACCTCTATGTCATGGCATAGCTGAGCAATAGCTACTTTCAGGTTCTCACTATTGAGTAAATCATTGTATCCACTGGATAGCCGCAGTGTGTAGAGATTTCACCATTACCGCTCTAATGAAAAAAATATTATAGCTAGCCTTTTCAAGTTTGCAGAATATATTAATAACCATAAAATGTTGCCTGGGAATATTTTTGGCCTCATTTTGAAAAACAAGATGGCCGCCAGGGACGTTTATTCGACTTTAAACAAGGATTTTTGTTGGCCCTCTAGAGCAAAGGGTATTATAGGTAGAGATCTCAAATTCGCAGGATATGTTCCTCATTATAAAATCTTGACTGGGAATATTTTTGGCCTCATTTTGAGAAACAAGATGGCCGCCACAGGTGTTTCTTTGTCAGTCATGAAAAGTGCTTATATCTCCCTTATTATTGGTCCTAGAGGTTTGGGATGGTAAACCAACCTGTAGGAAATCATGGGCTGGGAATCTTTTGGTGTGGTCAGATTTGACCTTTGACCCCCTCCTTCAAGGTCAAACGAGGATAGCCAAACTTAAAAGTGCTTATAACTCACTTATTATTGGTCCTAGAGGTTTGGGATGGTAAACAGACATATAGGAAATCATGGGCTGGGAATCTGTTGATGTGGTCCGATTTGACCTTGGACCTCTTCTTCAAGGTCAAACGAGGATAGCCAAACTTAAAAGTGCTTATAACTCGCTTATTATTGGTCTTAGAGCTTTGGGATGGTAAACCAACATATAGGAAATCATGGGCTGGGATTCTTTTGGTGTGGTCAGATTTGACCTTGGACCCCTCCTTCAAGGTCAGTTGAGGATATCCAAACTTAAAATTGCTTATAACTCGCTTGTTATTGGTTCTAGAGGTTTGGGATGGTAAACCATCCTATAGGAAATCATGGGCTGGGAATCTTTTGGTGTGGTCAGATTTGACCTTTGGACCCCTCCTTCAAGGTCAAATGAGGACAGCCAAACTTAAAAATGCTTATAACTCGCTTACTTTCCTTCATAATACCATTGGCAGGGCACAACTTTTTTGTCCTTTTCTTCTGTCAGGTTCAGAATTTCTTTTGAACATACTGTTCAATTACCATTTACTGCACTTCTGTACAGCACTTTCCCTGATAATTATGCTTTCCTCTCATTATTACCTTCACAAATCAAAAAACACTCAGTCAGCTGACACAGTGCCCGTTCACAGGCACTCTCCTCTTGTTCGGACATGGGGGGGAACTGCCCCCACATTTCAAAATTTCTAGAATCAACACTGGTCTTAAAATTTTGTGGGTGTTACACAGATTAAACCCCTGCATGGATTTTCAGGATATGTTTACCCCAAGAGGATCTATAGCTGATTAGGTTATGGCGGGTATCCAGCGGCAACTGTTGCCATGACAATAGTTTTAAAATTTTTTGGGTCTTAAAGTTTGTTCTAATGTCTTTAATGTTTTCTGTAACCTAAAATATTGCAGCTAGCTTTATGAGATTTGCACAAAATACAAATGGATAGGAAAGCTTGCCTGAGAGCAATTGTGTCCTTGTTTTTGAAACAAAATTGCCACCATATCAATCTTTAATGGCAAATAGGATGGTTATCATATCAAAAAGGCCTTATATCTCCCTTATAATTGTTTCTTTGGCTTCAAAATATGAAAAGTACTTGTAAGAAATCATGGTCTGTGAATCTTTTGCAGAAGATCTTGTGGGTTGTCTATACTTCTTACAACAGAAGTTGTTTCAAAGATTTTCCCAAATCTCAATGTTGTTGGCCATTTAGCTGTACCTGCGGGCTGAGGTTCTTGCCTGCCGAGGCTGGCTATTTTTATCTTTAACTACAGTTACTGGATCATTTTGGAATTAATTTGTATTCCTGTGACAAAAGAGTAATTTTTTTGCCCACACCTGTAAATGCCTTGGTGGGCTGTCATTTGTGGGAAAAAAATCTTATTGGGGTTGTTTCTCAGAAACCTTACAGTGTAGGAAGCTGATACTTGGTATAGACATTCGTTGGAGGGTGTAGGTATGCAACATCATGGTGTGACCTTGATTTGACCTTTTACCTTGCTGTACTACCCTTGACTTTTTTTCAGGGCTATATCTTGGAAACCATATGGTGTAAGATGTAGCCAATTGGTAGGAACATTGGTTAGGGGATGTAGGTGTGCACTAGTGCTGTAACGAGTTTACCGAAACTCGAGTCGTAACTCGATGGGCGATATTTGGGGATAACATCGGTTTACGCAATTTAAACTCGAGTTTTTAAGAAATAAATAATGATATACTAATCTCGTTACAAAGTAGCATTTTTGCAATTTATTTAACCATAAAGACGTAAAAATCAATGAGCAATGGTCATTTTTTTATTTCCCTTATTTGCGTGGCTGTTCCTTATATATATTCTTCCATAAAGTGCACATACATATCTGCACAATTTAACCACCAACAAAATATATTTCCTTGCAATAAAATGGTACTAAACACAATTACGTAATGGCAAATCCCTTAATGACAATATTTGGACATTGTTATTTTATGTATATTTGTGTCATTTACTCGAGTTCAATTTGAGTTCAACTCGCATCTGACAGGCTATCCTCGATCTACAGAAATCGCTAATGATTACAGCCCTAGTGTGCACTGTCATGCTGTGACTTTGATTTGACCTTGCTCTTACAGGACCTTTAGAATCTTATCCAGGCTATGTCTCTGAAATCATAAGGTGTAGGCGGTTGATACTTGCTAGGGACATTGGTTGGGGAGTGTAGGTGTGCAGTGTTACTTTGTGACCTCTATTTCACATTTAACTTTGCCATTGTGACCATACAGCTGTTTCTCTTCAGAAATAATAGGGGTTCTCAAGACCAGAAGGCTTATACATGCTCCCAAAATCAACCCCGAGAACAAATTTTATTGCTTGTGATACTTATTTCATCAGGTTCATGCCAACTCAAGAGATGTGACCAATTCATTCAGCCACTGATTGGTTGTTTATTAGGATAACTCCATTTGACATTAAACATGTGATGTGGCAGTCATTTTGTTTTTTGAAACTAAGTCAAAATTACGATCATCCTAGCCACATTCTGTAATTAGCCATTGGCTTCCATTTTGTTCTTCAAAATGAGGCCAACATTTTGCACAGACATGTTTTCATAGCCATAAACGTTCCCTGAAAATTTGGTAAAGATATCTTTACAAATGAGTTACATATTAACATTTATGTAAAAATGTAACAGATGCACGTACACACATATGTATGGAAGGCATTTTGTAATGCCCAAATCACCTCCTTCAGACACAGGCAGGAGATAATAATATTAAGATTGTGAAAGTGACTGAAATCAAGACCAAATTCAGGAATCCATTTGACAGAAAATTGAGTGTATCCAGCTGAACATTAAGTTTCAGATGATGATATAATCCATCACTTTGATCTGGTACATCTAAAATGAATTTAAAAGAGTGAAATTTACTGGTTTGTAATTTGTAATTTAAAAATATTAATGCTCTGAGAGGTTATGACCTATTTAAGTTTCATCATGTGCAACTTCATTATTAAAAACAAATCAGCTGAAGTATCATGAGAAGAAGTGGTCTGATCCGCGGTTTCTTTATCAGTTGGAGACAGAACTGTAAGAGAAGCTAAATGTTTCACCACATCAAAACAGACAACAAGCCCTGTGAAAACTACACTCGTTTTCAGACTTACTTAAGTTAGTTGGATTGATATAAAGTAGCAAGGAGTATAATCATGGTTTTTACATTATCCTTTTATGTGTTTTTTGAGACACGGCAGTATTCTTCTATTTATTATGGTTTATTACTTCTTGCATACATCAAGGTATTTCAGGTGTGCAAACTTTGGCAGGTTGCCTTCCACTTGTATTAACTGTGAGTTATAGAATACTTCAGGCCAATAAAGCTGTAACTTTTTTAGGTATGGGTATAGACCTGAACTGTAAGTTTTCTTTTGGTTTGTCTGTTGTCTTGCCCCTTGATACCAGACAAAGAACTTGTACAAAAACACATTCACCAAGAATTCAATCTTATTTGCAAATGTTGAATTATTCACTTCTGTTGGAATTATTTCAAGATTTCATAGTTTCAGGCTAATTATTTATACAAGGTACCAGATATCCATTACTATGTATATCACCAAATAGTTCTATCTTTTAATTAATTTTTAATAGGTGGTTTATTGTAAGTCTATTTAAAAAAAAATTGAGGGCTATCATTGGTAAAAGTTGTGACATAATTACAGTGTTACAAAAAACTGTCTTGAGTTTAGTACGGTGTCAGGATGATAATGTAAGGAAAGTCATAGTAGTGATATTACAGTATTTAAAATATGCCTTTTGACCCCAGATACACCAGAAAGCATATTTTTAGTGCAACTCCAATTGGCAAATTGGCAAAATAAATGGAAGCACCCCAAACTTTAAAGCTCCTTTTGTGTCTCATAAACACTGTGTTGATTAACTAGATTAGTAGAAAGAAGAAGACCTGAATAACAAGATGAATGTAACATATTTGGAGTTTTATTTTTAAAATTAATAAAATACATATACACAAAAATAAGTTTACTTTTATTTAACAGAATTAGTTTTGTTAAGCAGCGTCTAGTCCACAGTATATACTACAGTAAATCAGTAATGTTAGAGTTTATGAAGATGTTCCAAGAGCCTAGTCTTTCATTATCACTGCTAATTAAGCGTCCCTGAAAGGGCGCTTATTTGTTTTCACCTCAGTTTCCTCGCCACTGCCGCCACATTATGGTCTCCCTTGAATATCTCCCTTATTATTACAAGGTTTCAAACCATATTTGGCAGTTATATACCTTAGGCATGGGAAAATTTTTCTGCATACTTAAATTTGACCTTTGACCTTTATGAAGGTCACATGATCAAAAACAATTTTTTGAAGTACACCCCCGCCCCCCCACCCCACCCCCCCCACCTCCCCCCCCGTCATCGCAGTTCAGGAAAAACTACTTGCTACACAGCCTATAATTTGACACACCTGTTCATACTATCGAAAACGCGAGCTGATTAGATTTTGGGAGCAATCCCTTGAAAAATGTCCCATTTATGAGTGATTTTCTGACACCTTCCAATCTGAAAGCCTTAAATTTAGGCCAACCCCCCTATTATATTCTTAAGTATTGCATTTAGAGCTATAAAATGTCCTGAGAGGTAATAGGAAACCATATGTGGAGAGTCTAAATAGCTGGTCAGTTTCACCCCACGCCCCCCCCCCCCCCTTATGGGTCAAACTGGGGTCATAAAATAGCTGATTTTGAGTTTTTGCCTTATATCTCCTTTATTGTTGCTTTTATAGCTTCAGAATATATTAAGAGGTATTGGGAAAACATATGTGGAGAGTCTAAATAGCCGGTCACTTTTCCCCCCGACCCCCCCCTTATGGGCCAAACTGGGGTCATAAATAGCTGCTTTGGAGTTTTTGCCTTGTATCTCCTTTATCGTTGCTTTTATAGCTTCAGAATGTATTAAGAGATATTGGGAAAGCATATGTGGAGAATCTAAATAGCCAGTCAATTTTATCCCCCAACCCCCCTTATGGGTCAAACTGGGGTCATAAAGTAGTTGCTTTGGAGTTTTGCCTTATATCTTCTTTATTGTTGCTTTTATACCTTCAAAATGTATTAAGAAGTATTGGGAAAGCATATGTGGAGAGTCTAAATAGCCGGTCAGTTCCCCCCCCCCCCCCCCCCCCCCAATGGGTCAAACTGGGGTCATAAAATAGCAGATTTTGAGTTTTTGCCTTATATCTCCTTTATTGTTGCTTTTATAGCTTCAGAATGTATTAAGAGGTATTGGGAAAGCATATGGTGCAGCTTTGTGAATTCTTAGCTTTACAACATGCTTATTAAAACCACAAAGCATTTTAAACTTTAAGGGACGCTTCGCTTTTGTTAGCAAAAGCATTCCTCTAGTTTTCTATTAGATAAGAGTTGGGGGGTGATACAACTTTTCTCAGCACATGCTGACTCCCCACCATAGGTTTTCTTCTGCAGGACCCAGTATCTTAAGTATTTTAACACCATTATTTTAGGTCAGACAATTTATGGCTGTACTCAGATCTGATGAATATTCATGATGTGTGTAGACTGAACATTGGTTTTTATTTGTCAAAATTAGAATGAACCCAGTTTAACATCTTAAAAAGGGTACATGATATAATGTTTTTGTTAAATTTTAATATCTTTGCACTGACACAAAGTAGTAATTTAAAATTAACTACTTCTGCAAAACTAGCAAAAGTCACTGTTTTTAACCTCAGCCCATAAAGGCTGGGGTTATAGTCATCCCCTGCGCTGTTTGAGCAACGGCTGCTTGCATAAACCTTGTGGGTGATGCACAGCCTAAACCCATGTATGGATTTTCACCAAATTTTCAGGATATATTCACAGAAACAGGATATAGAGCTGAGTAGGTTGGGGGGTATCTGGCAACACCTGTTGCCATGGCAATGGTTTAAATACTTTTCTGTCATAAACTTCTTGAAAAGGGACGCTATTAAACCAATGTTACTACAGTTGCATTTTTATCTCCCACCAGCCAAGGACGGGGTTGGGAGATTATGAAATGCCTTCTGTGCGTGTGTGTGCACATGCATGTGTGCATTTGTCACATTTTAAAATCAAGCTTTATATCCCATTCATTTATGAAGATATCTTTATCAAATCTTCAGAGAATGTTTATGGCTGTGAAAAGATGGCAATTAAAAATTTTGTACTCATTTTAAAAACACCATGGCCACAATAGCCGATTGTTTGAAAGTCATTGATATGCTCTAAAATTTAAAATATAGTAGCTAGCTGTCTCAAATTTGCACAAAATGTAAATGGCCAGGAAAGCTTGCTTGAGAGTAATTTTTGGCCTTGTTTTGAAAACAAAATGGCTGCCATATCACATCTTTAATGTCAAATGGGTGGGAGGTATATCATAAAGCCCTTATATCTCCCTTATCATTGATCCTAGGGTTTGGAATGAGAAAACAATTTATTGGAAATCGTGGTATGCAAACCTTTGCAAGTATCAAATTTGACCTTTGACCCCTGCTTCAACGTCATGTAGGGCCATCATGCTAAAAGGGCCTTATATCTCCCTTATAATTGGTTCTAGGGCTTCAAAATGTGAAAAAAACTTGTAAGAAATCATGGCCTGTGAATCTTACATCTGACAAACATTTTGTGGATTCTGTATACTTCCTACTACTGAACTTGTTCCTAAGATTTTCCCATATCTCAATGTTGTTGCCCATTTAGTTGTACCTGCTGCCTGGGGTTCTTGCCTGCCGAGGCTGGCTATTTTAATTGTAAGTTTTTGATCATATTTGAGCTAAAATGCAAATTTAATAGAAAGTAATGGAAAAAGTAATAGACAAAATTTATTACTCTTCAGTCTGCTTCATTACTATGATTACATTCAAATGTAATTCAATTCAGTTTTAATCAAATAACTTTTCTGTTGCTGTTTTATCGCATCTATCATATTGGCCTCAACATTCAGTTGTCACTCTTTTTCAGGTGACATATACTTCCGCATTTCAGTAGCAGTTTTTACTGGAGCCCTTCAGAAGTGTCAAAGATAATACAAATAGAGTCTATTGTATAACTTATTTGCAGTCATTAGCTTTTGTCTTAAAAGGCACAATTACTAAATATATAAGTCATAAGAATATTTTGTATTGTCTTTTGTAAGCCAATGAACATTACACATATTGTAGTATTTAAGCGTCCCTTTCGGGACGCTTGTTTGTGTATGGGAGAGCTTCAGGCTCCGCCGGCTCCGCATTTTGTTTTCCTTATAACTCTGTAACCGTTAGGCGGATTCTTTTCAAATTTGGCAGGTTTAGGCAGTAGCCTTGGGGAATTTTTTTGAATATGCTGCAGTGACATTTCAACCAATCAGAAAGGTCACATGACCAAAAATGTCTTTTTTCGATGGGGAAGCTTGTCCGGATGATAACTTGAAAGGAATTTTATCAATTCACCTGAAACTTGGCAAATACATTCATTGTATTAAAATCTGGAAATCATTAGATTTTGGCATTGATTGGTCAAGAAATGGCCGAGTAATTAATGATTAATTAATCATTACAAATTTTCCAAATAAGGAAAACACAAAAATGCTTATATCTCGAAAACCGTGCTAGATAGAGCGATTTCGACGAAATTTTTGACCCACAGGGTATCTCTGCGGAGTAGTTATCCCAATTTTCAAAAAATTTTTGTCTCGCCCAAAATGGCGGCCATTTTGAATTTTCGAAATTTTCGCAAAAATTGCAAAACACAAAAATGCTTATATCTCAAAAACCGTGCTAGATAGAGCAATTTCGACAAAATTTTTGACCCGCAGGATATCTCTGCGGAGTACTTTTCCCAATTTTCAAAAAAAATTTTTCTCGCCAAAAATGGCGGCCATTTTGAATTTTCGAAATTTTTGCAAAAATTGCAAAACACAAAAATGCTTATATCTCGAAAACCGTGCTAGATAGAGCGATTTCGACGAAATTTTTGACCCACAGGGTATGTCTGCAGAGTAGTTATCCCAATTTTCAAAAAAAATTTTGTCTCGCCAAAAATGGCGGCCATTTTGAATTTTAGAATTTTTCGCAAAAATTGCAAAACATAAAAATGCTTATATCTCGAAAACCCTGCTAGATAGAGCGATTTCGACGAAATTTTTGACTCACAGGGTATCTCTGCAGAGTAGCCATGCCAATTTTCAAAAAAATTTATCTTGCCAAAAATGGCGGCCATTTTGAATTTTCGAATTTTTGCGCAAAAATTGCAAAACACAAAAATGCTAATATTTCAAAAACCGTGCTACATAGAGCGATTTCGACGAAATTTTTGATCTTCAGGGTATCTCTGCAGAGCAGCTATCCCAAAGAGCTTTCACTTGAAGTTTCAGACCCATAGCTAATTGCTCACCTACTCAAAAAGAGTAAATGCGAATTACCTCTAAAAGTATTGCAGATGGCCAATTTTTCTCAAATAACTCATTCACCTACTTTTGGAAGAGCCTTCACTTGGTGAAGTTTCAGACCCGTAGCTAATTACTCACCTACTCAAAATGAGTAAATGCTAATTATCTCAAAAACTATTGCGGATACCCAATTTTTATCAAATAACTCATTCATGTACTTTTGGGAGAGCTTTCACATGGTGAAGTTTCAGACCCGTAGATGATTACTCACCTACTCAAAATGAGTAAATGCGAATTATCTCTTAAAAGTATTGCAGATAGCCAATTTTTCTCAAATAACTCATTCACCTACTTTTGGAAGAGCGTTCACATGGTGAAGTTTCAGACCCATAGCCAATTACTCACCTACTCAAAATGAGTAAATGCGAATTATCTCTAAAAGTATTGCAGATAGCCAATTTTTCTCAAATAACTCATTCACCTACTTTTGGGAGAGCTTTCACATGGTGAAGTTTCAGACCCATAGCTAATTAAGCGTCCCGCAAGGGACGCTTGTTTGTGTATGGGAGAGCTTCTGGCTCCGCCGGCTCCGCCGGCTCCGGCGGCTCCGCCGGCTCCGCCGGCTCCGCCGGCTCCGCATTTTGTTTTCCTTATAACTCTGTAACCGTTAGGCGGATTCTTTTCAAATTTGGCAGGTTTAGGCAGTAGCCTTGGGGAATTTTTTTGAATATGCTGCAGTGACATTTCAACCAATCAGAGACGTCACATGACCAAAAATGTCTTTTTTCGATGGGGAAGCTTGTCCGGATGATAACTTGAAAGGAATTTTATCAATTCACCTGAAACTTGGCAAATACATTCATTCTATTAAAATCTGGAAATCATTAGATTTTGGCATTGATTGGTCAAGAAATGGCCGAGTAATTAATGATTAATTAATCATTACGAATTTTCCAAATAAGGAAAACACAAAAATGCTTATATCTCGAAAACCGTGCTAGATAGAGCGATTTCGACGAAATTTTTGACTCGCAGGGTATCTCTGCGGAGTAGTTTTCCCAATTTTCAAAAAATTTTTGTCTCGCCAAAAATGGCGGCCATTTTGAATTTTCGAATTTTTCGCAAAAATTGCAAAACACAAAAATGCTTATATCTCAAAAACCGTGCTAGATAGAGCAATTTCGACAAAATTTTTGAACCGCAGGATATCTCTGCGGAGTACTTTTCCCAATTTTCAAAAAATTTTTGTCTCGCCAAAAATGGCGGCCATTTTGAATTTTCGAAATTTTCGCAAAAATTGCAAAACACAAAAATGCTTATATCTCGAAAACCGTGCTAGATAGAGCGATTTCAACGAAATTTTTGACCCACAGGGTATCTCTGCAGAGTAGTTATCCCAATTTTGAAAAAATTTTTGTCTCGCCAAAAATGGCGGCCATTTTGAATTTTCGAATTTTTCGCAAAAATTGCAAAACATAAAAATGCTTATATCTCGAAAACCGTGCTAGATAGAGCGATTTCGACGAAATTTTTGACCCACAGGGTATCTCTGCAGAGTAGCTGCCAATTTTCAAACAAAAATTTCTCGCAAAAAATGGCGGCCATTTTGAATTTTCGAATTTTTCGCAAAATTGCAAAACACAAAAATGCTTATATCTCGAAAACCGTGCTAGATAGAGCGATTTCGACGAAATTTTTGACCCGCAGGGTATCTATGCAGAGTAGCCATGCCAATTTTCAAAAAAATTTTGTCTTGCCAAAAATGGCGGCCATTTTGAATTTTCGAATTTTTGCGCAAAAATTGAAAAAACATAAAAATGATAATATTTCGAAAACCGTGCTACATAGAGCGATTTCAACGAAATTTTTTATCTTCAGGGTATCTCTGCAGAGCAGCTATCCCAAAGAGCTTTCACTTGGTGAAGTTTCAGACCCATAGCTAATTGCTCACCTACTCAAAAAGAGTAAATGCGAATTACCTCTAAAAGTATTCCAGATGGCCAATTTTTCTCAAATAACTCATTCACCTACTTTTGGAAGAGCTTTCACATGGTGAAGTTTCAGACCCATAGCCAATTACTCACCTACTCAAAATGAGTAAATGTGAATTATCTCTAAAAGTATTGCAGATAGCCAATTTTTCTCAAATAACTCTTTCACCTACTTTTGGGAGAGCTTTCACATGGTGAAGTTTCAGACCCATAGCTAATTATTTACCTACTCAAAATGAGTAAATGCTAATTATCTGTAAAAGTATTGCGGATACCCAATTTTTATCAAATAACTCATTCATCTACTTGTGGGAGAGCTTTCACATGGTGAAGTTTCAGACCCATAGCTAATTACTCACCTACTCAAAATGAGTAAATGCGAATTATCTCTAAAAGTATTGCAGATAGCCAATTTTTCTCAAATAACTCATTCACCTACTTTTGGGAGAGCTTTCACTTGGTGAAGTTTCAGACCCATAGCTAATTACTCACCTACTCAAAATGAGTAAATGCGAATTATCTCTAAAAGTATTGCAGATAGCCAATTTTTCTCAAATAACTCATTCACCTACTTTTGGGAGAGCTTTCACTTGGTGAAGTTTCAGACCCATAGCTAATTAGTCACCTACTCAAAATGAGTAAATGTGAATTATCTCTAAAAGTATTGCAGATAGCCAATTTTTCTCAAATAACTCATTCACCTACTTTTGGGAGAGCTTTCACTTGGTGAAGTTTCAGACCCATAGCTAATTACTCACCTACTCAAAATGAGTAAATGTGAATTATCTCTAAAAGTATTGCAGATAGCCAATTCTTCTCAAATTAATCATTCACCTACTTTTGGGAGAGCTTTCACTTGGTGAAGTTTCAGACCCATAGCTAATTACTCACCTACTCAAAATGAGTAAATGCGAATTATCTCTAAAAGTATTGCAGATAGCCAATTTTTCTCAAATAACTCATTCACCTACTTTTGGGAGAGCTTTCACTCTGTGAAGTTTCAGACCCATAGCTAATTACTCACCTACTCAAAATGAGTAAATGCGAATTATCTGTAAAAGTATTGCAGATAGCCAATTTTTCTCAAATAACTCATTCACCTACTTTTGGCAGAGCTTTCACTCTGTGAAGTTTCAGACCCATAGCTAATTACTCACCTACTCAAAATGAGTAAATGTGAATTATCTCTAAAAGTATTGCAGATAGCCAATTTTTCTCAAATAACTCATTCACCTACTTTTGGGAGAGCTTTCACTTGGTGAAGTTTCAGACCCATAGCTAATTACTCACCTACTCAAAATGAGTAAATGCGAATTATCTGTAAAAGTATTGCAGATAGCCAATTTTTCTCAAATAACTCATTCACCTACTTTTGGGAGAGCTTTCACTTGGTGAAGTTTCAGACCCATAGCTAATTACTCGTCTACTCAAAATGAGTAAATGCGAATTATCTCTAAAAGTATTGCAGATAGCCAATTTTTCTCAAATTAATCATTCACCTACTTTTGGGAGAGCTTTCACTTGGTGAAGTTTCAGACCCATAGCTAATTACTCGTCTACTCAAAATGAGTAAATGCGAATTATCTCTAAAAGTATTGCAGATAGCCAATTTTTCTCAAATAACTCATTCACCTACTTTTGGGAGAGCTTTCACTTGGTGAAGTTTCAGACCCATAGCTAATTACTCACCTACTCAAAATGAGTAAATGCCAATTATCTCTAAAAGTATTGCAGATAGCCAATTTTTCTCAAATAAATCCTTCACCTACGTTTGGCAGAGCTTTCACTTGGTGAAGTTTCAGACCCATAGCTAATTATTCACCTACTCAAAATGAGTAAATGTGAATTATCTCTAAAAGTATTGCAGATAGCCAATTTTTCTCAAATAACTCATTCACCTACTTTTGGGAGAGCTTTCACTCTGTGAAGTTTCAGACCCATAGCTATTTATTCACCTACTCAAAATGAGTAAATGCTAATTATCTGTAAAAGTATTGCGGATACCCAATTTTTATCAAATACTCATTCATCTACTTGTGGGAGAGCTTTCACATGGTGAAGTTTCAGACCCATAGCTAATTACTCACCTACTCAAAATGAGTAAATGCGAATTATCTCTAAAAGTATTGCAGATAGCCAATTTTTCTCAAATAACTCATTCACCTACTTGTGGGAGAGCTTTCACTTGGTGAAGTTTCAGACCCATAGATAATTATTCACCTACTCAAAATGAGTAAATGTGAATTATCTCTTAATAGTATTGCAGATAGCCAATTTTTCTCAAATAACTCATTCACCTACTTTTGGGAGACCTTTCACACACAAAAATGAAAAATTGTGAATATCTCGGAAAAGCTATTTATTCTGCTTTAATGCTCGGCGGGAGATACACACCACGGCAGTGGTCTTGACAAAAATTTTTGTCTCCCCAAAAATGGTGGCCATTTTGAATTTTCAAAGTTTTTGCAAAACACAAAAATGCTTATATCTCGAAAACCGTGCTATATGGAGTAAACTCAACAAAATTTTGGACCTGCTGGGTATCTCTGCAGAGTAGCCATGCCAATTTTCAAAATATTTTTGTCTCGCCAAATATAGCGGACATTTTTAATTTTTTTATTTTTTGCAAAACACAAAAATGCTTATATCTTGAAAACCGTGCTAGATAGAGCAGACTGCGCTGACTTTGGTTGCCACAACAGTATAAGGCTAGAAACGAAGCATTTTCTTAATACTTTAGCACTCACCTTTATATCCTTTTCGGGACGCTTTGTTTTTGCTATGCAAAAACATTATCTTTTTTTTTTGCGAGCGATCCTCTAGTTATTTACCTACTCAAAATGAGTAAATGCTAATTATCTGTAAAAGTATTGCGGATACCCAATTTTTATCAAATAACTCCTTCATCTACTTGTGGGAGAGCTTTCACATGGTGAAGTTTCAGACCCATAGCTAATTACTCACCTACTCGAAATGAGTAAATGCGAATTATCTCTAAAAGTATTGCAGATAGCCAATTTTTCTCAAATAAATCATTCACCTACTTTTGGGAGAGCTTTCACTTGGTGAAGTTTCAGACCCATAGCTAATTACTCACCTACTCAAAATGAGTAAATGCGAATTATCTCTAAAAGTATTGCAGATAGCCAATTTTTCTCAAATAACTCATTCACCTACTTTTGGCAGAGCTTTCACTTGGTGAAGTTTCAGACCCATAGCTAATTACTCACCTACTCAAAATGAGTAAATGTGAATTATCTCTAAAAGTATTGCAGATAGCCAATTTTTCTCAAATAACTCATTCACCTACTTTTGGCAGAGCTTTCACTTGGTGAAGTTTCAGACCCATAGCTAATTACTCACCTACTCAAAATGAGTAAATGCGAATTATCTCTAAAAGTATTGCAGATAGCCAATTTTTCTCAAATAACTCATTCACCTACTTTTGGGAGAGCTTTCACTCTGTGACGTTTCAGACCCATAGCTAATTACTCACCTACTTAAAATGAGTAAATGCGAATTATCTCTAAAAGTATTGCAGATAGCCAATTTTTCTCAAATTAATCATTCACCTACTTTTGGGAGAGCTTTCACTTGGTGAAGTTTCAGACCCATAGCTAATTACTCACCTACTCAAAATGAGTAAATGCGAATTATCTCTAAAAGTATTGCAGATAGCCAATTTTTCTCAAATAACTCATTCACCTACTTTTGGGAGAGCTTTCACTTGGTGAAGTTTCAGACCCATAGCTAATTACTCACCTACTCAAAATGAGTAAATGCGAATTATCTCTAAAAGTATTGCAGATAGCCAATTTTTCTCAAATAACTCATTCATCTACTTTTGGGAGAGCTTTCACTCTGTGAAGTTTCAGACCCATAGCTAATTACTCACCTACTCAAAATGAGTAAATGCGAATTATCTGTAAAAGTATTGCAGATAGCCAATTTTTCTCAAATAACTCATTCACCTACTTTTGGCAGAGCTTTCACTTGGTGAAGTTTCAGACCCATAGCTAATTACTCACCTACTCAAAATGAGTAAATGCGAATTATCTCTAAAAGTATTGCAGATAGCCAATTTTTCTCAAATAACTCATTCACCTACTTTTGGAAGAGCTTTCACTTGGTGAAGTTTCAGACCCATAGCTAATTACTCACCTACTTAAAATGAGTAAATGCGAATTATCTCTAAAAGTATTGCAGATAGCCAATTTTTCTCAAATTAATCATTCACCTACTTTTGGGAGAGCTTTCACTTGGTGAAGTTTCAGACCCATAGCTAATTACTCACCTACTCAAAATGAGTAAATGCGAATTATCTCTAAAAGTATTGCAGATAGCCAATTTTTCTCAAATAACTCATTCACCTACTTTTGGGAGAGCTTTCACTTGGTGAAGTTTCAGACCCATAGCTAATTACTCACCTACTCAAAATGAGTAAATGCGAATTATCTCTAAAAGTATTGCAGATAGCCAATTTTTCTCAAATAACTCATTCACCTACTTTTGGGAGAGCTTTCACTTGGTGAAGTTTCAGACCCATAGCTAATTACTCGCCTACTCAAAATGAGTAAATGCTAATTATCTCTAAAAGTATTGCAGATAGCCAATTTTTCTCAAATAACTCATTCATCTACTTTTGGGAGAGCTTTCACTTGGTGAAGTTTCAGACCCATAGCTAATTACTCGCCTACTGAAAATGAGTAAATGTGAATTATCTCTAAAAGTATTGCAGATAGCCAATTTTTCTCAAATAACTCATTCACGTACTTTTGGGAGAGCTTTCACTCTGTGAAGTTTCAGACCCATAGCTATTTATTCACCTACTCAAAATGAGTAAATGCTAATTATCTGTAAAAGTATTGCGGATACCCAATTTTTATCAAATACTCATTCATCTACTTGTGGGAGAGCTTTCACATGGTGAAGTTTCAGACCCATAGCTAATTACTCACCTACTCAAAATGAGTAAATGCGAATTATCTCTAAAAGTATTGCAGATAGCCAATTTTTCTCAAATAACTCATTCACCTACTTTTGGGAGAGCTTTCACTTGGTGAAGTTTCAGACCCATAGATAATTATTCACCTACTCAAAATGAGTAAATGTGAATTATCTCTTAATAGTATTGCAGATAGCCAATTTTTCTCAAATAACTCATTCACCTACTTTTGGAAGACCTTTCACACACGAAAATAAAAAATTGTGAATATCTCGGAAAAGCTATTTCTTCTGCTTTAATGCTCGGCGGGAGATACACACCGCGGCAGTGGTCTTGACAAAAATTTTTGTCTCCCCAAAAATGGTGGCCATTTTGAATTTTCAAAGTTTTTGCAAAACACAAAAATGCTTATATCTCGAAAACCGTGCTATATGGAGCGAACTCAACAAAATTTTGGACCTGCTGGGTATCTCTGCAGAGTAGCCATGCCAATTTTCAAAATATTTTTGTCTCGCCAAATATAGCGGACATTTTTAATTTTTTTATTTTTTGCAAAACACAAAAATGCTTATATCTTGAAAACCGTGCTAGATAGAGCAGACTGCGCTGACTTTGGTTGCCACAACAGTATAAGGCTAGAAACGAAGCATTTTCTTAATACTTTAGCACTCACCTTTATATCCTTTTCGGGACGCTTTGTTTTTGCTATGCAAAAACATTATCTTTTTTTTTTGCGAGCGATCCTCTAGTTATATTTGTCTGCTAAAATCCATTGAATATTTCATATTTTATAGAACTTGTAGAACTTATAGACACCACCCCCCACCCCCCCACCCCCACCCCCCCCTTTGCATAGCTCAGAGTAATAGCTACTAAAATGACTAAATTTATTTTATCTCTAACAGTATTGCATATAGGCAATTTCATCCAAATAAGTCATTTACCTACTTTTGGGTGATCTACCACATAGTAAAATTGTAGAACAGTAGCTGAGTAATAGCTACTAAAATGAGTAAATGTCTTTTATATCTAAAAGTGTTACAGATAGGCAATTTCTTCTGAATAAGTCATTCACCTTTTGGGTGATCTACCACATAGTGAAGTTGCATATCTATAGCTCTTTACATAGATGAGTCATACCTGCTAAAATGAGTGAACATCTTTTATCTCTGAAAGTAATGCTGATATGCAATTTCATCAAAATAAGTCATTTACCTACTTTTGGGTGATCTACCGCATGGTGAAGTTGCAGAACTGTAGCGCTTTGGATAGCTGAGTAATAGCTACTAAAATGAGCAAATGTCTTTTATCTCAAAAAGTATTACAGATATGCAATTTCTTCTAAATAAGTCATTCACCTACTTTTGAGTGATCTACCACATGATGAAGTTGCAGAACTGTAGCTCTTTGGATAGCTGAGTAACAACTACTAAAATGAGCAAATGTCTTTTATCTCTTAAAGTATTACAGGTATGCAATTTCTTTTAAATAAGTCATTCACCTACTTTTGGCTGATCTACCACATAGTGAAGTTTCAGGTCTATAGCTCTTTGCATAACTGAGTCATAACTACTAAAATGAGTAAATGTCTTTTATCTCTGAAAGTATTGCTGATACTCAATTTCTTCAAAATAAGTCATTCACCTACTTTTGGGTGATCTATCGCATGGTGAAGTTGCAGAACTGTAGCTCTTTGGATAGCTGATTAATAGTTACTAAAATGAGCAAATGTCTTTTATCTCTAAAAGTATTACAGATAAGCAATTTCTTCTAAATAAGTCATTCACCTACTTTTGGCTGATGTACCACATGGTGAAGTTTCAGGTCTATAGCTCTTTGCATAGCTCAGAGTAATAGCTACTAAAATGACTAAATTTATTTTATCTCTAACAGTATTGCACATAGGCAATTTCATCCAAATAAGTCATTTACCTACTTTGGGGTGATCTACCACATAGTAAAATTGTAGAACAGTAGCTGAGTAATAGCTACTAAAATGAGTAAATGTCTTTTATATCTAAAAGTGTTACAGATAGGCAATTTCTTCTGAATAAGTCATTCACCTTTTGGGTGATCTACCACATAGTGAAGTTGCATATCTATAGCTCTTTACATAGATGAGTCATACCTGCTAAAATGAGTGAACATCTTTTATCTCTGAAAGTAATGCTGATATGCAATTTCATCAAAATAAGTCATTTACCTACTTTTGGGTGATCTACCGCATGGTGAAGTTGCAGAACTGTAGCGCTTTGGATAGCTGAGTAATAGCTACTAAAATGAGCAAATGTCTTTTATCTCAAAAAGTATTACAGATATGCAATTTCTTCTAAATAAGTCATTCACCTACTTTTGAGTGATCTACCACATGATGAAGTTGCAGAACTGTAGCTCTTTGGATAGCTGAGTAACAACTACTAAAATGAGCAAATGTCTTTTATCTCTTAAAGTATTACAGGTATGCAATTTCTTTTAAATAAGTCATTCACCTACTTTTGGCTGATCTACCACATAGTGAAGTTTCAGGTCTATAACTCTTTGCATAACTGAGTCATAACTACTAAAATGAGTAAATGTCTTTTATCTCTGAAAGTATTGCTGATACTCAATTTCTTCAAAATAAGTCATTCACCTACTTTTGGGTGATCTATCGCATGGTGAAGTTGCAGAACTGTAGCTCTTTGGATAGCTGATTAATAGTTACTAAAATGAGCAAATGTCTTTTATCTCTAAAAGTATTACAGATAAGCAATTTCTTCTAAATAAGTCATTCACCTATTTTTGGCTGATGTACCACATGGTGAAGTTTCAGGTCTATAGCTCTTTGCATAGCTGAGTAATAGCTACTAAAATGACAATGTATTTTATCTCTAAAAGTATTGCATACAGGCAATTTCATCGAAATAAGTCATTTACCTACTTTTGGATGATCTACCACATAGTAAACTTGCAGAACAGTAGCTCTTTGCATAGCTGAGTAATAGCTACTAAAATGAGTATATGTCTTTTATATCTAAAAGTGTTACAGGGGGGCAATTTCTTCTGAATAAGTCATTCACCTTTTTTTGTGATCTACCACATAGTGAAGTTGCATATCTATAGCTCTTTGCATAGCTAAGTCATACCTGCTAAAATGAGTAAATATCTTTTATCTCCAAAAGTAATGCAGATAGGCAATTTCATTTAAATAAGTCATTTACCTACTTTTGGATGATCTACCACATAGTGAAGTTGCACAACTGTAGCTTTTTGCATAACTGAGTAACAGCTACTAAAATGAGTAAATACCTTTTATCTTTAAAAGTGTTCCACATGGTCAATTTCTTCTAAATAAGTCCTTCACCAACTTTTGGGTGATCTGCCACATAGTGAAGTTGCAGAACTTTAGCTCTTTGGATGGCAGAGTCATAGCTACTAAAATGAGTAAATGCCTTTTATCTTTGAAAAAATTGCAGTCAAACATTAAAGTGCCCCTTGTTTATTGTTACTTATACATATGCCTTCATCTTACAAGAAAAGCTATTATATTACACTATCTTTAATATCTCTAATTTATACGGCGGGAGATAATTGCATGCGTCAGAATGCTTGTTTTATGTCTTTTGTTTTTTATTTTTTATGCAAGTAGTTTAAGCTCCATGTAGAATCTGAGAGCTTTGTGAAACTGTGAGACTGAAAATTTTAATCCTATTAGTTTGCATTATGGTCTTAATTTTCAGAACAAAGGATAGAAATGAGGCAGAAAAGGACCGCCGTGATCGTACAAATGCCATTCTGGGCAAGCTTGCTGATTATCTGTCCAGAGAACTCACTGGGAACAGGAAACTGGACAAATGCAGTATACTCTGCCTGGTTGTGAACTGCATCCGCATCAACAAGTGTATGTATTTACTGGTTAGATTTAGAAATATGCAACATACTATAATAGAATGTGTGATTCACTGCTGAAGAAAACCGTTTATGTTACCTTGTAGTGCATGGACTGTATTTACAAGTATTTGTGAAAGATTAACGAAAATTTACCTTGGGCCAAAAAATCAACGTAGGACTAAGGTATTTGAAATTAGATGTAAGTAAGCATTTAAGCAGTCATTATTTGTATGATTTTATTGTGGCATAGAAAATGATAGTACTAAAATAAGTCTGATCAGGTCAGACAATTTATCAACAAACATGTGTGACACCTTAACATCTTTTGTTTGGCAACATATATATACGCATCAACGAAATCTGTAAGAACATCATTAAGTGCCCTATAAGGGACGCTTGTTTGTATACAGGAGAAAATTTACTTGGAAGGGACCACCAGCTCCTGCATTTCCTGTTGGCTAAGGTTCAGTAGCCGCTGGATGGATTCTCTTCAAATTTGGCAAATGTATGCAGTAGCCTTGGGGAAAATTTCTGCATATGGTGTGTTGACATTTCACCCAATCAGAGAAGTCATAAGACCAAAAACATGTTTTTAACAGGGTGTGGTTTTTCGGATGATAACTTAAAAGCGCTTATCTACTTGCACAAAATTTACCAAGAAGGTTTGTTATGTAGATGTCTGGAAATCTTTAACTTTTGGGAGTGATCCGATAAAAAAGGCCGACTTAGTAATAGTTAAGTACACATTACAGTTTTTCTTAATGATGAAAGTGAAAAATTTAATTTTCTCAGAAACAGTGTACGATAGAGCAATTGGGACAAAATTTTTGACCCACGGTGTACACAAAGTTATCACGCCACTTTTTGCCAAAACCATTTTCCCTCCATTCTTTGTGGCCATTTTGGTCCATTTTTTGGCCCACAGGTTATACGCAGAGTCATCTGCGACTATTCCGAAAACTTTGTTTTTCCACCATTTTTGGTGGCCACCTTACATAAAACGCAAAAGCAAATTTATCTCGGAATGGTGCAAGATAGAGAAATTTGGACCAGATTTTTGGCCCACAGTCATCCATCACTTTTTGCCAAAAACCAATTTCCCACCATTTTGGCAGCTATCCTGAATTTCTGCATAAAACACAAAATCTCATATGTCTCAGAAACAATGTGTAACAGAGTCATTCGCCGCTTTTTAACAATCATTTCCTGGCAATTTATGGCGACCATCTTGAATTTTTGCGAAATTGAGTGATTTTGACCAAATATTTTCCCAGAGCGTTTACGTGCACTTTTTGTCAAAAATTGTTTCCTGTCATTTCTGGTGGCCATTTTGAATTTCTCTTTAAAGCGCAAAAAGCATTTATCTTGGAAAAGGTATGACATAGAGCAATTTCGACAAATTTTTTGGAATGCATGGCATACATATTCATCTGCCAGGTTTTGCCAAAAATTATAGTCCTGCCATTTTGGGCGGCTATCTTGAATTTCTGCGTAAAATACATAAAAAAACATTTATCTCTTAACAGTGCGAGATAGAGCGATTTTAGCCAATTTTTGGCTTGGAGGGATGCTCAAAGTCATCTGCCCATTTGTCAAGAAAGCGTTATCCTGCCATTTTTTTGCAGCCAGCTTGAATTTTTGCATGAATGGGGAAACGTATTTTAAAACAGAGCAAGATACAGTCATTTCAGCAAAATCATCATTCCTAATTTTTACTGCTTTGTTTTTGTTGTGCAAAAACAATTCCTCTTTCTTTTGCAAAGCAATATTCTTGGGTTTTTTGGGGGTTTTTTTCAGCCCTATTTATTTTTGTTATGCCTAGCCTGTTTTAGTGGGATATAGTTGAGGTCTGTTAAGTTAAATCTCAGTGAAATAGGAAAAATATTTCTACAAAACTGTGAATAACAGACAATGGGGTAAATATAATATTGTGTTTATTGCCACTTTACATGAACTTTTGCCTCACAGAGTTGTAGATTTAGAGGGTTTGGCTGGTGTATTTAAGTGTCCCGCGAGGGATGCTTGTTTGTGTATGGGAGAAGCGACTCCGCCGGATCCGCAATTTCTTTTCACAATAGCTTCGCAGCCATAAGGTTTATTCTTTTTATATTTGGCAGGTGCATTGCAGTAGCCTTGGGAAATTTTTCTGAATATACTGCGATGACATTTTAACCAGAGAGGTCACATGACCAAAAATGCGTTTTTTGGAAGGGCATCCTTGTCCAGATGATAACATACGAAGCATTTTATATATCCACTTTAAATTTAGCAAATACCTTCCTCATATGAAGATCTAGGTGACATTAAATTTTGGCAAGGATAGGTTAAGAAATGACTGAGTTATTGATGATTAATTAAGCATTAACAATTTTCTTAACGAGTAAAACACAAACTGCTTGTATCTCCTTAACCATGTGAGATAGAGCGATTTAAGCGAGTTACTCTCTCTAATTTTCCAAAAAATTTCTCCTCCTCAAAAATGGGGGTCATATACAATTTTCCAATTTTTGACAAAAAATGCAACACAAAAATTGGAAATATTGGCTCATAAGGTACACATATAGAACAATACTGATATATGAGTACTTTTTGAAACCATTTTCTTCATAAAATAAAACTTTACTAGTGGGATTTCGGCAAAATTTTTGACCCACAGGGTATCTGTGAAGATTAGCCTTTCGAAGTTTCAACGAACATTTCACTTGCCAAAAAATGGCGGCGATGCGATGAAATATTTGACCCGCAGGGTACTTCTGAGTAGCTGACCCAGTTTTCAGAAAAATTTTGTGCCGTCAAAAATGGCGGTCATTTTGAATTTTCAAATTTTTCACAAAAATCAGAAAACACAAAAATGCTTGTATTTCAAAAACTGTGCCAGATAGAGAGATTTTGGCAAACTTTTTGACCCACATGATATCTGTGAAGACTAGCCTTTCCAAGTTTCAATGAATATTTCAGTCACCAAAAATGGCGGCCATTTTGGGGGTATGTAAGCAAACTACTCTACCCAATTTCCAAAAAAAAATTTACCCTTCCCAAAAATGGGGGTCATTGTCAATTTTCAAATTTGTGACAAAAAATGCAAAACACAAAATTGCCTCTGTCTCCTTAACCGTACAAGATATAGCAGTTTTATCAAGATTTTTGAAACACACTGCATCCAAGATAACTACCCTGCCCAAGTACCACTTTTCCTATATTCTGGCTTTGTTGAGCTATAAGCAGGATTTTCTTACATGATTAAGCTGCCGTCATTTCTCCTTTTCGGGACGCTTTGTTTTTGCAATGCAAAAACAATTGCTTTGCTTTGCAAGCAATCCTCAAGTTTCTTTTTGTATTTACCACAGTGACCAAGGAATGCATCAACAAAGAGCTGAGTAACATCAAAGGCCTGTACAAGTACTTGGAAGACATGGACGTAAGTCTTGTGTATGAATATGTTTAAATTTATGTGATTCCATAGTTATCCTAAATAGTGGGACATTCAGGGACATTTTGTTTTGTATACTCTGGTTCCACGTACTGTTGGTAATCAATATTACAAATTTGTCAATGAAGTAACAATTTTTCTTCCATATTTTAGAAACCTAAAACATGTTGTATATGTTACAGTCAAATGTGTAATCAGGGAATACAAATATTCCCTGAGTACATGTATTTGGAGAGACATATACATCATTAGCAAGGTATTTTACAGAGCTACTGCTTGTTTATTGCATTATAATCAATTCAGCAATGGCGAAGATATCACAAATTAAAAATTGAAGATTTTAAAATTCACTGGTGCCCTTATATATGACTGCCTTTTTCACAATCTTTCTTTGAGTATGGACTTTTCATACAAAATGGTGGGTCAAAGTAAAACAACCTCCATTAAAGGTACACAAAAGAGTGTTTCACTCAAGAAGATTAAAAATGTAATACTCCTGCTTGACACTTGCATAATATTGTCATCTTTGTGATATATTTTACAAAACTTTGATTATTGTGATCAAATGTAAAATTAATGTACATTCTGAATGTCGAACCTTGAGACTGTAATCTGCATATGGTGATCTTAAAAGTTTATTTAGTGAATGGGTGGAATTTTCTTTATTTAGTACTCACTAGCTAGTGTATATCAGCACTATAAAATATTACAAATCTTTTTATGTACATATTTTTTCCATATTCTCTCTCCATCAACCCATAAATTGAATTAAATGAAATTTGTTTCTGACCATTAAACTTTCTACCTTTTGATATGCCTCAAATGCACAGATGTCATGTTTTAGTATAGTCTGTATGATGTAGCTTCATGAAAGCTGAAACCAGGGGCCGGATTCACGAACAATACTTAGACCATTCCTAACTTAGATTTTAAGTATTACTTAGATTTCAAGTAAGAAATTATGAAACCTTATTCACGAACGTTCCTAACTCTAAGGTGACCTTAAAACCCATACTTAGATTTTAAGTTAAGTTGAAAGCTACCTTGAGAGGACAGGATGTTAATATTACATGATTTAGTTTGTAAACATTGGGCAATAATAGTGTTGTATTTGGATGGGGAGGTTTATTTATCCACGTGGTTAGTGTATAAGTCAAAATTTTAGTATTAGATGAAGTTTTAACTAATTTTTCAAAAATAATTTCCACAAATGGCTAGATTCTACTTGAAATGAACAGATTAAAAATTTTACTAGGAATTAATTTTACTCTCCAAGCTCATCGGCTAAAATAATTAAAAATCTCACTTTAATAAGCTGTGACCAATATTCTTTGTAGAGGTTCATTATCATAAACAATCCAATGTATAGACCAAAGTTTTCCATACCACTTGGCCAATCAGATTCACTGACACAACCGTAACTAAAGAGTTAGGAGAGGTTTTTTCCTTACTTAAAATCTAAGGTAACCTTATCTAGGTATTGTTTCGTGAATACCAATTCTAAGAAAAACTTAGTCAAGTGAAAAACCTTCCCTTACTTAGATCTAAGGTCACCTTATCTAAGTATTGTTCGTGAATCCGGGCCCAGTTTTTATAGTTATTATGATATATGGGGCAAAAGTTTGAAACTGTAAAATAAGTGCTGATTAACAGTGTTATACGAAGTATGTTCATTAGATTTGCATATTTTAGATATCTTATTTTGCCATACATATGTAGATATTTATAGCCACAATCTTTTGTACTTGATAAAATTTCACTGCAGTTTAAATCAGTAGTAAGCTTATTGTTATCACAGTGTTAATGTGTGTTGCAGGACTTGTTGGTGGAGCATTTCATGATGATTAGAGAGGAGGAAGGCATTCTTCTATATGCAACTCAAGCTCTCACAAATCAGCTAGGACATTCACTGGTCTGTGCCTCTGTCATTGTCTTTTACTGCTGTAAATATATTAGAATATTACTCAGATTTAAACTTGTGTGCAGTCTCACTAGCCTTTTTGGGTAGGGTGTTGGACTTCCAAGTGGAAGGTCTATGGTTCAATCTTACAGTCATAGAATATTATATCTTTGGATAAGGTTCTTTACACATTATGTGTCAGTCTTTAAGGAACGGCCATATGGAGCACCACTGACCAGACCCAAACAATGACTTTACTCTAAAAATAAACTCTTTGATTGGTATTTTCATCACAATTTTTATCTGTGAATTAGACAACTGGGGATGTATACATAGAGGTATCTTCACATATTAAGCCTGAATCGAAGAATTATGTCCACCCCCCGGTGTCAAACATCGTTTCCACTCATTTTAAGGAAAAGTATTAGAGCTATCTTCACCAAATTTGGTATGCAGGATTATTGGGACAGTGTCTTGGGATAACTTTCAGCTGTTGTAGCTCTTTTGCTTACTGAGTAATACCTAAATATAGCTATTTTCAGTACCTGTTGGTTTCTGTGCATTTAAGGGAAAATGATTCAGGATATTTTACTAAAATTGGGAATACAAGATTGTTATGTCTATAGCTCACATGGTATTACATTTGGAACTGATAGCTCTGTAAGTAAGCGAGTAATAGCCATTTAGATATTTCATTGGCTATTTTCTGTACTACTTTTGAGTAATTTGCTTATATCTCAGAAACCGTTACAGATAGAGCAATTTTGAGCAAATTTTTAACCCAAAGGATAATAGAAGATTATCCTGTGTAAAAACGAAAAATTTCAATATTCAGAAATTTTGGTGGCCATCTTGGAAATTAGCGGAAAATAAAAAATTGAAAGTATCGCTGAAACTGTAAGAGACAGAGCGATTTTGAGTGAATTTTTGGCTCACAGGGTAGTAAAAGGGTATCCTGTGCAAAAGGGAAAAATTTGAATTTTCATCACTTTTGGCACCCATCTTGGATTTTAGCGGAAAATTAAAAAAGTATAAATATCTCAGAAACCGTAAGAGATAGAACTATTTCGAGTGAATTTTTGGCCCACAGGGTAGTACAGAGGTGTCCCATTGAAAAGGGAAAAATTTCATTTTTCGCAACTTATGGCAGCCATCTTGGATTTAGTGGAAAATTAAAAAGTGTAAATATCTTGGAAACGGTGCAAGATAGAGCAATTTTGTCAAAATTTTTGGACCCAAAAATTGTTATCTTGAATTTCTGCGTAAAACGCAAAAACGCATTTATCTTGGAAATGGTGCGAGATAGAGCGATTTCATCAAAATTTTTGACCCCTAGGCTATCAGCAGAGTCAGATGATAACTTTTCCCAAAGATCAATTTCCTCCTATTTTTGGTGGTCGTCTTGAATTTCTGCGTAAAATGCAAAAACGCATTTTTCTCGGAAATGGTGCAAGATACAAGGATTACGTCAAATTTTCATGTTGTGTTCATGTTGTGGATCCGAGCTCTGCCTCAGACCACAACTCAGACTATTCTGTTGACCCTCAGCCAGCCCCTAGTAGGCCCAAAAAGCACTCTGAGAAATCAGAACACAAGTCGAGGGCCAGATTTTTACCATCATCTTCAGAGGAGAATCAGTTCCCTGAACATAGGCATAGGTCCCCTAAGCCCTCTGGGAAGTCTTACTCTGATCAGGACCACCCCCAACATGACCCTGACCCTCCTTATTACAGGGAAGTAGCCTTGTCTGACATCCCAATATGCCGAGGAGGTGGATACGTTCCGACGCATCCTAAAACTTCCAGATTCTATGGAATCCCTTTTTGGATCTTCAACAGCGGTCATGGGCCTTGATGATGAGAAAGGCAGGCAAGAACTTAGGCCAAGAGGTCCTTCCTCCATGTTGCCTCTCAATTCAGTCATCAAGGATGCCTTTAATAAGTTTGATCAGGACTTCCAGGCAGCAAATTTACCTGAGGGTAAGTAAATCAAACCACCTCCCTCCACTGCCAAGCGGTACAAGGTAGGCCAGCCTTGTTTTGAGGACAAAATACAAGAGCTGAACACAGACTTTGCCAAGATTTGTATTTCTCCTAGACCATCTGGGGCTCCTATGGGCAAGGTCCCTATGCCAATTCTTAAAGAATTGGAACATCAGGCAAGACAGAATATTTCCACTCTCAATTTCACTACTACTTTTGCCAAAACTTCTTCCTCCTGTAATGTCACTCTGGAGAGGTGTCAACATAGCTTGAAAGCGACCTTCAAAAAGGTCAAGTCTCAGATCAGGAAAGGTGCCGACCCTGAAAAAGCAGCGAAACGTGGATATGAGGAAGCCTGTGAGTATTTGGATTTTTGGAATAAGACCGTCCTAATCCAGCACAGGGCCTTAACTTGCCTTAGTAAATCCCTGGCCCATATTCTCCAGAGAGAATTTTTTTTTTTTTTTTTTTTTTTTTTTTTTTTTTATTTGTTTTTATTGCCAGAAAAACAGCATGACACAAGATGTACAATAGATCTAAAAAGATATTCAAAAAGATACAAAAGGTGAGCAGACAATAATTAGAACAAAAAGAGAAAATAAATTGTACAGGAAGATACACATACATATTCACTCATTATATGGATAAATTAGAAAATTAGAAAAAATGTGCTTGCAAGAGGCTATATCTTGCAGAGAATGCTGTTGATTTTCCCTGCCTGATGTAGACCCCCTCTTCTAAACTTAACATCCAATTTAGGTACTCCAGAAAATTGTTAAAAAATAATTCTTTGTTATTTTTTTTGCACTTTGATATAAATTTTTTCCCTATTAGTATAACAAAGTTAACTGTATACCAGTCCTTTGGGTCCAACTTTAAGACTCCGAAAAATATCTCCAAGACAGTCAAGCTCAATTCAATAGATAACAACTGGTTCAGCCAGCTCTTTACTTGAACCCAGAATACATTTGTGTCTATGCAATAGTAGAAATAATGTTCAAGATTGTCTATTTTTTGACAGATGTCACAGAGAGGTGAATTTTTAATATTCCACTTAAAGAGGTTATAATTGCAGGCAAAAACTCTATGTAGTATTTTATATTGAAAGGTGATCAGGTAAGCATCATTTAGGATTAAATTTGGAAGTAAATACACTGGTTTCCAGTCCAAACTTTCAAGAAATGGGTAGTTTTCAATCCATTTTTCCTGACTCTTTGGTGTCTTATACTCAAGTGCTAAGAAATATGAATAAACCTCTGAACCAGAGAGAATTGTACTCAATGGGCAATATTGGCTTGCTTAGGCGCGAAGCCGAAATGACTCTGTTACAACCCCACTTAGGAGAAACCAGGCGCCAAGAACTCAGGAATGCGTCCTTCTGGCCGCCTTCCTTGTTTAAATCACAGTTGGTAAAGGAAGGCGAGGACTTCCTTCTTAAAAAAAGGCACCTCAAAAGATTCTCAGGGTTTCGGACCCTACCAGAATAAGCCCTTTCGTGGTCCCCACAAGAAAAGAGGCTCCTACAGGAAACGCCCCTATGGGGGCAATTCCTCACAAAGCAGTAACCAATCGTTTTCTTCCAGCAGGGGAAAACAAAACTTCAGAGGCTCCAGGGGTTGTTTTCGACCTCACAATAGGGGAAGAGGGCGTGGAAACCCCTCTCCCCAATGACTCCTTCAAAGCCTCAAACAGTCCACCAGTAGGAGGTCGCCTCCGTTCTTTCAGCAGAGACTGGCAAGTAAACAATTGTTCATCCAACGTGTTAAACATTATCACCAATGGCTATGTTCTGCCATTCCTCTCAAAACCAAACTTGGTCAGATTTCCTCTGATAATATCAGAATACAAGGCCCTTCCAAAAGACCAAGTCTTAGCCGATTGCATCCAGTCTCTGCTGTCAAAGAACGCTATCGAAAGGGTAGAAAATGTAAAACCTCTCGGGTTTTACAGTCGCCTGTTTCTAGTACCCAAGCCTCACCAAAGGTGGAGGCCAGTAATAGACCTAAGCAGACTCAAAACTTTTCTACACGTAGAGAAGTTCAAGATGGAAACTCCAGAGTCCATCAGGACCTCCCTGATTCCAGGGGAATGGGTAGCGTCGATAGATCTATCGGACCCTTACCTTCACATCCCCATCCATCCTCACTCAAGGAAATACCTAAGATTTTGCCACAGGTCTCAGGTGTTCCAGTTCACCTCCCTACCTTTCGGACTGGCCACAGCCCCCCAGGTTTTTACCATGATTGTAAAGGAGGTGAAGCTCATGGCCCTCTCCAAAGGGCTCAGACTCCACCAATACCTGGACGACTGGCTGATCAGATCTCAATCCCAGAAGGAAGCCCTAGTGAACACTCAGGCAGTGGTAGATCTGACCCAGTCCTTGTGATGGATCATCAATCAACAAAAATCAGAACTGAATCCCACTCAGGTGTTTTCGTTCGTGGGTTACAAGTACCACCTAGATTCAGCCCTTGTAAAACCCACTCAAGAGAGATGGCTCAAATTTCAGGATTTTATCCTACAACTCAAGTCAAAACATGTTTTGACTGCAAGATGTTTGATGTCTCTAATTGGGTTGCTAGCCTCAACGGAGAAAATGGTCCCGGAGGGACGACTTCACATGAGGCCCTTTCAGTTTCACCTCAAGGAGCACTGGAAATTTCCTCAACCACTGGACAGCCTCCTTCCTTGGACAGAAGCCATCTCTGCACACCTAGACTGGTGGCAGAACCCTGCAAACGTGATGAAAGGCTCAGACCTTCATCCCAAAGACCACAGTATCCAACTCTTTACAGACGCCTCAAACGAAGGTTGGGGCGCTCACTTAGAACAAAGTTCTACCCAAGGTCTGTGGTCTCCCCAGGAAAAAGGCCTTCACATAAACGTCCTAGAATTGAAAGCTGTCTTTCTGGCCCTGAGACACTTCAAAGACCAGTGTCAGGACCAAATAGTGCTAGTTGCAACGGACAACTCAACTGTGGTAGCTTACATAAACAAACAAGGGGGAACACACTCAGCAGAGATGTGTGCACTCCTGTGGAGAATCATGACCTGGTGCCATCATTCTCACATCGCATTGAAAGCCAGGCACATTCCAGGGTGCCTGAATGTGATGGCCGACCTACTTTCCAGGTCGAATCAGGTACAGTCGACCGAATGGTCACTACATCCACAGGTGTTCAAACAGATCTCCCAAAAGTGGTTCACTCCCCACGTGGACCTATTTGCCACTAATCTGAACCACAAGCTTCCACTGTACGTGTCTCCTATCCCAGACCTGAAGGCCTGGGACATAGATGCTCTAAACATAGATTGGACGGGTCTCACTGCCTATGCTTACCCTCCAACGGCTCTCCTTCACAGGGTGATCCAAAAAATCAGACAATGCAATTGTCTGATCATACTAATAGCCCCAGGCTGGCCAGGGATGCCCTGGTTTTGGGACCTAGTGCAGCTCTCAACAGAGATCCCACTACAGCTCCCGGGGTCGACAACACTCCTCAAGCAGTCCCACAACTACGTGTTCCACAGGAACCCACAGCACCTCAACCTCCACGCCTGGTGTCTAGGAGTGGACAGCTCCAAGAACAAGGCTTCTCTGTGGAAGTGGCAAAGAGAATTGTTGCACCTCAGCGGTCATTAACAAGGACCATCTACAAATCAAAGTGGGCCCTATTTGAAAAATGGTGCAGAGAAAATTCGGTGGATTTCTTCACTCCATCTGTGAAACAAATCTCAGATTGCTTCATGTATCTGTACCAAGACCTAAACAGGCGCCCCTCCACCATTGATGGTTACAGGACTGCCATTGTTGACACCTTGGGCCCATCGGGCCAACATATTGCTCATAATGAGGACCTTCATAGGTTGCTCTCCAGTTTCCACAGGGATCGTCCCAAAAGTTCCAGAAATCTTCCCAAGTGGAACCTTTCTGTTGTTCTCAATGAGCTCACAAAAGCACCCTTTGAGCCTATGAAAGACACAGACCTCAAACATCTCACTCTCAAAACTGCTTTCTTGCTAGCTTTGGCCTCCTGCAAGCGCCGCAGCGAAATCCATGCCTGGGTCGCAAACAAAGTAATCTAGGCCAATGGGAAAAGGTCGCCTTGTTCCCTTCTTCTGACTTCATAGCCAAAAACCAACTAGCAAGAGAAGGTTCTCAAAGTGTGTCTCCGGTGACTATTCCTGCTTTGACTACCATTGTGGATAGACAATTCAAAGAAGACAGGGCCCTGTGTCCGGTGCGGGCCCTGAGGTTCTATCTGGACCGAACCCAGGACCTAAGAGGTTCCCGGTCCCTCCTTTTCATCTCCTTCAAGAAAGGACATACCTCAGACATCAGACCCGCTACTCTCTCTTCTTGGTTGAAACAAACCATCCTACTTTGTTATAAACAAGCAGACCAGCAAGCCTTGGATTTAGTTCAAGTCAAGGCGCATGACATTCGGGCCTTCGCAGCCTCTAAGGCGTTTTACGGTGGGGTATCGGTGGACCAGATCATGCAAGCCTGTCACTGGAAAGCTCACAACACTTTTACCAATTTTTATCTAAAAGACCTTACTTGGTCGGACAATGACAACAATCTGTATCTGGGACCAGTAGTAGCGGCACAACAGGTCCTAGACCCTTCTCCTCAGTCCAGTCATCCTCGGAAAGAAAAGAAGGGGGGGGACACATCCGCTACAACCAAGTCTTCAGGAGTCTAAGCCCCGGGTCTAGATATACGTCTACTTCATCAGAGTGTATACGGTAAGGTCTATCTAATCTTTAAATCATTATAATTGTACATTATTAAGGACCTGAAGGTTGTCATTTTAGTCAGTTCCCGAGCCTTAAGCTCAGGTTCTTGCGTGATCGTCCTTGGGACTGACCCCGTCTGTGTATCTAGTGTACACATCTTCTTCTCGTCAAACACCCTGACAGTTTTTTAGCACTGTCATTCATTCAGGTTTTTGGCTTCTACAGGCCCGGTCTTCAGGATTGGGGCCCTGTAGACAGGACTCAGACTGGTACTTTCGATCTTTCATTCTACTATTGTTGTCAAAATTCTAAGAAAAAACAGACTTATCTGCCAGTCTCAGCTGTAATCCCTCCTCCGGACGGTTGGATGCAGCATTCAGTCCCACATGGTAAGCTATTGTAGCGCAATAAAATTGAAAATTTTAATTACTTAAATGTAGCTTTTATAAACTACAAGCTTACCATGTGGATCTGCTTGTAGTATATTATCTCTCCTTACTTCAGATGAAAACAATAGAAAATTCCCAGGCAAATTATCTGATAGAAATCTCTATTTAGTGTGTGGGTTTTCATATCGCAGGGAAATACTTCCAAATTAAATGTAGTGGATGTAGTTTTTTTAGTGTTTACAAGTATCATAATGTATGTGTTGTTTTATCTCTTGAAATAGGACCACTGTGAGTTTTTATTACTGGGTCATATTTTGCTTCCAGATAAAGTTTGAATGTTGTCTCCTTGACAATACATTGTTTAATTATGTCCAACCCACTGTCCGTGACGCTTGGTTTCCTATCTTTACCAAATTTGGTATGGGTGTTTATTGGGTTAATAGCTTGCATAGGATTGCTTTTGGTGAAGATAGCTGTATAGCTAACTGATTAATAGCTACTTAGCTACTTGTGTGTACTTCTTTTGTTTCCGGGCATTTTAAAGAAAAAATATTTGACATATCTTTACCAAATTTGGTAGGAGCAATAGTTAGGTCAATAACTTGCTTGGGATTGCTTTAAGTGATAATAGCTATATAACTGACTGAGTAATAGCTACTTAGCTACTTTGAGTAGCTTTTTTATTTTAAGCATTTTAAAGGAATAGTATTTCACCTATGTTCACAAAATTTGCGATGTAGGATTATTGGATCAGTAGCTTGCTTGGGATTGCTTTTGGTGATAATACCTGTATAGCTAACTGAGTAATAGCTACTGTGCTATATAGCTATTATGCAATTTTAGTTGACTTTTTTCTGGACATTTTGATGAAACAATGTTTTCCTTCTTCACAAAAAATTATATGAAGGATAATCAGGTCAATAGTTTGGCCAGGATAGCTTTTGGTCGATGATAGTTTTGTAGCTATCTGAGTAATAGCTGCTTTGCTTCTTTGAGCCTACTCTGAATTGCATTTCGGTTTTCACTCTTTTAAAAGAAACATATTTAACTCATCTTTGTAAAATTTGGTGGGAAGGTTTATAGTGTCAATTAATTACATGGTATTGTTGTTGAAGGTAATAGCTTTAACCTCCTGAGTAATAGCTACATAGCAAAAAACATAAATATGTCCATCTCCTAAACCGTGTGAGATAGAGCGATTTCGTCGAAATTTTTAATCCACAGGGTATCTGACCAGTGTACTCTTTGCAATTTTTTAAAAATTTTGCTCTCCCCAAAAATGGCAGCCATTTTGAATTTTCGAATTTTTGCCAAAAATGGAAAAACACCAATTTGCTTCTATCTCCTTGACCATACGAGATAGAGTGATTTCATCAAAATTTTCGACCCACAGGGTATCTAAGCAATATAGTCTTGGCAATTCTCAAAAAATTTACCTCTCCCAAAAAATTGCCGCCATTTTGAATTTTCAAATTTTCGCCAAAATGCAAAAACACAAATTTCTTCTATCTCCTTAACCATGCGAGATAGAGCAATTTTCGTCGAAATTTTCGACCCACAGGGTATCGAGGCAATGTAGTCTTGGCAATTTTCAAAATTTTCCTCTCCCCAAAAATGGCGGCCATTTCGAATTTTCGCCAAAAATACAAATTTCTTCTATCTCCTTAACCACGCGAGATAGAGCAATTTTCGTCGAAATTTTCGACCCACATAGTATCGAGACAATGTAGTCTTGGCAATTTTCAAACAAAATTTTCTCTCCCCAAAAATGGTGGGCATTTTGAATTTTTGCCAAAAATGCAAAAACACAAATTTGCTTCTATCTCCTTAACCGTGCGAGATAGAGCGATTTCATCAAAATATTCAACCCAAAGGGTATCTTGACAAATTACTCTTTGCAATTTTCAAAAAAAAAATTTTACTCTCTTCAAAAATGGCGGCCATTTTGAATTTTAGAATTTTTGCCAAAAATGCAAAAACACAAATTTGCTTCAATCTCCTTAACCGTGCGAGATAGAGTGATTTTGTCAAAATTTTCAACCCTCAGGGTGTCTAGAGTGTACTGGTGACTTTTTACAAAAATCACTTTCCCGCCACTTTTGGCGGCCATCTTGAATTTCTGCGTGAACGTTAAAAACACTTATCTCAGAAACGGTGCGTGATAGAGCAATTTCGACGAAATTTTTGGTCCCACTGGTGACTTCTTTGCAAAAATCGCTTTCCTGCCACTTTTGGCAGCCATCTTGAATTTCTGCGTAAAGCGCAAAAGCGCATTCATCTCGGAACCGGTGTGAGATAGAGCGATTTTGACAAAATTTTGGAGCCGCAGGGTATCTGCAGAGTGTACTGGCGACATTTTGCAAAAATCACTTTCCCGCCATTTTTTGGTGGCCATCTTGAATTTCTGCGTAAAACACAAAACACATTTATCTGGCAAACTGTTCGAGATAGAGTGATTTCAACGAAATTTCTGACCTGCAGGTTATCTGCTGAGTCTACTGGTGGCTTTTCACAAAAATCACTTTCCCGCCATTTTTGGTAGCCATCTTGAATTTCTGCGTAAAATGCAAAAACGCATTTATCTTGGGAACGAGATTTTGACTGCCACCTTGAATTTTGGTGGAAATTGAAAATGTCATTTATCTCAAAAACCCTCAGAGATAAAGTGATTTCGAGCAATGTTTGGACCCTTTGGGTGTACTAGAGACCTTACATATAGTGCTTGTGAAAAAAGTTGAATTTCCACAATTTTGTCGGCCATCTTGAATTTTGGCGGAAATTGAAAATGTTGTTTATCTTGAAAACTGTAAGGGATAGAGCAATTTTAAGCTAATTTTTGACCATTTGGATATTACAGATCTTTGGTATATTGCCTCTGAAAAATGTCAAATTTTGCCCACCATCTTCAATTTTATCGGGAATCGAAAATGTTGGTTATCTCAAAAACCTTTACAGACAGAGTGATTTTGAGCAAATTTTGAACCAATGCAAAAGGGCATGAAGCCGAAATAATTTACATGTATACTAATAAATATTTAAGCATCATTGATATATTTTACAAATGAAACAGGGTCTTGTAAAACTACTGTACAATTGTTGCAAAATGTTCATGAGATGGACATTACACATGATAATGTGTGTTCTTCTATGCTATCCTGTTTCTTTTCATATGTTGCAGTTACTGTTAACAGGGCGTCCTACTTCTAGTTGCTTCATGAAGTAGTTGTGATACCTTTCTGATGGGTGCACTGTTATTTATTTTTCTAGCTTTATCCTCGCAGGAAAAAATACATCCACACCTAATAATTACTGTTCCCTTGAAAATGGGACATAAAAAGGTGACATCCTTACATTCTTACAGGGGGCCACGGTGGCAGAGTGGTAACACTCTCGCCTCCCACCTCTGCGGCCGGGGTTCGATCCCCGTCATGGCCGTAAGTGGGAAAGCTGGTAGTTGCTTGCCGTTGGTCGGCAGTTTACAGTACACAACCCTAGCGAACTATATGTACTGGTTTCCTCTGCCCTTCCAACTACCCGTCGTGATATGACCTGTACAGTGTTGAAAGCGACGTAAAACCCCAAATAAACAAAATACATTCTTACATGTTTTTGCTAAATGGTCTATAGTTAAGTGAGCTACTTTGAGTAAATTGCATGTAACTCCAAAATGACTGCATTTAGAGCATTTTGCAAAACTCTGTTGTTCAGCTACCTTCTCATTACCAACAATATGGTACCTGTTTCAGATGTTGAGCTAATTTATTGCGCTACAATAGTTTACCATGTGGGACTGAATGCTTTACTGGTTGGCGCGAGGCATCATGACCAACGTCTAAGAAAAAAAGACATTTATTGTTGGCCGTAGCCTCAGGTTGTCGTCACGTGATCTGCCCTTTGTAAGCACTTCCGCTTTTGTAATTTGTCCTTATTGTATCCACTGGATAGCATCCGGTGGATACTATGGATTTGACTTTGTTACACCGCCGCCGCAGTGTGTAGAGAGATTTCACTGTTACCGCTCTAACGGAAAAAAATACTATAGCTAGCCTTCTCAAATTTGCAGGATATATTCACAGCCATAAAATCTTGGGAATATTTTTGGCCTCATTTTGAAAAACAAGATGGCCCCCACGGGCGTTTTTCGACTTTAAACGAGGACTTTTGGTGGCCCTCTAGAGCAAAGGATATGTTCCTCATTATAAAATCTTGACTGGGAATAGTTTTGGCCTCATTTTGAAAAACAAGATGGCCGCCACAGGCGTTTCTTTGCAGTCATGAAAAGTGCTTATATCTCCCTTATTATTGGTCCTAGAGGTTTGGGATGGTAAACCAACCTATAAGAACTTGTCTTAGTAAATCCCTGGCCCATATTCTCCAGAGAGAATTGTACTGAATGGGCAATATTGGCTTGCTTAGGCGCGAAGCCGAAATGACTCTATTACAACCCCATTTAGGAGAAACCAGGCGCCAAGAACTCAGGAAGTCCTTCTGGCCGCCTTCCTTGTTTAAATCACAGTTGGTAAAGGAAGGCGAGGACTTCCTTCTTAAAAAAAGGCACCTCAAAAGATTCTCAGGGTTTCGGACCCTATAGTCCAGTTCACTATGTATTTTCGTTCAAAATCTTTGGAGATTAGCAAACCTATACATTTTTGGAATCCTCAGGCCCTAAGGCATCCAAAAATCAATGTTGGCATTTGCGCAGACATCGTTAAGGCCGCCATCTTGGATTTTCAAAATGGCCGCCATAAAATACATATTTTGCAATATCTCGGCTTCTAGTCAGCTTAAAAACTTGTATAAATATGCTAACCATATGTTTTCTGGGTCAAGGAATCCAATGGTGATATCTAAATAGTGCTCAAAATAAATGAAAAAGGCAAAAAGGGTTATTAGAGAAAAATTATAACTACAATATAAAACGAGTTTCAGAAAATGTGAAATCTTCAAAATGAAAAAAATATATATATCACTGCAAACCTCTTTTAAATATAATAAAAATAATCTATTTGAATGTTTTTACTAGAAATAGCCCATATTTACTGTTTTTTTAACTTATGTATTTTGTTACAGTTGTATTATATGATGTGATCAGTGCACATTTTCACATTTATTGATTTTTGTCAAAAGTCACACATGCAGACTTAAAACTGGCACATGTGGGTCAACACGACGTCCTACTCTTTGTTTATATTATCTTCTGAAATGCAATCAAATGAATAAAACTCAATCAAGCATGACATTGTTTATGTTTAGTGTAAATTGATCAATTACATATTGATGATTATTGAAATAACATGCTTGTCAATGTACATGTACTTACATTTTTTTCACAATAGTTATGTGATATTATAACATCATTGATATGTGTTAAATATTATGTAATAGATATACAGGATATTTTATGATATTGTTATATATAAACTGTGGATGCTTTTAACTTTAATGAGCTGGATAACACATCAGGTATGTGGATGAAGTTTTTCCTTGTCTTTTTGCTGTTCTTATAGAAAAAATATTACATATTTTATTCCTGTCATGGGGCAAGGAAATTAGTGAGCGCATATGTTAGATAATAATATTAATATGAACACAATTGTTATTTTTTTTTCTGAAATTAAACAAGTTAGTACAACATAATCAATATTTTGTTTATTTACTTGCAGCTGATTTTTATTTATTGTAACAGTTTCATGAAATGTTTAACATACTCTGTCATATTTTTAAACACTTGGATGACTTTTGCATGTTTATATAGACTTGATATAGTCTTAGGAAAATCACCTAACGTGAATACTGATTTGAGACAAAACTTAGCTGAGATAAAAGTTGCAATTCTAAAACAACATTTAAACCTAAGACCTGGCTTACTCATAGACCCTTTGTGAATATGGACCTTTTCATTTTTTTGAGTTCTCTGCATTTTACAGGTGCCATCAGTTCAGCAATATCCATGTGCACTCATATCTTCAAACTTGTAAATTGTTGCACAAATTTCATTTTTACAATTGCATAAGCATAACCAGCTTCCTAGATATTCTAACACACTACATTTTCTTAACATACATAGCTACTATACTATATTCCACTGATGTTTCTAATGTAACTAATGCTTATCTTGGTGGTGGTTTACACATATGTATGCTGGGCTGTTTTCTTCCAGAGCAGACGTCATAATGAATATACATCCTGATGACAGCAACTCAAGGGATCCTGTAGACTGGAGGCTATGCATCCTTTGTCAGGAGAGAATAACTCCAATAAAGGATCGGTTGTTGCAAATCCCAGAACAGAATCCTACCAGAAAATACTTGATGTGGTGGTCGAGCGAGCAGGTGTGCATGATGGGCAATATGTTGCAATTCAAGGACGTCTCAAAGGATGCACGAAAGAAAAGCTGGTTCACAAAGAAGCAAAATGGCATAGAAGTTGTTATTCTTTTGCCACAAATCAGACAAAATTGCAGCGAGCCAGAAACCGCTTTGAACATTCGTTAGCCACAGGACAGTATGCCATGAAAAAACGAGGTCACAAAAGAACAAATTCAGAACTGGAAGAAGATACACCAGAGATACCAAGGACATCAAAGCCATTCACAAGATCAGCCACAGATCCATTATCAAAAGAACTGTGTTTTTTCTGCCAATTAGACAAGGATGAAGCTCTCTTTTCAGTTAGAACTATGAACTCTGGAAAGGCTGTCAGACAAGCAGTAGAAATTTCCCAAGATCCAGTACTGATGACAAGATTAAGCAATGCAATATCACCATATGATGCCCATGCAATTGACATTAAATATCACAAACTGTGTTGGACGCAAAATGTGTTTCATGTTCTCAGAGATCACACCAGTGACAAAGCCAAATCCACAACAATGGACCTGCCCATGCAGATGTCGTGCCTGATCGAGTTAATCAACCTTGTTGACATACAAACTCAGAATAAAGCACATCTTCCCATGGATCAAATAGAGGCAACATACATATCGATGCTTGGGGGTAGTGATGAGGTACATAAACATACCCCATTGCTAACAAGACAATGGCTGAAGGAACAGATTCTTCAAGAATTACCAAGTGTGAAGTCTGTGAGGCAAAAAGACCGACGCAAGCCGTCAGTTCTCTATTGCCCTGAAGCTTGTGAAGAAGATATGGTCCACACATTCATGATGCAAAACAGTCACATGGACAACACAAAGATGTTATATAAGACAGCCAAACTTATACGCAGAAGCATTGTCAACTTCACTGACCAAAAGAAAACATCAGACATGATTTCTGTAGTAAGCACTACAAAAGATGTTCCAACAGAATTGTACAGCCTTATGCGCTGGATCTTGGTAGGCCCTGAAGAGGAGTTGCAAACAGATACAAGACGCAGAACGGTCGACCAATCAGCACTTACACTATCTCAAAACTTAATGTATGCTTTCAAAACCAAAAAGCAGGTGCAACAACAACCAAAACAAGCAACAGCTGCATTCAGGACTCCGCATGCCCGAGAAAATCCTCAGGTTCTGGGTTTGGCAGTAACCACTCACCATGACACCAGGAATAAGAAACTGATTGAGCTTCTCCATTCACAAAACTATTGTATATCATACAGCCAGACACTTCTCTTAGAAACAGCTATAGCTAATGCTGTTGTAGAAAACACACTACAGTTCAATGGGATGTACGTCCCTCCCTTCCTCAAGAAAGGAGCATTTGTGTTTTTTGCTGTTGACAATACTGACTTTGCTGAGGACACAGCTGATGGAAAAGGCACCCTACATGGGACGATTACTGTGGTTTATCAGAAGGATAATGCCCCAGGAGAAGCCATAGCACCCAACTTAGAACTTAGCGAGACAAAAAGTTTGACAATTGCCCCATACAATGTACCCATACAGGCATGTAGCAAACCAAAACCTCGAGTTGTCAAGAGAACACATGAATTTCAGACAAACACCACAGGAGTTGCTGCGTCTTATGAACTGAATACCCAAGGTTGGGTCATCGCATCAGCACTTTCTAAAAAACCCAAAGATGGCGAAAGTAAAATCCCAGATTGGGCTGGATTCATGTCACTAGTATCATCTAGACAGTCATTGACGAAAGTTGGTGCACTGCCGCTGCTGCCAGAAGTTGCACATGACTGGTCTACAATGTTGACTGTAATGCTACAAGCATCAAAGTTGAAGACTCTTTTCACCGGTGAAGAACATCCAACAGTGATAACCTTTGACATGGCCTTATATGAGAAGGCAGTACAGCTGGTGGATGCAAGGGATGATCTGAAGGGAACAGTTCTTCCCCGGCTGGGTGAGCTACATGCTGTTATGGCTGCACTGAGGGCGCTAGGCTCATCGGTTGAAAACTCTGGAATAGACGATGCATGGATTGAGTCTGGGGTATATGGATCAGCCACAGCACGCCAAATCCTGAAGTGTGCCCACTACAAGAGAACTCTCCGTGCACACATTTATACCTACACAGCACTGAATGAACTTCTCCTGGAAAAGTTCTTTGAAGAAAAACCACATCTCAAAGCCATCTGCTCAGAGCCAGTGAACCAACTCCAGGAAGCCTGTGCAAAATCAGGACAAGTCACTGTTGCCAATAAAACCTTGCTTCAAACCCTCACCGATGAAGCAGTGATTGAGCAACTGAAAGCATGGAAAGAAGAAAAGTGCTCCAATGCAATGTTCAAGTCACTAATTAACTACCTCCACCATGTGGATATCATCCTGCACTTTGTTGAAGCTTCAAGAAATTCTGATTTGACTCTTCATCTGCAAGCAGGAGAGGCACTAAGCAAGCTCTTCTTTGCCCTAGACCGAATAAAGTACAAACGCCTTTGGCCACGGTACATTGCAGACATGCAGGAACTGCAGATAAGTCATCCGAAAACCTGGCATGAACTTCAGAATGGGAATATATCTGTCACAAAAAGTGAGATACCATTTGTCTCCATTGGAGCAGATCACGCCTGTGAACAAGTGAACAGGATGATGAAAATCCACTCTGGGTTGACTGGTATTTCAAACAATGCCAACGCACGACAGCGATTCTTTCTGGCCACACCAGAAATGTCACGTCTTTCAAATGAGTTCAAAGGCCAGTATGATATATCTACTCACAAATCACAGGAACACCATGAGGTAAAACCAAGTGTTGTCAAGAAAGAGCATGATGCTGTCAAGAAGATTAAAGTCGCCATACTTAATCATGGAAATCCTTTTGATGCAGAGGGTGAACAACTCTACAACTTCATGACACATGCTTATGTTCCTCAAAAAAGTGTGCCATCAATTCTAAATGTCGATGATGTTGGTCAGAAACTATATGAAGATTATGTTGCCGAGCGGAGCAATGGAGATGTCAGTCTGTGGGCACCAGTCAAGAAGCAGAATAACGCCATGTTCCTGTCAGGCACCAAAAAGCAAACAGTCAAAACTCGGGACCAATCGGTGGATCTGAAAGAAACAAAAGATCTTTATGGTCGTCTGATGGTTCTAGCCAAGTCAAGTCGGGACATCGATCAGAAAAATGCAATAGGGAACTATGAGTTCACTTTGACTCCCAGGGCACTTTTTGCTCCAGATGGATCCATTCTTCCATGTTTTGATAAATCGAAGCTCATTCACTGCCTGGAGAAGCTAAAGAAAGACTGTGAAAAAGATCAAAGTTCACAAGAACAATCATTTGGGGATCATGCTGAAAGCGTTGGTGAACCAGAAACAACATCAGTTCCTTCTGTGAGTCCAAAAATTGCTATTGTGGATGGAATGGTGCTTGTCCAACAGATGGCCAAGAAGTCAGGTACAATCAGCACAGTCAAAGATCTAGGCCAGCACTTCAATGACAGGCTTCTAACGTTGACAGCAAATTTTGACGAAATTATTCTGGTGTTTGATACGTACAAAGCTGATTCATTGAAACAAAAAACAAGGGAAAAACGACGGCAGAGTAAAGATCCAATTCAATACCAGATTTCTGATAACACAAGTATCAAGCACATACCCATGGGGCGGTTGCTGTCTCACGAGAAAACAAAAGCCGATTTAACTGAATATCTTGCTGAAACAGTATTCGAGAACAATGCAAACTCACAAAAGTTAGTCATCACATCAGCATCTGGCAACACAAGATGCAATCGCTCTATCCAGTTTGAAGAGAACAATCACGAGGAAGCTGACACACTGATGATCTGCTTAGCGGCATCTGCATCCCAGAGATGTCCTGCAGCACGGATGGTGTTCTTCAGTCAAGATACGGATGTCTTGGTTTTAGCTGTGGCACACTTCGACAAACTCTGCAAGAACACTGCAATATCGATGGCATCAGGCATTTTGGAGATTGGGCCAATCTGGAGTGCGCTGGGAAGAGAAAAGGCAACAGCGCTGCACGTATTCCATGCATTTACTGGTGCAGACAATGTTGGAAGATTCTCCGGACTAGGTAAAACAAAGTGGTTTCAACAATACATGAGGGCTGATAAGGAAGTCATCTCAGCACTGCTGAAACTGACAGAGGAAGGTGATGTGACCCAGGATGTGAGGGATGTGCTGTCTCAGTTTGTGTACTCACTGTACTGTCCGAAAGGCATCAATATAACAAAAATTCCTGACCTACGGTGGCATCTATTTTGCAAGTATCTTGCAGAAAGCACCAAGCTGCCTCCTACAGTCGGATCCCTTACAGAGCACATTGATCGTGTACATGTACAGGCTAGGGTTTGGTCCCAAGCCACGGAGATGTGGCAGCATCTTTTGGACCCACTGACACATGGTTATTATCAGGATGACAACGGCACTATACTGCCGACCACCACAAAGGTTCCACCTGCACCACAGGCCATTGTAGAGTTGGTTAGATGTCAGTGTAAAGCCCATTGCACGACCCAAAGGTGTTCATGCCTGAAACACAACCTGTCTTGCACAGATCTTTGTTTGTGTGGAAGTGACTGTGAAAATGATGCAGATTGTAATGCTGAATGTGACACTCAGGACAGTGATGAAGATCTGTAGAAACGTTCCTCCTAAATGATGCATCAGTGATCAAGATCTGCAGATACATTCCTCCTAATTGATCTATGTACCATATATATGACTCACAATAATCTCATAAGTCATATTTGTTTTCTTCTTTTTTATAACAACTACTATAAACATCAAAAGATTCTTGCAACAGGTACTAATATTTCGAGCAGATTTATACTGAAATCACAGTGCTGCTTTATGAATAGATTTATTTAAAATAACCCTTTTTTGCCTTTTACATCATTTTGAGCACTATTTAGATATCACCATTGGATTCCTTGACCCAGAAAACATATGGTTAGCATATTTATACAAGTTTTTAAGCTGACTAGAAGCCGAGATATTGCAAAATATGTATATTATGGCGGCCATTTTGAAAATCCAAGATGGCGGTCTTAACGATGTCTGCGCAAATGCCAACATTGATTTTTGGATGCCTTATGGCCTGAGGATTCGAAAAAAGTATAGGTTTGCTAATCTCCAAAGATTTTGAACGAATTTTTATTCTTAGACATAGTGGACTGGACTACTACCAGAATAAGCCCTTTCGTGGTCTCCACAAGAAAAGAGGCTCCTACAGGAAACGCCCATATGGGGGCAATTCCTCACAAAGCAGTAACCAATCATTTTCTTCCAACAGGGGAAAACAAAACTTCAGAGGCTCCAGGGGTCGTTTTTGACCCCACAATAGGGGAAGAGGGCGTGGAAACCCCTCTCCCCAATGACTCCTTTAAAGCCTCAAACAGTCCACCAGTAGGAGGTCGCCTCCGTTCTTTCAGCAGAGACTATCAAGTAAACAATTGTTCATCCAACGTGTTAAACATTATCACCAATGGCTACGTTCTGCCATTCCTCTCAAAACCAAACTTGGTCAGATTTCCTCTGATAATATCAGAATACAAGGCCCTTCCAAAAGACCAAGTCTTAGCCGATTGCATCCAGTCTCTGCTGTCAAAGAACGCTATCAAAAGGGTGGAAAATGTAAAATCTCTCGGGTTTTACAGTCGCCTGTTTCTAGTACCCAAGCCTCACCAAACGTGGAGGCCAGTAATAGACCTAAGCAGGCTCAACACTTTTCTACACATAGAGAAGTTCAAGATGGAAACTCCAGAGTCCATCGGGACCTCCCTGATTGCAGGGGAATGGGTAGTGTTGATAGATCTATCGGACACTTACCTTTACATCCCCATCCATCCTAACTCAAGGAAATACCTAAGATTTTGCCACAGGTCTCAGGTGTTCCAATTCACCTCCCTACCTTTCGGACTGGCCACAGCCCCCCAGGTCTTTACCATGATCGTAAAGGAGGTAAAGCTCATGGCCCTCTCCAAAGGGCTGAGACTCCACCAATACCTGGATGACTGGCTGATCAGGTCTCAATCCCAGAAGGAAGCCCTAGTGAACACTCAGGCCGTGGTAAATCTAACCCAGTCCTTGGGATGGATTATCAATCAACAAAAATCAGAACTGAATCCCACTCAGGTGTTTTCGTTCGTGGGTTACGAGTACCACCTAGATTCAGCCCTTGTAAAACCCACTCAAGAGAGATGGCTCAAACTTCAGGATTTTATCCTACAACTCAAGTCAAAACATATTTTGACTGCAAGATGTTTGATGTCTCTAATTGGGTTGCTAGCCTCAACGGAGAAAATGGTCCCGGAGGGACGACTTCACATGAGGCCCTTTCAGTTTCACCTCAAGGAGCACTGGAAATTTCCTCAACCACTGGACAGCCTCCTTCCTTGGACAGAAGCCATCTCTGCACACCTAGACTGGTGGCAGAACCCTGCAAACGTGATGAAAGGCTCAGACCTTCATCCCAAAGACCACAGTATCCAACTCTTTACAGACGCCTCAAACGAAGGTGGGGGCGCTCACTTAGAACAAAGTTCTACCCAAGGTCTGTGGTCTCCCCAGGAAAAAGGCCTTCACATAAACGTCCTAGAATTGAAAGCTGTCTTTCTGGCCCTGAGACACTTCAAAGACCAGTGTCAGGACCAAACAGTGCTAGTTGCAATGGACAACTCAACTGTGGTAGCTTACATAAACAAACAAGGGGAAACACACTCAGCGGAGATGTGTGCACTCCTGTGGAGAATCATGACCTGGTGCCATCATTCTCACATCACATTGAAAGCCAGGCACATTCCAGGGTGCCTGAATGTGATGGCCGACCTACTTTCCAGGTCGAATCAGGTACAGTCAATGGTCACTACATCCACAGGTGTTCAAACAGATCTCCCAAAAGTGGTTCACTCCCCACATGGACCTATTTGCCACTCATCTGAACCACAAGCTTCCACTGTACGTGTCTCCTATCCCAGACCCGAAGGCCTGGGACATAGATGCACTAAACATAGATTGGATGGGTCTCACTGCCTATGCTTACCCTCCAACGGCTCTCCTTCACAGGGTGATCCAAAAAATCAGACAATCCAATTGTCTGATCATACTAATAGCCCCAGGCTGGCCAGCAATGCCCTGGTTTTGGGACCTAGTGCAGCTCTCAACAGAGATCCCACTACAACTCCCGGTGTCGACAACACTCCTCAAGCAGTCCCACAACTACGTGTTCCACAGGAACCCGCAGCACCTCAACCTTCACGCCTGGTGTCTAGGAGTGGACAGCTCCAAGAACAAGGCTTCTCTGTGGAAGTGGCAGAGAGAATTGCTGCACCTCAGCGGTCATCAACAAGGACCATCTACAAATCAAAGTGGGCCCTATTTGAAAAATGGTGCAGAGAAAATTCGGTGGATTTCTCCACTCCATCTGTGAAACAAATCTCAGGTTTCTTCATGTATCTGTACCAAGACCTAAACAGGTGCCCCTCCACCATTGATGGTTACAGGACTGCCATTGTTGACACCTTGGGCCCATCAGGCCAACATATTGCTCATAATGAGGACCTTCATAGGTTGCTCTCCAGTTTCCACAGGGATCATCCCAAAAGTTCCAGAAATCTCCCCAAGTGGAACCTTTCTGTTGTTCTCAATGAGCTCACAAAAGCACCCTTTGAGCCTATGAAACACACAGACCTCATACATCGCACTTTCAAAACTGCTTTCTTGCTAGCTTTGGCCTCCTGCAAGCGCCGCAGCGAAATCCATGCCTGGGTTGCAAACAAAGTATCTAATCAAGGCCACTGGGAAAAGGTCTCCTTGTTCCCTTCTTCTGACTTCATAGCCTAAAACCAACCAGCAAGAGAAGATATCTCAAGTGTGTTTCCGGTGACTATTCCTGCTTTGACTACCATTGTGGATAGACAGTCCAAGAAGACAGGACCCTGTGTCCGGTGCGGGCCCTGAGGTTCTATCTGGACCGAACCCAGGACCTAAGAGGTTCCCGGTCCCTCCTTTACATTAGTCATCAGACCCCACTACTCTCTCTTCTTGGTTGAAACAACCATCCTACTTTGTTATAAACAAGCAGACCAGCAAGCCTTGGATTTAGTCTAAGATTAAGGTCTATCTAATCTTTAAATCATTATAAGTGTACATTATTAAGGACCTGAAGGTTGTCATTTTAGTCAGTTCCCGAGCCTTAAGCTCAGGTTCTTGCGTGATCGTCCTTGGGACTGACCCCGTCTGTGTATCTAGGGTACACATCTTCTTCTCATCAAACACCCTGACAGTTTTTTAGCACTGTCATTCATTCAGGTTTTTGGCTTCTACAGGCCCGGTCTTCGGGATTGGGGCCCTGTAGACGGGACTCAGACTGGTACTTTCGATCTCTCATTCTACTATTATTATCAAAATTCTAAGAAAAAACAGACTTATCTGCCAGTCTCAGCTGTAATCCCTCCTCCGGACGGTTGGATACAGCATTCAGTCCCACATGGTAAGCTATTGTAGCGCAATAAAATTGAAAATTTTAATTACTTAAATGTAGCTTTTATAAGCTACAAGCTTACCATGTGGGACTGAGGAGAGTCCCACCCTGCCTCCCCGCTGTATTACAGCTGAGGGGTATGGGTTTTAAATCTCAGCAAGAAAAGTGCTTACAAGGGGGCAGATCACGTGACGACAACCTGAGGCTACGGCCAACAATAAATGTCTTTTTTTCTTAGACGTTGGTTGTGATGCCTCGCGGCTACCAGTAAAGCATTCAGTCCCACATGGTAAGCTTGTAGCTTATAAAAGCTACATTTAAGTAATTAAAATTTTCAATTTCATGCTTTAACAGTGGGCAAAATGTGTAAATGGGTTTTTCTGTAACCATCACAGGTGCACAATGGCTTTTTCGTAACTGTTACAGGTGCAAATTTTTGGTTAAAGATGATGTTTAGCTACTTTTCAACCCCAGTCCATAAAGCCTGACACTTGGTAGGAACCTTGGTTAAGGGGTATGACCTTTAACTTTGGCCCTGCCAAAATATGTTCACCTGCCATATTTGAGACATGTTTTTCATATGACAAAGATAACAGAAAAACATGGCAAAACTCAGTTCTGCACTGTGCAGATGTGCAGGGGAGTAAGAACTGAGTTTTGCCACATTTTTCTGTTCTATTTATACATAATGGCTCATTCTTACCAGTGACTGTTGGAATATAACTCTGATGTACATTCAACATTAACAGTTAGTAAATTCTTATTTTATTACTGTGTGGTGTCTTTGCAAACTTTCTTACTTGCAAGTTATCCCGATGAAGTAAAATTTCTAGCAATCACTATCTATCTACTAACCGGCACATTTAATAACAATTCCAGTTATAGCATTCCAGTATATGTGTAGAATTTTGTATCTCTTTGAACACAGCTATAACAAATCATAAACATTCTTTACTGATTAATGGTAGCAAACTACTTGAATACTCTCATTCAAGTAATCATAGTAATCCTTCATTACTATTTCCAAGAAGCGCCCAATAACCTGTCACATTCCACCAAAAAGGATATATCCAGGACTCACTTGCCATGATTGTTCAAATGACAAAAATATATGGATTGATGCAATTGATTATTATATGTACGTTTACATAATTGTGCTATTTCCATTGACAGCCATATTCGAATTAATAAATTTTACAGCACCACATTTTTTAGTTTACTGATTAATGCAGTCATCTTGCTACTGAATTATCTTGTTTTTGAATACTTAATCTTTACATCCATTTTCTTTCTCTTAGACATTATTTTCTCTATGTAAACATTATTTGGACCTTTATATAACTGACACTGCTCTGAAAGTATCCTGATCTTTGTACTGCTTCACTACTTCTATATCTCATGGTGTTAAAAAATTTTTCGCAAGGCTGTATGATATTGGCATTTCCAGTGCTATTTTATTTGCCTGATTAATGCTGTGATTTTTCTATTTAATTGTCATGTTTTGATGCTTTATCTTTATATACATTTTCTCTTTCTGGACCTTTACATAACTTTTACAAGACTGTTTGCTCTGAAAGTCTCCTTATCTTTTTACTGTTTCACTCTTTCTATATCTCATAGTGTTAAAAACTATTTCCCTGGGCTGTGGAGTATGGGCATCTCTGATGCTATTTTTAATATATTCAATTTTTTCAAAATATATAATAGGAAAAACAACCTTAATAATATGTACAAAAAATATATCACAAATGAAGATAACAATATCATATAAGTAAACAGTTCTCCTCTGGTAGACACAACATTTTATCCAATGTCTTGGCAAATACACAACCAAATTTCTTCAAATAAAAGTGGCAAAAACTGCAGTGATTTTCTTTCAAAGTGTTAAATATTATATCTTTAGTTTCAATGAATGAATGTGGATAAAGAATGACTTATCTGTTTAGATTAGTTCCCAGAAAAAAAGTGTTTTTCAGCATCTCAAATCTAGCATACACAGCACTTTATCAAATTATTTGGCCAACACTCCATGAATTTGCTCCAAATAAAAACCAAGAGAAATTGCAATAATTACACTAAGTCTTCATGTTTAACATGTTATATATATTGGTACTAAATATTATGGTATATTGTAGCTTAAATAGTTCATCAGAAAAGAACAATCATTGGTAGCCTATTGAATACCGTTCCATATTCAAGACTGCCTTACTGGTGTACAAGTTCCTACATAGTGGTAATCCAAAATGCTTTGTACCTTTCCTTAAACCTAGACATAGTGTTTATAACACACGTAAAAGCCAAGCTTAAGGTGTGTTCCTTGAGGTCCCACACTTTGCCACTTCAATATACAAGACTTCTAAGCATTTTTACCCCAGTTTATGATGCTCCGAAGATTTGGATTAATTTGCATGATAATGTATGCATGGCCATTTCTCTCCAGTCATTCAGCAAAAAGCTCAAAACCTATCTCTTATCACGAGCATATCCACCCTAATTTCTGCTTTTCCCGGGTTCTCTGTGTGGCGCGGTTAATGATTTTAGTTATCTGCTTTTTCTGTTTGGTGTGCTTAGAGTCTGTCTTTAGATGGAGATTAAGCACTATAAAATTACTTTTAGAATTAGAACAATTTTCACCCAGAGCCAAGAAAGATGGAGAGTATGAACAAGTGTCTCTCTTTTACAAATAGTTTAAAACTTACCTTACCCACAGATACATAATAGATAGAAAAGGTGTATATTCACAGTGCTTCCCATCCTTTTGTTGCATTGTTTTTACAGCAAAAATTTAATATTCAGTAGCTACTTTCTCGTGTGCCCAACATTTTTCCAAATATATTTTCCAGTACTGCGCTAATTTCCATAAATAAAGGAAGTGTCAGAAACTAGAGTAACAGCCCTTCTAAATGATACCATTAACTAATACAAATGGAATGGTTTTCAGCCAAATTCCAAAAATATTAAGGGTGTCAGCAAGTGCCTACTTTTCGTAAATAGTTTAAAAAGTGTTAACCACAAATATACAATATTATATCACAAGTATCTTCAAATTCATCCAGAATTAAGGGAAGGAAAAAAAGTCTGAATATGTTTTGCAACTATACATATTTACTTCATGGAAAGCACTTAAATTACTAAAAACGATATGCATCTGCTGTGTGAAATCACCATTTGTAAAAATATAAATTTTGTAAAATTATAAAATATTGTGGCAGTGTCGTGGCTTTCCACCACTGTAACACCTGAAAAAAAACATACACATTATATGCATACACAGGTAATCTTGTTTTTACATGTTTCATTTATATGCCACTAATTGACTTTAAGGTTTGGAATTACAAGAAATGGTGTCCCAAACATACTGCTGCATGTCTAATTTATACTCAGAACTATCAGTATCTTATAGATATTCTTTATGTGTTATTGACCTTGAATAAAAAATATTCAGGAATATACCCAAACATTAAAGTCATATGTTTTATAATTATTTCAGTGTGTAATTGAATTCATCACAAGAGTAATTTTACAAAATTGTGTAGAAATATTACCAGGTATTTGTTTCTGATGAAAAGCAACTATTTGGGTTCAGTAATTTTTTCTGGGTCAGTAACTCTAATGGCCATAAAAGCTCCTCCTATTGAAAAAAAACTCGGGTCTTATCCAATTTCTACAGACCTAGATGAGCCCAGTTATTTTTTTTATTTTCATTGCACTGGAGTCTGTAAAATATTTGCAGGCATGATTTACATTGGACCATTAATGCTGTTTTCTGTTGAACTTTGAATATTTTCAATCTTTTTAATTGGCACATATTATCTGAACCCGTATCTGGAACTTTTGGCATATTCAATGAAACAACACAATTTTTGGTTGTTCAATTTTATGTCATGAAAGAGGAAAGGACTTATTAAATTTATTGAAAGTTTGAAACTGGTTACTTGTTTTACTGTTATTTCTGGTACTTCTGGTTGTGATTTACTGACCCCTTTAAAGTGTTCATAATCAAACCTGTATTTGTTACATAATATTCTTTTGAAAAAGTTGATTACCTAAATTTTGTCCTTGCTATTTAAATTTCCTCAAATTCTAAAATGAACTTGGCCACCTTCTAGCATAAGCAGTGATGTTTTTTTTCTGCTTCCAGTTATAGAAAGCCAGAATTTAAAGTAAACTGTCATTGCTATCCCCATTTTAATTTTGAAAATTTCTTTGGGTTTTAGGTCGTACTCTATAAAATAGTTGCATTGGATTATGTACTTCAATTTATGATGTGCAGTGATATTGTTGAGGTTGCCATTATTTAGCATTCCACATGGGTACTACTAAGTGTGTCAAATTTCTATTATCTTTTAACAGGTGGATGTTATTGGCCAGTCCATGTACTGCAATTTGTCACATCTCTCTTCCCCTTTATATAAAAACCAGTCCCTTAGTAATATCTTTTTAGGAAGCATTTCTCTAACTCAGATTTCCCCACTTTGTACTTTCCCAGTGTTCACACCCATAACCCTAGATTATTGATGAAAACTATCAGTTTTGCCTATTCTTACGTTATTCTAGAATGCCGAGTTCCTCCCTTATGGGAAAGATATTGCACCATCTGCAAAGTGGTAAATTAGATTAGATTCTCAATGTCATTTTTCAGGTTGATGTGATTGGCCATTCCATGTTTGATATTATACATCCTGATGATCAGCGTGAACTTGCCCGACAGTTTTTCAGCATATCAGGTGTGCCATGAAAAAATTTCAATTTTTGGAAGTTGATATGTCTTCCTTCAAAGAGCTAAGTGATAGTTGTGGAAACACTTTTTTTACCCCTTTAGGTTTGTTGGTAAAGAGATTAAATGTTGTTAAACAGTGAAATATATGTTAGTAATCTAGCCGTAACTGTTTTATCAGATGATATAACCTTAACATCAGAACAAATGTTCAATTGGGAAATCCAAATTTTTCAACTGGTGTTTTAAATTTTTTTTTTTTTTTTTGTTATTCTCGGTATAATACGTGTTGATCAATATATTGTCTTAATAGTCATTCTATCAATTGTTGTACAGGCATACCAAAGAAATATTCATTTATGTTTTGCTTTGACAACAGCAGAAAGTGTGAAATAACAAGATTACCTCGTCGAATTACATATGTAGAGAATTGAGCTTTAAAAAAGAGACTGCTATCTTGTGTAGTTAATGCCATAGAAACGGTAAACAAGTACATGAGGGTCACTGGGCTGAAAGAATGACTTTACTGTGTGTTTAATTCATTGTATATGTTCATCAGGTGACGAGAGGAAGGAGTTCAGGTTACGCATACTGGACAACACATCCAAACACTCCAGTGACTACCTGACTGTTCACATAGAAGGCATCATAAAGCAGTTCAGAGGTGCCTCCTACTACATCCTTACATTGTCTTAAATACTGTCACTCATTATGAAGGCTATAAAGAGTGTTTATTCGAAACTCCAGAAATTTGTACTATAATTAACCCAATTTTCCTTGCTAGCAGACATTACAGTTGATGAAATTTGGTGTCAAGTTGGCTTTGGTAACTGGGCAGTAAATTATGAGAATTTGTATACTTCAGATATGACACAAAATTTAACTTTTGATTAATGTTCTTGAATAAATAGTAAATTGGGATATTGGGAAAATAATTTTCAGTATTGTCAGTATTTATGAAATAGTTTTTGGCAGGCAAGTAATGTTATATCATGCAGCTTAAAAGCTATGTTGTTTGTAGTGACAGTAAACAAGTTGGAGAGGGTTTTACTCTGTCACTGGAACCTCTCTGTGAGGCAGCCATCCAGACTTGGTCAGGAGTTAGTTCCTGCAATCCACTCCACTAACAATGCCTGGCTCTCCTGTCATGACCTACAGGGCCGACTCACCTACAGCAGCCCCACGTAAGTTATGTGTGTGTACAGTAGGAGGGTGGGGTGGCGATGTTAATATAGACTTTCATTAAAGACCAATACAATTTAGTGCAATGATGTGCAGTTGGAATGAGCACAAAAACTTAAGGTTGAATATTTGCTCCTCATTTCCATATTAACATTGGTAATATTTTAAACATGAAGAGATTTTCAGTGATAGCTAATACAAGTATGATCGAGTGAAAATAAAAATTCAATTTACATGGATGGGTATATTACACAGAAAGAAATTTTATGGTGAAAATCAAATTAGACGAAGACATTTTCGGGATTTTTTTTCCCAAAATAGATCAGCATAACCTGATACTCTGTATCTGAGAATTACTCCCTTACAAAGCCGTCTTGCAAAAGACTTGACAAAGCCTCCTTGCTGAATGAGTACTGAGTATGTGTTGACAGCTCTACCAATCAAGGTAATCTTTCAGCGGGCATACATAAAGACTGTGAGAACTGGAGATGTTGATACAGTCCAACCCTGTTAACTCAGTTAATTACGTATCCCTTAAAATACTTTTACTCAAGCAGAAATTCTAAATAACAGGGTAAATGTAATGGGAGTGGCTTCCAGAGGACTTACTTTTTGCTTATTCATAACTGGGAGTTATACTTATTAGAAGCCCAGATAAGGGGTTTGACTGTGTACAGTTAACACATAATACTGTAAAGTACAAAGCGCACCTATTGTGATCTACCGGGTTATCCAATTACAGCAGCCAGCAATAAGTAGCCTATGATATAGGAATGTCAATATAGCGTCCTCATGGAAGAACAGAATACCTTCTAGTATTCCACACCCATGGGCCATGTCTGCAGCAGTTAAAATCTGTGAAAATCTATTCAGGGTTCAAAGTCTTGAGATGGTAATATGATACTAATATCAGTTATTTGTTGCTACATTTTCAAAGATATTTGTTTCGACAGTGTTCATACATGTGCACTATTTCACAATTGTATGCTCCACAAAGTTATGTCAATAAAAACTATCTATTAACCCATTACATACTGTATTTTTATGCAAGTCCATCATACTAAATTTTTACACCTGCCTTTTAGGTGTGCCATGTTGACAGGGTTCCTGCCCAATGAAACTCTGGGACTGTCTGCATACTCCTTACTGCATACTGAAGACTTGGGGCCAGTAGCAGCCATGCATAACCTCTGTAAGGATTGAGCATAAAATTAATATTCTTTAATTGGATCGCTGAACACATTGTTTAAATTTTGCAAATCTCTTACTTTACTGTGTAAGATGCACGTGAATGGAGAATTCTAGATGGTTAATATCAGGGAATACTAAACATCAGATTGCAACCCCTATCTCACCAAAATACTTAGCAGAGAGGCTTACAGTGTTATGCTTTGGTACATTACTACAAACCACATATAACATAACATATATAACATAATATATAACATATATTGCATTGTCAAAAAGTCATTGGAACAAATAAAACTGTAGTTGTCCAAAAAGAAACAAAAAATTGGAATCAGTAGCAGCCACGCATAATCTCTGTATGGTATGGAATTTGAAATTAATGTTGTTTAATTGGAGCTCAAAACACCACTAAAAAGTAACCAATATTTATTATGTTTTAAAACTAATGTGTATTTATACAGAAATTGTGACAGAAACTCCAATCTGACAGTATTCTAGAATTTTAGTCTTCTATGGCCAGTAATAGTTTCAATCAATGAAATTTTAAATCTTGTCAGATTACAGTTTCTATTACAATGAGTACTTTACATGCAGATCTGCAGGAAGGATTCAGCAGGAAGACCATTATGAGGTTGAAGACTAAAGACCAGAGGTATATCCCAGTAGCCACCCTCACTCATTTGGTCACAAAATGGAACAAGCAGCCAGATTACATTGTCAGCCTGAATCTTGTCTTAGAGTAAGTAAAAATGTTGCATTTAATCTATCAAACCTTTGATGAAAAACATTCACTAGTTTGGTCTGTCAATTAAACAAACAGCCGCTTTGGATTGTTGGTCAAAACATTGGATTGAAATAAGTCAAGAAGTATATTTCACAGTTTTTGAAAAAAAAAAAAAAATATATATATATATATATATATATATATATATACACACACACACAGTAGACTCTCGATTATCCGAACCTGTTGGGAGACATCATTGAAGTTCGGATAATCGGGAGGTTCGGATAGCCGAGAGTGAGGTCTACATGCATTAGCGGTACCACCAATGGTCGATAATAGAGTGATTTTGTCAATATTGCTTATATCTACATAAAAAACTATTGTTATGATCAAAGGCCAAGTTACTGGCTTTATTTGTGAAGACTTTTCTTTCTTTCTAGCCTATAGCTAGAACAATGCATCTGAACCGTTTTTTTGTTGATTTCCTAACACCATATCCACCAATTAAAGACACTGCCTTTCAATAACAACAAATTCAGTGGATATTGTCATTTTATTGTGTACAGGGGGGTTAATTCCTAATTAAATGGCTCACTTTGTAAACCAAGCTGATCACCCAAACACTGGGTCCCCCTTTGTTTTGAATTTAGAAGACGCCTTAATTGCACTTAAGACCTATCATTGAGGAAGGGCTCAGCATGGTGGGATTACTGAGTATTATGTTAAACAAAAGGTGGCAGGTCAAGGAACTGGGTTAAATAGATGCATGTACTGGCTTTCATGATTTCTAGGTAAGTAAATATGAAGATTTTATTAAAATCACCTATTATCGCCCATCGGACTCGGTAAACAACGAAACCGAAATATGGGAGACACAATAAAAGTTCGGTTAAGCCGGATTTTCGGATAAACGGGGTTCGGATAAGCGAGATTGTACTGTACACACAAACCTCCTTTGAATTTTGAGGTGGTGTGAATATGTTCACTATGGTACTGTGAATCATAATTAAATAAAATTTAATAATGGTATGTTTTTACCCCACATCCCTTAAGGGCTGTCAGGGTAATGTTTTTACCCATGGTGTCCGGGCGAGCGGGTGTGTGGTGGGAAAAAGTTTGTCTGGGCTGTATCTCAGAAACCATAAGGTGTAGGAAGTTTATACTTGGTAGGGACATTGGTTAGGGGGTGTAGGTGTGCAACATCATGGTGTGACATTGATTTGACCTTTTACCTTGCCGTAGTCACCTTGACCTTTAAAATCTTGTCCGGGCTATATCTCGGCAACCTTAAGGTGTAGGAAGTTGATACATGGTAGTGACATTAGTTAGTGGGGTGTAGGTGTGCAACGTCATGGTGTGTCCTTGATTTGACCTTGCTGTAGTGACCTTGACCTATAAAATCTTGTCCGGGCTGTATCTCTGAAATTGTAAGGTGTAGGAATTTAATACTTGGTAGGGACATTGGTTCGGGGTTGGAAGTGTGCAACGTCATGGTGTGACCTTGATTTGACCTTTGACCTTGTCATAGTGACCATGAGTTTTAAAATCTTGTCTGGTCTATTTCTTGGATTCCTTAAGGTGTAGAAGGTTAACATTGGTTAGGCGGTGTAGGTGTGCATAATGTTTTGACCTTTAACTTGGACTTTGCCAAAGAGTGTTCATCTTCCCATATTTGAGATTTCTTTCTCTTATGACAAAGATATATAGATTGCTGCAACTGATTATTATATGCACTTTTACATAATTTTGCTATTTCCATTTACAGCTGCTATCCAATTAATAAATTTTACAGCTTCATAATTTTTAGTTACTGATTAATGCTGTCATCTTGCTATTCAATTGTCTTGTTTTAATACTTTACATACATTTTCTTTCTCTTACATATTATTTTCTCTACTTAAACATTATTTGGGACGTTATATAACTGACACTGTTCTGAAAGTATTCAGATCGTTGTACTGTTTCACTACTTCTATATCTCATGGTGTTGAAAACTATTTCCCCAGGCTGTGGGGTACGGGCATCTGTGATGCTATTTTTTGACAAAACTAATATGCCTTAAATGAAAACTAGTATTGGAACTCTCCTTATAACAGCCATAAATGATTTATTTTAATAATATCATAAATTTTCTTAAATGTTAAACACTGTATCCACAAGTTTCTAAAATGGACTTTTCTGCATATTTTATGATCTATATGATTCTATACTATGAAAGTAACTCAAACAATGACCCAGCGTCAGGAAAGGTTTAGGCATTTTCTATAAAAAGTATAATTAAATTGGTAAACCATGTGTAAACTTTTTCCACTTATTACCAGAAAAGATGAGTGGGAGAGACTATACAAGCAACAGGATGATTTGATCCGTAGTCGTGCAATAGATGTGAGTAGCAGTGCAGAAGTGGACACTTGTGACTCTGGCAGTAACTCTATGGACAGTCCCCACTCCACATCTTACCTTTCTTCCACCTCTGAGCTTTCACCGAATTCTAGTGTCAAATCTGGCGGCATTGTCACCATTTCAGCCAAGCGGAAAATTCACATCGTTGATACAAACCCAGTAAAAAAACTATGTGATGCAACTTCAAGGCTGCCGGGGGATTTGTTGGAGCGAGACAATAATACCACAGAATCTGATATCATAGAGGAAGTTTGTCCCAAACCAGAATTTCTGGGAGAGGATGGAGAAGATGACATCAGTGTGATAATAAGGACCAATATTGACAGTTCTCAAAGTACAACCTCTTGTCCCAGCAGAGATAACAGCCAATGTTTGAGTCCTGATGCCACTGGGGACATCTCTTTATCCACTACTGTAGACTTCGCCGATACTTTACCTCAGCAACGTGCTCATCATAAGCTATATACTCTTCCTCCTCAGCCTCTTCTTGCCTCTGATAGCGACAGTTTTCCATTTGGCACTGGTACTGCTGACTTTCTGAGTACCAATAGTAATGTTAACAGTACTGTTTTCAATAACCCGAGTACTACTGCAGTAGGCAATAATGGGGGTATGAGTGTCTCTAACTCAAAGTGTACTAAGTATAGCTTACTACAGAACATCAACAGGTCCCTAGCATCCTCCAGCAGAAACCCTCAGCAGATCCTGGAAGAACTGCAGAAACCAGCCGTCCAGCCAGTGATATCAACAAGTGCCAGTCAAAAGATACAGGACGAGCTGTTTGACGGAATAGACCCTACAAAACTTCACTCACTCCTCTCCATGTTTTTAACTGTAAGTAAAACTTCATCTCATATTGCATTCCCAAGTAAGTGCCAGTTCGAAAAATACAGACTATGGTCAGTTACAGGATAAAACAAATCAAGCATAGGGTAAGGGGAGGGGGGAAGTGATGACCATTATAAATGCAAGGACATCCCATACACAACTCAAGTCATAACAATTACAAACTAAAATATATGCATTTATCAATTTTCAGTTATATTTCAAGTTATATTCTGTTAAATCAGATATTAAAATTTCTGAAGAAATCAATTTAAGTTCAGATTTACACTTCAAATGGAAGAACAAAATTACAGTGATGTAGTAATTACACAATCTTTTGCTTGAACTTTATTGGTCATTCAGTCATAAAATAGCCTCAGACAAAGGACTATGCCTTGAGCCTTTGGTCTTCAACCGTTATTTGAGGCTATATAAAGTCTGCGCAGTTGTAATGTATTTCCACAACAGTCAAGATTTGGTCAGGAATTCTTTTAGCCCCAACCCTCTTTCAAGAGATGAGATGTTATCTCAATTTTTGTATGTTACCAATATTTTCTTTGCTCCTTACAGGTTGACAGTGACAGTGAATATGAAATTGTAGACAGCATTAAGCAGATAGAAAACTCTCTTTCCACCATAGACTCTTCACCACTGATTGACTTGAACCCGAAGGCTGACCTTACTGGGTTGTGTACAGTACCATCCAATGGTTTACACAACCCACCTAATCACAACACTCAAACCAATGCACACTCTGACAGTGCACAAGTTAAACCATATCAAAATGAACCGGAATACCTTTATGGTGTGGTGTCAGATAGCTTATCATTGGATAATGGTTCTCTTCTACCAAGTAGTCAGGAAAGTGTTTATGAATTTTGCTCAGATCGAGTTGAACCAATAAAATCACAGTTTGTATATCAGGGAACTGTAACAGGACAAGATAAATTGCTGTGATGACTTTTGATCCTTGAATATGCTATATTATGTATTTGATGATAATATATGTGGTTATATTGTTGGGAGATCATATGACAGATTTATTTCAGGACAAAACTTCTTGAAAAAACAGCACCAATTATACCTACATAGTTTGTATTGTGCCATAAACAGCCACAAAGGTTGAATATTATTACGGCTAAGACCAGGGCCCATATTCACAAAGACTCTTGGAATTTTTCTTAGAATTACACTTAAGTCTAAGAAAAATTCTTTGCTAAGTATTTTCTTATTCTTAGAATAAACTCCTATTCACAAAACAATTCTTAGCTAAGAATAATTCTAAGAATAGAAGTAAAAGGAAATGTATGCAATTCTTAGAATTTTTCTTAGATTAAGTGTAATTCTAAGAATACAGATCTTGGCCTATGTGAACAAAAAACTGGAATTTTTAAAAATAATATAAAGAGGCTGCATTTCATTACAGTACACGCAATTGACAACTAATATGTAACACTCTGTTCTGAATGTCGATTTGTAATCAGTTGCTGCACGAAAATCACCAAAACAACTATTTTCTTAAGTTAAGCATGCTATGTGCCATTCTTAGATTTAAACAAAATTCTTAGAAAATTCTAAGAATAAGAGTTTTGTGAATAGCAAATTCTTATTCTTAGGAAAAAAAAAACATTCTTAGAATAATTCTAAGAATAAGTATAATTCTAAGAATAAGAATCTTTGTGAATAGGAAAATTCTTATTCTTGGAATTTTTCTAAGAAAAACGACAACTCTAAGAAAAATTCTAAGAATAAGACTAATTCTAAGAATAAGAATCTTTGTGAATACGGGCCCTAGTCAGAAAATATGTACTGTACATTTTCAGGCAGGTTTAATTTCTGTCTTGAACTGGCCAAGGTATTTTGCTCATATTTGTGTGCCACATTTAACTGGACATCAGGAGAAAACTCCTATATCATGTATGTACTATGTGTGGTAAATTGCCATGATTATTGAGTTGTCTTAAATAAAATATATCAATATTTTATATGTTAATATAGAATTGACCATGCATCATTATAAATAGAGTTATGTAATTGTATCCACCGGATGCCTCTGGTGGATACTTTGGTTTAGCGTTCGCTACGCCACCGCCGCTGCCGCGCGTAGGGAGATTTTCAGCGTTAACGCTCTAAGAGGAAAACTACATCAGCTAGGTTCACCAAATTTGCAGGACATCTTCATTGGGGGGTAAGCTTCACTGGGAAGGAAATTAGCCTCATTCTGAAAAACAAGATGGCCACCGCGGGCATTTCTTTGAAAATTATCTACATTTTTCTACTGGCTGTTTCTCATAGGTAGAAGGTTGAATCTCTTCATAGGTGATATGTATAACAGATATATATGTCCTCTACACCGTTGCAGACATTTGACCTTGAAGCTCTTAATTCAAGGTCATCCACGGAGTGCCAAAGTAACCCACATAGCGGACTTTAAAAGTGCTTATATCTCCCTTATTATTGGTCCTAGAAGTTTGCAATGTGAAACCAACCTATTGGAAATCATGTGCTGCAAATCTTTTGATGTGGTCAGATTTGACCTTGGACCCCTCCTTCAAGTCAGACAAGGATAGCCAAAGTTAAAAGCGCTTATAACTCGCTTATTATTGGTCCTCGAGGTTTGGGATGGTAAACCAATCTATAGGAAATCATGGGCTGGGAATCTTCTGGTGTGGTCGGATTTGACCTTGGGCCCCTTCTTCAAGGTGAAACAAGCATAGCCAAACTTAAAAGTGTTTATAACTCACTTATTATTGGTCCTAGAGGTTTGGGATGGTAAACCAACACATAGGAAATCATGGGCTGGCAATCTTCTGGTGTGGTCAGATTTGACCTTGGGCCCCTCCTTCAAGGTCAAATGAGGATAGCCAAACTTAAAAGCGCTTATAACTCGCTTATTATTGGTCCTAGAGGTTTGGGATGGTAAACCAATCTATAGGAAATCATGGGCTGGGAATCTTTTGGTGTGGTCGGATTTGACCTTGGGCCCCTTCTTCAAGGTGAAACAAGCATAGCCAAACTTAAAAGTGTTTATAACTCGCTTATTATTGGTCCTAGAGGTTTGGGATGGTAAACCAACACATAGGAAATCATGGGCTGGCAATCTTCTGGTGTGGTCGGATTTGACCTTGGGCCCCTCCTTCAAGGTCAAATGAGGATAGCCAAACTTAAAAGTGCTTATAACTCGCTTATTATTGGTCCTAGAGGTTTGGGATGGCAAAGCAACTTATAGGAAATCATGGGCTGTGAATCTTTTGATGTGGTCAGATTTGACCTTGGACCCCTCCTTCAAGGTCATACAAGGATCGTCAAACTTAAAAGTGCTTATAACTCGCTTAGCAACCCAAGACATTTGGAATGGTAAACCATCCTATAGGAAATCATGAACTGGGAATCTTCTGGTGTGGTCAGATTTGACCTTGGGCCCCTCCTTCAAGGTCAAATGAGGATAGCCAAACTTAAAAGCGCTTATAACTCGCTTATTATTGGTCCTAGAGGTTTGGGATGGTAAACCAATCTATAGGAAATCATGGGCTGGGAATCTTTTGGTGTGGTCGGATTTGACCTTGGGCCCCTTCTTCAAGGTGAAACAAGCATAGCCAAACTTAAAAGTGTTTATAACTCGCTTATTATTGGTCCTAGAGGTTTGGGATGGTAAACCAACACATAGGAAATCATGGGCTGGCAATCTTCTGGTGTGGTCGGATTTGACCTTGGGCCCCTCCTTCAAGGTCAAATGAGGATAGCCAAACTTAAAAGTGCTTATAACTCGCTTATTATTGGTCCTAGAGGTTTGGGATGGCAAAGCAACTTATAGGAAATCATGGGCTGTGAATCTTTTGATGTGGTCAGATTTGACCTTGGACCCCTCCTTCAAGGTCATACAAGGATCGTCAAACTTAAAAGTGCTTATAACTCGCTTAGCAACCCAAGACATTTGGAATGGTAAACCATCCTATAGGAAATCATGAACTGGGAATCTTCTGGTGTGGTTGGATTTGACCTTGGGCCCCTTATTATTTGTCCAAGAGGTTTGGGATGGTAAACCAACCTATATAAAATCATGGACTGGGAATTTTTTGGTGTGGTCGGATTTGACCTTGGGCCCTCCTTCAAGGTCAAAAGAGGATAGGCAAACTTAAAAGTGCCTATAACTCGCTTATTATTGGTCCTAGAGGTTTGGGATGATAAACCAACTTATAGGAAATCATGGGCTGGGAATCTTTTGGTGTGGTCAGATTTGACCTTGGACCCCTCCTTCAAGGTCAAATGAGGATAGCCAACTTAAACATGCTCATAACTCACTTATTATTGGTCATACAGGTTTGGGATGGTAAACCAACTTATAGGAAATCATGGGCTGGGAATCTTTTTATGTGTTCAGATTTGACCTTAGACCCCTTGTTCAAGGTCAAACAAGGATACTCAAACTCAAAAAAGTGCTTATATTTGCTTATTATTGGTCCTAGAGGTTTGCAGTGTGAAACCAACCTATAGGAAATCATGGGCTGGGAATCTTTTGATGTGGTCAGATTTGACCTTGGGCCCTTCCTTCGAGGTCAAATGAGGATAGCAAAATCTAAAAGTGCTTATAAATCGCTTTTTCTTTGTCCTAGAGGTTTGTAATGTTAAACCATCCTATAGGAAATCATGTGCTAGGAATCTTTTTATGTGATCAGATTTGAGCTTTTGCCCTTCTTTCAAGGTTAAATGAGGATAGCCCAAATTAAAAGTGCTTATAACTCGCTTATTCGTTTTCCTAGAGGTTTGCAATGTCACACCAACCTATTGGAAATGATGGGCTAAGAATCTTTTGATATGATCAGATTTCACCTTGGGCTCTTTCAAGGTTAAGTGATGGTTGATTGGCTTTGGTGAGTTTTCTTTCTGGTGGATACAGTTTGCATCGGTTCTCCGATGTGCTACGTCTAGTTACATTTGTATCTTTTATTGAGCAAACATTTTGTTTACTTAGTCTTCAGTACAAGTTACTCCCATAAACACTTAGGCCCCCTCCCCACAGGGGTATATTTGTGTCAACCATAATACTGTGTATGTCACGTTTCAACCATGTCCCGTCCGGAGATACACTGCGTCGAGACGCAATATCTGGTTATCTTTAGTGTATACTTCCATGTATACAGGTGGAGGCTGCGGCTTGCAGATGCAGCTTACAGTAAAAAATTTGATTGCTATAGTTATAGTGGGAGTGCGGGTTGCAGTAGTTTTCAGTCAGGGATCGAATTTTGCCGCAATCCGCAAACAAGATAGGATGTATATGTATATACTTAAGAAAGTATGAAGTATTTGGTATCAAAATTTGCGTCTCATTAAACTGGACCCAATGGTGAAAAAATTATTAAAACAAGGACCACGAACAAGGAAGTCACAGCCATTTAAAGAAATCTTATTAAGCGTCCCTGAAAGGGCGCTTATTTGTTTTCATCTCAGTTTCCTCGCCGCCGCATTATGGTCTCCCTTGAATATCTCCCTTATTATTCGAAGGTTTCAAACCATATTTGGCAGTTATATACCTTAGGCGTGGGAAAATTTTTCTGTATGCTTAAATTATGAAGGTCACATGATCAAAAACTATTTTTTGAAGTACACCACCCCGTCATCACAGTTCAGGAAAAACTACTTGCTACAGAGCATAATTTGACACACCTGTTCATACTATCGAAAACGCGAGCTGATTAGATTTTGGGAGCAATTCCTTGAAAAATGTCTCATTTATGAGTGATTTTCTGACACCTTCCAATCTGAAAGCCTTAAATTTAGGCCAACCCCCCTATTATCTTCTTAAGTATTGCATTTAGAGCTATAAAATGTACTGGGAGGTAATAGGAAACCATATGTGGAGAGTCTAAATAGCCGGTCAGTTTTACCCCACGGACCCCCCTTATGGGTCAAACTGGGGTCATAAAATAGCTGATTTTGAGTTTTTGCCTTATATCTCCTTTATTGTTGCTTTTGTAGCTTCAAAATGTATTAAGAGGTATTGGGAAAGCATATATGGAGAGTCTAAATAGCCGGTCAGTTTTACCCCCCAACCCCCCCTTATGGGTCAAACTGGGGTCATAAAATAGCCGATTTTGAGTTTTTGCCTTTATTGTTGCTTTTATAGCTTCAGAATATATTAAGAGGTATTGGGAAAGCATATGTGGAGAATCTAAATAGCCGGTCAGTTTTATCCCCCGACCCCCCTTTATGGGTCAAACTGGGGTCATAAAATACTTGCTTTGGAGTTTTGCCTTATATCTCCTTTATTGTTGCTTTTAGACCTTCAGAATGTATTAAGAGGTATTGGGAAAGCATATGTGGAGAGTCTAAATAGCCGGTCAGTTTTACCCCCTGACCCTCCCTTATGGGTCAAACGGGGGTCATAAAATAGCTGATTTTGAGTTTTTGCCTTATATCTCCTTTATTGTTGCTTTTATAGCTTCAGAATGTATTAAGAGGTATTGGGAAAGCATACGGTGCAGCTTTGTGCATTCTTAGCTTTACAGCATGCTTATTAAAACCACAAAGCATTTTAAACTTTAAGGGACGCTTCGCTTTTGTTAGCAAAAGCATTCCTCTAGTTATCTATGTTAATTAATTTCCTGCGAAAATCTACAAAAAAATAAACGCAAGCCGCAACCGCGAGTCGGATACCATAGCCGTGTACATGGACGTTTACACTTAATCTGGACACTTGCCTTAAATAACAATGAATCTTAACAGTATCATGACATTCTATACATCTGTAGGTAAATGTGAGTGCTAGATTTAAACTGCAGTGAGATTGCAGTGTAATGTGTTGTTTCAGTCTGAAGATGATTTATGCATTTTCTGAAAACTCCTCATGCTTGTAGTAATCAAAAGTTGGAAAGTTTGCTCAAAACCCAAGTATTATGACACATACCTTTTTTGACTCTCATATAGGACAAAAAAACAACCAGATTATATTTGGATAGTACATTTTAATTTTTGTTAACACAGATCTCTGTGGAGTAGAAAAAAAAATGTTTTTCAAAACAGAAATTCCAGATAGAAGGTTAAATATGTATCACTTGTTTTGTCCTTTCTAAGGACTTGACACTTCTTCTATCATTATTGCACAATGATTCTCCCCTTTAGATGTTTAACTATGCAGCTTTGTTAAAATGTTGAAAATTGGTTCACTGAGCTAGTTAATAATACTAATCATCTGGTGTTGAAGTTATGTTGTGAATTAGCATTAAAGGGAAGTCAATCATCTGCATGTAATATTGTGAGTTTGTTGGTATATGGATTCAGGATATATATACAATATTAAAATATAGTGTATTTATCCAG